>OY728121.1:538115349-540661182 GCA_963277665.1 Viscum album
AAAATAAGAAATTGGAACTTAGATATCTAGTGACATAGTCTCTTTTAGTCCATCTTCCAAATTATTACATTCTTAAAATATAAAATATATTCATAGTAAATGTAAATTCATCTAAAATCACAATATAAAATTACTTCAACCTTTCTAAATATTAAACAAATGTATTTCTCATAAAAATCTAATTAAACTACATTTATGCTTGAAATTAAAATTCCAAATGTATGTTTTTTCAATTAAAACAAACAAAATACAATAAATTTTAATAATATACTTATAAAAAATTAAAACAACAGAATATGAAAATTGTAAAATTTTAAGATGAATTGTGGGTACTTAACAATTGAACTATAAATACAATATACAAAAATATCATGTTTTGTTATTTACCCACACATGGAATTTAATCTATCAGAAAATCAAAATCAAAGTATTTCTAAATATTCACAACAGGATAAATGAACATTATAAATATTTCAAAACATCATTTTTAAACCACGAAAAAATTTTCACACTCAAAATTCTAAAGTAGTAAGATAGTGATAAATTATGTATTTCAAGGAATTCCAGAAAGATTCCATTCAAACAAAAATGAAAGTCAAAAATAAAGACTCAAAATTAATTCCAATGATCAAAAAAATTACACTATTAATCAATAAAATAGTGGAAAGACTATATTAACAATCAAGGGTTAATCTTGGTCCACATTTCAGTGTATATTTTCTAAAAATTGATTATCAAACTCAAATGATAGTAAAAAGTCAAGATCATTCAGATCTAAAAACATATTTATAATTCAAGGCATCCAAAAAACATGCAATTACATAGAAAATTATATAATTTAATTAAAAACCTTAAAAAAATCCAACATGCACTATATAACATAAAAAAATAGAGCTAAAAGGAGGATGGGGTCATGGGTATAAGGGAGTTAGGGATGTTGTCGTCATTGGGGGTTTCACTTGTTGGGAAAAGGGGAAGAGGGGTTGCTATTGGGGATTGTTGTAGAGGAGTGGTGGGGAATTGTAGGGCCATCATCGATGAGCAGGGGGTTCAAAGTCATGGGGATCAAAGGTGAGGGAGGGGATAAGGATGGTAACCATTGGGGATAAGGTCATTGAGGAGAGGAGGGATCGATGCTGGTCTCTGTTGGGGAGAAGGCCATTGGGGAGAGGGGGGATCGAGGCCAATTACCATCAGGGAAGGCCATTGGGGAGAGGGGGGATTGGGGTCGAGGAGAGGTCATCTTCAAGGAGAATTTCATCATGGAGAGTGGGGGGATCAAATGTGGGGGAGGGCCTCAGAATATTTAGATATCTTAAGGATTTAGTGGTAGTTTAAAAAAACCTCTACTAAATTTAAAAATAAAAAGATACAGTGGTGGTTTAATATAACCACAAAAATATTATAAATTATATTTATTACGATTTAATTATATGTGGTTACTAAAACCCCCTCTAATATCTCTTTTTTTGTAGTGAAAAAGGACTAAATAACATGGCTTAAACCAAGGAACACCACATAACATCTAAAACACCTCTATGCATGTCAAAGGACAATAATTAGTAGTGAAGACCTATAATCCTCATTATGGAGACTATACACTCAATCATATATCACAAATGATAAGACTAAAAAATCCATTATAATAAAACATAAATGTATATATATATATATATATATAATTATAGGTTAAACTAACCATACACAGTAATATATCTCTAGAAAATATCATATGAAACCCATATTATGTCATATATGTTATATATCTTAAGGATCACTCTCTCAAAGCTGATCATATATGTGGCACTATGAAAAAATAAACAAAAGTATACATAGGGAATCCAATACCAAAATGGTACTCTTCCTCACCTCGGTAATGTTTTTATGTCCCTTTCATGTTACACAGGCACAACCACTTATTATTGGGACTTTCCATTTTACTTCACCACAAATTAAAAATATTACACATTCATTGATGTTTGTATGTAAGGTGTGAGAATGAATCATAATAGGACACCACCAACATACCCCTATGATGTGTCACAATGTGTGTGTATATATATATATGAGTGTATATATTGTCCATTATAGAATAAAATAACACTTATTATATAAAAAACATTTCAATTCTAGTTACTTCTATAAATGGTGGTAAACCACACATGTTGTATCACTATTAAACATAATCTACCACACAAGGTGTGAAATCACCCATGTTTTCCCTAGACATATTAATTCTCACACCTTATAGGTCCATGTAAAACATGTCTTTGATATCCCATAGGGTTTCATTAAATTCCTAAGGGGATACACAAATATAATAATTTATAAAACTTCGAAAACCTAACTAAAAAAGTGTGGTACTTAGAGAGTATGAGTGTTGAACCCATAACGATAGTCCGTATGCTTGAAATTAGTTATTGTAATTTGAGATGCAATTAAATGATTATTTGGAGAGATATATATAATAATAAATATATTGGATTTTTAAATTGAATGATAGGGCATGAAAAATATTATATAAATTTCATTTACAATGATTAACATGATCTCCTAAATCATGAATCTCCAAATCCTAATCTACATTATTATCCCTACTAATTATTTTTACCATTACTATCATTCATATTTATTGATAAATAAATTTAAAATCATGGTATGGAATGAATCCTAAGTAGTTTATGTATTCTATTTTAGTTGATTAAAATGAGAATCAAGTACGGGCATGCAATTGGTAGTTACAATGTTCAAATTAAAGGTGAGGAACACTGTAGAAAAATTCAGAATTGAAATGCTTTCTTCTCTATTAGTAATATTTCAAAAATGGATATACAAGTTATTCCTGCACTAGATTCATGATGTTAATTTCTCTCAAGATGTGTATTTTCTTGGATTCATGATGTGAATGGGTTTTATGTTGTGAAATAGTCATGCAGTATACTCTTCATCCTGAATCCTATTGCTTGTTGCATACTAGGATCTTCATAGTCCTAAAAAAATAAAAATACACAAGTTAAAGTGCATTCCATAATTAATGAAATTTTATATATTTTTGAGAGAGTGAATGCACCAAAAATATAAAATAAATAACGAAAAATCCTAAAAACCCAAGTTTCCTCTTGGAAGTGCTTTTATTTATTGTCATTTTCTCAACCATACCTCTTTCAGTTTTAGCTGAGGTGATAGATGATCAATTTTTTTACCTTTTTAGGGTCAATGAATGGTCTCAGTTGTATCCTATCCACATAGGTTGGTCCAAGTCCTCCCTCTGTAAATATCATAACTCTTCCTAATGGAAACACTTTCTTGATTTCAATTGGGTTGATCCAAAATTTCTTCCTTACTAATAAAGAACTAAATATATGTTTATGTACTATCCATATCCATTGTCCCTTCTCAAACATGGTGGATTCAGTCTCTATTCTAGTTTCTTTGGTATAACCTCTATGATTTTATTTCTTTTTCTCAATACTCTTATCTTGAGTATCTTATTTCACAACAACTTCTACCCGGTGTTATTCTTCAACTTTAGAAGTACCCTCAAATTTAGTTATTTTGTCTTCTTAAAATTCATTATCCTCTCTAACATCACATTCTTCAATGGATATTGAAACTCACTTGTTCATTGCCTACTCTCAAACATAGTTCACCACATTTCATGTTGATTAACTCTCTTATAGTTTCTAAAAATGGTCTCACAAGAATAAGATGTGTCCTTACCTCTTCTATATCAAGCTCTAGGAAGTCTATGAGGAATATAACATTGTCAAATTTGATTAGAATGTGTTTGATCAATCCTATGGGTAATTTCACTAATAAATCTTCCAATTGAGTTTCAACTCTTATGGGATTCAGTACTTTTAGTCTCAGGATTTTGAAGGTGATGAATGACATGATATTATTAACTACACCTAAATCACATTAACCTGATGCAAATTTATTATAACCAATAAATATAGGGATAAAAAAACTACATTGACCCTATTTCTTCTTGGGTAGGTCCTTTAACACCACAAAGATAATTAACTCAAGATTATAATGGTTCCGATCTCATCCAGCTTGATTTTTTTCATTACCAACGCTTTTATAAACATTGATTATGCTGGCATTTTGAAAAGGGATTTTGAAAAAGGAATATTGATTTGATTTTTTTAAAATTGTTTAATAAATTTACCTATTTTTACTTATATATTATCCTAATTCATCCTCTCTAGAAATGGTTGAAGTGGGTTTTATAGGGGTGGTTCTTCCACTTATTGTTCTTCCTTAGTTTTATCCTTCTTCTTATTTTATAGCTCTTTGAATTCCTCTACTTACTATTATTTTTGTATACTATTTGTTTTTGGTTTTTCTTCAATGACCTTTTCACTTCTTAGAGTTATTATTTTCAATTATTTATTTGATTGAAATTATGGCATTCTTAGTAAAACTCCCCTTAACCTCTCCCTATGATGCTAAATGATTTGAACAACTTTAATATCTATATTCCATAATATATCTCTCTAATTCATTGATTCATCTGTTATTTCCTTGACTATATCTCTAATAGTGGTCATGATTGTGGCCAATGTTTCTTCCAAGGAGTGTATCTAGATAGATAGTGAGGGAACCTATGGTGCTTGTTGCTGAAATACTTGTATCCTATTTTGATTACCATAGACTTACAGTTACTACTTCATATACCCTTGAAATTGATTTTGTGGATTTTAATCAATATAATTCAAATATTCTGTATACATACATTGGGGATTAAACAAATCCATCATCATGTTTATCTTCATAGTCATAGACTCCATTAGAGTATTCATCCAACTATTATCTTTCATGTTTAACCCTCACCTTTTGAAGGTTTTAGTCTACCCCTGGAATCTATTACTGGACATCTCATCTGGAAGGTTGTAACTTTCCTTAGGTTACATTCTCATTATAGATCCTCCATAATCTACATCAATGATCGACTTCTTTTCCAATGAGTGACCATTGTAAATTTTTTTAATTAACAACCATATTTTAATACCATGATGAGGAAATTTTTTAGTTAAATATTCATATCTTTACCAAGATCTATAAAGGGAATCGTCGTCAAAATCATTAAAATTTAAAATTTCTACCCTGATATTCATTGATTTAGACGGTATAAAGAATCAGGTCAAAAAATTTCTCACCAAATCATCCCATGTAGTGATGTAATGATAAGGGAGGATTTGAATCCAATCCCTAGATTTTTATTTAAATGAAAATATAAACAATATTAACCTATCCACATTATTCAAAACATTATTAAATTGAAATGTATCACAAAGTTCAGTAAAACTACCTATATGTGTGTTAGGATCCACACGTGGTAGAACAGTAAATTGAATTGAGTTGGAAATAATTTGGATAATTGATAGATTAATCACATACTATGGTACAATGACTAGAAGCACCATAATTCTAGGATTAATACCCATTCCTAAGTGTTTTCCATAATCCATAAGAGTTCACTTCTCTAGTAGTGGTTTCAGAACTTTTCCATACATAACTTGCTGTGTTCATTCTTCCACTTCTTTATTATTTCACTGCTTTCATCAGGTATTCTCTGGCTCATGATCATATGAAATCTCATCAACTTTTCCATTATGGTTATTTGAGTAATCATTCAACATATTTAGACCATACATAATAGTATGACATGACCAAATGTAAAATAATGAATTAAAATAAAAACAACTATCATAGTTCTAATTAACATAAGTATAAAAAAACCATCACCAGCAATGAATCAAAAATTATGACAGTTCGTAGGGTGTCTATAAATTCTTATGGGGCTATAAAAATTTAATAATTTACAAAACTCAGACAAACTAACTAAAAAAGTGTGGTACTTGATGAGTCCGAGTGTCGAACCCACATGGATGATCCGTATTCTCAATATTAATTTTTGGAATTTGAGATTCAATTAAATGATTATTCAAAGATAGAGAGAGAGAAAATTAAATAGATTAGGTTTTTTAAATTTAATGATGGGGCATTCCAGGTTCATTTATTTTTAGTCTCGTGTTCTATGGAATCAATTTATTTTGGGTATATTCCCATTTGTTATTAGAATTGGGTTGTTAGGGATCTTTGGTTTTGGTACCCTTTACTAATCCCATAATCACACTTTTGGAATAGTCAACTACTAGGTTGGATTATGGGATTAGGTGACATAAACCCCTATTTAAACATAATCAACCTAGATTGCATAATGGCCATACACAAACTAGGGAATTTAATTGATGCAATAAAGTGATACTCATCAAATCACAAACAATGGTAATGTAATACAAAAATAAGAAGATTTATAATTGATAAAAAGACATGAAATAATATAAAAAATGAATATAAAATAGAAATAATCCTCAACAACACTTCCCCCTACAATCACATCACTCGACACAGAAATTACTACTAACCCATTCTAAACATGATGAGGACGAGCAACATGGTTTCCTAATGAAGAATAGTGGTGATGAATGGTAGTAGCAGGGTTCTATGGTGGGGAATGAATCTATGGCCATCATCGTATATATATCATTAAGATTCCATGTTTTTTTCGAAGGTGAGGATGTAGGTTTAAATATATAGGCCTCTATCATAAACCCTTAGTTTAGTGTGTAAAAATTCACACTCTGATGGGATCATGACATGAAATGGGTTCATGTTATGTAAGAGAAAAACTCCTTCTCCCACCCTAAAAAACTCATGATGTGAATGGGTTACACATCATGTTCAACATGATTTTAATCAGTATGAGAGAGCACCATGAACATAGGAATATCTCTTCCTTTACCCCATGAATAAAAATCACTATATGAAATGAGTTCATCACATGAAAACATATTTCTCTAGGTTTTTAGTCTGCTCCATCTCGATGTGATTTTGGCATCCTGATTCAATATTCCAATGTCGAACTATGCCACTTCACATCACAACATGAAGTGTATTTTAGCTCATATATTCATCTATTTTAGTTTTTTTCCATATATCAATTGTATCCTACTAGAATTCATAAAATGTGTTAAATAATTCACAAATGGGAAATAATATCAATTAAATTATAGAAACCAGTGTATTAAAATACCCTAAAATATATACATGAAATAAACATATCATTATTCCACTTGTAATAGAAATATCCATCCTATAGGTTGAATAAACATACAACCATTCCCTTGTCTTAGTGAGAATATACATAATATGACCATTTCATCTTTTACTGTCCCATTTCCAAAGTAACATCACATTATGGAATGCATTAATAAACAAATATCCCTATTTATAGTAAAAATATAGACCACAAGGGTATATTATCTCCTACCTATCCCCTAAACAGAGTATTATATGGCTCATAGGTTAGGATAATTAATGAACATCATATGGAATCATACAACCCCACACTTTATCTCTTGACCATAACCCATCACATATCACATGTCACATATCTCGACATACCTAATTAAGAGTTTGAAAATCAAAGGTGCAATTCACCATGCATAAAAATAACCTCTTAGATGACTGTATGGACCTCATACCTCATCTAACACTCCCTTGGGGAACTGGTTATTGAATGGTCAATCAACTCACCAACCCATGGAAGATCATTTCTCAGGGTCAAACTATGCCTCAAAAGGCCTCCCATATTTTATCCCACAATCAAACACTCATTTAAATCCCACAAAAAATCATGTTCTTTGATCCAAAAGAAACATGATCAATGCGTGACCCTAAAATTCCACTATCATGCATGGAATGAAAACTATAGTCATAATAGGATCTAACTAATTGATCATTTAATTTTAAACCCACTTTGATCTTATTTAAGTCCCATATTCTTGTTTACTCATCCCCACACACTATTGACATAGATATTCTTTAAATATTATATAAATTTGATATATATTTCATCACATCATATCATATGATATATGGATTTCATATGGTATAAATTAAATTATATAAAATTCTTATTCAATATATTTTGGAAAATAATTTCATATGATATAGAGATATCATATTACTGCTACCTTGGATAGTTGTATTGTACAACATAGAAATATCGTAATTCCTTGAGAATCATATTGTATAATCCATGCTACACATTATGATTTATTCATGCAGTTTTCTATTATATTGTTAATGTTTGAATCACACCCGCACTAATTATCATTAACATTGAATGTTTCATATAATGCAATTTTTTGGAAAATTAATTTGGTTGAAGGTTACAAGTTCTATGGTTACTTGTTATTTACTCATAAAGTTTCATAATATATGAGTGAATACATGAAGGCTCAAAGAGTGTCGCTGAGTCTTATATAAAGTTGGTCGATGACATTGATATTGTGTCCTATGTTGGTCCAGGAATCCAGTTTATTCTCTTTATCAAAGCTATATTCATCTTTTTTCAATTTCCCGTAGAGATACTAACATATTGTGGAGTAATAGAGGACCCCCCAGATAATGGGTAATATAGTTTTGCTCATGGATCCACATCATAGGGAAGAGTCCTTTAGCTAATCCTCAGTGATCATTAGCAAGAAATTGATAGAAGAAAGGAGAAACATATGTCTACAATGAAAGTTAGATGTTCTTCATTTATTTTATACATGGTTTCAGATTTTCATAGCATAGTTATCTTGGGATTGAGGTCTCTATAGCCATATAATTTATTTAATATGTATTACTTGATCTGTAGAAACCCTTCAATGGTATTATATCATTACCATGATTATTGATTCTTGAAATCACGTTTAAAATGAAGAATAAATAGATATCATATTATTATCGGTGAATATGATATAAAACTCTATTTCAAAATTTGATATCATATTGATGTCAAATTAGACATCATTAAATATAATATAGAATTAAAATTGTGTTTTTTTTATAATTTGTGAAATTATATTTTTCAATACGATTTTCTCTTATTATATGTGATATCATGGATCCGTTCTAGTGTTATTCCTTTAGTTTTCAAAATATCATATTGTACAACTTCCAAAATAATAAAATATGATGGCACTAATATGAATTGTTCAAGAAATAAAAAACAAAGCATGAAATCATGAATATAATAAACCAGATATCATAATATATAACCCCTAGGAATCAAAGGATATATTATAGGACTATAAAATTATACCATATAACTTTTGTAATATGCGATGTCTTATGATAGAAATATATCATAGAACATGATATACAATGGATGATTTATCTATAAGAGGCCACAACATGCTAGTTTTAAGGCACGAAAATGTTTTAAACTAAATCATAGATTATGATATAGAGTATATCATAAAATATGATATACATGTACAATATTAATTTAGATTTTTAAATTATGAATTAAATTATATAATTTAAAAAATTCTTATAAATTATAAAAAAAGGAATTTTGGGATATTTATTTAATTTATTGAGCTAATTAATTAATTTATTTTAAAGTGTTTATAACTAATTATTAAGAATTTATGAAACATTTAATAAATAAATATTTTAATATATTAATTGTTAACAATAAATAAAATTTCTAATTTAATAACTTGACTTGTAATTTGGATAAAAGTATTTTTATAGAAATTATAAGTGTAATTTATAGTGTTTATAAATTAATAAATATTTAAAATATAAAGGAATTTTTATTATATTATGATTTTTTTGTAATAAATAATTTTAATTGTTCAAATTAAAATACCTTATTTTAGAAAATCATTAGAAACTATCAAAAGGAGTTTTTATAATTGATATGATCAATATTTTAATATAGTTAAATATGTGATATTTAGATTATGTAAATTATTTATATAATATAATTGAAATGTAAAATGTTTATATATCATTTAATATAATATATTTATATAAATTTCATATGAAGGATAATATGAAGAAAATCATATTGGAATAAATATATATTATTTACATTTATTTTAATTATGGAATGTCTATAATGCTTAGTTAAAATAAAAAGCATTCATAACAACTTTATTTATGAAAAGTTTATAAATCTTGTATCTCATGTTTAAATATAGGAATTGTTCATTTATTTAGTTTATTCAAAGCTTATTCATGGATATAAATATTATATTATTAATGGTTTTAAGATTTTTTTAATAATTTAAAATGTTTTTGTAAATTTTCGTATATACATTTAAGGTTTTACATGTTAGGTATGATAATTGATTTTGTTTTATTTTATCTTAACTCTAGATTATTCATGGGTTGTATAAAGAGTAACATATCAATACAGATTAAACATATTGATTTGATAGATGATATAAGGATTCCAAACTTAATTATTATAATCATGCATAAATGAAAATAGAATATATGATATAAGATGCTGTGATAAAACTCCCATTATGATACTAAGTGTTTGATTCCTTCTAACACAAACACTTATCAAGACCTCAATCATTTAATTGGGTTAGTTCACTAAAAAAGGATGCCCATTTATTATCTTGAGTAATATAAGAAAGTAATGAGGTGATATTCATAGTTTGATTCCTTATTTCTAGTGTTTTATTTGGGTTACAAAATGCTTGGAAACCCTTGGGAATGATACTAGATGAATTGTATTGAGCTTATCTATATGATGGATTGGATAATGTGTTGTTCAATAAATAATACTAGTGTCATATATGATATAATAAACATTATGGATTACCTAAATATATAAGTGATGAGAGGAATAAAATAAAAAAATCATTACATAGTGAAACATGGATTTTGGTCCACTAATGGATATGACATATACTAAATGTGTCATCATTTTAGTGGGAGAACATTTAATAACTGTCCTTATTAAATGAATTTAAAACATGGTACTCATCAAATAAATTATTCTTCTATAGATAAAATGGCATCATCATCATCAAACCTAACTCTAAGATCAAAATTAGAAAAAAGAGAATCCTAGTAGAAGTAAATTCTTAGACTAGTTTAAGAACCTAAGAATTATTGTCATATAAGGAGGAAAAATTCAATGGGTTAAAGAAATATTCCTAAGAAACCATATATTAATGTTGATAAACAAGTGAATCTAGATTCTCATGAGAATCATAGAAGGATTCAAATGTGGTTTCAAAGGCATTAAATTCAAAATAACAAAAGGAACATTAATGAATGTTGATATTTCAATATGATTCTGTACATTAATGACTTAGAGAGACTGGGGATTACTTTAAGGATTTTTTTATATCTATTTAATTCATTTCATTTTCATTGTGGATTTTTTAACAATGTTAATTATTTTTATAAAAGTTCACCTAGTTTCTTGAAAGTGAAAAGGACAAATGAGCCTGAAATATGATCTTTAAGCACAAGTAGTATTATAATAGTACAATAGGGTACAAATTTGGGATTGATAAAGAATACTAGACATGTATAATTGTAATAATTTATAATTAAAACCAATGAGAGGTGTCAGGATGGGGGTTAAATGATTCTATATGTTATGGAATTATTAATAATACCTAAAGGGATTGTTTTTCAAAATCGATGGAGATTCCTTATTAGGTTGGTTTTTTATAGAATTCCTTCTTACATTTTTAAGGGTATATGATACCAAATGTATAGTCTACCAATTTTATAAAAATAAATAAGTTCAAAATAATTCTATTAACTAATGGATATTTTAATTTTTATTAAAATGATGAAGCAAATGGTTTTTAAATGACGTAATTTAATGTAATGTAGTATTTCAAGCTCAGAAGAATATAAATAAAAGTTGTGTACCATTATCTCATTTATCATACATGATAAGTGAAGTTATTTGTTGAAAAAATAGTTAGTATGAATAAATTATATGATTCATCATACACTATGAAATTATTAAGAAGTTTATAAGGATAAAAGAAGTTTTAACCAAGATAAAAAACTGTATTCAAGATATTTTATTAAAATATTATGAAAATAGATCCCACCACCCATAAATGGCATATTTTTAAATAACAAAATATTATTTTAAAAATAATACTCCAAATATATTAAATACCTATAAGATATTCTTATTAATATTCTATTTATTGAATATTTATATAAAAGAAAATAAGTGTTTTTTTCATAACATAGAAGAGTTTGTGTACCCTATCATTATATTTTAAATAGAATATAGTCTCTAATAGGATTGTGATATTATGGTTGGACATAGAGAAGTTAAAAGTTAACAAAAAAAGTTTTATAACATTAAAAATTAAATTTTAATATCACTTAGTATCTTAAAATTGTTAAATTTATATTTGTAAAGATAAATATAAAGAGTTACATTTAGTTACCCAAACAGAGTGAACGAGACTTTATATTCTAAAGGAGTTTATAATGTGTTATATTTGTTACCAAAATGATCTCAAGGGAAATTTTTTATGAAAAAGTAATCTGAATGATGATTATGATGAACTTAGAAAGAGTTCTACGTACATGAATTCATAAATCCTCCACCTCCAGGAAATATAAAGGTGAATGATGTTACATAGTTTATAGGGCCTCAAATAGTGGCCTCTATTAAAATGAAGCATAGTTTATGTTATATAAAAAATAATTCAATACTATATGGCCATCCAACACACTTTTAAATTCTAGGATACAAGGTCATAACCTAACTTATAATAACCTGATATTCTTCTCAAAGTGCATGTCTATCTGTGGGTTATATGTCATACATAGATTTAGATGCTTTCCCAAAACTAATTAAACTCCCTTATAAAATCATGATGAAAACCTGAAATATAATTTTATAAATACACTCATTAAAAATAGATATTTTATGTAAATATTAAATATATATATAACACAATTATATCATTTATAGGCTAGGTACCTCAAATCTATAGAATTCATTCTACCTTTGGAAACCTATCCCGAACAACCCACTATATGTCCCTACATCATAGAGATCTTGGAATTCCCCTCAAGAATTATATCAAAACCTTATCCTATATATACCTTAAAATGAAAATTCATTTTCACAAACTAATGAATCTCATTTTCTAGACCATCACCAACTAAAAATCAAGGGATGGTGAAATTCATCCTCTTATATCTCTTTTCATGGTAGACCACAAAAATGGCATCATATATCATTATATATCTTCATGAGTCTTGGGTGAAAAACCCATCATCAGACACGAGAAGTATATATAATCCCATATCTCTTTCTTTTCAGGACTACTGTAACACCCCTAACCCAAATCACCTGGTCCAAGTCTGAGGGTCACATGACCTCATACATACCTCCTCATTTGAAAGAGGTTGCCGAATAGTGGTGATGGCCTAAAAAATGGGGATAAAATTACCTAAATAATATATAACTATCAAAATAGTACTTACAACTTGAATAATAATCAGAGTAAGAAGAAGAATAAATAATGAAACAATATGAAAAAAATATCTATGTAGTAATATAATAACACAGAAGAGTAAATTCCTAATCAAAATAGGATATATACATGAGGTGGATAATTGTTACAAAAATGAAATAAAATATAATAAAATAAATTCGGTATAAAAGAAAATATATCAATTTTTGTCCTGATATTTCCTTAGTCCACCCTAATCTTTCTACTTAACTGATGAACATAGGGCCCTTTCCCTCCAATAGATTCATGACCATAATGTTTTCATTCACACTGAGATTCCCATGAAGGGTTTGAATAAAAAATAGTAGAACACCACCAATTAGTCCTTAATATATATGAAACATATATATAATGTTGTATTCAATGATAGGAAAATAAAAACATACTACTTTCTAGGTCAAGATGTGCTAGAAAGAAAGCCACGAACCCCGGTCCTACTACTTCATATCCATGTTAGAAAGAAATTCACACTCTTTATTTCATGTTGGAATAATTACAAATAATTCACCCCATGACTCAAACACATTAACGATAGATAACCAATATATCAATAGAAATAAGGTATCATAAACATACAATAATTAACCACCTCATCGATGTATAACAACATTTCAGTGAAAAAAATCATACAATTTATTCCACGATTCAACAATTCATTGATGAGTAGACACATTTTATTCAATAAAGTCAAATAATTTATACTATGACTCAACCATATTTCAAAGGATAGTAAACTAATATCATCATGGATCATGAAAATAAATTCAATAAGAAAAATTATTATGTGCATCATACACACCCCAGACAGATCAAATCATATAGAAAGAGTTCTCACGATCAACACATCCACCCAAATTCCAAAAAAGTCATATAAGAAGATTTATCAAGGGAAATAAAAGACCCAACTTGAAAAACAAGTCAAAAATATTTATTTAAAAGTTTTAACATAGTAATTAATTCCTACCTCAAGCATATCAAAATTTAATTTTTAAGGACCACCACTTGAATCAAGCCTCACATAGTAAAACCCTACAGTTAAATTGAAATTAATTAAATTTGGGATTTAGGAAAATGAATCATCAAGAAAGAGATATCTAGGGATTTAATAGGTTTAGATCTACCAAGATAGAACCACCATAATGAATAGTCCATCAATCGACCAAGAAAATAGTATATGAGAGACAAATTCATCAAATAAGAGCCTTTCCAATTTCCTAGGACATAATATGTTAGAGGATATTGAGAATGATCTTAATTAGGGGTTTTGATATTTTTTTTAATTAATTCATATTTAATTTTCCACATATAGGAATTTTCAACATGAATGGGTGTTCTGGATGGGAATTTTATGCCCCTTGATTAATTCACAATGTGAACTATGGTTTGTGATATGAATTCATTAGAAAAATCCTCATAAACCAAACTTTGACATAATCATAGCATGATACATGGCTTCGAGATATGAATTCCCACCTACCACAGAAGGTGTGGTAGGTCTGACCACATTACAAAAAGAAACACTACTAAAAAACTCTAACAACTCTGAACAGCTCAAGCTCAACAAGATACACAAGGGAAAGAAAAAATAAATCTCTAACACACCTTGAAATTATATGGGGAATTAAAAACTCCCCCTCCAAGGGCTTCTCATACCCAAGAAGAATCCTTTGGGGTCCTACCTAAAAATCTCTAGCCACTATGCTCTCATATCCGACTCCCACTCCTAGGTCTATTCATGGATTTTCCCACGCTACCATAACACTTAGAAAAGGAGCATTGTCCTTCTACATAGTATCTTATTTCCTTAGTCCACTATCCATATTGCATGTTCCTCAAACAAATAATTAACCTCTAGCTCAACATTCTCACTATTGATAACCTGTGAAAGGCTTGGATAATACTTCTGATGTTGGGATACATGAAACCTGTTATCAATACCCTAATGTTTTGGTGGAATATCCAACAGATAAGCTAGTATTCTAATCCATTCCATGATCTTAAATGTCCCCAAAAAATAGAGTGAAAACTTTACCTACCTACAAAATCATTTATTCCCAAAACATGGTGTATCCTATAATAAAACACAGTCACCCATTGTGAAATCCAAAGGAAAACATCTTCAGTCGACATAATAATGTTTCCTTCTCTAAGTGGTAACCAACCACTTCCAAATCAACTGTACTTGATAAGAAGTTTCTTGCACTATATTTAGTCCAATCACCACTAAATCTCCCTCTTCAATACTATATAGTGTTGAATGAAAAGGAATTCCATAAAGAGTCATGAAAGTATCCATTTGAATTGATTACTAAGAGCTGTTATTATATGAAAACTCTACTAAGGCTAGATGTTCATCTCTTGCTCCTACAAAATCAACCACACATTATTTGATAATATCTTCCAAAATATAAATAATCCTATAAAATTTCTCATATTTCTATGGTTTATATGATGTAATCATCTTAAATTTAGATTCCATAGCTTCATGGTGACCCTTCTAAAATATCAATGTGAATAATTCATTCTTATCAAATAATATGATTGAGGGTACACCATGTAACCATACTATCTCCTGCATATACAATCATCCCAACACATACACTTTTTGAGTATCTAGAATAGGAAATAAGTGTGATTTTATTAAACTGATCAACCATATCCCATATTTATTCATAATTTATCTAGGTCATGTGTAACAATATAATGAAATTCATGGTTACCTTGTCCTATTTCCAAATTATCACTAAAACTGGTTGAAGTAACATGCCTAGTCACTGGTGCTCTACCTTTATCCTATGATAGGTTAGGCAATGAGTGATTAATCTTATGATACTTTCCCTCATACTCAGCTACCAAATATGACATCTAATGTCATGATACATCTTAGTTAACCCCATAAGTACTTCCTATTATAAGTCATCAGATTCCCTCATCAAGTCCTATCCCATAGTCATAGGTACTACAATCATACCATTTAAATAGATCAAATAGTTTCCATCAAAGTACCATCCTAGAAATGAGTAATCTCCTATCAATCATTATAACATAACCTGAAAATCTATATTAGTTTCTTGTTTTTCCATCACTTGATCATCCAATAAAGATATAATTACTAGAGGAGGACAATTCACTACGCCTTGATCCTTAATTTCATCCATTATCCAATATTATAATAATCTCATTATATTCTAATCCTCTTATGATGTTCATGTCCCCAAATCCTACATTTTTATACTAATATAATCTGTGATAAAATTACATTTTCTAGGAGAATACACTATCTGAAAGTTGAATTTCAAAAAATATTCAACTCAAAATATCTGCCAAAGGTTAAAGATTGACTGGAATAAAATATACCGAAATATTTTGTGGTTTGTGTAGACAAAAAATCACTCACTAATGATATAATGACACTAAATATTTTTTGGCATGAACCATAACATCCAACTTCAGATCATGCATAAGTTTTTCTTTTCATGGGTCTGTAACTAATTTGACCCATAAACGACTACCTGATCCCCCTGTATTAAGATAGCTCATAACCTGACTCTTAGAGCAGCGCAATAGGCTCGGTATCCAATATATTAGTTTGGATGAATCTGAATAGGAGTGGATGTATAAATTTTATTGAATTTCTATAAATCCAATCCACATTGATCATTTCATTCAACTTTACTTCTTGGTTAGATCAATAATTAGAACTGATAAATGAGAGAAGTCCAGAATTAATAGCAAGTAATACATGGACAACCCTAGAAAACTCACAATCTCTAACAAATTCTTACGTTTTTTCTCACTAAATCACTAATTATTACTTTTATGGATAAAATTATATCATTGATTTAGAGATTAAATTCTTGATAAAATATACCTCATGAATCCAGAAGTGATACTTTGAGAACTTTTTATAAAACTAATGCACTGAAAGTATACTCAACACAATATTTAGATGCCAATCATGTTACTCTTTTTTCAACCAAGAACACCCCTTTTCACGAAATCCTATAGAAAAAATAGAGGTAACCCATATTACCACACTGTATTTAGTCTATTAGAGGATTAAGATATTACTTTATGTGATCCCCCCTCTATTTACACTAGAAAAACTAAGGAGGATATCATCACATAGATGGATTTAAAGAGACCTACTCTACTCTGGTTGAATCTCGCTACCCCGATGCATCTACTTAGGTCTCTTTATCCCATAATTGAAATAGGCACCAAAAGAAGTATTGGAAAACCACTATTTAGTCCACTAAATATGGGAATGGGTCCTTCTACTTTTTCTTCCTCTAGAACCTTCTCAATCTTTAATGATTTGAAAATAACTTATGGGTATGTTTTTGGGATGATATTCCCCATCCAATTCCTTACCTGAGGATGTAACCAACTTTTGAAATTCCAAACCATATGGTCCCCACATACAACTAGAAAAGGTTAAAAATGTATCAACTCAGAAAAAGTGTGGCATAACTAGCTATCAATAAGGATACCTATTGAAAATATATAAAATATTGATCTAGATCCAACATTAGCATCTCTAGAAAGAACTCATAAAAAAATAATACCTTGAAAACCTCCCATGTCAGACCCCCATGAATCTTCTCTTAGATAATGATATTAAAAAATTTGTTAGAAGGTCTATAAATCATGTAAGCATCCAACTTCTTCTTACTATCATCAGGAGTATTAACTAGATAAAATATTCTTTCAATGAAATATATCCAATCCTCTTTATCCTAAGGTCTTAATGACACATGCCTATCATGGGGTATGATAAAAACAAATATAACATAAGTTAAAATGTGTTATAGTGGGTTACCTAGGTTTTCTTCAGAGAGGAGTGATCGACAATAGTGTTTGTCACTTAAAATAAGAGAAAGAGGTGATGTTGTTTTTGAAATTGTTTGATTTCGAAAATACAAGAAAGAAACTAAATAATGTAAAGCAATTAAGTGAAAGTTTTAAAAAAAATTGAAAAATGATGTGATTTAAATCAATGATATGAAATGGTGATCAGGTTAGGGTCGGTTTTCCAATTGTAATTCTATCACAGTTCACTTTACCCAATTCTCTTCTGCTAAATCGTTAAGAGTGAGAGTCCAGAATCATTTCTTCTCACTCCCTTGAAAAAATAAAAATGTTAGAATAAACCTTTATAAAAACTCACATTTTTCTACTCTCCTTCCAATTTTTAATAGAGTTTTAGCGAATACCCCTCAATTATCGTAGGAAATTCCCAATCGGGTCTTGTTTATCCCAAGAAATCATGAACATTCACTACTCCTCACACATGTACCGGTGATCACTGAGTACTTCACCACTAACTACTGGTATATTACATCATTTATAAACCATAACCTAGTGGAGGGAGATATTTATCATTGACCAAATATAAATAAACAAAAGAATATAAAATTATATACAATCGTACATGATAATAAAAACTATTATAAGAAATTGAAACTGATTCACAGAAGAGAAAAGCGGATTTTAAAACATTAATAGAAAGAACTCATGAAATACAAAATAGAAAACCTATACTTCCCTAATAAAATATAATTTTAACCCACCATGTTAAGGGTAATTGTGAATAAGGGGAAAGAAGAACACATTTCAAGACTAATAAGTGTAAAACAAAGAAAATAAAGAACAAAAATTTGATCATCTAGAATCTGTCCTTCAGAAGTTTTCCTCTGTTCTTCCCAATAGCCTGCCGAAAATCACAATGGTATCTTATTATAGAATGTTTTTAATGAAATTTTTTATAGACCCTAAAAATTTTAGAGTCTTTGGACATGTGTAAATAAATATATGGCCAAATAAATAAGCATTACTTTTCTGGCCTCCAAAAACTATTTCACTCACACCACTTGGGTGCGCCCAAAAAATGCCTTGACGAGCTTCATATTTTTTGAACTTTATTTTGAACCATACTTTGAATGTAGTATGTATAAAACAGCAGGAATCGCATCATTTTAAGGTTGTCTGAATGAGATATTTTATATTTAATTTGGTGGGGTCCATTCTGCCAGCCAGCCTGAGTTCTTTACTTGATTGTTTTTTATGTACCATTGGGTTTAGAATTGGGTCTTGGTAAAGAAGAAAAAATTGAATACCACGAGCATATGAAGACTGAAAAAAGATTCATTTCAATTGGACCACTATTATAAAAGTTATTAACAAAAAGTAGAAGCTATATAAAACATTCAATTTTACAGAATTACCCCATTTTCACATTTAAGCCCAAAATACACCAAAAACACATAAATGATGCAAATATACTCAAATTGGATAATTGAGAGGGATTTAGTCATTGAAAAACATATTAAAAATAATGAAAATATTAACTCTATCAATTCCCCCACACTTATCACTTGGACTCCTCGACATGTCAGAATCAAAATAAAATCAAAGCAAATTCAAAACACATATCCATGAGATACACCAATTTGACAACAAGAAACAAAATATATCATGCCTAATGAAAAATTATTATTTCAAGTTCTTAATTTCAGATTATTAAATATATTTCCTCTTCATTTACCCACCCATTCCCATTAAACACTTACCTAACTTTCATTATCTCTCATCACACAAATTTCATTTTTTAGAAATGTCTTTCTCATACAAACTCATACAAGGGTCACCATAGGCTTGATAAATTCCTATATCTCAACCCGATGTGAGTCAAAGAAATATGTTTATCATGAGAACTTGTCAACGTTGTTTTGTGGATTTAG
Source organism: Viscum album (assembly GCA_963277665.1). NCBI lineage: Eukaryota > Viridiplantae > Streptophyta > Magnoliopsida > Santalales > Viscaceae > Viscum > Viscum album. The sequence continues at coordinate 538,135,472 of OY728121.1, forward strand.
GTTGGTAGGATTTAGATGTGAAAATTCTGAGGCAGAATGAAGAGGGCTTGTCTCTTTTTGAAGAAAAATTGCAGTACTCTAATTTTCACACAAGTACGGTCTCCTCTTCACCCCCCTTAGTAGAAAATCAGATCCTTCATCATGGAATATCAAAGAATGTTCACACAGTTCATCATTTCAATATAAAACTTTTCAATCTTCTCAAACATAATATTTCAGGAAAGCTCAAAAAAGGCACAACTTTCTTTCTTTATTAAAAGCTCCCAAAAGGCACAACTTCTCTCATCATGAAAGCTCTAGAAAAGGCAAATCTTTCAGCAGAATGATTTTTTTTATTAGTAATAAAGTCTATTAAAAATTTTATTTTCACCCAAATTATCCCCAAATAAGTTAGTACAATACAAGACATACCCCCCCACACTTATCTTCAACTAGATCATGTAATTTTACATCAAGAGCAGGTTAGATAGGGAAAATTGGCTTGAAATGTGTCTATCCTAACAGGTTGTTCATAGATTCTAAAGACTAAAAGGATAAAATGTTCAAGGTAAGCCATTATAAAAATGATTTTTATTGAAAAGGGGTCTTTAAATCCAAAGAAATTCCTCAATCATTTAAAACACATGTACCACAAGCCCTTAAGTTTTGATAGGAATAAATCAAATTCTGGTTAAATCAAGGATTTTTTGGTTCTATAAAAAAGTGAGGTGAATGTAAATAATATTAGAAAATAGGTTCAGAAGCCTCACGAGAATGTGATTTCAAATATAAATAAAATGATATGTGGAATGGAATTCAAAAATCAGAGCACTTTTCATGAAATTCCCAAAGAATTGAATTTGAAACAAAGTCATTTTCAGCATTCATTTAAGCTCAGTTTTATGGAATAAATTATTTCTTCCATGGAAATGGGTTTCAAAAATATCAAATATAATCATTTCAGCTCAAAATTAAAAAACACACACAAAAATTTAAAAATAAACACACAAAATTTGAAACACAAACATTAAAAAAAAAAGAAAGCAAACAACAAATAAAAATCCTAAACTACAAAGGTTCCCTCCCCCACACTTAAATGATGCATTGTCCGCAATGAATTCAAATGGATTTAACACATAATAATATTTGAAATTGAATAAAAGAAATCAAGAAAATATAAAGGATAGGTACGACCTGATGGAGTTTTTTGATAAACAGGTTGGAGGAGTGTGATCTCCTCCATTGGCTCAGATGGCATGGTCCCAAGGAATTTCTTCAACCTGTGCCCATTAACAGTGAATAGATCCTTCTCTCTATCCTTTATAATCTGCACAACACCAAAAGGATATACATGAGTAAATATAAATGGACCTTCCCACTTGGAATGAAATTTACCTGCCATCATCTTGAGTCTTGAATTCAATAACAACACTTTGTCTCTAAGATGAAAGTATTTTGGTTGGATCAGTTTTTCATGATACACTCTCATTCTCTCTTTGTAAATCCTAGAATTTTCAAATTATTCCATTATTATTTCTTCCATCTCATATAACAACAATCTTCTCTCTTTCCCAGAACTTTCAAGATCCAGATTCATCTTCCTCATAGCCCAATATGACTTGTGTTCCAATTCCACTGGTAGGTGACAAATTTTCCCATAAATCAGCCTATATAAACTCATTCCAATTGGGGTTTTGTAGGCTATCATGTAATCCCATAATGTGTCTTCTAACCTTTGGCTCCAATCCTTTCTATTTGGATTAACAGTCTTTTCCAAAATTCCTTTAATTTCTATATTGGACACTTCAGATTTCCCATTAGTCTGTGGATGATAGGGAGTTTATGTTTTATGATGCACCCTATACTTTTTCAACAAAGCCTCCATTCTCATATTGAAAAAGTGAGTCCCTTGATCACTAATGATGGTTCTGGGAACTCCAAACCTACAAAATATGTTAACCCTGGAAAAATCGCAAACAACGTTAACATCATCAGTCTTGGCGGATTTTGCTTCCACATATTTGGAAACATAATCAACAACAAGAAGAATTTAAGAATTTATAAATGATATTGGGAAAGGGACCATAATATCTATCCCCAAAACTTCAAAAATTTCACAAAAATTAAGTGGATTTTGGGGAATTTTTTGTCACTTTGAAATATTTCCTAAAAACTTACATTTTTCACACCATTTTCAAAATTCATGAGAATCTTTGAAAAGTGTTGGCCAATAAAGTCCAGATTCTAAAACCTTCCTTGATTTCCTTTGAGGTCCAAAGTGGCATCCACAATCTAATGTGTGACAAAACTTAAAGACTGATTCAATTTCATTTTTAGGAAAAAATATTCTAATCATTTGGTCATTGAAAATCTTTCAAAGAAATGGATCATCCCAGATGTAATATCTATATTAAGATTTCAATTTTTGAATTTTGTGAGAATTTAAATGAGATGTGCCCTGAGATGTTACCATATAATTTACCATGTCAGTATACCAAGGTAATTATACTTCAATAAAGTATAACTTCTTTCCTGGAAGGAAATCATTTACTGGTTCAGTGTCTAGAATTTCAACTTCAGTGGTGTTGGGTAGTCTACTTAAGTGACCAGCCACTTGGTTCTCAGATCCCTTCTTATATTTGATTTCTATGTTGAACTCCTAAAGTAGTAGCATCCATCTCAATAGCCTCGATTTTGCTTCATCCTTCTTCATCATGTACCTAAGAGATACATGATCAGAAAACACAATGACTTTAGTTCCAAGAAGATATGATCTAAATATTTCTAAAGCAAAAACAACTGCTAAAAATTCTTTTTATATTGTTGTGTAGTTGAATTGGTCCGCATCTAAGGTTTTTGAGGCATATTCAATGACTTGTTGAATGCCCTAAATTCTATGAGAAAGGATTTCTCCAAATTCTTGGTTTGAAGAATTACAAAGTAGCTCGAATGGTTCTTCACAATTGGGTGGATACATTACTGGTGGTGTAATCAATCTTCTTTTCAAATCATCAAAGGCTTCCCTACATGTACCATTGAAATTGAAATCAGCATCTTTCCTAATTAATCTAGAGATAGGGAGAGAAATCTTATTGAAATCTTTGATAAAACTCCTGTAGAATCTTGCATGTCCAAAAAATGATCTAACATGTTTCACAAAAGTTGGCTAAGATAAAGAATTTATCACATCAAATTTTGATTTATCAACTTCAATGCCTTTCTGAGAAATGACATGCCCAAGGACAACTCCTCTCTCAACCATAAAATGACACTTTTCAAAATTCAAAATAAGGTTTTTTTCAATGCAAGTTTTTAAAACTTTTTCCAGATTTTTCAATCAATAGTTAAAAGAATTTACAAAATCTGTGAAATCATACCAGAAAACCTCCAATAAATATTCAATGTGATCCGAAAATATAATTACCATAGACTTATGAAATGTACCTGGGGAATTACACAATCCAAATGGCATCATTTTTTATGCAAAAGTACCAAAAGGACATGTAAAGGTAGTATTCTCATGATCATCAGGAGAAATGGGTACTTGAAAATTACCTAAAAATCCATCCAAAAAGCAATAATGAGTTCTCCCTACGAATCTCTCTAGTATCTAGTCAATGAAAGGGATAGGTAAATGATCTTTTCGAGTGACCTAATTCAACTTCCTTAAATATATGCACACTCTCCATCTATTCTTAATTCTCATAGGGATTAATTCATTCTTTTCATTCCTCGCAATGGTTAGGCCATTTTTTTGGAACTACATGGATGGGGCTAACCCATTGTGAATCTGATATGGGATAGATGATCCTAGATTCTAACAACTTCTCAATATCTTTTTCACAACCTCCATCAGGGTAGGGTTCAGCCTCCGTTGGGGTTGTCTGATAGGTTTGGAATATCCTTTAAGAAAAATTCTATGTGAGAAATTTTTTGAGTTTATTATAGAGATATCACCTAAGCTCCACCCTATTTCTTGGAAATTCTCTCTCAGAAGCTCAATTAATTATTTTATTGAGTTTTATATATATTATTTTCAATGATTACTGATAATTTCTCTCCCTCCACTAGGTAATCAAATTTTAAATCATTGGGGAGTGGTTTTAATTATAGATCAGGGGGATGCTCAAGGGATGAAACAAAATTTAGGTTCCCCACTTCTAATGGTTTTACATACTGCACACAAGAAATCATATCATCTTCATCATCATTTAAAAAATTATCAAAGAAATCAGATTTTACCTTTTCTTCCAATAGGAAATTAGAATCTCCAGGAGTTTGGGCATCCATATGTTCAGTGATATTTTTAATGGAAAAATTCTTTCCTAATGATAAGAATTCATGAAACATACCTGATTATTCAATTGTTTCTGTACCATCTTCATGGGAGAGTTTGAAGTGTTAATGATCATCTGATGGGTGCCTCATGGATTCAAAAATATTGAAGTGGACAGTGTTGTCTCCAAACTCCATGGTAAGTGTCGCTTCATGGAAATTGATGATGGTTTTGGCCGTCTTCAAGAAAGGTCTTCCCAAAATTATGGGTGAGTGTGATGGGATCCTATCATCTTCCATATTCAACGCATAGAAGTCAACAGGGAATAAAAGATCTTTTACTTTTACCAGGATATCCTGCAACTCATGCTTGGAAAATTGTGGATCTATTTTCAAGATGGACCACCACTCTTGTGGGATTCAAGTCTCCCACCTACAAATAATTATATACTGAGTGAGGAAATACATTAATTTATGCACCAAAATTGCACAAATAATTAGAGAAATTTAATGAACCAATGGTGCATGGACTAGAAAACATCCCTGGATCTTGATATTTGGTTGTAAATTGTGGTGTGATAAGGGCTAAGACGCTTCTTCCCAAATTGATCCTCTCATTCCCTTGAAGTCTCCTCTTCTTGTGGAAAATATTCTTAAAAAATTTAGCATACTTTGGAATTTTATTGAGTGATTCAAGTAGAGGAATGTTGATTTCCACTTTCTAGAAGGTGTATAGAATTTATTTTTGCAGTTCTTCTTCTTGAAACCTCTTTGATTCAATCATCCTTGATGGAAATGGTGGGGGTATATCTTTCTTCTCCCTTTGTTTCCTTTGAACTGATTTTTATTGTTTCTTCTTCCTTAGCCTATCCTTCTCCTCCTCCTCTTTCTTATCTTCTTCCCGATGAATTTTCATAGAATTGTCATCATTTCCAACTTCATTATCTCCCAGATCAGGTATTATTGTTTCAAGTTCAATGGTTAATGGTGGTGGGATTTCTTTTTCACTTCTTTTAGTTATAATACTAACATTTTATTTTGGGTTTGGCATTGTTTGGGAAGGGATTTTACCTGGATTTTTGGTCAGAAAGTCCATGAGACTTTCAAAATTGTAGGAAAAATCTTTAATAGTGTCTTTCGGTCCTTCAAACTCAGATTTATGTATTTGGTTTTGAATTGAAGGTTGTGCACTGGTGGATGGATGCTCATAGGGTCTTTGTAAAGTGGTTGATTTTTGGTAAGAAGGCTGGTTATAAGTATAATGACCCGGCCTTCTTCTTACATTACTATTACATAATTTCAAAGATAAACAACATAATAGTATTACACATAGAAGATCCAGAGGTTTAGTGTCTTGGGAAAACTAGGACCATGCATGACAAATACAACGTCAACCACAAACATTTATTTAACTTCTTCTTCACTAGCTTCTTAGTGGCACTTGTCCTCTCCTTAGTACATGTAGCCACCTGAGGATATACATCAAAAGGGGTGAGCTAGAATCCCAGTAAGAGGATAGAGAAGAACAGTATATCACGGGGTGAGCATAATCATGACATAGACAAAGAATCATGAACATGAGAGGAGCATAAATAATAGACTTGAAATGTGGCAATGCATAAAAATGAAACATCATGTCTTAGTGGTTAACTACCACACATAATTGTGAAAAAATATAACATAATGTTCACACATCATTTCACATTTACTCATGAGATTTATCACTTTACCCAATGCATTGGAGCGCTGTATAATTTCGGGTGCACCCGTCACATTTAAACATTCATATTGCGCTATATAATTCCAGGCGCACCCGTCACATCATAACATTATCATTATCATGATTGCCACATCAAACACATATAAAACATGTAGATAAATAAACCATGGAATGTAATGGGTTTCATCTCATAATAACACATTCATATGCTTTGGGTTCCCAAAAGAAAGAGGGAACAACATACTTGATACAAGAACCATCAACCTTGAATGAGAGGTAAAAGGTGAGATCTTGAAAGAAGAGTTCTTTTGGAAAACATTTTGATGGACATAAAAACCAGTGAAAAATATGTATATCCCAGAAAATTAAAGGAAATGATGAACAAATGATCCTTGAGGAGTAACCATATCAAAAATGGAGTGAAAGAGGGAGAACCCGAAGGAAGAAAATTGGGTTCGAGATTTCCCCTTACCTTGTACTCGAATGCCTCCTTCTCTTTAATGTCCTGTATAATAAAATTATATTCATTAATTAGAAATTTCAAAACCTTATATACATTAATAGGGTTCATTCTTGTTTCATTATTTCATATTATGTTCCTTTGGATGACTTATAGAGTTTAAAAACATTGTTCGGGGATGTTCGTTTTTAAGGTTTTCTTGAGCGGTCCACTTGTATTCTTAAATTGATGTTTTGGTAGATCATGGGTAAACATCCAGAACTGATACTACATGTTATTTATTATATTACAGTAGCTTTAATAATTTTATAGTGAATTATATTAGATCCAAGTGGACGAATCATTAGATAAAAATTTAATGATGGTTATTTGGGTTAATTTGGGCGGTTTTTGGATCACAACGATCTTGTTTTAACATTTAACTTAGTAATAAGGCCATAGGTTATTTCCAGAACTTAAAATAGAACATAATACATATAAAATATTTTGGTTCAACCATAAAATGGTTTCATGACCAGATTAAAGGTAGAAATGGAAGAAGAGAACATGTTGTTTTTGAAGGTGATAAATTTAACACCTCATGAACAACGTTCTCTTTAATAAAATAAATGGAAGAGGGAAAGGGTGTGGGGTGATATAATATAACATTATAATCACAATATTACAGTATATATATAATAATGGATTTACAGAACAGTTTGGATGAAGATAGGTAGGGAGAGATCAAGAAAGGAACTTGAACTTGAAAGGAAATTAAAGGAGAAGAGAGAGAGAAATTACCTTTAGAATCCTCCTCTTGAGATCCTCTTTAAGGAAGCTAGGATTGGTCTTTTGATGATACCAGCAGATTTTGGACGTGGGGGATGAGCTAGGGAAGGTTTTTGGGCAGTGTTTAGAGAAGTCTTGGAGCTTGAAAGGTGTGAGGAAAAGAGGGAGTGAAGGGTGGATTTTATAGTGGAGGGGAGAGGGGTTTCCTTAATATAAAATTGATTAGTTTATTAATTTCACCTAAGACAAGGAATAGTGAGTCTTGGATGACCAAGAATAGTAAAAAAGGCATGTGAATTCGGGATTTGGGTGCTTAAATCACTTGTGATGTCAGGAATAGTGGGTTTTAATTAAAATGTATTTATATGGTAAATTAATGTATTCTACTATTCACAAAAACTTCAAGTTTCTCAGAAAAATCCCAAAAATTTACCCCAACCATTTTTCGACATGTAGAATCCAAAAATGAAGTCCATTTTTCAAAAATAATTTTCTAAATATTATTAATTTAATAATTAATAAAATTCATAATTTACTTAAAAAAACAGTTTTTAAGATTAAAACTGAATTTATAGTTCTTTCAAAAATTACGTAGGGTCTTATAAAATAATCTAAAAACTATTATAAATTGATTCAGTAATTTATGAATAAATTACAGGAAACTAGATATTCTTTTAAATTAATTAATTAATTATAATTAATTATTTATGACTTATAAAATACCAAAAACGTTTACTAAGGTCAAATTGTCACTTTCTAAGATGTCTAAATTTTATTTTATTATTCATAGGTAATGTTACTCTTATTTACTATTCATAAGGGTCATATTACTATTCATAAGGGTAGGTTACTATTCATAAGGGTAGGTTACTATTCACCAAAAATTATTTTTGTTTCATTAGACTCCAACAACTATCTTGAACACAACCGTGTATGTCGGATTTTTGAAATTCCAAACATAGGGTTGACAAAATTATGTTTAAAGGTAACTTATCACTTAGTAGTTCATTATTTTGTGTTTTTATGACATAGATATAAGAAGGTAATTTTCTATTGAAATACTTTGGGTCGTTACATTCTTCCCCCCTTAAGAAATTTTGCCCCCAAAATTTTACTTTACACAAACAGGTGTGGGTACTTCTCCTTCATTGCCTCTTCTGGTTCCCAAGTTTCTTCCTCAAACTTATGGTTCCTCCACAACACTTTGACAAGGCGGGTTGTCTTGTTGCGTAGAACCTTATCACTTCGGTCCAAAATTTTTACCGGCTGCTCCTCATAGGAGAGATCATCATCCAACTGTACCACCTCTGAGTTTAGTACATATGAGGGGTCTGGTATGTACTTCCTCAGTAGTGATACATGAAACACATCATGAACTTGAGCCATATTCGTTGGAAGTTCCAGATGATAGGCCACGGCTCCTATATGATCAAGGATCTCAAAGGGGCCAATGTACCTTGGGATTAGCTTCCCTTTCTTCCCAAATCTCATGACTCTCTTCCATGGAGATATTCGAAGGAAGACTTTATCTCCAACGTCGAACTCCAAGTCCCTTCGACGATTGTAAGCATAGCTCTTTTGCCGACATTGAGCAGCTTTGATGTGTTTCTGGATGACTTCAACCTTCTCGGTCATCTCCTGCACAAGATCGGGTCCAAGTAGCTTTCTTTCTCCAACTTCATCCCAACAGGTTGGAGTTCTACATCGCTTCCCATAAAGAGCTTCATACAGAGCCATCTGAATACTCGAGTGGAAGCTATTGTTGTATGAGAACTCAACCAATGGAAGGTGCTGATCCCATCCACCTTTGAATTCTAGAGAGCATGATCTTAGCATATCTTCGAGCATCTGAATAGTCCTTTCAGACTGGCCATCAGTTTGGGGGTGATAGGCCGTGCTGAAATTTAATTCAGTACTCAATGCATGTTGAAGGCTCATCCAGATTTTAGATGTGAACCTTGGATCACGGTCAGAGACAATTGAGAGTGGAACACCGTGAAATCTCACTACTTCCTTCACATATATCCTTGCAAGCTGTTCAAGTGAGAGGTCTTCCCGAATAGCGATAAAATGGGCAGTCTTGGTGAGTCGATCAACCACAACCCATATCGCATTATTTCCTCTTGACGTTTTCGGGAGACCCATGACAAAGTCCATAATAACATTTTCCCATTTCCACATGGGTATAGGCAATGGCTGCATCATACCTTTGGACTTTTGCCGCTCAGCTTTAACTTGCTGACATACCAAGCACCTTGATATATATTCCGCAATCTCCTTCTTCATGTTATCCCACTAGAAGTGTTCTCGAAGATCAAGATACATCTTGGCACTTCCAGGATGAATAGAGAAAGTTGATCTATGTGCATTATCCAATAGCTCCTTCTTTATCCCGGGTGATGAAGGCACACAAAGCCGCATTCCAAACTGAATCACACCATCATCGTCTATATGGAACTCTTGCAGCTTCCCTTCCTTTACTACATTCACCCTCTTTTGTATCTCCACATAATCCCTTTGTGATTCCTTAATCTTCTGTTGGATGGATGGTTGTGCAATCATTTGGGCAAGGTAGGATGTATCCCCTGCCCTTACGATTCCCAAATCCATCCTTTGTATATCCAAGAAGATATAGTCTTTCTCAATCCTCAACATGGATAGAGTAGCAGGTTCTTTCCTGCTTAGAGCATCAGCTACCTTGTTCGCCTTTCCAAGATGATAGTGAATAGAGAAATCGTAATCCTTGATTAGCTCTAACCATCTCCTTTGATGCATGTTGCGCTCCTTTTGTGTGAATATATACTTTAGGCTCTTGTGGTCAGTGTATATGTCACACTTCTCACCATAAAGGTAGTGCCGCCATATTTTCAAGGAAAAAATCACAGCTTCCAGCTCTAGATCATGCGTCGGGTAGTTCTGCTCATGGATCTTCAACTGTCGTGAGGCGTAGGCTATCACATTATCATTTTGCATGAGTACACAACCCAAACCTTTCTTTGAATCATCACTGTATATCACAAAACTTTCTCCACTTTTCGGTAGTGTGAGTACAGGTGCAGTGATCAACCTTCTCTTTAGCTCCTTGAAGATTCCCTCACATTCTTCCATCCATAAATACTTTACCACTTTCCTTGTTAACTTAGTTAGCGGGCTTGACAATCGTGAGAAGTTTCTCACAAAATGTCGATAGTACCCAGCTAATCCAAGAAAACTATGGATTTCTGTGACACTAGGGGGCCTGGGCCATTCTTCAATCGCCTTTGTCTTTGAAGGGTCCACAGAAATTCCCTTGCTTGTGATCACATGTCCCAAGAACGTGACTTGATTCATCCAAAAGTCACACTTGCTGAACTTGGCGTACAACTTCTCCTTTATCAATGTCGCCAACACAAGTCTTAGATGTTCTTCATGTTCCTCCTTGCTCTTGGAGTAGATGAGAATATCATCGATAAAAACTACCACAAATTTGTCGAGGTGATGTCTAAAGACTCTATACATAAAATCCATGAAGATTGTAGGGGTATTAGTAAGTCTGAAGGGAATCACCAAAAACTCATAGTGCCCATACCTTGTACGGAAAGCAGTATTCTGAATATCTTCCTTCTTCACCTTTACTTGATGATATCCAGAATGAAGATCCACCTTTGAGAAGTATTGAGATCCTCTTAACTGGTCGAACAAGTCATCAATCCTTGGGAGAGGATACTTGTTCTTTATGGTGATCTTGTTGAGTTCCCGATAATCGATACACAGCCGCATGGTACCATCCTTCTTCTTCACAAAGAGCACTGGCGCACCCCAAGGTGATGCACTAGGGAATATGAACCCTTTGTCCAGATTCTCTTGCAGCTTCTTCTTTAACTCCTCCAGTTCGATAGGATCCATCCTATAGGGGAACTTCGAGATAGGAGTAGCTTCAGGTATGAGTTCAATTGAGAACTCTACCTCACGATCCGGGGGAATTACGGGTAACTCTTTGGGAAATACATCGCCGTATTCCCTTACGATGGGCATTTCCTCAAGGTTGGAACTTTCCTTTGACTCAAAAATTTGGGAGAGGTATGCTTCTTCATAAGGAATCATCACCCACACCATTGAATGATTTTTCAAAGAATATTCATGATCTTCCTTGCATTTGTATAAGAGCATCGGATGGTTCGGAATATGAAAATATATTTCCCTTTCCCGACAGTTGATATGTTCTCTATATAACAAGAGCCAATCGATTCCCATTATAGAGTCGAATTCCACCAAGGGAAGTATTACGAGATTTGCCGGAAGAATCTTCCCACATACGTCAACAGGAGAAGATTCAAACACTTGGGTTGCAATGATTTCACCACTTGGTGTTTTTACAGATATCTCTACTCCAAGGTTTCGGGGCTTCAATTCTATAGTTCTAGCAAACTTTCAAGATATAAAGGAATGTGTAGAACCATAATCAAATAAGACTTTTTCCATTCTTGAGTGAATAGGAAGTGTACCTTGTATGACTTCATTATCATGTTCCACCTCCGCAGTAGTGATGGCATAAGCCTTCCCTTGTTCCTTTGGCTTTGGTGGTTGTTGGCGCTGATTACCCTCGAGAGCTCGAGGTTTAGTGCACTGGTTTGAATAGTGCCCTAGCTCCCTACAGTTGTAGCATTTAACCACGAGTGGTTATCTCCTTTCATCAGCTACATTATCCTTCCTTTTCATGTCTTTTCGACACTCATGAGATTGGTGTCCTTCCTTCCCACACTTAAATCATTTCACCGTACCTTTGAGGCTATTCCCATGGTGCAACTTCCCACATTTTTGGCATGTGGGTCATTGTGTTTTCTTCCCATATTTGTCACTAGATCCACCATCTTGAAACTCCATCTTTCTTTTCTTATCACCATAGCCATTGGACCATTCTCCAAACTCCATCTCCACTTTGGGAGCACACCGAAAAACTTCTTCATAACTCCTAAAGTCTCGAATTTCAAGAGCCTTTTGAAGATGTGGTTTTAATCCACTAAAGAATCTATCAATTTTTCTATCATTGTTGGTAACAAAACCCGAAGCATACCTTGCGAGCCTTGTGAAATTTTCTTCATAGGTTGTGACATATTCTCCTTCTTTTTGATTGAGCTCTATGAATTCTCTCTCTATCTTCGTGCGAAGATTTCTTGGGAAGTACTTATTAAGAAACATTATCTTAAAGTCTTCCCATTCCATCTCTTCAATTTCCTCCCTTGGATTGGTGTTCTTAATCAAAGCCCACCATTGATTGTCTTATCCATCTAGACAATAAACGACTAGAGTCACCTTCTCCATCTCGGAACAGTGAAGAACAAAAAATATCTTCTCCATGGAGTTAACCCACTATTCCGAAACTAGTGGATCGGAAGATCCACAAAACGTCGGTGGTCGTTGCCGCATAAAACCTTCGATAGCTAGTTGCTCCCTCTTTGGTGAAGGAGCACGTTCCCCATTATTATGGTTAATATTCATAACCCAAGATAATTGGGTAAGAATTTCCATGAAGTTTTGAACTCCACCTCCAAAATCATTGGGGATGTCGTTCGGGCAATCATTGCATTGGCCCTCGCAAGAGTTGTTGGCCTGATTTCTCCTGGTTCCCACCATTTTCTAAAATAGAAAAGGTTAGAAAAAAACATAAGTAAAAAAGTCATGAATAAATTATTCATTTAAACAATTATACCAAAAACATAACATATGGGATCCCTAGGTAAATATTATTGTGTACATATTTGTACTTATTCTTATGCTAGTGGTTTTCTCTAGGGTTTACTAATCCTAATTCCCAAATTAACTAAACCTTTCCTCTGATACCAACTATAATGACCCGGACTTCTTCTTACATTAATATTATACCATTTCAATGATAAACAACATAATAGTATTACACATAGAGGATCCATAGGTTTAGTGCCTTGGGAAAACTAGGACCATGCATGACAAATACAACGTTAACCATAAACATTTATTTAACTTCTTCTTCACTAGCTTCTTAGTGGAACTTGTCCTCTCCTTAGTACATGTAGCCACCTGAGTATATATATCAAAAGGGGTGATATAGAAGCCCAGTAAGAGGATATAGAAGAACAATATATCATGGGGTGAGCATAATCATGAAATAGGCAAAGAATCATGAACATGAGAGGAGCATAAATAATAGACTTGAAATGTGGCAATGCATAAAAATGAAACATCATGTCTTAGTGGTTAACTACCACACATACTTGTGAACAAAGTTAGAATCATGTTCACACATCATTTTACATTTACTCATGAGATTAATCACTTTACCCAATGCATTAGAGTGCTGTATAATTCCAGGCACACCCGTCACATTTAAACATTCATATTAGGCTATATAATTCCGGGCGCACCCGTCACATCATAACATTATCATTATCATGATTGACACATCGAACACATATAAAACATGTACATAAATAACCCATGGAAATTAATGGGTTTCATCTCATAATAACACATTCATAAGCTTTGGGTTCCCAAAAGAAAGAGGGAACAACATACTTGATACAAGAACCATCAACCTTGAATGAGAGGTAAAAGGTGAGATCTGGAAAGAAGAGTTATTTTGGAAAACATTTTTATGGACATAAAAACCAGTGAAAAACATGTATATCCCAGAAAAGTAAAGGAAATGATGAACAAATGATCTTTGAGGAGTAACCAAATCAAAAATGGAGTGAAAGAGGGAGAACCTGAAGGAAGAAAATTGGGTTCGAGATTTCCCCTTACCTTGTACTCGAATGCCTCCTTCTCTTTAATGTCCTATATAATGACATTATATTAATTAATTAGAAATTAAAGAACCTTTTATACATTAATAGGGTTCATTATGGTTTCATTATTTCATATTATGTTCCTTTGGATGACTTATATAGTTTAAAAACATTGTTCAGGGATGTTTGTTTTTATGGTTTTCTTGAGCGGTCCACTTGTATTCTTAAATTGATGTTTGGGTAGATCATGGGTAAACATACAGAACTAATACTACATGTTATTAATGATATTATAGTACCTTTAATAATTTTATAGTGAATTATATTAGATCCTAGTGGACGAATCATTAGATAAAAATTTAATGATGGTTATTTGGGTTAATTTGGGCGGTTTTTGGATCACAACGATCTTGTTTTAACATTTAACTTAGTAATAAGGCCATAGGTTATTTACAAAACTTAAAATATAAAATAATACATATAAAATATTCTGGTTCAACCATAAAATGGTTTCATGACCAGATTGAAGGTAGAAATGGAAGAAGAGAACATGTCGTTTTTGAAGGTGATAAATTTAACACCTCATGAACAACGTTCTCTTTAATAAAATAAATGGAAGAGGGAAAGGGTGTGGGGTGATATAATATAACATTAGAATCATAATATTTCAGTATACATATAATACTGGATTTACAGAACAGTTTGGATGAAGATAGGTAGGGAGAGATCAAGAAAGGAACTTGAACTTGAAAGGAAATTAAAGGAGAAGAGAGAGAGAAATTACCTTTAGAATCCTCCTCTTGAGATCCTCTTTAAGGAAGCTAGACTTGGTCTTTTGATGAGACCATCAGCTTTTGGACGTGGGGGATGAGCTAGGGAAGGTTTTTGGGAAGTGTTTAGAGAAGTCTTGGAGCTTGAGAGGTGTGAGGAAAAGAGGGAGTGAAGGGTGACTTTTATAGTGGAGGGGAGAGGGGTTTCCTTAATATAAAATTGATTAGTTTATTAATTTCACCTAAGACAAGGAATAGTGAGTCTTGGATGGCCAAGAATAGTAAAATAGGCATGTGAGTTCGGGATTTGGGTGCTTACATCACTTGTGATTTTAGGAATAGTGGGTTTTAATTAAAATGTATTTATATGGTAAATTAATGTATTCTACTATTCACAAAAAATTCAAGTTTCTCAGAAAAATCCAAAAAATTTACCCCAACCATTTTTCGACGTGTAGAATCCAAAAATGAAGTCCATTTTTCAAAAATAATTTTCTAAATATTATTAATTTAATAATTAATAAAAATCATAATTTACTTAAAAAAATAGTTTTTAAAATTAAAACTGAATTTATAGTTCTTTCAAAAACTACGTAGGGTATTATGAAATTATCTAAAAACTTTTAGACATTGATTCAATAATTTATTAATACATTACAGGAAACTAAATATTCTTTAAATTAATTAATTTATTATAATTAATTATTTATGACTTATAAAATACCAAAAACATTTACTAAGGTCAAATTGTCACTTTCTAAGATGTCTAAATTTTATTTTATTATTCATTGGTAATGTTACTCTTATTTACTATTCATAAGGGTCATATTACTATTCATAATGGTAGGTTACTATTCATAAGGGTAGGTTGCTATTCACCAAAAATTATATGTGTTTCGTTAGACTCCAAAAACTATCTTGAACACAACCGTGTATGTCAGATTTTTAAAATTCCAAACATAGGGGTGAAAAAATTATGTTTAAAGGTCACTTATCACTTAGTAGTTCATTATTTTTTGTTTTTATGAAATATATATAAGAAGGTAATTTTCTATTGAAATACTTTGGGTCGTTACAATAAGATTGTTTCTGTTGAAATGTTGGTGGGTTCTAGAATTGATTCTAGAGTGGTGGTTGGTTTTGAAACTGGTTTTGGTATGGGGGTATACCTTGATTCTGCTGATTTCTAAACCCATATTGGACTTGGTTAGGATCTCTCCATCCTTGATTTTTTTGGAAATACCATGGCTGAAAGTTTTCTACACATGTTTCCATTCCCTATATTTTAGAACATTGGTCAGTAAAATGATTAGGCGATGAGCATAAACCACATACCTTAGCTGGTGCTTGTTGGTCACTAACTTACTTCAAGGCCATCTGTCTCACCAAACTAGTAAGCTCTTCATTCCTAGTTTCTAATAAGGGTGATGGATGAGAAGTGCGTACCTCATGAATACCTTTTGTTCCAATACCTCTTCTTCCAAACTGCTGTGAGTTCTGGGAACTCAATCAAGCCCTTGGATTCTTTTGGTGACTTGTCAATCAATGCACCTCCAGATGATGCATCAAAAAGGTTTCTTTCATTGTCTAGTAGTCCTTGATAGAAGAAGACAATAAAGTGATGTTACTTAATGGTTTGATGCGGACAACTAACACATAGATTCTTAAATCTCTCCCAATACTCGTAAAGGGTTTCTCCAGATGATTGTCGTATGGCATATATTTCCTTTCGAATGGATGTGTTTCTAGAGGAGGGGGAGAATCTTTTCATAAAACATCTTACCAGGTCATTATAGTCATGAACATCTCCTGGTTGTAGGCCGTACAACCATTCTTTTGTATCCCCATCCAATGAAAACGAAAATTCTATCCACTTTACCTGCTCTTCAGTAAATCCATGGGATCTGAAAGTTGATCACACGTGTCCGAACTCTTTAATGTTCTTGTTTGGATCTTCACCTGCTAAAACATGAAACTTTGGAAGCAAAGTAATCATGCTAGGTTTCTTTTAAAAATAATTTTGAAATACTGGCATGAAAATTTGATTGTTTTGATTAAGGAATTGTGGTGCACAGAGGTCTCTAAGTGTTTGGTTTTGAATTTTAGCCAGGATGATAGGTTCATAGTGAACACTTGAAGTTTCAATTGAGTCTAAAAGATAAATTTCCTCAAATTCAGATTTCAAATTCAGGTTTCTAAGTCTATTCAACAATGTTCTTTCAATTTCAAGATATATGGTTAAAGGTTCAGATTTTGAGGTTCTAGTCATGCAATTTTGAAGAGAAAAGATGAAAAGAGAAAGGAAATAAAAGAAAAGAAATGTTGGCACTAACTCCCTAGAAACGGTGCCAAGTTTAGACATGTTCCTATTGTGGGGTGAGGAAAAATAAATATAACCTAAGTTAAAATGTATTATAGTGGGTTACCTAGGTTGTCTCCAGAGAGGAGTGCTCAACAACAATGTTTG
Source organism: Viscum album (assembly GCA_963277665.1). NCBI lineage: Eukaryota > Viridiplantae > Streptophyta > Magnoliopsida > Santalales > Viscaceae > Viscum > Viscum album. The sequence continues at coordinate 538,152,654 of OY728121.1, forward strand.
TCACTTAAAATAAGAGAAATAAGTGATGTTGTTTTTGAAATTGTTTGATTTGGAAAATACAAGAAATAAACTAAATAAAGTAAAGAAATTAAGTTAAAGTTTTAAAAAAATGTAAAAGTGATGTGATTTAAATCAGTGATATGAAATGGTGATCAGGTTAGGGTCGGTTTTCCAATTGTAATTCTATCATAGTTCGCTTTACCCAATTCTCTTCTGCTAAATCGTTAAGAGTGAGAATCCATAATTGTTTCTTCTCAATCCATTGGTCAAATAAAAATGTGAGAATAAAACTTACTAAAACATCAGATTGGTATACTATCCTTCCAATGTGTAATAGAGATGTATCAAATACCCCCAATTATCTTAGACAATTCCCAATCAGGTCTTGTTTATCCCAAGAAATCAAGAATATTCACTACTCCTCACACACATACTGGTGATAATAGAGTACTTCACCACTAAGTCCTAGTCTATTACATCATTTATAAACTAGAACCTAGTGGAGGGGGATATTGATCATTGAAAAAATATAAATAAACAATAGAATCTAAAATCAGATACAATCGTACATGATAATAAAAATTGTTATAAGAAATTGAAACTGATTCGCAGAAGAGAAAAGAGGATTTTAAAACCTTAATAGAAAGAACTAAAGAAATAAAAAATGGAAAACCTCTCCTTCCCCAATCACACATAAGTTTACCCCACCATGGTAAGGGTAATTGTGAATAAGGGGCAAGAATAACACATTACGAGACTAAGAAGTGTAAAACAAAGAAAAGAAAGAACAGAAATTTGATCCTCCTGAATCTATCCTCCAGAAGTTTGCCTCTGTTATTCCTACCCTCTAGCTGAAAATCACTAAGTTACCTTATTATAGAATGTTTATAATGAAGTTTTATATCAACTCTCAAAATTTTAGAGTCTTTGGATAGGTTGAAAGAATGATATGGCTGAATAAATGACCATTACTTTTCTGGCCTCCAAAAACTATTTCACCCACTCCACTTGGATGCGCCAAAAAGGATTCCTTGATGAGCTTCATATTTTATGAAATTTATTTTAAATCTTCCTTTGAACGTCCTCTATCCACAACAGTTGGAATCAACTCATTTTAAGGTCAAATGAATGATATATTGTAGATTTAATTTGGTGGAATCCATTCTACAAGCTAGAATGAGTTCTCTACTTGATTGATTTTTCTGTACCATTGGGTTTCAAATTGGGTCTTGGTACAGAAGAAAAAATTCAATCCCACGAGCATATGAATCCTAAAAAAGGATTCACTTCAATTAGACCAATATTATAAAAGTTATTCTCGAAAAATATAATCTATATAAAACTTTTAATTTTACAGAATTACCCCATTTTCACATTTAAGCCCAAAATACACCAAAAACAATTAAATGATGAAAATATACTCAAAATGGATAATTGAGAGGGATTAAATCATTGAAAAACATATTAATAATAATGAAAATATTAACTCTATCACCTACCATGCCCTGAAAAGCCATAGGATGTTATAACTAGAAGTCTAGGTGAAATAAACCATTGATGGACCAAATTTATGAGCTCCTCCACCTTGAACCAGTATTGGATTAAATACAATAGGGTGGATTGGATCCACTACCCAAACTATTGGGGAAATTATAGGGGTGTTAATAGAAACACCATTATATACAACTAGAGTCACAACCACATCATCTACCACATCGAGAACTATGGTACTTAGTTCCTTGGGTGGTGAAATATGACATAGTCTAGGAATAATTTCTAAAATTTGAAAAGAAAAATCAGAATCAATTTTAATTTAATAAACCACTAATAAAACACAAGAAATTAATAGGTTCATTCTACTTGAGGGAAACACCATAAGTGTCTATTGGATTTGGTGTTCTAGAACCAATTATTTTTTCTTGGATTACATTTAAATTAAAATATTTTAATATTAATAAAATGTATTATTACATATTGTTCATTTTTCATCATGAATTTGATGTAATAATGTCATAGGGTATCTGTCATATTGATAAGGTCAAAGAATTTCCCTGCTATGATGAGAACCTGGTAGTGACAAGATGATATTCTTAAATATAATTGTATGGTCGAATAACATACTAGGATAGGGAAAATATAATATAAAATATCAGGTGTGAGTAATCATAATAAGATTTGACTTCTTTTCATGAAGTTCATAGTTGGTAATCTCTAATATAAGAGATCATGAGAATAGACCCGCCCGTAGAAATTATAGGTACTTTGGTATAATATAACATTAAAATTTACGTACATGTGTAATGGTCCTTAGAATTTAATATTTTCATTAATACATGTCAGGAATCATGCACATAGATGTATTTATTTAAACCATGAAGATAACAATTAATGGTGAAGTTGGGTATGTTTGGTGTGTCATGAAAGACTCATGATTTTTTGATAAGTAGAGGAAGGATTTTTACCTTATATCTTAATGTAAGATGATAATTTAGCCTTTGATTGTTATGGAATTATCTCATTAAATTCCATATCCATGGGGTAATAATGAGTTTATTTTAGATAATCAAAGAAATTAATATCAAGAATATAGGTTGATGACACAAATGTGAAATCTTCCTAATAAGTTATTGAGACAAGGGAATATATTACATACTGAGAATTCTTATGTGATTTTTCAACATTCTGATATGAATTTTATTGTCTTGAGTGACTTGAACCATTGATATATAGTAACATTGGACTTTAGGGAAGCCCACCTAATTCCAATGAGAAAGTATCCTATAGGACCACACACTAAATGTTTATGTTAATCTTGATAAAATTATAATTTAATTTAATTAATGAAATGAGTAATATTATCAACACTGAAGAATAATTTTATTCATGTTTTATTGATATCAAATATTTATTAGATTTTTAATAAATATCTATCCACTATTTTTTGGATAAAGTATTTATTTATTAATAAAATATTTATTCATGTATTAAATAAATGATGAGGAATTAGAGCAGACCAAGATCGTTTCTAGTGATGAATATTAATTTTCATTCCCAAAAAATATTATTTATTATTTCATGAGTTTGCACAAGACATATAATTACAATATTATTATTATTATGATTATATGTAATGAGGTTTGATAAATATTACTATATAATTTAAGGGTCAGTATGTAATTAAGTAATATTTTGACCTAAAATATATCTCTATACATAGTTGGTTATGTCTATTGTGTAGGGTTAATAAAAATTGAGATTTGAGAATCACTGTACATAGTAGACTTCTCTCTCCATTCCTATTCCTCTCTTCCTCTCAAGAACAAGAGGCACTAGAGATATTCCTTCTATCCCAAAGGAACTAAAGGTGATAAAAATGATCAACACAATATGATAGATCTTCCATGATAACACCAAAAATTCTTTCATTGTTTTATCGAATAGCAAAGGAACACATGTGGATCACCACTTGAGTAATTCTACAGATGGATCCTCCATATGTAATTAAGATAATCCTAATATGGTTTTAGATGATAAACATATTTATCAACAAAAGTTCCTAATATATGATGACCTTTCTCAAAATCTAATTAAGTTAAATATAAATTTAACATGAAAATATCCTATCTAGGTTATGGGTTCTATTATGTCAATATTCGATGGAGAAATTTTATTGGTCTGATGTTTACGTCTTGTATATATTTATGAATGATCCAAATAATCTGAAAAAATATCTATAGTTATATACCCTACCAATCACTTTTGCTATTTTCAGAACCTTAAATTTGTATTAGAGAGATCATGTTTTAAAGTTATAATTATTATTTTTATTATCAATTGATTATGTGAAATATTGGTTAGATATTTCATTTCCATATTATTCATTCTTTATTATGATGTTTAATTAACATACAATCAACATTTTAATTACATAAAATTCAAGATTCATATCATCTTAAAGGATTATGAACATATGAAGAATGAATAAATATGCCATTGATAAGTGCTGAGTATTTTGGTTGATAAGACTGGGTTACACAACATATATCTAGACTACACGTCATGTGCCCAAGTGAAATTTGTCTAGACATGTTGGAGGATACACAACACACCAAATAATAACTACATTCGATGCATTTTTGACACACCACATATAGACCAGGATAACATGGAAAAAAACTTGTTGGATTACGTGACATATATATAGTGTACACATCTTATAGTCTACTCATTTTATCAACTAAATTCATACAACCCATGTGATAAAATACACAGTTAAAACCTATGTGAAACTGAGATCCTAGAGAATTAATGAAATACACGATGTGTAACTGGAGTAAAAAACATGTAGATTATTATTTCATGTATCCAATATATAAACTATGTCATTTGAAGGGAAATACAGACACATAGAGAATCAAAATACATAGCATGTTGTTGGATTACATGTCTTGTGGTCCCACATCTGAAATACACACTAAGTACTTTGGTAGGTGAAGTAGAAACATGAATAGTATAGAACATCACTTTTAGTGGGAGTAAACATCATGTGCTCCCACATATGATGAACATGTTGCGTCCTTTTATGGGTTATGTGGGAACACAAAAAGAATGATACATGGTGTGTAGCTTGATAGTATTCTGTTTAGTCTATCTGAGGTACACACCAAAGACTCATGCATTTATCTTGGGTAACAAAAAATTCGAGAAAAATAATTTGTATCTTGTAAGTACACATCATGTAGTCTCCCAATAAAGAATATAATTAAATTAAATTACTAATTAAAGAAATAAAACTATATTATATTGATTAGAACATGATGTGTTTAGCAATTTAATAAAGAATTTAAAATATTTAAAATGTTCAATTAATTTTTTATAACTATATGTGATTATTGGCCATGCCATTTATTTACTATGAATTAATTAATGATGAGTATATCCAAGAGAAGTTACATTGTAATTAAGATAAAATGGAATTAATTAATTAACTAATTAATATAATAAAATTTATCTTAAAAATAAAGAATGAACAGAAATGATTGTTAACTGGTGGATTTTTTCATATTCATTTAATGTTTATGAACATTCATGAGCTTGACCAATACCTTTATATTTTTTGTTTTTATTTAATTTAATTTATTGTATGATTTTTCAATTATTAATTAAAAAAATAAATATGATGGCTTTTGAGTCATCCCTCCTTCCATTATTATGTAGGAAATGCATTCCAAAGATTATTTATGAAATTACCCTTAACCAATCATTTCGTTCTTTTTACATATGTGTGAGTTATAAAAAAATGTAATAAAATGAGTATCCCAAGGTGGGAAAAGGCATTTCAAGATATAACCAAGATGATACCATCCCAGGCGATACACCAATGGACATATGGAATGCTGTAACTTATGCCAAGACTGACACAATGAGTTTTTCCCCTTAGTTATAGGTTGATTTATTATTTTCTCAACTAATCAAACATCAAATAAGAACATGATCAGGTCAATCAATAATTAATTTCTTTCTTTCTCATGAATTATTGATTTTATGGATGTAAAACTTGATTACAAAAAAAATGAATTAATATGAAATGATGGAATTTAAATAAATTGATTAAATGTAAATGTTTTATCGAAACATGGTTAATCAATTAATTAAAATCTAATTAATATTAACAAGATATGTGAAGGATAAAAAAAATAAGTATTTAAACATAATAAAATAGAATCCATAAAGTTAATATTAAGTCAATAAGCCTTCCATCATCTGAATTAAGACGAACCCATAGCTAAAGTGTCGTTTCATCCAACGTTAGGGAATTTTAAATTATCAAGAAATATTAAAAAAGATATTAGGTCTACTTAACCATTTCTATATTGTGTTTAATTTACTATGTTTTCCTAATAAATATTTGGAGGAAAACGTTGAGGAAATCTCAATTAGAATTTATGGACTAGGGAGTCTACTCAACAGATCATGGAACTTCAAGACCACAATTCGTAAGAATTCCCACCTAAATATATTATTTTAATTTTCATGGATTATGTATAAATTTTATGAATGGAAATATGAATGATTTCTACTCTAAAATATTGTGTGATGGGACATTTTGAGTTCAATGTTGAAGGCCATTGAGACTTGATAAGATATTACGAGATGTATAATTTATTTCATTATTTCTCACAAAAATTGTAATCAATTCAAATAACTAATAATATAATCTTTTATAATTGTAGATTATTTGTATGTTCGACATCCAAATTATCCCTATGATCAATATTGGAGAAAGAACATCTACTCACTGGTAGTAACTTCCATGAATTATTCAAATGCCTATGGGTTTTGTTGTGGCATGTACATAAATCTAATGTGCTAGAATACTCACTACTTCATTCACCTATAAATAGGGTGAGTTATGAAGAGTTCAATATCTATAAAAAACACTTGAATGATGTGGTATATGTTCAATGATTAATGATTTCATCTATTTCTAGTGAACCAATGAAATTTCATGGAGACATGGATGCTTATAGCACGCTCGATCATTTCTGGGGACTTTCCTAGGAGAGAGAAAGGCATGAATGGATTAAGATATATGAGATTATATATTAGAGTAATCATGGAGTGGGTGAACCAATCAGAATTCACATAGTCAAACTCATTGGATACATTGAGTTTCTAGATGTTCTAGGGTTTAAAATTCATGAATAACTGTGAACTGGTCTCATTATCACACCACAACCTCATAGATTCTCCATAATTATTGTAAATTTTAATATGTATAACATTTAGAAGTCTCTACCATATCTATATTATCTTATTCACATATTTTATAAGGAGATGAAGCCTAAAAATCCTTCAATTCTTATGGTGAACAAAAGTAAAGGCAAGGTAATGAGATCTAATCCCAATGCTTCTTTGCAACACCCTTCCTGAAGGAGAAATATCAAGGGGAAAACAAGGGAACATGATGGTTTCTATTTCTCATGTGGTATTAAGGGACAATGGATGAAAAAATGAACCTAGAAAAAGATAAAAGGGAAATATTTAAGTGTATTTATTATTTAGTGAAGTCTATATATTTATAAAAATTTGATATTAGATATAGTTTTTGGTGCTCACATATATATTGAAATACATTCACCAAATATATTTATAAATATTGACCAAGGGGAGATAGTTGTATGAGAATCCAATTATGAAAAACATGTTATTTTGGCTATCGGGGACTATCATCTTACATTTACAACTAGGGTGATCCTTTTTTATAATGATTTTTTATGTTCCATACATTACCAAAAACATTATTTATGTACCCAGACTTGATACAGATGGATTTATTTTCATTCTTAGTAATAAATGTTGCTTATTTTATAAAGATATCATTTGTTATATTAAGGAATATTTAAATAATGTTCTTTATGTGTTGGATTAAGTGAACCATGTAAAGGTAATTGTTAAAAAAATTGTATCAAATGACTCATACCACACCCAACTATGGAATCAATGGCTAGGTCATGTAAATGGAAAGAGTTTTAATAAATTACACCAATATGTATATTTAGATTCCTTTGAACTAAAACCACTTGGTGTATGGCTAGCATGTTTACAAGGAAAAATGAATAAATCTTCATTTAGTGGAAAATGTGAAAGGTCCAAGGATATTACAGAATTAGTTATTACCAATGTGTGTGGACAATTTATAGTTAAAGTAAGGAGTGTGTAATCATAGTTAAAAACTTTTACTAATCATGTTAGAAGATATGAACATGTTTACTTGCTGATGTATAAGTTAGATTCATTTAGTAGATTCAAAGAATAAAATAATGAATTTGAGAACCATATTGGTAAAAATATTAAGAAAATGTACTCATACAATGGTGGAGAATATCTTAATCAAGACTTATTAGATTATTTATGATATTTTGGGATTCTATCTCAACTCAATCCTCTGTATACACCTCAGTGGATCAGTTTAAGTGAAAGGAGGATCCAAACTTTATTAGATATGGTGAGATCAATAATGAGTCATGAAAGTATCCCATTTTCCTATTTAGGATACATGTTACAAACAAAAACATACATACTAAACTAAGTGATAATTGAAGAGGCAAATGGTATTCACTTATAATTATAGAGGGTAAAGAAACCTATGTTTTCACACTTAAATATGTGGGGATTTGAATAATTTGTTATGAACTCTTCAAGTAACAAACTTTCACCCAGAGGAAAAAAGTGAATATTTATAAGATATTTTAAGGAAAAAAATGGTATACTACCTATACAATATTTCAGGTAAAAAGGTTACGGTTAACATATTCCCTATATATTTTGAGAAGGATAATATCTCCAAAATAAAGAGTGGGAGTGAGATACACTATGATAATGTCCATGCCCAAGAAACACAATATTTTGCATAAAAAAAATTACACAAATACCTATGAAAGAATATGTTATAGAGACACAAGTACTAAAAAAGAGTACAAGGTAGGTTAGAGAAATAAAATTGCATGGTTTTATAGTCATTAAGGATGTTGAATCATTATTAGTGGATAACAATAATATTGTAACCTACAAAGATATAGTAAGTGGCACATATTTTTCTAAGTGGAATAAAGCTATGAATTATAAAATGGATTCCATGTAAAAAACCAAGTTTGGATTTGGTAGATCCTCTAGTGGAATTAAATAATATTGGTTGTAAATGGGTATTCAAGAAGAAACTGGATATGGATGGACAAGTAAATACTTATATGGAATGAATGGTTTCAAAAGGGTTCAAAAAACATCAAGGAATAGACTATGAAGAAACATTTTCACCACTTTCCATGATTAAATCCATTATAGTTCTTCTTTCCATTATGAATTTCCTAAATTATGATATTTATAAAATGAATGTCAAAATAGTTTTCCTTAATTTGAATCTCTATGATGATGTCTACATTACACAACCTGAATGTTTTGGGAATTAAAAGGGTGCAAAAAGGTTATTTAAACTAAAAATATACATTTATATATTAAATAAAGCATCCAAATCATGTTATATTTAGTTTTAAAAATACATATCATAATTTGGTATTATGAAGAATGAATTTTATCCATGTGTTAATAAAAAGTTTAGTGGGAGTTTAGTAGTTTTATTAATAATTTATGTCGTTTACATTTTACTCATTAGAAACAAAATACAATTATTATAGTTTGTTAAATCAAGGTTAAATAATTATTATCCATGAAGGAAACAGGTGAAGAAACATATATTTTTAGGGTCAAGATCTATCATGATAGATACAAGGGGTTTCTTGGCCTAATTCAAGGTATATATATTGAAACTTTTCTAAAGATATTCAGTATGAAAAAATCCAAGAGGTGAATGCTAATAATGTCACATGGAATTCAACTTTATAGGAAAATGTGTCCTTAGACACATGAGGAAAGATATAGGATAACAAGAATTACATGCATATCTATTATTGGGTCAGTAGTGTATTCTATGTTATATATTGGACCAGATGTCACTTACAACTTATATATAGTGGGTAAATATTAAGATGATCTAGGTGACATCTATTATATGGAAATCATCACCATATTTAAATATATGAGGTATGCTGATGATATTTTCTTATTATATAGATGAGATTAGGCACTATCATAAAAGGATATACATATGCTTGTTTCTAAATAGATCGAGATAATATGAAATCAAAAAATGATTTACATATTCACTCTAAAAGGAGGTGCTATGAGATGGAATATCTCAAAGAAAGGTGTGTTATATATTATACAGTAGAGTCTATATATATTTTTTCTTTTAAGGTAGATAAAGAAGTAAATTGGATACACAACTAAATCCAAGAGCTTGATGCCATACCTAGTAGTAAATATCCAATAAATCTTTATTCTTACAATACTATAATGTTGGTGCTTTCCAAGAAGACAAGGTCACATCAGCAGACAAAGAAAATACATTGAAAGTATCATCTCTTGAAATATTTTTCTCAAATATGTGAAGTTGCAGTGAAAAAAATATAATTGGAAGATAAAATGGTGCAACCCTTGACTAAATCCTTAAATTAGAAAAACTATGATCATCATGTGAGTTCTGGCATACTGAAATTCGTAACTAGCTGGCTGTAGTCCATGTGTGAGTTTTTTAGAGTTTGTGTTCTAGAAAGAATAGTTTTTAACTTGATTTTTTATATATTCAAAGATTTGAATATTAATAAAACATAATATTATATATTTCTCTTTTTTAATCATGGATTTTTTTTAATAATATCCTAGGGTATTTGTCTCGTTGATATGGTTATAGCAGTTCCCCTTTATGATGATAACTTTACAGTTCCATGATGATATTCTTAAATATAGTTAAATGGTAAAATAATTTATTATGATAGGGAACATATAATATATACTATAAGGTGGAAGTACTCATAAGTGGATGATTCTTCTTATTATTATGTTCGTACTAGGTAATCTATAATATGATAGATTATGAGAAAATACCCACAAGTAAAAATTCTATATGATTTGATGTCAACAAATATTCCTATCTACAAACATGTGCAATGGTATTTACACTTTAATATTATCATTATTAAATTTCATGACTCATGTACATAAATATATTGTCATAAACCATGATAATAATAGTTAATGGATATTTTGTATGTATTGTGTGTGTCATGAATGATGTGTTATTAGTTGATAAGTCAAGTAAGGATTTATCCCTTCCATATTTATGGAAGATGATATCTCATCCCTTTGAATATCACATTAAATTCCATGTCCATGGTGTGATGACAAGTTTATTTTATATATTAAAATAAATACATATCAAACATATAATTTGATGGTACATATGTACAACCATATTTAGGAGATATTAAAATAAAGGGATTATATTACACCATGAGAATTTGTATATGGTTGTTGACGTTGTGAAATTATATTCTTTATCTTCGTTTCCTTGACCTATTGCTCTACAATAATCTTGAAATTTAGGCAATCCCACAAAATTTCAATGATAAATAATCATATAGGTTCACACGATATGTTTTTTCATTGATCTCAATTAAATTATATTTTAATTTAATTAATGGAATAAATATTTTTCTCAAAATTGAGGAATAATTTTATTCATATTTTATTGATCAAAAATATTTATTGAATATTTAATAAATATTTTTTCACTGGTTTGTGGATAAATTATTTATTTATAAATAAATTATTTATTTAGTTATTTGATAAATGTGGAGGAGTTAGATTGGACCAAGTTCATTTATGGTGATGAATATTAATTTGGAAGCTGGTAAAATAATATTTATCATTTTGTGTGTTAACACACACACTAAAATAATAATAATAATAATAATATAATTCATGGGGTTTGATAAGTATTATTTTATTATTTAAGGGATGGTTAGAAATTAAATAATATTTTCATATAAACCATAACTCTATAAATTTATGGTTATGTCTATTGTGTAGGGTTAATTGAAAATTGTGATTTTAGAATCATTATGCATAATGATCTTCTTTGTCCATTCCCCTTCCTCTCTTTATCTCATGAATGAGATGCACTAAAGATATTCCTTAATTCCTGGAGGAACTATAATTGAATCAAAACAATCAATACAAGATGATAGATCCACCACACTAGCACCCGAAATTATTTCAGTGTTATTCAAATATTAAAGGAACACATGTGGATCACTACTAGAGGGATTCTACACTGGGATCCTCCCTACACAAAAAAGGTAATCTGAAAAGGATTTTAGATGATCAATATATTCATCAAAGAAAGTTACTAGAATATGGAAATATTTATTAAAATATAATTAAATAAATTTAAAAAATTTACATGGAAAGATCCTTTATGTGTTCTAGGTTCTCTTGTACAATTTTTTGAATGATCTATCGAATTTGAAAAAAACTCTATGGTTCTATACCCTACCAGGAACTTTCACCACACTTTGAACCATCAAAGTCTACCCATATTCACTAATAAAATCCATTAGACTATGTCCATTATAGTACCTACATGTTAGTACTAATAATAAACACACACAAACATATAATAGTTTATAACATGATCAGGTTATATCAATCAGTAGTTGGGGGCTTACCCAAGGGGTAATGACTTCCCATAATCCTATATCAGACCCGAGTTCAAATCTAGTTGGGTGATAATTTCAATAATTACTATAATAGCACTATATAAGTCTATAAAAATCAGGCCTTCTGGATACTATTCCTTTGGGACATCATTGGCCTTTATCCCATATGTCTTATAGACCACAAGCAATGATGATATAGCTTACTAGCACATCCCTAAGTGGATAAATCAGAGTAGAAGTAGTTACCACGGTGGAACCAACTGAACCCAAGGACTGAAGGAGGGATATGGAGTTCATGTCATTATCCCACGAAGCTCTTCACATGTGCACTGCAAGTTGGAAGTAATGTCAAGGGGTTGGACTTAATGCATACTTGATGAAGTACCAGGGAGGGGTAGTTATAGTGTTGTTGGGACATTTTAATATTTTTAACGACTTGTACCCTAGTCCTCTAATACATGTAATTTATGATTTGAGCCTCTGGGCCTTTGGGTCATGTAAGGTTTTAATATCATTCTAGTTAAAAAGGAGATTATCCAAAACTAAAAATAAAAATATAAGGCCTTCGAGTAATTACATCCAGGTTATACCAATCATAATAAAATAGCCACATAATATGTAATGACCCAGGATATTATGAATGAAATTCCCTTCTAAATGAATAAATTCCATATTAAGTAATGTTTTGTAGATAAAAAATAAAATATATATCATTTTTTATTTTGTAACATTATAAAATATATCCATAACTTATCTATCAGGAATAAATGACCATTAATCATCATAAATGTTTTTAATATATGCATTATATAGTGAATGTAAAGATTAGTATATATTAAGGGTTATAATAAAATAAAGTTGACACATAGGGAAGAAGAGATTCCCTTGAAAATTATAATCATACATTATAAATCCCATTTGTTAGAGGTTATAAGGGATATTACATCATAGAGCATTGCTTGTGAAAAATACCAAGCTAAGATTCAACAACTGAAACCCAAGTGAAACCATTTAGAGGATAAGTTCAAGCTAATAAATATCACCACCCAAAGAATATTTTTTGAACCATCCTAATAAAGTACTTATATCACACACCTTACCCTTAAGGAATATTTTGGTGTAATATGGGGTTATATATATACACTATTAGTATTAATTTAAATATTTTGTTTTTTTAAAAATAATAATTATTTGATCTTTTTTCATTATTACTATATATATATACATGATTATATACTATGTTTGATAAAAATTATATTTTGACATGAAGGAACCAAAATTGTATTTTTGGGAAATATATAGTCTCAATTGAAACACACTTTTTGATAAATCCAAGAGTTTTGAAATAATTTTTTTCATGAAATTATACTTATTAAATATAAATGAAAATATAATTTAATGAATACTAATGTAAATTTTATAAGGGTAGTTAATTTTTTAGTGTTTTAAAAAATATTATTTCCCATTAAATAATCATTTTTATATAAAAGTGTAACATACTATATTTAGAAAAATATTTTTTTTTAAAAAAATAAATATCATTTTCGAAATCATAATGTCTAAATTATCCTGTGGTGAATTTTTCATAATTTTCCATGATAGTCGAATTTTCGGGTAAAATGAATCCTTGAAAAAAAAGGTTTTCGTTTTTAAATAATTTTTTTTAATATAATTTAATTAATTTTACCAACCTATAATTAATAATGAAAAACAATACTATTTATTAATGTTTAAAAAAAAATCTTATTGAACATGACTCACTTAAATATCATGAATGGTATTATTTAAATGAATTCAGTTCTTAACCTTATAAAATATTATAAACCACCACACATTAGTATAAATCATAGGAAATAATAGTTGTAAGTTTTGTGGTTTATATTATTTTATTACATAAAGTTGAATACCTATGTTTCTAAATTAATAATGAATTCCCCTCTGCTTTTCTATAAATACCCACAAAAAACACCTTTCCTCTTTACTCCAAAAACTCAACACATTAATTTCACCTCACTTTACCATTCCAAATCCATCCCAAGGTGTTACTAATATCTTATGATTCTATTCCTAATCTTTTAGAAGAAACCTCTCAGGTATGGGATTCCCTTTCTCTTTCTATTCACTTAAGTAATCTCTTTGTATTAAGAATTTTTATTTCCAAATGAGCATGTTAACATGTGTTTCTACAAATCCATTTACTATCCTTATGATTCACAAGTAATGATATACCAATTTTTACTCTCATTAAACCCTTCCATGAACCATTATGTCAACCTGTTCTGCCACCAAAATTATTCCATGATTTTCCATACCAAACATTTGTGTTGTGAATACCCATCCCCATTTCCACTCAAAGGTATTCACCTAGTTTCACATATATTTCATTTATTGGGTAATTCTATGTTTGAAACCAATACTACTTAATCATGGTATTAAAAGTGACGAAATATGTTATTTTGTTGTATGATCTATCTGGAACAAAAATCCATGTACATGATATGATTGTTGTTGGAACCACTTTGTGTATGAAGATTGTATTTAATGTCAACAGTTTTCAATACTGGTCAAAATGAATAAGGAGATGAAGAAGGACTAAAAAGTTAATGGAGGTTAGTTGAAGTGAGGTTTCATGGAGAATTGTTATGGAATCATAGCATTGGATGTCATACTTTAGAAATTAAATAAGAAGACCAATTCAGACGATTGATGCAATGATTCTTAGTTCAAATAATTTGTGTCAAAGGTGACACATTGTTTACAATAATGAATAATGGTGAGGTATCATCCATTTGAGGATGATTGAAGAAGGATGAGGATTTTAATAAGACCATGTAATTCTTCATTATTTCATGAGAACCATGTAAGAGCTTACTTGAAGAATAGAATCATATGATTTTCATGAAGTAGAGAATAATGGTTGAAGAAGAAGAGAGAATGTGGAAGGATGTGGAATTATGAGATGTCCATGCATTTCACATGGTATCCAAAATCAAATTATGCTTTGCAAATATGTATTTCAAAAAAATCATAAGTTAGGAGAACTTATGATGAAATCCATATAATGGAAAGGGGGAGAAATGATGATTCCAGTCATATACAGTTTTGATTGGAAGGAATGATGTTGTTAGAGGAGAAACGATGATGCCAGTCATATATAGTTTTGATTGGAAGGAATGATGCTGCTGGAAGATAAAGAAGTTCCAGGATATCCAATTGAAAATCTGATGATGCTAAAGTTGTTCGATCAAAGGGTACATATCAAAATTGAGTATTTCATAATAAAAGTTTAATAATGGTTATGGGATTCAGTGAAGAGAGAAATGAAAAAGGAATAAATAATCTGGAAGTGGCACAAAAGAACATTTTAAGGTGGTGCTGTTTTCCCGTGTTTGTCAAATTTTAGGGCCAGAAAATCAGGAGATGAAAAAAGATTTTTTTGGAAAAGTATGTTGCACACAAGTTTGTAGATGACTTGGTATGTTGCACACAAGTGGTCTTCCATGATCCGAACATCAAAATATGGCAAAGGAGAGGTTTGCGCGCAATATTGGTTTTTGCATGCAATAATGAACAGAGTTTGGAATCTTGCGCACAAGTCATTATTTGAGGTCCAAACATCAAAAAATGTAAAAGGCATGAAGTGCGCGAAAGATTCAAATAAGTGCATGAAAGATGAGGTTGTTGATAATGAAACTTACGTTCCCAATGCGACGTCAAATAGGGTTTTGCGTGCAAGGATTGATTCGAGGTCCAAACATCGAAAAATGGAAGAGGAAGGAAGTGTGTGAAATATTCAAGAAGTGATCGAAAGATGAGGTTGACACGAAAGAGTATTACGCACCTAATGCGACGTCAAATGGCATTTTTCATGATGCGTCAAGATCTTGTGTGACAAATCGGGGTTTTTTCATGCAGGGGTCAATGAGGACTATAAATAAGAGGTGACCCACTCACATTTGTTAAGCTCAATAAATAGAATAAATACAAGATCTAAAGAGACTACGAAAAATACGCAAAGGAAGTTGCATGAAAGCAGTAAGAGTTGTGCGCAATAAAAGATAGTTTCATGCAAGAAGATATTTGCGTGCAAGATATAAGTTGCATGCAAGATGTCTTCCGCGACAAAAGTTGAATTTTGCACGCAAGTCATCAATGTTGTGCAAATGTGGCCCAAAAGGGGTGTGCAAAAGATTGGGGTCCCATAGGACTTTATTAGGTGCATAACACTCTCAAAGCGGCTTTGTGAAGAAGAAATAACTATGAACCATTCGGATTCACAAAGAGAATTTGAACCGCACTCACATGACAGGTGTTTATCACCCTCGTTGTGTTTGCGAAGTGAAGAACAACTGGATGTGAAACTAAACTCACATTTGCACAAACGAAGAAGGTATTATACCGATACACTCACATGTTGGTATTGAGAATTGAAATAAGATATTAAGGCACTGTAGTACCATTCCATACTATACTATGTCAATGAAAAAGAAGAGAAGAAGAAAAAGAACAAAGTATGCCCAATTTAATGCTGACAATTATTCAGGGTAGTTAGATTCCGAGGATGCCAAGTAAGCTGATCTTCATTTCCTGAATAGTCACATTAGTGTATGTAATTCTAGACAAAAAAAAGAAGGAGAATAGTGTAGTTTGTTTTTGCACTAAGAAGAAGAAAGAAGAAGTCTAATGCAGTTGGTGTTGCAATAGAGAATAAGAGAAAGAAAGAAGGAATAATTGATTTCCTACTACTTTTCAAGTAATAAAGTGAAGAGCACTAAAGAATACCAAGAGAAGAACCAACCTTTTGAATAAGGAAGAAGAATATCTACATAGGCAGTATAAAGAACCAGCTAGAGGCTGCAAGTTGGACTAGGCTATCACTAATCCAGGGAAGAGGATTGTTTTCCAATCCAGGGAAGAGGATTTTTTTCCAATCTAGGCTACAAGTAGGGACTCACACTGTCTAGAAGATTGTTTTCCTAGACACTCCACTGTAACAACATATCATATCATAGTGAAGAATCCATGCACTGGTCATATCCATGCATGGGAAGGAAATATCTACTCTTATTGAGTGGTTAACCTTGTAAAAATATCATGTGTTTATTTTTTACTAGTTTCTATTATTTCATGCGATAGGGAAAATAGAATAAGAGAA
Organism: Viscum album; assembly: GCA_963277665.1. Classification (NCBI taxonomy): domain Eukaryota; kingdom Viridiplantae; phylum Streptophyta; class Magnoliopsida; order Santalales; family Viscaceae; genus Viscum; species Viscum album. The sequence goes on from OY728121.1 coordinate 538,169,925, forward strand.
TCAATATCCTAACAGGTCAAGAGGTACAGGGATAAAAAGTTGAAATTGGTTTCAAAAGTCCCCAACACTGATTCACACCCCTCTTAGTGTTAGGTATATCCCAAAGTGTTTCTCTCAATTATATGGGTTAAACTCAGAATTATATAGTCCTCCAATTCATTGGGTAATGTTTTTAACTCATGAGATAAATTTTATGGTGCACATATAGTAATAATAATCACACTATGTTATGATGTCTCAATAGTTAGCCTTGACTTATGCTTGTGATGTGATATTTTATGTTTCTTCTACATTCCATTGATGACTTGATGTTATTATCATATATCATGATTCGATGTCCATGATTATGATTCTAACATTTATATGTCATCTCGTTGTCCCTCTTGACTCAGATGCACTCCTTTACTTTATGATATACTTATATTATTCCCTTATCGAGCTTTATAGATCACCCCTTTATTATGAAAATCCCTAGGTTATCCCATTTAGTATTGGATGATCAATGGAATTTAAGGGAATATTATGTAGTTTTTAAATAATGTATATGTATACCTATTTCATGTTAATGTTATATGTATCTAATATCCCAAATACACTAGTCTTCCTGGTCTTCTAGGACTATATTATGTAATAAACAATGAAATAAAGTATATAATTGATATGGGTTGTCATAGTTGGTATCAGAGGAAAGTATATTTATTTATATAGATTATGATTATAAAACCTTTGTGAAAACCATAGGGATAAGACTAAACATATTAAAACATACCCAAATTTTGGTAAAGTATAAAGCACTTGTTTTTTTTTGAGAAAATGCGTCCCTATATAGATACTAGAAGGTGGATGCAATAATGTAACATATGTATGTAGGGATAATAACTCCGAAAGGACTCTTTGGGTATTAACACAACCTATGATTTGTGTATGATAAAGATTCCTATGAATACACACCTATTCAAAAAAAAAATTAGGGTATATTCTTTGATTAATCATGTACATTTCAAAAACCATTAGTAAGGGAACATATATTTCAGTCAAATGTAATACTAGGAAACAGACTATGGATAACATATATTGAAACCTAGAAATTCATAGCTTATGGAATACATCTCATATATAGGTTATCCCTTCATTTTTCATATTTTACCTTTTATATTTTAAATAGTTTAAAAATTTTCATCACTAATTTTATTTTATTTTATTTAATGGATGGAAATAGGAGGAATCATGTTAAAAACCAATATATTAAGAAATGTGATGAATGCCCAAATGATATTACCAACCTGATGAGAGTAGGATTTGATATCTTCCAAAAAATATTTAGTCAATTAACATATGTTTTGAATAGAAACATGAATTAGGTGTAACACACACATCCCCCTAAGAAAGATAAATCTATAATTAAGGACTTTATATAAAAAGGACTCTGAAATTTAGTGGATCTTTAGATCCCTTAATTACAAGAAAATGGATTAACATCATTAAAATGATATTTTGTATCATTAAATGCTTTGAGAAAGAGAAAATAATTCTATATTTTTATCACTTAGAGGGAGAATATGAAAAATAATGGAAATTTATCAATGAAAAGAAACCCAAAGAATAAATTTAAGTGATGTAGTGGGAAGAATTTAGGAAAATGTTTTTCATTAAATATTTTCATTCCACTCTCTAGATTAAAATGGATATGGAGTTACTTGGCCTCAGGAAAAAGGAAGATGAATCCATAAAGGTGAATGAGGTAAACATCACAATACTTGTATGATATGCTCATAACATTATTATTGACCCTAAAAATAATGTTTAAAAATTATTTTATGGTAAAAATCCAATTCTAAAAAATCATTGAGGATTCAATATTTTGACAGTTATAAGGATGTTTTCTGATGTGACCTCAATATCAAAATATAGATCGTCAAAACTCATGGATATCACAGTACTGGAGATAAGAAGAAGAAAATGGAGTTTAATTCTAGTGGAGTGATGGAGAAATATCATAGTGAGAAAAATTAAAACATACCACTTTTCAGAAGTTTGGGAAGAATCATCCCATAAACTTATAGAAGGGGGAAATGAAATTCTTTAGGTGTGGGAATGAGGGGAACTGAACTACCGAATGCCGATAAGAGAAACCCACTGATGTAATGGAAGAAACGAGAACTCTAGTAAACCCTTAGCATATTTTGTAATGTTTCAACTACAAGGAAAAAGTAAAATATGAAAACCGATTCACATATCTAAGAGTTTTCAAATATAACCAATGAAAATAACCTATAAGGCCTAGAGAGCCTGGGAGAACATATTACATCACAACTGATGAGGTGGATCCTAACAACTAAGTGGTGATAGTTATGAAAGATATTTATTAAAGAATAGTGAGCATACTATTTTATTCTAGTTCTATACATTCATTCATATAACACATGGTTAGTATAACTATTCAAACACCACCTCAAAAAAAATAAAAATCGAGTTATCAGTGAAAATAGAAAATGTGGAAATTATTGCACCCCAAGAATATAACTTCTTCCCTATAAATATTTGGGGGATTAATATCCCCAAAAAATTTTGATCCATTTATTATAATTAAATTCTATTCTAGGTATGGATTGTATTTGTATAGAGAAAACATAAATTCCCACGAGAGGGAAATCACTCTTCGCATCGTGAATCGTCCTTTGATTCAATACAGGTGTAAGGAGGAGGATGAATTTTCTTTGGAATCAACATATATATAGTGAATAAAATTTCTTTATGAGCTAGAATATCTGGCTCAATTGATCTATTCTATGTAAAAGGACATCCTTGATTAAATGACCATTATAAGAAAATATGATGATGTGTTCCGTGAGGAATTACCCAGTCTCCCTCTTCATCAAGTGGTTTAGTTCTCAATCAAACTTATACCTAGATATTTTCCAATATCCAAGATTACATTTAGATTTTACACTATTAAACAAAATATATTATGAAAAAAAAACAATAGAATCTAGATAAATGGTTTATACACCAACGTTATTCACCATGGGGTGCACCGATCTTTTTCATTAAGAAGAAGGATGGGTAAATACACCTTTGCATTAATTATTGTGAGCTCAACAAGATCATGAAAAAGAATAAGTATCATCTCCAAAAAATTGATTACTTTTTTGAAGTTCTATATGAATCCAAATACTTATCTAAGGTGGATCTTCATTTAGGATATTATCATGTAGAGGTGAAGAAGGAGAATATTTTTAAGACTAATTTTTGTATAAGGTACGGGGACTATGAGTTCATAGTGATGAAATTCAGACTCACTAATCCTATAAATATCTTCATGGACATAATGAATATAATATTTACGGATTACCTTGAAAATTTTTTATTAGTATTTATGGATTATATTATTATTTATTCTTAAATAATGGATAAATATGAGGAGAATTTGAATGGTGAATTTAAGACCTTAAAAATAAAAATTTATATATGAAGCATGGTAAATGAAAATTTTGGATGGATAAAGTAACATTAATGGGACATGTTATCACTAGAAAAGATATATATATACATCCTTTAATGAATCTATAAATTAAAGGATTCCCAAAATGAACATATGTGTCGATGACCTTTAGTTTCCTTATATTATCTAGGTACTATCACTTATTTGTAAAAAACTTTTCATGATTTTCAAACCCACAAACCAAGATAAATCATAATGGGGTAAAATTTGTTCAGACCTATTAATATGAGGGGAGATTTAAAGTGTTAATAAGAGTATAATCACTGAACCTATGCTCCCATAACCCATTAATGGGACATTATTTGTGATATACAATGATGATTCCAAAAAAGGATTGGGTTGTATACTCATGAAAAATGAAAAAGTGATTGCATATTACTCTTTACAATTAAAGATCGATGAGAAGAACTACCTGGCACATAATCTGGAATTGGATTTATTGATCTTTTCATTGAATAGTTTATGACATTGTCTCTATAGGAAGAAGTGTGAAATATATAGGGATCATAAAAGCCTCAAGTATATATTCACACGAAAGGAGATCAATATTTTCCAAAAAATGTGGTTAAATATGATCAAGGATTATGATCGTTAAATCAATTACCATCCTATAGAGGTAAATAATGTAGTATATGATCCGAGTATAAAGGATTTGTAACCCTAGACATGATGAGGATTTAAAGGGATCCAATATTATTGGAATTTCAAAGGATGGATATAAAAATCATAAAATTAATTCCATCAGAAACTGATCAAACAAATTATAGACCATCAATTCTTGAGAGGATTAAAGAGGTCCTAAGATTATGGCGGGGGGGATTATAGATAAATGTAGAAGATATTAGAGAGTTTAAATTTTCTAAATTTTGGGTTATAAATTTTTGAAACAAATTATGTGTCCTATCAAAACAAAAGTTGAATATGAATATTTTAGATTATACACACAGCTTATCCTTCTCTATTCATCTAGGAAGATCTAAGATATATAGAGATCTTACAAAAATAACGGTGTAACATAAAGAGGTAGATTACAAAATTAGTATCTCGATGCTTGGTATGAAAATAAGACAATGATGAATAACAAAATTCTCAGGGTATGATGCCCCAATTTCCCATAATAGTATGAAATAAGAAATCATAACCATTTATTTTCTATGCCTCCTCATGATAACCAAATTCCATAACTCTATTTGGGTTATAGTCGATCACCATAAAAATTATGTGAATTTCATTGATATAAAGGAATATTTATCTCTTGATCAAATATATATGATATACAAAAGACATATGGTAAGACTACATGGAGTATCACTCTCTATTGTATCTGATTGAGATATTAGGTCCACCTGAAGGTTCTAGAGAAGACTTCAGTTAGAATTGGATACAAAGCTGAGTTTTAGAAATACTTATCACTCTCAAATATAAGTTCAGTCTGAGAGAACCATTTAAAATCTATGGGATATACTACGAATATGTTCAATAGATACCAAGGATGTTGGTATCTTCCCCTCCCCCTAGTAGATTTCTCATATAACAACAATTTTCAATCTAGAATTCAAATGACACCATATGTGGCTATATATGGGAAGAGGTGGCATACTAAAACATGATGGAATGAAGTTTGAGAGTGAGAGATGATGGGACCTAATCTTATCCAAAGTACTATATAGTTGGTTCAAACCATTTATCTTGATATAAAATCTATGTAAAGTTGATAGAAAATCTACACTAACAATCGTCAACGAGACCTTGAGTTTGAGGTTGAAGATATGGTGTTCCTTCATATATCACCATGGAATAAATTCACGTGGTTTGGGTATAAGGGAATTCTTAGTCATGGAAACATCGACCCCTTTTATACCATTGATCACATTTGATTTTTATCCAATTTACTAGAACTTTAATATATCCAATCTCAAGTACATGATGCGTTCCATGTATCCCTTTTAAGTACATACTAGAACCCTCACATGTATTTAATACATAGGTGGTACATTTTGGGAATAATATTTAATATGGGGATAGAATAATGACCATCTTATATCATAGTGATAAATCATATTAAATAATAAAACTAACCTAGTCAAAGTACTCTAGAGGAACCACAAGTTTGAGGAGGTAAGAAGGGAACCATAAGAGGTGATAAAAAAAAATGAACACTCATCTATTTTAGTGTATGAAATTAAATTTTGGGAAAGAAATTTATGAAGGTATGAATGATATAATGACCTAGAATTTTATAAATGAAATTCCCTTTTGAAGGAAATAATTCCTTATTAAGTAATGTAGTTATAGAAAGCACATGCACTATATTTCATTTTTTATTTTGGACCATAATAAAATATATCCATAATTCATCTATCAAGATTAAAATTAAACTATGAATTATAAGAATTTTTAATACATATATTCTATAATAACCATTAAGTTTATCATATATAAAGTTTTATAAAATATAATTGATAAATAAAGAAGAAATGATGACATCGACTAGTAGAATCACAACATATCAATCCCAATTATCGATGATTCCAAGGGATATTAAATCACTGGGATTTTTCCTTGACTAACAAAAATTTGATATTGAACTACTAAAATTTGAGAAAACTTGTTTACTAGATATGTTCATGATTATATGGATCATCGAAAACCCCAAAGAGTACTAGAATCATACACCTTACTCTTAGGGTATACACTGGTGTAATAAGGGGTTAGGTATCTATACCCTAGTAGTACAATTTTTTATATATTCATTTTAATAAAATAATTATTATATTTATCCTTTTTTTATTATTACTTTTTATATATACAAGATTATATAATGAGTATGATAAAAATTATATTTTTTTATGAAGGAACCAAAATTAATATTTTTTGTAAATTTATTATTTCAATTAAATTAATGTTTTTAATAAATCAAAGATTTTGGAAATAAATTTTATTTCAATTAAATATCCTTATTAAATAATATTTATTTAAATATTAATGACAATATTATTTAATGAAGCACCATGTAATTATTATAATAGTCAAAAAGTTGTTAGTGTCATAAAAATTATTATTTTTTAGAAAATAAGGATTTTTATTTAAAAGTGTAAATTATATTATTTAGAAAATTATTTTGGTGAAATAAATATCCATTTTTATATTAGCATATAAAAATTATCCATTGATGAATTTTTCCTAATTCTCTAAGACAGACAAATTTATTGGTAAAAATAAAATATGTTATAAATATACAATAAGTATTATGACATCATAATGGTATGAAAGTGTTGTAATAAATTATATAAAATGTATATTCAACCAAAAATAGGTTTTCTATTTTAAATAGTGTGTTTTTAAATTAATTTAACTAATTTTAAAAACTAATAATGTATCCTACAAAACCTATATTATATTTCAAGGTTTTAAACAAAAATTAAATATGAACATGACCCACTTCCATATCACGAGTGGTTTTATTTTAAAAATTTAATTTGTAACCAAATAATTTTTTAAAAATCAATAATATTTAGTATAAACCATGGGAAAGAACCAGGAGAAGTTTTTGGTTTTTGATTATTTTATTAATTAGAGTCCAAAACTTATGTTTATAAATTAATAAGGAGTTCTCCTCCCTTTTACTATAAATACCCAACCAAACTACCTTTCTTATTCACTCCAAATCCATAAATAATTAATTTACTCTCCCTTTAACTCTCCAAATTCCTCCCATGGTGATTCCATGGTCTTAAGAATCTATTCCAATGATTTTAGAAGAAACCTTAGAATAAGGGATTATCTTCCTCTTCCTATTCATTCAAGTACTTATTATGTATTTATATTTCTAAATAATCATATTGACTTGTGTTTGTAGATATACTTATACTGTCTTTATAAATACCAAGTAATTAGAGACCAACTTTTACTCTAATTAATCCCTTCCATGATCCTTTATGTATACATGTTTTAAATACAAAATTATTCTATGTTTTTTAATGGAAAACTTTTGTGTTGTGAATGACCATACCTATTTACATTAAATGGTATTCACCTAATTTTACCTATCCTTCATTTATTGTATAATTCCACACATTGAACCTAGTCTTTGTAATAATGGAATGAAAAATGATGAAATATGTTCATATGTTATATGATCTATGTGGAAAAAAATTAATGTACATGATAGGATTATAATGGTGAGCCCATAATTATATATCCCTTTAATGTAGTGAGTAAGATTTTTATCTCATGAGATTCCATGCATGGTGAATGGGCTATTAGGATAATAATAGTATGTTATGATGTCTTAACCTTTAACCTTGACTTATTCTTATGATGTCACATTTTATATTACTTCCACATTGCATTGATTCCTTGATCTTATCATCTTATGTCATGATTTTATGTTCATGATTATGATTATCACCTTTTTATATCACCAAGTAAAGTCACTTGAATCACATGTTCTAATTTACTATATTATATTATTTTATTATTCCTTTAATGGGATTTAGAGCTCACCCCTTTCTCATGTACAACTCCAGATTATCACATGTAGTATTATAAGAAAAATGGAATTTAAGGTCACGTTATAAAGTGTTTAAATAGTGTATTTATATCCCAATTTCAAGATAATGTGCTATATATCTAATTTCCTAAATAAATTTGGAATCTCAATCATCTGGGATTGTATTATGCAATAAATCATGTAATAAAGTATATAAAAGATATGGGGTTTCATATTACATTTGAACCTACATTCCTATCCCTGATGCATTAACTCACCCACTCTCACCAATTGGGAAAGTGAAAATACAGATAATCTGTAACCAAAAAAACAAAATCCTTAGAATGGTAAGAAATAATAGTCACACAATTGATAAAATCAATCCCACTTCCCCAGTAACTCTAGAGTCTACTATATTGTGTTGGATAAGAATGAGCACAATTCCCCTACCTAAGTTCCAAATACCATATATCTATTTTAACAAGAAAAATATCTAAAAATAAATAAAAAAAGGTATCTGATGCCATTTTGTTACAACTCTAACTCAAATCACCTAGTCTGGGATAGAGGGTCACATGACCTCATGCACATATCATACTTCACAAGAGTCTACTGATTAGTGGTGAGGGCCTAAAAAACAGGGGGATACTATTCCCTTACTAATAGATAAAATTAGAATAATATATAAAACCAGAGTAATAATCAGAGTAATCACCATAAATAATAATATAACAAATGGTAATCAATCTCCATGCAATAACATAATAACATACAAGAGTTAATATCCATTCAAAATATGATCCTTAAATTAGGTGGATCAACGTACCAAAAATGAAATAAATATAAATAAAATAAATGAGTTGTAGTAGCAATGATCCTTGAGTCTTTATTAGTATTTCCTTAATCCACCATGCTCCACCTGCTTAAATTGCTAATATAGGTCCCTTTCATTTCATTGGATTACTAACCATATAGTCTACATATGCCCCAAGGTGCCTATTCATGGTGTAAGTATAAACTCAATAGGGTTCCTCAAATGGGTACTTAACATGTGTCTATAATATATATATAAATGTGTATGAAATGTTAGGATAATAAATTCATGAATAAAAAAAATCATTCCAAGTAAATGTGTTCCATGATAGCAGCCACAAACACTATCCCAACCTATTTTATCTCCACGGCAGATGGAAATTCATTCCCACTATAACATGTCTAAACAAGGATACATAATTCATTTGATGACTAAACCATCATACCTATGGATAACTAACATATAAAAAACTTGTTTGCATCAACATCAATGAATCAACCATATCACTGATTGAGAGCCACATTTAATTCATAAAAGTCACAAAATTTATTCCATGTCTCAACCATCCTTTGATGGTTAGCCACATTGAATTAAAGAAAGTAAAAAAATTTATTCCATTAATCAACCATATTTTAATGGATAGAAAAATCATATCATCACATATAAAGTAGATCAATTCAATAGGTAGAATTCTCATAGGAAATATATTCACCATAAGAAGATTAAATTATACAGGTAGAGTTATCAAGGGTTACATATGCACCCACATTCCAAAAATGTCATATAAGTAATGATATCATGGATTATATGAGCATCCACATGACAAAAAAGTTATATATAATTATATATAAGTCATAACATGGTTAGGATTTCCTACCTCAAGAATACCAGAACCCCATTGTTAAGGATCACCACCCAAATAAAGATCCACATAGTAAAACCCTATGGTCACACCCAAATTAATTACATTTTATATCTAGAAGAAATAATTAAGAAGATAGAGAATTATAGGTCTAGAATAGGTTTATTCATACCAAGAGTGAACCACCAAAATTAATAGATCTTCAATCATCCAAGAAATAAGGAAATGAAACCAAAATCATAAAAGAAAATCCATTCCCATTGCATTGGACATGTATGGGTCTAAGGATAATGAGAGATATCCCAATTAGGTATTTTAGGAATAATTATGAATTAATTCATTTTTAATTTTCATTTTTGGGCCATTTAAGATGTGAAAGGTTGTTGATTATGTAAATTTTATTCTTCTTGAGTAATTCAATGTTTGAAATATAGTTTATGACGTGGATTCCTCAGATAGTTAATTGGAAGCCCCACTTCAAAATTTTCATTATGCAACACAAGGTTTTACTCCATGAATTACCACTTACAATAGAAACTATTATAGGTATGGTCAATTTACATTAAAAAAACTCCCGAACTACTACCAAAACCCTGAAAAACCCACAATCAACAATAAACACAAGGGGAAATCCAAAATAACACCATAACACATCTTTAAAATTCAAGTAGGGTTATAACTACCACCTTTCTCTAAACATATAGGGCCTAGTCTGTACCATGATTCTATCTAGAAACACACTACCTAACATATACACTCTCATGTATAATATAGTAGTGGAGTTTGAATCTTAATTGTCATTTATCTTATACAAAAATGATAATTGTATGATAAAAGGATCCAATAAACCTATAAAATATAATATTTCATATCTATGTGAAACCTTGAGATGAGGAAGATCTATTTCCTTCCCACATTTGGATTATAAACTATTTATGTAGGTACACAAGATCAAGGAATCACTGAGAGGGGGTAAATCATTGAATCAAAAATTTTATGTTTTTCTTTTAAAATATTATTCTTAACTAGTTAGTGTGTGATAATTTGGTTTTAAATAAAAAAATCAGACACAGAGAGAGCACAAGTGATTTATAAGGTTTAATAATCAATGCGAGTAGCTATTCATTGCCATTATCTACTACAAATCATGATCATATGATCAACTAATAAAATCATGTGAATCATGGAGAGTAAGGAAAGTAATTATAAGTCCTTTAAAAGTCTCCCAAATATTTTTTACATACTACACACTATGTGAATCCAACACTAATATGAAATCTATATAATAAAGATATAATAGATACATATTACTCTTATAGATAAGAATCTAATTTTTTGATGTGAAATGATATTATTCTTCTCTATTCTTGCATATAAGAAAGTATTTAATTTTATTTACATTCAAACCACTGAATGTAGCTACTGATCCTTCAACAAAAATTCACCATCAATATTTTCACACACATTTTTTTAAAACACCTAATAACCATTCAATGATTCATGATAGTTAATATTTTATATTTCATTATAATTCAAATATTTATGATACTATATAAATACATTTGAATTGAAACTCCATGAAAATATCATATCTTGTAATAATAATAAATTACATGGGAAATGACTTCCATATTTTTTTAAAAATACACAGAGTCATGCATAAATAATAAGGCCTATTCACCCTTCCTTAAAACATGTGTTTTTCAACATTAAATCCACATGCATGTATCAGAACATGAATGATATAGAGAAGGAATCATGTCTTATTTAATCATGGTATTTACCCTCATAAATACTATCAAAATGTAACAACCTTATTTCTATGATAAAAGAATAATCTATTCTATGTAACAATTAAGAATTTATACATTCATGAAATCTTGAAAAGCATCCTTCAAAAATGAAATAAATATTTCCACAATATCATTCTCTAAATTTCTTTAAAATAGATTTAGACACATTTTTATGAAGGTAAAATTCATGTTAAACTCATCCGATAAATTTTCTTCTTCATGGGAAAAAACAAATGAGTACAACAGATCTTTTCCTATAGATATATATTCAATGCATTATAAATGATTCACCAAATCCCTATTTTTTTATCAACCTTATTTCTTTATGTAAAAAAATATTTTTAGGAATGATGATAGTGTTTATCATGATATTTAATTTTTATATGAACACTTTACTATGTAATGTTAGAATTAATTCACGTCAGCACGAGGTAACATGTTAACTAATGGCTTCCCTATTTTACATCAAGAAATCTCATCTCATAGTGGAACACCCATGATAACACCTGATGGTAGATCATGATGATAAAACATATAGGTAACACCTGATTACAGAACCAGGTACTAAAACATGTTAGTATAACCTAAATGGGAGAACCCTAATGGAATCAACTCAATGATAGTATCCTAACGATATCAACTCAATGGTAGAAACCCAATAGTAGCACCCTAATAGTACTACTATAACTGTATCATTCCTTCTCATAGTCACACCTTTCAAAACTTCATATAAGTGATGACAAAAAATGACAAAACTATAAACAAACCATTTATTACTAATCAACTTATTTACCTCTTTAACAAAAAAACAACAACACAAGGATTTTTGAATGCAATAATATCCCCCTTTGAATTTGGTTTTCAATTAAGGGAAAAAATTCAATAAAGCTCCAAATCTATAAAAATGAATCAATATCCAACAATTATACACCCAAGTGACCAAAATTGATCCATGAAATAAGAAAAATTTCACAATAATACCATGTTGTACATAGAACAGTGATTCAAAAAATTTCTTCCAAACCCACAAACAATCAACACCAAAATTAAACCTAAACAAACCAGATCAGAAAAACATTCTACCACCACTTAAAAAAAATATTAAAATAGTTCACACATGATTAAATATATGTTTACCGCTTTTAAAAACACCCGAAAAATATTATTCTTTCCTAAAAAGTTAAATCTCATATCAATGGATAGATAATGTTTTCATTTTTCTCCCCATTTGAAAATAAATCTAAAGAAAAGAAGAGAGTGGGGATAGAAAAAATATACGTTAGCCTTTTATATGGTGAGTTTGAACTCCCAACTTCATCTGTATATTCTGGAAGGAATATTTAGACAATGTATTGGTGAAAATATTAGCAATATTCTTTTTTATGGGAATAAAATCTGACATCAATCCATTCATCTCCACAAGATCCTTGATAAAGTGATATTTAATTTTAATTTTAATTTCTATATAAAATTGAACTATAATTTTTGAAAAAATTATTAAACTCTAATTATCACATCCAAGAAGAAGTGTCATCTTCACACCTAACTTTAGATCTTCAAACTATCTTTTTGACCAATTCAATTGAGTTGTATCATGAGATGAAACAACATATTCTACCTCATTATATCTCAATTTTGTGGAAATTTAATTCTTTGTGTGCTAATACACAAAACTATTATAAAGAAATAACACTCCACCAGATGTGAATGTTTCATCATTAATATTACCTATCCAATCTATATCAACATAAAAAACAATATCCAAATTTTCTTTACTACCATATTTCAATCCAAAATCCATTTTACCCATCATATACCAAATAATAATTTTTTACTAAAATAAAATGGGATTATTTTGGATCAAATTAGTTTATAGAATAATGATTTAAAACCTATAGAAGATATGTTCTTGAAATAGTAAGGTATAACCGACTACCAATCAACTTTCTAAAATATTTTTTATTAACTTATTTTTTATTCATCATATTAAAATTTTTTAGCACTAAAATTGGTGTGTAAATATATTTTAAATCCTCGTTGTTTAATCTTTTAAAGATTTCATTTTCATACTTCCCTTGAGAAATTAAAATGTGACATTTCTCTTGAGATATTTATAGGCCAATAATGTACCACATATCTCCAATAATAGGCATTTCAAATTGATCCTTCATTTTCAAAAAAATTCTAAAACATTTATTAATCATTTATCACAAATATAATGTCGTATATAAAAATAATAATAATGAGAGATACCTATTTATAAAATTTGATGTATAAATTTCTATATGCTTTTCCCATTATGAAATTAAATCACTTCATGGAGGTTTTAATCTTTTAATACCATTTCCTGGGTCCTTTTTCATTCCATATAAATCATTATTTAACCAAAAAATAGAATTTACTTCTTACCTTTCAAGAAACACCCAAGGTTGTTAAATGTTACCCTCTCCATCTAATTATTCATTGAGAAAGGAAGACTTGAAATCCATTATGAATATGTTGTAATTACTTTGTTCAATAAGTGTATGGAAAATTCATACAATTTCAAGCATTGAAACAGGTGAAATTTTCTTATTGAATTAAAAATTTTTAATTTGGGAATATACTTTACATATAAATCTTTCTTTATTCCTCACCATGTTAGGTTTTTTATTTATCTTATTTCTGAAGACCCACTTTATCCCAATGACATTCTTATCATTAGGATTAAAAACTAATTCCCATATACCACTCTTCTCAATTTTATCCATTTCATCATTCATAGTACCAAACCTCTATTTATTATCTAGGGATCACTTATCATATTTAGGTTTAACTTGAGAGAACTAAGATATATGAGATTCTATTCTTAGTTTTATTCTAGTTTATACTTGTTGTTCTTGGTTTCCATTAGTTTATTGGATTTGGACTTTTCTTCTTATCATATGATGATTTGAATGTATTTTTTCCTCACCACATGATATATTTGAATATTATTATTATTCTTATTCTTCAGTCTAAAAATCTTCAACACTCTCATATTTTTTTTGGAATTTCAATGAGCCATTCAATAAAATTAACAACAAAATCACTTCCTGAAATTTATTTATTATAAAAAATTTCATTCTTTGTAAATTCAAGAATCATTACAATATTTTTTTAATAATTCTATCGGTATCCTTGTTATAATAATGAAATACAGTTCCATTTATAGAATAACCAAAAAATATTCTAGAAGTACCTCTTAGATTAAACAAACCTAGATTTTTCATCTTTAATAATGATTATATAAGGTCTCCCTAATACTTTTGATATAATTTAAGCTTGAAAAATTATTTTAGTATATCTCATATGAAGTCAAATTATAATTTGGTCTATAATAACAATGATTTTAAAATGAACCAATATCCAATAGATTTCCCCCAAAAATTTACAGAAGTATCATTTTCTATAAATATTGTTCAATCTATCTCAAAAAATCTTGTATTATTTAGTCCAACTACACTATTTTATTATAGCGTGTATCGTCTGTTGAGTTATTAAAGAATTCCATGGTTTTTTCAAGATCATATTAAATCCTATTATTAGTTTACTAAGCACCATTATCTATTTTAAATCTCTTCAGAATGTGTCAACATTCATTTTCATCACTTCTTCTAAAAATCTTGAACTTATTTATAGCCTGTTATATATGTTTCATAAAAATAATACATGATGTAAGTAGTAATCCATAATGGAAATTAAATAATTAAAGCCATGTGTTCAATTATTTTCCATGGTATTTCATATATTAAAATCAATTATTTATAAATGATGATATGTATAAATATCAACCTTTTTGTGAGAAGAATTATAAATATTCCCTTCTAACATTCAGAGAAACCCTTGTTAATTTCACTCTTCATTTTAGGAAATTTCAAACACTTTCTCATTGATAAAGTTTGATCAAGTTACTTCGGTCGAGAATACCAAGACTTCTATGAAATAGTTCATTTTATACTTTCAGGCACAAATAACATGTATTATAAGAATCCCTAATTTGAAATAAATTTCTCTATTTTCATTTTACTTTTGTAATGAACTTTTTATCTTAAATATTTTTTACCTAAAAAAAATATTTTTAAAAATAACCTAATTCCATTTATCAAAAACATGACATAAACATATCATGTTGCATTTCAACCCATCGATATAAAGAGTGTTCTTGGATTTAACATTTTATTTTCTAATATTAGTAAAACAAACCCATTTTGTCATGAGGGAACTATAATATAAAAAATTTAAAGATCCTTATTTGAAATTTACAACATTATTAAATAACTTTATGTTAACTATAATATGTGAAGATAATACACTATCCAATAGCCATGGAAATTCCTCCTTAGATTTCTTAAAGGAAACTTCAATAACCACATCATTTTCTTCACTTATCTCTAGAGGATTATTTTCTTACAGGGATAGAAGTATGATGAGACACCCTTCATCAAGGTGACATAAAGGATCACATATTTCATAGACTAATTCGATAAATTTAAATATTTTTTTAGTATTTAATCAATATTTTCTAGATTGTTTCTGAAACTACCACTTTAGAGTGGAATAACCCACACTCAAATTTTATCTCCAAAGTCATTTAGAATCATCAAGATGAAAATAATTAAACCAACACATATTTTAAGTATTCCCAAATAATTTATAATAATATAAATATCCATAAAATCATATTTAACTTTGTAAAAACATGATTTCAAGATATGTATATTATCCTTTGTTCCTCTATTTAATCAAAAAACATGTCCCAATTTTTCAAATCATAATTTTTATAAAATCTTGGAATATTATTCTATATAATAGACTTTTTTCAATTTTTTTTGAGTTATAACAAATTAAATTTTTTTAATCAATTTTAGAAGTTCAAGAATTTCCATTTTTTGGAATTCAATAGATTTGGCCAAAAACTTGGTCCCTCCGATTGAATTTTTCCTCTGAAATAATTAACCATCCATTTCAATATCAAACTCATCATAGAATATTTTTTATTGAATTTTTGAAATTAATTATCCTTTGAATACTCTGAAACATCACAAATAGAATTTTGAAATATGATTTTGGATTGTTTCATTTCTTCATTTACATTGAAAATATTTAGTTGAATAAGATCATACTTCTCTAATTTATTGACCACATATTTTATCTTGAAACCCATGGTCTTCTCAACATTTGGAATTTTTTATTATAAAATTACCCCAATATTTTTGATTTTTCTTATTCATGGGTTTTTCTCAAAATGTTAGTATAGTAATCATATTTTTTTTACTTTTTTTCTTTTTCATGATTTGAAATTTTTGAAAGAAATTATCTAAATTATCTATTAAAAAAAATCAATTTTAGATTCCTCATTTCCAATTTTAGAGTTTAAAATTTCATATCTAGTGAAGTATTCATCATTAACTTTAGAAATAATTTTTATTTCAAAAATATTAATTTCATTATTATATTCTCTATCCTCGTTACTATAATCAATTTATTCATATTTAGATAAAAAATTGTTCACTTTAAAGAGAAATTATTATCCTTTGTTTTAGAAAATAATTTTGGCTTAGCTAAATTATTATTTAAATATTTTTTTGAAACATATATCTTCTTCTCTAATGGATTAATCTTCATTAAATTTAGGAAAATTTTATTCAAAATTTTTAATATACCCACAATTAAATAATTTATGTGTTAGAGTAATTTTATCCTTCCCCTTGCCTCACATAAAATTTCATGAGACGAAGGACATTATTTTAAAGAATTTCACACCTATATCAGATTATGATTTTAAAGATACAACATTATCATTCACATTAAAACTATTCTTTCCTATATCATATTTGGAGTCTTTAAATGTAATTTATTTTTCAACCTTTACCTTTTTTATAATTTCATTATCTTTCCTCATTTCATTATAAATTATAATAATATGTAGATCAATAGTACAAATGTCACTTGGATAATTTTACTCTAAATCCAAGACATTAAAATTAATTTTATTTGGTAAGATACATAAAATATTTTTAATAATATTATAATCTTCTAACTTCTCACTATATTATCTAATGGTACTCAAAACTTCATTGAAACTTGTGAAAAAACTGTCAATATCATCATTGTTATTTATCTGAAGATTTTAATATTAAATTCTCTATAATTTCAATTTTTCCCACTTCTGTTTGGTCTTTCCTTAATAGATATGATTAATATTATATGAGATATATATTTTTTAATTTTAGCTCTTTAACATTAAAAAATTCACCTACTGAAAGATAAGATAACATATAATTACTAGCATGACCATAATTTTCCAAATTCTTATCATCTACTAGAATAATGGAGACACCTTTTTCATATAGAAAAAAAATATTAGTTGTTACTTCCAAAACATTATAAATGATATATAAGAGATAAGGTTACATCATATCCTTCAATAAACAAAAAACCTTCCTATAAAATATTGGAATCACCTTTCTTTTCACTAAATTTAAATAATCCCTTTAGGATAATAAAAAAAATAGATAATATCCAAGTGGGAGTGAATTCATAAAAATGATATTTAATAGGGAAACACCAATGAAGTAACCCTCTCTCTAATACCAATTATAGGAACATAGGCTCAAGGAATCACTTAGTGGGGAAAAATCAATGATTAAAAAATTATCTGTTTTTATTTTAAAGAAACCTTCATCACTAGGTAGTGTGTGATAATTTTAAATTAAATCAAACACAAGAACAAATAGATAAATAACATGTGATTTATAAGGTTCAATAATTAATCAGAGTATCTAGTCCTTTGTATGATCAGGTAAATATCACGATCATATGATCCAATAATAAAATATTATGAATCAAGGAAAGCATAAAAATTCCTCAGAAATAACTTAAATTTATCCAAACTATTTTGTGTCACTTGTTCATTAACTTAATCCCTTGATAATACAAAATTAAAATGATAGATATATAATATATTTTTCTTCCTCTAATAGAAATGAATCTAGTTGTTTGGTTAGTTTAGATATTTTTGTTTCTTCTTCTTCTTCTCTCTTTATGAACAAAATAAATACTTGAAATTACTTTATATTAAAAACAATGAATGAAACCAATGATCCTTCAACAAAAATTAACCATAAAATATTTTGAGACCCATTATCTAAAGAAATATGGAAACCATTTAATAATCCACAATAGGTAATCATTTCTATTACATTATAATTAAAATATTTATGTTACTATGAAAATAAATTTTAATTCAATATCCCATAAAATATCATATTTAGTCATCAGAATAACTTCCATGGGAAAAAAATTCTATAACTTCTTATAACTATATCGAGTTATGCAGAAATAGAATTTATTTTTCACCATTATTTAAAACATGTGTTTATTTAACATTAAATCCATATGTATGTATCAATACATGAATGATACAAATATGAGATTGTGTATTATTTAAAAAATGATATTCTCCATCATAAATACCATTAAAACTAAACAACCTTCTTTAGATGAGAAAATCATAACCCATTATATGTAATATTCATGAATTTATGTATGCATGAAATCAAGATTTTTTTTCAAATACGACATAAATCATGTCATGATATCTTATTATAGATTTATTTCAACCAGATTAGAATAAATTTTCAAGAAGGATAACTTCATAGAATAAACTTCTAATAAAACTTCTTCTTCATAGGAAAAAAATGTTCAGAACACACCTTTTACCATAAAACATTCCTTTAGTGAATTAAAAAAGATGCACTGGATCCCTTTTTTTCCTTCATCATTCTGTCTTCATCCAAAAACCCTTTCTAAACCCATGATAGTTATTATTATGATATTTAATTCACATAATAAAACTTTTACATTGAAATATTATAATTAATTCCCTTTGTAACTAGGTACCATGGGACTAATGGTTGCTCTATTTTTCATCAAGCGGTTGCATCTCACGGTAGCACACACACTGAAGCACTTGATAATAGCACACCCATTGTATAATATAATGTTTTCACTAGATGTAATCACATAGTGGTAGAATATTATTGTACCATCATTAATATCATTGGATGGTTTCAACATAATGGTATCACTTTAATGGTAGCATCCCAACAATAGCACCTCAATGGTAGCACCCCAATGGTAGCACCTAGACGATATCACCCAAATGGTAGAATTTATTCTACAAATTGCACCATTGAAAAATTAAAATAATTTTTGATAATAAAAGACAACACCATAAACCAACTATTCTTTATAAACAAAATTATTTTCCTCTTTAAAAAACAAATTATAGCACAAAGTCCATTCGTCTCAAAGTATAAGGATTATAGATACACAATTTTTATTTTTTTTAGAATTATCTCTCTCTAATCCATGTTTTTTTAATTTTATGAATTTTTTTTATAGATTAAGTGTGAATCCACACAAAAGTACGAAACATTTATTTAACTAGTTAAAACCCAATAGGAAACCAACCCAAATTTGTAATATAAAATTTAAAAAATTTAACCACATACATAAAATTAAAAAGGAAAATACATATTTAAAATATAAAAGTTCAACTACAAGGAATTACACATCACCTAATTTCAACATGAATTCTATGGATGAAAAATCATAATAAGAAACAACTATGTCAAATTTAGAATTTTATTCCTACTTATTTTGTCAACATTTCTGGAACATGACATTAAAGACCTCTTGAAGGGGTATAATTAGTAGTTTGGAGGTATTAGTAAGACTCATACCACTATAGGAGGGATAATTTCATTCTTCTAAAAAAAAATTTCAATTATTCTACTTATATTTTTTTTCTTGAATCCAAACCCTTACATTGGACCATTTTTTTGATCCTAGACTCACTAGTATAATATATAATAAACACATTATTTACCAATCCATTAATCAATGGTGGATATCTAGAAGCTACCCTATTAGGATAGATTCCATTGGGTATCTTTATATCATGAGTCATTAGTAGTTCAAAATATCTTTTTACAAATAAATCATTTTTTCAAAACAAAAAATGGCATTAACTATCTTAAGAACCATCTAGTAATTCAATAATTTTACCAAAAATTAAAAAAGAAAAAATCTTATTAATTCCCAGATCAATATGAAAAACTACCACACCAATCCTTATATATAAATTCACACTATGGTATTTTATTCTCAATGAGTTTGGTTATAGTATTGTACCATCAACCTGGAATCTATCCCAAGTAGATTAGAAGTAGAAATATGTGGGGAAACTAGGCCTTAGTTTTATGGAGGCCTTGAATATGCATATGGAGGCCACACTTCCTTTCTATTAACACCTCCCAATAGAGAATGGAAAAATAATTATGAATATATAGGATCTACCAATTTAATTTCATGTATAGAAGCAATTGTACTAGAACACTTTAGTTGATCCCCATCCATATTGGCTCCTAAAAAGGAAATTACTTATGAAAAGTCAGGGGGATCCTATGGAATCCATCCTTGCTTATTAGATCATCCACTTCATTTATTTATATTACTGAAATAAGATAAAAAGATTTATATCATGAATAAATATTAGAATCATATCCATGATTTGAATAGAATGAATATCTAGAATCCCATATTTCTAAGAGATATATGGATACATTTTTGTGTATGATGGTCTAGATCCATGTCAATACTGATTCATGCGCAAGAGGGATTAACAATTGAATCATATATTTATAAGAAAAACTGATCCTTATTTTAAATACTTGTAATAATGGAAGGATTCTAAAATTGGAGGGGAATACATGGTAATCAAATATATAGGACCTGTTTAATACTGTCATAACATTTGAAAAATGTAAAAGACCATAAAAAAATAAAGAATCAATAGTTATCACATAGATTATCCTGCATAGACTAGGTGTAAGAAAAATTTTCCTCTAAAATTCCAAGGATATTAATGTTCTAATTGTCAAGAACCTAGACCATCAAAGGAGAACTTAATCTAGTATAAGAATTTAAAAATAACTTGAATACTTTAAACAATGGTTGATCTATGTGAAATTTGGTAATTTGAGTTGAGAATAAAGATATACCAGATCATGATATTCTGAGGGTGATAGAGGGAGGGATAAAGCTCCATGACATACCTCTGGTTCCTTTAAGGAATGCTGGATCAGATGAATAACTGGAGTCTACTAAAAGGTAGGATTCTATAATTTTTTCTTTTCCTAAGTAACTAGTAGCTTCATCTCTACACTCTATAAAAAAATAGAAATGTTATCGTGATACCCAAGATCCATCCTACCAATGGTTCACTAGATGAAGGATAATAAATGAGTATGATTTAGATTTTGGTATGACTCTTAAGATATATATTTCAGGATTTTGTGATCAGTGCACTAAAAAAACCTCATACCAAAGATATTGTGAAACTAACACTTTAGATAGTAGATCAAAAACTATAAATTTAAATAAACAATTAGTTATTTCAACTCATGTTTCATATGAAATGGATAAAAATTACCTATAAACCATCTATATTTCATAAGAAATCCTCCATTACTGAACAATAATACATCAAAATATTGAATTAAACTCTTTCCTAACTTGGGTAAGATCATTAACTCCATATGTGTGGTATTTACCATTATCTCATGAAAGGACATATAATATCATTCATCACACTTGAATTTTATTCCCTTAAAGGGAGGTTTCATGATCGGTGCTACCAATTAACTAGTATTCCAAATGATTCATTGAAAATATCCTACCAATTTGAGGAAATAAATCATCTCAAAAAAGTTCTTTGGTTTCCCCCAAGACATCACTACCTATATATTTTTTGGATCTATGGAGACAATAATATTATAAATAACATAATCTAATAATATCACTCTCGTTATTCATAAATGACACTTTGAGTTCAAAACATGCAACCAATAATTTTAGAGTGTAATCAATACAATCTCAAAATGTCTTCTAGGCTCCTAAAATGTTTGGGATTACACTAATATGACATTAAAAAAGACATGAATGAGTCAATATATGAATGAAAACATTGTTTATCATAGAAATAAATCCTTCCAATATCTTCATTAAACTAAAAAATATCACTAAAATATTTTACAAAAAATATTAACTTCTCCTCTCACTCCCAAAAAATGATTAATCAAAGATCAATCTTATAGAACCATTGGACTCTCCTTCAATGTTAAATAAATTATATAATCTTAGAAATGGGTATAAATTCTTGATCATAACCTTATTTAACCTCAATTAGTATATGAAGTATCACAACCTCACATCTCCAATCTTAGTAAAAAAATAACATCTATTGGAAATATTCCTTTGGATGAATACATTCACCTTAAGGTACCCAATTTAAACCATAAATTCTCTCGACTCTACTAATTCCATATAATAATATAGTAACAATATGGGATGTGCATATGGAACTAAGATGGTAGTTAATTGTAACTTCCTTTCAAATAGAAGTCCTATGAGATACTAATAAAATATATCCTGAATTTAATTAACCATCGTAGGAAATACATGTCACTTGATTATGTTTTAATTTTTCTAATTTTATATTTTGTTAAAAAATGTAACATTTCCTTGAAAATTTCTATTATTTTAGGGCACTTGGAATATTTCTAAAATCTTAGTGTTTTATTGAATTAAATTATCTAATCAACTAAATAAGAGAGTATATTTAATTAATATTATTTATAGTATTTTATTAAGCATAATTAAAACTTCTATTTATTTTTTATAATGTGAATAAGAATTTATAGTGGCTATGTAGATTATATCCCAAATTTCAACTGCATGAGTAATATTTCAATTTATCCATATAAGTAAATATAGAAAATTACATGGTTTTGATTTGATAAATTTAGAGCTTACATATTCGATTTTGGAGGAAAAAAATACTCATGTATAAATGAACACAAACTATATATGTGTGATTATGAAAATAAATTGTTATAACCTGAGACACTAGAGAGTGGATCCTTTCATGTTGAAATTAATATTAATTTTATGACCTATAGAATAACATGATCACGGAATATTTATTCAATGAAGATGTTGATAATCTTATTTTCAACTAATTGGATAAACATCCACTTAAGGATATAACAAAATATAATCATGGTTTTCATATATGAAATATATTTTATATATTATAGTTACTTTCCATTTTTAGCTTATATGCCACATACTGATTCTTTATAAGTTATAGGATCATAATTATTAACTAATAATGAGTCACCATCCTCAGGGCTATAAAACAATATCTATCAAGTTCTTTGACCTCTCTTGTACTTATACATAGTACATGTGTCTCTAGAACATTCTCATCCATGAGGATTTGTGGAATAAATTCATGTTCCAAATCATGTTTATATTTATCTATAACTTCTTCAAAATCTATCTCACTCCCATGATCTCTTTTAGTGATGACACCCCTTTCAATAATGGGGAGATTTTTTAACTGTAATATTATTATTTGAAACTTTTTATGGGTAACATGTATTATTTTAAATTGTGTATCCGATAATGATACACTTAGTTCCACAATGTGATAGTTTGTTTCTAGATATATCCTTTAAAAAATTAATTTCAAACCACACTTGAATATTAGACAACACGAGTTTACTTTCAAACCAAAGATGATATAGAATATCATTTTCTTCTATAGTTGGATATTTTTTTAGCATGTGTTCCATTGTTTAAATTATGTATCCCTAAAGGTATAATATAATACTTTCATGAATAATTATTAATCTCAATATTTACAACAAGGTGTGGTTCCCCCTTTGACCTACACTATTCCATTGTGGTGTATAGAGGAGTGAGTAGGGAAAAAAATCCCAAACTCCCATAGATATTTGATGAAATCCTGTTTAATATATTATACACCAGGATCTAATCAAAGTTTTTTATCTTCTTACCAAGATGGTTCTCAGCATCATTATTGAATTATGTGAAATCCTCCAAATAATTTTACTTATACCACGTTAAGTATACATATCCATATATACTTAATTATTATAAAAAATGTGATTTATGAGTATCCAACCCTTTCTTAAACTAAAAATGGTACACACACATATATATATGAACCAATTAGAGGATATAAATTGATCTTTCACCTTCTATAGTAAATAGTGATTTAGTTATTTTACCTTATAAACATGCATGACATACACTATGTTTCATTAGATTTATGGAATCAAAATATTCATCATGGTGTAATTTATTCAATATTTTTTCATTTAGATGAACTAAGTGGTTATTTTATATCTTGGTGTAGTAAGATTCATGAAAACTAAAATTATTAGGGATTATCTTTACATGGTTTATAAAATCTAACACATAAATACAATTATTTAAATTTTTCTTACCAAAAAACATGCTATCATTATAAAATAATAAATATTTATTAAGAATGAATAGGGAAATAAAATTTTTAGTAACTAAAGGTTCATAATAACTATTAATTAGAACAAATATCATTATATTTATTAATGTGAGGTGATAATATCAAATAGACACACCAATAAGTTTAGATTCATTGGCTACTATTAGATCCACCTAACCATAGGTAACTCTTCTAATTTTATAGGTCTAATTACTTTGGAAACATGGATACATAAACAACTGGTGCATAAGTGAACTACACCACCTCCCACTAAGTTCTTCATAACTATAACCCTTATTTGAAATATCATACTTAATACCATTTTTCAGAACCTGGGGAAAATGAAATATAAGAAAGTGTGAGGTAAGATACCTAGTAAGGGTAAACAAGGGAGATATCAATGGTCACATTGACATAACACGAGCATAAGCATATGAGAATATGAGATTAACATTTGAAAACCATAACTTTCATATCAATGATAAAAATCTTGATTCATAGAATAAAAATTGGTAGTTCATAAGACATGAATCATGAAATAATCAAAGAACATAATAAATGTGAGTATAATACCAGCAGAAGACAAGAGTTTGTATCATACACATAATATTATAAATTTTTGAACATGTATAAAGAGAAAGAGGTTAATGAATTATGTTAAGGACATGAAATCATGTCCTCATATAAACTTATGGAAATTAATCAAGGTCCACACATAATCTTATAGACATTAAATATAGGTATATGCATAAAATTATGGAAAATAATACTAGGTTCACACATAAACATATGGACATGAATAAATGGTCCACACATAAACTTATGGACATGAATAAAAGGTCTACACATAATTATATGGATATGAAATATAGGTCCATGCTTGAAATAGTGAAAACCAAATCAGGTTAATAAATAAAATATTTAAAACAAGTGTTATCTATATTTACCTAATTCATTGGAGGGAATTAACTGAACCAACCATCACATAACAATAATTCATTCATATAAATTCCATGAGATAAAAATCATAATATTATAACCAATAATATGGAAAATAATCAGGCTTCATAAAAATCTCATCATCGTAATCATAAACCACCCAGATGAAGAATAATGATGGTATCATTGGAATATATCCCTAGTAAATCATAAGTAACATCAAAATATGTTATCATAGTTGAAAAATTCATTTAAAGGATCATAGGAAAATATATTGAGGAAAGTATTCTTTTCACTTTGAAATAAAATTTTTAAAAAATAAAAAATTACAAAATATTAAGGTAAATATTTTATTTTAAAATTATCTAGGAAAATTTTAATTGAAACATCAAATAATTGATCAGTAGTGATGGTGGAAAATTATTTTCATTCTGTATATGTTAAAATAAAACATTCCTTTCACAATATTTATAGAAAAGTCAAAAGGTACCTTGTTTGAAAAATGATAACAAGATACTATTTAAATGATTTTTTAAAAAGTAAAAATGGGTACAATTGTTTTTAAACATTCATATGTGAATATTGTAAATAACCTTATTTAAATTTTTTTATAAAAAAAATATATAGAATAATTTTTTTGACATAAGAGATAAATTAAGTCATAATTCATTAAAAACACACTTTTTTTAATTGAGTACTTAAGGTGAGTAAAATGAAATAAAATCAAAGATTATCTTGAAATAACGATAGGAGAATAAAATTCCTGAATTTATTGAGAGTGATATCGTAATATTTCATCATTATAAACATAATCATAAACAATCTCGATAAACAATGAGATTATAACATGAAATCCCAAATTCTTTGGTATCATTTAAATCACAAGTCCCATAAAGAAAATAAAATTATATGGATATGTAAATCCAAATAAATTTCAAAATAAGAATCATAAAATATGTTTATCAGAATTATAAACACCTCATAAATGAAACAATTTGGGAATATGGAATATGTCTTATAGAAATAAAAGTGAGATGGAAATCCCTTACCTTAAGTCTGACTTTCTTCATACATGTTCAAACCTCTTGTATAATAAATATAGATTTATTATATATATATATAATATAGAACCATATTAATATATATCATATCATATATGATTTACTTATAACCTTTTATAAATATATTTTTAATAATTATTTATTAAAATTACTGTTCTGGATGATATTTACTTCATTTTTCATATATATTTGGGTTCAATAGTTTGGGTCATTGTAAATTGATCATGAATAAATAATTTTAATAATGTTAATAATTATATAAATATCATATATACCCATTATATACATATTTATAATCATTCATAAAATATATAGATAGAAATATGAATTACACCATTCGTGGAGATGGTGGGCCGTACGTATGCATGAACAATATTTTCACTTTTCGATGGATGGAATGAAATAAATGTAAATATTAATTCACCATTAAAAAATAGTTATTATATAAGATATATCATATATATTTATTATATCTACACTAATTAATATCCAATTAAAATTGAAATTTAAAACAAATCAAATCGCTTAGTGGAGGTGGTTGTCTACACGTATGCATGAGCGACAATATTGTTTCCCAACAAATTGGATGGTAAGAAAGAAAATGTGACATTATAATTAAAAAAAATATAATTTTGTCATAATTATCATATATAAAACTTAAAAATATCATAATAACCATTCATGAAATATTGTGGTGTAAAATGAATTGTTTCACTATGTGGATATGGTCATCCATGCATATGCACAAGAGATAATTTCACGTATTATTTGATGGGAAAGAGGGTTGATACTAGTAATTTTATATTCATAATAACATTTTATTATATTTATGATACTTAATTTATTAATTAATGATAAATACCAAATATTTATATGAGGAAAATAAGAAGTAAATAAAATAAAGTGATCTGTTATGGTGATTGAATCTTATTTTAATGAACTCTTTTAGATATCCTCTTAAGGATACTAGGGATTGTATTTTTGGAAGACCAGAACCTATAAAAATTTTATAAGTAATTTTAGAAGATATTTTGTCCAGGTATGTTAGATATATATCGCTCAATGTGGTGTAAAGAAGATAAAGGAGTTGTTCCATTTTATAATTTAAGGGAGGGTCACTCTTGGGATTTATTAAAACATTAAAATAATATATGATAATTCTCTAGAAAAAGTCTTAAAAATGGATAGGTATTGAATGATAACGTATGATGGGGTTTAAATATCATTATTAGATAAAACATCGGTAGGTTTATGTGGTGTTTTAATGATTATCTTTTTATTTAACTCGTCAGTTAACCTATTTTTACATTAACCATGATAACATCTTTTTTTCTCACTCTTAAGGGTCTTAATTTTACATATACAGTATCAAATGGTTAATAAAAGGAAAATGGATAACTTTTTTGACTATATATTTTCCACATTGTCTTATTTCCTTATTTTTTTGGATTTTTAAATAATTTAATAAAATAAAATTTTAAAAATATATCATTAATGTCAATTTTGACACTATTCAATTAATTTGACATAAAAGACAACAAGAAATAGATTTAATAAAAATATATCCATTTCATAAAACAATAATGTTTTATATTTATCTAAAAAATTGTGGAACACTATAAATCAATCTAGTTATATTACTTCTAAAATTCATAAAATCATTTTTTTAATTTTAAATTAATTGAATAAATACATTATTAGCATTGCGCAAGAATATAAGGTTATTATTTAATAATTTAATTTTAGATAAAAATATAATATTGAATATAATTTATTTATCTAGAAAATTAATTTTAATATTATTTCAAAACTATTTTTTCCAAGGTGAACACATAGGTGATATTTAAAACTAATAGATTGACACTTTGTAACTTTATTTGCTTTAAATATTATATAGGCCATTTTCATGGACATGGGTCCTTAAAAAAATAATGTTTGTGACTAACATGATAAGTGTAGAATTATATTAATTTTATGATAATTATAATTAGTAATTATATTCTTATCACTTAGTTTTATCCCAGATTAAACCGATTTACCCTTTATTGTAGTGATAAATTTTACCATGGTTACTATTCATAATGCCTAAAAATTAAAGGGACATATTTAATTTTTTTTGAACCTCCTAATTAAAAATATGGAATCTATTTTATCTAATCCCATAAATATAAGTAGAAGAAATTAATTTTAAAAATAAGCATGAAAAATTAGACCAAACCCACTTTAAAAAAAATACATTTTTAAGAATAATACTTGGTTTTTTATTATCCCATGATCAGAAAAAATATTAAGTGAATTTTAAATCATTTTATTGAATTTGTAATTTATAGAATTTAATTAAAATATGATGTAAAAATTTAATTAAAATAATTCAATAATTGTGATTAATTTAATTTATTATGATAAAACTTCATTGCACGTATA
The DNA here is from genome assembly GCA_963277665.1 of Viscum album. Lineage (NCBI taxonomy): Eukaryota > Viridiplantae > Streptophyta > Magnoliopsida > Santalales > Viscaceae > Viscum > Viscum album. The sequence continues at coordinate 538,199,232 of OY728121.1, forward strand.
AAAATAGTTTTTCAGGAAAAAATTATTTTATTTTCAAATGATTTTTTATTTATAATTAATTAATAAAAAATGAATTTATTTTATAATTATGTTTCCATAAACTTTATTAATTCAATTATTCTTATTCATACCCAAATATTCAATGGCTAGGTGATAACTATCACATAATAATAAAAGTTGGAGAGATCTTCATGGGCTTTCTTTGGAGGAGATTTGCATTTTCTTCTATTGATTTGTGATGATGATAGAAACCATGTCAGTCCCTCCTCTACCGGTGGGGGAGGGACCTTAATCTTCCTCTAAGGGAGTGGATTCTTCATTCTCCCCCTTTTCCAAAACCGATATGCTTCCACCATTCTCGTAATACTCCCTATATCCAAAGGTCCCCAATTTGTATGAAGGATTCCCTAATCTTCCAATGTCACTCATGGTGTTTTATGAAGCTTCAGTGTTTCTCAATCAGACTCTAATTGATAGATTCTCTCAAAGAAGGCCATCAGTGGACACCATCGATATATTTGTGTATAGTTTGTGGGATATAAAAGATATGGCTACTGTTGATTTTCTCGACAACTGAAACTTCATGATCTGCTTTGCAATGGAGGAAGACCCAATCAAGGCTTGGTAGTGCATGACTCATAACTACAAAAGGTCCAAATTCTACCTTTATAGATGGACATAATACTATCACATGAAGTGGGAATCCCCTTTGGTGGTGTGTTGGGTGAGTTTCCTTAATCTTCACCTACCATTTTAGAACCCTGAGACTATTTGGATGATCAAGAATCTTGTAGGTAGGTTCTTATTCTCTAATAGTCATACCAAGGTAGTTTTTCATCTTGTTAATCCAAGAGTATGTGTTGAATTAGATGTTTCACAAAAACCTTCTGATTTCATCTATATTACAATTAGAGAGTAATACTATTGTATGAAACTAGTCGTGTATAAATATTGGGGGGACTATTGTTATATTTTCAAGTGATTAGGTTATTTGTTGGCAGGTTCTAGATGAATGTCGAGAGAAAATGGTTCTAGGACTAGTTGTGAAAATGAATCCTCTGGCCATGGACAAGTTGTTGTGCAGATCGGTGAGGTGGTTCCTAGTGAACCACATGCTGGATGGAGTCCTTTACAGAAGTTGGATGTGGCATTGGGTGACAAGGGTAAGGGATTGGAAAGACCTTGGTTGATTGCTAAATTAGCCATTGGCCTTCCAATTACTGAATCTATGAGTTCAAGGAGTGAAAAATTAGAGGCTCATAATGAAGTTTCAATGGAAGTGGTTAATGAAGAAGAAGTTATTGAGAATATATAGGATATATATGACAAAAATGCATGGTCATATCCATACAGTGAAGATAGTGCAGGATGGATAAAGGGATTAAGTGGGGTGAGATCAGAAAGATCCAGTACAAATGTTAGAGTTTTCAATTGTTTTTAGTGTCTTGAGGTTGATGACATGAGACATGATTTTTAGGGGGTCATGTCTCCAAATTATTATTCTAATGAGGTATCTATCACACAAAAATATTTTCCAGAACACCCTGCTGACATCCCAGAAATTGAGGTGAATGATGTTCATGATGAGCATTTGATGGTGAGGCCACTATTATGGGGGAACCATAGGATGGTGGAATCATCTTGAGTTTTAAACATTCTAATGATCATAAATAGATTGAGGATACAGTTCAGGAGTTGGAAGGTTCTTCGGTAAGGCCCTCCACAGAAGGGAAAAAGGGAATTTATTAGGAGAGGAAGTAATACTCCTCATTTCCTCTTATTATGGAGATACGGTCAATATAGAAGCTTAAATCCAAGAAGATAGAAAACCAGTGTATGTCAGGTGTTGTGCTTGATCGATCCTTGATATTTCTCATGATATTGGAAGAAGAATCATTTGAACAGGTTTTTTCTCTCAATGATACTAAATAAGAATCTACTAAAATGATTGGGAGAACATTAAGGATGATTCTCCAAATGAGGAGAAATATGCCTGGATAGACAAGAAGGATATGATCTTAGTTGGGGGCTTTAATAATGGAAAGATCAACCAGGAGGATTATATTAAATCCTGGGACAATCTTTCCTTCTATATTGGGTATATTTTTATGGATGAACCAGACACTCATGTTAGAAACATCTCTTGAAAATTATTTAGGGAGTCTAATTATGGTAGGCGTAAATTTCTCTTTAATGACTATGCTATTTCATTGTGTGTTTTTAACTCATGGTTTCTCAATTTTTCCTTAAAAGTGTTTGAATAATAAAAATTTAATATTCAATATCATATAATAATATATCACATTTCTTTTAATATTAGTATTGTGTTTATCATAATCCATTTAAGAAATTTTTATTTGGGGAGAATTATATTCTAAAATATAGGGGTGTTACATTCTACCTACATAAAATTAATTTATCCCTTGAAATTCATCACTCTAATATAATAAAATGAAGACTATCTATTTCATTACATCCTCAGGTTCCTGAGTAGCTTTTTTAAATTTTTGATTCCTCCAGAGAACATTCACAAGTTGAGTAGTCTTGTTTTGTATCAACTTATATCTATGATCCAATATTTACACTTGATTTTTTTCATGAGAAAGATAATTATATAGTAGTAGAACCTCTATGTTTTATATATGTGAAGGATATGGTATGTACATCCTCAATAAATATACATGGAACATGCCATGAACTTGAATGAGCTTCAGTGGAAGCCCCAAGAGATAAGATAAAATCCCTACTTTATCAAGAATATCAAAAGGGAAAATATACCAATGACTAAAATTTCATTTTTTATATCTTATAACTCTTTTACAAGGATAAATCTCTAGAAAAAACTTATCACTAACATCAATTTATAGATCACATCAATGATTGTCAGCATAAATGTTTTTTCGACTATGAGATTATTTTATTTTCTTTTTAATGGATACAACTTTCTCTACCATTTATTTAGCTATATTAGGTCCCAATAAGTTTATTTTTCCAACTTAATTCTATAAAATCTAATTTTTAGACTTCTTTACATTTAGGGTTTTATAATGATACATAAAAATGCTAAAGTGAAAATTATTGTTATAATAAAAATTGACCATAGGAAGGTGTTAATACCAAAAACATTTTAAATCCATATAACATGATATAAACATATAATATAGTTTTTGTATTTTTCTCTCAAACTAATTATCTATTTGAGGATGATACATCGTACTGAAACTCAACTCTATTTATATCCCACTGAAGAAATTTACAAAACTTCTTGTCAAGCCTTAAATCCTAATTAGATATAATATAATGTGGTACTCCATGAAGCCTTACTAATTCCATAATATATATTATGAAAAAATATTCAAGTGAAAAGTCTTAATGATGTAAATGAAAAGTGTTGAAAAAGTAATTATATCAACTATGACACAAATAGCATTATTCCCATTATATTTTTTAGCAATTCCGATGAAACAATCTATGGAGAGGTTTTCCCACTTTAATTATAATATTGGTAAGGGTTGTAACATCCAATTAAAATTATACATCTTAGACTTAACCTATTGGAATTATAAGCACCAAGATACAAACTCATGAACATCCCACTTTATATTATCCCACTAAAATTCACTTTTAGATCTCTATACATCTTCATACATCCAAGATGAATAAATTATGATGAACTTTGAGCCTCATACAATTTCTCCTTCTTCAAATATGGTATGTATAGAACAAATACACAATTTCTAAACCTTATCAATACATCACAATCATGCTTAAATTTAGGTACATTTCTCACCTTATTTTGTTTATCTACAACTTCCTTTTATGCATCTTTTATCTTCACATGGATAGATAATTGAAACATATTTAATTATTATAATATTTATCCCCTTACATCAAGATTTATTTATCTATACTTTGAAAATCCAAAAATATTGGATATTTTATGAACCTAATCATATATAAGCTAGCATGATCCATTCGACTTAGGGAATCTTCCACCTTTTTTACTTTTCAATGGTTGTAATCTATTGAGAGGTCATAATATTTGATCCATTCCATCCATATTCACTAGCACATATTCAACTCTTTATGTGTGAAAGTATACATTAAAATTTTATGGACAATATATATATATCACACCTTTATCCATAAACATAACGTCTCTATATATTTATTTAAAAAATTACCATAACTATCGATAATTAATGAGTTGGGTAATTTTTCTCAGAACCTTCAACTAATGTGAGACATAAGATGTCATCAAATCATTCTACATGAGAATGTATCCCAGTCCCTTATTCAATGTATCGATATTGATACAAACCCATATCCATTACAGGGTATTGTATGAATAAGTGCACTGATTAACCTTATCTTAAGTTCATTGAAATTTTCTTTAAATTCATATATATAATGGAAATTATCACCCTTCCAAGTAAACTTGGTGATTGGATTTTTATGTTGTGATACATTGTCACGACCCGCCCTCGGGGTCCGTGCCGTGACTACCCCAAGCCCGCCTTCCATAGGCCAGGGGCTGGCGACTAGCACCAAGGCGTAAATCCTGGTAAAAAGGGAAGGCATTGCCTTTGTAAAGTAAACAAACACCACAGAGTAAGCAAGCAGAAAGTAAACACTAAACAAAATCAGAGTACAACTGAAAGTGCGGAAAAGTAAATGGGCCAGAATACAAACCCAAACTGAAAGTAAAGTACAACTCAAAAGGGGAAAACAGCAACTGAAAAGTAAATGCCGCTACACCGAACTGTCTACTGGAAATCCCACCTGAAGGGTGGGTACAGATAGCTCCTCTGCTCCACAGGTTCTGCCGTCCGCTCCGAGCACGTCCCGCCCAGTGGTCCACCTCCGGGTACCGTCCCGCTCTGCAAGCCTTAGCTAAGGTCAACGCTGTCCATCGTCTGCAACCAACACAACGTAGTGCGGGCAAAGTCCGTGCAGGGGTGAGTATAAGATACTCAGTAGGGACCCCGAGACCCCTGAAGGTCTCTCAAATCCACAAAGGATAAACCACGAAGAAAAGTATAATCACGAAGTAACAATCGACACTGCTTAGGTATATGCCCATACATATACCTAAGTCATCAATTTCAAATACTCTAAAACCTCCGAGCCCAAGTACAACTCAGTACACACAGGAAAGTAAACGTATTCCACACAGGAAAGTAAAACATAATCCACATAGGATTGCAAAACACAATCCACACAGGAAAGCAACAGGATTCAGCTCAAACCAGGATTTTCATTAACGAAACCGCAACTGTTGAAGAGCCCCATCTCTGAAGTGTACAGTGGTCCTGTCACGACTCCGAGGTACTGCTCACTAACCTAAGACTGCTGAAGTACTCCTCCTGTCGAGTACCGCGGGTCTGCTGCCAACTACCGGGCGCTCCGTCCGCTGAGGGTCTGCTGCCAAATACCGGGCGCTCACCCAATTAGCCTTCAGAGGTACTCCTCCAGTCGAGTACCGCGGGTCTGCTGCCAACTACTAGGCGCTCCGTCTGCTGTGGGTCTGCCGCCAAATACCGGGCGCTCCGTCCACTGGGCTAGTCGACTCACTCCAAGTCGAGTCGGTCGAGCAGTCTTCAGGTCTCAGCCGGCTACACGGTCTCCGTACTCCGTACGCTCATCTCCAGTATCGCAGGTCTGCCACTACAACCAAGCGCACTACCCCTATCGAGTAACACAGAAGATTCAGCTCACACGAAAATACTTCTTCGGATGACGATAAAGATGATCACTGAACCATCTATGTCGTCGGACCCACGAAGGATCGATAGGTACTAACCTTGCAGTGACCCACACAGGATCGGGCCCACACAGGACCGGGCCCACGCAGGACCTGTAGCACTGATCCACATAGGATCGCTGAGTGCAGTAGTCGTCGGAGTCCACGGAGGATCTCTGCACAGTCGTCGCCGCAGTCCACTGAGGGTCTCTGCACGGTCGTCGCTGTCGAAGTAGCAGTCGCAGTAACAGTCGCAGTAACAGTCGCAGTAACAGTCGTAGCCAACACTAGGGTTCCCGCACACAGCAAGCTCGTTCGGAGGGTCCGCTCCACGAGCCGAGAGGCTGATACATCAACTGTCACGAAGACCAGAGTTGATGTATCCAAAAGTTCCGTATCGTCAACAGGAACTCAACGCAACAGACGGCGCGTCGATCGGACGCCCGGTCTGAGAGTTATTGGCATTTTCGTCCCCGGGGCCCGGTTGGTTTTTAAGGCAAAACCAACTCGACCGTATTCCACCTGCGTCCAAACCTCGGGCGGAGTATTCCAAAAGATCCGTCTCACTAAGAGGAACACAATGCGACTGACGGCACGTCAATCGGACGTCCGTAGCTCAAGATATGAGCGTTTCCGCTCCGAAGGCCCGGTTGGTTTCGTGAATGAACCAACCCGGCCGAACTCAAAGTGATCCTAAACCTTGAGTGCGATATACCAAAACGACCGTCTCGATCCAAGGATCGCGTTGCCGCAGACGGTTCGTCTAACGGAGGTCCGAGGCTCAAGTTATGGCCAAAAGACCGGAACTGGTTCGAACGGGGGGGTCCGGGTCCGGGCCGACCCGGCCCGACCCCCCCCCCCCTGGGGCGGCCCGGCCGGCGGCGCGGCGGCCGCGGCGGCCTGGTGGCCTGGCGCCGCATGAGGGCGGCACGCGGGGGGATCAATTTCCCCCGCTTCTTCAAAAGGCGGCGCGGCAAAGCCGCGCCGTTTTTGTCAATCAACGGCCCCCCTCCTGGGGGCCCGCTTTGAAGTGGATCCGGGGGAGCCGCCTGCCCCCCCCCCCCCCCCTCATGGAAACCGCCCCCCCCCCCCCCCCCTCATTAAGAGGGGGGTTTTTTATGAGCCGGCCGGGGAATTAATTTCCCCGGTTTACTGCGTTCCGGCCGGCCAGCTGGCCGGCCGGTTTTCTCCAACGGGACCGGAAAATCCGGTCCCTTCTTCGGCTTCCGACGCCGGCGGCCCGGCCGCCGGTCTTCTCAAATTGCCGCGGCCCGGAACCGGCCGCGAAATTCGTCATCCGGCGCGGTGCGATGGCACCGTGCCCCTCCGCCGCACCTCGATATTCTTTCAACGCGGCGCGACGGCGTCGCGTTCTTGTTGTTTCTTCCATGGTGCGCGCGCGACGACATCGCGTAAGTTAAACGTACAATTATCCGCGTGGTGCGACGGCACCACGCCACCTTGCTTCCGCCCGCAAGAATAAACAACATGAACGATGGAGGGGGGTTCGGCCATGTTCATGCGGTCCGGCCCCCCCCTCACGTTAAATAATAACACAACTAAAGAATATCCAGTTGCCTCACGTTTAGACATGCTAAAATCCACGATCAAGAATGGAATAAATAATCAATAAATCAACAACCCCTACCTTGGTATAAGGTTCGAAGATTTGTCTACGTTCTGCGGAAGACGACGTCGCGGAGGTCGGGCGTCGCGGTCGTCGTTCGTCAAATTCGATGACGAAGAGGTGCGTCCGATGTGATACGTCGTTGGCGAATCCTTGTACGCCGACGAAGGTTGTTCGAGGAAGAAGCGGTGTTCTCTCTCGTTGAAACGGAAGATGAAGAAGAGCGGAGCGGCGTTCTTTGTCGGAACTTGAGCGTTCTTCGTCAAGTCTTGAGGAATGTCAAATAAAAAGAAAACAACGAACTCAAGAACCCCTACCTCGATAGTCGTACGTTGACGTAGTCGTGGAATATCGGTGTCGATTCCTTTGACGTCGGAGGAAGAGTCGTTGTCGATGGCGTTCGTCGCGGAAAACCGTCGCGGAAGAGATGATGCGGAAGAAGAACGTCACGTCGCAGATATGGCGTCGCGGAAGAACCGTTTTCTTCGGCAAAGAAGTTCTTCGTTGAAGAACGGCGTTCTTCGTGTTCTTCGTCGAGGTTGAAGAAGATGAAGAAACAAGAAGAACCTTCCCAACTCTCTCAAGGAGACAAAACTAAACCCAAATAAAATAAGACTCTATCTTATTTTATTAACACAATAACACACTAGAATTTCAAAAGTTTGAAATTAAAATAAGAGAAAACTCCACATTAATTAACAAATTGTCATGTTAATTAAAGAGGGGTTAAGGGAGTTTGAGGGAAGATGTAAAGTTAGGTTTCGTGTGGGCCCCACCACACTTAATCCTCTCAAGGGAGGTTAAGTGGGTGTGGGTCCCACACCTAACTTCCTTTGAGAGAAGTTAACTATTAAGTTTAAATAAAAATTGTGTTTACATATTTTTATTTAACTTATTCTAATCTCCCAAAAACTAACTCTCAACCCGAAACAAACGCAACTCCCGAAAAGGTCTCTTTAAGTGAATATCGGCGTTGCGAGTTCATCGGTGCCCTCAGATTTCAATTCCGAGCACCGGATCAAAAGTTAGGAATTCCCGCTCGTTCGTTCACTGAATGTACCCGAGCCAAACTTCGGAAATTAATTCCGGGCACTCCGGGCCTCAGAATCAGGTGCCGTCTGAAACCGCGCTCTTGTAAAATTATAAAGAAAATTAAGAAAAAAAATTTCCTTGAATTTTACGGGTCTTTACATTACTCCCACCTCAGGGATTTACGTCCCCGTAAATATACATCAAAAACTAGGGACACAAATGAGGGTACTGAGCACACATCTGAGCCTCCCGCTCCCATGTGCTCTCCTGGAGATTCACGTGCTGCCATCTGATGCGCACAAGAGGAATCGATCGCCCACGCAGGACCCGCTCCTGTCGATCCTCTATCTCCACCAGGACCTCCGTAAAAGTCGCCCCATCGTCAACGTCAAGCTCCCCATGGTCAATGATGTGTGTCGGGTCGTGCACGTATCTCCTCAGCTGAGACACGTGGAAGACGTCGTGCACCCGGTGCAACTGAGGTGGTAGAGCCAGGCGATAATCCACCACGCTAAACCTGCTGAGGACCTGGAAGGGTCCGATGAAGCGCGGAGATAACTTGCCGCCTTGGCCAAATCTCCGAATACCACATCGAGGTGAGACCCGTAAGAAGACGTGGTCACCACCCTCGAACTCCAGTGGCCTCCGCCTCCTGTCAGCATAAGGTTTCTGCCGGCTCTGAGCTGCACTCATCCGCCCCTAGATGACCTGGACCATCTCAGGTCCCACAAGAGCTGCAAGATTTCTTCTTTGCCGATAAGAGAAATCTGGTCCCATCCCCTGGATGAACCACATTCTTTGCCTAAAACAGTAAATCCTAACATGGATGATACTAATCCATACTAAGGATGACGTCGTAAGGCCTCGACGCTACTACTAAGAGATTCAACCGTTACTCTCGCCTCCAAGGGTTGAGTCACACTGTCGGCATCAGTGTGTGGTAACTGGGTCTCCTCCAGTAGATGTCTCACAAGTGAGGGTCAAGTCAACAGCCAAAACTGGAACCTCTTAGTAACATCACGAAAGAGGAAAGGAACGAAAATATCACAAAGGTATGCGTCTTTTATTATTGCAGCTCATAATACAAGACGCTACACAAAAGCAACAAGGAACCAGAAGTACAAAGGATGTTAGCCACTAGTTCTGCTCCTGCCCATCGGCTCCCAGAGCTCCATGATCGAAGGCCTCGGCTGCCTGAAGTTGAGCTCTCGCATGTTCACCTACTCCCTGTGGTCGGGGTGGACCTCCTGGTGGTGGTGGTGGAAGAGCCTCAAAGCGTCGCCCACCACTGGCTGCTCGTCCAGCTCCTCTGCCTCGTCCGCCTCCTCCCTGCGGACCGCCACAGTCGAACCTCTGCCTCTGCCTGGGAGGTTCTTCACTTAACTGCTGATCATCAGCATGGCGGGTCGGACAGTCACGAGCCATGTGACCAATCCCGCCACAGGAGTAACACTGCCCACTCTCGGCACGCCTGGCTCTGACTCCACCCCGGCTTCCCCGCACAACTGAGCATGAGTCGTGCAGTCAGTCACAGGTAGGTCTGGTCTGCCTGGAACCCTGAGTCATCCGTCGGCTATCTGCTGCAGATGACTCTGCAACGTGCCGCCCTGCGGTGGGTCGCTGTGCTGGTGTAGATTCAGCAAGGAAGCTCTCGATCAGAAGAGCCCGCTCCAGTACTCCTGTCTGAGTCGGTATGCTGAGGGAGATCAGCGATGCCCTGATCTCGTGTCTCAAACCCTGCTCGAAGGTCCGGGCCCAGAAGAATGGGTCCCGTACCATGTCGGTCGAGTAGCGCGAGAGATCGGTAAATCTCGCCGAGTACTGAGCGACCGTCATGCTGCCCTGCCGCAGCTGAAGAAGCTCATGGATACGCACCGCACGAAGGGTGGCTGGGACGAACTCCGAGCGGAAGAGGCTCTCAAAGTCTATCCAAAGAAGAGATGCCTCATCGTGCACCTGGAGCATCAGGCTCCACCATCGTCCTGCTGCTGCGTGTAGTAGGCTCGCAGCGAGGATCACCATGAGGTCTGCTGGTGTCCTCACTAGCCTAAACACTCGAACCACTGCCTCCAGCCAGTCCTCTGCTGCCTGGGGATCTGTCTCGCCGCGAAACCTGGGTGGTCGCTGGTGCTGAAACTCATGCAGTGCGCTGAGGCGACGTGCATCGTCAGCGGCTGGTGCTGGAAGTATCGGGGGCTCGGCGGGTAGAGCTACCGCCGGTGCCACTACTGGCAAAGGGCCCTGCACCGAGGCCTCGTCGCTCGGTGGGCTATCGTCACGCTTGACTCTCGGAACCCTAGCTGGCTGCCGTCGTGGGGCCATCCTGAAAGGAAACAGGTGCGCCATGGTCAAATAGTATACCTGGTGAGCTGACACAAAGAAATCACAAAGAAAACTTTGAAACACACACGCAATCAATGTTTTCGTGCATTAAGTCGGAAATCAGAAGTCAGGGTCCTGGTGTATGGATACGTCGGCCGCCGCACCAACACTGGACTCCCTGGACTGATAACCACACTCAATACGCTAAACATTATTGCTTCACATAGAAAGATCAGAGTTCGCGGTAGAACCGAACTCCTTTGATACCAATTTGTCACGACCCGCCCTCGGGGTCCGTGCCGTGACTACCCCAAGCCCGCCTTCCATAGGCCAGGGGCTGGCGACTAGCACCAAGGCGTAAATCCCGGTAAAAAGGGAAGGCATTGCCTTTGTAAAGTAAACAAACACCACAGAGTAAGCAAGCGGAAAGTAAACACCAAACAAAAGCAGAGTACAACTGAAAGTGCGGAAAAGTAAATGGGCCAGAATACAAACCCAAACTGAAAGTAAAGTACAACTCAAAAGGGGAAAACAACAACTGAAAAGTAAATGCCGCTACACAGAGCTGTCTACTGGAAATCCCACCTGAAGGGTGGGTACAGATAGCTCCTCTGCTCCACAGGTTCTGCCGTCCGCTCCGAGCACGTCCCGCCCAGTGGTCCACCTCCGGGTACCGTCCCGCTCTGCAAGCCTTAGCTAAGGTCAACGCTGTCCATCGTCTGCAACCAACACAACGTAGTGCGTGCAAAGCCCATGCAGGGGTGAGTATAAGCTACTCAGTAGGGACCCCGAGACCCCTGAAGGTCTCTCAAATCCACAAAGGATAAACCACGAAGAAAAGTACAATCATGAAGTAACAATCGACACTGCTTAGGTATATGCCCATACATATACCTAAGTCATCAATTTCAAATACGCTCAAACCTCCGAGCCCAAGTACAACTCAGTCCACACAGGAAAGTAAACGTATTCCACACAGGAAAGTAAAACATAATCCACATAGGATTGCAAAACACAATCCACACAGGAAAGCAACAGGATTCAGCTCAAACCAGGATTTTCATTAACGAAACCGCAACTGTTGAAGAGCCCCATCTATGAAGTGTACAGTGGTCCTGTCACGACTCCGAGGTACTGCTCACTAACCTAAGACTGCTGAAGTACTCCTCCTGTCGAGTACCGCGAGTCTGCTGCCAACTACCGGGCGCTCCGTCCGCTGAGGGTCTGCTGCCAAATACCGGGCGCTCACCCAATTAGCCTTCAGAGGTACTCCTCCAGTCGAGTACCGCGGGTCTGCTGCCAACTACTAGGCGCTCCGTCCGCCGTGGGTCTGCCGCCAAATACCGGGCGCTCTGTCCACTGGGCTAGTCGACTCACTCCAAGTTGAGTCGGTCGAGCAGTCTTCAGGTCTCAGCCGGCTACACGGTCTCCGTACTCTGTACGCTCGTCTCCAGTATCGCAGGTCTGCCGCTACAACCAAGCGCACTACCCCTATCGAGTAACACAGAAGATTCAGCTCACACGAAAATACTTCTTCGGATGACGATAATGATGATCACTGAACCATCTATGTCGTCGGACCCACGAAGGATCGATAGGTACTAACCTTGCAGTGACCCACACAGGATCGGGCCCACACAGGACCGGGCCCACGCAGGACACGTAGCACTGATCCACGTAGGATCGCTGAGTGCAGTAGTCGTCGGAGTCCACGGAGGATCTCTGCACAGTCGTCGCCGCAGTCCACTGAGGGTCTCTGCACGGTCGTCGCTGTCGAAGTAGCAGTCGCAGTAACAGTCGCAGTAACAGTCGTAGCCAACACTAGGGTTCCCGCACACAGCAAGCTCGTTCGGAGGGTCCGCTCCACGAGCCGAGAGGCTGATACATCAACTGTCACGAAGACCAGAGTTGATGTATCCAAAAGTTCCGTATCGTCAACAGGAACTCAACGCAACAGACGGCGCATCGATCGGACGCTCGGTCTGAGAGTTATTGGCATTTTCGTCCCCGGGGCCCGGTTGGTTTTTAAGGCAAAACCAACCCGACCGTATTCCACCTGCGTCCAAACCTCGGGCGGAGTATGCCAAAAGATCCGTCTCACTAAGAGGAACACAACGCGACTGACGGCACGTCAATCGGACGTCCGTAGCTCAAGATATGAGCGTTTCCGCTCCGAAGGCCCGGTTGGTTTCGTGAACGAACCAACCCGGCCGAACTCAAAGTGATCCGAAACCTTGAGTGCGATATACCAAAACGACCGTCTCAATCCAAGGATCGCGTTGCCGTAGACGGTTCATCTAACGGAGGTCCGAGGCTCAAGTTATGGCCAAAATACCGGAACTGGTTCGAACGGGGGGGTCCGGGTCCGGGCCGACCCGGCCCGACCCCCCCCTGGGGCGGCCCGGCCGGCGGCGGCGCGGCGGCCGCAGCGGCCTGGAGGCCTGGCGCCGCACGAGGGCGGCACGCGGGGGGATCAATTTCCCCCGCTTCTTCAAAAGGCGGCGCGGCAAAGCCGCGCCGTTTTTGTCAATCAACGGCCCCCCTCCTGGGGGCCCGCTTTGAAGTGGATCCGGGGGAGCCACCTGCCCCCCCCTCATGGAAACCGCCCCCCCCCCCCCTCATTAAGAGGGGGGTTTTTTATGAGCCGGTCGGGGAATTAATTTCCCCGGTTTACTGCCTTCCGGCTGGCCAGCTGGCCGACCGGTTTTCTCCAACGGGACCGGAAAATCCGGTCCCTTCTTCGGCTTCCGACGCCGGCGGCCCGGCCGCCAGTCTTCTCAAATCGCCGCGGCCCGGAACCGGCCGCGGAATTCGTCATCCGGCGCGGTGCGACGGCACCGCGCCCCTCCGCCGCACCTCGATATTCTTTCAACGCGGCGCGACGACGTCGCGTTCTTGTTGTTTCTTCCATGGTGCGCGTGCGACGGCGTCACGTAAGTTAAACGTACAATTATCCGCGTGGTGCGACGGCACCACGCCACCTTGCTTCCGCCCGCAAGAATAAACAACATGAACGATGGAGGGGGGTTCGGCCGTGTTCATGCGGTCCGGCCCCCCCCCCCCTCACATTAAATAATAACACAACTAAAGAATATCCAGTTGCCTCACGTTTAGACATGCTAAAATCCACGATCAAGAATGGAATAAATAATCAATAAATCAACAACCCCTACCTTGGTATAAGGTTCGAAGATTTGTCTACGTTCCGCGGAAGACGACGTCGCGGAGGTCGGGCGTCGCGGTCGTCGTTCGTCAAATTCGATGACGAAGAGGTGCGTCCGATGTGATACGTCGTTGGCGAATCCTTGTACGCCGACGAAGGTTGTCCGAGGAAGAAGCGGTGTTCTCTCTCGTTGACACGGAAGACGAAGAAGAGCGGAGCGGCGTTCTTCGTCGGAACTTGAGCGTTCTTCGTCAAGTCTTGAGGAATGTCAAATAAAAAGAAAACAACGAACTCAATAACCCCTACCTCGATAGTCGTACGTTTACGTAGTCGTGGAATATCGGTGTCGATTCCTTTGACGTCGGAGGAAGAGTCGTTGTCGACGGCGTTCGTCGCGGAAAACCGTCGCGGAAGAGATGATGCAGAAGAAGAACGTCACGTCGCGGATATGGCGTCGCGGAAGAACCGTGTTCTTCGGCGAAGAAGTTCTTCGTTGAAGAACGGCGTTCTTCGTGTTCTTCGTCGAGGTTGAAGAAGATGAAGAAACAAGAAGAACCTTCCCAACTCTCTCAAGGAGACAAAACTAAACCCAAATAAAATAAGACTCTATCTTATTTTATTAACACAATAACACACTAGAATTTCAAAAGTTTGAAATTAAAATAAGAGATAACTCCACATTAATTAACAAATTGTCATGTTAATTAAAGAGGGGTTAAGGGAGTTTGAGGGAAGATGTAAAGTTAGGTTTCGTGTGGGCCCCACCACACTTAATCCTCTCAAGGGAGGTTAAGTGGGTGTGGGTCCCACACCTAACTTCCTTTGAGAGAAGTTAACTATTATTTTAAATAAAAATTGTGTTTACATATTTTTATTTAACTTATTCTAATCTCCCAAAAACTAACTCTCAACCCGAAACAAACGCAACTCCCGAAAAGGTCTCTTTAAGCGAATATCGGCACTGCGAGTTCATCGGTGCCCTCGGATTTCAATTCTGAGCACCGGATCAAAAGTTAGGAATTCCCGCTCGTTCGTTCACTGAACGTACCCGAGCCAAACTTCGGAAATTAATTCCGGGCACTCCGGGCCTCGGAATCAGGTGCCGTCTGAAACCGCGCTCTTGTAAAATTCTAAAGAAAATTAAGAAAAAAAATTTCCTTGAATTTTACAGGTCTCTACATACATTCTATAAAAATACATGATAAAATCTATAAAAACAAATAAAACTATAGATCTAAGTCATAGTAGTTTCTCTAGGTCAATGATTTACAACTTTTGTCTTTGAAGGATCTACTGATATACCCCCATTTGAGGTTATATGTCCTAAGAATGAAAATTTATGAAGCAAAAATTCATACCTAGTAAATTTTTATAAAATTTCTCCTTCCATATTATCTTTAGTTTAATCCTTAAGTGATATTTATTCTCTTACTTAATATTTTAATAAATAATAATATCATTTATATAGACTTTTACAAAATTATAAAGGTTGTCTCTAAATAATCAATTCATTAAATCCATGAGGATATCATGAGAATTAGTAAGACCAAATATAATCACTATATATTCATAGTATATATACATTTTATAGAATGTTGTATTGGGAATATCCTCCTTCTTGACCCTTAATTGATGATATCTAGAATGAAGGTCAATCTAAGAAAAGTATTGAGCTTTTCATAGTTGATCAACTAAGTTATCAATACGGGCTGAAGGATAAATGTTATTGTGATCTTGTTAATTTTTTGATAATAAATGTAAAATATCATCAATCCATTTTTCTTATTAATAAAAAGAATAGGTGGACCCCAAGTTGACACACTTTTAAAATTAATCCCTTGTCAAGATTCTCCTAGATCGGGGCCATTCTATATGGAGTCATTGAAATATGTGTAGAACCTGGTACGAGTTCTATTGAAAACTCATCTTCATGATTTTGTGGAAGTTATGGACATTATTCCAGAAGGAGCTAAACAATGTTCTAAACAATAGGAATATCATCGATGTTCAGTTTATCTCCAACCATCTATTAAAAAACAAATTTTGAATATGAATCAATAACCATAAAAAGGATATTGTTTCTCTTAGGTGTTCATATTTATCATCAAACTGATATATGATCATAGGTTGGTTTGGAATATCAAATATGAAATCCATTAATTGGAAATTTATGTGGGATTTATGTAAATAATTCCAATCCATTCCCAAAATAACCTAAAATTTAACTATAGGGAGAATAAAAAGATTTCTAGGAAGTAAATTTCCACAAAATTAGATCAGATAAGAATCATAGACTTGATATGTGATCATAATAACATTAGGGGTTTTCAATATTAATTCAACATCAAATCATTGGGGTGTAATTTTGATACCCTTAGAAAACTATTTATATATAAAATAATATGTAAAACCTAAGTTAAATAATATATTATTAGTTTTAGAGTGGATGGTAAGTGTACATTTCACCACTTCATTATCATAATCCAAATTGCTAATAGTGATCACATGATATTTTCCTTTCTCTCTCGGATTAAGAGTTTGTTGACATCCATCGTCATCATGAACCTTTGAGTGTTGGAACTGGTTATAATAATTCCTATACTCATTTCATTTGAAACATTCGAGTGTGGTTGGTTCATTTTATGAGGATTTATCTATATTAACATCATTAGCTAGATGTTTCCCATCATTTCAATACTCAATTTCTTTATGAACTTCCATTCCACACTTAAAAATTTACAAGTTCCCTTAATATAATATCCTCAATGTTTCCTTCCACACTTTGAGAATAACAGAATACTCATCTTCTTCTCTCTATGCTTTTAGAGTTTATATTGAATTCCATCTGTCTTTTTTTCTCAAAACCATGAGATTTATAGGTATATCTAATATCCATTTACACCTTGATAGCATGTCGAATGAATTAATAATATCTAATAAAGTATCTAACGAATAATTACCTTTAGATACTTGGTTTTAATTCATTTAATAATTGAACAACCTTAATTCCAGGTTAGATGATAATACCAAAACTATACCTCAAAAGTATCATAAAAGTTTCCTCATAGGTACCAATAGATTCATAATTATTATTCTTTATCTAAATGGATTAGTTCTATTTTTTTATATGAATTATAAGTGGAGAGAACTTATTTAAAAAAAATATCTTGAAATCATCCCATTCAATGGAGTCAATTTCATCCTATTGCCTCATATTTTTGATAAGATTCCAACATTGATCTACCCCTCCTTCCAAATGGTAGATTTCCAAAATGACATTTTTATTATCTAAACACTAGATTAGGTAAAATATATTTTCAATTGTACTGATACATCACTAAGAAACTAATTGATTAATAGAACCACTAAAATATGGTGTAAATTTCTTCATCAAGGACTCAAAAATGTTGTTCCCTCCTTTTCTCAATTTGAAGTTCAACATGAAACATAGATTGAGAATGTTGGGTGAGCATTGAAATGAAATTTTCCAATCTTGATCCCATAAAATTTGGTTTCTTAGGAGGAAAATCATTTCATTTTAATTTATATTCAACATTAACTTAATTCCTCAGGTTCTATCCATTGAATAAAACCAAAAATCATAGCGTGAGAAAAAATAATAATAGGGGACAACCACATAATCATGAAAAAATAATTTATAGGATGTCTAAATCAAAGAACCATATTTTTAATATATGACACATTTGGTTTAACCAAGTTCATCAATGATCCTTACCAAAAATTTAGGATGTTATCCTATACTTTTACCTATCCTCAAGGTTATCACTGTTGGAGTTGGCATCCTAGGACCAACTATTTTTACTTTGATTACATAAATATTCGATGTTTTGAATATTAATAAATTTTTTATTACATATTGTTTTTTATGCATGAATCTAATGTAATAATGTCAGAGTATATCTATAATTGATAAGCTCATAGCAGTTCCCCACTATGATGACATTCTTTATGTGTTAAGATGATATTCTCAAATAATGCTCTGAAGTTGGATAAAGTACTATGATGAGAAACATAATACATAGACAATAAGGTGCGAGTAATCATAAGAAGATGAGGTTTCTTCTCATGAATTTTAAACATGGTAATATATAAAATGGGAGATTATCATAATAGACCTGCTGGTAGAAATTACTCATGTTTTGGTGTCACTTGATATTCCTATCTATGAGCATGTGTTATGGTCCTTAGACTTTAAGATTATTATTAATGTATGTTACAACTCGCATACATAGATGTATTTTATAAACATTGATGATAATAGTTCATGGAGAAGTTGTATATATTGGGTGTGTCATGAGTTACATGTTATTAATGAATAAGTTGAGGAAGGATTTGTCTCTTCCATATTTAGAGAAGCTGATATCTCAGCCCTTTTATTAGAATAGAACCATTGCATTAAATTCCCTAGACATGGTGTAATGACATGTTTATTTTATATAGTCAAGGAAAGACATATCAAGTATATAGGTTGGTGACACAAATGTACAACCTTATTTATGAGATATTTTGAAAAGGGGATTACATTACAATGTGATAATTTGTATGTGGTTTTTGATGTTGCGACATTAAGTTCTTTCTCTTGGGTACCTTGATCCATTGCTAGACTATAATATTAGACTTTAAGAAAACCCACCTAATGCCAACGAGAAGGAATACTAGTGGGCCACACACTATGTTTTTTTGTTGATCTTGATTAAATTTTATTTGAGTTTAATTAATTGAATAAATATTATTATCAAGTTCAAGGAATAATTTTATTCAAGTTTTATTGATCGAAAAAAATAAATAATTATTTATTTTCCATCTTGCGAATAAAATATTTATTTTATTTATTTATTATTTTAATAAATAATTTTTTACTAGATTTTGAATAAAGTATTTTATTATAGAAAAAATATTTATTTGGTTATTCAATAAATTCTATAGGAGTTCGAACATACCAATTCTGAGTCTGGTGACAAATATTAATTAACAAGACCGTTACATAATATTTTTTATTGCACAAGTTGGAACACACCAAAAAATAATAATAATATAATTATTATTAAGAAGAATTGAATTTTTTAATGGTAATAAATGTTAATTAGTTGCTAGTATGAAATTAAATAGCATTTTAACTCAAAACCAAACTCTAAATAAATGGTTATGTCTATTGTGTAGCACATCCAAAAATTGAGAACAGGGAATTGTTGAAAACAAAAAATTCGCAATAAACATGTACTTGTCTCTACATCTCAATAATGAGATGTGTAAGAGATATTTCTTTAAGATTGAATAATGAGCAGTCAAGAACAAAATCGTAAGATATTTGACTCACCGTAATAGAACCCAGAGATCAGGTGGTGTTGCTCGAAGATCATAGGAGCACGTGTGGATCACCGCTAGAGGGATTCTATCCTTGGCTCCTCATAGTGCAATGAAGGTAATCAAAAAGTGTATTTTTATACTATCAACATTCACCTGTGAAGAAATTTTCTAAGCCTGGATATTTATTTCATTAGATATTAAATAAATTAATTATAAATTTGACATGAAAGACCCTCACTCTTGGTTTCAGGAAATGATTATTAGAAAAAAAAAATTAATATATCACCCACCTTCGCATGCCTCGACTGCGCTCGTAACCATCATGTGGTCTTTGAGCGGCCACATTGAAATTTATAATTATTTATTTTATTTTTTATCTATGCGCAATTGTAGTTAGATATTAATTTAATGTTATTTGTTCTTATATATGATTTGAATTAAGATGTTATCAACATATTAATCATGTTCGTTTAGTGTTTCATTTGTTAAAGGTTTAATAAAATAAATGAAAAATGACTAGATGTTCCATCGATAATTTCCGAATCATTGGCCGGTAAAACTGCGTTACACAACGTGCGGCCGAAGCACATACCGTATACCCATGAGCATTGTATCTAGATACACTGAGCAATTAATTACATGTGGTGATTTTATTATACACCGTATGTTGACCAGGATAACCTAGCACACATAAAGTGGATATAGGGTGTGTAGTTGGCATATACATACCATGTAGTCTGGTTGAGTTAACATGCTGAATCCCTAGGCATGTGACTTGGATATATGACAAATGAGGTACATGGAATATAACTAAATGTACATGCCGCGTTGTTTCCCATTAATGAAAAAAGTAATATTATAGTAAATTAGAGAATTAAAACATTAAAACCTTATTTTATTGATTGGTACACTATTGTGTGTTTGAAAATTTAATAATGGTATTAAATAATTTTATATGGTCAATTAATTTATTGAAATTAATATATCATTATTGGTTCTGCCGTTTATTTTTCATGAATGTCATTAATTAGGGGTATCTCCAAATAAAATAGGTTGATCATTAAGAGGAAAGGGAATTAATTAATTAATTAATGCAATCATGGCTATCTTAAATAATAAAAGAACAAATAAATAAATGAATTCTAGCCATTTACTTTTTCATATTCATTTCATGTATGATAATTCATGAGCTTGACCAAGACCTGTGTATGTGTTGGTTGTTTTAATTTAATTTATTACATGAGTTTTGAATTATTTAATATTAAATTAAATGGTGACCTATGAGTCATCCCTACATCCATTAGTATGTATGACCTGTGTGTCCAATGATATTTATGTAATCTACTTTAACCATTCATTTGGTTCCCCTCACCTACATGTGAGTAATAAATTTTATTAATTAATGGAGAATCCTAAGGTGTGTGGAGGTGGTTAAATATGGAACCATAATTATTCCAACCCAGGTGATACATAGGTGGATAGGTGGAATGCTGTAACTCATGCCAAGACCAAAAATAGGAGTTATTTCCCCTAGGTCTGAGGTTGATTTAATATTTTCTCATTAAATAAACCATTATCTAAATTTCATGAACGATTCGTATAATTAATTAATTAATTCTATATAGGAAATTATTTAATTTATTTATTCATGACCATTATCACATATATAAATGAATTAATGTGAAACTATGGAAATTAAATTAAAAAATTATGCATAAATGTTTTACCCAACATGGTTAATTAATTAAGTAACATCCACTTAATATTAACAAAATGTGTAAAGGATAAAAAAAAGATAAAATTTATGAATAATAAATTAAAATAACTAAATTAAATATTAATTCAAACTAATCCTTCCATTACATGACTGGGAATGAAACCATAGAACTAAGCATAATACTTGTCCAAAGTATGGACACTTACATTTTTCAGGGAGTTTTAACGAGAGTTTTGGGTGACTTAACTGAAATTATATTGATTTTAAGAGAAAAAGTATATTCAATACATATTTGGAGCCATTTGTTGAGGAAATACATGTCATGATTTTAGGATAAGGGAATCCATACAGTAGATGAAAGAGCTTCAAGTCCGTAGTGGGAAAGACCACCTACCTAATTACATTATTATGGTTTTCATGGCCAAAGTCTGTATCATTAACAAAAGTAATGGAAATACTTTCCACTAGAATGTTAAAGAAACTAGACATTACAAGTTAAATGTTTAGGGTTATCGAGGCTTGATAAAATAGAGGGATATTTAATAAATAAATAAATAAAAACATATAATTTATTATATCTCACTTATTTTTTAATCAGGAAAGATACTAATAATATTCTATTTTTAATTATAGAATAAAATAAAAATTTCATCATCTACACTATCCATATGATCAATATTGATGAAAGATAACCTTATAATTGGAAGTAAATTTCAAGAGTAGTTTAGACACCTTCAGGTTGTGATATTCCATGAAAGGAAATCTTACGTGCAAGAATCATCAATGCCTGATCCGCTTGCTAAAGAGGTGAGTGAAGAAGAGTTCATTATCTATGAAAAATATTTGAGTGACATGGTCAATGTTCAATGTTTTATTCTTTCATAGATATCTAGTGAACTAATGAAGTCTCATGAAAACATGGTTGCATATAGCATGCTTGATGACCTATATGGTCTTTACCAAGAGACTTCTAGACATGAATATTTTGAGATTTTCAAGGCGCTCTTTCAGATTAATCTTGGAGAGGGTGCCCCTGATGGGCCTGATGTAGTCAAGATCATTATCTACATCGGGCGCTTAGAGGTTCTAGGGTTTAAACTCACTAAAGATCTAGGCACCGACCTTATTCTGGTATCACTACCTCAGATCATCCCTATATTTGTTGTGAATTTTAATGTAAACAACATTGATAAGTCACTACCATATCTTCTTACTCTTCTTATTCAAGTAGATAATGATACAAAGTGTAGAAAACCTTCCATCCTTATAGTGAATAAATATTAAGGGAAAGAGAAGATATTTAATCCCAAAGATTCTTCTCATCCTTATATGAAGAGAAAGATCAAGGGGAAATCAAGGGAAAAGATTCTGCCTATTTCTCATGTGGTAAGAAGGGCCACTGGAAGAAAAAATATACCCAACCAAAGAAGAAAGGGTAAGATTTTGGTGTTTTTTATGGATTGGAATTTATATGTTTCTAAAAATTGGGTATTAGATACATCTTGTGGTTCCCACATATGCATTAAAATACATTTACCAAGTATGTTAAAAAAGATTAATCTAGGAGAGGTAGATCTTCGAGCAACCAACAAAGATTAACTTAATATTTTAGCCATTATGGAATACCACCTCATGTTTCCAATAAGAATGATCTTGGTTTTTAAGGGATTTTATTATGTACCTTTAGTTACCAAAAAATTATTTATATATCAAGACTTGATAAAGATGGATTTATTTTCAAATTTGGGAATAAATGTTGTTTCTTTTATAAAGATATCATTTTTTAGGGTAATACACATTTAAAAAACGATCTTGATATGTTGGATTACATAAACTAAATAATTTCAATCGATAATGAAGTAACTTCAAATTACTCATACCCCACCCAACATTGGAATCATCGGCTAGGTTATGTAAATGAAAAGTTCTTAACTAAATTACATCAAGATGGATATTTATATTCTTTTGAACTAAAACCAATTGATGCATGTCATACATGTTTACAAGGAAAAATGACCAAATCCCAATTTATTGGGAAAGGTGAAAGGGATAATAAGGTTTTTGAATTAGTTCACGCCAATGTTTGTAGACCATTTCCTGTTAAAGTAAGGGTAATCATACTTTATAACTTTTACTAACTATTTTAGTAGATATGGATATGTCTACTTAATGAGGTATAAGTCAGGTTATTTGAAAAATTCATGGAATAGAAGAATGAATTTGAGAACTGTCTTGGAAATAAGATTAAAAATCTTTTCCCAGATCATAGTGAAGAATATCTTAATCAAGAATTCATTGATTATCTTTGGGAGTTTGGAATTTTATCTCCCCTAAATCCTCTTTATAAGCCTCAGTGGAATGGTGTAAGTGAAAGGAGGAACCACACCATGTTTGATATGGTTAGATCAATGATGATTCATGCGATTATTCCATTATCCTTTTGGGGATACACATTACAAACAGTAGAATATGTACTAAACCAAGTTCCAACTAAGGAATCATATGGTATACCATACCAATTATGGAATGTAAAGAAACTTGTGTTGTATTACTTACATGTTTGGGGTTTTGAAGAATCTGTTAAGGCCTATTTAGGTAATAAGATTATAACCTAAGGAAAAAATTGTATCTTTATAGGATATCATAAAGAAACAAAGAGATACTACCTATACAATCCTTCATAAAAAATGGTTGGGGCAGATAGATGTACCATATTTCTTGTGGAGGATCTTATATCTAAAAGTGATAGTGTGAGAGATATAGACTTTGATAAAGTCTATACTAAATATACCCAAGATTTACCACAAGAACAAATTTTACAAATCCCCACGAAAGAAGAAATTGTTCTAGAGATACAATTACTTCAAAGGAGTACTAGAGATGTTTGAGAACCTGAAAAGTATAGTTTTCTACTCACTAAGGATGGTGATTCATTATTAGTTGATAATAATGATTCTCTAACCTACAAGAAAGCAGTAAGTATCACATATGTTTCCAAGTGTCAAGAATCCATGAATTATGAAATGTGTTCCATGTACCAAAACCATGCCTGGATTTTGGTAGACCCTCCAGTAGATGTAAAGCCCGTTGGTTGAAAATAGGTATTCATGAATAAAATAGACATGTAAGGACAATTCAGTACCAATAAGGCATGACTACTTGAAAAATAGTTTAAACATCATTAAGGAATTAGCCATGAAAAAACATTTTTACCGATTGTAATGTTGAAATCCATCAGAATTACACTTTCCATTGTGGCTTTCAATGATTATGAGATTTGGAAAATGGATGTAAAAATAGACTTATTTAATGGGAACCTTCAAGAAGATGTCTATATGGAATATCCCTAAGGTTTTGTGACTCCAAAGGATTCCATGAAGGTATGTAAGATGGAAAGATTCATTTATGGATTAAATCAAGAATCTAGGATAGGGAACATTCATTTTGATGTGGCCATAATAGAATTTTGATTCATAAATAATGAATGAAATACATGTGTCTATTAGAAGTTTAGTGAGAGTGAAGTCATTTCTTTAATAGTATATGTTGATGACATATTACTCATTAGAAAAAATATATCAGTCGTGTAGTCTGTTAAAGAGTGGTTGAATAAATGATTATCTATGAAGGACTTGGGTGAGGTAGCATATATTATTGGGATCAAGATCCATCATGATAGATCCGATAGGTTTCTTTACCTAAGTCAAAGTACTTACATTGACAAGATACTGAAGATATTTAGTATGGAATAATCCAAGAGGGGATTTTTTCCAGTGTCAAATGGAATTCATCTTTCCAGGAAAATGTGTCCCCAAACACATGAGGAAAGAAATAGAATGACACAGATTCCATATGCATATGTGCTTGGTTCAGTTATGTATGATATTCTATGTACTAGGATAGATATTTCCTATGCATTAAGGATAGTAGGAAGATGTCAAGTGGATCCAGGTGACCTCCATTGGATGACAGTAAAAACTATCCTTAAGTATATGAGGCATACTAAGGATATGTTCCTGGTTAATAGAGGATATGAGAAACTAGTCATAATAAGATATGAATATACTAGTTTCCAAACCGATAAAGATGATTTGAAGTTACAAACATGACACATATTCACTTTGAATAGAGTAGTATTTCTATAGAAAACAATGTGGTAGACCCATTGACTAAAGCCTTGACTCAGTAAAAACATGACTATCATGTGAGGTCCATTGGACTGAAGGTCATAGGTAGTTATCTCTAGTCTAAGTAGGAGTTTTTTTTGGAGAAGGTGTCCTAGGACCAATTTTTTTACTTTGGTTACATGAATATTCAATTTATTGAATATTAATAAAACTTTTTATTACATATTCTTTATTGTTCTACATGACTCTAATGTAATAATTTCCTAGAGTATATATCGCATTAATAAGGTCATAATAGTTTCCTGCTATGATGAGAACCTTGATGTGCTATGAAGATGTTATCAAATAATATTTTGTGGTTATATAACGTACCATGATGGATCACATAGTACATATACTGTTAGGTACATATACTCATAAGCAGATGAGGCTTCTTCTTATGAAGTTCTCACTTAGTAATATCCAAGAGGAGAGATTATGTGAACAGACCCAGCAGTTGGAATTACACATGTTTTAGTGTCATTGTATATTACTATCTACAAGCATGTGTGATACTCCTTAAAAAATTAAATTATTATTAATGCATGTTACAACTCATTCACATATATGTACTTCATAAACCACGATGACAACAATTCATAGAGAAGTTGGATATGTTGGGTGCGTGATGAGTGACATTTCATTAATGAATATGTTGTGGAAGGATATTTCACTTCCATATTTATGGAAGATGATATCTCAACCCTTTATTTAGAATAGAACTATCATATTAAATTCCATGTCCATGGTGTAACGATGTGTTTATTTCATATAGTCAAAGAAAGAAATATAGAGCATATAGGTTAGTGACCTAGATGCACAATATGGTTGATGAGGTATTGTGACAAAGGGATTATATTACATAGTGATCATTCATATGTGGTTTTCAACATTGTCACATTATGTTATTTATTTTGGGTGACTTAACCCATTTCTAGATAGTAATCTTGGACTTTAAGAAAGCCTGTCTAATACCAACAACAGATAATACTAGTGGGTCACACACTAATTGTTTCCACTTATCTCTATTAAATTATATTTGAGCTTAATTAATGGAATAAATATTATTTTCAAGTTCTAGGAATAATTTTATTCTAGTTATATTGATAACATAAATTAAATAAATATTTATTCACAGGATTTTGAATAAAATAATTATTTTATTTATTTAATATTTTAGTAAATTCTTATTTTCTAGATTGTGAATAAAATGTTTGTTTATGAATGAAATATTTATTTGGATATTCAATAAATTATATAGGAGGTATAATAGACAAATGATGATTTTGGTGAAAAATATTAATTACCAAAACTATTACATAATATTTTTTATTGCACATGTGGGCGCATGCCATGAAATAATAACTATATAATAATTATTATGCAGCATGTGATTTATTAAAGATAATAAATGTTATTTAAAGGTTGGTATGAAATTAAATAATATTTAAACTAAAATCCTAACTCTATAAATAGACATCTATGTGTATTATGTAGAGAATCCAAAAATTGATAATTGAGAATTTTTATGTGAAAAAAATTCTCTATCAACTCCTTCATCTCTCTCCCTATTAATAACAAGAAGTGCAAGAGATATTTCTTCAAGACCGAAGAACAAGTGATCAAGAACAAACAATACAAGACATTTGAATCAAGGTGATAGCACTTGGATATTGATTAATGTTTCGTGGATATTTTAAGAGCATGTGTGGATCACCGCTAGAGGGATTCTATCCTTGGATCCTTGTAGGGAAATGAAGGTTATTTGAAAGGATACTTTTGGATGACCAACACTCACCAGTGAAGAAATTTTCTAAGCCTGAGTATTCATTTATTCAGATATTAAATTATTTTATTATAAATTTTACATGCATGATCCTTGCTTTTGGTTTTAGTTAAGGATTATTAAAAGAAATTCTAATATATCTCTCACCTCTGCACACTTCTGCTATGCCCAGAACCATCACTCCATAAAGTATTATCATTCTATTTTACAAATTTTATCTAAACCTTTCTATAATTTAAAACCATTACCCATAGTTTTCATATATAGATATTTCACCTTTTTATTTGAATATTCATTACAAAACATAAATATACACACTATAATTGTATAAGTATTGTTGTTTCAATAAGGTTTCCTTATGACTTTTCCATTCCTTTATGTTTTGAAAATTACAAACACTCTATCCCAAGGAAAATTTTATTTCCCTGAAGATTTATCTTAATAAGAAATTTTTTCCTTCCCCAAGGAAATTTTCTCCTTACATTTGTTTTCATTGTCATGATTTAGATTCTCTTATTCTAACTATTTTTATTTCAAATGTGTAAAAATAAGTTTCATATCTAATACCTCATAATACTATAAATACTTAGATATAGAGTATTCTATTTTCAGGTTCTCAATTCAGACTTCAAATTCTCTAAAATTTAGACTCCGAATTATTTGAAATTTAGACTCTGAATTCCTCAGAATTCAGAATCCAAATTCTCTGAATTCAGATTCTGAATTCCTTAGAATTATGATTCTGAATTCCTTAGAATTCAGATTCCAAATTCTCTAACATTCAGACTTTAAATTCTCTAAAATTAAGACTTCAAATTCCTTATAATTAAGACTCCGAATAATCTGAAATTCAGATTCCGAATTCTCTGAAATTCAGACTCTGAATTACTCAAAATTCAGATTCCGAATTATCTGAAATTCAGACTCCGAATTCTTTGAAATTCAGATTCTGATTTCTCTGAAATTTTGATTCCAAATTCTCTAAATTCAGATTCCAAATTCTCTGAAATTCAGGTTCTGATTTCCTTAGAATTCAGACTTCATGGTCTATAGAATTATGATTCCGAATTCCTTGAAAAACAGAATTCAAATATTCATATAATATAGACTCTAAATGTATTTCCTTAGACTCCCAAATTTATTTTTCCTTAGACTCCGAATAATAGATTTGGTTAAGAAACCATGTTTTAGGTACCCTTATTATAGTTATGAAATGATGTGATGCATTCTGCTTCTATCTAACCATTGTTTGAGTGACATGTGTACATGTCTCTCTAAGATTCAAGAAAAAATATGACCATTGGAGGAGGGAGCCGACCATTGGAAAAGTTCCTATAAATAAGAGATAATTTGAACGAGCCCATAATAATTGACTATCTTACAACTCTAGAGATTACATGATGCTGAAGTGATTTCTAGAGAGAGACACTCTCATTCTTTGTGTGTACTGAACATCTTGTTCAGATTTCATTGTGCGACTCTGATTGTTGCTATGTAAAATCAAGGGATTCCAAGGATAGGAAGATAGAGGTACCGAGTACCTTAAAGTTCGAGGACTTATTTGATAAGGAAGACAGATGTGTTGACTACCTTGAAGTTAGAGGTCTTGCGGGGATAGAAAGACCCACTCCGATATTCCTATAGATGGATTACCCTGGTCTGGGTAAGACAAACTTTCTTGAATGTATAAATCAAGGGACCTTTATCCAAGGTTGTTCGATACCCAACTGTTTGGGTTAAAAGATTTCACATGTGTTACTTTTATTGTTTCAAGTTTTTTTTTCGCTACATTTTGACTAATAAATAAAGTATAACTATCTAATACTTTCTTATACATGTATATGTTGATTAGTATGATTCTATATGCTTTAAGGTAGAATCTTTTCCCTTGTAAACTTTTCTTAAGTTTCATTTCCAAAACCATATTTCCAGAATCTAGCAAGTTTGTAGAACTTAGAGTTCTTGTGAATTTACCTTGTTTAACCTTGTTAAACATAGTTTTCCTTAAGGTTGAAAATGAAAGTTTTATAACCAACTTTAAAGGTTCCAAATGAATTTTTAAAGTATACAATTCACCCCCTCTTGTATATTTAGCATCTACATCATTATTTTGATCTTACAATTGGTATCAGAGCAGGTCTCTGAAATACTTATATTCACATATAAGTTTTGTTGCTCAGTTTTCATTGTTATATATTTTCCTTTCTTAGGTTTTTTTATCCTTGCTTACAAACTTTTATTAATTACAAGTTTTTGTGAAAGGATATTTTTTATCTAGATGGCAGGAATGAATATTGGTTCGATTGAAAATCATAATATTACTAGTCCACCTATATTTTATGGGATGATTATGAATATTGGAGGGATTGTATGAAGAATTTTGTTATTAATACTGGAGTGGATAACTTTGTAATGATTATTAGAGATTAAAAGATTCATGATAAGGAAGTCAGAACTTTTACTAATCAAGAAAAGTCAGAATATCAACTAAACTATAAGGTACACAATACTTTGTTGTGTTCCATGACCAAGAATATATATAGCCATATTTCTTCTTTTGAAGCTGAAAATTTTATTTGGTATAAATTTTGTGTTACTTATTTTGGTACATCCAAAGTTATAAAAACAAGAAGAGATGTGCTTAGAGTAGAATATCATGGTTTTCTATTTCCTTATATATAACCATTATGCAAGGTAGAATATAAGTTTATGACTATTGTTAATATTTTACAATCTATGGGTGAAAAGATTTAGATGATGAGGCACTTGTGGACAAGATTATATCTATCATGCCTAATGAGTGGGAATATAAGAGAACAACTATTGATGAGAATAATAAACTATCTCAGATTACTATTGATGAGCTTTTTGGAACTCCTCTTCAAAATGTGACAAGAATGAAAAGAGATGCTGATTTGAACAAGAAGAAGAATGACAATGGAAGTGTAGCCTTTACATCTACAAAATACAAGATTCCATAAAGGGTTACTAGATCCAAGTTGAAGAAGGTTACTGTTTTATCTAAAGTATAAAAAAGTGAACATTCTAAGAATGAACTAGCTAATCTTGCTCAAAGTATGAACAAGATAGTTAGGAAGAAAGATTTTCAGTATAGATATAAGAAGAAAGAGAGAAATGAAAAGAAAGAATCTGAAGTTACTTTTTATGAATGCCAATGAGTCGAGCATATAAGTCCAGATTTTTTTATGATTAAGAGAAAGTATAGAAAGGAAAAGCATTCTGAGAGGAATAAGAAAAAGTACTACAAAGCTAAAGCTAAGAAATTTTTGAAAGCTAATGACACTTGGAGTGACAGTGGTGGAGACTCTTTTGATGAATCCCTAGAGTATGAATCTTCTTGTCAGAATAATCTTGGTTTACTTACCATGTTACCTATTGAAAATCATTGTTTAATGGAGAAAGTAAACAATGATGAATCTATAACCAATGTCTCCTTGAATTCTAATTACAGTGATAGGAAATATTATGAATCTTTGGATAAAGAATCTTCTTTTGATGAAGATAATACTTTACATACTTATGAAGAAGTATCTAGGTTTGCTAAGCTCCTTGAGAATGAAAATTCTAATGTCAAGAAAATGTTTGATAAGAAAAATTATAGAATTTATATTCTTACTAAAGAGGTATCAGATCTTTCTAAAGATCTTTATAAGAAAATTTATGATTTTTAAAGTATTTAAAAAAACCTTGGGGAAGTTAATTCTGAGAAGGATAAACTTTCTATGGATCCACAAAAGTAATTTATAAGAAAAATGTTTTAGAGACTAACTCTAGTGCTAAAACTAATGTTTTTGAGGATAAAAAATTAGTTATTAGACTATAGTCAGAAATATTTTCCTTGAGGAAGTGTTTTTAAAACTTTAACTTAGGTAAGGAAAACATTGATAAGATGTATTCTCAAATTCGACCTCCAAGGAATAATTCTGGATTTGGTTATACTCATTGAAAACCAATTTTTAGTAATAATTATATTATTACTCAAAGTGATCCATTCTTCACTAAGTGTCAGTGTGGTGGGAATTGGGAAATTTTTTTCCTTAAAAAAAACTTTGTCTTTAGGTTTTCATAAAGCTATTTTTTCCAATAAAATGTAGATTCCTAAGATTTTTCTTTCTGAAGTTTCTACATCCAAGAAAGTTTTGGTTCTGAAAGTCAAACACTCTTATTTTAAATAAATTAAAGATAGTACCAACAAAAATATATGGTACATGGATAGTGGATGTTCCCGACACATGACTGGTAACAAAAAATTCTTTGAAAAGATTATCAAGATGATGGGAGGAAAAGTTACTTTCAGAGATAATGCTAAGGGAGAAATTATTGGTATAGGTAATATTGTTTTTCGTGGAAAAACTTTGATTTCAAATGTTTTATTTTTTAAGGGTCTTAAACACAAACTTATTTTCATAATTCAATTATGTGATGAAGGTTACCTTATGAATTTTCATAATGACACGTGTTTAGTACACAATTCCAAGGAAGAATTTATTCTTTCTTCCCATAGGAAAGAGAATATTTACACACTAAACTTAGAAGACCTTGGGAGCCAAGACCTACCTTGTCTTAGTGCAATGGAAGATCATTCTTGGTTATGGAATATAAGGTTAGGACACTATAACCTTATGAACCTACACAAAATCTCTAATAAAATACTAGTTAAGGATCTACCGGAGCTTAGATTTGATTTTTTGAAAGTTTGTGATCCTTGTCAATATGGAAAGCAACATAAATCAAGTTTTATATTAGTTGGTGACGTCTCAACTAATGATGCATTATAGTTAGTTCATAGGGATCTTTTTGGTCCAACACAAATAGGAAGCATTGGTGGAAAATATTATGTATTTGTCCTAGTTGATGATTAAACTAGATTTATATTAGTCTATTTACTAGAAAAGAAATATAAAGCTTTTTCTTATTTCAAAATTTTTAGATCCCAAGTTAAAAATGAGAAAAACCTTGCATTGAAAAATATTCGTAGTGATCATGTAGGAGAATTTCAAAATTCGGATTTTGAAACTTTTTGTAGTAAAAAAAGAATTACTCATAACTTCTCACCACCAAGAACTCCTAAAAAAATGGTATTGTTGAAAAAAGAAATAGAATTCTTCAAGAGATAACCAGAACCATGTTGAGTGAATATTCTATAGCCAAATTTTTTTGGGATGAAGCTGTAAGTACTACTTTTTATACTATAAATTGAGTTTTGATTAGACCTTTTCTTAATAAAACCCCCTAAGAATTTTGTAAGGGTAGAAAAATTAGACTTTCCTACTTGAAGGTATTTGGTTGAAAAGTATTTATTATGAATACTAAAGATAATTAATATAAATTCTCACCCAAATATGATGAAGGAATCTTCTTAGTCTACTCCACAACTTCAAAGGCTTGTAGAGTTTTAAATAAAAACACCTTTAATGTTAAAGAAATAGTATAAGTTAAATTTGATGACACTGATCCCTTTGTTTTTAAACAACCTCAACCTACATCTTAGGATGTGTTTTTAAAAACTGATTATCAAACCTTGATAGAAGATCTTTCTGATAAGGAAAATATCCAAGAAAATATTTCTGAAGAATTTACCTGAGAATATTTCCTACCATATGTTGATGAACATGTTTTATAAAACCCAAATAAGTTGTTTCTTAAGAATAATCTCAGTGATAGTATCATTGGTGATGTAAATAAACCTGCAAGGACTAGAGGTTCCTTAAGAAATGAAGTAGAACATCTATAATTCTATTCCCAATTAGAATAAAAAATCACTGATAAATCTTTAGGTGATGATGATTGGATAAAATCTATGAAAGATGAGCTAAATGAATTCGAAAGGAATAAAGTCTGGGCCTTGGTTGAAAGACCTAAGGAAACTTATGTTATTGGAGTAAAATGGGTCTTCAGAAATAAGTGTGATGAAAATGTAATCACAGTAAGAAATAAATATAGATTGGTTGATAAAGGCTATAATCAACAAGAATGAATAGAATATGAAGAAACCTTTTATCCAGTAGCTAGACATGAATCTATTCATATTCATCTAGCGTTTGCATAATTTTTTAACTTCAAACTTTTTCAAATGGATGTTAAATTTTATTTCCTTAATGGTTATGTTCAAGAAGATGTTTTTGTTGAACAACCTCATGGTTTTGAAGATTCAAAACATCCTGCACATGTTTTCAAACTAACTAAAGCATTATATGTACTTAAACAAGCCCCCTAGAGCTTGGTATGATAGGATTACAAGGTTTTTGATTCAAAATAATTACATTAAGGGAAATAATGATCCAATAATTTTTATAAATAATGATAATAAAAATGTTTTTATTATTCAAATTTATGTTGATGATATTCTATTTGGTTCAAATCAATAATCTTTAACTGATTCTTTTGTGGAACTAATGAAATTTGAGTTTGAAATGAGTATGATGGGTGAGTTAACATTTTTCCTGGGTCTTTAAATTTCTCAAAAACCAGAATGAATCTACATATCCCAACATAATTATATTAAAGATCTTCTTAAAAATATGGATATGACAACACTAAGAGTACAAGTACTCCAATTTGTACCTCAAATTCATTTGATCTTGATGAAGCTAGGAAAACAATATATCAAACATCTTTTAGAGGTATGATAGGAAGTATACTTTAGTTGACAGCTAGTCGTCCAGACTTAATGTTTTTAGTATGCTTATGTGCAAGATATAAATCCAATCCTAATGAAATATCATTTAAAGTAAGTGAAAAGGACTTTTCGCTACTTAAAGGGAACCATGAATCTAGGACTCTTTTATATTTCTGGAAATGATTTTGTTTTAAAAAGTTTTTTTAGATGATGAATTTGGTGGATGTAGAATGGATATGAAAAGTACATCCAGAACTTTTCATTTCTTAGGAGATTCATTAGTTTCTTGGTCATAAAAAAAGAAACACTTAGTAGCACTTTCCACTGCTGAAGCTGAATATATAGCAGTTGGAAGTTTTTCTGTTAAAGTGTTGTGGATACAACACACACTCATAGACTATGGTATGAGTTTTACAAAAACACAAATATTGTGGGATAATACTAGTGCCATTGACTTAAGTGAAAACCCTGCACATCACTCTCATACAAAACACATAGATATTAGGCATCACATTCTTAGGGATCACACACAAAAAGAGATATCATTCTTCAATTTATTAGAATGCAAGATCAACTTGCTGAAATTTTCAAAAAATATTTACCATCCAATAGATTTGAATATATTAGAAAAAAGTTTGGAATGATAACTATAAGGTAATATTCCATATTAACTTCCTGTTGAAACCTATCTCTTTTAAGTAAGAAACTCCTTTTCATAGGGGGAGTAAATTTTCTTATTAGTCAAAAGTTTTCATAGTCAAATTTTTTTGTATTTTAAATTTTTTGTAGTCAAAATTTTTCGTAATAAAAAATTTTTGTAGTCAAAATTTTTCGTAGTAAAAAAATTTCAAAGTCAAAAATTTTCACAGTGTACTTTTTTTTCTTTGTTTAAAATTTTTGTAGTCTAAAATTTTAGTAATCAAAATTTTTGGAATCTAAAGTTATTCAATAAGAAATTTTCCTCATTACGAATAATCTTCCTAGTATTCTGAAAGGTATGTTTTCATTTCTAATTTTTGTAATCATCTTTTACTTGTTGGTATTTTCTCTTTGTTTTAAATTTTTTGGATTAATTTTTTTTCTTAAATCCAAATGTTTTTCTTAAAAACCTCTAATGATCAGAACCTATCAAAATACTTCTTCGGTTATTATCTCAACCATCAGATTTGATCATAATTTTTTCAACCGTTGGATCAACCATGGAAGTTGAACTGTCACCTAAATCACTTATATAAATCCACCATTATGGTTGTCCTATATCATGTTTTCAAGCTCTAGCGTGTTGAAGCTCTGACTCTATATTTTAAGGCCATTCCAAATCATCAATGTTTCCTCAGTTCTGGATGTCTGTTGAAGCCTCTTCTCAGAAATAAATGTCAACTATGAAAGAAATATTCGAGTGGTAGATATACAGAGAAAGGTTGGTCAATATGGAGTTTTATGATAAGTATGACTATATCATATCTATGAATGTCAAGTTGAATGGCTGGGAGAGTGTATGTGTATCAAAACAAAGAGAATATGATATAGTGTATTCAGAGTTGATGGTAGAGTTTTATAAAACAATTATATTTTTCAATGAAGGAGGGAAAGATAAATTTTATTTCAAGTGTTATGTAAAGACCTACTCTCTTTCATACAATAAGGTTGTGAGTCTAATTCGTATTCTTCATGAAGGGGAAACAGAGTTCTGTACTCACAAATTACCTGATGAATCGGGATATTTTGATAAGGAGAAGGTAATAAATTGTCTTGGATTGAAAGGAGTGAAGACTCCAATGATCATTCATCTCTCTACAAATTTAAGGATTCTTGAATTGTGGGTCCAAGGCTTTATTATTCCACGTAAATGGGATAAGGATACTTCAAAGAAGAGTGAAATCTATATATTGGATTTATTGCTAAACCTTAGAAAGATAAACTTGGTTATGTATATCTTGGTAACAATTCAGGATATAAAGAATGTAAATATGACATCTTAGATTATTATGTATCTATCTGTTCTTTAAAATATTATTGTTCTTTGCCTTCAGTCATTCAAAATACCATGCAATTACAAGAAGAAAAATTACAAAGTGATGTTGCTGAGTGATGACACCTTAAGGAGAATGAAAATTAGTTTTTACAGTGAATCATGACAATTATATGATATTTTTGAAGAATAAATATAAGCTTTGTCAAAGAAGCTAGAAGTTGCTGAAATCTCTAAGAAAGGTGGAAGGAAGAGAAAGGCTAGGAAGACGGAATAGAAAACAAAAACTCCTGTGGCAAAGGAAACTCAGTCAGCACCACCGAAGCTGAAGAAGAAAAAAGATTATCCTCATTAAGTAGTGGCTAAGTGGAGAGAAGATAAGAAGAATTGGAAGGAAGGGGAGCCTAAGTTTGGCTTGGACCCTGCTGAGGAAAAATATTTGAGGGAGAAGGCCACTGAGAATCTTGAGAAGCAACAAAATGAAAAGAAACAAAGGAAGAAATTGTCAGAAGCTGAAGTTGTTCAATCTCTTATCAAGACTACTGAAAAAGCCACTGAGAAAATTATGGTACCAGAATTATTTTTGATAGAACCATTACTAGAGACTTCGATAAAGAAAGTGGTGATTCTACAATCACATCCAGAAAAATAAATAGTTGTAGAAGAAGAAGTGGAAGAGGAAATAGAAGAAGAAGAAGAGGAAGAAGAAGAAGGGAATGAAACTGATGATATTATAAAGCTAGTTGAAGAGTACCATGAGAAGGAAAGTCCATCTGTAAAATTATCAAACTTGACTTCTCAAGAAGAATCCTCAAAAATTGCTACACCAGGAAAATATGAGAAGGGTGAAGAAGAAGTGAATAATACAACAGATGATGAAAGTAGTAATCATGATTTCATTCATCCGGAATATCTAGTGGTTGATGGAGAGAATGAAGAAGTTGAGGAAGAAAATATTGTTCAACTATCTGGTAGTGAGAATGAATCTACCAAAGAACAAGACATCATTCCGAGAGCTAACAAGGGAAATCATGTGGTATAAGATACACCTAGTAGATCTGTATTGACGAATAAAGATGTTGGTGCTTCATCAAAGAGGAAAGCTGAGGATATAGAAAAAGAATCCTCACCAACTAAACATTAAGATTCAAAATCATCTTCCCTCGGACATGATTTTGTTGTTCAGTCATTGAAGAAGATAGTTGGTACTATTCCTTTATTCCCAAGCATAGATTTGAGATGCCAGATGCTTCAGCATACGACAAATCAGAAGTCAGATTCAGTTTCCATGGTGATGGAAAAATGTTTTGCACTAGAGGTAGATTTCAAGACCTTCCTCATTGGTTATGAGACTCATAAAAGATCGTGTAAGAATATGACAAGATGTTCAAATAATACAATTGAAGAAATGAGTATCATTGATGAATTACATGATAATTTCAAGGATTCATTTGATACTGAAGATGGGAAGATCAATGATCTTACAAATAGTTTTGAGGAAAATTTAACCCTAGAACAAGTTACTCGGAAGCAAGAAGTTATGGATTTGAATGAAAAGCTTAACTCTATGGCTATAAATTGGAAGAGGGAAATAGATCTTATAATGGATATTGAATAGAATCTTGTTAAGAAAGAAGAACTATAGAAAGATAAGAAATACATTCTAAAGGCTCAGGAAGAGAAAATTCAAGCCTTAGAGAAGAAAAGTGAAGACCAGGATTAGTTTCTTATGTGAGAAAAAGAGGATCAAAAGGAGATCAAGAAGCTAAAAACTCTTATTAAGAAGCTGTTTCTGAAGGAGAAATAAGGATAATTTATTTTCATTCTGATCTTTTTCTGTATTTTCCTCATTGTACAAATACTTTTAATCTTAATGAATTTTTTTGTTCTCCATATATTTGGTTGTTTGGTACTAATGTTTCAGGTAACAATTTTTAAATTCCCTTTATTGGTTTTTGAAAATAACAAAGGGGGGGAAAGGAAAGTAAAAAAGAATTCAAAGTAAAGAAGATATTTCTCTAAGTAAGGGGGTGTTCATCTAGAGGAATGTTATTATCAATGATGTTTTTCGAATGAAAGAAAATGAAAAATCTCATTTAGGAAATTAAAAATATGATCCTTAGTGATTCCAAAGACAAAGGGGGGTTAGTCGTATTCACTACGATCCATTAGTAAAGGGAGATGAGTTTTTATTTTAAGTTCAAAAAATTTCTAAGTCGATATATTCTTTTTAGTAAGAATGTTTGTGCTTTCCAAAAAGGGGGAGATTGTTGAGTCAATAAGGTTTCCATATGACTTTTCCATTCCGTTATGTTTTGAAAATCACAAACACTCTATCCCAAGGGAAATTTTATTTCCCTGAATATTTATCTTAATAAGAATTTTTTTCTTTCCCCAAGGAAATTTTCTACTTAACTTTGTTTTCATTGTTCATGATTTAGTTTCTCATATTCTAACTCTTTTTATTTCTAATGTGTAAAAATTAGTTTCATATATAAAACCTCAGAATCCTATACATACTTAGATATAGAGTATTCTGTTTTCAGGTTCTGAATTCAGACTCTGAATTCCTTATAATTCAGATTCTGTATTCCTTAGAATTCAGACTCTGAATTCTCTGAAATTCAGACTCAAAATTCCTCAGAATTCAGAACCTGAATTCTTTGAAATTCAGACTCTCAATTCCTCAAAATTTAGACTCTGAATTCTCTAAAATTCATACTCTTAATTCCTCATAATTTAGACTCTGAATTCTCTAAAATTCAGACTCCGAATTCTCTGAAATTCAGATTCTGAAATCTCTAAAATTCAGACTCCGAATTCTATCGAATTCAGACTCCGAATTCTCTGAAATTCAGACTCTGAATTCTATGAAATTCAGATTCCAAATTCTCCAAAATTAAGATTCTTAATTCTCTGAACTCATATTTAAAATTATCTAAAATTCAGGTTTCAAATTCCTTAGAAAATAGAATCTGATGTCTATAGAATTCAGATTATAAATTCCTTGAAAAATCAAATCTGAATATTCATGTAATATAGACTCTGAATGTATTTCCTTTGACTCTGAATTTTATTTTTACTTAGACTTCAAAAAATGTATTTGGTTAAGCCACCATATTTTACTTACCCTGGTTATAGTTATGAAACAATGTCGTGCATTCTATTTCTAACTAACCATTTTTTGAGTGACACATGTACAGGTCCCTACGAGATTCAAGGAAAAATATGACTATTAGAGGAGGGAGCTGACCGATGGGAAAGTGCCTATAAATAGGATCTCATCTGAATGAGCTCATAATAAATTATTGTTCTACAACTCTAGAGATTACATGCTGCTGAAGTGATTTATAGAGAGAGTGAATCTCTTTCTTTGTTCGTACTGAACAATTTGTTTAGGTTGCTTCATGCAAATCTGATTATTGCTGTATATAATTGAGGTATTACAAGGATAGGAAGACATAGGTTCTGACTACCTTAAAGTTCATGGACTTCCTTGATATGGAAGATAGAGTTTCTGACTACATTGAAGTTCAAGGGCTTGCGGGGATTGCAAGACAGACTCCGATCTTTCTATCTAGGGCTTACACTGGTGTGGGTAAGACATACTTTATTGAAAGTATAAGTCAAGGGACCTTTATCCAAGGTTGTTGGATACCCTACTCTCTGGGTTAAAATATTTAACACTTTTTACTTGTGTTGTTTCAAGTTTGTTTTCTACTGCATTTTGACTAATAAGGAAAGTATAACTATCTTATGCTTTTTTATACTTGTATACATTGATTAGTAAGATTCTATACAGTTTAAGGTAGAATCTTTGTCCTTGTAAATTTTTCTTAAGTTTAATTTCCGGAACCATATTTCTAAAATCTAGAAAGTTTTTAGAACTTAGAGGTATTGTGAATTTACCTTGTTTAACCTTGTTAAAGATTTTTTTCCTTAAGGTTGAAAACGAAAGTTTTATAACCAACTTTAAAGGTTCCAAAGGAATTTTTAAAGTATACAATTCACCCCCCTCTTGTATATTGAGCATCTACATAATTATTTCGATCCTATAATCCTTATCAAAAATCATGTAATCTCTAGTAAGCATAACAAAGTTGTCCACTCCAGAAGTAATAACAAAAGTCTTCATACGACCTATTTAATATTCATAATCATTCCCATCAAATATAGGTGGTCAAGTAGGATTAATATTGTCAATCAAACCAATAAGTATAATGCATTTGGAAACATGGATACATAAAAAACTAGTGCATACATGAAATACATCATCTCCCACCAATATATTCATAACTAAAACCATTATTAAGCACATCATTCTTATTTCCATTCTTCATAACCCATTGAAAAAATATATAAGAAAGGGTGATCTCAAATGCTTAGTAATGGTAAAAGAGGGAGATACCAAGGATCACTTAGACAATACATGAGAATAAGGGTATGTGAACATGATCTTAAAATTTTAAAACCATACCCCACATATCATTGATCACTATATTTAGTAATGGCATAAAAAATGGAAGTTTATAAGAAAAAAATGATGCTGTAATAAAAGAAAATATCAATGAAAACCTAAAATTTTCATAATACATGAGTTTTTGGCATTAAAATAATCTTCTAACTTTGTTAAAAAATATATATAGAAATTGATTCAAATATTAAGTTAAGTACATGAAATTAGTCCATCAAAAAAACTAAGGGACATGAAACCACGTCTATGAAAATTCTTATGAACATGAAATCTAGATCCATTCTTAATGTTATGGATATGAAAACTAGGTCCATAAAAAATCATATAGATAATAAATCCAGGTCAACACAAAAACTTATGGACATGAAAATAATGTACATGCATAATATTATCAATATGAAATCCAGGCCCATGTATAAAATTGTGGAAATTAAACCAGGTTCACGTATAACATATTTACAACATGACTTATGAAACTTCACCCAATACATTGTATGGGTTTAATAGACCCAATATCCACATAACAATAAATAATTCTTATAAATTAATCAATATCATTCATCATAATTTTATAACATAACCCATGTAAAATTAATCGGTTTCATAAAAATCTCATTATTATAATCATAAACCATCTAGGTAATGAATAAGTATGGTATCATTGGAAAATATACCCATTTAAGTATAAATAATATCAAATTACTTTATCATACATGAACAAATAATTTAAAGGATCACTAGAAAATATATTTAGTAAAATATCATTTTCACATTGAAATAACATTTTTAAAATATAATTTTTTTTCAAAATATTATAAAAAATATTTTCTTTGAAAATAACCTTGTAAATGTGAAATAGAAGCTTCAAATCATTGATCTAACATTATGGAGAGAAATTACATTCATATTCTATGTGTTAAAATAAAAAAATCCTTTCAAAATTTAGTATAAATGTCAAAAAGTACCACATTTAGAAAATGAAAGGAAGATTAATTTTAAACCATTTTTTAAACATAAAATCATAGATAAAAATTATTTTAAACAATAATAGGATAAAAATAATAAAACTTTTTTTAATGATGTTTATAAAACATTTATATTGAAGATAACTGGTTTTCAACCAAAGAGAAAAATAAAACCGATTTTCATTAAAAAAACATGTCCAATATCTTGAGCACATAAGGTCAGGAAAATGAAATGAAAAAATTTAGGCTCATGAAATAACTAATGGATAATATAATTAATTAATTTATTTAGATTTATATCATCATATTTCATCATCAAAAGCATATTCATAAAAAATCTCAATAAAAAATGAGATTGTAACGTAGAACCCCTACTACTTTGATAACATTTGAATTGGAATACCCATGAAAGAAATAAATATAGATGGATATTTAAATACCCATAACTTTCGTAATATTAATCATAAATAACATTCATGGTCATTATATTAACCACATAAAATAATATAGTGGTGAATATGACAAGTGTGTCACAGAAATAAAAGTGAGATGAAAATCCATTACCTCAAGTCTGAATTCCTTTATATGTGTTTGAAAATAATGTAAAATAAATATTTATTTATTATAAATATATTCCATAACCATGATAATATATATTATACCATATATTATTTATTTATAACCTTTTATAACCCATTTGTTAATAATTATTTAATAAAAGTATTATTTTCTAGTAGATATCTACTTCTTTTTTCATGTATGTTTTGGTTTGGTAGTTTTGGTCCCTGTATATTGATAATGGTTCTATCATCATCATTATTTTAATCATGATATAAATATCATATATATCCATTATATAAAAATATATAATCATTAATAAAATATAGAGATATAAATACGAATTACACAGTTCATAGAGATTGTAGGACATTCATATGCAAGAATGCTTTTTTCACTTTTCAAAATATGGAATGAAAGAAAGATGAATATTAATAAAAATCTTATAGAATACTTATCATATCATATATATATATATTCATTAAATCTATCCTTAATATCATCTATGTAAAATGGATGTGAAAAACAAATTACATCACTTCGTGGACTTGATAGTCCCCACATATGCATGAGAAACATTATTGATTTCCAACAGATTAGAAGGCAAGAAGGTAGAAGTGATATTAAAAATATAGAATTATAATTGTATCATAATTATTAAAAATAAAAATAAAATCCATCATAATAATCATCCATGAAATATGGTGATGAAAAATGAATTGTATCTCTACGTGGAGATGTTAAGATGTACATATGCATGAGTGATACTATCACTTTCCATTTGGTGAAAAAGAGGGTGGACAATGGTGAGTTAATAATAATTATAAAATTTAATTATATTTATTATAGTTAATTTTTTATTTTATTATAAATAATATATATTTATAGGATCTAAATAATAAGTAAAAAAGAAAGTGATCGATTAAGGTCATTACCTCTTATTTGAAAGAACTCCTTTAGATATCCTATTAAGGATTATAGGGT
Source organism: Viscum album (assembly GCA_963277665.1). Classification (NCBI taxonomy): domain Eukaryota; kingdom Viridiplantae; phylum Streptophyta; class Magnoliopsida; order Santalales; family Viscaceae; genus Viscum; species Viscum album. Next base: position 538,241,709 of record OY728121.1, read on the forward strand.
TGGACTTTTGGGAATAAAAAAATATTTAAGTATAAGGAAGTTTATAAGGTCTTTTTAGGGTATGGTTTATGTATAAGGCTAAAAATGGTGTGAATAAGAGAAAGGAGTTCTTACCTTTTATAATTTAGGGGAGGGGAACTCTTGGGATTTCTTAAAAGATTAAAATATAATAAGGTCATTATCAATTAAAATGATTAAAAATGGATATATATTATAATATAAGGTAGTATATGGTGGAAATACCCTCATAAAATAAAATTATCATTGGTTTAATGGTTGTTTTAAACCTTATATTTTTGTTTAACCCCTTAGTTAACCTATTTTATCATTAATCATAATAATGACTATTTCACTCTTAAGGGGTTATAATTTTACATATAAGGTAAAAAGTGGTTAATAAAAAGGAAAGGGTTAAAATTTTATACCATATATTATCCACATTTTCCTCTTTAATTTTTTTAAATAATTTAATAAAATATAATTAATGTCAATTTTGACAATATTCATTTAATTTTACTTAAAAGAAAACATGAAAAGGTGAAATTAGAATATAATTATTTTTAAAATCATTAATATGTTATATTTATCTAAAACAATCCTGGAACACTATAAATTACTCAAATTATATTACTTTAAATATTTTTAAATAATTTATTTTATTTTTCTATTAATTGAGTAAATACATTATTAGCATTGTGGAAGCATTTCAGGTCATTAATAAATCACTAAAAATTACAGAAAAATTACCAATATGAATATAATTTAATTATTCACAAAATTACTATTATTATTTATTCATACCTTGGTTTCCCTATTTTAATATATAAGTGATATTTAAAACTAAGAGAGTGACACTTTGTAATTTTCTTTACATTAAAAATTATATAGGTCATTTTCATGGAAAAGTACGCAATAATAAAATCCATTTTGAGAATATTGTTATAAGGGTAGAATTATCTTCATCAAATAAAAATTATGACTAAAATAATGACCTCATCTCTTAGTTTTAACCTAGGTTAACCAAATTTACCCTTTACTATAGTGGTACATTTTACCACCGTTATTATTCAAAATTCCTAAAAATAATAGAGATATATTTAAAAAATTGGATTCTATGATTCCAAATATATAATCCATTTTAGAAAATGAAATTCCTATTATTGAAAAAAAAAAATTTAAAATAATAACGCAAAACGCGACAAAAAACTCTTTCGAGAAAAATACAGTTTAAGTATAAAACTATGTTTATTTTTATCCCATGCTTAAAAAAGAATATTAATTGAATGTTATTTTTTATTGAATATATAATAAATATATTTCATTAAAATTATTCAATAATTGCGATTCATTTAACTTATTAAAAAAAAATCATTGCATACATGAAAACATTTTTTGAGAAAAATAACTTTTTTATTTTCAAATTATTATTATGATTATTTATAATTTTTTGATAAAAAATGAATTTATTTTATAAATATGTAACCATAGATTTTTTATAATTTAGAAAGTCTATTAATATCTACTAATTCAATGTCTATGTGATAACTATCAAATAATAATACATTTATTTTTGTTTAAACTCGATATTTGGTGAATCACTATCTATCTAAGAAATTTTTATTTAAAGAGAAATATATTCTAAAATATTGAAGTATTATAGTCTTCCACTGGAAATAAATGCACTGGGTTATTTCTATTCATGATTTTTTTATTATTCAATCCTTTTAACTTTAAAATATCCATGATAACTAAATTGAGTTACATTAAGCACTATATAATAATGAAGTGCAAGGGGAAGGGATAAATTCAATTTTAAGATTTTAGGCGTTTCCTTTAGATTATTTTTATTTTTTAATACAAATGTGAAAGTAATTATACATTAATAATTTTAATAAATTCTCAATAATGAGTGATATTCCAATCTAAAACCACTTATTTATAGGACTAATGATATGCTTCCTAATTTTTAGTTTATTCAATAAAATTTGTATAAATGACTGACTTTTTCATTAAGGTCCGAATTAACTATCCTATAATAAACTATAATACTTGTGTGCTATTCTAAAACCATTTATCACAGGTTTCAAAATAGATAGTTTCTTGATAATTAAGGATGTTATACTATTAAATATTTATTTGATTCCTTTGTAAAAACATAAATGTTGAGCTCTATTAATATTATTTAGTTTATCATTGAATTTAAGATTATTTTAATCCATTGAGATAAAATCTAATTTTTACTCTCTTATTAGATTATGGGATAGAACACATAATATACTCAATCACCCTTACCTATACACCCCTTAATATTTTTCAAAATTATTCATTAAGTTAATTGTGTTGGTGTATATTTAATGAATTTATTTTGTAATAAATACCTATTTATGAGAGGATTATGAGGATTCTCCATTAGTTATGGGAATAAAGGTTCATAAGAAAAATTTAAATTTTTACTATCTAATTCATTTATACATATAAATAAAAATGTATATAAAAATATTGAAAAAGGAGAATAAAGGAAAATATAAATATTTCTTAAACTATTTTTACTTATGTTCAATCAAGATAAAAAATGGGATGTTTTGGATAATGCATTTTTAAGTAAAAATGAGTAAAAAAATTTCATTGGATTTGAATTATATATCATGAATGGTAATTTAAAAGATATAGCCTCCTTATTGAGATTTTTTTTTATTTTCATAATATCACCCTGTGATATTTAACCTTATAACTAACCTATCAAAATTCCCCATGATTAGTGTAAAATTTATCTCCAATAATGGAGATTGAGATTCATGTAAATCCTCTAATTAGAATAAATGTACATTATTGTTAATAATATCCCTGAAAAAAATATTTTTGAATAGTGAGAGAAATTAATTCTAATAAGGCATGTTATGAGTGTGCTTGAATATAAATAAATGGTTGAAACATGTGAAAAAGTGGAAAGAGGGGTTATGAAAACTTGATATATATACGAATCATGATATATATCTAGCAATGTTATTTTAGCATATCTTTTTTTATATTTATTAGGGTTGTTTCCTTTTCTTTGAATTTACTTCATGATAATTTTCAAGGGGTAAATATTTTATGTTTTGAGGAATTCAATAATATGATTTTATATATATTTGGACATAATTCATTGAATTAAAACCCCTATAGATATGTAAGGTTATCACATTTTCATGATCTTAGGTATCTTATGGTTGTTAATGTAAATTAAAACAATATTTGTTTTACATTATTGTTATAAATTACCATTTTGGAGATTATTTTGAGTTATTCAGTGTTTTTAAAATGTAAAAACATTCAGGGGGATTTTTTCAAGAAATTAAAATTTCAAGGAAAATTAATTACATGGGTAGCCATATTTTTCATTAAGAGGACATCATAAAATCTAATTTTATAACTAAACTTTTAGTCACACTAGAGACATTAGTCAATCTTAAATCCACTAAAATAAATTATGAAAATGAAATCTAACCTAAATAAACATGGAAAAATTGGGATATTCTTTATGGTGACATATGATATGATAATACACGATACATTCTACATCTATAATGAAGAAAGAGATATCATTTATTATGACTTAGAAAATATTTCTGATCACAATCTATGAGTTAATCTTCATAAGATCATATGATAGGTAGTAAAATATTATATCACAGAACGTAAACCTAATTATAGAGAATGATCCTAGATGTCATATTCTTATAACTAAAAATTCTAATAGAATGCATATTTTATTCAATGACTCTAGAAGCTTTCAATATTTCAGTATAATCAGGATGGTGATATACCATGGATAAATATTATTCATGGATGGAGATAATGGGATATGTGAGTGGCATGAAAAATTAGGATTGAAAAATGAATATATTGTATATTTATATTGTGAAATATCTCAATAGACCAGACATATATAAATTTATCATTATGTTCATGGGAATATTTAGGGGTTAATAGATATGATTAGTGAAAGAGTTCCATAACCTTATTTAATTACAAATTATGATAAGAAATAATTATATTATAGAGATCTGAATGCATTTATATAATATTTAAAGGATTAAAATTATATAGGAACCTAATATAGAATATCATGATACCATTTGTAAGTATTAAAAAAGAAGTAAGGATGAAGGAAATGGAGAATCTCTCCTATATAATATTTTTGAGAATAGAATAGATCATTAAGGAATAAAGTTAAGGTAATATGTTTATTTAGGTAGATGACTTATAAATGATGAACTAAATATAAATAAATTTTTATGATATCCAGGAAAGAAAATTTAATTGACCAACTAAAGGATCCCTTCAATAATTCCTTTGTTTAATTTAATATTTTACTACGTGTTGAGTAATGAATTGGTCTAAATCATAAAAGTTCATCCCAAATCACTAAAATACCTCAAGAAAAATTATTGATCACTATAGTCTAGTGTAAATGTTGTGGTATAAGTTATGATAAAGTTGTAAGTGCTTTTCCCCCATATTGAATTAGACCGAGTCATTTTTGGATTATTATGGAGTGATTTACCCTTATATTTTATTTTACCAATTGTTTTTTGGAGTATTCTAAAGAACCATTCATATATTATACCATGTTAAAGTTTTTAACCAATGTAATTATTTAATTGAACCTATATACCAGATAGTACCTATCACACATATATAATAATATAAAACTAATTTTTTTATATAAACATAGAAAAATAAATAAATGATCCAATACATACAAACTATATTAAAAATGAATATAAAAAATCATGGCCAACATACACCAGATAAATAAAATTAAAAAAACACAATTCAACCTAATTATGTTAATATCCTCTAGCTCCAAACATCCTCCCATGATTTTATCTCTAGGTTCAAAGAACACTCATTCATCAGTTTTGTTTCCTTACAACGATTTTATCTAATAAAGTCTATACACATCATAGTGGTCATGTGTAGGGTGTGAGAACATCATATCTTATAGGTGGCCATGACCCAACCCTACCTATCCTTCATATGACCAAGTGTATATAATAAAAAAAATTAGCTATATTATCTTGTAAAATATTTAAAATTTCTTATCACTCAAGTGTTGAATTTAGATAAATTAACTTATGCTAGGTAATAGTTCCCATGTGCTATCTATTTTTTAGTGGAATTTACTATACTAATATCAATAAAGGATTGGAATCTAGCATAAGAGATACATCCTATTGGCTATACCAATAAGAAAAATGGAAATTCAAATTAAAGTCTCATATAAGAGGGAAAAATTAGCCAAGGAAGGTGGAAACATCCTCCCACTAGAGGGTAAATACATCCAGGGAGAGAGATCACAAACACACACAAAAGGATCTCCCAAGGATCCCTTGTTAGAATTATTGAACCTAAAACTTATTTATAACAATATATTTACACTTATACCTGTATATAATAACATGAAATATATATATATATATATATCTAATAGTATAAATAATTAAAATAATAACTTTAAACATTATAATACTACCTTCGAAACAAAAATATAACTTGTAAGATGTACAATGTACATCTTATGGTATGTATAAAAAATAAAACATACTAGTAAAAGAAACATAATTATATAATAAAATTAAACAAATTCAGGTTAAGACATAGTTTTAGAAAATATTTATCTGAATAAAATTATTATTTTAGCTAATTATCAATTTACATCTTCCCTCTTACACCCTATTACTAAAAAAATGATATATTATATTCCACTTGTCGAATAACTTTTTAATGTATTATTTGGAATCCAAATGAAGAAAATACCTAAACACTAAAAATATTTGAAATCAATATAGGGATTCATGGATTTATATCACTACCATGGGAGTAATAAGAATTTATGGATAATGAAAGGATTGATATACCATAATTTTTCCAATATATTTGACATGAAACACCTTTATGAAAAAATATGATTAAGAAAAATGGAAGATAATACCATACCATATATTTTATTAAATCTAATATGAATGGAGTTATGTAATTGATCAGTATATAATAAGATCGTTGGAAATAAGATCAAAAAAGGATTTTTTTACCTTTTATTTTCTAATGGAAGTTTCCATTTTAATATAGAGGAAGAGTAAATTTATGTTGCATGATGAAATCACTTGTAAGTAGATAGGGAATATGGAAACTGTATCTAGGAGGATCTCTTATGAATTACTTAAAGTAAATATAAAGCTAATGGGTTTATTATGTTAATATTTTTAATGGAATGTGACCATTTCCCCCATAATTTGTGGAAAACCCTCCCAAAACAAAACTAATATCCCATATATAGCCACCAGACATTATATAACCACTGGTGTGATGCCAAATATCAAGTGTCAATCCACATGGTATCTGGTCTCCTTTCATAAATCAAAATCTACTCATTTCCACTATCTTTATCTTATAGGAATCAATCACCAATGAGATAAATCCTCTATAAATTTAAGTCATTTAGTAAAGTGACCAACTATAATTCATGGTTTAAATAGTTATTTTCATGTGGAAAAATATTTCAATAACCATATTCCATGAAATAATGTTACTATATATCCATATATCCATGAAACACTTAAGTTGTATCAATAAACCACAAATCCTTCAATTGACTAAGGTAATATCATGATTGGAGTAGTGATCAACCTCTTCTTTATCTCTTATAAATTTACCTCACATTGTTTAGACTAAATGATCTTCACATCCTTATTTTTTCGGGATTTTATAAGAGAAACTATCCTATAAAAGTTCTAAATAAAGAAACAGTAATACCCAACAACCCCCACCAAATTCTCAAGCATAAATATATTTGTGTTTATATGTTATTACATTTTTTCATATACTTTTTCAATATCTATTCAAATTATATCTCCTAAGACAACATGAATAAAGAATTTTAATACCCAAATCCAAATGCTTCAATTAGAAAGCATATTATAAATCATATTTACTTATAATATCTCTAAAACAATCCATATATTCTAGTATCTTTTCTATATAAAGTCATGTATATGAGGATTTCATCAAAAAAATACTATAAAAGAGTCTATGAATTGATTAAATATATAATTAAATTAATACATGCTGATAATATATGTATTTTTTAACACCCTCTAGGTCCCTAGTACACATAATTTTTAGTTTTATTTATACTTTGGTATGGTTTTATAGTTCTTGGGTGTTGAGAGTTGGAAATTAGAGTTTCATGAAGAGGAAAACCCAAACTCAAGGATTGTGCACTATTTTTCCAAACCATGAATCCTCTTAGGGATAATCATTAAAGGTGGGAAAAAGTATTTTTTATAGTTTAGGAATTGGTTTTCTAAACTGTGAGACACCCAACATTAAATGTGTGACCTATCTTGGGAGGGATTATAGCTCTGTATAGATTTATCATAGTTTTCCCCAAATGTGTGAAGTCCTATGGAAAATTGTGTTTCCTATTTTTTGGTGGATAGTATTACCCTCATGGTTTTTGCATAGTTTTCTTAACTGTGTCACCAAACCATGCCGCCCTATCTAGCTCATTAAAAAGTTACTTTATATTTACCTTTTCCCACTATCATTTTTATTTATTTTGACCCTTATTTATCCTCATCCATCATGTGTATCCCTTCACCTTATCTTGTAACTTCTTTCCTGTCCTTTTGTGTGAATTTATCTTGGATATCTCAGTGTCTTGGCTTGAGGTAAGCTAATTTATTTACAACTTTTTCTTATTTTCACCTATTCAAGCCTTATTATTCCATTTTTGTGGATGTATAGAAACCTAGGGGTGGTGTTGGCCGAATATAGGGTATGCAATGTGGGTTTTGGTTTGATTTATTATGGATTAGTTATAGGAGTCTTGGTTCTACCTCTTCTGGGTTGTCTTTGTCAAGGGTGATGAGTTTTGGACTAAACCCAATGTACATGCCTCTATTTATGTATGTTTTCCATGGAATACATTTGAATTTCTAATCTCATTTTTTATTGATTAAATTACTATTATAATTACATTTTATTGGTTTGTATTCAATGTTTGACGTATTTCATGGACTGTTTTGGAAATTTTGTTTCTTAAAAAGTTATTTTACAAATGGGTGTGGCTTGTATGAACTAAATGTGATTGATAAAATAGATCAAGGGTTTTTATGGGTTTAAATGTATTCATTAAGTGGTTTTAGAAACGATTCTACCTTTTCTAATGTTCTTTTACAAAACTGGGAATTATATTTATGAAATGGATTGTGTTATAGATTAATTGATATGGGAACTTTCTTATGATGTATTGTCAAGGTGTAACACATGGGTTAACCAGGATGTGAGTGAGCGGTTTGTTTGAGGGACCACGTGGGCCTTTAGAGGGAGGACTATGTGAGCCTCAATTTGTTTCCAAGGGACCAATTGATCATTTGGGTTGGAAGACTGTATGAGATTGAATGTTTATTGCCAAGAGACCATGTGAGATATTGAAGTTTGGCCCAAGTACAACCATGAGAGTTTCCATTCCTTATCTAGAAATTATACTTATTTTATCACTCACATAAGGCCTGATGTTTAAATCCCAAGTTTCATATTTATTATGAATTATTTATTTTCATGATTTATGAATATGATTAGTTCCATTTTTAGGTGATGATATGTATTATGCCTAATTGTTCATTTCAATTTATATTGTTATTTTATATTGATGTGTATGGTAATTTATATACATACTTATTGGATATTTTGAGAATGTTGAGACTTGAGACCTATCTATTTTTTTGATCCATGTTGTAAAGTGTTTTGTAAAATTAGTTTTGTTTGAAATGTAAAAATTAGATTTTAAAAGATTATTTTAAATTGGCATTTTTTAAAGTGGTTTAGTTTTGATTTTTTTTCAAACTAGTTTATTGGTTTTCAAGGGTAAAATCCTTAAATATATTTATGGTGGTATCCTACTAGGATTTTTTCCTCACACCCTACTTGGTCCCCTTTTTTGAATTTTCAGATTTCATTTTGTTGGGAAAAAGTAAAGGCAAGGGATCTATATTCCATGGTGGTGCTTCTTCATTACCACTATCTAGTGTTTTGTGGAAGAGATGTGGTATTGTAGGGATTAGCTCTTTTGGAAAAATTTTATAAAACACTTTTTTAAAGGGATATCTAGCGTAGTCAATGGATTATAATGGAGAAGATATCATCCTAAAGGAAAGGGTGATTATCACCATGGGAAGTGGACTTAGGGAGAGCCTTATCAAATTTAATGGATGAAGTTCTAGAGGAAAAGGATTCTATGCCAAACACCATTAGAGGTATGGTGTTTATTTCTTCTTATATGGTATCATATTTTTTTGAAATTGGTTCATCCCATTATTTCATTTCTCTTATGATAATTAATGCATTTGGTATGTGAGATGAGTTGATTCCATTTTTTATGTATTTTATAACCCCATTGGGTAGGAAGAAGAAGTAAGGTTTTAAGTTCCCTGAGTGTCATGATGTGGAAGCTAGTGTGGAATTCATTTGGGACTTCCTTGATTTGGAAAATGAAATTTTTGACCTTATTATTGACATGGATTGGTCGATCATTATCAAGGTGTTGGTTGAATGTTATAACCATATGGTCCAGTTCCTTACTCATGATGGGAGGACTAACTTCTTTTAAGGTGAGGGGGATCAGAATTTAAGGAGGTAAGGAACTGTTACTTTAGTGTTGGGGTTAATCTCATGTTATTTGTCTAGGTTTCTTTTTAAAGATGTTGTGTATGGTTTAGTGGGTGAACTTCCAGTGGTCATGGAAAGGTACCTAGTCATTTTTCTAGAGGATTTTCAGCATTTATACTATATTGAGAGGTTGAGTTTATTATATATCTACTCCTTGAGATGAAACCAATTGGGTTACCATCTTATCATATGGCTCCGAAAAATATGATAGAGTTTAATGTTTATCCAGAGGAACTTGAATCCTAGGGCTTTATCTATCATAGAATTCCACCATGGACTTCTTTAATGCTATTTGAAAAGAATGAAGATAGAATCATATATCTTTTCATAGAATATCATTAGATTAACTAAGTGAAAGTAAATAATAAATAACCTTCGCTTAGTATTGATGATCTATTTTATCAGTTCATAGGGTCTCATCATTTTTCAATGATTGATATGAGTTCAGGGTACTACCGATTGACGGTTTGAGAAGATTATTTTCCAAAGAAAACCTTTAGAAACTTGTGTGGAAAGTTTGTGTATTTGGTTATGATATTTTGTATTACCAACTCTCTTGCAGTATTTATAGTGCTAATGAAGTAGATCTTCCATCGCTTCATACAATATTTTGTTATTGTGTTCATGGATGACATCTTGTTATATTCCATGATAGAGGATGATCATTTTGACCCTCTGTAGGTTGTATTGGTTTTTTGAGAGATAAAATGTATATGCCAAGTTTCAAAGGTTCTAGATTTGGATTCCAGAAGTGAAACTTCTAGGCCACATGATATCTATGGTAGAAGTTTCAGTGGATCCAGAGAATGTTCAACTAGTCATGTATTCGGAGCAGCCCAAAAAAATGTTTAATATCCATATTTTTTTTGGGATTTTAATTGTATTATATATATTTTTGGTAATTATCTTGGATATATTCTCCCTTTATGGATTTGTCCCAGAAAGGGGTTATGTTTTAGAGGGATGAGAAATTATATACTTATTTTTACCAATTGAATCCTCATTTAAAATCTGAACATGTTTTGATTATTTATGAGAATTAGAGAACTTATAAAGTGAATTGTGGTGATTTTGGTGTTATTTTGAGATGTGTGTAGATGAGAGACAACCATGTAGAGGATTATGGTTTATAGAATCTATACCAGCATGAGAGGAATTCTCCCACCCTTGACCTAGAATTGAAAGATGTTATGAATGAACACAATATGTGAAAAATGCCTATTTGGAGAGAATTATATAGTGTATTCAGATCATAAGAGCCTTGATTACATTTTCACTTAGAGGGACCTTAACTTAATATATAGGCTCTTGGTGGAGTACCTTCTGAATTTTGGTTTCAATATTGTGTATACAACTGGGAAGGGAAAAGTGGTCACTAACACATTGAGTAAGAATCATAAAATGAAGGTATTTTGGGAATAAGTTAACGAGTAGGGTATAATGTATTTTTTTTCTAATTTGAGGTTGAACATGTATGAGGATGGAGGGAAGGTATTCTTGGAAAGGGTTCATGTTACACCCTCTCTCATAAATTGGGTAAGTATTGATAAGGAATGTGAACCTGAGTGTTAGTAGATCAGTACTGATTTAAATTATGGGATACCTAGGGTGATTGTTATCAATATCTCGATGGTTCTCATATCTATCAGAAGTGTATAGTTGTTTCTTTGAGTCTGAGGCATGAGGTGATTCAAGAGGCACATCATTATAGATAGGCCATTCACCCTAGGGAGACCAAGATGTTTTATATCCTAAGAGGCTGATATTAGTATACCAGGATGTGAAATTCTATAGAATACTTTGTTTATAGATTCTTGACCTACTAGAGATTAAATGTTTAACATCAGAGACTGGAAAACTTGTTACATCCACTTACCATGATAATGTGGAAGTGGTGCAGGGTCTCTATAGATTTCAGGACTAGGGTACCTCATACTCTGAGTGGGAATATGAATTATGGGATATTTTCATTCATTTGATGAAATGTAACCATTTTCTATGCATTATGGGGTTGAATAAGGTAGATAACCTTATAATCTTATATGTTCGATGGGTTGTTCAGCTTCAGGGAGTGTCAGAATAAGATTCCCATTTTACGTCATTATTTTTTAAGGGACTTAAGGAGGATTTGGGAGCCTAATTTAGGTTGAGAACCTCATATCACCATCATATGGATGTCCAATATGATAATAATATATAGACTCTCAAGGATATGTTTGCAGGTACGGGTGATTGATTTTAGGGTTTCATGGGAAAGGCACCAGCTGTTGGACGTGTTTTCATATAATAACAGTTATCAGGACTCTATCTAGATAGAACCATTTGATTCCTTGTGCGGATAGACATTCTAATACTAGTTTTTTTTGGATGAGGTAGGTTTCAATTTTTTAGTTGGTCCTAACCTCATCTAGGGGATGCCCAAGATAGTGTGGCTGATTCAAAAATGATTTAAAAAATTTTAGAGTCTATATAAATCATATACTGGCCATATTCATCATCCATTATAGTTTTAAGTGGTATATATGGTGTTTTTATGAGTATTAATTTGGATGGGACATTGCTGTTTGAGAAATAAAGGGATGATGGTTCCATGTTATATTGGTTTGTTCCATATTGTGGAAGGTATTGGGAAGGTAACATTCCTATTGGAGTTTTCACCAAGGATAAAATCTATCCATTAAATCATTCAAATTTACTAGATGAAGAGACACAATCCGGACTCATCTCATATTCTAGAGTGGGAAGAGTTTTATATTGATCCTAATATAATCGTGGTATAACAACCTATTTGTATCATGGATATTCAGAACATGGTGCTCCATGGAATGTCGATCCCATTGGAATGCGTTCTATGTAATCATTGTGAAAATATACATGAGACATGGGAACATGATGGTTGGGTGAGGGAGTAGTGGCCCTACCTCTTTTCTTCCTATGAATGATGAGGAATCTTTAGGGTAGAGAGTGGTATTGTGGGGAGTTTGTGACATACAACATGTCACTGTGATGTCTAATTTTGAGGTTTATTTATACTTTTATTTTTTATAGTTTCTGGGTGCTGGAAGTTGGAAATTGGTGTTTTAGGAATTAGAATATCCAATATCAAGGTTTGATAATGGTTTTCCCAAACCATGAAACCTCTTAAGGATAACCATATATGGGGGAATAAATGTCTTTTTCGTGGTTTCTTCATGGTTTTACAAAACTTAAGACACCCATTAGTAATCGTGCAATATATCTATATAGGGATAGTACCTCCACAAATCTTGAACATAGTTTTAAAAAACTGTTATAGGTTTTAGGGAAAACCATGTGGCCTATTTTTTAGTGGATTGTGGAACCTTCATGGTTAGCTCTTAGTTTCCCTAACCATGTGGCCAAACCCTACAGACCTATCCAACTCATTAAAAAGTGGATTGCACATTTTCACTAATCTATTTTAAGGTTTTTGACCCTTATTTCTACACCACTATCATGCATATTCCTTTACTTTAGTTTAGAGCTTCTTTCCTCTCCATTGGTGTGGATTTATCTTGGAGATACTGGTGTCTTGGATTGAGGTAAGTCGATTTCTTCATGAGGTCTTCTTATTTTACCCTCCTTAAACCTTTTTCTTCATTTTTTTAAAATTTTGGGACCCTATGAGTGGTATTTTGTTGAATATAGGGTATATAATTGTATTTTTGGTTTCATTTCTGGTGGATTATATGTGTGAGGGTTTATGCTACCTCTTCCGGGTGGACTTTTTCAAGGGAGATGAGGTTTGGGCCTAATCCAAGGTAGGTATCTCTATTTAAGGGAGTCTTTCAATCGAATAACTTTTAATTCATAATCATATTAAATTTTTATTATTTTTATTTCCAATATAATAGTTTATTCTTGGTTTGTATTCAATGTTTTATGTGTTTTATGGATTGTTTTTGAAATTTAGTGGTTTAAAGAGGGGGTTTTGTAAATGGGTGTGGCTTGTATGTGCATGATGTGTTTGAAAAAATGATTCAACGGGGATTTATAGGGTTAAATGGATCTATAAAGTGGTTTTATAAATGGTTTCATCTTTGTAAATGTAATTTTATAAAAAAAAATTTTATTTTTTTAAAATGAATTATTTTGTAGATTGATTGATATGGGACTTTTCTTGTGATGTGTTTTCATGGAGTAGCACCTGTGTTAATCGATGTATGAGTGAGAGGTTTGTTAGAGGGACCATGTGATCCTTCATAGGGAGGACCGTGTGAGTCTCCCTTTGTTTCCAAGAGACAAAGAGAGCCTTTGGGTAGGAAGACCTTGTGAGATTCCATGTTTATTTCCAAGAGACCATGTGAGATATTAGAGTTGGACCTGAGGAAAAACATGAGAGATTCCATTGATTACCTAGTTATTATATGTTTAGTCACTCAAATTAGTCCTAATTATGAGATCCATAGGTTCACATTACTCATGATATAATGATTTATTTTATTAATGCATTTGATCATCACCTTTTTGAAATGATGATATATATTATGTCTATTTGTTCATTTCCAATGATTTTTTTATTTTATATTGATGTTTATGCTCATTTCTATTATTCCTTGTGGGAAAATTTTATCATGTTGAGCATTGAGACTTATTTTTTTATTTGATCGATGCTGGAAATTATTTTAGAAAACTTGTTTTATTTGAAAAGGAAAATCAAAGGGATTTTAAAGGTATATTTAAAAATGGAATGTTTCTAAAGTGGTTTAGTTTTGAAAATGTTTTTAAACTAGTTTATCAATTTTTAGGGGTAAAAGCCTTAAATAGATTCATGGTGGTTTTGTACTGGGCTATGTGCCACACACCCTGCTTGGGCCCATTTTGGGTGTTTAGTGATTTCATTTTGAAGGATAGAGGTAATGTAAAGGGAACCATGTTCCAGAGGGGAACTTCTGGATTACCACTATCTGATGATTTGTTAAGGATATGTGCTCTAGTAAGGATTGTCTCATATGGAGTTTTTTAAAGTATCTTTTAACTATTAGGTTGTATTATTTGGACTTTTCTATATTTATACCCTCTATTTGAGTTAGGATTTGTTTTTGAGATACCATATATATATATATGCATATGTCCTATTATGGAATTCTTGTACTGTGATGTATGTTTGGATTTATGGTATTTTCTTATATTATTCTATTGAATATAATGATATCTATGTGGCCATCCAATTTTATGTATTGGTTATTCTGGTTTACATATGGATAAATAATTACCATATTATATTTGGATGTTCTTGGTTCTTGTCTCCAGCCCATGGAAATTGGGAATGTGCTTCGTGCCACATAGCGGGCTGACTCTGGTGATGAGTTGGTTCAAAAAAGCTTGGTTAGTTACACATTTCCCAACCCAAATGAATTAATGTATTCTCAAAGTTTAAATATAAACTTCAAAAACATGTATTTGGAATTAATTTCATTAATCCCTTAATGTTACTTATAGATATATAGTAACTAAATATTGAAAAACCACTCAGATCATATTAATTAACCTAAATAATCATAAATCAAATGAAATGGTTTTTTATTTTTTATTGTCACTTGATTTAGTATATGGTAGTCCTTATATAATATCATAATCTCAAAACCATAGTTAAATGAATCTGGGAACTATAATGATAAGTTATAGTCCTTGTCAATTTATTTGAGGGGATTCTAATAGTTGAATAACACTTATTAAATGTAGTGTAGGACAATAAAAACAAAAAATTCAAGATCATTATGTTATGTAAATATGAAACAGAGTGTTATAAAAATTAATAACATAGACCATTCACCATAGATGGTTGAGTAACTTTCTCCAATCAAAATGGTTGATAAAGATCATTATGGATTAACCAATGGAATCTTCCCTATAAAGTTTATACATGAACTAATACAAATCACCAAATTACCTGGAGAGATTATCATTAACTCCCATGGTATGATAGTAACTCTTGAAGAAAAATAGATGAGGAGGATGAGAGCTTTGGGATAAATGAGATGATTCTAGGATAAGCGTAGAAAATAATTAAAGGGATACTTCCCCTTATATATCCCTCGAAAAATAATCCCAAAGTATCTATATAACATAATAAAATGTTTTAAAATATTTGAGGTTTGAAATGATTACAAGTCCCTATAACCCTTGGATAATATAATACTCATAAACATTATATAATACAAAACATTACAATTGATTATTTCCAATGTGGATAATTTTTCAACACTAAATCTTTATATTATTTCACTATACCTTAGTCATAAGTTTATATATGAATTTTAGATTATGATTACATATAATACAACACATATAATACGATCCTATAATATGATCATATAACATAATATGATTTGGCCAAGGCAATGGATATTAATCACAATATCATAACTAATAATATACCCATAAGGAATAAAAAATCCTTTTTCTTCATGGATATCACACAATATTATTACCATTATATCCTCAAATAATATATATCCTAAAATAACTTATATGAAAAAGGCTTTAGGTAATATCACCTTCATTCAACGACTTTCACTAAATACTAATGGAATTTATGTTATTTTACCTTATATTCTGTCATATACAATATCTTGTGAAACCATATCTAATAATACATTGAGATATCATCTATTTTTTTAAATATATCATCAAATTCATTGTGTATTGAATTATATGTAATACCTTTTGGATATGCATCTAAAAATCCTTTTTGGAAAAAAATCTAAAGCAATTTTAGATAAAATCTACGAGTTTTGTAAAAATCAATCCCCATATATTCAACCACTTTTTAACACCATCAGCTATAATATTATTAATAAAAAATCATAATTTATGAATTAATAAATATATGAAAAGTGTAGCCTTTAAAAAATCATCATTACCAATAAAACTATAAAACTGGCTGGTATGATCTCTATCAAACAAATGTATCTATATACTTGTTTCCTCCATATATATCAGATATAATTATAAATAATTACATAATCCATTTGTATTGATCATATAATGACTATAATACATGATGTATTTCAATCCAATACAGTCCCATCATAAATTCTCAACTCCCAAACTAGAAAATAATCATGTCAATGAATACATCTCATGTATTTATTCTAAGAAAAAATCTCATCACCTGGCACTCATCCAAATAGATAAGAACATCATGAGAACCTTATATAGTTATGGATATACTCTTCTTCAATATTGTCACGACCCGCCCTCGGGGTCCGTGCCGTGACTACCCCAAGCCTGCCTTCCATAGGCCAGGGGCTGGCGACTAGCACCAAGGCGTAAATCCCAGAAAAAGGGAAGGCATTGCCTTTGTAAAGTAAACATACACCACAGAGTAAGCAAGCGGAAAGTAACACTAAGCAAAAACAGAGTACAACTAAAAGTGCGGAAAGTAAAAAGGGGCCGGAAATACAAGCCCAACTGTAAAGTACAACTCGAAAGGGAAAACAGCAACTGAAAAGTAAAGCTGCTACGCCGAGCTGTCCACTGGAAATCCCACCTGAAGGGTGGGTACAGATAGCTCCTCTGCTCCTCGGGTCCCGCCGTCTGCTCCGAGTATGTCCCGCCCAGTGGTCTGCCTCTGGGTACCGCCTCGTCGTATAGTCCACCTCCAGGTACCGTCCAGTCCTCGAACACTCGGCCTCTGTCAGTACTGGCCGTCGTCTGCAACCAACACAATGAGGTGCGGGCATAGCCCGTGCAGGGGTGAGTATAACGATACTCAGTAGGGACCCCGAGACCCTCAAGGTCTCACTAAAACCAACAAGGATAACCACAAGAAGATCTCAACAGTTAAACTCTACTTAGGTATATGCCCATACATATACCTAAGTTATCAAGTAACCCATCTCAGTCATGAGGAAACACAAGGATCATGAGATCAACGGATAACCACTACCCAGGTATATGCCCATACATATACCTAAGTTATCAAGTAACCCATCTCAATCATGAGGAAACACAAAGGTCAAAAGTCTCAGCTCAAACCAGGATTTTCATTATCGAAACCGTAACTGCTGAAGATCTCCGTCTCTAGAGTGTACAGTGGTCCTGTCACGACTCTGAGGTACTGCTCACTAACCTAAGACTGCTGAAGTACTCCTCCTGTCGAGTACTGCGGGTCTGCTGCCAACTACCGGGCGCTCCGTCCGCTGAGGGTCTGCTGCCAAATACCGGGCGCTACCCAGATAGCCTACTGAGGTACTCCTCCTGTCGAGTACCGCGGGTCTGCTGCCAACTACCAGGCGCTCCGTCCTCCGTGGGTCTGCCGCCAAATACCGGGCGCTCCGTCCACTGGGCTAGTCGACTCACTCCAAGTCGAGTCGGTCAAGCAGTCGTCAGGTCTCAGCCGGCTACACGGTCTCCGTACTCTGCACGCTCGTCTCCGGGAGGGTCCGCTCCACGAGCTACTGGTCGATACTCCAAGTATCACAAGGTCCCGCGAAGAAGTGTCTCAAAGGACCGTCTCGTCACAGGGGTCTCAACGCAACAGACGACGCGTCGATCGGACGCCCGGTCTGTGAGTTATTAGCCTTTTCGTCCCAGGGGCCCGCTTGGTTTCGTGAGCAAACCAATCCCGGCCGTAACTCAACTGTACCCCGAACTCCCATAGGGTATACTCAAAGGGACCGTTACTCAACTTAAACACCAACGCCGCTGACGGTTCGTCAAACAGACGTCCTGTCTGAAAGATATCAGCTTTCCCGTTCCAGGGGCCCGGTTGGATTTCGGGTGCGATCCAACCCGGCCACTACTAACTGTATCCAAAACTCGGGCGAAGGATACCAAATGTTCCGTATCGTAAACAGGAACTCAACGCAACAGACGGTGCGTCGATCGGACGCCCGGTCTGAGAGTTATTGGCATTTTCGTCTCCGGGGCCCGGTTGGTTTTTAAGGCAAAACCAACCCGACCGTACTCCACCTGCGTCCAAACCTCGGGCGGAGTATGCCAAAAGATCCGTCTCACTAAGAGGAACACAACGCGGCTGACGGCACGTCAATCGGACGTCCGTAGCTCAAGATATGAGCGTTTCTGCTCCGAAGGCCCAGTTGGTTTCGTGAACGAACCAACCCGGCCGAACTCAAAGTAATCCGAAACCTTGAGTGCGATATACCAAAACGACCGTCTCGATCCAAGGATCGCGTTGCCGCAGACGGTTCGTCATTCGGAGGTCCGAGGCTCAAGTTATGAGCCAAAAACCAATTCTGGTTCGAAACGGGGGGGTCCGGGTCCGGCCCGACCCGGCCCGACCCCCCCCCCCCCCCCGGGGCGGCGCGGCGGCGGCGCGACGGCGGGCCGCGGCGGCTGGCGCCTGGCGCCGCATGAGGGTGGCACGCGGGGGCTAAGCCCCCGCTTCTTTGGAGCGGCGCGACCTTGTGCCGCGCCTTTTGCAACAAACGGCCCCCACGTGGGGGCCGGTTTGATTTAAAGGAACCGGGGGGCTGCTGCCCCCCTTTCATGGAACCGCCCCCCTCTTTAAGAGGGGGGTTTTACACGCTGGCCGGGGGAATTTATTCCCCCGGATTTAAGCCTTCCGGCCGGCCAGCTGGCCGGCCGGTTTTCTCCAACGGGACTGGAAATTCCGGTCCCCCCTTCGGCTTCCGACGCCGGCGGCCCGGCCGCCGGTCTTCTCTTCCGCCGCGGCCCGGAACCGGCCGCGGTCTCCTCGTCCCGCCGCGGCCCGGAACCGGCCGCGGTGTTCGTCGTCCGGCGCGGTGCGACGGCACCGCGCCCCTTTGCCGTGCTTTGATATTCATTCAACGCGGCGCGACGGCGTCGCGTTCTTGTTGTTTCTTCCAAGGTGCGCGCGCGACGGCATCGCGTAAGTTGAACGTACAATTATCCGCGTGGTGCGACGGCACCACGCCACCTTGCTTCCGCCCGCAAGATTAAACAACATGAACGATGGAGGGGGTTCGGCCGTGTTCATGCGGTCCGGCCCCCTCACGTTGAGCAATAACGCATCTTAAAATAAACAACATCCCCACGTTAGTTATACGAACCACGAGCAAGAATGAAATAATTAAATATTAAATCAACAACCCCTACCTTGGTATAAGGTTCGAAGATTTGTCTACGTTCCGCGGAAGACGACGTCGCGGAGGTCGGGCGTCGCGGTCGTCGTTCGTCAAATTCGACGACGAAGAGGCGCGTCCGAAGAGGCACGTCGTTGGCGAAACCTTGTACGCCGACGAAGGTTGTCCGAGGAAGGTGCGGTGTTCTCTCTCGTTGACACCGAAGACGAAGAAGAGCGGAGCGGCGTTCTTCGTCGGAACTTGAGCGTTCTACGTCAAGTCTTGAGGAAAGTCAAATAAAAAGGAAACAACGAACTCAAGAACCCCTACCTCGATAGTCGCACGTTGACGGAGTCGTGGAATATCGGTGTCGATTCCTTTGACGTCGGAGGAAGAGTCGTTGTCGATGGCGTTCGTCGCGGAAAACTGTCGCGGAAGAGATGATGCGGAAGAAGAACGCCACGTCGCGGATATGGCATCGCGGAAAGACCGTGTTCTTCGGCGAAGAAGTTCTTCGTTGAAGAACGGCGTTCTTCGTGTTCTTCGTCAAGGTTGAAGAAGAAAGAAAAGCCCTCAACCACTCCAAGATGGCTAAGAGTTCTAACCCAACAAAATAAGACAAAGTCTTATTTTATTCACAAAAAGAATTTCAAAGGTTTGAAATTCAAATAAGAGATAACTCCACATTTATTAACAAGTTGTCATGTTAATTAAAGAGGGGTTAAGGGAGTTTGAGGGAAGATGAGAGGTTTAGGTTTCGTGTGGGCCCCACCACACTTAATCCTCTCAAGGGAGGTTAAGTGGGTGTGGGTCCCACCCCTAACTCCCTTTGAGAGGAGTTAACCTACAAAAAGTAAAATAAAAAGAATTCACACTTTTTATTCAACTTTTTTTATAAATCTCCCAAAAACTAACTTTCAACCCGAAACAAACGCAACTCCCGAAAAGGTCTCTTTAAGAGAATATCGGCGCTGCGAGTTCATCGGTGCCCTCAGATTTCAATTCCGAGCACCGTATAAAAAGTTAGAAAAACCCGCTCGTTCGTTCACTGAACATACCCGAGCCAAACTTCAGAAATTAATTCCGGGCACTCCGGGCCTCGGAATCAGGTGCCGTCTGAAACCGCGCTCTTGTAAAATTCTAAAGAAAATTAAGAAAAAAATTTCCCTTGAATTTTACGGGTCTTTACATTACTCCCACCTCAGGGCTTTACGTCCCCGTAAAGATACATCAAAAACTAGGGAAACAAATGAGGGTACTGAGCACGCATCTGAGCCTCCCGCTCCCATGTGCTCTCCTGGAGATTCCCGTGCCGCTATCTGTTGCGCACAAGAGGAATCGATCGCCCATGCAGGACCCGCTCCTGTCGATCCTCTATCTCCACCGGAACCTCCGTAAAAGTCGCCCCATCGTCAACGTCAAGCTCCACATGGTCAAGGATGTGCGTCGGGTCGTGCACGTATCTCCTCAGCTGAGACACGTGGAAGACGTCGTGCACCCGGTGCAACTGAGGTGGTAGAGCCAGGCGATAAGCCACCTCACCAACCCTGCTGAGGACCTGGAAGGGTCCGATGAAGCGCGGAGATAACTTGTCGCCTTGGCCAAATCTCCGAATACCACGTCGAGGTGAGACCCGCAAGAAGACGTGGTCACCATCCTCGAACTCTAGTGGCCTCCGCCTCCTGTCAGCGTATGACTTCTGCCGGCTCTGTGCTGTCCTCATCCGCTCCTGGATGACATGGACCTCCTCTGACGTGGCCCGGACCATCTCTGGTCCCACAAGAGCTGCAAGATTTCTTCTTTGCCGATAAGAGAAACCTGGTCTCATCCCCTAGATGAACCACATTCTTTGCCTAAAACAGTCAATCCTAACATGGATGATACTAATCCATACCAAGGATGACGTCGTAAGGCCTCGACGCTACTACTAAGAGATCCAACCGTTACTCTCGCCTCCAAGGGTTGAGTCACACTGTCGGCATCAGTGTGTGGTAACTGGTCTCCTCCAGTAGATGTCTCACAAGTGAGGGTCAAGTCAACAGTCAACTGGAACCTCTTAGTAACATCACAAAAGAGGACAGGAATGAAAACATCACAAAGGATGCGTCTTTTATTATTGCAGCTCATAATACAAGACGCTACACAAAAGCAGCAAGGAACCAGAAGTACAAGGATGTATCCAATAGTTCTGCTCCTGTCCATCGGCTCCCAGAGCTCCATGTTCGTAAGCTTCAGCTGCCTGAAGCTGTGCTCTCGCATGTTCACCTACTCCTTGTGGTCGGGGTGGACCTCCTGGTGGTGGTGGTGGCAGAGCCTCAAAGCGTCGTCCACCACCTGCTGCTCGGCCAGCTCCTCTGCCTCGTCCGCCTCCTCCCTGCGGACCGCCACGGTCGAACCTCTGCCTCTGCCTAGGTGGTTCCTCAACCGTCTGCTGCTCCTCCGCATGGCGGGTCGGGCAGTCACGAGCCATGTGGCCTTGCCCGCCGCATGCAAAGCACTGTATTCCACTCAAAAGACTGGCTCCGCGCTGTGTGCCCTGCACTGCTGAGCCAGTGCCCTGAGGTCGTCTGCCTGAAGGCCTGGTCTGTCTGGACCCCTGAGTCATCTGTCGGCTACCTGCTACCGAAGACTCCGCTACGTGCCGCCCTGCGGTGGGTCGCTGCGCTGGTGAAGACTCAGCAAGGAAGCTCTCAATCAGAAGAGCCCGCTCCAGTACTCCTATCTGAGTAGGTATGCTGAGGGAGATCAGCGATGCCCTGATCTCGTGTCTCAAACCCTGCTCGAAGGTCCAAGCCCGGAAGAATGGGTCCCGTACCATGTCGGTCGAGTAGCGCGAGAGATCGGTAAATCTCGCCGAGTACTGAGCGACCGTCATGCTGCCCTGCCGCAGCTGCAGAAGCTCCTGGATACGCACCGCACGAAGGGTGGCTGGGACGAACTCCGAGCGGAAGAGGCTCTCAAAGTCCGTCCAAAGTAGAGATGCCCCATCGTGCACCTGGAGCATCAAGCTCCACCATCGTCCTGCTGCTGCGTGTAGTAGGCTCGCAGCGAGGATCACCATGAGGTCTGCTGGTGTCCTCACTAGCCTAAACACTCGTACCACTGCCTCCAGCCAGTCCTCTGCAGCCTGGGGATCCGTCTCCCCGCGAAACCTGGGCGGTCGCTGGCGCTGAAACTCATGCAGTGCGCTGAGGCGACGTGCATCATCAGTGGCTGCTGCTGGAAGCATCGGGGGTTCGGCGGGTAGAGCTACCGCCGGTGCCACTGCTGACAAAGGGCCCTGCACCGAGGCCTCGTCGCTCGGTGGGCTGTCGTCACGCTCAACTCTCGGAACCCTAGCTGGCTGCCGTCGTGGGGCCATCCTGAAAGAAACAACGTAACACGATCAAACGATTATACCTGGTGAGCTGACCTGGTTTGAGCTGTTTTAAGGGAAAAAAAACCTTTGAAAACACACACGCAATCAGTGTTTTCGTGCACAAAGTCGGAAATCAGTTTTCAGGGTCTTGGTGTATGGATACGTCGGCCGCCCGCACCAACACTGGACTCCCTGAACTAAAAACCACACTCGGTACCCTTAACACTATTGCTTCACAGAAAGAAAGATCAGAGTCTGCGGTAGAACCGACCACCTCTGATACCAATTTGTCATGACCCGCCCTCGGGGTCCGTGCCGTGACTACCCCAAGCCCGCCTTCCATAGGCCAGGGGCTGGCGACTAGCACCAAGGCGTAAATCCCGGAAAAAGGGAAGGCATTGCCTTTGTAAAGTAAACATACACCACAGAGTAAGCAAGCGGAAAGTAACACTAAGCAAAAACAGAGTACAACTAAAAGTGCGGAAAGTAAAAAGGGGCCGGAAATACAAGCCCAACTGTAAAGTACAACTCGAAAGGGAAAACAGCAACTGAAAAGTAAAGCTGCTACGCCGAGCTGTCCACTGGAAATCCCACCTGAAGGGTGGGTACAGATAGCTCCTCTGCTCCTCGGGTCCCGCCGTCTGCTCCGAGTATGTCCCGCCCAGTGGTCTGCCTCTGGGTACCGCCTCGTCGTATAGTCCACCTCCAGGTACCGTCCAGTCCTCGAACACTCGGCCTCTGTCAGTACTGGCCGTCGTCTGCAACCAACACAACGAGGTGCGGGCATAGCCCGTGCAGGGGTGAGTATAACGATACTCAGTAGGGACCCCGAGACCCTCAAGGTCTCACTAAAACCAACAAGGATAACCACAAGAAGATCTCAACAGTTAAACTCTACTTAGGTATATGCCCATACATATACCTAAGTTATCAAGTAACCCATCCCAGTCATGAGGAAACACAAGGATCATGAGATCAACGGATAACCACTACCCAGGTATATGCCCATACATATACCTAAGTTATCAAGTAACCCATCTCAATCATGAGGAAACACAAAGGTCAAAAGTCTCAGCTCAAACCAGGATTTTCATTATCGAAACCGTAACTGTTGAAGAGCTCCGTCTCTAGAGTGTACAGTGGTCCTGTCACGACTCCGAGGTACTGCTCACTAACCTAAGACTGCTGAAGTACTCCTCCTGTCGAGTACTGCGGGTCTGCTGCCAACTACCGGGCGCTCCGTCCGCTGAGGGTCTGCTGCCAAATACCGGGCGCTACCCAGATAGCCTACTGAGGTACTCCTCCTGTCGAGTACCGCGGGTCTGCTGCCAACTACCAGGCGCTCCGTCCGCCGTGGGTCTGCCGCCAAATACCGGGCGCTCCGTCCACTGGGCTAGTCGACTCACTCCAAGTCGAGTCGGTCAAGCAGTCGTCAGGTCTCAGCCGGCTACACGGTCTCCGTACTCTGCACGCTCGTCTCCGGGAGGGTCCGCTCCACGAGCTACTGGTCGATACTCCAAGTATCACAAGGTCCCGCGAAGAAGTGTCTCAAAGGACCGTCTCGTCACAGGGGTCTCAACGCAACAGACGGCGCGTCGATCGGACGCCCGGTCTGTGAGTTATTAGCCTTTTCGTCCCAGGGGCCCGGTTGGTTTCGTGAGCAAACCAATCCCGGCCGTAACTCAACTGTACCCCGAACTCCCATAGGGTATACTCAAAGGGACCGTTACTCAACGTAAACACCAACGCCGCTGACGGTTCGTCAAACGGACGTCCTGTCTGAAAGATATCAGCTTTCCCGTTCCAGGGGCCCGGTTGGATTTCGGGTGCGATCCAACCCGGCCACTACTAACTGTATCCAAAACTCGGGCGAAGGATACCAAATGTTCCGTATCGTAAACAGGAACTCAACGCAACAGACGGTGCGTCGATCGGACGCCCGGTCTGAGAGTTATTGGCATTTTCGTCTCCGGGGCCCGGTTGGTTTTTAAGGCAAAACCAACCCGACCGTACTCCACCTGCATCCAAACCTCGGGCGGAGTATGCCAAAAGATCCGTCTCACTAAGAGGAACACAACGCGGCTGACGGCACGTCAATCGGACGTCCGTAGCTCAAGATATGAGCGTTTCTGCTCCGAAGGCCCGGTTGGTTTCGTGAACGAACCAACCCGGCCGAACTCAAAGTAATCCGAAACCTTGAGTGCGATATACCGAAACGACCGTCTCGATCCAAGGATCGCGTTGCCGCAGACAGTTCGTCATTCGGAGGTCCGAGGCTCAAGTTATGAGCCAAAAACCAATTCTGGTTCGAAACGGGGGGGTCCGGGTCCGGGCCGACCCGGCCCGACCCCCCCCGGGGCGGCGCGGCGGCGGCGCGGCGGCGGCGGCGGTGCGGCGGCGCGGCGGCGGCGGTGCGGCAGCGCGGCGGCGCGGCGGCGGGCCGCGGCGGCTGGCGCCTGGCGCCGCACGAGGGTGGCACGCGGGGGCTAAGCCCCCGCTTCTTTGGAGCGGCGCGGCCTTGTGCCGCGCCTTTTGCAACAAACGGCCCCCACGTGGGGGCCGGTTTGATTTAAAGGAACCGGGGGGCTGCTGCCCCCCTTTCATGGAACCGCCCCCCTCTTTAAGAGGGGGGTTTTACACGCTGGCCGGGGGAATTTATTCCCCCGGTTTTAAGCCTTCCGGCCGGCCAGCTGGCCGGCCGGTTTTCTCCAACGGGACCGGAAATTCCGGTCCCCCCTTCGGCTTCCGACGCCGGCGGCCCGGCCTCCGGTCTTCTCTTCCGCCGCGGCCCGGAACCGGCCGCGGTCTCCTCGTCCCGCCGCGGCCCGGAACCGGCCGCGGTGTTCGTCGTCCGGCGCGGTGCGACGGCACCGCGCCCCTTTGCCGTGCTTTGATATTCATTCAACGCGGCGCGACAGCGTCACGCTCTTGTTGTTTCTTCCAAGGTGCGCGCGCGACGACATCGCGTAAGTTGAACGTACAATTATCCGCGTGGTGCGACGGCACCACGCCACCTTGCTTCCGCCCGCAAGATTAAACAACATGAACGATGGAGGGGGTTCGGCCGTGTTCATGCGGTCTGACCCCCTCACGTTAAGCAATAACACATCTTAAAATAAACAACATCCCCATGTTAGTTATACGAACCACGAGCAAGAATGAAATAATTAAATATTAAATCAACAACCCCTACCTTGGTATAAGGTTCGAAGATTTGTCTACGTTCCGCGGAAGACGACGTCGCGGAGGTCGGGCGTCGCGGTCGTCGTTCGTCAAATTCGACGACGAAGAGGCGCGTCCGAAGAGGCACGTCGTTGGCGAAACCTTGTACGCCGACGAAGGTTGTCCGAGGAAGGTGCGGTGTTCTCTCTCGTTGACACCAAAGACGAAGAAGAGCGGAGCGGCGTTCTTCGTCGGAACTTGAGCGTTCTACGTCAAGTCTTGAGGAAAGTCAAATAAAAAGGAAACAACGAACTCAAGAACCCCTACCTCGATAGTCGCACGTTGACGGAGTCGTGGAATATCGGTGTCGATTCCTTTGACGTCGGAGGAAGAGTCGTTGTCGATGGCGTTCGTCGCGGAAAACCGTCGCGGAAGAGATGATGCGGAAGAAGAACGTCACGTCGCGGATATGGCGTCGCGGAAAGACCGTGTTCTTCGGCGAAGAAGTTCTTCGTTGAAGAACGGCGTTCTTCGTGTTCTTCGTCAAGGTTGAAGAAGAAAGAAAATCTCTCAACCACTCCAAGATGGCTAAGAGTTCTAACCCAACAAAATAAGACAAAGTCTTATTTTATTCACAAAAAGAATTTCAAAGGTTTGAAATTCAAATAAGAGATAACTCCACATTTATTAACAAGTTGTCATGTTAATTAAAGAGGGGTTAAGGGAGTTTGAGGGAAGATGAGAGGTTTAGGTTTCGTGTGGGCCCCACCACACTTAATCCTCTCAAGGGAGGTTAAGTGGGTGTGGGTCCCACCCCTAACTCCCTTTGAGAGGAGTTAACCTACAAAAAGTAAAATAAAAAGAATTCACACTTTTTATTCAACTTTTTTTATAAATCTCCCAAAAACTAACTTTCAACCCGAAACAAACGCAACTCCCGAAAAGGTCTCTTTAAGAGAATATCGGTGCTGCGAGTTCATCGGTGCCCTCGGATTTCAATTCCGAGCACCGTATCAAAAGTTATAAAAACCCGCTCGTTCGTTCACTGAACGTACCCGAGCCAAACTTCAGAAATTAATTCCGGGAACTCCGGGCCTCGGAATCAGGTGCCGTCTGAAACCGCGCTCTTGTAAAATTCTAAAGAAAATTAAGAAAAAAATTTCCCTTGAATTTTACGGGTCTTTACAAATATATATTAATTATGGACCTACATGTCATATTTATCATATGAGAGGAAAAATCCCATCTTAGTTAATCCTTAACCATTTACACGATCAATGTCATATCCAAACACCCCTTTATTATTTTTGCCTTAAGGAATGTGTAAGAAAGAAATAAACGTATGAAGGTTGCCATGATATGTATCGAGACAAATTTTAAGAAATGTGATGTCTCTTTCTTGAATTCTGTTTTCTCATTATTTAAAATGAGGAACATTGAAAATTAAACTATTGAAACTTGATGGTGAGTTGTGGTAGAATAAGTAAAAAATGAGGTAGAGTGGTCTAGAAAGAAACTTTTTAAAATCTATGGGGAGTTTATGTGAATCATTTAGATGATGTATGAGTGGAAGTAATGCCTTACATATAGTTCATTGATGTTAATATATAAGGTTTGTTCCCTTTATAGTTTTTCAAAAAAGGAGTTTTGTAAAATTCATCAGGGTGGAGTATAAGAGTAACTTACAAAATTCACTAGATATTGATGATTATTTATATATGACATATAGGAAATTTTATGTTACCAAGAAAAATAAAAGGTCCCCGACATATATCAATTATGGTGGGACCGGTGTACTAGTATGGATCCTACATAAAGATGGATTAGACTACATGTACATGTGTATTTGAGTGATTAATGATCAAAATTGGATGAATTTTCAATAGTGAAAGAAATATTATAACTTCCATGAAATGAAAGGAAGTAGTAATGTTCTATTATGGATATAGGGAAAAAATTGAATCACATAATCATTGTGTTCTTTCATCTTGATGATTTTTAACATGATTTTTTATTATGTGAGTGCATGGAAGAGTTAAATTAGTGAAGTGTATTTGGTGTGCTTTACTTTTAAATTTTAGTACATTGGTTTCATGAGGCTATTTTAATCAGATTAGGTTTGGAGGTTTTTTTGATGTTTGAATATTACAATGGTTTAACTTATGGTGATATTTATTTTTAATCCAAACTAGTTATACCAAAGTAGTTTATAATTAGAGTGTTCTATATGTGTAGAAGTAGGATATTAGTTTAACATTCTTAGATTGATGTTTCTTTTATCTAGTTAGAGTATTTGGTTTGGAAGGTATTCCATTAAAATAAGTCTAATTTAAGATAAAAAAATTCAATGAGATGTACGTTTTCTACTGAAGGATATATAAGGAGGACTATATGATTCATAATGACCCTATGGTTCTATTGAATGGAGTAAAATTAAAGAAAATGGATGAATTATAATAGAAAATAATATATAGAATGGTAAATAAATTGATTTTAATGTCATTAGAATTGAAAATTTCCATTAATATCCAACAAGTAAAGGCCATAGTATCATAGATAAAGGATCTATAAAACATGTATGAGAACCCAATTGCATTAAATAATGTTTTTATAATAATTATCATATTTATTATGAGAATATTGAAAGGAATATTAGATGATGATAATGTTAATTTATTTAATAGGATTAAAATTAACTTGACATTAATTAAATTTCACACAATATGTGTGGGGTTTATTTCTAAATTCATCATTAATAGAATCATAGGGCCTAATACCAACTAATTTAACTAACACTTATAAGAAACCTATGCTAGTATTTGAGAATGTGATAGATTTAATAGTAAATAAAGAACTCAAATTGATTCAAGTCCATGAACATACCAAAATAACACTATATATAGAGGGTAATGGATTTCCACTCAATGGAATTGTCAAGTTAAACCCGAAGATATATCAATGGAGAAATTTCAAGAGAACTTGTCTAGGCACAGACATGTAAATTAACATTGTTATAAGTGAGGGAATATCTTGAAATATTACAACTATCATTATGTTAATTCTTGAAGTTCATATTTAATAATTTCAAGTTACCTTAATTATACTATTGAGGGTAATAATAATTTGTTTCTATGTGTCAATATAATATTAGAATCCTGAATAATTGATTTGAGAGATTTATTCCATTCCATGGAAGAGATAGTATGAATGGAAAATTAGTTTTCTATATGGTTCAACATGCATCACATTGTTGATAATTATTTCCTTGATGTTAGGGTTAAGGTTGGTGTTTATGTTAAAATTTAAATTAGAAGCATCTTGAAGTTACAAAATGTTTCATAATTTATATGTTTCTGAATGCACATAATTTATATAGGTTATTTGGATAAAGAAGGATTCATAAAAATCATTGAAAATATAGTATGGATAATTATGTGGGATTTCATGTTCATGAATAGAGGTGTAAAAGTTAGAACATTGTATCTAATGGTAAGATCAGAAGGATAAAAAATTACACTAATTTTAACTTATTAAGGTTCTGGGATGTGTAACTGGTATTTTGGGAACCTTAGTGAGTATAACATAGTATTTTAAATGAAAAAGGGTATAATATAGCTTGATCACATAGAGTTAATTTTTTTAATATTTTTATAATAAAAAATAAGAGAAAGGTGTTACTAATCTTGAATGGTAGGTCAAAAATATCTAAAATATTGAGCTTGAGCACAAGGATGTTTGGGGGTCTATATGAGTTCATTCTCAAATAGGGTCACTATAATTTATTATATTAATTATTCCATTAGGAAACCCGATCTCATACCCCTTTTCAAGCACAATTGAAAGATAATGGCTCATTTCCCTTCTCAACCAAAGGTAACTCATTTTCCCCGGTCACAGAATGATTGAGATGATGCCCTGAAAAGTCTAGATGCTTCTCTTGTAGAGCCTGACTAGGATGATATTGTCATCCATGTGTCACATTGAAGAGTTATTGCTCCCATTATTTTAGATGATGATTATATATAGTAGGTAAACCACCTGACTACCAGTGCTTTCACATTGGGATATACAGACCCCCACAACTGAAGAAGCCTCTAATTTGATAAATCATTTCATCGAGTATCTAAAACATGGAATTCTATCACATAAAAGATCCAAAAGTGAGAAAATCCATCAGCGTGTAGCCCGTTTCACCATTCATAGTGGGACTAACCTTGAGAAGACTCTCTACATACATGAGTTTTATAGAATTCTCCTCCACTACATCCAAGGATATTAGATTTTCCAAGTTATATAGGAAGTTCATGATGGGTCCTGTAGTGTTCATCATGATGGATTGAAGATCTCCCACTAGATTCAAAGTTTGGTGTAATTATGGACCACCATGTTCCATGACTGTATCAAATTCTCTATGAGGTTCTATTCATGTCAGATCCCTTCCAACTTTCTACATAGACCAAAAGATCCCCTTCATACTACAATGTACTCATAGCCCTTTGAATATTGGGGGTCGGTGTCATGGGGCCATATCCACCAGCAACAGATCACTGGTGTAGGTTCATTCTGATTAAGATGGATTTCTTATCTAAGTGGGAAAAAGTGACCCCCATGAAGTAAGTCAAGTCCTAGTTAGTTGTTTAATTTTTTAGCTCTAATATCATCCATCATTTTGGAGTCCCTCACAATATTCTCACCAATAACTACACCAAATTCAGGGAAGTTGAGATGAAGAAGTTTTATGCAAAGCACAACATCCGGTACAACCATACATCCTACTATCATGTGCAAGAGAATTGAAAGATCAAGTAATTAAAAAAAACCCTCTCCAAAATTGTAAAAAATATGGAGGGAAATAAGAAAAAAAGTTGTCTAGATAGGATCCCCAATACTCTCTAGTATTATCATAAAATGACTTAGAATTCCAACCAGGTGACTTCATATTCCCTGTTGTACAAAACAGATGTTTCCCTACCCATCGAGATCTAGTTTCCATCACTCGAAATTGTTTTCTATAACCAACATACACTAGATAAAATGGAATAAGTCCATCTTACTGATATTGAATCCCTTGAAGAGAACATTCATCATGACTTTCATAATCTAGAGAGGCACTAGAAAAAGATGGCCATATCATTTAATAAGAATGTTAGTCTCTGCTCCTTCCTCAAGGGTGATACATTGCTAGATATCAGAACACCTATGATACCCAACAGAAATCCTCCAATGTTGGAGTCCAAGTGGGATGGGCCTTTCATCATTCAAAAGGTATATAAAAATGGAGAATATTCTTTGATCACTATATATGGAGAATTCATCACTCCTCCTGCAAATTCAAAGTTTTTCAAGCAATACTTTGCATAAGGAGGTAATGATGTGCTTGCAACATGATGTTTAACTATGATAGTATAGTCTGAGTTGTATGATTTTAAACTACATAGACTTAGTCCAAGAATCACAACTTAAAAATGTATGAGGGGTTCTTTCTAGACTATGTTGTGTGGTTTGGGCCTCTTTGGTCCACATTAATGTCGGTTTTGCTATAACATCACACTATCACATCCTCCTAAATCCCCTTATCCTATATTCCAAACTCTATGGACTAAAACTAAAATCCAATGGTCCATGAATCATCACATTAAACTGTTTTTAGTAGGTCCAAGAATTATAAAATTAAACTATTTGTAACCCCCTTGGTCCAAGAATGACAACCTTAAACAGAGATCCCAAGTCTTAGCATCATGAATCTAAACTATTTGTGTGTATCCTTAGGAATATGTCACACAACATGAGCCTTTAGGGCCCCCATTCATGTTATGTTAATCCTATCGTGTAAGAACCCAAATATTCTTTTCTGGTATGGATCTTGATTTTGGGAGTTTTTGAGAAAAAGGGAATATTTTGGAACTTTTATAAGTACATGCTGTGTACTAAAGAGTACACGCCATGTACCCGGTTGCTGCAGATAGTTGTGTACTGGCTATTTAATGGCCGAGTACATGGCCATGGGGGGGGGGTATGTTGTATACCACTAATGTTCTGGGCCATCTAAGGAAAATACATGGCGTGTCAATTAATAGCACACACGATGTACTTTTCTTTTAATTTACTAATCGGACCGGGGTTGCATCTAATCCCCAGAATCGTCTTCTTCTGGCCGTGTCTCATGATAGAGCATAAAAAATCGCTGATTCCTCTTTGATCCACCAATCCATCATACATTCTCTGAATCAAACACCTTTACTTGCTTTGGAATCACCTCGATGATTTATTACTTCTTCTTGATCCCTTTTTCATGATTCACCCTCGTTTGAGAGTTTTTTGAGATTGTTTTTTGATGTTTTTGTAGATCTATGTCATTCTAGGCTGATTCAAGGGCCAATGTTCGAGATTGTTCTTCATACATCCTCAAGGTAGGTGGTTTTTTTCCTTTAGTTAATTTTCTTTAAGTTTTATATGCCAAAGTGCAGATAACCCATGTTTCGGGTATTTCAAGTTAAGGAAATTCAACCCTATTTTATCTACCTTAGATTGATTGTTGGGTTAAGGGTATGTTGATGTTATATTATAATGAATTGAATGTTTTTGGGAACACCCCATGGGTGAATTTCCTTGTTTGAATGTTTAGGGCCGTTTGTTCCATGTTACTTATGAGGCAGACCTTGTTTCCTTGCCTTGCTTGATATGATGGAATAGATTTTCTTTTGTTACCTGTGGAATGCTTGTAATATGCATTGGGATTGTTTATTTTCATGGTAGTTGAGATTACCTTGGGCTGCTTCATATGGTTTATGAACGATTGAATTACATAGGGCTGTGAGAACCTGGTGTTGTTATACCACAGGAGGAATTGACATTGAGTACTTCCTCAGAGTGTCTATTATATTTCATGCTAGGAGACCACATTGGGGATTGACGGTGAGTGCTAACTCAGTGTGTCTATAGTTTAAGTTATGAGAACATAGAGGGATTTGATGTTGCGGGCTTCCCGAGAGAGTCTTTAGTTATTTAGGAATGACCATAGGGGGAATTGACAGTGAGTGCTTCCTCAAAGTGTCTTTTCATTATTATTGATTACTTGGACAGAGGGGTTAGACTATGTGAGATACCCTAAGGGTTAATTTAAATATTTAATGTTTGTGACGCGTCTTCCAAGTCAAATCACAAGCTTGGATTCGGTCCTGTTAGGTAGTCTTCTGGGATACTTGTTGTGATACTTGATTAAATTTTGAACATTAAATGATAATGAATGTAAACAGAAACTGTAGTATTTAGTTAATTTTGTGTACTCCTAGTTTCTTTGCTGCATTCCATTATTACCTGCTATATATACTCACTGTAAGTTAGGAACAAATCTTGTGGTGGTTGCCTACTGTTTTTCATCTCACAACCTGTTTGGGTTATGCTTTTGGACCCAAACAGATTATATGGTTGCAGGTATAGATAAGGGGAAACACCCTTCTTCATTAGGTAAGTGATTACTATGGAGTTGGAGTGAATGGGACCAATTTGAGGCTTGTGATGCTATTGGAGTTTATTTTTTTTCTTTTGTACTTTGGTTTAGTACTGTATTTTGAGTATTGTGACTTGTTTGGATATTTTCTTAGAGATATGTGACATGAATCATTTATATATGTTCTCTAGTTGTTTATTTACTCTTAGTATTCCACTATTTACTTGTTGTATAGAATTATTTCTTCCGCTACTGTTTATTATTTGTTATTTGGCTATGCATACTCTACCAATGAGGGTATAGTTTTCCCACTATCAAACCCAAGGACCTCGCTATTAGTCAGCTGCCTCTGGTGTTTGGGGAAATATGCCTGAGGCTATGTGACCAACCAGGTACAGGGAACCTTTGGGCAGCACCTGAAACCGGGATGTTAAAAAGTGGTATCAAGGGAGGTTCTTTTTTCTACTTTTTCTTACTTTTTGGAGCATATAGACATGGATAGGAAGGAATAGGTAGTTGGTAATAAGTTTTTCCTGAGAGTAGCTAACCTGTGTACATGGAAAAGCTAATATACCTCGAATATTGCATTTTTTTGGTTTTTTCAATTATTATAGTTGAATTGATTTCACCATTGGGTGATACACATGTTTTGTACAGTTATTATTTGTATCCTTGAGGTTCTATTTCTGTTGAAACCTGATGATGTGAGGGTATTCCATCTCATACATCATATAGGAACTTGATAGGGATCACATGTCATGCATTCTTATCATGCCATTTAGGGTGCATTACTGATTTCATGTTGTTGTGATAGATGTTGTTCTAGATATTCATAATGTAGTGATAGATTCCTTGATAGAATACTTACTATTTTGGTGAGGTATTGGTAATTGTAATGTATCATTTTAATGGGCACCAAAATTTGGAGTGTAAGGTGTTATAGGGCCTCTTGGATCAGAATTAGGTGGATCATATAGAACTTTAACTGAATTTGATTATGATATGACATGAATATAATGCCAAGATTTGATTAGCGGCAGTATAAGTCCCCATGGATCGAAATTTGGCACATTAATGCTTGATTCAGTATTTTATGGGATTCTAGAGTAGTTTCTATGGATTAATGTCCAGAAAAACCCAGAATACACGTCATGTGATGATTAGTACACGCAATGCATCCTTTTATTTGGGAATAAAATGTTTTTATTAAGTACACGCTGTGTAATTTTACTAAATGTCATGTAGATAATGACCATGTGACTGACTGTGTGAGTAGAGGCACATGAATGAGTAACCTTTTGTAGGAAAAATAGTATATGTAATAACCACACCATGTATCCATTTACCGTGTGACCAACCATGTGGGTAGAGACATGGGTTGAAAAAATCTTTTCTTGAACATGATGTGTATTAGGAATACATACCTTGTTTTAGTGATCCATGTATCTAGCCGTGTGACCAAAAAAATGGGTCGGTGAAATCATTATAGTACATACTGTATTTGGCATACACATGTTGTGTAGTTTAGTTCTAAGATAACCATGTAGTTCGAGCCATGTAGGAGTATATGGGCAGGAGGTAACATTCAAGTACATGTCGCGTCTCAAGGAGAATATTACGTGTGTACAAGTGCTACATGACTAGGTTTGATATAGGTACAATCCATGTCAAAATCCTAATAGAACACACTGTGTAGGGGTTATACATGATTTGTCCCCTTGTTTTGTAAAACTGGATTGTTTTATTCTCCTTCTCCCTTCTTGAACTTCTACGTTTCAGTATTTGATAATATTGAACTAAGGTGTGTGCTTGACGTTTCATAGTCATGCCACCAAGATGTCCTCTGGTTGTACACCAGATACAAGGAAACAATCAAACACAGGAAACAATATTCCAACAACTACTAGAAAATCCTCCCATCATGACCTTCATGGAACCAGTAGTCATTTCAGATACATGTTCTGATGCATAGTTCCAAGAAGGATTTATTAGAACGATACATAATTTCCAAGGAGCACCGCATCCTACCCCGTCTATGGCAGAGTTGATGCAGGTTTTTCAATAGCATCCTCCTCCCACATTCTCAGGGGATGGATGACCCCAAGATATAGAGTCATGGCTAGAATCCATGATATCTATCTTAGAGAATATTAAGACACCTCTTGAGTGGAAGGTGAATCTCGCAACCTACATGCTTTGAGATTCTACCAAGCGATAGTGGGATGTGATATCACATGTGGGATGCCAGCAGGTTATGGAATGGGATGAGTTCCAGTGGAACTTATATGACTACTTCTACCTGGAGACCTTGATGGATCATGGAGGTTGAGAGTTCATGAGTTGGGAGTAGGGTACTCTCTCAGTCATGGAGTATTCTTCTCTCTTCACAGTGTTGCAGTGCTTCACACCCATTTTGGGGGGTGATGAGTTATTTATAGCAAGGAAGTTTGAGGATGGTCTCAAGCATGACATCTAATCCCAGGTGAACATCATCAGGTTGACTTCCATATCTTCTATAGTCATCAGAGCACTAATCACTGAGCGCAACCTGAGGGATTTTGGAGATATGGGCCAGGGTGGTTCAGCATCCAGAGTTGGTACTCTTCTGAATGATAGTAGGAAGTTCCGTAGAAAGTCTACACGTGGAGATCCGAGTAGTAAGGGTTTTATTTTAGGTATCCAGGTGGCATGCTTCCAGTGTGGGAAGTGTATACATAAGAAACATCAGTGCCCGAGAGACCTAGTTGATTGCTGATCTTGTAGCAATATGTGACATCTTCAAAATTTTTGCAATACTGTCCTCCCAGAAGCTAGTGAGGGTGGATCTATTTCGACTCCTCATACTGGATCAGGATGACTAGTTCCACATCAGACTTGGGGCTGGAGTTCTTCAGGCCGTTTAGGCTGAGGTGGTGGTTGCAGCCATAGTGTTCAGACATAGGGTTTTCAACAACTATAGGGTAGATCAGCTCAGGGATATCAGATAGCTTCACAGAGCTGCGGCATAGGTTAGGCTTTAGCACTGGAGAAGATCCAGCCGGAGCAGGATCCCATACCCTCTACGGTTAGAGGTATTATTTTGGTTGTCTCAGTTTTAGCTTCTGCTCTTTGATACAGGGGCTTCCTATAGATTTATATTTGTGCTTGTTGTGGAGATCCTTGGGTTCTATATCTTCACTTCTGCTAATATCATGACGCTGGACACTTTGTTAGGGATTAGAATGTCTAGAGTATTTCAGTGCAAGGAGTTCCCTCTTGAGGTTGGTGGGTGTCACTTCTTGTGGGGCCTTTTTGTCTTTAGAGATGATGGGCTATGACATCATTCTCGAAATGGACTGGTTATTTCCCTTACAGGAAGTTGTCGATTGCTATCGTCATAGGGGGAGCTTTACATCACTAGAGGGAAGTTTGTTTCTACATAATGGTGAATGGGATGTCCAGGAGAGTATAGTTGGACCCAAGAATCATGGGTTGAGAGGTGTTACAACCCAGATTTCTAGTTTGTACCTTGATGACTAGGGGAATTCCCAGAAGTATTTTCCTCCAGTGGTCGATCATTTTCCAGATGTATTTCTCGACAAATTTCCAGGTTTACCTACAGAGGGAGAGGTAGACTTCTCAATTGAGCTTATTCTAGGGGTAGTACATATGTCCATTCCTTCTTATAGTATGGAAACACTGGAGTTGTAGGAGATCAAGAAGTAGTTAGAGGAGTTGTAGGAAAAGGGTTTCATCCGACCCAGTAATTCTCCTTGGGGTTCGTCTATCCTATTTGTGAAGAAGGCTGACAGTGACCTCATACTTTTTTTTGGATTATTAGAAGCTGAACTAGTTGAAGGTTAAGAACCGATATCACTTTCTGTGGATTGATGGTCTCTTTGATTAGCTTAGAGGAGCCCAGGTGTTCTCAAAGACTGATTTGAGATACAACTATCATCAGTTTCACGTTATACCATTATATATAACTCTTTCAACCTTTCAGAGATGGTATGGTCTATACGAGTATGTGGTTATGCCGTTCGGTATCACGAACACACTAATAGTTTTCATGGAACTGAAGAATTGAGTGATCCTTCCTTACATGGATCCTTTTGTGGTAGTCTTCATGGATGATATCTTTGAGTACTCTCAAACTTGACATGACTATGCCACCCATATAGAGAACATTTTGGGTGCACTGAGAGAGCATCTGTTATATGATAAAATCTCAAAATGCCACTTTTGGATGGATCAGATTAACTTCTTGGTTCATATTATCTGAGAGACAGGAGTATTAGTAGACCTAGAGAAAGTGAGAGTAGTAGTTTTTTGGGAGAAACCGAAGAACGTAATTAAGGTACGAAGCTTTCTAGGGTTGGATGGTTACTATATGCATTTTATACAAGACTTTTCACCATTAGTAGTGCCACTGACATGCCTAACTAAGAAGGGTGTGAAGTACTTATGGATAGATTCTTGTGAGTTAGCCTTTCAAGAGATGAAAGGGAGGTTGACATCAGCACCAATACTTGTTCTTTCAGAGCTGGCACAAAGTTACACTGTTAATTGAGATGCATCCTGTATCGGTTGAGAGAAGTACTTATGTCGGGCGAAGGAGTCATTGTGTATGGGTATTAGCATTTTAGGACACATGGGAGGAATTACCCAACACACGTTCTTGATTTAGCAGGAGTTGTACATGCTTTACAATGTTGGAGATATTATACTTTGGGAGATAATTTTGTGGTTTTCACTGACCACAAATTTCTCAAGTATATCTTTACTCATCGTGATCTAAATTAGAGATAACAAAGCTGGGTTGAGTACATTCAGTGATTTGAATTTGAGCTTTCTTATAAGCCTGGGAAGGGAAACACAGTGGCTGATGCTTTGAGCAGGAGGACTCAGATACATGCCGTTCAGGAGGCCAACAATGTGTGGAAGCTTATGGATATGTTCTATGAGATGCATTTGGAGGTGCGTGATAGATAGGGGCATATGTTTCTTTCTTATATAGATTTTACCTCTACTCTACTGGATTACGTGTAAATGAGGAATCTATCAGAATATGAAGGCTTAGTCCTATGGGAGAGTGTGTAAGGAGAGGACCGTACTCCTGGGTGGACCAGAGACGAGGATGAGGTCTTGCATTATCATGGGTGCATATGCATGTCAACAGATACACGTGGGGATGTTATTGTGAGATTTTTATTCCTCATCTTGGGTAATTTATCCTGGTGTCACCAAGATGTATCAAGATGTGCACCGTCAGTACTGGTGGCCATGTATGAAGATGTATGTTGCTGGTTTTGTTATGATATGTTCTACCATTCATTAGGTGAAGGCAGATCATCAGCGACTGGTGAGGCTTTTATAAAAGTTACCCATTCTTAAGTGGAAGTGGAATGATGTCATGATGAATTTATTGACAGGGTAGGTGAGGTCACCTCAAGGGAATGATGCAGTTTGGGTTGTTATTGGCAGACTCACGAAGGTTTCATGATTCTTACCGATCAAGGAGACCTTCAATGTTGATAAGATTAGATGTTTTTACATATGAGATATTGTACGTTTTCATGGGGTTCCACACTCTACCATTTTATATAGAGACACCTATTTTTCTTCTCATGCCTGGCAGGGATTACATAGGGATTTGGGTACATCGGTACTTCTGAGTACAACTTACCATCCTCAGATAGATGTCTAGTCCGAGTGCATGATTTGGGTGTTGGAGGACATGCTTCAAGAATGAGTCATAGATTTTTGAGGTTCTCTAGAGAAGCACCTATCTTTAGTGGAGTTTTCCTAAAATAACATTTTCCCAAATACAATTCAGATGACACCTTGTGAGGCTTTGTACGGTAGGCCATGCCGATCACCCCTATGTTGGCTGGAAGATGGAAAGGCAACTATTATGGGACCTAGTATTGTCCATGAGACCACTGATCAGGTGGAGCTGATTCAGAAAATGATGGATGTTGCACAGTCTCAACAGAAGTCTTATGATGATTGACAGAGATGACCTTTGGAGTTCGAGGTTGGAGATCAGGTTTTCTTACGTGTCACATCGAGCTTGGGACACATGAGGATTAAGAGACAAAGAAAGCTTTCATCGAGATAAACCAGGACATATGAGGTTTTTGAAAGGGTCATATAGGCTACCTGTCCAATGTAGTTACCTTAGATGTACTAGGATATGTATGATGTATTTGATGTTTCTCAGCTACGATGTTACTTATCTGACCCGTCACATGTTTTTCAACCCGAGGTGGTTGATTTGGAGGTGGATTCATCATCCAAGGAGGATCCTATATGGGTTATTGATCGAAGCGCAAAGGTTCTTCCTGGATGGTTTGTTCCTCTGGTATGGGTGTTGTGTCAGCACGACCGAATATAGGAAAAGACTTGGGATAGGGAGAATAATGTGTGATCGCATTGGCCTGAGTTGTTCGAGGATTATACTTTGCCACCTTGTTAGGGAAATTCGAGGAAGAATTTATTTAAAGGGGGGGGGGTGTTTTTAAGAAACCAGATCTTGTTTTCAGGTATGGATCTTGATTTCGGGTGTTTTTGAGAAAGAAGGGGAGATTTTTGAAATTTTATAAGTACACGCTGTGTACTTTGGAGTACACATCATGTACCTAGTTGCCGCAGGTAGCTGTGTACTAGCCGTGTAATGGCCGAGTACATTGTCATATGGGGTGATGTGGTAGACTGATAATTTTGGGGGCTAGTCGAGTAAAATACATGGCTTTTTCATTAAAAGTACACACTATGTACTTTTTATTTTAATTGACTAATCGGACCGGGGTCACATCTAGTCCCCAGAAATTTCTTCTTCTG
Source organism: Viscum album (assembly GCA_963277665.1). NCBI lineage: Eukaryota > Viridiplantae > Streptophyta > Magnoliopsida > Santalales > Viscaceae > Viscum > Viscum album. The sequence goes on from OY728121.1 coordinate 538,282,246, forward strand.
GACATGCCTCATGACGGAGCATACAACATCACCAATTATTCTATGAGCCACTGATCCATCATCCGTTCCCCAAATAAAACACCATCGGTTGTGTTGGAATCGCCTCAATGAGCTATTCCTTCTTCTTTATCCCGTTTTCCTGATTCTCCCTCGTTATAGAGTTATTCGAGGTTGATCATTTTTGATGTTTTTGTAGATCTACCTCGTTCTAGGATGATTCATGGGCTGAAGTTTGAGAGTGTTCTTCATACATCATCAAGGTAGGTGGTTTATTTCCTTTAATTGTTTTTCTTTGAGTCGTATATGCAAAATTGATGATTAACCAAGTTTCAGGTATTTCAGGTTAAGGAAATTGAACCCTATTTTATTTGCCTTATATTGAATGTTGTTTCAAGGGTTTGTTGATGTGATATTATGTGGAATTTCATGTTTAGGGAATACCCCATGGGTTCATTTACTTGATTAAACATTTAGTGATGTTTGGTCTAGGTTTCCTATGAGGCAGACCTTGTTTCCTTTACTTCCTTGATAGTATGAAATTTATTGTCTTTTGTTTCTTATTAAATGATTTTGATATGCATTGGGATTTTTTATCCATGTGGTAGTTGAGATTACTTTGGGATGATTGATATTGTTTATACATGATTGAATTACACATGGATGTGAGAGCCTAGTGTAGTTATACCACAAGGAGAATTGACGTTGAGTGCTTCCTCAGAGTGTCTATTATATTTCACACTATGAGACCACATGGGGGATTTATGGTGAGTGTTACCTCAGAGTGTATATAGTTTACGTTATGAGACTATATGTGGAATTGATGTTGAGTGCTTCCCTAGAGAGTTTGTAGTTATTATGGAAAGACCATAGGGGGAATTGACAGTGAGTGCTCTCTCAAAGTGTCTTTTCCTTTTTATAGCATTACTTGGCCATAGGGGTTAGACATTATGAGAAACCATAGGGTTAATGTATTATTGAATGTTTGTGACACGTCTTCCAAGCCAAAGAAAAATCTTGGATTAGGTCCTGTTAGTTAGTATTTTGAGATACCTGTTGTGATACTTTATTAAATGATGAACATTAAATGCTAATGAATGTAAATGGAAACTATAGGATTTGGTTACTCTTGTGTACTACTAGTTTCTTTACTGCATTCCGTTATTACCTTCTATATATACTCACTAATATTTAGACACATATCTTGTGGTGGTTGCCTATTGGGATTTGTCTCACACCCTGTATGGGTCATGATTTTGGACCGAAACAGATTATATGGTCACAAGTATAGATAAGGGCATGCACCCTTCGTCATCAGGTACTTGATTGTTGTGGTGTTAGAGGGAATGGGACTAAGATAAGGATTGTGTTGCTGATAGATTTTATTTGTTTTCTTTTGTATTTTGGTTTATTACTTTATTTATTACATTGTGACTTGTTTGGATGTTTTCCTAGACATATGTGACATGCATCATTTATATATGTTCTTCAGTTGTTTATTTACTCTTAGTATTCAATTATTTACTTGTTGTATGGTATTATTGATTTCGCTACTATTTATTATTTGTAATTCCACTATGCATACTCTTCCAATGAGGGAATAGTTCCCCCACTATCACACCCAAGGCCCTTGCTGCTAGTCAGCAGCCTCTGGTGTTTAGGGAAATGCGCTTGAGGCCATTTGACAAACTTAGTACAGGGCACCTTTGGGAAGAAACCAGAAAAAGGAAGTTACATATCATGCCACATATCTCGTTGGGTTGAGATGTTTTCCCCTTCATCATAACCATACGATGTTAAACTGTGTTGTTTTGATGGTCCTTCTTTTCATAACTGTCATCTTAGTCATATGATGATAAACTTCATAACACTCGTCTCATAGTTTCACAATGTTAAATTGAAAAAACAACAAATGTCCTAGCTCCATGATGATAAAAAACACAAAAACATCATGTTATCAACTCAGAGTACATCACCTTCGGCATCGGTTATCAACCATATTGTGTTAAATAACTACTTATGGATTGATTCCCATCCTTATGGGATGCATACTGATTCCTAGTTTTTTATATCTCGATCCATTTAACACCCTAAAAAAAGAAATAAACAAACAAAAATGACCCCTTTATATGTATTGATCATACCTACATAAAGATATTTATCATAATAACAATACTTGGCTTGATTCCCATCCTTATAAGACACATATAGATGCCTAGAAATTTTTTCCTTGGAACCAACCACAAAATTTTCAACATTTGGCCCCTTAGATTTAGCATGGTCCAAACTTTATGACCTTAAACTAAGAGATAATGTTCCAAAAAACCTGACCTTAAACATTCCACCCAATTATCCAATAATCATGTCTTTAAATTATATACAGGTTTCCTATGGAGTTTATTGTGTGGTGTAGATCCTCCTAGGTCATAATTCACATTGGTTATGTCGGGATGAAATGAAACACATACCCACTTGAAGGATATTTCCCATTATGGTCCAAAATATATGAAATTAAAATAGGAGTTAAAGTCCTCAATACACAACATTAAACTACGACCCAACCCTATACAAGTTCAGGATGCCTCTTGATAATCATGAGACTCCTCAATCTCCTCAACAGTGTTAGGATACTACCACACTGTTTTTAAGCACTACATACTACTAGATTCCCATCCTTATGGGATATGTAGGGATGCCCAAACATTTTTTCTCCTGGACCAACCACATATTTATCAAACCCTTATCCCTATGGACTCTGATATGGTCTAGGAACATGACCTTAAATTGTACGCAGTCTAATTTAGAGTGTGCAGGTGGTACATGTTCCTCTTTGGATCATTTATGTCGGGTTATTCCTATCTCATGCCACAAAAAAACCTAGAAATTGACCTTTTCCCAGTTCGTACATCACGAATGTAAATTTATTTACCCTATGGTCTAGTCCATATGACTTTAAACTATGCACAATCGACATCAAGTTCACTTCATGTTGTACAAAGACTCATTAAAAAACTTTGAATTCCCATTTCACCCATGGTTCAGAAAATATGACCATAAAGTATGTGCAATAGGTCAAATAATTATAACCTTAAAATATTTTTAGCCCCTATAGTCCGAGTTATATGACTTTAAACTACATTTTCCTACATCCTCAATGTATGATGTTAAAATGAGGTCTTACCCTATATAATATTGCGTTTCCTCATACGATAAGTAAGGGATGAAAATAAAATGTTACCCCATTTCCTGAATTTGTGATGTCACACAATAATCATAGTATGCCTCAATTCCCTTGTTGGAGAGGATCACCCTTACTGATGTAGTCTCCCACCATGCTATGTTCTAGAACTATGTGTGGCATGATACCCATCCTTATGGGGTACACAGTGATGCCCAAACATTTTGTCGTTGGGACATTCCACGAATCAAAATCGATTCATTATTAGGTTAAACTATGTATAGTTCATCTTAGGTTTTGTGTATGCCACATGATCCTCGTTGTCCTCATTCATGTCTAGTTTTATCTCCCATGTGTCATGTATGTACCCTAAGACTAAATAGTTCCCCCGATAGTCCAATAAACATGACTTAAAACTAATTTCCATGGTCCAAGAAACACTAATTAAAACTATTTTCCATGGTTCATGATACATGACTAAAAATTATTTTCCACAGTCAAAGAAACACTATGTTAAATTTTTTTCACTTCTTGGGTTTGGATCCCAATTGCTTATAAATTCCTTTCCACACATGATGTATTTATTGGTTTTTGTTTCCATCACCTTTAAAATCTAGACGGACCCTTAACGGTGATTATGTAATGCCAATTTTGTCTTCCCTCCCTTCCCATTCCAACAACCTATTAGATTTTTCATAGTATGTAGTGGGTCTTGTGTTTCGAACTTGGTCAATGGTTGATCTTGCATTTAATCATTCCATTATTGACCAGTGTGGTCATGGTCCATATGTTTCAAACATGGTCAATAGTTGATCCCTAATTAATGTCCACCCCTTATCTAGATCATAAAATCCTCTACTTACCTCCTATACAGTTCCCTTCATTGTGGTGAAATTCCAAACATTTGGAATCATCCCTATGCACTCCCACATGTTAGGAGATCCTCAATACCATTCCTTGTTTCCCACAATAATCATGGATCATGCATGATTAGGAGTCCGGTAAGGTGTGAAACAATATGGTCAATCTTCCTAGAGGATCCCTTAGTCCAATCTCTATGACCTTATAATAGAAACCTATTCAAAGAAATAATCACTTTAAACTACACTTGAATCCTTATTAATGTGCGACGTGGAGATGGCCCTCATCCACATTGTATTTTCCAATCCATCACAGTATACTTGTTTGTTTGGGATATCATTTCATTGGTCTAAACTCTATGAACTTAAATTAAGAACCTCACTAGGATGATGTGGTGTGGTGCTGGTCCTCCTTCATCCTCCTTTAGGTTGGGTTTTCCACTCAGCCACACCACATATGCCCATCTTGGGAAGCCCCTTCCCTAGGTCATCCTCAGGTCCAAACACTATGAAATTAAACTAAGATCTTATATTCCATGTGACACAACTTTAAACTATTGACCGAGGTCCATGTTGTAGGACCATAAACTATGCACAATGTCCTTGTTACATGACATTAAACTATATAATGTCTTTTAATTACCATATGAAAATGTTAAAAAACATGTCTAACACCCTCAATGTATGATCCAAAACTTCGTGTATATCATCCACATTGCATGATGCGAAACTACAAAAACATTTCAGACCCTCTCCTAAGAGGTTATCTTCCCCAATACTATTCATCCACCACATTGTTCACATTTGCAGCTATTTCCCAACATCCCAGATGATTCCCCCCTTGAAAATGGGATTGATCTTTGTTTAGACCAGCGCACCTATACCAATTTTCTCCAAGTCATGATGGAGTAATTTCAAGAGTGTTGTAATCCATTTTAAAATTCCATAACTCCATTTCCACACTTAGTGTACCTCTAATTTAGATACTCATCCTCTTCCTTGTCTGAAGGGACCCCATAATGGCCTGCTACCAAGCCACATTGTCTCATATACAGTTCTTGGACAACATTCCTGAAGAATGCAGATGACATTTTGAGATAGGTTCCATGTTTTGAACATGGTCAGTGGACAAACCTCATTTATTTGTCCCCATTATAGGATAACACTACAAATACTATGTTTAAAAAATGGCTAGTAGTTATCCTACGTCTAGATTCCCTTCCCCTTGTGTTTCAAATATTGGATGTCATGATTCACACTTCTCATTCACCTTTTCTTGGATATGTAAGAGTTGGTGTCCTAGAACCAACTGATTTTACTTTTATTACATGGATATTTATTGTATATAAATATTAAACATCTTATTACATATTGTTCATTGTTCTACATGACTAAGAAGTAATAATGTCCTAGAGTATTTGTTGTATTTATAAGGTCAGGGCAGTTCCCCACTATGATGCGAACCATTAAATTCTATAACAATATTCTTAAATATTTTTCTATGGTTAGATGAAATACAATAATGGGACACATAACATGCAGCCTATCAGGTGAAAGTACTCATAAGCATACGAGACATCCTCTCATGAAGTTCTCACTTGGTAATCTCCAAGACAAAATATTATGAGAACAAACCCGCCAGTTGGAATTCTGAATGTTTTGGGGTCATCATAAATTTCTATCTACGAGTGCATGTAATGATCCATAGAGTTAATATTATCATTGATATGTGTCATTACTCATTCAATTTGATTTACTGACAAAAACCATCATGGAAACAGTTGGAAGGAAGTAGGGTACGTTGGGTGAGTCAAGAGTGGCATGTTATTAAGGGATAAGTTGAGGAATGATTTCTCTGTTCCATTTATGGAAGTTGATATCTCAGCCCTTTGATTGAAATAGAAACATCATGTGAAATTCCATGTACATGGTGTAACAACGAGTTTATTTTCGGTAGTCAAAGAACTATGTATCAAGCATAAAGGTTGATGACACTCTCATGAAACCTGATTGGTGAGATATTGAGTGGAAGGGAATATATTACACAGTGAAAATTCATATATGGATGTCGTTGTTGCGACTTTACGTTCGTTCTCTTGGGTTCCTTGACCCATTGCTAGAAATTACTCTTGGATTTTAGGGATTCCAACCTAATTCCAATGAGAAATAATCCTAGAGGGTCACACACTAAGTGTTTTTTTGGTGTCAGTTAAATTCTATTTGAATTTAATTAATGAAATAAATATTATTCTCAAGACTGTGGAATAATTTTATTCAAGGAAAAAATTATCGGATAAATTAAATAAAATATATTTATTTATTTTACTGAACATTTAATAAATATTTATTTACTAGTTTGTAAATAAAATATTTATTTAAGAGAATAAATAATTTATTTATTTATTCAGGATTTCAATAAATGGAAGTGGAGTTAGAGCATACCAAGATAGATCTGGTAGAAAAATAATTATTTTCAAGACAGTAAATAATTATTTAACTAGTTGGAACAAGTTAAAATAATAACGACACTGCTATTATTTTGTGATGTAGAATTTTATTTATAATTCTGTTTTACGCAAGTTGGCGCACCATAAAAAATGACGAGGTATTATTATGAGCATGGTTTTTCTCTATGTTTGTGAATTTATTTATTTGATGTTTTACAATTAAATATTGTAACTAAAGTTCCATGCATATAAATAGACAAGTACGTCTATTGTGCCATAGACAACACACCACACGCTTGGTGAATTGAGAATTGTTGAGCTAAAAAATTTCTCTCTTGAATCCAATTATTCCCCCTCTCAAGAATGAGAGATGTTCTATAAGACCAAGGAACAAGTGATCATGAACTACCAATGCAATACACTCATTTCACTGTGCAAGCACTCGAAGAACGTGTGGTGTTAATCGGAGGCCATCGAATCATGTGTGGATCACCGCTAGATGGAATCTAAATTGGATTATTGAAAGTGCAATGAGAAAATATGGAAGGGTCATTCCGAACGATCAACATCCTCAATGAAAAAAAACCAAAGATCCATGTATTCTTTTCATTAATAAATTAGATATATTAATTATAAACATGATGTGCAAGATCACCTCTAATGGTTTTGGTCCTCTTAATTCTTTATCGAAATCTTTGATTCTATTTCATGGAGACTGACGTTCATCATTGTATTGATCCGGGAATAATCATTGATCATGGTAGAAATTAATGTTGGGAGCCGGACCATCCATTCTTCCAGTACACCCGGAACCTTCAAATGGTATCATAGGGGTTACATCATAGTTTATAATTATTTAATTATTTCAGTGATGATTTACACATTTAATAATTTAGTTGTTTCAATTCAAGTTAATCATTCTGTAATTCTGAATCTTGAGATCTATTCCTCCTCTTTCATTTCTCATTCACCTTAGAGAAACAATATTTTTCTTTTAATTTTGATTAAAATAAAATAGAATATCTCATCTGGAGGTTCCAAAGATTCCTGGTTGTATAACACTAGAACTCACGACGTGTATTTGGTAGTACATTCCATGTAGTAAAGATTCAATGCATCATACTAGTCTGCCAAACCAAGATATTTGTTGGAGTCTTTATATGTCTTAAATGAATCCATGTATTGACTAGGAATAGGTGGAACACAGTTTACGTATTACATTCCATGTAGTCCACTAGAAACGACATGTAGTCCCTTTGGGTTAGGGTTAGACCGAGTACTCCATACACGGCTTGCCCGGCTGGAAACCCTATAACACGGATACAACACAACGTGCATCCCACTGAACACACCATGTACTCTGAGGATTTCCAAAGTACATCTACACGCCATGTCCCCTAGAGTGTACTTTTGGTTGATGGTGAACAATAGTACACATCATGTAGTTGGAACTACATGTCGTGTACTCATCCAAATTATGCAGATTTATTAAAATTTATTATTATATTATATAAACCCTTGAGACGTATACCATAGTGTGGGTGTATTGATGAGGCATAACACATGATAAGTGTTATATATATATATGTGTTTAATTTGACATCTGTTTAATGTTCATTTCTATCAATTGGGTAGTTATGAATGTGAATTCACCAGGTTACCTCCAAGGTACAAGTTACGTACAACAATAATTTTAAATGAATTTATTTGTTTAAAATTATGATGGATGAGAATCTTAGGGAAATTCAGAAAAGGGTTTAAGATAAAAGGATTGATTAATCAAATATAATTAATTGATTCGAGAGGGATTTATCTTAAACATTTATGATTAAAGAATTGACTGCTAGTTTTATTTATGCATAAATATCATTGAATGTATTGATGATCATGAGCTAGAACAAGAACTTTGTATATGGATGGTTGTTTCGCGCGGAATCCGGGGATGACCTCCTGGACGGGAGATTCAAACGTTCCGATCGGTTTCTAACGGGTTTGTTCGTAGAACCGGAAACATCCAATGATTCCACATCCGTTTGGACCTACTTTCCAAAGGCAGGCGCTCATTAGCTTGTGGGCTAATGAGGCTTAGGAATTTGCATTGGTCGAGAGGATGGGAGGTCGGACTCATCACACCTTTTTGAGGGGAATTATTGTCTACTCCGGGACTCTCTTTATAGATTTAAGTTAAGTTCGTGAATCCTTATTACATTACCAAGTATAAAATGAGCTTTCCTTTAGTTTTAACAATCAATGATTAAATATGCAAGAAATTTAGAGAATCTTTTATATGTATTCGAGGTTCTTCATCAATATAGAATCATCTATATTTGTTTAGAGATTCTTGGTCAATGGTATCCTTCAAAACATTTATATAAAAGTCTCTTGGTCATTTTGATGACCAGGCTGGTTTTAAAGCCACTCAGTGGGGCACTTGAAGTTTATCGTCATTCAGAAGGACAGAGATTATTTCAATGTTGGGATCGAACCCATAAATGGGCTACCTACGTATCCTTTGTTTTAAAAAAGGAATCAGAACCCACGTAGTTCGAGGAATGGGATATGATGTTTTATGATTGATGGCTCAAAGATGAATGTCATAATTACTTTTACACTCTATGCTCACGTGAGTCATGCTCGGTGTGAGAAACAAGAGGTATTGGTAAAATTTAGACAATTGTGCCATAAAAGATGCAATCATAAGAATTTGTTTTGGGGCTTATGTATAGATGACTGCCCAGATAGGTGAAGGTTTAGGATTTACTTTTAGGAAGAAAAATCCATGAACAGGGTCCACAAAGTTATATGTGCTTCATGGAGATTTGAATACTCTAATCTTGGGGCTTACTCCTAAGGAGGATGCCCAAATTAGGAGGGGACTTATGATTGGGTTTTATTCCTAAAAAGGAAACCAAAATCAAAGGGAAGTTTATGACTGGTTAAGAGAAATTTTAAGAGACTTGGGGCTTACTCTTAAGAAGGATGCCCAAGGTTATGACTGAGTCTTATTCCTGAAAAGGAGACCCAGGTTAGGGGACTTGGGGCTTACTCCTGAAGAGGAAGCCCAAGGTTATGACTGAGTCTTTATTCCTGAAAAGGAGACCCAGGTTAGGGATTAAGGTTTGGGGCTTACTCCTGAGGAGGATGCCCAAGATTGAAGGATTTGATTGGGGCTTATTCTTAAGAAAGATGCCCAAGATTTATGACTGAGTCTTTATTCCTGAAAAGGAGACCCAGGTTAGGATTCTCTCATTTTAAAGGATGAGGTTGAATGAATGAACTCTCAATCTTTGGTGATATAAAGATGTTTAAATCATTAGGTTTTGAGAGATATTTCACATAATTCCTTTCAGATAAGGATGTCAAATCAAGAAATCATGCCATAAATGGCTTTGAAAAGTATCTTGAAGACTGAATCTTGAATAGGAAGGGTGAAAATGGCTTAAGAGGGGTGAAAAAGGGCAAGATGGGCACCCAAAAAGATAGGGGCGCGCAAGTATTGAAGGTCGCGCAAGTCCTACGGCGGCGCGCAAGTATTGGTCGCGCAAGTATACTTGCGCGACATAAGGGATACTTGCGCGATTTTCAACCAGGGTTGAATTACTTGAGCGACTCTTTATTAAACCCTTTCCCATCCTCTTGAGGTTTTTCCAGAAGAGGGACGCGCAAGTTATATTGAAGGAATTAAGTCGGCGCGCAAGTGTTTGATAAGTTTCAACACTTAGGCCTTCCTTCTTCCCTTTAGATCTTCCATTCTAGGTAAGAAATTACCTTAGAAGTGTTCTGGAAGCTTTGAGAAGAGACTTGGGCGTCGGGAGCTTTGATCCGAGTTTCTGGGAAGAGATCTTCTCGAATGGGGGGCCCACAGGGTCTATTTATAGGAAAAAGAAGACCCCGGGCGGTTACTGGGCGGTTACCAGATATGTCGCGCAAGTCCCTTGCACGATCATGAGGGGTCGCGCAAGTGTTGAGGCGGCGCGCAAGTGTACTTGCGCGACCAAGAGGGAACTTGCGCGACCTATGGGCAATGTTCTCCTTTTCCATCCCTTTGTCGATTTTTGATGTTTCTTCAAAGGATGAATCACTTTATGCTCAGATATTCCCCTTTTCCGATCTATAGATTCTGTGACGAAAGGAGCGTCAACAAAAGTCCCCCCTCAGAGTTGGATCCGGAAAGAAATGAGGATTTGACTCTGAGGAAATTGAATCCATCCAAAGGAAAAGGGGGCGTGCAAGTCTTCAGGGCACAGAAGGCAGCGCGCAAGTGTGCTGGAACTTGACTTTTATTCAGAGTTCCTTTGTCTTTTATGGGCAGTTTAAAGTCATGCATGCCGGACATAAAGGGGCTAATGTTTAAGGTCGAAATAGCTTTGACCGAAATGGATTAAAATTGATTCAATTCCTTGATAATTTATCTGAAAACAAATTACCATACTCAAGTATGAGAGAAAATATGTAAACTATGACTTAAGAATATTTGAATCTGAGGAATGATATGAAAAAGAGCTAAAAGGCATTAGAAAAAGTAGTTTCCAAGAATGAAGTTACTATTATTTAACAAAACCCGTTAGGGGGTTGAAATATGCAGGGCCACCTATGGGCATTGGCTGCATAGTCAAATAAAATAGCATCTTTTGGCTGACAAGTCTGTTATGTGGACTGTTTATGCAAGGCCACCTATGGGCACGTGCTGCATAGTTAGGCAAAAGAACTCTCAGAAATTTACTTTCCTAGTGCTAAAAGCCAGTGAAAGTTTATGGAGATTCAAATTTTCTAAAGCATAGAGTTTGTTATATGGAAAGAGGTACTTGAATATGGAGAAGATATTTTCAAACAAGAATATCGAAGAACTGGATGAATATCACTCCTACGAAGGTCTGACCCAAACGTAGGGAAGAAGAATAAACCATAGACTTGAATACTTTCAGATCATGAAAAAGGATATGGGACAAATACGTTAAGGATGGCTATTTTTTGCGGATCCCTACATACTGTCGTTTAAGACAAATAAGGACAAAAGAGGCATTCTTCCCAAGAATGAAGTTACTATTATTTAACAAACCCGTTAGGGGGTTGAAAACATGCAGGGCCACCTATGGGCATTGGCTGCATGGTCAAATAAATAGCATCTCTTGGATGACAAGTCTGTTATGTGGACTGTTTATGCAAGGCCACCTATGGGCACGTGCTGCATAGTCAGGCAAAAGAATTCTCAGAAGTTTGACATTTTTGTGATCATAAGTCATGAAAAGGGTTATGAAGATCTGAAAATATTTAAGGTTAGGATTATAATACATAAAGATGGGTATTTTCCAATGTATATAGAGATACATAGGTCAATGAAAACCATAATCATGTTGTGGCTGGGTCCTGAATTGAAACTTGGACTTCACTACGTATCTCATAAGAATGAGAATCAAGCCATACGTAGTTCTTGAAATGCAGTTTAACGTCGTGCAGGATGAAAGGATGAGTGATCTTAGTTTTTGGGGTCATAGAATTCGGACCATAATAATGAATGCACAGTGTGTGTTTTCATGAGGACTTTTCAGCCAAGGGACTGAAAGTGAAATTTGGGGTTAGGCCCAAAAGACTTGGGACTGGATTCGAGGGACACTCGAATGTTCCTACGTATCCCATAAAGATGGGAATCAAGTCCACGTAGTTCTAGAAACTACCCTTTGTACAAATTTGGTTCGTACATGTGAAGGGTGAAAAGGGACTTTAGTGCAATGATGGTTTTAACCTAAGATAAAAAGTTTAGGCATTACCATGTATGTACGTAGTCTTTTTGAAAATGAAAACCATGATTGAAAAAGAATCAATGTTTAATAATGGTTCCTTCTCAAATGAGGAAATCAAAGAATATTGTAGTTTATTGTCGTACTGGACAAAAGTGTTGTATAGTTTAACGTCATATAACAAGGACGAAAGTGAATCAATGTAAAGATATTGATTCCAAGGGTGGTTTCACAAATCATCATCATATGAGATTGTGGTGAACCAATGTGAAGAGATTGTTTTTGGGCTTGAACCTTTGGGAGGTTGCCTACATACCCAGCCTGGAGGGCAAGGATCAAAGTCTGTGTAGTTCAATTAAAGAATGAATTAATGATCAAATTGTTCTTGTGGATAATGATCTAAAAAAAAAAAATGTTGTTGGGACTTACACATGGTTAGTGGCCCAAAGGGAGTGTTATGGTTGATGTTTGCTCTAAGCTCACGTGAGTCATACTCGGTGTGAGAAACAAGAGGTAATAACAACCTTAACGATGCACAGTTTAATGTCATGTAGGACATATCAAGGATTTTCTGTACAGTTTAGCGTCATGTAGTTAGGACGATGGGGACAATACAGTTTAACGTCATATTGGACGAAAGGGGGATTGTGCAGTTTTAATGTCATGCTGGACTTTTGATGATTATATAGTTTAACGTCTTTCCGGACGTGAGGGACTTTTATACAGTTTAGCGTCATGTAGTTAGGACGTCACAGTTTAACGTCTTGCTGGACATATTTGCAAATAGTTTATGGTCGTATACATGGACCAGGAATGATGCAGTTTTAAGGTCATGCTGGACTGTTTATGGAACTTTTTCACAGTTTAATGTCGTGTGGGACGAAGTTGCAGTTTAAAGTCATACTGGACCATTGCTGTATAGTTTTAGCGTCATATAGAAAGGACGAACTGATGCTGTACAGTTTAAAGTCATGTAGCTAAGACTAAGGTGAATCAATATGAGGATATCAGTTCTGATCTTTTTACAGTTTATCGTCATGCTGGACGTTGGAAGTGCCACACAGTTTAATGTCATGTTGTTAGGACACAATATAGTTTAATGTCATCTCAGACAGAATACAGTTTAGTGTCATGTAGGACAATAAGGGACTTAACACAGTTTAACGTCATGCTGGACGATGAAAGTGCCACACAGTTTAATGTCATGTCGCTAGGACAAAATATAGTTTAATGTCATCTCGGACAAAATATAGGAACTTCTATACGGTTTATTGTCATGTAGGACAAAATCAGGGACTATGCAGTTTAAAGTCTTGCAGTTAGGACTATTGGTGCTGCACAGTTTAGTGTCATGTTGCAGGGACATAAGTGCGAATAGTTTAAGGTCATATGCACGGACCATACAGTTTATCGTCATGCTGGACGTAGTTGTAGTTTAAGGTCATACTGGACCATTGCTGTATAAACCAAATGTAAGAGTCTTGGTTTTGGGAACAATATTTTGTGTTTATACAAAATACTTCTTCAGAAATCTGGCATTAGTTGGAGTCGTGATGTGTTCTCCATCCATTGAAATCAGAGAATACGCTCCATTGGAGTAGACCTTATGTACTGAATAAGGTCCTTCCCATTTTGGTTCAAGCTTGGGAGGTTTCTTTCCTGGTATCATTGGTGTTCTGAGAACCAATACCAATTCTCCCTGAATGAATGAACGAAGACGAACCTTTTTGTTAAAAGCTCGTGCTATTCGATTCTGATAGATTTCCAAGTGGTGCAAAGTGCACAATCTTTTCTCATCTAACTGTTCCAATTCATTCATCCGCTTTTGGGATTGCTCATCTGTTGATAACTGATCACAAATGGCTATTCTGAGTGAGGGCAATTGGACTTCAATTGGCAAGACTGCTTCTGTTCCATATACCAATGAATATGGAGTACACCGCGTTGCATTGCGAGTGGTAGTCCGATAAGCCCATAAAGCATGATAGAGTTTATCAGGCCATGACCTCTTATCTTTATCCACCATCTTTTGCAGTATATTTGAAAGAGTCTTGTTGAAGGCCTCTATCTGGCCATTAGCCGCTGCATGATATCGAGATGAATGGTTGGACTTAATGTTGTATTCTTGATACAATCTCTTTACCTCAGAAGAGCAGAAGTTGGTGCCGTTGTCTGTCAATATGGTATGAGGGACACCAAATCTAGTAATGATGTTAGACTTGATGAAGCTAACAATGCATTTAGAACTGACTTCTTTGAGAGGTACTGCCTCTGCCCATTTGGAAAAGAAATCAGTAGCAGTAAGAATGTACTTAAACTGCTTGGCCGTAGCTGAAGGGTAAGGTCCCACCACATCCATTCCCCATGTGGAAAATGGCCATGAGTATTTAGCTGTATGAAGCAACTCTGGAGGTTGATGAATGAAATTGGCATATACTTGGCATGAATGACACTTCTTTGTGAAATTAACACAATCTTGTATCATTGAAGGCCAGAAGTATCCAAGTCTTCGAATTTGATCAGACAATCTATGTCCAGACTGGTGGGCACCACAGACTCCTGCATGCACTTCTTTTATGACAGCCATTGTCTCTTCACCATCAATACATCTGAAGAGAACTCCATCAAAACCACGTTTGTAGAGAATTTTCTCGAGGTGGTTTGGACCATCATAAAGAGTAAAATTGACCACACGTCGCCGAATTTGTTCTCTCTTGGCTCTATCAGGTGGAAGTGTTCCATTTTGAAGGTATTCCCTGATAGGTGACATCCATCCTGTAGTATGACCATATGGTTCAGGAATGGGACTAATTTCATTAATTTCCTCTGTTCTGACTTGAACATAAGGTGAAATTGCACGACGGTGGGCAATACCGATGGTTGTCTCGTCCCGATTTGGATCTGCTAAAGCTGTGGCTATATTAGCCAGTGCATCAGCTTGAGCATTTTATGATCTTGGGACATAAGAAAATGTCGGTTCTGAAGGGAATTCCGACATTAACTCTCTGACGTAATCATACAAAGGGATTAATTCTTCTTTTCTGATGGCATAATCCCCATTGATTTGTTTGATTACCAGGTCTGAATCACCTTTTACCTTTAAGTGATTCACTTGTGCTTGAAGCGCTAACTCCAAGCCTGCAATGAGAGCTTGGTATTCAGCTTCATTATTGGTACCACCTTCCCACAACAAAAAGGAATAAGGTAACACTGCCTTATCTGGAGAAATGAGCACAATTCCTAAACCAACTTTGTTGAATTTAGGATTTTCCATTTTCTTCCCTGTTGGACTTCTAGAAGCACCATCAAAATACATTTCCCATGTTTGAGGATTCTCTTGAATAGAAAAAACTTCCTCATCAGGGAGTTCGATATCTGAATATGTGTCTTCCACTGAAGGGTGTTCAGCCAGGAAATCAGCCAGAGCTTGGCCCTTAATTGCCTTTTGAGACACATATTGAATGTCGAACTGCTGTAGAATAACCGCCCACCTTGCCAGACGTCCTGTAAGCATTGGACGACTAAGGATGAATTTGAGTGGATTATTACGAGATACCAATTGGACCTCGTGATGTTGCAGGTAGTGTCTCAGTTTCTGAACTGCAAAGATTAATGCTAGGCAGCATTTTTCAATACTTGAATACCGGGTTTCTGCTTCAAGCATAGTTCTACTGAGATAGTAGAGACTATTTTCATTCCCAGCATCATTCTTTTGAGCGAGAAAGGCACCCAATGATCGCTCTAAAGCTGTCACATAGAGGATAAGAGGTCTACCCTCAACAGGTGGCATGAGTACTGGTGGACTTAAGAGGTATTTCTTGAGAATATCAAATGCTTCTTGACATTCTTTAGTCCACTGGTAAGTGACTCCTTTCTTCAATAATTTGGTAAAAGGTAAACTTTTGCCTGCCAAATTGGCGATGAAACGCCGAATATAGGCTAAGTGTCCTTGAAGTCCTCTTAATTCTTTCAAATTCTGAGGAGGTGACATACCAAGGATTGATTTGGTCTTCTCAGGATCGACTTCAATACCACGATGGCGTACAACAAAGCCGAGGAATTTTCCTGAGGTTACCCCAAAAGCACATTTTAAGGGGTTCATCTTCAAATTATGTTGTCGAAGCTTGTGGAATATGATTTTCAAATCAGCCAAGTGATCAAAACGTTGTTTGGATTTAACCACCAAATCATCTACATAGCATTCAACAAATTTCCCTAGAAAAGGTTTGAAGATACGATGCATGGCGCGTTGATATGTTGCACCTGCATTCTTTAAACCAAAGGGCATCACCCGGTAACAAAACACACCTTGAGGAGCTCTGAAGGCTGTATATTCCTCATCTTCTGGGGCCATTCGGATCTGATTATATCCAGAATATCCATCCATGAAAGAAAGTACTTCATAGCCAGCCGTCGCATCAATTAAGAGTTCTGTAATCGGAACTGGAAAATCATCTTTGGGACAATACCGATTAAGATCTCTGAAATCGATGCAAACCCTAATTTGTCCGTTCTTTTTCTTTACTGGGACAATATTAGCCAACCACTTGGGATATTGAACTTCTCTGACGAAGTTAGCTTTGATAAGCTTATCCACTTCAGCCTCGATTTTGGAAGCATAGGTTGGGTGTGTTCTTCTCGCGGCTTGCTTGAATCCTCGATGTTCTTTTGGCAAACCCAAATGATGGGTGGCAACATCAGGATCAAGGCCAGGCATCTCTGTATAATTCCAAGCAAAGATATCTTTATTTTGCTTTAGAAAAGAAATATACATCTCTTGTTCTTCAAGGGTCATGGCCGCACTAATTAAAGTGGGGCGTGGATCTTTCTCTGTACCCAGATTTACTTCTCTGAGTTCATCCACAGTGGTAGAGATACCCTCTTCAAATGCTGGAGGAGCATCTCTAAGATCTTCCTCTTCCTCTTCATCATGTGTTATATCTTCCGTTTCTACTTGCAAAGTAGATGAAAAAACGAAATTCTCATGATCATAAGAGATGTCAAAATTTTCACATTTTGAAGAAGAAGCTTCCATTTCCGTCCCTATTGATGAACAAGGGTCTTCTTTGGGAAATAAAGAGGAGATGATGGATTGAGAATCGACATCAACATTCACCTCTGGTGTTGCTATAACTTCTTCTGGCCTGATTAGCGAAGTATAGACTTGTTGGATTTCAGCAGACGAAATGAAAACGTCACCACTTATGCTTTCATCATTGCTTGGTAAGTTACCAATTTCTCCCATGTTGTCTGGCTCGATTGCCGTAATTGACATTATGGATCTTTCCATAAGAGTATTTTGATTTGGGCCTATTTTGTCAATTTGACTGATAGGTAACACATAATCTGTACTCACATGTGAAAATGGATTTATTGGAATTTTTTCCAAACCATATGGAGCATTAACTTTGGTAATTTCCTTCATTGTAGATTTTTCTCTTCCCTTCATGTGATAAAATTCCGCCTCAATGTATTGAGACTCACATGTTTTGAACGGGGTCTTATCACCATATAATGTTCCAACTTGACCATCGAAACAGTATTTGAGACATTGATGGTATGATGATGGAATAGCTGCATGCTGATGTAACCAGGGTCTTCCAAGCAAGATATTGAAAGCTGAGTCTTGATCAACAATCATGAAATCTGAATTGGAAACAAGATCTCCAAACTGAGTTCTGAGCGTAACTTCTCCCAGTGGTTCTTGTTCATTTTTATCATATCCTTGCAACATCATGGTAGAAGGAGATAAATCAGATTCTGTGAGGCCCAATCGACGAAGTGTGCGAATGGGCATGAGGTTGACTCCTGAACCATTGTCAATGAAAGCTCTTCGAACATCTATACCATTGACTTTGCCAGATAAGTACAAAGGTTTTATGTGCCCATGCACAACATCATCCTCATCTTTATCAGTAAAAGATATCACTGCATGGCATTCTGCAGGATTATTCTCTATGTGATAAATTTCAGCTGCAGCAATCTCAGCTTCAAACTCTTGAGGACTTGACAAAGCTTCGATGAGTGCTTCCCGAAGATCTCTTGATAGATTCAAAGCATCCAAAATTGATAATTTGGCTGGTACTTGGGCCAAGTGTTTCAATATATCATACTTTTGATCTAGAGGCCTGCGTTTCCCAATAGGAATATGTGGTTTAGCAGGTATCTTGGAAGCAGATGCTTTGGAAGCTGATGCATCTTGTATTGAAGTTGGCAACATCTTTGGTTTTGGAAATTTAGACTGATTAGATCCATTTGCTTGCTGAGATAAAGAAGATGGAACCTTTAATCGGTCTTCCAAAATAATTGTGCCGAAGCTGAGTTGGCCATTAGCAGAAGAACTTGCTTGTTCATTTTGAGCTCGATGAAGGGCTCTACCACGAGTTTCTGCTGCATATACAGTGCTAGCAGGGGTAGAATTAGAGTAGTGGCTTCGGAAAGATCCACGTCTTCCCCTATATCCTGAACCTCTAAAACTTCCTCGGGTTCCTTTATTTGATACAGGGAATTCAGGCTCATCAAGACTGGAATATGAATCTGTTAATTGAATCATATTAACAGAACCAAAGATCAATTCTTCGTCTGATAAAGACTCTGCCTGGTTGGCCTGTTTAGGCTGTGCCGTTTGGTGGGACGGTGCCCGTGACTTTGAAGTAGATGGCATGAAATCTGCTAGAGTCAAAGACAATTTAGGCTTTGATGCATACTCATCTTCTTCTGATTCCTCTTTCTTCTTTGAATTACGCTGCCCTTTTGAGGATTTGTCCTTTGATGGAGGCTTTACTGCAGCTTTTGTAGGAGACACAATTGGCTTCTTCAATTGTGTTCGCAAAATGGAATGGGTCCGATTGATTGTCTTTCTGACCATCCAATCATCATATTTTTTCGCAGTTTTGCTTTTGACTTCCTGCCACTCGCCTCCTTCCTCTGGATCTGTAGCGGTAATACACGCTACATGAGCTGAAGAACCCTTCAATTTGACTTGTCCCAAGTCAACCATCTTTTGTAGGAGGTCTTTAAAGACAAAACACTCCTGGATGGGATGTCCCAACATTTGATGAAAGGGACAATAATTGGGACGGTCTTCATCTCCTTCCTTGTTTGGTCTCTTCGGCACTGGTAATTGAACCAAATTATTTTCCAGAGCTGAAATGAAGTAACCAGGAACTTGCTCACTTCGGAAAGAGTATGTTTTACTCTTCATATCCTCAAATTGTTTTCGTCGTTGATCTTTTTGATCATTTGGACGAAACAGCCTTTGTTGTTGGCGTTCAGGAGGTGGAGCCCTTCGAGAAGATGAAGGTTTTGAAGTAGAAATAGGTACAGGTGCCTGTTTAAGCATAACTGTAGCAGTTTCTGCTTTACCCATTCTTCTTCCTGGAGCTGATGGAATTACACGAGATTTAACCTTAGCCTGTATAAGGGAATCTTCAATCTGTTGAGCGATTGAAGTAAGGTCTCGAAACCCTCCTGTGTATTTCACAGGGATCAATGGCGTGCGTAATTCGTCACGCAAATTTGCCACACAGATTGGCAATAATTCCTCCTGAGGGAGTGATAAACTCAAGGAATACGTTAATCCCTTCCAACGAGCAATGAAATCAGAGACTCTTTCATTCTCCCTTTGCTTGCAGTTTGTAAGATCGAAAACTGTCGTTTTTGGCAAAGTTGAGCTGAACTGAAGAAGGAATTTTTGACGAAGATCCTCCCATCCGATGACTGACCGGGATTTCAAGCTTGTATACCAGACAAAAGCTGGTCCTTGCAAGGTTCGCACGAAGCATCTGAGTTTCACTGCTTCTTGTTGTTCTGGAGTTCCCATCATAGGATCACAACAAGACACGTAATGCGTCAAATGTTGTTCAGGGTCGCCTGATCCATTGAAAGTAGGGAAAATAGGGTTTCCAAAACTGGATGGAGGAGAAATTGAATCTACCCATTCAGGGTAAACTTTCTTTTCAGGTTGAACTTGCGCCCGTTTCCCTTCCATAGTTTCTAACCGAGCTGTTAATGACTCAATAGTAGTTATTAACTTTTGAGAAACGTCAGGTTGAACTTGGTTTTGGGTAGGTGCAATGAATGGAGCTTGGACAGCCGTGGAGGTTGGTGCTGCAACTAATGGTAGTGCTGCCAACCGTTGTTGCGTTTGACCCGTAGGATTAGACCTCTGTGGGTGTACTGATAAAGGAGGATATTCCTGATCCATCTCAGTAGTTACAACAAATTCCTTCGGCTGTCGGACTTCAGCATTCTTAAGAAGAAGACTACTCTGAAGTAGTTCTGCATTCAACCTTCTTAACTCTTTCATTTCTTCCTCCTGTTGTGCAAGCCTTTGCTCTAATGAGAGCGATTGACCTCCTTCAGAGGAAGGGTGAGAAGTAACCTGATTCTTTCCTTTCCCCTTATTGGATCCTTTTCGGAGAGGGGGAAGTGGGTTACTTGAAGGAATACCCAAATTTTGGGTAAGCCTTTGATTACGTGTGCGCACACCTTCTTCATTTAGGTCTGTGTGCGCAACTTCTTGAGCAGGAACCTCTTCATCTGATCCCTCTGATTGAGCCTCATCTGGTGAATCAGCAGCAACGGCAGTGATGACATTAATGGATGCATATTTCATGAAATCCTTTCTATCAGCATTTCTATGATATTGTCTCCTTTTATGTCCATGATAAGACATGGCATTCCGTTGACTTGACCCCTCAGGAATTTCTTTGTGAACCGTCACTTGGAGAGAATCTCCTGACATCTTGGCTCTTCGTTCCTCTTGAGGCTTATTCCCTAATCGAGAGAATACTGACTTTCTCTGAGAGAGGGATTGAAGATTTGAAAAAGTCCCCAGTCCGGTGGACTGGGGGTGTTCCTGTTGCTTCTGCTCAACTCCTCGAATCCCATTCGTTGATTCTGAGGGTTGGGTTAGAGAAGTCCCCAGTCTGGCAAGCTGGGGTGTCTCTTGACATGCTATGTCTGAGATCTTCTTGAAATCTCTCTTGATCTTGCGGATCTTAGTTCGGAAATTAGCTGGATGCATTAACCTGTATCCACTTTTATCACCTGGTTCAACAGACCGTTGGATGATTTCCGAAACTTCTGTCATTTGATGACGTGTTTGCTCCAGACGAGAGGCTTGCGCAATATTCTCGCCTGCTTGATGTAGGAGCAATTCAACAACCTGTTCTCTATATACTTGATTTTGAGAGGAACTAGTTGAAGCTTGATCTCGAGCAAGATTTTGATTATGAACAAAGCCCATTGACTGTGGCCGGCCATGGGCAATAACATTGCATGAGACCATTTTCGGCGGGTTTTGCTGACCGGAAAGCACTGTGAAATGTAGTGCTCCGTGAATACCCCATCCTCTGATATGAACATTAGATGGAGCATTGGAAATTAACTGACGCAATTTTCTCAGCGCGCCAAGGCATGAACGTTGAAGGGTTCTCTGTTGCTTTTCGGCCTTCGGATACCGAGAGACTGATAGAGATGCCAAATCAATCTGGCGTTGTAACCCTTCTATTATCTTAAGATGATTTTCATATTCATCGTAAGATAATACCTTCTTCTTTAATTGACAAAGAGTTTTCCATATGTTAAGACGAATATCATGGATTCCATCATCCGTCAACATCTTTGGAATGTCATACTGTGAATCAGCCAAAGGCCAAAACATGACTGGTACTTCACCTTTTGCCAGTTTTTTCCTCATGTTCAGCATTTCCTCTTTATCATTAAATGAAGATTTCTTCTACCTGTTTGGACCAGAGTTGGTGTTTCCTTGTTGCTTCATCGGATTCAACAAGATTGGTAGAGGAATCACTATTCATGCTGGAAGATGAATGACCTAGGGAAGGTTCGGAGAATAACCTGAACCCCAAGCTATCTTCTGATGGAGAAAGAGTTTCACCTGCCGATAGTAAAACTTCAGACATGACTGGTTTTACGTTTGCAAGTGCCTCGAGATAGGAGGGCTTTCTCGTCACTACATTGCCTTCTGAAGAATTTTCGAGACAATGTGAATCACTACTGCGGAGAGGACTTTCGCAGCGAAGTTCATCACCATGAGGAGGACCTTCATGATGGGTTACAGCAAAAGATGATATCTCTTGCTCCTTGGTCTTCTGACCACACAGAGGGTTCCTGTGGTTCTCATCTGAAGAAGAAACTTCAAGATTGACCGAATTTTCATGAAGCAAGTCTTCATGAGGAAGTGTCTGTTGAAGACCTTCGGGATTAATGTTCCTGTTATTGGGAACTGAGGGAGTAGAATCTTGAATTCCGACAGATAAATGTCTGAGGGCTTCAAGAACTCCAGCATCGAGCAAGGCCTTGTTACAGATTGGCCTTTGATCTCCTGACTGTGCTGGGCGGATCTTTTTCTTAGATGCCTTCTTACTCGCTTTAGAAATCACTTGATGACGAAAGTGATTGCTCTGAGCAGGTGTATGTGCCTGATCAGGAAAGATGGTCAGGTTAGGCTGACGATCATCGCTCAAATCAGATGTATGTGCCTGACTTGGTTGTCCATATGATATGGGGGAGTAGGCCCCACAACCCTCTTGGACTGGAACAGATGTGTGTGTCTGTTCCGGAGTGAATTGTTGATGTGTCACTCCACTGCTAGGGATAGATTTATGTGTCTGTCCCTGAGATGAAGCTGAAGCTGTTATGATATCTTGGCAAGCATCCAGAATATGAGCAGGAATTTGCTTCTGCTCTTTCACCATTGACAAAATATGTTTGGTGACTTCAGCCGCCGGAACAGGGATATACGTCCATTCCGGGCTTGGAGTAGGTGTATGTGCCTGCTCCTGTCCTCCTTTTCCTGTCAGTGAATCCTGACAGTACTCAAGTGTGGAGGTAGAGAGTTTAGTCTGCCTCCTGTTTGTCGTCGGGACTTTCCGACTGACTTCTCCGGGTGCTACCAAGCGAGACTGTTGGTAGACTTGATTAGTATCAGCAGGTGTATGTGCCTGCTGATTACACTTCGCCAAACGCGGTTGACGAGATCCATCATATGTAGTCAGACGAGCCTGCTGACTAACTGCTGATGTATAAGCAGGTGTATGTTCCTGCCTATGGTACTCCGCCGGAATTGCCTGGCGGGATCGGCTTGATGCTGCCAGACGAGTCTGCTGGATAGCGGGATTAAAACGAACAGGTGTGTATGCCTGCTCGTTATTTGCCACCAAGTTAGGTTGGTGGACTTCTCCGGAGATGGCAGGGATGACAACCTGCCTATTATTAACCGGATTCCGTCTCTGGTGATTCATCTTGCCTGCTCGGGTTCGAGGAACCTGAGCTGAATGCCTGGAGCCGGTACCCTCATCATGTTGAGGGTGCACTACCGCACGAGTCTGGCGGCGATTGTTGATGGGAGCCCTTGAGAAGGACTCCTGTCTCTTTGAATTAAGGTCCCGCGGGACCTGCTCATTCACTTCCTCAGAATAAGGGAGTGAATGGAAATTGCGTTCCGGGGATAACGACCCGAAACGGTTGGAGACGGTAGTCAGCACCGCCTGCTTCTTGATTGCTGGTCGCCGTTGTCCGGACGACCAGGTAGAATTGTTAACTTGGAGGGCTTGACGAGCGGCCTCCAGAGTTGGGATAGTACCGTTACGACGGTACTCCTTAACCAGTGCATTTGAAACACAGCGTTGAAGACGCCGAGTTGGTGATGTCATCCTCAGAGCGGATGACGTTCCAGCAGGAGTAGCAGCATTGGTTTTCATGGCAGCAGACCTCACAGTAGAGGTGTTCTCAGCAGCAGTATTCACAGGGGTGAATTTAAGGAAAGCCATTTTTTGTAGAAGATCTTGAAAAAAGAGTGCATGTTCCATATAACAGACATAATCAAGATGAATCCGGCTACTGCATCTTTTGGATGATCATATGTCAATGATTGCCTTGTTGGCCCAAGGGGCCTAACATCTAAGAAGAACATCACTTTAACTTGGTTAAGGATTCACGTCGGGTTCACCATTTTTTGTTTCGCGCGGAATCCGGGGATGACCTCCTGGACGGGAGATTCAAACGTTCCGATCGGTTTCTAACGGGTTTGTTCGTAGAACCGGAAACATCCAATGATTCCACATCCGTTTGGACCTACTTTCCAAAGGCAGGCGCTCATTAGCTTGTGGGCTAATGAGGCTTAGGAATTTGCATTGGTCGAGAGGATGGGAGGTCGGACTCATCACACCTTTTTGAGGGGAATTATTGTCTACTCCGGGACTCTCTTTATAGATTTAAGTTAAGTTCGTGAATCCTTATTACATTACCAAGTATAAAATGAGCTTTCCTTTAGTTTTAACAATCAATGATTAAATATGCAAGAAATTTAGAGAATCTTTTATATGTATTCGAGGTTCTTCATCAATATAGAATCATCTATATTTGTTTAGAGATTCTTGGTCAATGGTATCCTTCAAAACATTTATATAAAAGTCTCTTGGTCATTTTGATGACCAGGCTGGTTTTAAAGCCACTCAGTGGGGCACTTGAAGTTTATCGTCATTCAGAAGGACAGAGATTATTTCAATGTTGGGATCGAACCCATAAATGGGCTACCTACGTATCCTTTGTTTTAAAAAAGGAATCAGAACCCACGTAGTTCGAGGAATGGGATATGATGTTTTATGATTGATGGCTCAAAGATGAATGTCATAATTACTTTTACACTCTATGCTCACGTGAGTCATGCTCGGTGTGAGAAACAAGAGGTATTGGTAAAATTTAGACAATTGTGCCATAAAAGATGCAATCATAAGAATTTGTTTTGGGGCTTATGTATAGATGACTGCCCAGATAGGTGAAGGTTTAGGATTTACTTTTAGGAAGAAAAATCCATGAACAGGGTCCACAAAGTTATATGTGCTTCATGGAGATTTGAATACTCTAATCTTGGGGCTTACTCCTAAGGAGGATGCCCAAATTAGGAGGGGACTTATGATTGGGTTTTATTCCTAAAAAGGAAACCAAAATCAAAGGGAAGTTTATGACTGGTTAAGAGAAATTTTAAGAGACTTGGGGCTTACTCTTAAGAAGGATGCCCAAGGTTATGACTGAGTCTTATTCCTGAAAAGGAGACCCAGGTTAGGGGACTTGGGGCTTACTCCTGAAGAGGAAGCCCAAGGTTATGACTGAGTCTTTATTCCTGAAAAGGAGACCCAGGTTAGGGATTAAGGTTTGGGGCTTACTCCTGAGGAGGATGCCCAAGATTGAAGGATTTGATTGGGGCTTATTCTTAAGAAAGATGCCCAAGATTTATGACTGAGTCTTTATTCCTGAAAAGGAGACCCAGGTTAGGATTCTCTCATTTTAAAGGATGAGGTTGAATGAATGAACTCTCAATCTTTGGTGATATAAAGATGTTTAAATCATTAGGTTTTGAGAGATATTTCACATAATTCCTTTCAGATAAGGATGTCAAATCAAGAAATCATGCCATAAATGGCTTTGAAAAGTATCTTGAAGACTGAATCTTGAATAGGAAGGGTGAAAATGGCTTAAGAGGGGTGAAAAAGGGCAAGATGGGCACCCAAAAAGATAGGGGCGCGCAAGTATTGAAGGTCGCGCAAGTCCTACGGCGGCGCGCAAGTATTGGTCGCGCAAGTATACTTGCGCGACATAAGGGATACTTGCGCGATTTTCAACCAGGGTTGAATTACTTGAGCGACTCTTTATTAAACCCTTTCCCATCCTCTTGAGGTTTTTCCAGAAGAGGGACGCGCAAGTTATATTGAAGGAATTAAGTCGGCGCGCAAGTGTTTGATAAGTTTCAACACTTAGGCCTTCCTTCTTCCCTTTAGATCTTCCATTCTAGGTAAGAAATTACCTTAGAAGTGTTCTGGAAGCTTTGAGAAGAGACTTGGGCGTCGGGAGCTTTGATCCGAGTTTCTGGGAAGAGATCTTCTCGAATGGGGGGCCCACAGGGTCTATTTATAGGAAAAAGAAGACCCCGGGCGGTTACTGGGCGGTTACCAGATATGTCGCGCAAGTCCCTTGCACGATCATGAGGGGTCGCGCAAGTGTTGAGGCGGCGCGCAAGTGTACTTGCGCGACCAAGAGGGAACTTGCGCGACCTATGGGCAATGTTCTCCTTTTCCATCCCTTTGTCGATTTTTGATGTTTCTTCAAAGGATGAATCACTTTATGCTCAGATATTCCCCTTTTCCGATCTATAGATTCTGTGACGAAAGGAGCGTCAACAATGGTTTCTTTTAATTTATTTATTTAAATAAAATTTATTGGTCTGTGATCCTTCTCCTCATTAATTTGTAGGGCATGTGTGCCCAAGGTTTCTTTTATGTAAAACCCCTTTTAACCCTCACCTGCATGTGAGTTAAAAAAAGGCATATATAATAGTGGAGTCGGTTGAAGTTGGATATGAGATGAAATTAATCCCAAGAGATACAGAGGTGGATAGGTGGAAATTTGTAAACAAAAACCCAAGATGTTCAAGGTGTTTCTCCCCAAGGACAAGTTTAATTTATCAATAACTAACCATTTAAAAAGATCATGATCATTCCATTTTCTCTATTTTATTTTTGTTAGATTCATGGTTTATCATTATGGATGTGTTGTTACGATCACATAATTAATGAATTAAACAAGAATTCAAGATGGAACTAAAATAAACTAGGCATATGCGTATATATTATCAGGATATGGTTAATCACTTAAGTAAGTTCCACTTAATATTAACAAGAATTTGATAATGATAATAAGAAATTCAGGCATAAGAGAAAAAAATCCATCAAATAAAATATTGAGTCATACGAAGCCTTTCATTAATTGATTAAAGTCAAAACTCAATAAAACTATGTGTTTGACCAACCCTTGTTGGTAGACTTAATTTTATATAGGAATCCTTTATGAAAGGTTTCAGGTTGACATAACCATATTACATCAAGAGGAGTAGCCCTTGATAGACTTGGTGTAATATTGGAGGCAAGAGTTGAGGAAATAAAAAGTTAGGATTTCAGGATTGGAGAGTCCACTCAATAGATCAAGGAGTTGCAAGCTCACAGTTGGAAAAGACATGCCTATCTAAATACCTTCAAATAGATTGACCAACCCTTATTAGGGTTATGCGAAGGGGAATATGGATCCTCACCACTATAATGTCACGGAAACTAGAAAGTCCGAGTTCAATGGTGAGGGCCATTGTAATTTGATAAAATAGTGGGAGACTTAATTTATTATTTCTTATAAAAATGAAATCAAGAAATTACTAATGATCTGATCTTTTAATTGTAGAATAAAAAATGACAAGCTCGTCAACCACACTATCCCTTAGATCAATTATAGACAAAGACAACATCCTCCCTAGTAGTAAATTTTAGGAATGGTTTAGATGCCTTCAGGTTATCCAATTCCATGAATGGAAGTCTTACATGTTGAAGCCAGTATTACCTGATCTGATTTCCAAAGAGGGGAGTGATGAGGATTTCCTGGTCTATGAAAAACATATAAATGATGCAGTTGACATTCAATGTTTTATTCTATCATCAATGTCTAGTGAGCTCATATATTATAACAAAAACATGGAGGTGTATAGCATGCTTGAACACCCCGTGGTCTTTACTAAGAGAGAAAAAGACATGAATGGTTTGAGATATCCAAGGAATTATTTCAGAGTAATCTTGGAGAGGGTTCCCCAGCTGGGCCTTATGTAGTCAATCCCATTGGCTACATTGAGTACCTGAAGGTTCAAGGGTTTAAACTCCCTGAAGAATTGGGCACCGATCTCATTCTCACATCACTCCCTTAGAGATTCTCCAAATTTGATGTTAATTTTTACATGAACAACATTTAGAAGTCTCTATCTGATCTTCTTATCCTCATTCGCCTAGTGGACAAAGATATGAAGCCTGAAAAGCCTTCTATCCTTATGGTGAATAAGAGGAAAGGGAAGGAAAAGATCTTTAAGCCCAAAGCTTCTTTATGACCTTCCATGTAAAGGAATATCAAATGAGAGGCAAGGGAATATGAGGCTATTTGTTTCTCATGTGGCAACAAAGGCCACTGGAAGAATAAGTGTACCCAACCTAAGAATCAAGGGGAAGCATTGGGTGATTTTTTTATCGAATGAAATCTATATGTTTCTACAAACTGGGTCTTAGATACATCTTGTGGTGATCACATATGCATCCAAATATAGGAACCAAGTAGATTCAGGAATATTGTCTAAGGGGAGGTTGATCTGCAAGCAACTAACAGAGCCTGACTTGCTACTGTAGCTGTCGGGGACTACCACCTCACATTTCCAATAAGGATGATACTGGTGTTAAAGGGTTACTATTATGTGCTATATGTTACTAAAAAAATTATTTATGTATCAAGATTAGATACAGATGGATTTTTTTTCATG
Source organism: Viscum album (assembly GCA_963277665.1). NCBI lineage: Eukaryota > Viridiplantae > Streptophyta > Magnoliopsida > Santalales > Viscaceae > Viscum > Viscum album. Next base: position 538,310,832 of record OY728121.1, read on the forward strand.
TTTGGAAATGAATGTTTCTTCTTTTACAATGATATCATTTGTTTAGTTTGGTCACATTTATACAATGATCTTTACGTGTTGGCTTACAAAAACCACGTAATGATAATCAATAACCAAGATACTTCAAATGAATCATACCACAACCAACTTTGGCATGACCTGATATGTAATGTAAATGAGAAATGTTTGACAAATTTACATGAAGATGGATATTTAGATTCTTTAGAACTAAAACCACTTGGTGTATGTCATGCATGTTTACAAGGAAAAATAACCAGAGCCCCATTTAGTGGGAAAAGTGAAAGGGATAAATAACTTCTTGAATTGGTTCGTACCGATGTGTGTGACCCATTTACAGTTGAAGCAAGGGGAGGGTGCTCATACTTTATAACTTTTACTGACAATTTTAGTAGATATAGATATATCTAATTAATGAGGTATAAGTAGGATTCTTTTGATAAGTTAAAAGAATAAAATAATGAAGTTGAGAACCAGCTTGGTAAGAATATTAAGAAGTTTTTATCAGACCGAGGTCGAGAATATCTTAATCAAGAATTCATTGATTACTTACACGAGTTTGGGATCCTATCCCAACTCACTCCTCACACAATCCGGTGGAATGGTGTGAGTGAAAGGAGGAACTACACCCTATTGGACATGGTGAGATCAATGATGAGTCATGTGAGTCTTCCATTATCCTTTTGGGGACATTCATTACAAACAACACTGTACATACTAAACCAAGTACCAACTAAATATATAAATGGTATTCCATATGAGTTCCTGAGTGGAAATAAATCCATGATATCTAATTTACATGTGTGGTAAAGTGATGTGTTTTTTAAGTCCTCTTCAGGTAACAAACTTGTACCCCAAGGCACAAAGTTCACATTTATAGGATACCCAAATGAAACAAGGGGATATTACCTATAAAACCCCTTAGACAAAAATTTTATTATGGAAAGACATTCCATATTCCATGAGAGGGATAAAATCTTCAAAAGAGATAGTGGGAGTGAGATATAATTCGATGAAGTTGAGGCTCAAGGTACCCAAGAGTTGGTAAATGAGAAAATTACACAAAGCCCTATGGAAGAAAGAACTATTCCCGAGTCACAAGAACTGTGTAGGAGTACAAGAGAGGTTAGAAAACTATAATGGTATGGTTTTCTAGTTATCGAGTATGCTGAATCATTATTAGTTGATAATAAAAATCCTCTAACCTACAAGGAAGTAATAAGTGTCACAGATGTTTCAAAGTGGTAAGAATCCATGAATTCTAAAATGGATTCCAAGTACCAAAACCAAGTCTGGATTTTCATAGATCCTCCAGTTAATGTATATCCTCTTGGTTTCAAATCGGTATTCAAGAAAACATTGGACATGGAAGGACAAGTCAGTACTTATAAGGCACGACTGGTTGCAAAATGGTTTAAATAGCATCAAGGCACTGACTACGAAGAAACCTTTTCACCAGTTTCAATGCTAAAATTCATCAAAATTATATTATCCATTACCGCTTACCATGATTATGAGATTTCAAAAAATTGATGTAAAAACAACCTTCCTTAATAGGAAACTTTAGGAAGATGTATACATGACAAAACCTGGAGGATTTATGATTCCAAAGGATTTTAATAAGGTATGAAAGTTTTATAACTCCATTTATGGATTGAAGTAAGCATATAGGTCATGTAACATTCATTTTGAAGAATCCATAACAAAATCTGGTTTTATCATGAATGAAAGTGAGCCTTGTGTCTACAAATGGTTTAGTGGGAGTGTAGTCATTTTACTAATAGTATATGTTGATGACATATTAATTATTGGAAATGAGATACGAGTCTTATAGTCTGTTAAGGCATGGTTGAATCAATGCTTCTCCATAAAGGACTTGGAAGAGGCAACATATATTTTGGGATCAAGATCTATCGTGATAGATCCAAGAGATTTCTAGGCCTAAGTCAAAGTACATACATTGATAAGTCACTAAAGAGATTCAGTATGGAACAATCAAAGAGGGTATTGTTGCTAGTGTCACCTGGATTTCATCTTTCCAAGAAAATGTGTCCTTAGACACATTAGGAATGAATGATAATGTCAAGGACTCCATATGCATCAGTGATTGGGTCAGTCATGTATGTCATGTTATATACTAGGTTGGATGTCGCTTATGCATTGAGTGCGGTGGGAAGATATCAAGATGACCCAGGTGAACACCATTGGATGGAAGTCAAGACTATCCTAAAGTATATGAGATAGACTAAGTATATGTTCTTAGTTTATGGAGGAGATGAGGAAATAGTCATCAGAGGATATGCAGATGCTGGTTTCTAGATTGATCAAGATGACATGAAGTCGCAAATGGGATACATCTTCACTTTGAATGGAGGTGCAGTGAGCTGGAAGAGCTCAAAGCAGAGTATGGTAAAAAATTCTACTATAGAGTCTGAGTATATCCCAGCTTATGAGGAAGATGAAGAATAAATTTGGATGTGAAGCTTCATCGAAGAGTTGGATGTGATACTTAGCAGTAAAGATCACATCACACTGTAATGACATAATACTACAACAGTGGCTCTCATAAAAGAGACAAGGTCACATCAGCGGATGAAGCACATACTTCAGAAATATCATCTCTTGAGGGATTTTTCTTAGAGAGGTGAAGTTTCAGTGAGCAGTATTTCCATAGAAGGCAACGTGGTAGAACCCTTTACTAAAGCCTTGACTTAGCAGAAACAAGATCACCATTTGAGGTCTAGCGAACTAAAAGTCATAGGTAGTTGGCACTAGTCCAAGTGGGAGTTTTTAAGATTGGGTATCCTAGCACTAAATGGTTTTACATTGATTAAAAGGATATTTAATTTATTTAAATACTAAACATCTTATTATATATTGTTCATTGTTCTATATGACTATGATGTAATAATGTCCTAGAGTATTTGTTGCATTGATATAGTCATGTCAGTTCCCCACTATGATGTGAACCTTGAAATTCTATAAAAGTATTCTTAAATATAGTTCTATGGTTGGATGAGATACTATGATGGAACACATAGCATGCAAACCGTCAGGTGAAAGTACTCCTAAGCTGATGAGACTTCCTCTCATGAAGTTCACACTTGGTAATTTCCAAGACAAGATATTATGAAATAGACCCACCAGTAGGAATTTTGAATGTTTTGGTGTCATCAGAAATTTATATCAACTAGCGTGTGTAATGATCCTTATACTTTAAGATTATCATTAAAACATGTCAAAACTCGTGCACTTTGATTTACTGATGAAAATCGTCACACAAATAGTTGGTGGGAGGTAGGGTATATTAGGTCCATCATGAGGGGATATTATTAATGGATAAGTGAAGGAAGGATTTTTCCTTTACATTTATGGAAGTTGATATCTCAACCCTATGATTGAAATAGAACCATCACACAAAATTACATGGTCATAGTGTAGTGATGAGTTTATTTCAGGTAGTCAAAGAACAACGTATCAAGCATAAAGGTTGATGAAACTATCATGAAATCTTCTTGATGAGATATTGAGATGAATGGATTATATTACATAGTGATCATTCGTATTTGTATTTCGTTTTTGAGAATTTATGTTATTTACCTTATGTGCCTTGACCTATTGCTAGATAGTACTCTTGGACTTTAGGAAATCCTGCCTAATTCTAATGAGAAAGAATCCCAGAGGATCACACACTAAGTGTTTTTGGTTTTCTCGGTTAAATTATATTTGAATTTAATTAATGAAATAAATATTATTCTCAATATCATGGAATAATATTATTCAAGTTAAAATGACCGCATAAATTAAATAAAATATATAATGAAAAATTATGTGGTTGTCCCTTGTCTCTCACACTAGTCATGGCCCACATTATCTTTGGGATTTTTCATTAGTTGTCGTACAAATATGGTTGAAGTGTGATAATTAAATAAATTAAATAAATTTTTTCATGCTGTTAAAAAACTTTTAAAAAATTGACATCAACACATTGAAGCCTCTTATGAGTTATAACATAATTTCTTTTATAGATATGCTATGGTAATTAAGCACTCCAGCTCCAATAAACTTTAGTATGTGGCTTCAAGGGTCTTCCTACCCTTCCTATGTTTAATTTCCTACCATTTGGGATCTAGAAAAATATGGTCATCCCTGATCTATTACCGACCCTACTCAGCCTCAAGATCGACCACCTCATTTGCTCCCTGCTTTATCTGATCCTGAGCCTCCACCAGCTAGGCCTTCAGTTGAATGATGAGTTCCAAATGAGCATCAATGAAGGTGAAACACTTGTCCATTTTTTATTCTAGGTGAAGGATCTCTTTGTTGACCTCCTGGATCTTCCATATGCTATTATCCTTCTCCTGGCGTGATGCGGCATCCAGATTCCAGCTCCCATCCCACATCTTTTCATCATGGTAATCTTAGAAAACTACATGAATACCTCAATAATATCCCCTTCTAGGGAAAAAATTACCTAGGTAGTGGAAAATATACCCCATCCAGAACACTAGCTATGGCTCTAGATTTTAATCAACAAAGCATTTGATTCACTTCCACGCCCTATGTTGGGTGATTCGATTCTCTTCGGCTATAGCAGGATTAGAGTCATCCAGATCTTCAGTATCTATAGGATCATACTCTGGAAATGTAGTAAGGAGATCAGTAGAAGGTTCATCCTCTAGTATTATATTAAATGGGATGGGAACTAGATCTTGAGGTTGGTCATACTTTCTTGATCCCACCACAACAATGTTGTATATTCCAGCCTTGAGTTCCACCCCACCAGTGGAATCACTCATAGACAAAAAATTACTATCCACTTGGGATCATTTCATCATCATCTCAATAAAATGGATCCTTATTATATAGTTAAACATCCGAGAAAGGACCCCTATCGTCTCGACCTCTTCTGATTGTCAGGCACATAGTTCCTCAATCACTATTCAGAAAATTGAACATGTCAGTTTGTTTAATCAGAAAGCAATGATTCCGACTCTATAAAAGACAAAAGACAAAAAAAATCTAAATATGGATGGATCAAATCCTTGAGTCCCTACCATTGTGATGCCAAGGTGTGGCCCCCATAGATGACTGAGAGTTTTGGAGATTCTGAGGTGGCCAACTTAACATACTAGATTTCAGTTGGCACACCATCCACTTATGATCCAGGAATAGGCCCTAGAGAATGCTCCTCCACACATGTTGGTGCATATCCATCCCCACTATAATGGGTACTTTTTTCTATATTTTTCTTCATAGAATAGTTTTTTAGGGGATCAAAGTGATAAGAGAGTAAAGGTGTATCATGAGTAAATGAGTTAGAGACTGCCTTAAAGAGTTCATCTAGTTTAGCCATAGAGGTTGTAATATTCCACTATCAAGGGGGATCCATTCATGATAATAATATCCCCATATTCTTCCTATTCCTTGGGAAAGGGAGTGGGTTCATCCATCTCAGCTTCTAACAATTTTTGGATGAGAGGTCATATATAGGAGCACCCTCACTTGGTCTTTCATTGAACACTCACTTACCTAGGAGTGCATTAGGTCCTCCATATCTATCATATACCATTACCCATATTCTTGAGACACAAGAAAGATGAAAATAACACAACCAATATCTATGAGATGCATCCCATACCTGTTGAGGTGATCTCACATCCTGCAAGGATCGAGGAACTACCTGTAGACGTCCTAGTTTTTCCAAGATTTGGGAAAGACAACATCACTGGGGATATACACATGACACAACCACTTCCTAAGAACTTGGATTAATGACCTACTGAACCCCTATATGGATCAAATTCTTACTTAGTCTACCTTCCCAAGAGAGTTGGGAATTATGTTTCTCCTCTCACCAGTTCGGGCCCATGAACTACTGGTCCCACTATTCTTGCCCTACCTACTATGATAGATCTTCCGTCATGGTGAACTCAAGTTGCCTCTCTGCCCCAAAATCACGAGGGAGGGATTCCCCTTAATTGGTTTGGATGGTTCTCTGCCTCAAGATCACCCTAGTATAGGGAATAACCCAACTTTGAGCATAGTCATGAGTAATCCCATATGTAGAAATAAGTAGTGAAAACTCGTTCAACATGATTCCATATTCTCATTTCAACATGATCCAAATTTGTCACATCACTGAAGGATGGAACTCATGATGGACCTCCGATTACACCTTCGTGGATAAAATCTACAAGAATATGAATTTACTCTCAAACCAATGTGGGTTGTATGAAACATAGATTGTCTCACAGTCAACCCTTGCCACCAGCACCCCACCTCAGAAGGCCATAAGGTATGATCACTGCTACTTAATTCATGTGATGTCATCAGTCACTACCCTCATCGGTAGAGGAAACGAGTGGAAGGTGAAGTGATCCACTAACACCACCTTGTCCTTCACTACCTACAGACCTAGATTGAAAGGGAAAATTCCCGCAGTGTTCAGAATTACTATTCAGAAGTTTGTTTTGAGAGGGGATATGAGGTTTGGATATTCATATCCCCCCATGTGTGTGGCCACCCAGCTATACATAAAATGTAATAACCCACACTTGAAAAAATGGAATCTTCCCTTCACTAATATTCCAAATTAATTTATACATCTTCACCAACACTTGGATTCCATGGTTGAAGTGATTCTAAATTAACAACATCATAACCATTGTGAAGGTACTTGGGAACACCCCTATATATGCATCCCTCACTGGTAGAATCCATCCATAAATCAGCATCGTGATAAATCTGACCATCCTGACTATGGGTTGAGCCTTGGTCCTAATGATGTAGCCCCACAGTTTCCACTATCTCATTTCTAGGATTCTTTAATAGGAGTCCTCCTTGCCCTATTATTATCCATGGTACATGTGCATGGACTCATCGAAAATTTATTTTACACCTCCTCATCTTCAGTAGTCCCCTCTACTGGGATATTATGGAAATAACTAAAACAATTATTGAAGTGGGCATCCTTCATCTCTGACTTATCTTTGTCGGTTCCCCTCACAAGATCTAAAAAAACCTTCAATAAAGCCAATGAATACTATTTATTATAAAAAATATTCTCCATGGGGAAGAAATCATCATAAATTTCCCCTAGAATTGGGATTTCTGAGATCTTATGAAGGTCCCATAGGTAGATGCCGACATCCCCATGATGTAGGTGGAATGTGTTAGTCCCTCATGAACACCTACTCAATAGCTCCGACATGATCTCATATGGACGATAAACAAGGAACTGAGAAACCCATGCTACATTATAGAGTCCTACCCAAATATATTCTACCCTGAACACAACACATGAACTACATACCCAATAGGGCCATTCCCATTCTTCTATGAAGCTTCCACCCTGGAACAGATCCCAAATATCAGTCTATCCTTTCTATGGTTCACCAATTAGGACTTGATGATCGTTTGGTACTATAGAAGATAATACTCATCCTTCAGATTCTCCCCATCAATATTTTTGATGTGGTTGTAGAGGTAGTCATCCATGATGGGTGCATGATCCTTCCAGATATGGTCCAAAATAGCCCTGTGCCACTGGTATTTCCCCAATATTACATTAAACCAGTAGTCCGATACTTCCTTGCTTTCCAGTGAGATAAAGACATCATCCATAAATCAAGAAACATTAAATGGATGCCTGGTCACATCTAGTATTTTTATTTGAAGTATTCTTTTTTTTAATTTGGGTTTTCTTTAATCCTTGGTTTCCCCATGTTTTTTTTGTTGAAAAAATGGATATTTTTAGTTTGACAGCCGGTGGCTCACTATTGGCTCACAGTTAGGGGAAATCTTGTTCCCTCTTTTAGGTAATTGTGTGACCAAATTTCATTTCGGACTGTGGAGACTGCATGGTTGGAATGTGGTTTGGAAAATTATGAGGGCTAATTGTGCAGCTTATTCCTCTTAGATAGTTAAGGATACACAATTGCTACATGATTTGAAAAACTTTGAGGGAAAACCATGTAACATTTCCAAGTCATTAAATAGTGGAAAATTACCTTTGTTCCCTCCTCGTATTTAACCCTAAATCACCTCTATTCCACCACATTCAGGTTTTTATTTATGGAAACCTCCTCCAAGACTTCTTAGACCTCTTGAACATCATTCCTTGGGTGGTTTTAGTGTAGGAAATTCAAGTAATCTTCAAGTAAGTCTCATTTATCAGGATATTTCCCTCTTTTTAGGGTTCCACCTCCCTCTTTCTTATGTTCTTTTTTTCCAATGGGTTATTTTATGTAAAGAGGGTTTGATCTTGTTTTTTGGGAGAAATCATGTTGTTTATTGTTTGATCTTACCTTTATTGGGTCTTGTGGTGGTGTAGGTGTGGTTTAACACCAATTTCTAGAAGTTTCCAACTATGAGGTAGGTGGTTCCATGATTTTACATTATTATATGATTTTGATATACATGTTTGGTTATTTAAATGTGTTCTATGGATTGTTTTTGTGGTGAAATTTTTTTTTGAGAAGTTTTTAGATGAAAATGTGATGAAAATAGATTTTCTAAATGAAAGTGTTTGGGTTAATATTTGTTTCATTGTGGTGCTTCATGAATATGTTTTACACCTTGTGTAAAAGGTGAAAAATGTGTTTTCAAAGATATTTACAGTGATAATTCATTAAAAGTAAATTTTCTAAGAGAAATGGGTTTTTGTGGAATGTTGGAACCGTTTTTGTGCACCTTAAATGTGTATTTTAATTGTGAATGTGATATGAAGCATGTTATAAAATGGATTTGTTGTGATGAAAGGGTCTTTTCCCATGGAAATGGTTAAATTTCATATGTGTTATTTTTTCTGTTTTTTCAAATGGGTTTTATAAATTGTGAAAGTGGTATGAAATGTATTTCCAAATGGTTTTGGTTTGCGTGTGAAATAGAATGTCGTTTTTTTGAAAAAATGGTACTTTCCATTTTTATTTTGGTCATTGGAACGATGTGAAAATGTGAAAGGGTTGATTTCATTATTTTCTTATGATTCTTGGATTTTTTATATGATATTGATGATTTATGTGATGTGTGAAACGAATTTTGAGAACAAAGGGAATCCTGGGTATCTAGGTTAGGAAAATAGAACTAGTATGATAGTTGATTTGGAAGTGACAGAGGCCCAAATTCATCTAGCAGGATTAACGGTTAAGACAATAACTAAACATGTGATAATATTAGAGACCACTATACCTTGGGATTTGTTCCCCTCTAGTGACTCATGCATGGGAATACTATTGGTTTTGGCTTATGATATGGATACCATTATACCTTGGTATGTGATCCTCTCTAACGGATTGTGCATGGGAATGTTGTTGGTAGTTAACTTGGAGGATTTTTATCACCAAGGTATGAAATTCATAGTGTACCACTTGTGCAAGTTACCTATAGGTATTTACCCACGGTTCTCTCTTGTGACATGACACTCAGGAGATGTGGTTCTAGCCATCATCATACGATAGCTCTTGTGGACTCTTTTATTTCAAGAAAGATTATTTGTGAAAGTGGTTTTCCTTAGAAAGTGTTTCTTGAGAATGTTTTCCATAAAAAACATTCCTAGAAATGTTTCAAATATTTTTAAGGAAATATTCATTTTGATTTTTATTCAAATATTATAGCATGGAATCTTCTCTTTTTGGTGGAATCTTACTGGGATTTGGCTCACACCCTACATATAACTTTTGGTGTCTGTAGACTTTGTTATGCATGACCTAGGTAATGTAAAGATGTGTCATGGTGGTGATGGTAGATCCATTTGATAGTGTTCCACTTCTTGCAGTTGTTGATAGTGGTAGATTGAGGCTAATATCCCTCTTCTTTAATGGAGGTTTTTGGGATAGTTTTTTTCCCAATCTAAGTTTTTATTAATGTTGTAAACTTTGATTCTTAAAAATTTTTATACCTTGTTTGGTTATGTTTATCAGTTATTGTGTTTATTATTATTTATGGTTGTTTTTGATTGTATTAATGGGTTAAATCATTCCCAAATTATATTGTTGATACCCAAACACTAGTTTCTAGCATGTGGGGATTGGGAACGCCCTTTAGGAATTGTATCGGGCCGGGTTGGGTGTCAAGTTGGATGGTATCCCAAATTGGTTCATGAAAAATGGTATCAAATCAGGTTACATTTTTTTTGGGTCAAGTTATATGGGGAAAGAGTCTGGATAGATCGAAGATAGGATTTTTGGGGTTTGAGGTTCTAGTTGTGAGTGGGATTTTTGGCCAACACACCTCGTGATAGGACTTGAGTCATTATGGGATGTTGGGATTTTGTTTGACTTCTCCTCTAGTTGAGATGTGTAGGCAGTAGAATCTATATAGAAATTTGGTGGGGGTGGAATGGTTTGGTTTTACTTGTTATTGTGATGGATTTGGTTATGTTTTTATTTATAAAAGTGTTGGTATTTGTTTTTGTTGCTGTAAATTTTCAGAATGGTGAATTTATGGGTTTTTACATGTTATTGTTTCTTGTTGTAGACTGATTCCTCCCTAGAAATTCATAGTAAAACATGGGAATAGACTAGAGAGAGTTACCCCTCAAAAATATATAAGATGTTAATGGATGTAGTGGTTCAGGTTTTTCATTCTTTGGGTCAAGGAGTGGGCTTTGGTCCTACTCGGGTTGGGTAAGCCGACCCAGGTCCTGGAAAGGATAAAGCTCAGAAGTTATTCAAGAACAATCCTCCTTATATTCCAAGGTATCAAAGAACCTTAGGAACCAGAGGAGTGGATTGATAAGAAAGAGAGGGTGTTCTATTTTCTTGATAATCCTTAGGTAGTTAGAGTGAAGTGTGATTCGTTCAGGTTGTAAGGTCCTATTCGGAAGTGGTGGGGCTCAGTGGTGTATTAAGGAAAGCATGAGAAGATGGGTTGAAAATACTTCAAGGATGAATTCAATGGAAAGTATTAACCAAATATTTTTGTTTTGGTCAGTTCTCAGGAATTCTTTAGAGCTTAGATAAAGAGACTAGACTGCGATGGAGTACTCTAAAAACTTTACTGAGATAGTTCTGCATGCACCTGATATCGTTTCCAATGAGTAGCTAAAGGCTCATAATTTCAATATGGGGTTGAAAACAAAGATCAGATCCCAAGTGTTCTTTTTTAAGTCAAAGAATCATGCTGAGGTGGTTGATCATTCCATGATGGTAGAAATTTATCATGAAAGAAAGTCTGGTCTTTATTGATAAGTATTAGCAGTGGGTAGTGGTAGTTATTTCAAGAAGAAGTGGAAGCTAGATGGGAATGGTAATAAGGGAGGTGGTAGTTCATGGAATCCTCCCCAGATGTCTTCGTCATTGGCCTTTTATGCTAGATCAGTTTTGTGCCATCAATGTGGGAATGTAGGGCACATGCAACTAGTATGTTCATATCCACTTAGGCCTTGTCCCCGGTGCAATGTTGTGGGACACTTTCATGTGATTTTTAAAAGTGGCGTACCCATATTAGAGTGGAGTAGGATATATAGCTTCCGAAGTGATTTAAGCCTAGTTATTACCATCTAGGATAATGGGTTATTGGTTTCCAGGTCATGTAATTAGGGATGGATAATCTTCTAGGAAGATTTAGTTTTTTGAAAATCCAAAGGATAGTGGTCATCCTTAGGATCATAATGAGATGTGTCAACTTCATGCAGTGGATTGTGCGCCAATGGAATAAGATGTAGGACCTACGACAATTCAAGTATCATTATTAGTGTATCATCAATAGCTATTAATATTTTTAATACAGATTCCTATTTTTCTTTCATTTCTTCCCACCTTGTGGTTGTTTTAATTTTTCCAAATTATCTTATGTTGTATGTAATGAAGTCGGTAATTCCAATTGGTATAAAGCGAGATCAAGGTTTCAGGTGTCCGTCTTGTGCACTCAACATGTTAAAGGTTGAGATGGAATGAGATTTTATTTTTTGTAGAGATGGATATCTTTGACATGATACTTATCATTGATAATATGGTGCGTTTTCAGGTGCACATCGATTTCTATTAATGGTGTGTATGTTTTGTGGAACATGATGGAAGTTACCAGGTTTTCAGGTTGAATGGGATCCTCATTTGGAATGTGATGGACATCCACTTCTCAAATTGGTAACTATTGTTTACCAGATCTCATAACTCACATTGTAGGATGATGATGGAACTCTTGAGAGTGGATTACCTTTTGTGGTGGATTATTTCCAAGAGGTTTTCCATATTATTTCTCGGGTTTTACTCTAGAGTGGGATGTGGAGTTCTCCATCGATGTGGAGCTGGGAACATAGAAAATATATCTTCCCTCATACCGCATGGTCCCCACTGACTTTAGGAGATTAAATGCATAGCCAAACGATTTTGAATCCAAAGGATTCATTCACTTGAGTGTCTCATATTGGGAAACCCCAGTTCTATTTGTGAAAAATAGATGATGGATCTATCCTATTGTGCATTGATTACTGAAAGTTGAACAAGGTAACAATCATGAATAAGTACCCTTTTCCCTGTATTGATGTCTTTTTAGATCAGATTAAGGGGGAAAGGTGGTTCTCAAATATTGATTTTCATTCTGGGTATCATCAATTCATATTTATAGAGAAAGATGTTCCAAAAACAAACTTCCAAAGCTGGTATAACCATTTTGAGTACTTGGTCATGCCTCTCGGGTTAAAATATGATCCATCAGTCTTCATGGAACTCATGAACAAGGTGTTACATTAGTATCTTGAATTTTTTTTCATGGTATTTGTGGATGAAATCCTGTTCTATTTCAGGACTGAGGAGGATCATGAGCATAATTTTAATATTTTTTTAGGCACCCTTTAGGACCATCACCTATTGGCGGTGTTTTTTAAATTCTCTTTCTAGATCAGGGAAGTGAATTTTCTAGGCCATGTGATCACAAAATAAGTGGTTTAAATGGTCCTATATAAGATTAGTGTAGTGATGTCATGGGAAAATCTAAATAATGTGTTCAAAATCAGAAGCTTTTTGGGTCTGATAGTATAATACATGTGGTTTGTTCGAGATTTCTCTCGAGTTTCTTCATCCATGACTGCACTTACCTAGAAAGGGGTGATGATTGAATGGATCCCAGAGTTTCATGAATCATTTGAGGAGATTAAGCGGAAATTTTCCATAAAAACCATTTTTATCTTTCGAGAATCTGGAAAGGGATATGTGGTCTATTGTGATGCCTCAAGTATGGGTTTTGGGTGTGTGATGATATAGGATGACCATGTGGTGGCATATGGTTATCACCAACTCTGGCCACATGAAAAGAATTAACCAACCCATGATCTGGAGTTATAAATAGTGATTCATTCCTTAAAGACGCAGTGAAATTATATTTTTGGTGATAAATTTGTGGTTTATTCAGATCATAAGAGATTAGCCTAAATTTTGTCATAGAAATATTTGAATTTTAGGTAGTTTCATTGGGTTGAGTACATTTAGAGGTTTTATTTTGATATAGTCTATACACCAGGTAAGGGTATTTATATGGATGGTTTTTTGAGAAGTAAAGTGATTGTGAAAGCATTGAAAATGTCTAATTATTAGTTGATGTTTATGAGTATCCTCACTCAGATGCATCACAAGACAAAGGAACATAATGGAGGTCTACTGTTGGCCAGTGTTCATATAACACCATCTCTCTTCAAGTTGATTCAAAAAGACAATCTGATTGATTAGCTCTACCATACATCTATGTTGTTTTTAATTGTTGGGGAGTTTCCATGTGAAGGGTATTTATCTCATGGGGGAATTTTTTTATTTAGGGGTCTCCTTGGGGTGTCGTTATTATTGAGTAAGGTGGTGATGTAGGATAGCCACCAGTCTCAGTGGGTCATTTATCCCAGTTCTACCGAGATGTACTATGACGTTCATCAATAGTTCTAGTGGCCAGGTATAAGGTGGGATATACCTAACTTTGTTTCTCAGTGGTATACATGTCAGTAGTTTAAAGAAGAGCATCATAGGCCCTTCGGTTTTCTTCAGCTACTACCCAATCCTACCTAGAAGGGGGATGAGATTTCCATGAATTTTATTTTTGGATTATGAAATACACCTTTGGGAATAAATACTATTTGGGTAGTGAATGATCATCTGACCAAATAATCCCATTTCATTCCAATTATGGATTCAACAAATTTGGATGAGTTAGGTCAGTTGTATGTTCATGAAGTTGTAAGACTTTGTGGTGTTCCATTGAAAATTATTTTTAATAAGGACCCCCATTTCACCTTATGACTTTGGGAAGTCCTTCAGAAGGTAATTCAGTTACAGGTTAAGTTGAGCATGACATACCATCCACAAATGAATGTTTTGATGGAGCATGAAAGTCATATGTTGGAAGACATGCCCGAGGAATGTGTGTTGGATTTGAAAGGTTCATGGTATTTCCATTTGAGAATGGTTGAGGTTTTATATAACAACAGTTACCAATACTCTATTTTAATAGATCCCTTTTAGGCACTTTATGGTTGTCCACGTTGATCGCCATTATGTTGGACTGAGGTGGGTGACACCTTGTTGTTTGGACCAAGCCTCGTGCAAGAAATGTATGAAATAATCAAGTTTATTGGGCAGTGGTTGTTTATGCTGAAGAGTCATCATAAATCTTATTCTGATCAAAGGTGCCAAGATTTGGTGTTTTTTGTGGGTGGTCAGGAGTTTCTGAAAGCGACACCTCACTTGTGTCATCATCATTTGGGTAAGGGAAGCTAACATAGAGGTATTTCATACCATTTTATATTAATAAGTGTATTGGTAAGGTGGAATACATGTTATCTTTTCCTAAATAGTTGAAATAAATTCATAAAGTGTTCCATGTATCTCAGCTGAAAAAGTACAACCCAGATCTGTCTCATGTGTTGAATTGGGAAGAGTAGGAGTTGGAGCATGATTAATCATTGTTTGAGTGGCCAGTGCGGATTTTGGATTCTCAGGAGAAAGTGCATCATGGTAATTCTATTCCATTGGTCTTAGTTCTTTGGAAGCATGTTCATGATGAGAATAACACATGGTATTGAATATCTTGGGTTGTGGAAGAGTATTAATTTTTGTTATTTGATTAAGCTCTTGAGAGACTTTTTGGGGGAAAAAGTTTTCATGGTGGGGAGAATTGTCATATCTGTGATTTTTTACTTGATGTATTATTCTTTACTTTTGTTTTTTCCTTGATCTTCGGTTTTCACCTTGAGTTTTGGTGAAAAATATAAATTTTTGGCTTGAAATCTGGTGGTGCATGCTTAGGGGAAACCGTGTGCCCTCCTCTAGGTAAGCATACAACCAAAGACCAATTTGGATAATGGAGACCACACTATTGGCACACGGTTTTGAAAATCATGCGGGCTAACCATGCATCTTGTTCCTCATAAACAGTGAGGGGTGTATGACTTCCACATAGTTTAGAAAACCATGAGGGAAAATTGTGTGACCTATCTAGGGAATTAAAAAGTGGGAAATTACCATTGTTTCCTCCTTTTATTTAAACCTAAATGACCTTCATTTCGCCCCATTTAGGATGTTTAACCATGGGAGCCACCTAAAATCCTTCTTGGACCTCTTGATCTTTATTCATTTGGTGGTTTAGGTTTTTGAACTTCAAGTAATTTTCAAGAAATCCTCTTTCTCAGGATATATCCCTCTTTTTAGGGTTTATCCTCCCTCTTTCTTGAGTTTTCATTTTCAAGCAGGTTATTTGACCTAAATAGGGTTTGATCCAATTTTTTTGGGATAAATCATGGTGTTTGTTGTTTGATATTTACTTTATAGGGTCTTGTGGTGGCACATTTACGATTTCACACTTACTTTAAAAATTTTCCAAGTGTGAGGTAGGTGGTTCCATGATTTTTTATTATTGGATGATTTTGATATGCTTTCATGGTTGGTTAAATGTGTTCTATGGATTTGTTTTGTGGTGAAAAACATGTTTTTGAAATGTTTTGAGATTAATATGTGATGGAAATAGGTTTTCTAAAGTAAAGTGGTTAGGTTTCTTATGTGTTTCATTGTGGTGCTTCTTAAATATGTTTTATGTTTTTTTATGAAATATGAAAAATATGTTTTCAAAGAGATTAAAAGGTAATAATGTGTTGAAAGTAATTTTAAAAAGAGAAATGGGGTTTTGTTTAATGTTAGATCCTTTTTTTGTACCTTAAATGTGTCTTTCAATTTTGAATGTGATGTGAATCATGTTATAAAATGGAACTATTTTGAGTATACATTTGAAAGGGTATTTGACCATTGAAATGGTTGAATTTAATATTTCTGCCTCTTTTTTTGTTTTCAAATGGGTTTCATAAATTGTTAAATTATCAAAAAATGTATTTCCATTTGGTTTTGTTGGAATTTTGAAATGGAAAGTGTTTCTATTTAAGGAAAATAGTTCGTTCCATGTGTATTTTTGAAATTGGACCAATTTAAAAATGTGAAAGGTGTTATTTCCTTATGAGCTTATGATGCTTGGCATGTGTAGGTGATAGTGATGATTTATGTGATATTTGTAATAGAATTTGAGCATAAAGGGAATCCCAGGTATCTAGATGGTAAAACTAGAACTAGTATGCTAGTTTATTTGGAATTGGTTGAGGGCTGGATTCATCTTACAGGATTAATGATTACGACATTAACTAAAAATGTGACATTATCAAAGAACACTAGAGATTGGGATGTGTTCAACTATAGTGGATCATTAATGGAAACATATTTGGTTTTGGATTATGATATAGAGACCATTATACCTTTTTATGGGATCCCCTCGAGTGGCTCATGCATAGGAACACTATAGGTAGCTGAGTTGGAGGATTTTGATCACCAAGGAGTTAGATTCATTGTTTATCGCATATTCTAGTTACATATATGTATTTACCCATAGTTTTATCTTGGTACATGATGATTATGAGATGTGGTTATATCCATCAACATATAATTTCCCTTGTGAACATATTTATTTCAATAAATCTTATTTGTGAAAATATTTTCCCTCAAAAAGTGTTTCTTGAGGAAGTTTGCCTTAAATTTTTTTCCTAGAAATGTTTCAAATATTATTATTGAAATATGAAAGTTTATTTGTCTTATAATGGTATAGAATGGAATATTCTCTTTTGGGTAGAATCCTATTGGGATTTGTATCAAACCTTTTATACACATTTTAGTGTATGTAGAATTTTTTATGTATAACCCAGTTAAAGGAAATATGTATAGTGGAGGTGAGGGTGGATCTGGCCGCTAGTGTTCCACTTATTATAGGTATTGATGGTTGTAGATTAAGGTTGATGTCCTTCAAGTTTCATAGAGTTTTTGGGATTTTTTTGTTCCTATTCCATTTTAGAACTCTTGATTTTGATTAAACTTTGAAATTTTGAATTTGAAAAATTATTTTACCTCATTTTGTTAAGTTAATTAGTTACTATGTTTATTATTATGTTTGACTATTTGTGATTATATAAATGGGTGAAATCATTCCCAAAATATAATTTTGATACCCATTCACTAGTTGGAATCCCATGTGGATCTAGAATGCCCTTCAACCCTTGTCTCGGTCCGGGTTAAGTGTCAGGTTGGATGACATCCAGTCCTGGATTCTGAAAAACCTCTTGTCTAGGGGATACTCTTTCCGAGTCTCTAAAATAAACATAAGAAAAAATTTGTGGTTTGAGGTGATTTGATAATATTACCCAATCATGATGTTTTCCACCATTTCCCTTATTTGAGAAGCATCCACAAGAACCTCTTGAGTAGCTTCCTGAGTGACCAAGATGTCATTCATGAATCCTATTCACGGAGCATGGTTTGTGGTTCTCAATGCCAAACTGAATAGTTATCAATGTAGTGTTCGTGGAGCATGAAATTAAGAGATCTGGTTCTTAATGTAGTGATCATGGATAAAATTAACAATTATAGTTCACAAAGTATGAATTCATGGAGAAAATATCATGGAGTAAACAAGCTTCGAAAAAAGAGATCACAAAATCTTTTCTTCACACCAAATCAATCACCTTCTAGGGTCCCCAACCTTGATATTTACAGGTGTATGGAATATGGATATTCAAGATGTAATTCATTCCAACCATATTCATGTTTCATCGTTGTGAATGAGTTCTATGGATTTCTTTCGTGAAAGGTAGCATATTGTAAAAATTTCTAGTGATTCACCCTCAGAATCTGACCATCCTTTTTCCCACCAGCTCCCATTATAGGGGGAGGGTGGGTGGGTGGGGAATTTGTTGGTGCCAAAATACATTCCACTTGACTAGTTGAATAATCTCATAGACGTTCATAGTCAAATCCCATCTCAATGAACCCAAAACCACTCTTAAGGGTCTGGTTCGAGAAGACCCTCTGCCTCCGTGAGGGTACGATGGATTGACAATCAACTCCATGAGGTTGACGACGCTCCCAGAATGTGATGAGGGTAGGCACTGTGTTTCACGAGTTTGATGTATCCATATAATTTTGTGAATCACATATTTTATCCATGAATTTCATCACAACATTGAAAAACCCTTTTACCATAAATACAGAGCTCATCCATCTTTTAAACAATGACTACCCGACCATTCGACTTCCAAATTTCCCCTGATTCGCAAATCACCCTAAGAATAAAGATCCAAAATAAATATGGATCATACAAGGAACTTAAGAATCATGAAACTCCATTCCACATGTTCTTAGATACCACTACCTAATTTGGTGAAGCCTTTTGTGAAGGCTCACACCCTTCACGAAAGAGGAAGGCCCTTTGGGGAACTTAAGGCTCTGCAAATCATTAAGCCTTCGTGAAGAACTACTTTCCTAAGAAAATAATTTATCCTATAGTAGGGTCACCATTTTTTACAAATGATATTCCTTCAAGAATCCCATAATCATCATGAATCACCCGAGCTTCACAAAACACCCCTTTGCGAGGATCTCTACTTCACATAGCCTCTCTCTTGTACCTCTCTATGTTGCCTCCCATCTGCCAACAACTCTTCAAAATGGTTTAGTTCTCCAAGCCTCCACATTAATATAGGATTGTTTCATATTTCCCTAAAGTCCGCATGTGACCTATTCCAATCATTCCTATAGCCCAATCTATTCCAAGTGTGGCCCAAGAATCCCATTTAACATTTGGTTCTCAGCATAGGCATGCTAATCCCCCTTTCTTTTATAATAGAGATGCTAATGTAGACCTCATGACTGACCACTCCTCCACACCATTCCAACCTAGAATTTATAAAGACATACCCCTTACATAGGAGCATGATATATGGTTATTTAATACTTAGGGGTAAGAAGTGATTCCCCCATATCCACACAACATGATGTAAAAATCCCTAGAAACAAAGTCCTCAACACACGAAATTAAACTTTAGTATCATCCCATGTAATGAACATAGGATTACCCACATTTTACTATCATGGGATACCACCGTGGGGTGATCATTACACCTTATTCAACTTACATGTGTTATCCCCACATGCCCTTTATAGGATGCTCTGTGTATGAGTGAAATGGAATGATATCATCCTCACATGGAATGTGATCCTCCCCACATGGAATGACATCCTCCTTGGGAAGATTCTATGCATAAGCCCCACCCCATCACTCATTGGTGCATATTTTGTGGCACAAACGTCGATTATCTGTCTTCCGCTTTATTTTCACACTGATCACAACTCATGTGGGATTATAGGTTAGAAATGAACATGGAATACAACCTCCATTTCCTTAGGCCCCTATTATGTGTAATCCCAAACATGTCCCATCCAACACACCTAATTTTTTGTGTAATACAATACTACCCTTATTTAACTACATGAAATTTGATTCCCAACTAACTGGGATACATAAGAAGCCTCTCAGTGGTCCCGACATAGCATCCCATTCACTACATCAATTAAATCCATTCCAAACAACACTCCATCCACATCCATCCTGATTTCACCCGGGCTACTACATCTTGGTGAGATCATGCCATCCACCTAGGAAGATCATATGTGTTAGCCCCATACACCTCATCATTACTCATAGTAGCACCTGGGAAGTTCACATGTCAAGACACAAAACTTTAAAATAATATTTGTTTCCTAAAAATGTGTGATATTTTTACACAAAAAACTATATCTCATTAATAATTATGTAAGTATATTTTAATGTGGCCAATGGGTTCCAAATATTATATGACCATTATGAAATATAATCATTGGTCAATATGACCATTGGTCAATATGACCGTTGGTCAATATGACCATTTTTCAATATGACAGTTGGTCCATTTGACCATTATAAACTATACTCTTAAAATTATGATTATTGTTTATAAATGATAAGGGAAAATTAATGCAGAAAGAAGAGTCTGTGGAATCTTCCATTAGAGTTGTGCCATATGAATCCCATTTGTTAGAGCTTTGGAGGGAGGTATAATCATTGGGATTCAATCTGGACCAAGCCCAAGCTGAGCTTCAATATGTTAATCTTGAATTAAAACACCTATAGGAGAATTTCAAGTTAGTAGAGTTTACTACATGATCAATGTTATTCGAGCCACCCCAAGAGTCCATAACCATTGCACACCATAACCTTAGGCTGTATGTGGGTGTTATGTTTTAAGAACCTAGTTACTCAAATGTTAATCTCTTTGTTTAAATAAAATTATTATTTTATTATTTCAATTTTTAGAAAAGTCTTTCTTAAAAATTGAAATGGGATTTGATAAATTGATTTTTATTGTAAATTGTAATTTTAGGAGAGATATAAATTATTATATTAAATTAATTTTTTAATAATGTTTATTATAATTAAATAGTGTTATATAAACACTCTTATTTAATTACAAATGATAAAATATTTTTTTTCAAGTGTCGAAAATTTTACTATACAATTTATTATGCATATTCTGTACGCTATTATTTTTAGTTGATAAGTATTATTATAGTAAAAAGTTAAATTTATAATATTTATAGATTTATTTTGATAAATTAAATGTCATTTTATAATTTATAATGTTGATATTAGGTTAGAGTGAATTTATGAAATCTTTAAAAAATGTTTCATTTTTTGGTGAATAAAAAAATATAGTTTTGAGTTTTCAGTGTGTTTAATGAAATAATAATGATGAAATATGTGATTTGAAATTTTAGAAGAATATTTTGAATTAAAATATGACATTAGGTGTTCTAAGTTTCCAATACCATGGGAAAATACCATGGAAAATCCCTTGTTATTACAAATACCACTAATGAGGCATCGTCTGAAATTAATAAAAAACTCCCTCTCGTTTACTATAAATACCCACCTATTCTATCATTTCCTTTCATTCCAAAATCCCCCCTATAAGATTTTATAGTATTAACTACCAAGGAGTCCTCCTAAGGTGTCCTTAAAATGTGTTATCAAGCCACTAAGGTCCCAATCTTAGATATTTGGAGGTTACTATTCAAGGTAAGGGAATTTTCGACTTCTTCTTTTTTCCTTTCAAGTTCTATTTTATGCGGTATGTATTTCAAATTTCTATAACATGTTATTATTTAAATTTTATTATATATATATAATTTATTATGAGTAATTTATGAATGGGTGATCCTTTTACACTCTCTTTTTAATGTTTTATAAAACCATGTTTCATACCCATTATGCTGCAGAATATTTGTCTCAAAATAAATCTTTTTCTCAATAAATTATTTTATTTTCTTTATGTGAATACCAAAAAATATTTAATTTATAGGGGTATTTATAAAGTAATAAAAATTATTTATTTTATTATATAATTTACATACATAAAACCCTCATTCCCTTTTTGTGGGTCATAAATGACATAATGATCATGTTTGAAGAACCTTTTTTAAATGCCATGATTTTGATATGAAACTGATTTCTTTAATTGTCTATGGGTTACTTATGAAATGATTGATTATGATCTATTTTTCTCACATGAAAATAAATAAATATTAAGGGTTCTCCCTTATATCTCTCCAATGCATTGGATAAATAAATTAATCTCTATATATAACAAGTTTTACGATACCTTGGTGAATAAACTTTGTAAATTTTATGACACCTTTGGGATGGACCTTGGTGATAGCATTATGAATATATAAATTAAATGTTGTAGCCACATTTTCATGTTATGATTCAAGTTATTATTTCTATGATATGCCTCTTTCTCATGCCTTTATAAAATTCATCATGTTATTATTGATATCTCACAAGTTCACATGTAAGATATTTCCCTTGTTTTCCCTTACTGGGCCTTATGTTCACCTTTTACATTGATGTATGTCCTAAAGTTATTATTTGGAGTAACTATACATAGGAAAAACAAATTAAGAATAATTTAATGTGGATTTTAGCAGTGTTTTCATGTTTTCATGTATCTTGTACCTTATTTCCAAGATACTAAACATTAAAGATCCTCTATTTCTAAAATTCAATGAGAAGTTATATAATAAAAAGGAGGGATTCAATAGTTTGTATCAATGGATTGTCTAGTTATTTCTGGAAATTTGGATTTGAAAACTTAAGGAAGAACCCTATATAAATGTTTAAATATAGGAAAACTTCCTGGTATTTTGGTAAAATATTAGGTAAGTTATTTTTGATCTAATAAGACCTTATCTAGATTTGAACAAGTGGATGTGGCTCTGGAATAGCTATATCTAGGGGTAAAACCCAAAAACAACACAATGAGATATACTCAAATGGGAACTGGTTCACAACAATGGGCCTTGCTAAACTCTTAGTTTAATACTCTCTAGGGATATGTTTGGTTAATCCCAAGCTTTTTATGAACCATTATGAAATATTTATAGAAAATATAATTGTTGATAATTAATAACATGTTTAAGCATGATGTTTTAAGACATACAAATCCTTTATAGTTATAATATTCTTAAATGAAATAACTTTCTCACAAAGGTTTTCTTATTTTATAAAATGGAGGTAAATAGGAGTAACCATGCAAATGGTGACCACATCGAACCATGTACTACCGACCCTCTGATGGAAGTTGGAATAGAAAATTTCATGAGAATGATGAATCAACTGACTCAAGTTATGGAAAATAACATGAATCAAGATAAGAGAATGATTTCACCAAGATGGGAACAACATTGTTTTGAGTAATTTATGAATCAAAAACAATAAATTTCAATGGATCTATTGACCCATTTACTATGGAACATCGGAGAAGATCTATAGAAAAGATATTTTCTATACCTTGTAGTTATGTACAAGAGAAAGTAACCATGGCTGTTTACTGATTAGAGGGATAATTATATCATTGGTGCGAACTGATTAAAGACATGAGGCCAAGAGGGTAGATTGAATATATGGAGTGGTAAGAGTTAAAAGGGATCTTCTTCAATAAGTATATTCCTCATTCAATGAGAATGAAAATGGAGAAGGAATTTCTAGAGTTGATGTATAAAGAGAATGAATCTATGGGAATCTATGAGATGTACTTCATAAGGCTTTCACGTTACACCACTATCTTTGTCATAGATCCTAATGGGAAGGTTGATAGATTATTAGGTGCACTAAGACCCCATCTACAGAAGAATCTATCCAACTGAGACTTTAATAGCTATGAGGAGATCATACAAAGTACTATGAAATTATAACTCGAGTTCAATGAGACATATTGGTCCCATAAATCCAATGAAATGTAGAGATAAATGAATCCATGGTTGGGGAGGTGATTTTATTAGAGAAGAGGAGGAAAAAAAGTGAAACTTCCCACGTGTAATAAATGCGGGAAGAAGAATTCAGGGAACTACCTTCTCAATATTGGGAAGTGTTATAAGTGAAGAAGAGATGGCCATATCAATAAAAATTGTCATAGAGTGGTAAATCCCCAACTTCCCAACACGAATGACAAAGGGAAGATGGTGTAGGCCCTACCTAAAGTCCAATACTTAATTTTTGGACAACTTGGTCACTTTTCCAATCACATTTCAAATTAGAGGGCAGTGGAGGGGAATCACCATCAGACTCAACATAGGATAAGGGAGAAAGTTCATGATTTTTCTATCATGACAGATGAAGTTGAAGCTCCAAATAATATGGTGGTAGACACTCTTGTTGTTCTCTAAAATCTAACAAGTACTTTTTTTATTCTGGTTCTATGCATTCCTTTATTTGTTCCAATTTTGAAAAGAATATAGAATCAATCCCTAAAATTATAAATGTAGAGTTACCAATCAAGACTTCTAGAGGGATTATCCAAGAATTAACTATGTTTAGAAAATCCAGTAATTACTTTTGCTAGAACTATCTTATCACAAATCTAGTAGTCATTTCCAGGTTGGAATTCAACATTATACTAGTGATGGACTAGATCTCAAAGTATAATTCTAAGATTAAATTTAGAAGAAAGGAAATATCAGTAGTCTTGAGCGGAAAACCTATAATTATATTCCATGGAGAGATATCTAAACTCAATCTTTATATAGAATCACATCCTATATCCTTCTCTATAGAGTTTATCGGTGAAGAAGAAGAATAAAATGAGACTATAGGGATAGTGAATGGCCCCATCATTCAGGAACACAATGATGTATTTCCTGAGGAGTTACCTTGACCACCCCCAGAAAGAGAGTTAGAGTTATCCATTGGGATCATTCTTGCTTCCAAGCAAATTTCCAAGACCCCATATAGAATGGTGAATGTGGAGCTAGAGAAATTAAATAAGAAACTCCAAGATCTTTTGGAGATGTTTTTTTTTCTAACCAAGTGTGTATCCATAGGGATAACCGGTTCTATTTGTGAAGAAGAAGGATGGATCTATGCAACTGTGCATTTATTAAAGAGAACATAATGGAATCACAATGAAAAAAAAGTACCCTATTCTAAGAATTGATGATTTATTTGACCATATTTGTAGGGATCAATTATTCTCCAAGATTTATCTTTGATCTATTTATCATAAATTGAGCGTGAAGAAATAATACATTACAAAGAGTACCTTTCAATCATGATATGGGATTTATGATTTTGTTCTGATTCCCTTCGTATTAACTAATGCAGCTGCTATTTTTATGGATTTGATGAACATAGTCTTTAAGGAATACCTTGAAAACTTTTTGGTAGTTTTTATTGATGATATTAGGATATATCAAAAATTCACTAGGATAATGAGGATCATATAAGGGTGATACTAGAAACTCTAAGAAAGTAGATGTTATTTTGAAAGTTTAGAAATTTTGAATTTTGGTTACAAAAAGTTTCTTTCTTGGGGAACATTACAACCAATGATAGAACCTCATTTGACCCTACAAAGACAAAGGTTGTGGAGGAGTGGCCTCATCCTAAAATAGTAAATGTGATTCATAGTTTACTTGGTTTAATAGGAAATTATAGGAGGTTTGTGAAAAAAATCATGACATTCTAATCCACTAACCAAGTTAACTCGAAAAGGGGTTAAGTTCATCTAGAAAAATGAGTGTGAGGAATGTTTCCAAGATCTGAAGAAGATATTGTTTAATGCACCCATTTTAACTCTTCCCTCAATTAGATAAGGATTCATTATTTTTATCGCTGTATCTCTAAAAGGTCCTAGGTGCGTCCTCAAGAAAAATGACAAGGTTATTGCTTATGAATCATAACATCTAAATCCTCATGAGAATAGTTATCCCACGCATGATGTAGAGATGGATGAAGTGTTTTTCCTATAAATAAGTGGAGGCACTATCTTTATGGTGAGAAGTGTGATATATACACAAAAAACCAAATTTTTATGTATATTTTCACACAAAAATATCTGAACATGAGACCAGGGAGATGGTTGGAACTTTTTAAAGACTATGATTGTTCAATTTATTATCATCCCAGAAGAGAAAATAATGTCACTGATGAATTAAGTAGGAAAGAACCTATTGTGATGGAAATTATGGGGATTTAAGGAGATACTTTTATCAAAGACCTATTAAAACTGGACCTGGGAATCTTAAGGGAATGGACATAATCAACCCCATCCTAAATGATTTATCAACCATTATTACTAGATAAGGTCAAGAAATATCTATAAGAATATCCTTTTTTTGTATAATAAGTTTTACGTTTTGAAGGATGAGAAGTTTCCTAAGTTCAATATTTATCTAGAAGGTGTATGGAAATTTCGTACAATAATCTGTGTTCCATCTATTCTGGAAATAAAGAAGGAGATAATGGATGAAGCTCATGACTTTATATTCTCTATAAATCATAGAATAACTAAAATGTATAGGGACATTAATGATAATTATAGGTGGGATAACATGAAAAGGGATATTTTAGATTACACTACAAGGTTCTTGGTGTGTTAGAAAGTGAAGGCACCACAATAAATTTCTAAAGGGGTATTACAAACACTAACCATACGAGAATGGAAGTGGGAAAATATCACTATGAAATTTGTCACTGTTCTCCCGAGAACTTCCAAAATGGAACAATCAGATATCACTTATAGTGGACCATCTCAAAATGACTACCCATTTTATCTCTATTTGTGAGGATGTCTCTCTTCAACAACTCTCCATGATATACATGAAGGAAGTGGTAAGGCTTCATGGAGTTCCACTTTCTATTGTATCTGATCATGATCCAAGGTTTACATAAAAATTATGGAGAAGTATTCATAATTCCTTGGATAGTGAATTGAATTTCACTATGGACTATCACCCCCAAACTGATTTCTCATCTGAAAGAAATATTCAGACACTTGAGGACATGCTGAGAACATTCTCAATGGAAATTAATGGTGGATGTTATCAACATCTCCCATTAGTTGAGTTATCATACAACAACATATTCCATTAGAGTATTCAAATGTATCCATATGAATATTTATATGGGAAGAAATTTATAACTCCAACTTCTTAGGACAAAGATGGTTAGAGAAAGCTTCTTGGTCCTGATCCTGTACAAGATATGATAAAAAAGGTTCATGAAACCCAGCAACACATTAAGATATTTAGAGTCATAAAAAGACCTATGATGACAACCATATAAAAAAATTGGAGTTTGATATTGGTGACATAGTATTCCTTATAATCTCACCTCAGAGGAGAGCCATGTGATTGGAAAGAAATGGAAGCTTATCCCTAGGTACATTTTCCCCTCTGAAATTCTTGATCTCATAGGAGTAGTAGCCTATTGACTAGCACTTCAACCAGAACTATCTAATGTTTATGATGTTTTCCATGTATCTCTCTTAATGAAATACATACCTGACCTTTCACATGTACTGAATCTATAGGTGGTACAACTAGAACATGATCTCTCTTATCAGCAACAACCAATGGAGATCTTGGATCTTAGAGACAAGGTTCTATGCAATAAGACTACCAACTCATCCAAGTGTTATGGATGAACCACATGCATGAACAAGTGACATGGGAACTAGAGGAAAAAATGAGGTAGAAGTAACCTCACCTTTTCTCAACTAAAATAACGAGTTGAAATTTCAGTGGAAAATTTTATTAATGGGGGAAGAATGTAAGGACCCAAAATTTTTAAATGATATTTGTTTCCTGAAAATATGTGTTTTATTATTACAAAACAAAACTATATCTAATTATTAATGAAGTTTGAATATTTTAATGTGACCATTGAGGTTTTAATGTTATATAAACATTGGTCAATATGACCATTGGAAACTATACTCTTAACATTATGATTATTGTTTATAAATATAAATGATAAGGGAAAATTAACATAGAAAGAAGAGTGGATGGCCTCATCCAGTAGAGTTGTGCCATACGAATCTAATTTGTTAGATATTTTATGGGAGGTAGCATAATTGGGCTTCACTATGGACCATTACTAAACTGATATTCAACATCTAAAGCTCAAACAAAATCTCCTATGAAATAAGTTCAAGTTAGTGGAGTTAACCACACAGGTGATGTTGTCTGAGGCCCCCAAGTGTCCATCACCATTGCACACATTACCCTTAGGTTTTATGTTGCTGTTATAATGGGTTATGTTTAATACCCTAGTTACATAAAAGTTAATCCCTTTGTTTAAATAAAATTACTATTTTATCATTTCTGTTTTATGAAAAGTTCTGTTTAAAAATTGAGATGGGATTTGATAAATTTATTTTTTCTAGTAAAATTGTAATTTTATGAGAGATATAAATTATTATATTAAGTTAAGGTTTTATTAATAATAATTTTTATTATAATGAAATATTTTTATAGAAACATTCTTATTTAATTACAAATGATAAAATAATTTTATTTTTTTCAAGTGTCGAAAATTTTACTATGTAGTTTACTATGCATTTTTTGTTTGTTATTATTTTTAATAAATAAGTATTTTTATAGTCAAAAGTTAAATTTATAATATATATATATTTATTACGATAAAATAAATATCATTTTTTAATTCAGAATATTGATATTAGGTTACAGTTAATTTATGTGATTTTTATAAATTGTTTTGTTTTTTTTAGTGAATAGTAAAAATATAGTTTTCAGTTTTCTGTGTGTTTAATGACGTAATAATGATTTAATATGTAATTTAAACTAATTTTAGACTGTTTTTATTTAAAATATTATATCATGTGTCCTAAGGGTCCAATAAAATGGGAAAATACTAGGTAAAGCCCATGGTTTTTCAAATACCACTAATGTGGTGTCATCAGAAATCAATAAAAAACTCCTTCTATTTTACTACAAATTTCCACTCTTTTCTTTTTTTAATTTCATTAAAAAATAATCCCCATATAATATATGATATTATTACCTCCAAATTAGTCCTATAAAGGTTTCCTCATGCCCCCAAGGTCCCGATATTAGAGTTTTAGAAGCTACTATTCAAGGAAAGGAAATTCCCAACTTCCCTTTTCCTTTCAAGTTCTCTTTTATGTGGTATGACTTTAAAATTTCCATAAAATGTTATTATTTAAATTTTATTATATCCCTATACTGTATTATGAGTATTTTATTAATGGCATAACTTTTTCCCTTGTCATTTTATTATTTTATAAAAATATGATTCATACCCGTCATGCTGTAGAATTTTCGTCTCAAAATATCTCTACTTTTCTCAAGAAATTCTTTTAATTTTATTATGTTAATAACAAAAACTCTTTCATTTATAGGGGTATTCATCATGAAATAAAAATTATTTTTTTGATTCTGGAATTGGCATACATAAAATCCTAATTCTATTTCCTTGGGTTGTAAATGACATAATGATCATGTTTTAAGAAATTTTTTAAACGCCATGATTTTGATATAAAACCAATTTATTTTATTCTCTATGGGTTATTTATGAAATTATTTATTATGATATTTGTGGGTCACATAAAAATAAAGAGATATTAAGGGTGTTCCCTGATATCACTCTAATTAATTGGGTAAAGAAATTAATCTCTAGAGATGACAAGTTTTACGATACCTTGGTGAATAACCTTGGTAATTTTTATGACACCTTAAAGATAGACCTTTTTGATATGATTATGAATGTCTAAATTAAATTTTTCAGACACATTTTTATTTTATGACTAAATTTATTGTTATTATGTTATTCCTACTTCTCATTCCTTTATGAAATTCCTCATGTTCTTATTGATATATCTCAAGTTCACATGTAAACTATTTCCATTGTTTTCCCTTACTGGGACTTATGCTCACCCTTTCCATTGATTTATATCCCCAGGTTACGAGTTAGACTAATTTTACAAAGTATTAACAAATTAATATTACTTTCAAGTAGATTAGAAGAGTTTTTTTTTTCATGTTTTCATGTATCATGTACCTTATTTCCAAGACACAAAACTTCAAAGATCTTCTGTTTTTAAAATATAATGGAAAGTTATGTAATAAAAATGTGGGATGACATATCACATGTGTATTCCCGAAAAAATACATGCAAGAAAAACACTATTAAAAATGGTAGATCCCATGTGTAATACTAATACCATCCCTCATTTAACTACATGAGTATTGATCCTAATCCACTAAATAGGGTATGTAGGATGCCTCTCGGAGGTTCAATCACGACCAAAAGTAAACCTTGGTTCCCCCTCCTAGGGGTGAACCTCCATGATCTACTCTTATAGGGAGTTAAGATCAAACTTCCTGGTGTGAAATCTTCCCTTTATGGGACACACCTCCTAGGTTCGTCTCCACAGGGTGTTTTGATCCTTCCATTGGTAAACCTTTCAAGGGTTCCCTCAAAAGGATACACCACCTTGGTCCACCTCCATGGGGAATTCTGATCAGACTCATTCCATATCTACATGACTTTAAACTCATGACCCATCTCATGATTCTACCTTATGATAAAAATGGGATGTATGAGGGGAAAGCCTCAGAAGATATGCACCTACGATGTCAGATACCTAGTAATAAACATGGGATGCCTAAGGTGAATGCCTTGGAAGATATGCCTTTGGAATTAGCTACCTCATGACCAACACAGGATGGATTTAGTTCCACGCCTGGGATGCCTCCATATAGGTGACCAATGTTCCCAGTGTCCAGACATGCTAACGATGCCCTGTGTGAATACTATCCTAACCAAATGTTGTTTCCCTGTCAAGACCCCATGTAATGTTCAAATAGAAGAAATGTAATTAAACGGTGTCTATAAAGATATGGAACCGATAATGAGTTTCATGAACATGTATAAATTTATAAAGGAGACTTTAACTAGGATACGAGTTCCAATGAGGAATCAATGGAAGGAGGAGCAGACATCCTTTCATCCTATTTTGATCAAGGATAAGACATCATGGAAGAAAGTGATGAATGTCACCTGCCTTTGGAAATCAGGAATGTGGGGTAACAATGAATTTCAGATCACACATCATGGAATAAGGTGGGGCACCCCCATGAAACCATCAGAACCACCCTTATAAATATCTTTTTTTGTTGTTTAAGAGAACTAGGTTATCCTTATGAAACACTTAGAAACATGAATATACCCTTACACAACTCACTCTACCCTTGAACACCTATAATGAACTTGAATTTTCCCTTATGTACAAGTTATCCCACCCTTAAATTACTTTTATAAAAAGTGGATACCTTTACACACTACTTGAAGAATCATCATAAACATTATATAGCATGTAAGGTACCATTACAAATTCTTTGAGAAGATGGGGATAACCTTATAAAACTTCAAAATTAACTTTATAAAATACTTGAAAATGATGTTTTACCCTTACCCAACTCCAAAAATCCACCTTACGTATGGATAGAATAAACATAAATTTTGTTTGGATTTATTAACTACATCAGGGTAAAATTTAAATTAGAAATAATTTAACTTCCACACTAATGACATAAAGATTATAACTAAAATGGGTTCTAAATAAAATTAAAAAATCATAGATGTTATAGAGAACCTATAACACTTTTGAAACAAAATGAAAACATAAAAATAAAATAATATACCTAAAATTGAATGTTGATGTGTTACAATTCTCCTCACCATAATGCTTTCTTCCAAAGAATGTGGTATTGATTCTAAAAATCACTAAGAGAAAAGTTGACTACATCATCATAAATGATTCCCATTATCATGAACTATTTCCATCTTATCTCACATCCATAGTACATAGACCAAAAAAAATTGTATTACCATGTATTACCTTATCTTGGTGATCCATAATATAAACTGGATGATAACCATAGTGGTATCATGTTCAAGATCAATATATTCCCATATAATCACTTGGTAAGGGTCTTATTGATACATAATCTACTAGGAAACATGAAACACACTGTGAATCAAAGTCAATCATGACATCATGTCCAACTGATAAGATACCTTTTCAAGATGTTCAATAACCTCAAATGGGCCAACAAACCTGGGTGAAAAGTTACCCTACATACCCAATTGATGATGCCCAAGATAGATGAAACTCTGAGAAAGACTCTATCCCCATCCACAAACTTCAGTGGGTGATGATGATAATATACATATGATTTATGAACACTATATTCCATCACCAATATCTACCAGATTAACAAAAAAAATTCTTCATCTAATAGACAAATCTAGTTCCACCCAAGGAATATTCTCCCAACTCATCCAAAAAAATGGGTGATCAACAAGGCCACCCATATAATTATTTTAAAGTCACTATTTTAATAAAATAATGATAACTATTGTTATATGAAAATTAAACCAAAATAAAATAATTTTCCAATGATCCACCAAAATCAAGTTCAAACACCCATATCATATCTTCAAGAATCTGAATGGATTGATTAGTCTTCCTATTCGTCTATTGGTGATACACCATAATTAATCTCCACTAGTTTCCATCACCTC
Organism: Viscum album; assembly: GCA_963277665.1. Lineage (NCBI taxonomy): Eukaryota > Viridiplantae > Streptophyta > Magnoliopsida > Santalales > Viscaceae > Viscum > Viscum album. Next base: position 538,343,085 of record OY728121.1, read on the forward strand.
TTAAAACTCTTTTGATAAACCTAGATGTAAACTGAGATTCTCTATCTAAAATAATTATAGAAGTAATTGTATTAAAGATTTATGGTCTCTTAGATTTATAATTTCCTATGATCTTCCACCTTCATCACCTTCTTAATAGGAAGAAAAATATACAATTTCATAATTTGATCAATGATCACCCAAATTTTATCCTTCCTACTAGGAAAAAATGATGATGAAGTATAAAAAAATATCATCATATGTTTTCAATGATGTAGGAAAATGATAAAAAATTGCCTTTATGCCCATGGGGCTCCAAATTTTTCCTATTGACAAGTAAGGATATGTGGAACAAAATCAATAAGTGACAATCCCATCCCTGGCTACCAATACTAGCATCTATGATCATGATACATCTTGGTATTCCCAAGGTGAACATGCAAGGAATATTGGTGTCCAATAACCATTAAATCTTTTGAAATAGATATCTAAAGGACTAACCTGCCTAGAAAAATAAGGCAATAGTGGGAGACTGATACCAAATACTTAATATCTCAGTACTGTTAGGTATTCTATAAAACAATAAAAATTAGTGTTTGTTACCTTTTTGAGATGAATATGATCATTGAATGATGATGCATCCTTTACTTAAATTATGAACACCTTACCACCATCCTATACCAATTTGAATATCATTTCATCAAATAGACTCATTAGAGAAAAATCCTCCAATTATTCATTTACGACTTAATTATTTATGTTCCTTCTCAAAATTTCAATGACCACAATATCATTTCCAAGAGTATAAGTAATTTTAAAATCAAATGTTTTAAGATACTAAACCAATAATCTTTGTTTCAAGTTTAAATATCTCTATATAATAATATACTTCAATCTATTATGATTAGAGTATACCATAATGTGTTCCCCAAAGGCAATGCAGTGCTATGTTTTGAGATCATTCATCATGACTACTAGCTAAAGGACATGTGTAGGATAGTTCTATTCATGAGGGAATAATTCAAAATATTCATAGGATACTTCATGTTTTCTCTATATGAAGACACACCCGAATCCCTAACCCAAGGAATCATGGATAACATCATAGCATGAACTCGATTCCTGATGAATAAGAACTCAAGAAGAAGTAAAACTGATTATCAATTCCTTAAAAGATCTATGAAATTTATCATCCCATTAAAACATAATTTTTTTTGGGTTAATCCTATTATCATAGATGCAATCTTTAAGAAATCCTATTTAAAACACCAATAATATCCAAATAGGACTAGGATGATCCGAATGTTGAATAAGTTCATTGGATTATCCAATAACACTACTTCCCAAATATTTTTTTGGATTCATTGAGATTCCCCTCAATGATAAAATATGAACCAAAAAATTCACTTTTGGTAATCATATGTCACATATGAAATTATTTTGACACATAAAATATTCCTTTAAGATTATGATGATGATATCCATTTGATATCTATGTTCATCCTCTGACTTGGGGTGAAAAAAGTATCATCCTTAAAAAATAACATTGAAGTAATCCATGAATTGATGAAATATTTGGTCCATTAGTTATATAAATACCAAATGAGAATTAGTGACACCATATGGCATAGATAGAAACTATAAATTACCATAACAAAACCTAAACACTATCTTAGGTATATCAACTTCTGAACTTCTAAACTAGTGGTACATCCATAATATGTTCATCTTTGAATACCATCAATATTATATATGTTTATCAAAATTATCATCAATTCATGCCTATGGGTGTTTATTATTATGTTTTAACCAATTTATTATTTTAATAATCAATATAGAGTCTAAGGATTATGAATACCTTCATTGCAACGGAAATAAGAAAAGACAATATTTACACACATGGATGAATAAATCCCTTAGACTCAATGTTTTTAAGCTAAATTTAAGATCATTTATCTTAGTAGGTTCCATTCAATATAAAGGAATATAAATTGGAATCAAACAAGGAAGTAGATCAATAGTGAAATTGACCACTCTCTAAGGAGGTAACCCAAAAAAATATCAAGAAATACCTCATGGTATACACTCACAAATTTAAGAAGTGAACTTATCAAACACTGATCATTAGAGTAAATAAAAAACTCTAAAAAAGTAGGATATCACTCCAGTATAAGGGAAAATGGGTCCCTCTTTCCATGATCATGAATCCATTTCAACCTGAAATATGTGGGAGACTCTTTCAGGAGAAGGAAACCGAAATATACAACGATAACAGTCAATATGTGCCTTAAAATAACCATCTAATACATTTCAATTATATGTTTAAATATATCTAGATCAAGAAAATTGAAACTGCACACCAATTTGATGTTGTAAAATCATTACCTGAAATGCATGAAGTTTCTGATGCTTTCATTAGGGTGCGCGTGTCCGTCTCGTTCGGGGACGAGAGATGCAGCTTTTTGGGTTGCCCTGCATTCCCGCTTTCCAAAGGCAGGCAACATCCGCTCCTTATTCACGGATGTATGCTCCTTGATTGAAATGGGATGATGGGATGTCAGTTCTTCCTTTCGTGGATTCCTCCTCGGATCTTGTCACCTAGTTCGGGTCTCCCTCATAGACTTAAGACGTTGTTCATGAAACTCTTCTTGGCTCCATATCTTCATGGACACCAGTTAATTACGCAGCTTCTATCAGGACATTCCAAGGGGTCTGGTCAGGGCAGTAACCTTCAGTTAGGGGAGTAGTCACTCTGGGCATCACTGGCATGTCTGGACACTGTGGATTGGTGTGTCTGTATTTTGTCCCTTATTATAGGGCTTCTCGAGGGTGCAGAAGCCCGAGGCCTCCCACATCAAACTTGGGGGATAATATGATATGGGCATGTATCTAAGGTTTTCCTCAGCTTTCTATATTTAACACAGGGTATGCCGCAAGTTTAACATCCATCGGAGATGGATCAGACTGATCAGAACACTGATTAGAGTGGATCAGATGGAGGAACCCCCTGGAGGGAACACCAATACTAGGGCCAACACATGGGTGGATTCCTGAATGCTGTCAAACGGAATAGGGGAATGGGGTGGCAAGATCCTACTGGGATGTGGCGGCCTGGGTAAGAATCAGGATGGATGATGGATAGTTGATTGAAACAGAGGGGGGATGATATGGGACTTTCATGAGGATGACGATGGTTGTGGGCTTGGGCCTCGAAGAGGCTTCCTACGTATCCCCATGGAAGTGAATAAATGTCCTCATACTTCATATGATTATGGGTTACCACTGAATGAGGTTGACAATGGATTACCACTAAATGAGGTCACAACGGCTTGCCGTTGGATACAGATGTCAACGGATTACCGCTGAATAGGGTCACAGCAGCTTACCGCTGGATGGGGTCAAACCGACGTGAAAGGGGGTCGGAAACTACTGGGTGTTGGGCTTGAACCTCGTGGAGGATTTCTACGTAGCATTCCTTGACATGGATCAATGTCCCCTGTAGTTCAATATGGGGCGTGTTGGTGAACTGACGTGAAGATGGACCTGGGGTCTGATGGGGGTTGGGCATGAACCTCATAGAGGCTTCCTACGTACCATGCCTTTCCATGGATCAAAGTACTTGTAGTTCATGTGGAAAGGGGCTTGGCACACCGACACGAAGATGGTTGGAGCCAGTGGTTGTTGGGCTTGAACCTCGTGGAGGCTTCATACGTATCTTGCCTTGGCAAGGATCAAAGACCTCGTAGTTCAGGATGGGTGTTGGGCTTACACTCTAGGCTGCCCTAGGTGTTGGTGAACTGACGCGAATGGCGGTCAGAATGATCGGGTGGTGGGATTGAACCTCATGGAGGATTCCTACGTAGCAGTCCTTGACATGGATCAAAGTCCCCATAGTTTGGAATGGGTTTGGGGCTTACCCTCTAGGCTACCCAAGGTGTTGGTTTCAGGGTTTGTGCTTACTCTAACCCCACATGAGTCGTTCTCTGTGTGAGAAACAAGAGGCATCAGAGACCTAACGTTCATGGTGTGAAAGGTGCATTCGTGGTATGTGGAGTGGGGATTATGTGTGGAGCGGCCCAGGGAGAGAAAGAATGGGAATTACTCCAGGATGGAGGCCCGTGGAGACAAAGCATAACGAGAGAGGGATTTGGTACTGAAGAAAGGAGAAGCACTGTTTCCCACCACGCCCTTCGCTGGCCTTGGGGACTGAAGATGAAAGGAGGATCAAGGATGCTTCCTCTGGCAAGAAAATCTTGGGGATTATGACAAGGTGGCTTCCCTTTTCCCGCGAACAAACACCACTCCGGTAAGGAGGATATAATCCCCTGTAAGGGGTGATCCCATCCTCATGGAGACGAGTGGGCATGAAGAATGTACAAGGTGGGGAACTATGTGTGTGAGGCACAGGGCGAGGTCACAGTTTAACATCTTGTGCTGAGGACGAAGGTGATTGGCAGTTTAACGTCCTACAGCTTGGACATGGTGGGTCTGCTCCGCCCACCTAGGACTTACATAACCGGTACCCTCTTCTCCTTGTAGAACTGAAGGCGTCGGCAAGGCTGTGGTGAGGGGGTGTCACGATGTGAACCATCGAGGGGCCCATGTTAGAGTGGCTATGTGAAGAAGCAATAGCCATTAGCATGCCTATGCGAAGAAGCATGAGGTGAAGCAACACAATGGGTGGTGTTTTCCAGGGGTCTCTAAAATCACAGCGTGCAAACTTGGAGGGTCGCATGGGAAAAGTGATTGCCAAGCAGATGAGTTCATAGGTAGGGGCCTTGTGAAGCTCTGTTTCTCCACATGGCAGTGGGAACATGAAAAGGGGTGTGCCTCAGAAAGTGGGGTGTCTTAGCCTAAGCATAAAGTAGAGGTGCATATTAGATGTTCTTCATGAAGTGGAAAGGCATTCATGAAGCACTGCCTCGTGAAGCAATGGTGTCTCGCGAAGCAAGGTGTCGTGAAGCAATGTGGTTCGCGAAGTACAGTGACCCTGCATTAGAATGGGGATCATGTGTACATGATGGGTGTATCACGAAGCATAAATGCTCCACGATGACCTGAGTCCCCTTGGGGATCCCCTTCCTTCGCGAAATCCCTTAGACTTTGTTAAGCATCCCTCTCAGAAGAGGGGATCAAAAAGAGATAAGGGGGAGGCACTTCGCGGAGCAGAAGTACCTCGCACATCTCATAGTTCGTAGAGGAGAATGATGATTCATGATTCGGGAGCTGGGAAGTCAAAATGTCTGATTTTCCGTCCTTAGGGCTCAGGGAGAGCCCTGTATTTATAGGCATGAGGCACCTTGAAACAGAGTTTATGCGGCGCGAAGAGGGGCGTCATTGCTTCGCGGTGGGTCACGAACGTCAAATGCGATCGCGGAGCATCCTGCCTCCTTACTTCACGATGGGCTCACGAATGTTAAATTAATTCGCAGATAGGCCCACCTACTTCCTTCACGGCTGGATCACGAACATCAAATGCATTTGTGGAGTGGCCCGCCTCTGTGCTTCATGGCGTCCGCAATGCTGGGGGACTCCGTGAAGTGGCTTTGCGAGGCAGTCAATGGGGCCTTATTTTGGGTTTCTTCTCTATCTCGAATTTTGGCACCAAAAATACCCCCCCCCCTCAGACTTGAATCCGAAGAGAGATCAGGGGTTGAAGTCTGAGGGTAATCGCCAAAATCCTCGGCAGTTCGCGATGAGGGCCTATGAAGAGGGCTCATGAAGTGGATATGGGATGCGCGGGCCGAGTGTGCCGTGAAGCTCAGCATGCATTGGATGTGCTGCGAAGCTCTGAAGGCTGTCACTTATAAATAGGGGGAGGCCATCTCTTTTTTCCATTCCATTCTCCGCAAATTTTTCCTTTTTAACTCTCGACTCGTGAAGGTCTGCGTACTCCTCGAGTGTTATCTGCGAATCAAGTCTTCACGGTGCACAACGAGTCCTCAACTCCACATTTTCACTCCGCGATCCGGCACTTGAATGCCTCGGTAGTGCTCTGTGAATATTCTTTATGAAGAAAATTCACGATCTCACTCTGTGGTCGAGCTTCAAAAAACTTCCAGTAAATCATTCAAGTTCCAGACCAGAATGGCCCACCAAGAAGTTTCCCAGGGGGTGCTTGTAGATGCCGCCTGGAGGGATGAGATGGAGAATAGTCTGGGGCTAGTAGAGTTGGTTCGTAGCCACTCGAACCATAGTTATTTGGTGGAGCTGCTACTAGAGATCCAGAAGAACTAACCTTGGTGTAAGAGTTTTCCCTTATACGACTTCGGGTTGAGGGATGATGACTTCATCCCTGAAGAAAGTAAGGACGAGCCATCTTTCTGGTTCCGGAGCATGTCGTGCCAGCACCGATGGTTCATGGTGGACGATGGTCATGCCCGGGAGGATTTAATGCCCGTCGTTGCCGACTGCTTATACAATCATCTGAACAACATTGATGGGAGGGCATTTCAGTTGGAGACTTCCCCTCCTCTGTACCAAACTATCCTCAAGGCAGTGCTGGGTAACCCGATGAAGGGGTGGTATGAGGAATGGGACCTGGGTCAGGGCGGAAACATCAAAGATTATTGGGCTTGGGCCTACCGGGTAGGCGCCTCGTGTGAGGAGTTTGGGGTGGAGATGAGAAGAGTGGGCCTGTATGAGGTAGCTTGGGCTTCCAAGTTCCACATCTACGAGCCAAAGTAGCTAATTTCAGTGCTATTGAGTTGACGGTCACTGAGGACCAATACTTTCCACCTACATCATGGGGAGGTCGGCATCAACTTATGGGACATGCATCAGATCTCATGGGTCCCGATACTGGGGGCTATGTACGAAGAATTTCTCCCTGCTATGGGTGTATGGGAGGATCCAGAATAGATGCCGCATTTGGAAATCTCATTGATGGAGCTCGTGCTAGGGGAGGATAAGGAGGTGGTGAGGGATGTCCACTTATATCATTGGTTCAAAAAGTTTCTGAACATCCTGGTAGACCGTCAGTTCCCGGCGAGACCTCGAACCTACCATAAGGGGTCCCGGAGTAAGGAACACTTGTACTAGTGGCTGTTGGAGAATAACCAGTGGAAGACCTAGGGGTTTAATGTCAGCACTGAGAAACAACCAATAGTCAGGATGGAGGCCTTCATCGCAGCTCTCATCTGTGGTTGGATCCTGCAGGTGATGGATACCAACATGGGAGTGCGACCCAGTAATTTCATCATGACATCCACATTGGCGACAGTAGGGCAGGTTAACCTAGGGATCTCGATGCTCACGAAGTTTTATAAGATGTTGTGGCACATCAGCGAGTGGAAGAGGCCATATAGAGGATGCGGGTTGTTCCATCTCCTGTACGGGTGGATAGAGGCACACATCAGGGGGATCTACGAGTATCAGAACCCCATCTCGCCTCTAGGGTCAAACTTCCATCCATCGATCCTGAATGCCGTGGGGAGCTTTCTAACCAAGCTGACCACACCATCAGTTCTGAACTAGGTGTGGATGGTGGAGGAATTCAATTTCCATCTGTTTCCATTGTCGACAGAGGCCTTTATGGATGATGGTCGCGTGACGAAAGAGCAACAGGCCTACCTCATGGCCTTTCAAGGTGAAGTCATGGTGGCCAGGGTGGATCGTGAGTGCCTCTACGAGCCATACACCCCACACTGGTTTACAAGGAAATTTCGGTGCCTACAGCGACTGACCCCGCAGGTCTACCTGGAGGTGCGTTATGAAGATAACCCATGTGTGATGAGGTAGATGTGGCTCATGTTCACATGGGAAGATGGGAAGATGCGGAATGAACTGCCTCCACCAACCACCATCCTTGATCTGATAAAAGAATATGCCCAGAGCTGGGAGGAGACCTATCTGGAGGAGACGCTGAAGCGGCCAACCACTCTATTCGGTGGTGGTGAGCCTCCCCAACCTCAGGGCTGAGGCTGGAAGGTTTCAAGGGAATCCTTCCATGGTGGGTCTGTTGTAGAGGTGACGCCCGCACCAGTTTAGGGGGACGCAATGGTGGCAGATCCGGCACTGGCAGCAGACCCCGTGGTCCCAGGAGAACAAATTCATCCAGAGGGGTTGCCACTGAGAGGATTCTGTAGGATTTCTACTTAGGCCCTGGGGAAACGACTGCGCTATATTGACATGTTGGAGAACGCTATCTTCCCGGAGGCCTGGGACATCTGGGAAGTCAAATGGAAATTCCTCGGCCCATCTGATTTATGGAAGCATCTTAACCGCCTCGGGATGGACTTTCCGGGGATTGGACCTATTAGAGATGGTTTTGCAGTATCCCAGGCAGAGGTGGCACAATACATAGTTGATTTCGAAAACTTTATCCTCTTTTGGGGTGCCCTGCACCCGATGACAGACCGGGTCAGGGTTCTGTTGTTTCACAAACCGAATCTGGTCACCACCAATATCGACACCAAACCCACCCCGTGAAAAGGGATGAATGGCGTTCCCTATACCCAGGGGCTGGAACAAGTGCCCGTGTATCATTTATCTTGGTTTGGGAATGATTTAACTAAATAAGTATACATAAAACATCAATTTTTTTTTTGATAAAATGAATCTGAAAAATTCATACCAACATGGTTTATACAAAAATACAGAATAGAATAAATAAGTTTAAATGTAATAAAAAAGGTCCAAAGACACAATTAAATAGTGAAAAAACAGCCCCATGGACCCCACATGACAAGGGGTCATCACCCCCAAGCTGTCTCCACAACTCCTCCCCAAGGATGGGAACTAACACCCTGAACCGCCATCACCCATAGCCTTTCCTTTACCTGAGTCAAACATAACCAAGTCTACTTACACCCAAGGGGAGTAAGTATGGTGTGAGCCTAATCCCAATAGGATACCACCCAAATATTTCCAATGAGCATGCAATACAATGTGAAAAAGCAAGCAGTTTTAATACCCAAAGAAAAGCAGTGATAAAATCCAAGAAATGCAACTTTCAATTGAAAACAGCATTCAAGCTAAAGTTTTCAGAATGTTCACATATTTAAATTGAAATATTATCTACTGTAAATTACTTCCAAAAACACCCCAATACATGGGAAAATATCACAAACACAATGAACAACAAAATCCAGAACACCCCTAGGCCCTAGTTTGTCTCGGGCCCCACGTACCTCATACCTCGGTGTAAAGTAACCATATTAAAATCCGTTCTCATACACGATCCACTAGTAGGGAACATACCCATAAACTAGTGGTCCCCAATAATAATACACATAGTTTAGTTAGTTTTGTCTTTATCCAAATTCTAGGTGAAATAGGGACAAAACTCATCTGGTCCACTAGCCGTACTAGTACACATCTGCCCCACCTAGGTACCAGGGCTTCCCCCTTTGTGCTCAAACAATTTCAGAATGATATATATTTACATTTTCATACAAAACACCCCTACTGTTCATATACAATCAGTACAGTATCTACACACATTTTATACCATTTAAAACACACAACAAATCACTTTGAGTTTCAATAAAACAACTTCTCTAAATCATTCCTTATTTTGCACCCAAAACTCGTTGAAAACCCCACTTGAACACCATGTGCATACAAAAATTTACCAAAACAGAATCCAACACACCTTAAAAATTTCTTTAAATTCATTACATTAGTTATAAAACAATCCCAATAAGCATCACATAAAATACCCATGTAAAACTCCCAATTCAACAACAAATTGGTACTCAAAAAATCATTTTCTTAACAAACATCACCCAAAACCAATTTCTTAACAACAAACAATGGGTATGAGAATTGAAAACATTATTTTCATACCTAATAAAGTTCAATAAAATCAAATAAATAATTATAGGGAATCCCTTAAGGAACCAACAAAAGATTTATACGAAAAATCCCTAAATTTCACATGAAATTGGCATTAAAAATTCATTTGCTTTATAATTTCCAAAAAAACCAATTTTTGTAGCAACATTAAAATGAAATAGACATGAAATTACCATAAGCACATCATCTAGGTCACAAATATTTCATACCAAAAGGAATCACCTACCAAAGTACTGAAAACCCTTGAATCAACACGCGGAAATTAAGTCACACCACCACTACACCAAGAGGGACTTAGAACAAACCTAAAACCACAAAATTGGATAAAAAACCCCAAGGTTAAACCTTAGGTTCGAAACCATACCCCCTGGTCATTTTCTAATTCAAGGAAAAGGGATGAAACTTCAGTCAAATAGAATTAAACCCTAAGCAATTTGAAAGAGGAATGGAAGAGACTCACTTACTTGAGGGATCTAGAAGAATTGCCCCAAATACACCAGTAGCTGAATTTTAAAACAGTAAAAACTTAAATGGAAGTTTGAATAAGGATGAGGAGGTAGTTTAGGAACTATAATGGAGGAAATAGAGTAATAAATGGGAGATTTATGATGGAAATAACTTACCTCCTAAAATCTGGACGATTTTAGTAACCCTGATATGTTCTGCACTCCATCGCGATGAGGAAGAGCCCTAAAGAGGGGGAAGATAGGTTGGGAGCACGTTTGGTTTCAATGGGCTTGGGTGAGACATAGAATCACCGAAAAATAAATAAAATTGAATAAGTTATTAATTAAACAAATTTTATTTTTAAAACTGGAATTGGGCTTTCGGGCAGACCCAATCCATTAAATAAAAACTCATATACACCTTTGTTATGGATTTATAAAGGCTCCAAATTGCAATGGAAGTGTTAAAATGTCATGGGAGGCCATTTATGAATTATAATGGATGAAAAATGTTGATAAATGAAAATGTTATAAAAGAAACAAAATTTATTTTTCAATCTGGAATTGGGCTCACGGTTTGGCCCAATTCGTGAAAACTGACCCATTATTATATAAAATCCTGGGAAACCCCCAAAAAAAGAATGAATGGAAAATAAATGAAAAATAACTTTAAAATATTTCATGTATGTGACAATTCTCCCCACCATGCAAACTTTCCATCCCGGAAAGTCAACCTGAAGTTTGATCAGAAAATAGGAACAGATACTCTTCCTCAACCCATGACCTTCGCTCCCATGTATCATCTATATCATTACCATGCTGCCAATGAACCTAGACCACCAGAATAGACTTCCCTCAAAGAAAATTCTCTTAGGAGTCCACTATTTGCACTGGCCACTCAAAAACTGACAAGTCATGATCTATTTCCAGTTCTTCCCAACTCAACATATGGGACAGATCTGGGATGTATTTATTCAACTAGGAGTCATGGAAGACTTCATGGATGGACATAAACTATGGAGGTAAGGCCAACCTGTATTCCACTTTTCCAATACTCTCGGTGATCTCAAAAGGGACAATATATCACGACGTCAGCTTCTCTTGCTTCCCCAATCGACAATGGCCCAAACGAGGGTACACTTTCAATAATACCCTTTAACCCAAAAAAACTATAGGTCTCAACACCTTCAGTTAGCATATGATTTATGAAGACTTTGAGCTATCAATAAATGATTCCTGATCAACTTGACCTTCTCAGATGTCTCCGGCACCAGACTCGGCCCCAACAGTGAGGTCTCACCCACCTCAGTCCAACACAGGGGAGACCGACAAGTCCGACCATAGAGCGCCTCAAAAGGAGCCATTCAAATGGAGGATTTGTAACTATTATTATAAGAAAACCCAACCAGCCCCAAATGGATATCCCAAGAACCTCCAAAGTCCAGGACACATGCACAGAGCATATCCTCCAAAATCTGATTCGCGCGATCTATCTGACCATCCGTCTGAGGATGGTATGTTGTGATCATCTTAATATGAGACCCTGAGGCCTTCTAAAGGAATTCCCAGAACTGAGAAGTGAAATAGGGGTCTCTATCAGAGAAAACTTCCAATGGAACACCATGTAGTCTCACCACCTCCCAAAGATACAAATAGCCCAACTCATCCACTTTAGCTGTATCTCTGATCAGAATGAAGTGGGCTGATTTGGTAAGATGATAAATTACCACCCAAATGGAATTATTACCCCGAGGTGTATGAGGTAAGCCAACAATGAAGTCCATGGGAACCTCGTCCCACTTCCAGGTAGGAATGGGTAATGGCTGGAGCAGACCAGAGGGCCTTTGATGATCCGCTTTAACCTGCTAGAATGTGTAGCATCTTGAAAAAAATTCCGCTATGTATCGTCTCATACTAGGCCAGAAAAACTACCAACGGACGTGATAATACATCTTGGTGGCACTCAGATGGACAGCCCACTGAGACTGGTGGCTGTCCTCCAAAACCACGTTTCGCTGAGATAATAACACTACTGAACGGCCCTTGAAGCACAAGATTCCCTCGAAAGATGACGACCAATCAAAGGATGTATCCCCACCTATAAGAAACTGCTTAGACTACTGACAAAGCTCATCATTGGTCTATTCTCGCTGAATCAACTCCAACAGAGAAGGATTCAATTGGAAGCTTGCCAATAATGCCCCTCCACTGTGTTCCCTGGTCTCCATATGCATCTGAGAAAAGATCCCCATGAAAGTCCACTCATCACTGGACTTCCTCAAAGCCTGCACTGAAACTCTTCTTCTCAAAGCATCGGCCACCACATTACCCTTGCATGGGGTATATACAATGTCAAAGTCGAACCCCTACAAGTACTCAATCCAACGACACACCTCAAGTTGAGGTCCTTCTCTGAGAATATATAGGCTATGATTTTGTGATCAGAGTATACCACAAACTTGTCCCCAAAGAGGTAGTGATGCCAAGTCTTAAAAGCATGCATCACCGCTGACAACTCCAAGTCATGGGTCGGGTAGTTCTTTTTATGTGGTCGGAGTTGGTGAGAGCCATACGCCACCACGTGATCATCCTGAATAACCACACACCCAAGACCCATACCTGAAGCATCACAATAGACCACATATCCCTTTCCAGCCTCTGGAAAAATCAGCATGGGGGTGGTAGTCAACCACCTCTTCATCTCCTCGAACGATGTCTGACATTCTGGACCCCATAAAAATTTCACCCCTTTCTGGGTGAGCACAATCATCGGTGAAGCAAGCTGAGAGAAATCCCAAACGAATCGCCTGTAATAACCATCCAGGCTATGGAAACTCCTAATCTCGAACACATTCTTCGGCTGCTCCCATGACTTAACAACACTAATCTTATCACGGTCCACTGAAACCCCCTGCTCAGAGATAACATGCCCAAGAAATTCCACTTCCCTGATCAAAAAAGTGCACTTTCACAAATTTTCATAGAGGCAGTGATCCCACAAAGTGCCAAAGACAATCCTCAAGTGATGTTTGTGTTCCTCCTCAGATCCATAGTATACTAGAATGTCATCCATGAACACCACAACAAATGAATCAAGATACTGATTGAATAACCTATTCATGAGTTCCATAAAGACCACTGGAGCATTGGTCAATCCAAAGGGCATGACCAAATACTCAAAGTGGTCATAGCTGCTTCGGAAGGCTGTATTTGGGATATCTAACTCCTTCACCCTGAGCTGATGATAGGCCGAACACAAGCCTATTTTTGAGAACCACTTTGCCCCTTCAATTGATCAAATAAATCATCTATTCTTGGAAAAGGGTAGTTGTTCTTAATTGTTACCATATTCAACTTCTGGTAGTCAATGCACAACCGGAGGGATCCATCTGCCTTTTTCAAGAACAACACAGGAGCTACCCAAGGGGAGACGCTCGGTTGAATGAATCCTTTGTAATCTAAGTCATACAGATGTATCTTTAATTCCCTCAGCTCGTTGGGGGACATGCGATAAGAAGGAAAAGATATCGGTTGTGTTCCTGATGCCAGATCAATCGAAAAATCCACATCCCGCTTCAGGGGAAAACCTAAGAAAATCATCCAGGAATACCTCCGGAAACTCATTCACAACCTGAGGTAGTGCGCCTACAGGGGAAATACCATCATCCTCTAGCATGAGCGATGATAACTGGATGGTAAGACATCCCAACTCTGGGAGTGGAGGTCCTGCGCAACCCGACCGAGGATCCCATTCTCCCGGAAAAACCTGACGACTCCCATCAGGTGCCGTGAAACTCACTCACCACCTGTAGCAATAAATGTGTGACTGGAAGTAGACTATCCTATACATGTCAAGTATTATGTCAAATAGTTCCATATCTATAACTAGGAGGTCCCACTCCATCTCAACCCCTGATATGGAAAGCGCACACGATGGGCACCTGAGGCCCTGCTCCTTCTTCATTCCCAGTGGTGTCACCAACTCCATCGCGAAAGGCATCAAATTAGTTGGAAAATTCAGAATGTCCACAAAACAGGAAAAAATAAATGAAATAGAGGCACCATTATCAAAAAAAGAAGTATCTATAGAACATGCGATCAAAACGGTACCTCTAACTGTCGACGGTCCCACCTCTGATCCTGCTGGTGCTTGATCCACCACATGGAGATGTCCAGTCTCTTCATGAGGACGACTGCTAGTCTATGTCTGTGCCCTGAACTAGATTTTCCTAGAAGATTACCCATCCCTACCACCACTAATAGAAAATCGAGATCACCCCATCCTCGATTTATTAGACTGTGCTGGCACTCCTCTTGAAGCCACTGACCCTGCCCCACTAGGAAGTGGATGTGCCACACTGTAGAAGTGCTGTAAATGACCCATTCCTCCACACAGGTATCAAGGCTTCATAGGAAGTGGGAATGATGGTAGGATTTTCCCCGACTTCCCACATTGGTGGCACATGAACGATCTCACATTAGAAGCCACAGACGAAAACTGTCCGGAAGAGTGGCCTGAACTGCCACCTCATTTCTTCACATGTTCCTCCCACTTCCTTTTCTTCACTCAGGAGCTGCCACTACCCACTACTGATACTGAACAACAGAAACTAGCCCTACCTTTCCCATAAATCTCCACCATTCACTCCTAATCAATGACCTCAACATATGTCCTCAGCTTAAACAAGAACACCTATGAGTATATCTTGGGTCGCAACACTTTATCAAACCTCTGGGCCTTCGCGTGCTCATTGGAGATGATTTATGGAGCATACTAAACCAACTCGGAAAAATGGTTGGTGTACTCCTTCACATATCGATTCCCCTGAACAAGGTCCATGAACTCTATAGACCTAGAATAAGGCAACACCTCAGGGCAGTACTGTTCATTGAAAACGACCTTAAAATCTCCCCAGCACATCTTCTCATTCTTCCCAGCCTGAAGCACTAACTCTCACCACTTACGGCTATGACCTTACAACAGAAAGGATGCACACTTCACCCTGATCTCCTTAGGTGATTCTAGGAACTCAAACATACGCTTGATCTTCTCGATCCATTCTTCTACTTCCTGGGGTTCTGAGCTACCTCGAAAGGTATGAGGCTTGTTTTTCAGAAACTCTTGTGATTTATCTTTTCTGGGACCTGTATCTTATGCCCTAACAGGAATAGGAGCTGGAGATAGTGCATGTCCTAATGCGTGGATAGCCTGGACCACAAACTCTATGATCCTCATATCAATCGGTGTGGGAGAACACTCTCCAGCTTCCTCCCATGGGCACGTGGGAGCTTTCCGGGGAGGCATGTTGCTACAAAATTTAACAGTCACAAAATAATAGTCAATACCAAAATTCTGAAAATTTCATTCAAATGCATCAAATATAAATAAACTAAACACATTTTAGTAATAAAATAAACAACTACTCCAAATCCACATGATGTCTATGTGTGGTTTGCATCCCACACGTCTCACCTGGAAGTGAAGTCAATCCGTATATTCCAACATCCCCTGGTGACTTAAGGTCTGCCATGAGAGGTGCGGGCTAGAAACAATACTCACAACCAAAACCCCAAGCCCTGATAGTCCATTCTCTTTTCAATCTCGACTCATCCCAAAATAGCAATATAACCCAAAAACATTAACCTCCTCTGATACCATTTTTTTCACGAACTGAATCAGGTCACCACCATTATCGGCACCAAACCCAGACCGTGACAGGTCCTGAATGGCGTTCCATATCCCCAGGGGCTGGAACAAGTTCCCAGGTATCATTTATCTTGGTTTGGGAATGATTTACCCAAATATGTATACATAAAACATCAAAATATTTGATAAAATGAATCTGAAAAATTCATACCAACAAGGTTTATAAAAAAATCCAGAACTGAATACATAAGTTCAAATGCAATAAAAAACTTCCAAATACACAATGAAACTACAACAAAAAAACCCCATGTACTCCACATGACAAGGGGTCATCACCCCTAAGCCGTCTCCACAACTCCGCCCCAAGGATGGGGACTAACACCCTGAGCTGTCATCACCCTTAGCCTTTCCATTACCTGAGTCAAACATAACCATGTCTACTTACAAAAAAGGGGTGTAAGTATGGTGTGAGCCTAATACCAATAGGATACCACCCAATGTTTCCAAAGAGCATGCAATACAATGTGAAAAAGTAAGCAGTTTTAATACCCAAAGGAAAGTAGTGATAAAATCCAAGAAATGCAACTTTCAATTGAAAACAGATTTCAAGATAAAGATTTCAGAATGTTCACACATTTAAATTGACATTTTAGCTACAATAAAGTACTTCCAAAACACCACAATACATGGTAAAATATCACAAACACAATGAGCAACAAAATCGGGAACACCCCTAGGCACTAGATAGTCTCGGGCCCCATGTACCTCATACCTTGGTGTAAAGTAACCATAGTAAAATCCATTCTCGTGCACGAGAAACTAGTAGGGAACATAACCATAACCTAGTGATACCAAATAATAATCTACATAGTTTAGTTAGAGTTGTTGTTATCCAAATTCTAGGTGAAACAGGGACAAAACCCATCCGGTCCACTAGCCGTACTAGTACACATCCGCCCCACCTAGGTACCCGGGCTTCCCCCTTTGTGCTCAAACAATTTCAGAATGATACGTATATAAATTTTCATATAAAACACCACTACTGGTCACATACAATCAGTACAGTAGCTACACACAGTTTATACCATTTAAAACACACAACAAAACACTTTGAGTTTCAATAAAACAACTTCTCTAAATAATTCCTTGTTTTGCACCCAAAAATCTTTGAAAACCCCACTTGAACACCATGTGCATACAAATATTTACCAAAAAATAATCCACCACACCTTAAACATTTCTTTAAACTCATTAAAAGAGTTATAAAACAATCACATTAATCATCACATAAAATACCCATGTAAAACACGCAATTCAACACCAAGTTGGTACTCAAAAAATCATTTTCTTAACAAAAATCACCCAAAAAAAATTTCTCAGCCACAACCAAAGGATATGAAAATTGAAAGAATTATTTCCAAACCTAATAATGTTCAATAAAATCAACTAAATAATTATAGGGAATCCCTTAAGGAACCAACCAAATATTTATATGAAAAACCCCTAGATTTCACATGAAATTGGTATTAAAAATTCATTTGCTTTATAATTTCCACTAAAACCAATTTTTGCAAAAACATTAAAATGAAATAGACATGAAAATAACCTAAACACAAACACTAGGTCACAAATATTTCATACCAAAAGGAATCACCTACCAAAGTAATGAAAACCCTTAAATCAACGTGCGAAAATTAAGTCACACCACCACCGCAACAAGAATGACTTTGAACAAACATAAAACCACAAAATTGGACCTAGAAAACTCAAGGTTAAACCCTATTTTCGAAACCCTACCCCCTGTTCATTTGGTACTTCAATGAAAAGTGATGAAACCCCAATCAAATAGAATTAAACCCTAAGAAATTTGAAAGAGGAATGGAAGAGACTCACTTACTTAATGGATCTTGAAGAATCACCCCAAATACACTAGTAGATGAATTTTAAAATAGTTAAAACTTCAATTAAGGTTTAAAGAGGGATGATGAGGTAATTTTGGAACTGGAATGGAGTAAAAAGAGTAAACATTGAGAGAGTTATGATGGAAAAAACTTACCTCCTCAGATCTGGATGATTTTAGAAACCCTTATATGTTCTGCACCCCATCGCGATACGAAAGAGATCCAAAGAGGGGGGGAGAGATGTTGGGCGCGTGTATGGATTCAATTGTCTTGGGTGAGACTTGGAATCACGGAAAAATCATTAAAATTCAATAAGTTATTAATTAAACAAATATGATTTTTAAAACTTGAATTGGGCTTCCGGGCAGGCCCAGTCCCTTAAATAAAAACCCACATACACATTCGTTATGGATTTCTAAAGGCTCAAAATTGCAATGATGGTTTTAAAATGTTAGGGGATGCCATTTAGGAATTGGAATGGATGAAAAATGTTGAAAAATGAAAAATGTTATAAAAGAAACAAAAGTTATTTTTAAATCTTGAATTGGGCTCATGGTTTGGTCCAATTCATGAAAACTCACCCATTATTCTATAAAAGCATGGGAAACCCCCAAAACAAAGCATTAATGGAAAATAAAAGAAAAATACCTTTAAAATATTTCATGTATGTGACATGTTGGGTCATACGGTCCCTCCGCAACTGTCAGCTGCTGACATGAGGGAACACTCACTACTACAAAAACGACCTATATTAGTGCTCAAAACGGGCTTTAACAGCACTAAAAAAGTACTATAGATCTCAGCTCTAATATTGGGGGGGGGGGGTCCCTTTTACCAGTTCTCCAAAAAGCGCTGATAAAGGCCACTTTTATCAGTGCTAAAAAAAGCAATGATAAAAGACCCCTTTATCAGCTCTTTTTTTAGAGCTGATAAAAGGGGTCTTTATTAGTTCTTTTTAAAAAGCACTAATAAAAGTCAAAAAAATAAAAAAAATAAAAAAATTAAATAATGCATGGGGAGAGCATTTATCAGCACTTGACCACCCCTTTATCAGTGCTAGGAGGTATCCCACGCAGTGCCCTTTCTGTGCGTCCTCACACACGTGCACCAACATTGCCTCCACCCGAACTCGAACCCGCAACCTCCCCATTTAATGGCTTCACCTTTACCACTAAGCTATTTCATTATTTTCTCTATTTAATGATATATCTCTTTATATATATTTATATATAGTTATATTTATTCGTATATTGATATAGATTCATATTAATATAAATATATTTATTCATATATTAGTATATATATATTCATTCGTATATTAATATATATATATATATATATTTATATATATATATTTTACTATAATTTTTTATCCGTATATTTATTTGTATATTAATATATACTTATACGATTAATTTTAAATACATTTATGAAAAATGCTTTGCATGTGTGTTTATAATGAAATAAATAAATAAATAAATACATATACATATATACAACACATAGAGACACACATAGACACAAACACACAGAGACACATATATATTTACGAATAAATTCTTATATATGTGTATTTGAAAATCCATAGAATGTTAAAACAATCATAAATTATAATATAGAAGCCCGTTTCAACTCCACAACCTGTCAAATCGAAGAAAATGAAACAATCTTCGATATGATATGTGATACAGGCTTAACGGACATCCGGATTAGAAGTTATACCTATTTGAATGTTAAAAAATCGGGGTATCTCGACAAAAAACTTAGTTTTGGAGGCCTTATGGGACTTTTTTGGCCTTGAAAATTGTGACAGAGGCTTTTCTTGAGTCACTAGCACGTAGATATCATCGCAGGCTTTGATTTGATATGCTGTAGAGCTCAAACAGACACCCGTATCAAAAGTTATGGTTGTTTGAAGTTTGAGTTACATTTTCAATTTATTTTAGATCTTTTATTAATTGTTTTGAATTTTTGTGTCTTCAAATTGTTATTAAATGATTTTTAATCGATAATAATTATCAAATTATTAATTAATAATATATTTTATAAAATATTTTAAAGCCATTTACACTAAAGTTTTTATATATTAAATGTTATAGTCTATTTATACGTATATAAAACATATTTAAAAAACATATATTATATTTATATATGAATAAATATACTTATATAAAAATATTTTATTTTTAATTATTTTTTTTGAAATATAATTTTTTCAGTGCTGATTAAGCCCCCCTTTATCAGCACTACTAAAAGAAGTGCTGATAAAGGGATCCCCTTTATCAGTGCTCCAAAAAAGCACTGATAAAGGGGGGCCTTTATCAGCGCAAAAAAAAAACTGATAAAGGGGAGACTTTATCAGATATATTTTTGAGTGCTGATAAAGGCCCCCTATTATCAGCATTTTTTTTGAGCGCTGATAATGGGTAGCGCTTCCCACGCCCGTTTTTTTAGTAGTGGCTTCCCTCTGCCAGAAGAATCAAACGAGTCCTCCTGGGGAGACGGGGCTAGTAGAGAGAGTCCACTAGAGGAGGGTGATGTCGGTGATTAGTCCTCTAATATCGAAGGTTTCACAGAGGTCCTCGAGGTAAAATCCCAAGTTCCTTCTTTAGGGTGTGATCTTAGGTTACTCTGGATTCCTCATCAGCATCTGCTATGTGAAAGAGGACCTTGTGCACATACCTCATTCTCACCCCTCAATGGGTGCCGATGCGGGACCTTCAGGATCCACACCGGGGTTTGCATCAACTTCCGTGTCTGGCAGGACTGGGACACTCGAGGTGGCTACCCCAGAGTCTCCAGACCTACCAACCACATACGGGGGGCCACATCTTGGGGTTCTGATGACATCAACCCGAGAGCGAGACCAGGGATTTAACCTCTGTAATTCTTCTCTACCGAATTTACAACTGCCATCCTTTGACCACATTAACTGACATTCACGTGCCCTCTTTGGTGTGTATAGTCCTTAAATTGTCATGGGCCGCTACGGCGAAGTTGGTTGGGACTTCTGGTAGCGCCCTTCCCACGGGCATTCCAATGGTCGTGGAGGTGGACATCCAGCTTGACCGAACTGCAGTGCTCTTGGTCACTGGCAAGGAGGATAGTGGGACTGCACCTAAGTTTATTAAGGTTGGATCCATTGATGAGAATCCACCAGACAGTTTAGGCCCATCCATGCCTGATCCGATGCCAGACATGGACCTGGATGAGGAGTTTCTGGGGGGCATTCCCTGCATACGAGCCTTCCAATTATGCCGACTGGGACGAGACGGCTTTTGACTAGGAGGACAACAAAATAGTCCATCGCCAATCATGGAAGCTGATCACACACTTCATTAATGACACCCCCGAGGACTATGGTTGAATGATATAGACAGACTTCTCTTGAGACTGTGCGAACTGTGCACTAGGGGAGTGGATGCCCAGTGCCCTCACATGCTCATCCGAGATCTTATGGCGGAAAAGATTCAGGAGTCTGACTATGGCCTCAGTGTGGGATGGCAGCGGAGGAAGGAGGTTAACATCAATAGGCTCTAGGAGACCAAAAACGAGGTTGAACAGTTTCAGGCCTAGGTAGATGAGCATTCTGCTTCTCTTGATGCACAATCAGAGCTTGTCTTGTGGCTGAAAGCCCAGCTGGCAGAGGCTAAATAGGGTATGAAGTGAGCCTTTGAGGAGATGTCCATTATCAGGACCAGTGTGGAGCGGGCTTGGGTCACGGCCGACAAACTGTACCCTCTCGCTGTCGAGGAAGATCATGAGGTAAATAGGTGGCAACAACTCCTGGACGCCACCAGCCAGAGGGTGGCGGAGCTGCAATGTTCCTTTGACGAGGTCAATCCATCCATGGGGGGAGTCGACCCCCCTAGTACTGTAATGATTACAAGCCTTAAATTTACTTTCATGATTTGATTATTTAATGTCATAGCATGCATGATTTCTGCTGCTTACATTGGTTTATTACATCCTTGTGATGTTCGTGGAGCGTCCAACGATCATTCCCTAAGCTCACATGGGTCGGGCCTGATGTGAGAAACAAATGATGACCACCTTATCACCCCATCCAAACATAAGAGTGAAAACCAAGCTTCGAGCATCCGGGGTTTGAACAACCAATCTGGATTCCTCGGAGGAAATAGGAGGGACCTGACTGGAGAATAAAGCTCTCAGAACAGCTGAATTACCATTTTTCCTAGCATGCTCTTATGCACGAATGGGGTAACACCAGGGGTGCTGAAATCAATCCAAACAGATGGTGATGGAAGGTGTGAATCACGATACCCATGATTCAGAACATTATGGGGTGGCGTGGTAATAAAGAATAACCGTTGACCGCATTATAAACACAATATTCTTATTCTATTAGCCTAGAGTGGGGATAGAAAATGAGGTCCGACCACTGACCATGTTCGAAACATGGGGCATGACTAAAAATGTCATTCATTGGTCTTTCGGAACATTGGACCAGGACAATAAGTGGGCCATTGGCCGAGCATCCATACTGTTATGGGGTTACCATAGACATGAAAGAGGACGAGGGTCCGAATAAGGGGAACACATGGCATGGAATGTGGAGTGATTTTTTGTTCGAACAAAATCCAACACTCTCAAAATTATGCCACTGTGGTGGAAGCACATTAGATGGACACATCGTTCTGATCATGGATCATTCCTTCTTTCAGAAGGGACCTCTTTGGTGAGGGGGCTGTCTCTTCCCAATATCATCATGGGGCATCCCGAACTTGTTCAGGGCAAAATTTCAATTACATGGTTCCCCACGAGGGGTCAATCCAGGGGTCCGAAAATGGGGAGGAATAGGATTTATGATTCCTGGGGCTGGACCTGAGGTGAAATGACTAGGTATCCCTACGTATCCCATGAGGATGGGAATCAAGGCATACGTAGTTCTGGAAGCACAGTTTAACATAATGCGGGATGATGAGAAGCTTGGCTGCACCAGTGCACATCCTACCAAAACTACTAAGCCCATGTGAGTCATGCTCGATGTGGGAAATAAGAATTAATGGTGGGACATTTTTGACATAGGAAGGAACATGTTAGGGTGAAGGGACGCTCAATGAATAGTGGCCCAATGATGCTAACCTGTCCATGTAGTGCACTTAGATGGGCGAAGAAGTAAGGCCAAGTATATCGGAATCCCACTTGAACATGTGGAAGTGGAAATGTGTGAATCATGATGCTCAAAATATATATCACAATGGTGGTGGCGTGAGGATGGAGGATAACTATTGACCATGGTGGAAACGCAGCATCCACATCGTGTTAGCCTGGAAAGGGAACAGACAAATGAGGGTCGACTGTTGACCATGTTCAAAACATGGGACCTATCGCAAATGTCATCTGATATATTTTGGGACGTCGGCCTAGGATGTTAGGTGAGCCGATGTCGCATGGGAACATGCCGTTAGGGGGTCCCTTCAGATGTGGAAGAGTATTAGGATCCAAATAGTGAGCTCATGAAGCTTGGACATGGAACGAGGGGAATGTCCCCGTGAAAATTACACACTTCTAGCTCCTTGTGAAAACACATCTGAATACGAAAATGAGACATATTAAATAGAGGGAGTCAAGTCCCTTCCCATAGGGAGATATTTGTTTAGGGTCGTAGAACTCGAACCATGGATGGTAGGAAATGTGGGAGACACATGGTGGGTTAATTACAAAAACCCGACGTTAATGAGAACCGGGGGTTCCGACCACCATGTGTTCCTTGGAAAGGTTTTAGGTCGAGGGACCGAAAACGAGAGTTGATCTAGGCCCGAGGCAAGGTGTATGAACGTTCCAACGTACCCTATGAGGATGGGGATCAAGCTGCACATATTATTATGAGGTGGCATGGTAAGGTACTAGTGCCAGGGATAAAAGGGGCGTGCGAGTGTGGCCCTCAGACTAAAAGAAGAGGTATTTGATAAATCTTGTTTGTCCTTTAAGGTGAGTGGTTTTTTTGTGTGAAGTGATAGGCCTTTGGTAGCAGGCCCTGGCATCGCCACAAGAATCAAGCTGTAACATGAATTGAAAAATGGTATGGCATGTGACCAATACCAAACATGGTGTCCCCTTGAGTGAGGACATCACAATGTAGTGCCATTTTTCATCGTGTTTCCAGGATGATAATGTCACAGTTTAGGGTCATGTGATAGGACCAGGTGGCATAGTTTAAAGTTTTATGTCTTGGACATGAAGGAATGTGCTGACGTGATACAACAAACCCGATGTGAATGAGGACATAATCCCACACCCACCCGTATGCAATTCTGAGAAAGGAGCCTTAGGCCAAGGGGCCTACATAGATGTAAGAGGGTAAGGGGGAGGAAAAACGAGCTCCCAACTGAGCTGGACCCGAAAACGAGACGTTCGAGTGCTCTTACGTATCCCATAAGGATGGGAATCAAGCTACACGTAGTTCTGACTGAGATCTTAGTTTATAGTCTTAGATCATGAACCATGGATGAGAGAATAACCTCATGTAAGCACAGACGTCAACCCGATCCCTAATCCCACATGAGTCAAACTCAGTGTGGGAAATAAGGGAGGAATATGTTTACTGCAATACCGGGAATGCATGCCAAAGGAAAATTAGTGCGGGGCCCCGAATGACTCCCTTATCATGGATATTGTCTTCCTAACATGCAGATGCACACTGAGGAATAATACCAAGAGTTTTGAAGTCCTACTTGGACATCATTAGGTGGAAGAGGATGTGAATCATGTAACCGACATTTTGGGCTTAATGGGGTTGGCGTGGCGATGGAGGATAACTGCTGACTGTGTTCGAAACACAGTATCCATATCGCGTTAGCGTAAAATGGGAACAAAAAATGAGCATCGACCGCTGACCATATTCGCAATGTCGGATTTGTATCAGCTTTTTGTCCGCGACCCTCGAGCACGTTGGCCTGTAATGGAAGGAGATCCCTTAGGCCTAGCATCCATGCCACTTGGGGGTCCCTTCGGGTGTGAAAGGTGATGGAAGCCCTAATGAAGGGGAACAGAAATCCTGAAAAATGGGTGGAATCATGTCCGAGCAGAGTTCGACATTCTAGGTACTAAACCAGAGTACCCTTAGGCACATTGGTGAACCGCCGAAGAGGGTCGACGAGGGTTCTCAACTTGAGAGCAACTGATTTTAAGGGATGATTATAGAGTAAAGGGATAGAGAACTCCCAAGAGGGAGAGGTACTTGGCGTGTTCATTACAAGCCCAACGTGAATGAGGACAAAATCCCACACCACAACATATACTCCCCTCCCCAGGGGATGGTAGGCCAAGGGGCCCAGGTGAAAGGGAGATTTCTGGGAGATGGGGCTGGACCCAAAGTCTAGACATTTGGGCGGTCCTATGTATCCCACGAGGATGGAAATCAATCCACACGTAGTTCTTGTAGGCTCATGGGGGTAATATATCCTAACAAAGGGGGTGTATGGTATGGAGAGTAACCCAATGTGAATGAGGACATAATCACACACAACACCATACACTCCGGGTAAGAACTTGGGCCGGGGCCCAAGAAGGCCAAGGTGCCTGAGGCCGGGCCTCAGTCAGGAAGGCCCGACCAGTTTGTAGTTTAACGTCTTGCAGTGAGGATGAAAGAGAGGATAAGGTGTCTCATTCGGGGATGTTTATGGCATGGCGAGTAACCCGACGTGAATGAGGTCATAATCCCATACCACTCCGTACAATCTTATAAGAGAGAACCTGGGCTGGGGGCCTGAAAAGGCCAAGGGGGCTAAGGTTGGGCCTCAGATGGAAGGCCATATGCCCTCCTGTATGGTTACCGCCTCATCACAGCTCCTAATCCCATGTGACCAGTGCTCG
This sequence comes from Viscum album, assembly GCA_963277665.1. Lineage (NCBI taxonomy): Eukaryota > Viridiplantae > Streptophyta > Magnoliopsida > Santalales > Viscaceae > Viscum > Viscum album. The sequence continues at coordinate 538,368,695 of OY728121.1, forward strand.
ATGTGGGAAACAAGGAGCCAGTCTTGGCTCTCCCTGTCATAGGGAAGACTAAAACCTGGCTTTTCCTGAAGGGAGTTCATCGCATGGAGATACAACAGGGTAGAATAAATCACTACACTCAATGTTTGGGGCATCTTGGGGTGGTTCCAATGTCACAGAGCATCTATCGACCATGTTTGAAACACAACATCCCTATAGTGACCTAAAATGGGAGTAACAAATGAGCATTGACCACTGACCATATTTGAATGGCTGGACTTGTATCAGCATGTTTCTCAACATCCTCGAGGGCATTGGACCGAAGTGGTAAGAGAGACCTTAGTCGTAGAATCCATACCATTTGGGGCCCCTTCTGGACGGGGAAGATAATAAAGTCCCAATCAAAGGAGTGGGTGAAGCATAGCTATACCCATATCTGAAATAGGTGAACATCTCCAGGGATTGGGACATATAGCCGGATCGAGGTTAGCTCGACGTGAATTGGGGAGAATGTTTTCACCCCTGCCATATGTCTTAACCCGAGGGGAAGACTCTATTTCTTGGGCTGGGCCAACAGACGAAATTTGTGGGTGTTCCTACATATCCCATAAGGATGTGAATCAATCCATACATAGTACTTGAAGTCCATGCAGTTTAACGTCATGTAGTGAAGACGTGAGAGGATAGAAGAACAGGGAGTGAGCACATGGTGTGACCATTACAATCTTGGAATGAGTGGGGATGATGAAGCCTACACCATATCATGCGATGATCCTCCGAGAGAACTATACCCAGGGGTGATATTCAAGAAGAAGAGTTTGGGGGTTGGGCTAAAGATGAGGCATCTGAGCATTCCTACATATCCTATAAGGATGGTAATCTGGTTATACGTAGTTCTCAAGATGCATTTTAATGTCAAGCAGGACGATGCATAGTTTAAAGTCGTGTAGGACCAAACAGTTTAAGGTCATGCGAGACCAGCATGTAGTTTAGGGTCATGTGGGACGGACATGCAGTTTAGGGTCATGTGAGACCAAACAGTTTAAGGTCATGCGGGACCAAACATTTAAAGGTCATGTGGGACCAACGTGCCATTTAGGGTCATGCGGGATCGTACAGTTTAAGGTCATGCAAGACCAGCATGCAGTTTATGGTCATGCGAGACTGAACAGTTTAAGGTCATGCAAGACCAATGTGCAGTTTAGGGTCATGCGGGACCAATAGGATCAGGAAAAGTATTTCTTGAGTAACTTAACATTGGTGGGAGGAGTTATATTCCCACAATCCATGGTCAAGAGGGAGTATACTCCATTGTGGTAAACTTTGTGGACTATGTTAGGTCCTTCCCATTTGGGCTCCAACTTGCGTGGTATCCTACTCGGTATAATTGGTGCCCTGAGGGACAATACCAAGTCGCCTTGTAGAAAATATAAAAGACGAACCTTCTTGTTCAAGGCTCTAGCCATCTTGTTCTGATGCCTTTCCAAATTGTGCATGGTATGAAACCTATTCTCGTCAAGCGCTTCCAATTCATCCAGATGAATTTTGGCTACCCTATCTGGATCCTGCTATTCATAGACCACTATGCATAATGAGGGCAGCTGGATCTCAATAGGCAGGATGGCCTCAGCTCCGTACACCAGGGAATATGGGTTCACCTTGGTCGAATTACGAGTCGTTTTACAATAGGCCTAGAGGGCGTTGGAGAGCTTGTTTGGCCAACTCTTCTTGTTCTGACCAACCATTTTATACAGAATTTTAGAGAGGGTTTTTTTGAACGCCTTGATCTACCCATTTTCTTGTGCGTAATAGAAGGAGGTGTGGTTCGAACAGATGTTGTACTTGGCATATAATTTCTTCAGCTCAGCTTCTCGGAAGTTGGTGCCATTATCAGTGACGACGGCGTGAGGGAATCCAAACTAGTGGATGATGTTGGAGCTCACGAAGTCAATGATGGAATATTTCTTGAACTCCTTGAGTGGAACTGCTTCTGCCCACTTGGAAAAGAAATCTGTGGCGGTCATGATGAACCTACACTGGCGAGCTGTCGCCGGTGGGTATGGTCCCACGACATCAAGTCCCCACACCACAAAATGATAAGAGTACTTGGTGGAGTGGAGAGGTTCTGGCAACTGATGTAGGAAGTTAGCATGAATTTGGCATGCATTAAATCTCTTAGAGAACTCGATACAATCATGGATCATAGAGGGAAAGAAGTACCATAGTCTCTAGATTTGATGGGACAGCTTCGGCCCCGCCTGGTGAGTCCCAAAAGAACTGGCGTGAACCTCATGCATGACCTGATAAATCTCGATTCCTTGGATGCAATGGAGGTGAAAACCATCAAAACCGTGCTTGTAGTGGATCTTCTCAAGACTGGGACCACTCTGGAGGGTAAACTGCAGTGCGCGGCATCGGATTCACTCGCGCTTGGCCCGATCAGCTAGGAGGCAACCATTTTGGAGGTAATCAACAAAAGGGGATCCCTAGTTAGGATTCACTTCAAACACTACATCCAGAGAACCTGGGGGTCCTGACATGGAGGACCTGGTGGTAAGATGGCTTACTCGTAGGCCGTCGTCATCCTCTAGGTTGATGGGGGAAATGAATCTTCGGTGTTCCATGTGTATAATCAGATCATCGTGCTTGGGTTCTGCAAGTGATGCGGCCAGGCCGGCTGGGGCATCAGCTGGACCATTCTGAGATCAAGGGACATGAGAAAATTCTCGCCGGGATGGAAACCAGTCTATTAGATGGAGGGTGCACTCCAACAATGAAACGAGCTCTGGATTTCTTACAACATAGCCACCGTTGACTTTCTTGATGAATAGTTCAGAATCCCCTTTCACATGAAAATGGGGTACATCAATCTCGAGAGCCAGCTCAAGGCCAGTGGTAAGAGCCTGATACTCTACCTCATTGTTGGTGCAACTTTCTGACAACAGGAATGAGTACAGCAGAATGGCTTGCGCCAGGTTAATAAAGACAACACCCAAGCCCACTCTGTTGATCCTAGGATCATTGAGTCTCCTACCGGTGGGGCTCCGGGAGGTGCCATCAAAGTGCATATACCAACATGGGATGGTAGGATCTACCGAGAGGATTACCTTGTCGGTAAAATCCAAGTCCAAGGGCTGGTCCATGGAGGTTGGAAGGGTAGCTAGAAAGTATGCCAATGATTGTCCCTAGATAGATTTCTGAGGGAAGAACATGATGTCAAACTGCTGGAGGATTAGCGCCCACCGCACTAGACGGCCGGTCAACATGGGGCAGTTCAGAATGTACTTCTACGGGTCTACCCGATACACTAGCTATACCTCATGGTGCCGTAGGTAGTGTCACAATTTCTGTACTATGAATACCAGTGCAAGGCAGCTCTTCTCGATGGGAGAGTATCTTGTCTCCGTATCGATGAGTATACGATTGAGGTAGTAGAGACTGTTTTTAACCCCCTAATTGTTCTTCTAGGTGATATGGGCACCAAGAGATCGTTCCAGGGAAGTCACGTACAGGATCATTAGATTTCCATGGATGGGTGACAACAAGACCCGAGGTTAGAGCAGATACTACTTAATTTCCTCAAACGCGGTATGACACTATTCATCCTATTCATAGGAAGTTCCTTTCTTCATGAGCCGGGAAAAAGGCATACACTTTCCAAAGAGATTCGCAATGAATCGGCGTATGTAGGCTATGTGGCCTTGGAAAACTCAAAGCTCCTGAATATTGCTTGGGGGAGGCATCTAACTGATGGACTTGATCTTCTCTGGGTCAATATCGATGCCTCGGTACCGCTGATAGGCGACACCTCCATTCTTTAGGCCGAAGGGAATAACCTGGTAAAAGAAATTACCTTGGGGCACCCTAAAAGTGGTGGAATCTGCATCCTCGGGGGACATCCAGATCTGATTATACCCAGAGTAACCATCCATGAAAGAGAGGGCTTGGAATCCAGCCATAGAATCGATCAGCAATTCTATCACTGGAAGGGGAAATTTATCCTTTGGATAGTGACAATTGAGATCTAGGAAATCAATATAGACTCTAATATGTCCATTATTCTTCCTGACTGGCACAATTTTTTCTAGCCACTTGGGGTACTAGACCTCCTTGATGAATCTGGATTTGATGAGCTTGTCAACTTCGGCCTCAACCATGGCACCGTGAGAAGGGTGCATCTTTCTGGGAGGCTGCTTGAACCTATGATGACTTTTTGGGAGACCGAGGTGGTGGATGGATACCTGAGGATCTAGTCCTGGAATCTCATCATAAATATAGGAAAACACGTCATGGTATTGTTTGAGGAAGTCTACATACAGCTGCTACTCCTTGAGGGACATGGAGGCACTGATCAATGTGGGTCTCAGATCTGCCTTGCAACCAAGGTTCACCTGTACCACTTCATTGACCGTGGTAGAGATGCCTTCTTGAAAGGCAGGGGGAGTGTCCTCTATATATTCTTCTCCACTTATAGAGGGATCTTCTATGGGGGAATTTCTTCTTGAGTTACCAGACCCCGATGGGAGGCTGGTACGAACTTGAGCGGTAGTGGTTATTGCATCAGGGAACTCCAGCATTGCCGAGACTATAGCAACGAAGGCTGTCGACCCGATCCCATCTAGTCTCCGGACCAAGGGGCCACACTTGATAATTTCAAATCATTAGTGGTAAGTCGGCTAGAGACGACTTATTCCAGCCTAGATAAATAGGCATGTATGACGTACCGCCATGGCCATGGGGAAGATATCTCGATACCGTACAGGGGTAGGAGGTTCTGGGATCACATGAGCCTAGTTTGTGTAGGATTACGAGGTGATTTTCCGTTGTTTCTTGGAATTGGGAATATAACTTCCTCTTGTACTAGATAAAACAAAGCATTTCACCATGTCGGGGTTCGTGGCCTCCAACCAATGGATCAGGAAGATGTAGGCATCATACAGACCTACCTAAGGGTTAGTTGTGACCGTGGAGGGCTCAACCTCACATTCCAGAATCTGCTTATCCTTGATCTTGTAATAGTTAGTGTCCAAATAACAGGCCTCACAAGAGGAAAAAGGAGATGAATCACCTTTAAGTACACCTACTTGACCATTTAGGGAGTACTTGAGGCACTGGTGATATAACGGGGGGACCGCTGCATGTAGATGGAGCCATGGTCTTCCCATCAATGCATTGTATGCGGTGTCTTGGGACATAACCATAAATTCAGTATTGGAAACTAGGCCACCGAAATGGGTCTTCAGATGGATCTTTCCAACCAGGGTCTGCTCTGTCCTATCATATCCATGGATCCTTAAATCAGAGGGAGTCAGGTCATCCTCGGACAACCCCAGATTTCGTAATGTCCGTGTTAGGATAAGATTGATACCGAAGCCGGTGTCAACAGGGCAGAGGTGAACCTCCACGCTGTTAAATTTTCCAATGATGTACAACGGGCGGATGTGCCCTTGTATGGGAGAGCCTTAATCCTCTCCTGAGAATGAAATGATGGTCTGAAATTCAGCATTCTTGACCGCTTCAGCATGAAAGGCTTCGGCAGCTACAACATCTGTTTCAAATTGGATAGGGCTTCTTAAAGCCTCAATGAGGGCCTCACACATATCTAACGATAGGGTAAGGGCTTCAAGTATAGAAAGCCTCAATGGGATGTCGGTGAGGTACTTGAGAACATCTCACTTCTATTAGAAGCATGATCTTCTGCTTATAGGAGGCCGATCTGCGATTGGAGGCATGGGAGGCCCTATTGGCTGGACCGGCGGCTGGCTGGTGCTGGGCACGTCCCACTGTTCACTAGTCGAAGCCTGAAGAGTCACTGTCAGATGAGGAACGGAGGACTGAGATCGGCCTGTAGTCGGGCGAGGCTCTCTTTCTGATATAGTAGCAAAAATGGTGGTGGATGCGGTCTTGACGACACCAGATGAAGAGGCTGTGAGTGCTGAGCTCTATGCTAGGCCTGTTGTCTGGTCTCGGTGGCATGTACAGACTGGCCGAAGGTGTCAACTGATGCACCTCGATGACCCACATGGCTAAAGTTCTACCAACATTGGCGTCAGTTGTGGACGTTGGGGAGGTTCGCCTGGTGCTCCCCCTTGTCAGGAGTCATATAGGGGTTTACCAACTCAACATTATTAACCGAAGTGTACCCTAGACTATCACCTGAAGAGTCATCCACTACTAGGTGGATTCTTAGAGAGATCCCCATCTAAGGAGTCATGAAGTCGCTGAGAGTGCGGGACGACAATGACATTTGCGGGGCACATTTCTTATTCTTAAGCCACCGATGCTTGCTCTTCTGTGAAGAGGCCGACTGAGATGATGTCGTAGAAGTTCTGGCCACAGCTTCTGAATGCTCTTGCTGATGTAGCCACATCCGAATGATGCCATGGGCGCGAGAAACCGTCTTGCGAGCCATCCAGTCATCATACTTATGGGATACGTGGTTGGAAACCTGTTACCACTCGCCTTCACTATCTCTACTCCTGTCTAGCCTTACAAAGACACCCGCCACTTGTTTCGGGGCTGAGCCCATCCTGACTATGTTGTTATCAACTTGGTCTTGGAGCCAGTCTTTAAACACATATCACTGCTTGAGGGTGTGCCCCAGAATCCGATGATAGGGGAAGTAGTTGGGGAGATCAGTAAGATTCACCTCTTCCATCCTTCTACACTCAGGAAATCGTACAATGCCCTATTCTAGGGCACTACAGAAGTAACTGGGGACCTGATTCTCATTGAATGAGTAAGTCTTGTTTCTTCTTTTTGAAAAGGGGTCTCTTGGAGCCTGGCCCTAACGAGGGGCCATAGGGTCCTGTCGAGGAGGTGGACCCTGATTGTCCTACTTCTGTGGTGGAGACACATTACGCAGGGGAGCTTGCCGATTCTGAGGATACTACTGAGCCGGAGGCTATGCCTGGGGAGGAGGAACTCTGCAAGGATGCAGGGCCAGTGCCATTGGTAGTGACTCCAGCTATCTGGGAGCTGCTATTTGGGCCACCACAGCGGGCTCGGCTCTGGAAGCTCTCCTCACTGGAATCATAGGGGGCAATGGACATGCCTGGTTGGCCTGTTTCAGAAATACCTCAAGGTGCTGGGCCTTGTCGGAGAAGTCTTGGAATCCTCCAGGGTAGTTTTGGGTGATCAGAGAATGAACTAGTTCCGTCTTGACGTTCCCTATGCACATTGTCATTAATTGCTCCAGAGTCAGTGGCATGTCAAGGGAGAATGTAAGCCTCTTCCACCAAGCGATAAAGTCCATGACTCACTCATCAGGCCTTTACTTTCACTTGAAGAGGTATGAAATGCTCGTCTTCTGTGTGGTAGAGCTGAACTGGTAGAGGAACTGCCTTTGAAGGTCCTCCCAAATGGTCATGGATCCGATAGGGAGCTGGATGTACCAGACGAATGCTGATCCCTCTAGTGTCTGAAAAAAACAGTAGAGCTTGGTAGCCTCTTGCTATTATAGAGTGCCTAACATGGGCCCACACCTTGAGTTGAAGTGGTCCAGGTGCTGCAAGGTGTCCCTTGTCCCATTAAAGGGGGAGAAGGTGGGATTCCTCAAACCTAGAGGTGTTGGCATATCATCCACCCATGCCGGGTATGTCTTTCTATCTGGTGGGATTTCCACATGCCATGTTTCCAATGCCTCAAGGCAAGCTATGAGCGTTTCCATGGTATCATCTGGGCGGGGGTCCCAATCTTGATAGGGATCCCTAACTACGAGTGCATTGTCGTGCTCTTCAACACGGTAGATAGGCTCAGCAGCTCGTGGAGCGGCTGGTGGAGTGACCCTTGGGGCGGCCGAAGGAGCCCGAACGGGGTTCCTTGGATTGTTTCACTGTTCAGGAGGGTTTGGCGAGACATACCGCACCATCTTTCCATGAGATCCAGCTTCAACTCTATCCACTGGAGTGGTATGGTCATGGTTGCCTAGGAGAATCTCACTGAGGGGTAGTTGTTCCTGCCCCTGCTACCCCGACTTAGGATTACCGTAGTTGGGTCGTCGCTCTATGATGCATTCATCTAGGAGTTCTTCAACCAACTTCTTTTTCTCAGCAAGTTATTGGAGCAACGTGGCCTTCTTGGAGTCTTCCTCCATCTTTTGTACTAAGCAGGAGGGGTCAGATTGCTTGACAACTTCGACATTCTATTTTCCCTTACTAGCATTCCTACCGAGTACCAACACCTCAGTGGGTGTAGAGAAACCTAGTTGGTTCCTCTACTGACGAGTAATCCTCCCCGATGGGTCCAATAGTGGTGGAAAACCCTTAGGGGGTATGTCTCCATCGAGAAACTCCAGATCGTCCTCCTGGTCCATTATGTCATCCATGTGGACCATGACCCTTCTTGGGGGCATGTCCTTAATATCTCATAATGAGTCGGGATGCCACCAGATAGGACTAAAGAGGAGAGCAGCATACTACCCCCATCCCTGGATTTGCACATGGGGGGTATCCTCCCTGATGATTTTTCAGAGTACCTTGATACTCTGAATGCATTACTGCTAGAGGGCCTCACGACGACCTGGTGACTCGGGGCAGTGGGCCATAAGGAGAGTGTTCAGATCGACTAGACGACACTACTCGCTGATGTCTTCGAAATTAGCTTGGTTATTATATAAAACAAACACTGATGATTGAGATTGAAATGTGTCACCCAGAGGGTGTAGTGGAAACACTCAACTTTCTCAGGGGTGAGGGACTCCGCTATGCAAAAATCCCGCACTACTGCGGTCCAGAACTTCTTAGGGAAGTGGTTTGCTGTAAGGATGCTCTAGAAGCTCCTCGGCTCAAACTCAGGGTTGAGTCCTTGATTGCCCCACTTGCCAATAGGGGGTGGCTAAGGAACTGTCAGCGGTACTGAGGAAGACTGCTGGGATGGTAGTTTGGCTAGTGGAGAATACAGTGAACGGGCTGACTGGCCACCGATTCTCGGGCTGTCCTCCAAAGAGTGTTGTGACCTGGATGCTATGTCATGATAGGAGGGGATAACAGCCAACATTCTTGTGCAGGGGCCAGGGCTACTGGTGGTGGGTTGTGCTGCTACTCACTCTCCATTGGTCCCTCGAAGTAGACTGGTCTGATCTCTATTCGGGCCTTCCCATGATTCTTCCTGTGGCGGCGACGACCTAGATTCCTGCCCCTGGGTGGCTCTTTGGGATAGGACTGATTACAGACATGGGGTACTTTGTCCGCGCTCGTGCTGGGGTGGAGAGGGTTTCCACCAGAGAAAATCGTGGTGCGAGGAGCACTGGAAAAAATGTAGAAGGGGACATGGGGAGGACATCCATGAATAAGGTCGGAGTGAGAAAAACCACCGCTAGGACTAGAAAGAGCATCGGGAGGACCTCCATGCTTGGTGCAGGTGGAGTGAGGCTTTCCTTTACCCCTCTGGTTTCCGGGGTGAGGAGGACCTTTACCAGCTACGGAGAGGACGTAGGGAGGATCCCCACGTTGGAGAGGGACCGAATGGGGGATGTCCCTGCACCGGTGGTCGGGAGCAGGAGGAACGACTCCATATCTAGTGTAATGGAAATGGGAGAGGCTTTAATGACAAGTATCAATACCGCAGGGTATACCTTCATTCAGATTGGGGGTAGCACGGGGCAGAACTCCATGCCGAGCCTCGGAGTGGGGAATGTCACGACCCGTCCTCGGGGCTCGTTCCGTGACTACCCCAAGCCCGCCTTCCTTATGCCAGGGGCTGGAGACTAGCCCCAAAGGCGTAAATACCGATAACTGGGAAGGCATTGCCTTTATAAAAGTAAACAAAACACCACAGAGTACAAGCGGAAGTAAAACACTAAGTACAAAAGAAAGTGCTGAAAAGTAAATGGGCAAGAATACAAACCCAAATGAAAGTACAACTACAAAAGAACAAAAGTACAATAGAAAAATACAATAGATGGAAGAACGGAAGCGAATCCTAGGTCTTCCTCCTCGGATCCTACCTGAAGGGTAGGTACAGATGACGCAGATCCTGGATCATCCACCACGGATCCTACCTGAAGGGTAGGTACATATAGCCTCCACAAAGCTCTCGCCCGTCAACCTCCTCCATGTTACGTTTCATCGTGAAGTCCACCTCCGGATACTGAATCGTCATGTGGTCCACCTCCGGGTACTGACTCGTCGTGTGGTCCACCTCCGGGTACCGTCCAGTCCTCGAACACTCGGCCTCCGTCAGCACTGCCCGTCATCTGAAACCAACACAACGAGGTGCAGGCATAGCCCGTGCATGGGTGAGTATAATGATACTCAGTAGAAACCTTGAGACCCTCAAGGTCTCACTAAAACCAACATGGATAACCACAAAGAAGATCTCAATAGATAACCTCTACTTAGGTATATGCCCATACATATACCTAAGTTATCAAGTAACCCATCTCAATCATGAGGAAACACAAAGATTATGAAATCAACGGATAACCACTACCCAGGTATATGCCCATACATACACCTAAGTTATCAAGTGACCCATCTCAAACATGCGGTATACACAAAGATCAAAGACTCTACTCAAACCAGGTTTTTCATTATCGAAACCGTAACTGCTGAAGAGCCCATTCTCTGGAGTGTATAGCGGTCTTGTCACGACTCCAAGGTACTGCTCAATAACCTAAGACTGCTGAGGTACTCCTCCTGTTGAGTACCACGGGTCATCCACCCAAACACAGTAGTGCTTCCCACCGGGGTATGCCACCCAAACACAGTAGTGCACACCCCCTAGTAGCCTGCAGAGGTACTCTCCGGACGAGTATCATGGGTCTGCACTGTCACACAGGTAGTGCTCTGTCTGCCATGGGTCTGCACCCAAAAAAAGTAGTGCTCCATCCACTGGGTTAGTCGACTCACTCCAAGTCGAGTCGGTCAAGCAGTCGTCAGGTCTCAGTCGGTTACACGGTCTCCGTACTCCGCACGATCATCTATGGGAGGGTCTGCTCCACGAGCTAGAGGTCGATACTCTAAGAATCTCAATGTCCCATTAAGAAGTATCTCAAAGGACCACCTCGTCATAGGGGTCTCAACGCAATAGACGGCGCGTCAATCGGACGCCCGGTCTGTGAGTTACTAGCTTTTTCGTCCCAGGGGCCCGGTTGGTTTCATGTGCGAACCAACCCGGTCGTATCTCAACTGTACCCTAAACTCTCATAGGTTATACTCATAGGGACCGTTTCTCCACGTGATCACCAACGCCGCTGACGGTTCGTCAAACGGACATTCGGTCTGAAAGTTATTAGCTTTTCTATTCCAGGGGCTCGGTTGGATTTCAGGTACAATCCAACCCGACCACTATCCAACTGCATCCAAAACTTAGGCTAAGTATTCCAAAAGTTCCGTCTCATCAAGAGTAATTCAACGAGACAGACGGCGTGTCAATCGGACGCCCGGTCTGTGAGTTATTGGCTTTTTTTTCATTCTAGTGGCCCAGTTGGTTTCGTGAGGAAACCAACCCAACTGCACTCTGACAGCGTCCAAACCTCGAGCGGAGTAAGCCAAAAGTTTCGTCTCATCAATAGGAATCCAACAAAGTCTACGACACGTCAATCGGACGTCCGAAGCTCAAGATATAAGCGTTTCCGCTCCGAGGGCCCGGTTGGTTTCGTATCCGAACCAACCCTGCCGAACCCAAAGTTCTCAGAAACCTTGAGTATAATATACCAAAACGACCATCTCGATCCAAGGATCTCTACGCACCCGACAGTGCGTCGATCGGAGGTCCGTAGCCCAAGTTATGGGCAAAAGACTGAAAGAGGTCCGGAAGTGGGGGTTTCGGGCCCGGGCCAACCCAGCCCGAGACCCCGCTGGGTCAGCCCGAACCGGGTCGACCCGACCCGGGTCTGGGTCAGGCCCACTTGGGTGCAGCCCGACCCAGCTGGCGTGGCCCGACCCAGCCTGGCCGCGGCCCGGCCTGGCGGTCTGGTATGGCCACGCGGCGCACTGGCACACCGACCAGGAGGCTCGGCTGAACCGGCGGAGCGTTGAGACGTGGGGGGGGGGGGGGCACTGCCCCCTGCTTTTTTTGCTAACCACGACTCCGCGTGGGGCCACCCCTTGCCACCGGACGCGGCCGAGCGCCGCGTCCCGCCTCTCTGGTCCCGCGCGGTCGCGGGACCAGCGGCCTGCCGCCGCGGCGGCCCTCCCCAGTGGCGCATCGGGCACCGCCGCCTCCGGCCGCCGGCGCCGCCGTGCCGGCAAGGCGCACCGGCGGTATTTTCCACGGACCACCGGACGCGCTCCGGTGGTCCTCTTTGCTCACCGCCTTCGCCAATGGTCCTCCCGGGACCCGACCTTCACTGCGGAGGCTTCAAAATTAGTTTTCGGCCACATTTTTCGTCACCTGTCAATCTGTGCTCAACGTTCAAAATCAAACCACAACCTCTTCATGGTTTTCTTGCGCGGCGCGACGGCGCCGCTGCTTGTTCGACTTCAACGGCACGGCGCGACGACACCACGCTTCTTCGCCCATTCTCAAAGTTTCCGCGCGGTGAAATCGCACCGCATCGCCTTTCACGTGCCGCAACAAATTCAAACAAACAAGGGGGGAGGAGGGTCAGCCGTGTTCGTGCAGTCCGACCTCCTCCCGTTATTACGATAACTGGCGGCCCAATTGAAACCAAGAAAGGCGATAGATGAGATCACGATCAACAATAAAAATAAACCCCCACAAATTCCCGCAACAAATTATTCCCAACCCGCAAGGAAAACATTCGCGGATCAACTAGATAATAAGTTGATCCGTGTTCTTTGTTTTCTTTAGAATGAATGAAACAAGGTAATAAAATCATTTTCAAATCAATTCTCTACCTCAAGCGTTGTCGTCTAATGAGAGTTCGTCGCGGAATTAACCTTCGCGAAAGAAGAGGATCGTCGCGGAAGAAAGTGTCATAGAAGGAACGTTGTTGGTGTTAGGTGATCCTCGAGGGAGGCGTCTCTCGCCGTTGTCCGCCGTCGGAGGTCAGCGTTCGTCTTCGGCGGTGGTGCGTTCTTTGCGTTCTTCGTCGAAGAACGAAGAATCCTCAAGACCTCTCCTTTTCTCCCAAAAGTCTTAACACAACAAAAACTCAACCATAATAAAATAAGCCCTTCCCTTATTTTATTATCATAACATAAGAATTTGAAATTCAAAAGAAAAGAAATGAACAATTAATTCAATGAATTAATTGTAACTATGTAACCGCCCAATTTAATGAGGCGTTTCTTAACCAGAATAAACGCACGGTTGACTTCACTAAAAGGGGGGGGGGGGGGGTGCGGGTGCGTTACTTAGAAGGAAAGAAATGGTGGGGCTCGTGTGGGCCCCACCTCAAAAATATCCTACCATGTGGGTAGGATATTTTGGGTCCTACCTTATCCTCTTAACTTAGGTCAAGCCGCTTTAAGTGAAATAAAATAAAATTGTCGCACCACTCTTATTTTATTTCTTAACTTAACCCCAAAAATTATAAACCACACCTGGGCAAACGCAACTCCGAAAAAGGTGTTTCTAAGAAAATATCGGCGCTGCTATTCCATCGGTGCCCTCAGAATTTGATTCCGAGCACCGGTTCAAAAGTTATAAAATCCTGCTCGTTTGTTCACTGAACGAACCCGAGCTAAACTCCGGAAAATGATTCCGGGCACACCGGGCCTCGGAATCAGGTGCCGTCAGAAACTGCATTCTTGTAAAATCCCAAAGAACATTTAAGAAAATTTCCCTTGAATTTTACGGGTTTTTACCGGGAAGGCCCATGCTCTATGTGGAAGTGGTAGAGGTAGGACCTCTGTACGAGGTGGCATCATTTTGGGTTGGTTTGCGGCGACCACTACTCGTGCCTGCGACCAGGATAGTCGACCAAGCCTTCCCATGTGGCAGTTGGGACCTTGATCATAGTCGGTCATATAAGTTCCCCTTCTCAATGTGTGCAGGGATCTAATGAAATGCGTCGGCGGTGGCTCGGGCCATAGTATCCGTCGATATTGATGCCCCTTGGCGGGCGTCCTCCTCAGCTCGTGCCCGACGCTGGCATCGGGTCAGACGAGCTGGGGATGGTGGCGCAGGTGCATAGCTTAACTTATCCTCTGGAAAGACTTGGCACCGGTGCAAATGCGGCCGAGTGTGAGCCTTTGTTGGGAGCCCTTGGATTGGGACTCTGACCGGGCTTGGCAGGACATCACCTACCTCATCAGTGTAAGGAAGGGAGTCATCATAGTGATCCGGGGACAGGCTCCCGAAGTAGTTGTATGTTGGGGTGGGGAGAAATGGTTCCCTGCATGGCCCTCGGAGGTGGTGTTGATGGTGAGGCGCGAATGCCTCTAAATCAAGGCGGGTCATATCCCAGGTTGGGATTATTCCCTCCTCCTACTAACGATGCACGAGGTCGTTAATTACCCTCTTTTGGATAACTTCCAATGGGGAGATGTGGAATGGGAACCCCACGGTCGTGGACGTAGAGGATGTCGCAGAAGTAGTGAATCCATGTGAAGCGGCTGTGCTGGCGTTGCCCCCGCCCCAGTGTAGACGGGTGGGCGGTGATCGCGTTCCTGCAGTAACAACCTGATTCCTAGGAAGTAGAGTGATGAACTCGTTAGTGCTGAAAGAAAAAGGAATCGACGACCAATTCCCCAGTGCCATCCCCTATTCCATGACCAGTAAGAGGGATCCACACTGACAACGTCACAGAATGGAATGTCCAATGTTCTACTGCCCCAACTTCTGGTGAGTTTCACACCGGGTCTACAATTTTCTTGGCGGGACTCGGTGCCAGATAGCTGGATCTGGTGACACGTCAATCCATTGATTCCCCAAGCACTACTAATCTTCATATTGTGGAGAATAACTTCATGCCGGGTTCACCATTTCTGTTTCTGACTCTTTCACCGGGGAGTACGCATCCGACTCATTCGGGGACGAGAGGCACATATTTTTTGGTTTCCCTTCATTCTCGCTTTCCAAAGGCGGGCGACATCTGCTCCTTATTCAGGGACGTCTTCTCCTTGATCGAAACGAGATGATGGGATGTCGGTTCTTCCTTCCGTGGATTCCTCCTCGGAACTTGTCACCTAGTCTAGGTCTCCCTCATAGACTTAATATGTTGTTCATGAAACTCTTCCTGGCGCCATATCTTCATTGACACCAGTTAATTACACTACTTCTGTTTGGATATTCCAAGGTGTCCGGTCAGGGTAGCAACATTCGGTTAGGGGAGTAGTCACGCTGGGAATCACTGACGTGTCTGGATGCTGGGGATTGGTGTTTTTATCTTATGTACCTTATTATAGGGCTTCTTGAGGGCGCAGAAGCCTGAGGACACCCACATCGAATGCAGGGAATCGTATTCCATGGGCATGTATCTGAGGTTTTTCTCATCTTCCTATGTTTAACACAGGCTATGCCACAAGTTTAACATCCAGTGGAGATGGATCAGACTAATCAGAACACTGATTAGAGTGGATTAGATGGAGGAAGTGCATGGAGGGAACACCGATACTGGGGCCAACACGTGGGTGGATTTCCGAATGTTGTCATACAGAACGGGGAATGGGGTGGAAAGATCTTACTGGGATGTGGCAGCCTAGGTAAGAATCAGGATGGATGATAGATAGTTTAATAAAGTAGAGGGGGGATGAGATGGGACCGTCATGAGGATGACAATGGGTTTGGGCTTGGGCCTCGAATAGGCTTCCTACATATCCCTGTGGTAGGGAATCAAAGTCCACGTAGTTCATATGATGATAGCTTACCACATAATGAGGTTGACAATGGATTACCACTTAATGAGGTCACAACAGCTTACCACTGGATATAGATGTCAATGGCTTACTGCTAAATAGGGTCACAAAGGCTTACCGCTGGATGGGGTCAAACCAACGTGAAAGGGGGTCAGAAATTGATGGGTGTTGGGCTTGAACCTCGTGGAGTCTTCCTATGTACCATGCCTTTACATGGATGAAAGTCCTCGTAGTTCGGGTTGGGGCGTGTCGGCGAACCGACATAAAGATGGACCTGGGGTCTGATGGGTGTTGGGATTGAACCTCGTGGAGGCTTTCTACATACTATGCCTTGAAATGGATCAATGACCTCATAGTTCATGTGGAAAGGGGCTTGGCACACTGACACGGTGACGGTCGGGGCCAATGGTTGTTGGGCTTGAACCTCATGGAGGCTTCCTACGTACCTTTCCTTGGAAAGGATTAAAGACCTTGTAGTTCAGGATGGGTGTGGGGCTTACACTATAGGCTGCCCAAGGTGTCGGTGAACCGATGTGAATAGCAGTCGGAATAACCGGGTGGTGGGCTTGAACCTCGTGGAGGATTCCTATGTACCATGCCTTGACATGGATCAAAGTCCCCATAGTTTGGAATTGGTGTGGGGCTTACGCTCTAGGCTACCCAAGGTGTTGGTGTCAGGGTCAGTGCTTACTCTAAGCCCACATGAGTCATGCTCGGTGTGAGAAACAATAGGTAACAAAGACCAGATGATCATGTTGTGAAAGGTGCGTCCATGGGATGTGGAGTGGGGCTTACGCGTGGAGAGGCCTAGGGAGAGAAAGATTGGGACTTACTCCAAGATGGAGGCCCATGGCAACAAAGCGCAGTGGGAGAGGGATTTGGTACCGAATAAAGGAGAAGCACTGTTTCCCACCACGCCCTTTGCTGGCCTTGGGTACCAAATATGAAAGGAGAAATATGGATGATGCCTCTGGAAAAAAAAGCTAGGGTATTATGCCAAGGTGGCTTCCCTTTCCCCGCTGAAAAACATCACTCCATTAAGGTGGATATTATCCCCTGTGAGGGGTGATCCCATCCTCATAATGACGAGTGGGTGTGGATAATGTCCAAGGCAAGGAACCCTACGTCCAAGGCACGAGGCGAGGTTATAGTTTAAGGTCATGTGCTGCGGATGAAGGTGCTTGGTAGTTTAACATCCTGCAGCTCGGACGTGGTGGGTATGCTTTGCACCCCTAGGACATACATAACTGGTACCCTCTACTCCTTGTGGAAGGTAAGGCATCAGCAAGGCCGTGGTGAGGGGATGTCACAGAGTGGACCATCGAGGGTCCCACGTTAGCGTGGATGTGCGAAGAAGCAATAGCCATTAGCGTGCCTATACAATGAAGCATGAGGCGAAGAAACACAATGGGTTGTGTGATCCAGGGGACTCTAAAATCACATCATGAAAACCTGGAGGGTTGCACGTGAAAAGGGATTTCCAAGCAGAGGAGTGCATAGGCAGGGGCCTTGTGAAGCTCTATTGCTCTGCATGGGGGAGGGAACTTGTGAAGGGGTGTGCCTCACGAAGTGGGGTATCTTAGCCTAAGCATAAGGAAGTGGTGCATATGAGAGGTTCTTTGCAAAGTGGAAAGTAATTCGTGAAGCACTGACTCACGGAGAAAAGGTCTCTCGCGAAGCAAGGTGTCGTGAAGCAATTTGCTTCACGAAGTACAGTGACCCTACCTTAGCATGGGGATCATGTGTACATGATGTGTGTATCGTGAAGAATAAACAATCTGTGACAACCTGGATCCCCTTGGGGATCCCCTTCCTTCACGAAATCCCTTAGGCTTTGTGAAAGGAATCCCTCTCGGAAGAGGGGATCAATATGAGACAAGGGGGAGGCACTTCATGGAGGAAAAGTACCTCGCACAACTGATAGTTCATAGAGTAGAAGGATGCTTCGTGATTTGGAAGCTAGTAAGTCAAATGGTATGATTTTCCTTACTTTGAGCTCAATGGGAGCCCAGTATTTATAGGCACCATGTTCCATGAAGCGGAGTTACATGGCGCGAAGAGGGGCATCGTTGCTTCGCGGTGGGTCACGAACGTCAAATGCGGCCGCAGAGTGTCCCGTCTCCTTTCTTCGTGGCAGGCTCGTGAACGTCAAATGCGTTCGTGGAGCGGTCCGCCTCTGTGCTTCGTGGCAGATGCGGTGATGGGGGCCTCCATGAAGTGGCTTCACGAGTCAGTCAATGAGGCTTCTTTTGGGTTTCTTCTCTGTCTCGATTCTTGGCGCCAACACATGAAATTTCAAATCATGTTCTAGCCACTTCCCCATGGGAGTGAAATGTTAAGACATGAATGAAATAATTTTTTAATTCAATCCCAACACATTAATCAACATTCATGATATAAAATTATGATTTTCCCCAATAACCAAAAAATCTAGTACCTTTGAGGATGAAATGAAAATTGTACCTCTAATAGTATCCAACCATGCCTTAGATTCCTCATGTGTATAATCAGTTTTATAAATACATTCAAAATCAACACCCCTTAGAGAATTATTTTTTATATATATATCCCCCATTGAAATAAAAATATATCCACCACTAATTGATTCATCAAAAGAAACATATGAATCTCTGATAAGAGGGGATCCCTCCTTACTTCATTAGGACATCATTCCACAAAAAATGCATATGATTTTTGGACTATCCACGCTGATGAAATTTCTTAGTGCTTTAGTACATTTATGATTAGTATATTCCATCCTCCGACACTGATAGAAAACTACCTAGTTTGGTCCCATGTATTCCCCTAAAAATAGTCTTGATGAAAATTGGGCACCCTTGAACCTTTTTTCTGGACATATTACCCACTTAGGATACCTTATGTCGTAACTGAATTCTCCCATTTATCAAAGGTTATAAATTCTCTAGTTATTTCTTCAATAAATGTTTCTGGATAAAAATGTTGGTTGAATATTATCTGAAAATATATCTAAGTAAGATACTCATGTAATATAGATTTTGTGATTGATTCCCACTGTATTCTTCCTAGCCATTCAAGTGTGTTAGTGAAAGAACCAACATTAGAGTCCACTAGATTCTTCAAGAAGTGGAGAAATCATCTCAATACACTAGAAATATTACTTGGATTCTTAGCATCTCCCATCACCAAGGAAAATATGTGGATTTTCTTAGTAAATTATTTTCTATGATATACCATTATTCCTTTGGGTGCAACACCCGCCAGGCCTAGAGTTGGAATGGTATGGATGCCTTATTCCAACACCAAAGTGTTAATTGATTGATTCACCAATGGAACCTCTATAATAGATTTCTATCTTGGATTTAGAATATATCCTCTTGGTGGTGTTGTATATGAAATACAATAGAAAATTTCTAATTATCTTAAGTGACATTCTAACATCAAATGAAAAACATCAAGAATCCATATCAATGTTTTTAAAAAACAAGAATTCAAAGAAACCATGGTTTCAATGAAAATGATGTAAAAAATTAAAAAGTAATAGGTTCATCTAAATAAATTTCCTTCCATGTTTATTTAAATAACCTCAATAACCAATATCAAGATTGATAAAAATATATAACCACCCATGGTAACTCATGTTTATGAACAAAAGTGATCATTCCAAGAACTATTCTGCCCTTACTACCTAAATTATAATGGTAATAAATCCTATTAACAAGGATCATTAAAAAAACATAGTAAATTTCAATACGATTTTGGCTATGTATTGGGACTGATGCCATTTTAAAGAAAACCAACTCGGGTCAACATAATAAGTCAATTGATAAAAACTGTAATAAGGAATATATATAAAACCATACCATATATTTATCATGAGTAACTAAAAAGTGTAAGATAAATGGAGATCTTATATACATAAGACACTAATACATGAGAAAAATAAAGATAATCCACACAAGGATAAACAGAAAAGGTTTCTAGAATAAAAACATCATACCATCTCCATGTGAATATCCATTACCACTAACCATACTCACTAAGAAGAATCATTAAAAATTAGAACCAAATGATCTACATGACACCATTACCTTTACATGTGTCATAAAAAATTGTATCTACATCCTTCGAAAGGAAAAAAGGTAGTTATCACTAAATAATACTAGGAACTATCAAATAGTCTATACAAAGTCTAATAAAATAAATCTATGAGATCCAAAATTTAAACAAAACTAGTTTTTAAAGCATTTTCATATGATAACCATTTTATAAACATAATTTAATTTCAACAAAAAAAAAACCATATTTAAAGCATCATGAATATGAGTACCAACACGAATGAAAACATTAAGGGAATTAATCAAAGTATTAATATAATAGATGATAACAAATTTAGAATATAAAACATGATATATAAGTTTAACCAACATGATTGAAACATAAAAAGGCACTAGACAATGGGAATGCATTACTAGGAGAATGAATGAAATATTAAAGTATTAATATAATAGATGATAAAAAATTTAGAATATAAAATATGATATATATGTTTACCCAACATGAATGAAACATACCAAGGCACTATCCAATGGGAATGCATTACTAGGAAAATTAATGAAATATTACGATGGAATATGAATCCTAATTAAATTGAGTACATCCATATTTTGTTGATATAACCAATATTTCCATGACCAAGGTTCCCGAATGTTCCCATGCTAAATGAATTTCACAAGAAAAAACAAAAAACATGGCCAGAGTTGTATGAAAATTTTTAAATAAGAGAAAATTCACCACTCACATTCATTAAAAATACACTGTGGAATTAAAACCTTCTTTAAAACTATTAATCACCACATGAGATACATAAATATATTTTTTAATAAATAAACCTTTAATAACATTTAACAAACCACCCAATATATAATTTCATAATAAATAGATCACATATATTCCAAATAAATGAATTTGAATAAATAAAACTCACCTCAAGTGGATATAAAAAATTGAAGTATTAAAGGTAAAAGAAATTTTAATATTACCAATAGTGTTTTGGTTTGAAGCATTAAAACCCCAAATTAAAATATTTATTTAATTTTTCATTGTAATCAAATCTTGAATACAAAAGGATTAAAGTATTTTGTAGTAGGAGTTAAAAAATCCAACAAGTCATAAGAATTAAATTCCCATTATTTTAACATTTTGAAATCATGAAAATTAATTACATATGCATGTTGAAAAAAACCATTTATTCATTTTTTATTCAAAAAAGATAGCTTCCTAAGGGGAATATGGTTTTACCATTACAAATTTCTTAGGTGTTGTGTAAGGGTACTAGGTTACCCTTACACAACCATTAGAAAGAAGGCTTTACCAAAAAATAACTCAACCTACCCATACACACCCTTAAAAAACTCAATGTTACCCTTAAATATTGGTTAGTCTACCCCTAAATGACCTTTAGAGGAAAGATATTACCTTTATGTAGTGCTTGAATAATCTTCCTTAGTTTTTTGAAGTTCCTATGGTAACTTTAAGAATGATTTAAAAACTAAGGGATACCCTTACGCTAATCAAACCTTACCCTTAAAAAACACATGTAAATGAGGTGTTACCCATAAAAAATCTCAAAATCCACCCTGTGTAAGTGTAGAAGGAATTAACCTTTTTTTGTCCTTATTCCATGCATAAGGGTAGAAATTAAAATAAATATTATTCAATTTCCACTCTAAGAATTTTAGATTAAAAGAATGTGTTCAAAATAATATTAAAGAAACATTAAAGTTATAAATGACCTATATCACTTGTAAAAAGAAAATAAAACATAACAACCAAAGAACATACGAGAAGGAAAAGGTATGGGTGTTTTAAGTCGTTATGTTGAAATTGAATAAAAAACCTCACATAGTCGATGTCAATAATACCATACAAGGAATCTAATGAATATTAATATAAAAGGACATTAAAAAATCAAATATATTTGAAAAATGTTCTTAATAATTTTTTTTGAAAACATAAATTTATTATTCAGAAGGATATAATGTGTCCAATCAATCAACAATCTTATGTAAGGGTTTTTTGTCTGAATTTCATCCCATTTAGAATGATTTTATATAATAAAACCTTTTCATATATATATGGTTTATATGCTACCCATTTGAATTATAATATCATGATTTTATCTTATTTCATGGTATTCAAATATACAATTAATATTTTCTCTCTTAAATGGCGTTTTGTTTCAAAATTTATTGAAATCCTAAAGGTTTATTTTACAATCCCATTTTTTAGATATTTTAATGTTTATATGTGCATTAATGGAATTATTTGATCTATCCAAACTAAATACCATCTATTTTATTCTCTTATAGTTATTTATATGGTTTCTATGTTTTATTTCAATTTTTTATCTCATTGGTACTCAAAACAAAAAAATATTTTTTTATAAGAAAAGTTGACCATATTCCTATTCCCAATGAGGAAATATTTTTCTTCCATATCCACATTCTTGAAAATAATTGTACTAAAGAATTTTTTATATACATATTTTATTTATTAATGAAATTTTACATCATATTTTAATTTTTTTTAAATTTTTAAAAGAAATATTTCTAACACTATTTGAATGGTTCCTCTTTGAATTTCATTCAAAAGGCGTGAAAGGAATGTTTTTAATGTATCTCGAGTTTATAAATTTTATCAGCTCAAAGACTATTACTCTGAATTTATGTTACTCTACATGATTAAACTATTTTTCATATAGAATATTATTTCCCCTTATTCTATTATTTTTTTAAAATCTATCAAATCCAAAGTATAATATTTTAACAAAATATTTTCCAAGGATTTTATTTCATTTATAGATATTTTAATACTATATTCTATATTTTATTTCATAATATTAGTATAATTAAATTATTATAATATTTGGAATAATTTTTAAATTAATTTCATTAAATTATCTTTGAAACCTCATGGAAAGAGTTCGGGAAGCGATTTTTAACTTTACTTTTATACAAAAGATATGTTTCAAGAATGTTTTTTTAATTTTTTTCTTCCACTTTATTTTACATTCCAAGAGGCTTGATCTAAATATAAAACATTTATTTTTGACGAGTTGATGGTTATATTTCATTATTTAATAATGTATGGCTTTAGGAATATTTATATTCACATTATCTTGTTTTCTATCACTCTTTATTATTATTTGGACATTATTTCCCCCTTTTATATATTATTTTATATAATTTATATGTATATTTTCTTAATATTATGTAGTTTATATATATGAAATTAGTTTAAAGATGATTATTATTAATGTTATATGATTAAATTGGGAAAATTATTACCATCCATATTATTGATTTGATTGGGTTATTTATTGATTGATAAGTAATATTGATTACATAATGTTTATTCAATATATATGGAATTTATTAGACATAGGTAATTGATTGTGTGGGGAAATGTTATAGATTGACCCTTAATTTATGAACATGACACATGAAAAGAACCAATTCTAAATCAATATAAATTGGTTATTTGGTTTATACCTACCAATTTTTGAATGTATCTTTACAAAATACCTTGAAAGTAAGATTCATGATGTCTTGGAACAGGACCATGATAGTATGATCATGGAAGTCTAGCCTTATGAATTTCCATCAATGAAATTTTCGTTTAATATAATACATATGTTTTTTATATTTATATATTATATGGATAAATTTCAATATCAAGTTATTTATTAAATGGAATGTGTTTTGATTATCCAATCTTCCATATTGATTTACACCTTATTTATTATAGATAGCTTCTACTCCATGTTACATTATAGAGAATTAGAACTCACCACCTCATTTTTTTCCTTTCCTTAGGATATAAATTAAGGCCCATTGAATGATTTTACTAGATGATTTTTTTCATTCTATTTTTTTCATTTCCAATTAAATATGGAAATCATATATAAATTTATTTTTCTATGTATGCTACACTTATTGATCCTTAGTGACATAATCCCTTATATCCTAAACTGATGTAATAAAGTAACCACTATCCATATGTTATTGGATTTGGTTTTTCTGTAGTTAGTATAAGAGAAACTCTATTAGAAACAGTGAGAACTATATTTTAAAAGAAAATTGCTAGGATAAGCATTATAATAATAACACAGAATATTTGATTATTTTTTATTTTAATACTAAGGCTCAATATCCATGATGATTTGTTCAAATAAAATTTATGTCAATATTTATAAATTCTTCCTAGAAATAGGATGGGGAATCGTATCAAATTTTTAGTAAATTTTGGGATTTCCCTCCAAAAAAATTTGTAAGAACCCAGCATGTAAACGACATGTACATTAAAGGAACACAATGTGTAATTTTTCTTTTATTTGATAAATCGTATTAGGGTCATGTCTAATCCCCTGAAACATCTTCTTCTTCCCGTGTACACATGATTGAATTGTACATGGCTGTGAGAACCTGGTGTAGTTAGACCATAGGGGGAATTGGAGTAGAGTTCTTCCTCAGAGTGTCTGTTATATTTTACACTATGAGACGACAAGGGGGATTAAAGATGAGTGACCCCTCATAGTGTCTATAGTTTACATTATGAGACCACAAGGGGAATTGATGTTCAGTGATTCCCCAGAGATTCTGTAGTTATTCTGGAAATACAATAGGGGGAATTGGCGGTGAGGGATTCCTCAGAGTGTCTTGACTTTTTATTGTATTACATGACCAGAGGGGTTAAACTATGTGATCTACTTAGAGGGTTAATGTAAATATTGATGTTTTAATGCATCTACCAAGCCCATGCACAACCATGTATTCAGTTCTATTAGGTAGTATTTTGAGATTCCTTTTTGTGATACTTACTTGATTAAATGATGATCATTAATTGGTAATTAATGTAAATGGAAACGATAGGATTGTTTACATTTTTTTACTACTAGTTCTTTGTTAAATTTAAATTATTACCTACTATATATACTCAATGACTATTAGGTACAAATCTTGTGGTGGTTTCCTGTTGGGATTTGTCTGACACCCTGTTTGGGTCATGATTTTGGACCCAAACATAATATATGGTTGTAGGTATAGATAAGGGAAAGCACCCTTCATCATCAAGTACTAGATTGTTGTGGAGATGGAGAGCATGAGACCAAGATGAGGCTTGGGATGTTGTTGGAGTTTATTTGTTTTATTTTTTTACTTGGGTTTAGTACTATATTTCCAGCATTGTGACTTGTTTGGCTATTTTCCTAGACACATGTATCAAGCATCATTTATATATGTGCTTCAGTTGTTTATTTACTTTTAGTCTTCCACTGTTTACTTGTTTTATGGTATTATTACTTATGATACTATTTATTATTTGTTATTCCAATGTGTATACTATTCTAATGAGGGTATAGTTTCTCCACTATCACACCCAAGGCCCTCTCTTCTAGTTAGATGCCTCTAGCATTCAGAGAAATGCGCTTGAGGTCATGTGACCAACCGAGTATGGGGAACCTTTGGGCGGCACCCGGAACCGAGACATTACAATGTGGTATTAGAGGAGGTTTTTTAATGTTTTGTGTTACTATTTGGAGACTATAGATAGTGATATGAAGGAAGGGTAGTTGGTAATAAGCTGTTCCTGGGAATAGCTAACCCGTGTACAAGGAAAAGCCAATTTACCTCGGTTATTGCATTTTTTTTCTGGTTTTTCAATTATTACAGTTTATTTGATTTCACCATTGGGTGATTCACATGATTTTTGCTTTTATGATTTATGTCATTTAGATTATATTTTTGTGGAAACCTGATTAGATGAGGGTATTCCATCCCATGAATCATATAGGCACTTACTAGAGATCACATGTCATGCATTTTTTCATGCAATTTAGAATGCATGACTAATTTCATGTTGTTGTGATAAATGATGTGCTAGACATGCATGTTGTAGTGATATATTTCATGATAAAATACTTACTATTTTGATAAGGTATTGAAAAATTTAAATTTTCATTTGAATGGATGCCAAACTTTGGTCCCTGAGGTGTTATAGGTCCTCATGGATTGGAATTTAGTGGACCATGTGATTTATTGCACTATTATACTTATTGATTTATATGAATATGATTCCAAGCTTTGATTCATAGGGAGTGTGGGCCCCCAAATATTGGAATTTGGCTCTTTAATTATTATTTCAGTGTTTTATGGGGTTCCAGAGTAGTTTCTGAGGATTACTATTCGAAAAAACCCATAATACACGATGTGTGATGATAAATACATGCCATGTATCCTTTTGTTTGGGAAGAAAATGTTTTTCTTAAGTACACACCATGTACTATATGTACACTCTATGTGGTCTTTATCTGTGTTAATTACAGTGTGAGAAGATACATGGGATTTGGAGATGTTGGGTGACACACGTCGTGTACTTGGAGTACACACTGTGTTGTTAGAGTCGTGTATCCGGCTGTGTGACCAACAACACAGGTGGATGAAACTTAGATTATACATGACATGTGTCATTATTGCACACCATTTAGAGTCAACTGTGTCACCGAACGTGTGACTAATGACATTGGTGGTTATAACATAATGGGTACACACAACATCTAGGGAGAACACTCCATTTAGTGTTACCTAGGGAAGAACCGTGTGTTTAGCCGTGTAGAAGAACTCGTGCAGTGGGAAATGATTCAAGTACATGATGTGTCTCAAGGAGAACACACTGTGTGTAGGGGTGTTACAAGACCAGGTTTGGCAGAGGTACACACAATGTTAAAATCCTAAGAGAACATGTCCTGTTGGGGTTATACATGCAATGTACCCCTATTTTTTAAAACATGATCGTTTCTTCTCCATGTCCTTTATTTCACTTCTATATTTCTTTCCATGATGATCTTAAACCGAGGTGTGCAATTGACCTTACAGAGTAATTATTCCAAGAAATCCACTGATTTTATGTTAGATACATAGAAATGATCAAATGATGGAAATGGTAGATTAGGGACCACCAGCCAATCATCCCATCATGCCCGTCTTGGATCTTGCGGTTATACCAGACACAGGTGCTGATGCACATTTCCGAGAAGGATTCATGAGGATGATGAAAACCTTTGAGGGAGAACCTCATCCTACCCTATCAATGGAAGATTTGACATAGGTTTTTTAGTATCCGCATCCTCACACTTTCTCAAGGGAGGGAGGACCTCAAGCTGTAGAGTCATGGTTAGAATCCATGATGTCTATCTGCAAACAACTCAAGACACCTCCAAAGAGGAGGGTGAATCTCTCTACGTACATGCTATCTGATTCCACTAAGAGATGGTAGGATGTGATATCAAAGGCTGGAAGCTAGTGGGTTATGGTATGAGATGAGTTATAGCATACCTTCTATGACTACTTCTACCTAGAGACCTTGAGGGATGACTGAGCTTGAGAGTTGATGAGTTTGGAGAAGGGTACTCTCTCATTCATGGAGAATTCTTATCACTTCATAGATCTGTAGTGCTTCAAAACCATTCTAAGGGGTGATGAGTTATTTCTGGCGAGGAAGTTTGAGGACGGTCTCAGGCATGACATCCAATCTTAAGTGAACTTGTTTATATTGACTTTCATATCTTCCATCGTTAACTAGGTGCTGATCACCGAGCACAACCTAAGGTATCATCGAGCTGTGGTTTGGGGCGGTTCAGCATGTATATTTGGTATCATTCCAAATTATAGTAGGACGTGATACAGTGAGTCTATGCATGGAGATCTGAGTAGGTGATATTTTCTTTCAGGTAGCCAGGTGGTGTGTTACGAGTGCATGAAGGGTGGGAAAAAGAAACCTTAATTCCCGAGAGACCCAGTTGAGTTCCAATATTGTGGTAAGATAGTACCTTTTTTTATTAGATATTACGAGATATGACACCATTCTCAGAATGGATTATTTAGTTCCCTTCTAGGTAGTTGTCAATTACTATCACCATAAGTCAAGTTTCACATCACTAGAGGGTGGTTTGTTTCTACATAAGGGCGAATGAGATGTCTAGGTTAGCAGAGCTGGACCCGAGCATCATGGGTTGAGAGGTGTTATAGCCCAGATTGCTAGTCTATATCTTGATAATGGGGGGACTTCACAGAAGTATTTTCCTCCTATGGTCGATCATTTTCTAGATGTATTTCTAGAAAACTTTTTAGGGTAGCCTTTGGAGAGAGAGGTATAAGTTTCTATTGATCTTGTTCCAGGAGTAGAACCAGTGTCCGTTACTACAAAAATGATGACTACACTAGATTTATAGGAGCTTAAGAATCAGTTAGAGGAGTTATAGGAAGAGGGTTTCATCCGACCCAGTACTTCTCCTTGGGGTTCAGCTATCCTCTTTGCGAAGAAGGCAGACAGTACCCTAAGACTTCGTGTGGATTATCAGAAGATGAACCTATTGATGTTCAAGAAACGATATCCCTTTCCAAGGATAGATGACCTCTTTGATCAAATTCAAGGAGCCCGAGTGTTCTAGAAGATTTACTTGAGATCCAGTTATCATCAGTTGAACGTTAGACCATAAGATATACATCTGGTAGCCTTTCAAAGTAGTTATAGTTTATATGAATATTTGTTTATGTTGTTTGGTATCACGAACACACTGGCAGTTTTCATGGAACTGATTAATAGAGTGTTCCATCCATACTTGGACTCATTTGTGGTGGTTTTCGTGGAACATATCTTTGTGTACTCCCATACTAGACACGACGGTGGAACCCATTTTGATATCATTTTGATTACAATGAGGGAGCATTATTTGTATGATACGCTCTCAAAATTCCACTTTTGGATGGACCAGATTCACTTATTGGGTCATTTATCTCAGAGATAGAAGTATCAGTAGACCCATAGAAAGTGAGAGTTGTAGTTTCCTGGGAGTATCCAAAGAACGTCTTTGAGATGTAGAGTTTTCTGGGGATGGCTGGTTACTACAGACATTTTATACAGGACTTTTCACGATTAGCAGTGCCACTGACAAGCTTGAATAAGAAGGGTGTGTTGTACTTGTGGACATATTCCTGTGATTCAGCCTTTCTGGAGTTGAAGGAAAGGATGAATTCAGCACCGATACCGATTTTTATAGAATCGATCAAGAGTTACACAGTATACTACAATGCGTCAGGCATCATGAAGGGGTAGTTCTTATGTAGGGGGAAGGATTCGTTGCATAAGGGTCTTGGCAGTTGAGGCCACATGAGAGGAATTACCCGACACATGATCTCAAGTTGGATGTATTTGTTCATGCTTTATGATGTTGGAGACATTATTTTTTGGGAGAGAATTTTGTGGTGTTCATTGACCACAAAATCCACAAGTACATATTTACTTAGTGTGACCTAAATTTGAGACAACAAAGGTGCGTTGAGTACCATTAATCTTTTGACTTTGAGTTTTCCTACATGCCTTGTAAAGGAAACACAATAGCTAATGCTTTGAGCTGGAGGACTCAGATACAAGAAGTTCAAGATTCCAGAAGTGAGTGGATGCTTATGGCTCTATTCTATGAGATGAATTTGGAGGTGCACGATAGGCAGCAGTAGATGTTTCATTCTTCTGTAGCTATTACCTCTACTGTGTTTAATTGATTTCGAATGAGGCTGCTATCAGATTACAAAGGTCTAGTATCATGAGAGAGTGTGTCAGGAGAGGACCCTACTCTAGGATGGAATATAGGCAAGGATGAGATCTTTCACTTTCATGGACACTTATTTGTGTTAGAAGACATACATGAGGAGTTGATGAGATATTTTCACTCCTTAGTTTTCGAATTACATCCTGTTGTCACCAAGATGTATCAAGATTTACACCATCAGTGTTGGTGGCTAGGTATGAAGAGGGATGTAGATGTTTTTTTATGAGATGTTGCACATGTCTGTTGGTGAAGGCAGAGAATCATCAACCAGTTGAGATTTTTCAGAAGTTACCCATTCCCGAGTGGATGTGGAATTATGTTATGATGTAATTTGTGATGGGTTTACAGATGTCACCTCAAGGGAATGATACAATTTGGGTTTTCATTGAAAGAATCACAAAGGTAGATCACTTCTTATTGGTCAAAGAGATATTCAATGTTGATGAGCTGGGAAGGTTGTACATCCTAGAGAATATACGTTTTCATGGGGTAGCCACTCTATAGTTTCAGACTGTGAAGCTTTATTTAATTCTCATGTCTAGTAGGGACTATAGAGGTCTTTGGGTACACAAGTACTTTTGAGTACAACTTACCATCCCCAGATAGATGGAAAGTGTGAGTGTACAATTCATGTGTTGGAGGAAATGATTTGAGCATTCATCCTATATTTTGGGGGTTCTTGGGAGTATCACATACCTCTAGTAGAGTTTTCCTACAATAATAGATTTTAGGAAACTATTTAGATGAAACCTTATGAGGCTGTGTATGGTAGGCCTTTCTGATCACCCCAATGTTGGCTGGAGGTAGGAGAGAAAGCTATTCTGGGACCTCGTCTTGTCCAGGAGACCACTGAGTGGGTGGAGTTGATTCAAAAGAGGATGTATACTGCACAATACCTCCAGAAATATTATGCTGATCGATGAATCTGACCTCTAGAGTTTGAGGCCGGAGACCAAGTTTTCTTATGTGTTATACTGAGGTTGGGACATAGGAGGATTAGGAGACAGAGAAATATTTCACTGAGATACGTTGGGTCCTTTGAGTTTTTTGAGAGAGTAGGGCCAGTTTCCAATCGGTTACTGTTATCTTAGAGGTACTAGGAAATTCATGACATATTCCATGTTTCTCAGCTATGACATTTATTATCAGACTCGTCTCATGTTTTTCAACCTGAGGAGTCTGAGTTAGAGGTGAATGCATCATATGAGGAGGATCCCATCTGTATTGTTGATCATAATGTGAAGGTTCTTCATGGATGGTCTGTTCCTCTAATACAGGTGTTGTGGTAGCACGACCGAGTATAGGATAAGACTTGGGAGAGGGAGACCGATGTGCGATCACAGTGGCTTGAGATGTTAAAGATTCTTCTTTTCCACCTTGTTAGAGAAATTCAGGGATGAATTTATTTAAGGGGGTGTGGGGGGGGAGTTTGTAAGAACCCAAATATTAATTTCAGGTATGGGTCTTGATTTCGGGTGGTTTTGAGGAAAAGGGTATAAATTTGAAATTTTATA
The DNA here is from genome assembly GCA_963277665.1 of Viscum album. Taxonomy (NCBI): domain Eukaryota; kingdom Viridiplantae; phylum Streptophyta; class Magnoliopsida; order Santalales; family Viscaceae; genus Viscum; species Viscum album. Next base: position 538,399,540 of record OY728121.1, read on the forward strand.
AGTACATGCCATGTACTTAGGAGTACATGCTATATACCAGGATGCTGCGTGCAGCAATGTACTGGTTGTGTAATGTCCAAGACATGGCCTTGTGGGGTGACCTGGAGACCACCTAAAGTGGGGGGTCGGTTGAGGCATGTACCTGGAGTGTACATTAAATGAACACCCCATGTACGTTTTCATTTATTTGTTAAATCGGACCGGGGTCGTGTCTAATCCCCATAAATGTATTCTTCTTCCCGTGTCTCAAACAAGAGAGTGACGTAAGACAAATTTTCTTCAAGAACCTCCCGTTCCTCCATCTGAGCTCTGATTGAGGCACTATCAGGTGTGTTGGATTTCCAATCGTGAGTCCTTCCTTCATCTAGTGACTCTCCTCCTGATTTCTTCACTCTCTCTCTCTCTTGATTTATTCAAGTTTGAATGTTTTTGACATTTTTGATGATCTACATCATTCTAGGCCAATTCAAGGGATGATGTTCAAGAGTGTTCTTCGTACAATGTTGAGGTAGGTGGTTTTTTTCCTCTCATTGTTTGTCTTTGAGTTTTATATGAAAAAGTGATGATTTACTATGTTTCGAGTATTCTAGGTTAAGGAAATTGAATTCTATTTTATCTGACTTAGATTAATTTCTAATTTTAGGGTTGGATGATGTTATATTTTGTGAAATTTCATGTTTAAGGAACACCCCATGAGTTTGATTCATTGTTGGAATGTTTAGGCCCGTTTGGTCCAGGTTGCCTATAAGGAATATCCTATTTTCCTTTCCTTGCTTGATAGGATGGAACTGTTTTAGTTTTTCAACATGTTAAATTATTTTGATATGCATTGGAATTGTTTATCCATGTAGAAGTTGAGATTATGCTGGGCTACTTGAAATTTTTTATACACAATTGAATTGCATAGGGTAGTGTGAAACCGGTGTAGTTATACCACAGGGGGAATTGATGTTGAGTGATTCCTCGGAGTGTCTGTTATATTTCATGCTAGGAGACCACAAGGGGGATTGATGGTTAGTTCTCCATTAGAGTGTCTCTAGTTTATGTTACAAGACTACATGGGGGAATTGATGTTGAGTGCTTCCTCAAAGATTCTGCAGATATTCTGAAAATACCATAGAGGGAATTTATGGTGAATGCTTCCTTAGAGTGTCTTGCCTTTTTATTGCATTAATTTTCTAGAGGGGTTAGAGTATGTGAGCTACCCATAGGGTCAATGTAAATATTGAATGTTTGTGACACATTTTCCAAGACAAATCACAAGCATGGATTCGGTCCTATTAGGTAGTCTTCTGAGATACCTGTTTGTGATAAATACTTGATTAAATGATGAACATTAAATGGTAATGAGTGTAAATTGAAACTGTTGGATTGTTTACTCCATGTTCTTTGCTGCATTTCCATTATTAGGTGATATATATACTAAATGATAGTTAGGCAGAGATCTTGTGGTTTTTTCCTACCGGGATTCATCCCACACCCTGTTTGGGTCAGGATTTTGGACCCCAACATAATATATGGTTGCATGTATAGATAAGGGAAAGCACCCTTCATCATAAAGTACCAGATTTCTGTGCATCTAGAGAGCATGAGACTAAGATGAGGCTTGTGATTCTGTTAGATTTTATTTTTTTCTTTTGTACTTGGGTATAGTACTATATTTCCAGCATTGTGACTTGTTTGGCTGTTTTCTTAGACACACATAACATGAATCATATATATATGTGCTCTAGTTGTATATTTACTTTCAGTCATCTATTGTTTACTTGTTGTATGGTATTATTTCTTCTTATACTATTTATTATTTATTATTAAATTGTTCATACTATTCCAATGATGGAATAGTATCTCCACTATCATACTCAAGGACCTCGTTGTTAGTCGGAAGCCTCTGGCCTTCAGGTAAATGCGATTGAGGCCATGTAATCAACCAGGTACGGGGAACCTTTGGGCAATGCCCGAAACTAGGACATTACAAAGTGGTATTAAAGGAGGTTATTTTCTACTTTATCATACTATTTGGAGAATATAGATAGGTATAAGAACGAATGGGTTGTTGGTAATAAGGTGTGCCCGAGAGTAGCTAACCCACATATAAGGAAAATCCAGTTTACCTCAGTTATGGAAAAGTTTTACTCGTTTTTCAATTATTAAAGATGATTTGATTTCACCATTGGATGATTCATAATATTTTTTCTATTATGATTTAGGTCATTGAGGTTCTATTTCTATTGCAACCTGATGAGTTGAGGGTATGCCATCTCATTCATTATATAGGAACTTGCTAGAGATCACATGTCCTGCATTTTGTCATGCAATTTAAGAAGAATTATTGATTTCATGCTGTTGTGATAGATGTTTTTCTAGATATGATTGATGTGGTGATAGATGTTGTGACAGAATACCTACTATTTTGATATGGTTTTGGAAAATATAAAGTTTCATTGGAATGGAAACCAACATCGATCCCGGAGGTGTTATGGGCCATCATGTATCGAAATTTGGTGGATCATGTGATAGATTGCACTGTTATACATAGTGATATACATGAATATAATTCCAATCTTGGACTCTTGGGAAGTGTGGTCCCCCATAGATCAGAATTTGGAACTTTAATTCTTATTTCAGTGTTTTATGGGGTTCCAGAGTTGTTTATGAGGATTACTGTCTGGGAAAAATTAGAATACATGGTGTTTGATGGGAAATACATGCCATATATCCCATTATTCAGGAAGAAAATGTTTTTATTAACTACACGCCATTTACTGTATGTATTCACTATGTAGTCCTTATCTGGGTGACTGACTATGTGAGCAGAGACTTGGGGTTGGGAAATGTTGGGTGACACATGTCGTGTACTTGGAGTATACACCGTATTGTAAGAACCGTGTATCCAGTCATGTGACAAACAATACGAGTGTATGAAACATAGTTTTTACATGTTGTGTTCTGCTATTGCATGCGACATAGAGTCGACTATGTCACCGACAGTGTGACTAATGACACAGGTGGTTATAACTTAAGGGGTACGTGCCCTGTCTAGGGTGAACATGCCATGTAGTGTTACCCTGGGAAGAACGGTGTGTTTAGCTGTGTAGAAGAACTTGGGTAGGGGTAAATGATTCAAGTACACATCATGTCTCTAAGAGAACACACCGTGTGTAGGGGTGTTACACGACCAGGTTTGGAAGAGGTACACTACATGTTAAAAGCATAAGGAAACATGCTGTGTAGGGGTTATACACTCTGTGTACCCCTATTTTGTAAAACATGATTATTTCTTCTCCTGATCCTTTTTTAAACATATATATTTTAGTCCTTGATAATCTTAAACTGAGGTATGTGATTGAACTTGAAGATTCATGCCACTGAGACGTCCTCCCTTTGAATGCCAGATATAGGGAAACGATCAGACACTAGAAATGGTATACCAGGGACCACCGGTGGATGCTCCCATAAATCCTATCTTGGCACCAATAGTTATACTATACACAAGTGTTTATGCATAGTTTCGAGTGAGTATTATGAAAACCTTACACAGAGCACCACATACTGCCCTACCTATGGAAGAGTTGGCATAGGTTTTTCAGCAGCAGCATCCTCCCACATTCTCAGGGGAGGGAGGAACTTACGCTATAGTGTCATGGTTAGAATCCATTCTGTCTATCTTCGATCATCTCAAGACACCTAAAGATAGAAGGGTGAACCTCTCTAAGTAAATTCTAGGTGATTCCTCCAAGAGATGGTGTGATGTGATATCACAAGTATGAATCCATTGAGTTATGGCATGGGACGAGTTCCAGTGTACCCTCTATGAATACTTCTACCTAAAGAACTTAAGGGCCGACCAAGACTGAGATTTCATGAGTTTGGAGGAGGGTACTCTCTCAGTCATGGAGTATTCTTCTCACTTCATAGAGCTGCAACACTTAACACCCTTTATGGGGGGTGATGAGTTATTTCCGATGAGGAGGATTAAGGATGGTCTTAGGCATAGCATCCAATATCTGGTGAACATATTCAGGTTGACTTCCACATCTTCTATTCTCAACCAGGAAATGATTACATAGTGCAACCTAAGGGATTCAAGAGCTGTAGGCCAGGGAAGTTCAACATCCATATCTGGTACCCTTCCGGCTGATAGCAGGAAGGCCCACATGAAGTCTACATGTGGAGATCTGAGTAGGAATAATTTTCCTTCTAGTATCCAGGTGGTGTGCTACCAGGGTGTAAATTATGGAAATAAGGAAAATTAGTGTTTGAGAGACCCAGTTGAGTGCTGATATTATAACAAGAATGGACCTTTTTCTCTAAGAGATGACGGGCTATGACATCATTCTCAAAATGGATAGGTTAGTTCCTTTCCAAGAAGTTGTCATTTTCTATTTCCATAGGGTTAGTTTCACATCACCAGAGTGCAGTTTGTTTCTATATAAGGTCTAATGAGATTTCAAGGAGAGCATAGATGGACCTAAGAATCATGGGTTGTGAAGAGTTACACACCATATTTCTAGTATGTATCTTGATGACTAGAGGAATTTCCAAGAGTATTTTCCTCTAGTGGTCGATCATTTTCTAGATGTATTTCCAGAAAAACTTTCAGGCTTTCCTCCATAGTGAGAGGTTGAATTTTCTGTTAAAATCATGATAGGAGTAGTACTAGTGTCCATTAATCCTTGTAGAATGGCTACACTAGAGTTACAGAAGCTCAAGAAGCTATTATAGGAGTTACAGGAAAAGAGTCTCATTCGACTGAGTTCTTCTCCATGGGGTTCAATATCCTGTTTGTGAAGAAGGTAGACAATACCCTACGACTTCCTGTGGATTATCAGAAGCTGAACAAGTTGATGGTCAAGAACTGATATCCATTTCCAAGGATTGATGATCTCATTGATAAACTTTGAGGATCCTGGGTTTTCTAAATGATCGACCTGGGATCCTATTATCATCAGTTACATGTTAGACCATCAAATATACCTTTGATAGCCTTTTAGAGTAGGTATGGTCTATATGAGTATGTGGTCATGTTTTTCGGTCATAAGAATGTGCCATCAGTTTTCATGAAATTGATGAACCAATTGTTCCATCCATACTTGGACTCCTTTGTGGTGGTTTTCATGGATGATATCTTGGTGTACTCTCACACTCGACACAACCATGCCACCCATCTTGAAATCTTTTTGAGTACACTGAGGGAGCATCCATCGTATGTTATGGTCTCAAAATGACACTTTGGATGGACCCGATTCACTTATAGGGTCATTTTATCTCATAGACAGGAGTATCTGTAGACCCAGAGAAAGTGAGAGCAGTAGTTTCCTAGGAGAAACCAAATAAAGTCTTTTAGGTATGGAGTTCTCGGGGGCTGGAAGGTTATTGTAGGTGTTTTATACAGGACTTTTCATACTTAGTAGCACCACTGATGGGACTAACTAAGAAGGGTGATAAGTACTTGTGAAAATATTCCTACGATTCAAACTTTCAAGAGTTGAAGGGGAGGTTGACTTCAACACTGATACTGATTTCTCCAGAACCAAGCAAGAGTTACACCGTATACTGCAATGCTTTAGGCATCGAGCTTGGGGCAGTGATTATACAGGGGGGATTCATTGCGTACCGGTCTCGGCAGTTGAGGCCACATGAGATGAATTACCCAACACATGATCTTGAGTTGGCTGTAGTTGTTCATTTTTTACGTTGTTTGAGACATTATCTTTTGGGAGTGAATTTTGTGTTTTTCATGGACCAAAAAAGTCTCAAGTACATCTTTACTCAGCATGACCTAAATTTGAGACAACGAAGGTGGGTAGAGTACCTTCAGTCTTTTGACATTGATATTTCTTATACACCTGGAAAAGGAAATATAGTGGCTGATGCGTTCAGCAATAGGAATCAGATACAGACAGTTTAGGAGGCCAGCAGTGAGTGGCATCTTATGGATCTATTATCTAAGATGCATTTGGAGGTGTATAATAGATAGGGGAAGACATTTATTTCTTATATAGCCGTTACCTCTACTCTTCTTGATCGATTATGAATGAGGCTGCCATCAGATTCTAAAGTCTATGTCCTACGGTAGATTGTGTTAGGAGAGTACACCACCCTTGGATGGACCTTAGGTGGTGATGAGATCTTACGATTTCATGGACGTGTATGGGTGTTAGAAGGCATACGTGGGGAGATGATGTGAGATTTTCACTCCTCAGTTTTGGAAGTTTGTCCTGGTGTCACAAAAATGTATCGAGATTTACACCATCAAAATTGGTGGCCAGATATGAAGAGGGATATAGCGGGTTTTGTAATGAGATGTTCCAACAGTTAGTAGTTGAAGGCAAAACATCATTGACCATCCAGGCTTTTGCAGGAGTTACCCATTCCTAAGTGGGAGTGGAATGATGTTGTGATAGATTTTGTGACAGGTTTACCGAGGTTTCCACAAGGTAATAGTGAATTTTGTCTTGTCATTGATAGACTCACAAAGGTTTCTCAGTTCTTATGACCAAGGATACCTTCAATGTTGATGAGATAGGAAGGTTGTACATTTGAGAGATTGTACATTTTCATGGGGTTCTGAACTCAATAATTTTAGACAGGGATTCCCACTTTACTTCTCATGTCTGGAAGGGACTACAGAGGTATTTGGGTACACAAGTACTTCTGAGTACAACTTACCATCTCCAGACAGATGGCCAGTTCGAGCGTATGATTAATGTATCGGAGGACATTATTCGAGCATGTGTCCTTGATTTTGGGGGATATAGGGAGTTGAACATACCTCTGGTGTAGTTTTTCTACAGTAATAGTTTTAGGAAACTATTCAGATGACACCTTATGAAGTTTTGTATAGTAGGCTAGGCTGATCACCCCTATGTTGGATGGAGGCAGAAGGGAAAACTATGTTGGGAAATTGTCTTGTCCAGAAGACCACTAAGTAGGTTAAGTTGATTCATAAGAGGATTTCTACTTCACAGTCTCACCCAAAATATTATGTTGATCAACAGAGATGACCTCTAGAGTTTGAGGTTGGAGATCTGGTTTTCCTATGTGTCACATCGAGGTTGGGACATCAGAGGATTAGGAGATAAGGAAAGATTTCAACGAGATACATTGGTCCGTTTGATGTTTTGGAGAGAGTTGGGCTGGTTTCCCATCGGTTGCAGTTACCTCATAGGTATCGGGTATTGCACAATGTCTTCCACGTTTCTCAGCTACAACATTACTTCTCAGACCGCTCTCATATTTTTTAACCTGAGGTGGTTGAGTTGGAGGTGGACTCATCATACAGGGAGATTCCAATCCGTATTGTTGATCATAGTGTGAAGATTCTCTGTGGCTGGTCTATTCCTCTGGTACAGGTGTTGTGGTATCATGACTAAGTGCAGGGCGAGACATGAGAGAGGCTGACCGATCTGCAGTCACAGTGGTCAGATCTTTTCGAGGATTTTTCTTTACACCCTTATTAGGGAAATTTGGGGACAAATTTCTTTATGGGGGGAAGTTTTTAAGAACCTATATCCTCATTTCTGGTATGGATCTTGATTTTTGGTGGTTTTGAGAAAAAGGGGAGAATTTGGAAATTTTAAAAGTACACGCCGTGTACTTAAGAGTACAGGCTGTGTACCAGGTTTCCACAGGAAGCCGTGTACTGGCTGTGTAATGGCCGAGACATGGACATGTGGGGTCTACTGGAGACCACCTAAAGAGGGGGATGGTTGAGGCATGTACACGCCGTGTACATTAAATGAACACACAATGTAATTTTTCTTTTATTTGATAAATCATACTGGGGTCATGTCTAATGCCAGGAAAAATATTCTTCTTCCCGTGTCACGAATAGGAGAGCGACATATGAATAATTTTCATCAAGCGCCTCCTGTTCCTCTGTCTGAGCTCTAATCGAGGATCTGCCGGGTGTGTTGGATTCCTACCGGTGATTCCTTCCTTCTTCTAGAGCCTCTCTTCATGATTTCTTCTCTCCCTCACAAGATATTCAAGGTTGGACGTTTCTGATGTTTTTGTATATCTACATCATTATTGGCTGATTAAAGGGATGAAATTCGATAGTTTCATTAATATAATGTCAAGGTAGGTGGTTGGTTTCCTTTCATTGTTTGTATTCATGTTTCATATGCCAATGTTTCGATTACCCGTGTTTCGGGTATTTCCGATTAAGGAAATTGAACCCTATTTATCTACCTTAGTTTGATTAAAGATTTTAGGGTTAGTTGATGTGATATTATGTGGAATAACATGTTTATAGAACAACCCATGAGTGTGTTTCCTTGTTTAAATATATAGGGCCTTGTGGTTCAGGTTTTCTATGAGGCATATCCTGTTTTCCTTTCCTTTCTTGAAAGGATTGAATTGTTTGACAATTTATGTTTGTTAAATACTTGTGATATGAATTGGAATTGTTTTTACAAGTAGTAGTTGAGATTACTTTGGGATGCCTGATATCATTCACACACAATTGAATTGCACTGGGCTGTGAGAACATGGTGTAGTTACACAACATGTGGAATTGACGTTGAGTGCTTCCTCAAAGTGTCTTTTATATTTCACTCTAGGAGACCACATGGGGATTGATAGTGAGTGCTCCCTCAGAGTGTCTAGTTTACGTTATGAGACCACATGGGGGATTGACATTTAGTGCTTCCCCATAGAGTCTATAGTTATTATGGAAATACCATAGAGGGAATTAATAGTGAGTGCTTCCTCAGAGTGTCTTGCTTTTTTTTTCATTACTTGGCCAGAGGGGTTAAATTGTGTGAGCTACCCAAAGGGTTAATGTAAATATTGAATGTTTGTGATGAGTCTGTGAAGCCAAAGAATAAACATGGATTAGGTCCTATTAGGCAGTCATCTAAGATACCCGTTTTTGATACTTACTTGATTAAATTATGAACATTAAATGGTAATGATTGTAAATGGAAACTGTAGGATTTTTTACTTTTCTGTACTCCTATTTCTTGTAGAGACAGAATCCCTCAAGAAAACATTGCCGCATTTTTTGGTTTGGTTATGTTTTTTTAAAATGAATGTTTTCATTGTGAATTTTCATGTTCCAGATATATTGTTGAAAACCTATTTTGATAAAGAATGATGAAAAAGGAATAGACGATCTAGAGGCGGTGTAAAAAGAATAGATCTAAGGTGATGGGGTTTTCTAATTTTTTGTGCCTCGAAATCTAAAAATAAGGAAACAAGTTTTTGGAAAAGTAATTTGCACACAAGATCTAAGGTGGTTTGGAAACATGCGCATAAGGAATGCTTTTGGATCAGAATGTAAAAAAATGGAAAAGTCATGAAGTTCGTGAAAGATTTGGATTTGCGTGAAAGATGTGGTTGTGCAAAGGAATCTTGCACACCCAATGCGACGTCAAATGGTGTTTGGCGCGCTTGAAGTGAATCTTGCGAATCATGATGAATATTCCATGCAGGGGTCAACAATTCCAATTAATAAGCAGTGACCCCCTCATTTGGAGAAAAAAAGACTTAAATAAAATCCAAGTTCTGAATCACGTAAGAATTTCATGCAAATGGAGTTCTGAGAATTATTTTGTGTTGAGTGAAATCTAAGAAAGTGGAGCATAAGATCTAGGTTGCGTGTAACATTGAATTTGTGTGAAAGGGGTGTTTTGAAAAAAAGTGGAATCTTACGCACAATTCATTAAAGTTGTGTGCAAGACGTAGTAAGGGTTTCACGATAGATTTGGTGTTTCCTAGATATACAATGGTAAAGTGGTATTCATTAGTTGATGAAAGAGGGACATCAATAGGGAATCTACATATAGTGAAGGATGCATTCATTTGTGAGAATCACAGGACCTACAAGTCTATAAAATATGAGTGGATATTCTGAAGAAGTAGTGAGAACACTTCAGTTGAGAGAGTAGTAAGCTTTCACATTGTGGTTGGTTGTAAACCCAGAGGGACAATGAGTCCACTCCGAACTTGTAAACAATAGTCCACTTAAAGTGGATTTGGTACATTGGCACATTTCTGGTGTATTCTCCTTGGGCGTACCCTAGTGAGGGTGAACTAAATAAAATTGTTGTGTACTATGCATGATTTATTCTTTGTTCATTCTATCAACGGGAAAGAGTGAGAAGAGAGTTCTGTCGAATAATAAAACAAGATCAAAAGAGGATTTTTTTAATATTTTATACCCTTATTCACACCCTCTTAGGGTATCTATCCTAATAGACCTAATAGGTCATTGATGCATTTCCAATATTACCTACTATATATACTCACTGAAAATTAGGTACAGATCTTGTGGTGGTTGCCTAATGGGATTCCTCTCACACCCTATTTGGGTCATGATTTTGGACCCAAACAGATTATATGGTTGCATGTATAGATAAGGGAAAGCACCCCTCATTATCAGGTACTTGATTTCTATGGAGCTAGAGAGCACGAGACCAAGATGGGTCTTACAATACTGTTGGAGTTTATTTGTTTTATTTTATACTTGGGTTTAGTACTGTATTTCAAACATTGTGATTTGTTTGGTTGTTTTATTAGACACACGTAACATGCATCATTTATATATGTTCTCTAACTATTTACTTACTTTTAGTATTTCGACATTCACTTGTTGTATGGTATTATTGCATCTGCTACTATCTATTATTTTTTATTTCATTGTGCATACTCTGCCAATGAGGGCATAGTTTCCCCAATATCTCACCCAAGGCCCTCGTTGCTAGTTGACATCCTCTGGAGTTTGGGAAAATTCACTTGAGGCCATGTGACCAACTCGGTACGGGGCACCTTTTGGAGGCACTAGGAACCGATACATTACAAAATTTAACATGGCTAGTGTTGAAGCTGAATAGATTATAGATAAATTAAAGAAGTTATCTCATGTTATGACCCATAATTTTCCTTGTATGGAAGATCCTATTACTTTATATCAAGATACAATAATTTAGGACTAATTTAAACTATAATGGAATTATTAATACTGTAATGGCCCGGACCTCTCCGGTCCATTACTTTGTGAAATTTTGGTGTTGGAGGTGTTCCCAGAGGCCAAGGGGACATATCCCCAACACTTTGCCAATTTTCAAGTTCTGTGAACAGAGTTTCCAGTTTTATGAACAGTAGCACAGATTGGTAGCACAGATCGGTAGCACAGATCAGTAGCACAGATCGGTAGCACTGATCGGTAGCAAAGATCGGTATCACAGATCGGTAGCACAGATCGGTAGCACAGATCGGTAGCACAGATCGGTAGCACAGATCAGTAGCACAGATCGGTAGCACAAATCGGTTGCACTGATCAGTAGCATTGATCGGTAGCACTGATCGGTAGCACAGATCGGTAGCACAGATCGGTAGCACAGATCGGTAGCACAGATCGGTAGGACAGATCAGTAGCACAGATCGGTAGCACAGATCGGTAGCATAGATCGGTAGCACATATCGGTAGGTGTACAGTAACGGTAGGTGAACAGTGTTTCCAGACTCCTACAGTTTCGCCCCTTTTTGACGTTTCCTTTGACGTAAAATACATTTAAAGCCTTATTTTAAGGGCTCTTAAGGCCGTTTCAAATGCGATAAATCCTATATTAATTATTCCTAAGGCTTGGAATGTTTTACTTGGTCAAACCGCGTGGGTTAATGCGATCCGTTTTTAATGGAGAATTAACCGGATCTTAAACCGTCACCTCGTTAAATCTTAAAAAGGGACGAGATATCATTCTTCCTTGTTCTTTCCCTTTGTTCTCGACTAAGAGGTGCTAGAACCTTTCAATCCTTTTCGTAGGAGTTGCACAATAAATCTTTACCCCGAGGATTGGTTCTGTTCTGTTTTGGATGCAACTTAGCCGTGTCGATCAATCTTCGATATAAGGTATGTGGTATCGTCGTTCTTTTGGGGTTCATCTTCTCCTATCCTCTTTTCCATAATTATACCATGTATTCTCCAAGATTCTAATTGGTTTTCTTGGGGTTGGTTGGTATTGTCATACCGCAGCATCCTCCGATGGATGCAGTTGTCGCGAGGGGAGGATCGTGACCTGTTGTGTGGATAAAGAACGTGAGGAACTGTTTGAGGTAGGGGATTCATGGCTTCTCTAATTTTATATGTGCAATCGTAGAATTAGCATGATTTATCTCTTTGGATCACAATGAAACTGACCTAATTAAATACTTGAACCGGATTAAAAGAATTGGTTGATCGCATGTTGTTGCTTTATACCATGATAACGGTTTGCCTCATGTTTTCCTAGATATAGTGATATCTATGTTTCTTTGATTTGTTGATCGTTCATGATAGAAATTGATAATGAACGTAAAGCCGGAATTAATTGTAAATTAATTGGCTAAAGATAAAGAGGCATGTAAATTAATCTGGTTATTGCCGTTGTTGTAGTTGTTCTAATTTGAGGATAATCAAATTAGGGAAGTAAGCATGGTTATTTAATTGTGATAGCTTGCTGATTAGGTATCCATGATTGGAACCTACGAATAAAAAATCTGCCAATTCCATATGGATTAGAAAAACAGATTATGTGGGAATTTCAAAAGGGTTCTGAGTTACCCGCTTGCTTGTAAGGCTGAATGCCTTGTGGTTTGGAGCTCTGAGTTCTCATTGTGTTTGAAGGCTGAATGCCTTGTTAAAGGGCTGAGAGCCCATTTTTTGATGTTTGTTTTCCTGCTTCTTGTGCTGTGATGTGAGCCTGGATGGCTGTTGTGATATGTGGAGGCATGGAGACTTGTGGTTATGGCACCGGATGACGCCTAGTGTGGCGAGATGCATCGGTTTATGCATATGGGTGTCGGGGAGGACACTAAGGGTGATGGTATGAGATGAATGTGATGGTTTGATGTTGGTGGTTTGGTTTGGTTGTTTATCTGCTTTACTTTTCCCCACTGCTCAAGGCATCTGGTCTTGCTTACCCTCTTTCCGAAGGAGGCAAAGACACGCGGGGTATGCCACATGCTTTCCGTGTTTAGCCTCTCGATGGAGGATGGGTCTATGCTCTTTCTATAGGAGGCAAAGACTCGACGGGTAGTACATCTATTCACCGCGTTGAGCCTCCTTTGTGTTTAGAAGCATATGATGTTTTTCTAGAATGCCTGGGAATGTGGAAAAGTAATTCTGTAAGGAATGTTTGATTAAATGGTGAAAATACACGGGGATGGAGATGCTGGAATTTAAAGGTGATGTGAATCTTAAAAAGGAGCAGTTGTTTTTGAAAGTGATGCCAGTTCAGTTTAATGTGGAATTGTTCATTCTTAATTAATGTTTAAATAAGTAATTAACGTACAGTAGAACTGATAAAATGAGAATGGAGTAATCTAATAAAGCTCTTCAAATGTTTTTGTGCTTATAGGATACCTAGTCTTTGAGGTAGCATCCTGGAGTCTGAGAGACGTTAGCTGCAGTTGTATCTAAGACTAGGTAATGCCCATAGTGTGGATGTGAGTTACTTATATATTCTGTACTTTTTGTGTTTCTATACTCTACTCCACCCTTTCGGTAAGGGCAACTGACACCCCGGGGATTTTGAGCCCTGGGGGGGTGTTTTCCCCAACATTCTGATGGGAGGTTGAATGGCTGACTACCCCCTTTGGCCCCGCTCTCTTCTATTGGTAGATACTGGTGCCATGAGGCACAATGGTTAGTTACCCCATATATGTGTGTAGAGGGATGTGATGGATTGTGGTTATTTCCCACACATATATTCTGGATATAGTATCCTATGGACTACTATAGGTGTAACGTGTATAGGCTATAATGGCTTGAGGATCCTTACTCGGAGTATGGGCTGTAATGGCTTGAGGTATTATACCCGATGTATGATACACGTTATACGAGCTGTGGTGGCTCCCGGAAACTACCTGGTTACTTTGGTTGTGAGGACGGTGTGGTGCTTCGCCCAGGTGTCTGCGGGCAAGCCTTTGTGGTGCACGAGGTGCAGATTGTGGAGCTTAGCCCAGGTGTCTGCGGGCAAGCCTTTGGAGAGAGATGCACAAGACGTATTTCGTTGGGGAAAAGCGGAAAACCAGTGGGGAAGTAGTAGCGGGGTACCCTTGATATTCTTTACTATATGCTATATTCTTGTATGCGTTACTTGGTGAGAGTAGCCATGGTGAGGTTGGGAACATAGTACACCTGTTTAGGTGACGAGTTAGTTTCACTTGTTGTTCACTGGGCTTTAGCATGCTTTCTTTACTTTTTCACGAGAGGCTTGGGGAGGATCCTACTGAGTATACTGTTATACTCACACTATGTATATATATAAACTGATTTTCAGGTCACTTGGAGCAGGTTGGAGATCAAGTTGGTTACTACTAGCTTGTGGTTGGAGGAGGAGCTGTTTGGGCTTGTGGTCACTGCCGTTTTACTTTCTTTTGGGTACTTTTAGTTTTCCATTTCAGTTGTAGTACTTTTTCATGACATTTCATATATGTACTTGGTTTCCTTTTATATCTCAGTTCTGAGTGGGAGTTGGTTGGAGTCTATTCTATCTCTCTCTTCTGCATGTGTTATCTTAGAGGGAAATGCCTCCCATTTGTATGTTTATTATACCCTCGGTGCTAGTCGCCAACCCGGGGCCTACTGTAGGCGGGACTCGGGGGTCATTATCTCCCTTTTCACATTTCCGGCCCAGGAGGGGTACACTTTGTGGGGAGGGGGTCGTGACAGAGTGGTATCAGAGGTCTGGTTGAGGGATAAGATGGAGTTTGGAGTTAGGCACAGGTGAGGATGCATGGGATGGTAGGGCAACGGTGTCATTCATGTTTAGCAAGTGGGGTAAACACTGGAGGCCGGCAGAGACATAGGCATTCAGGGCCCCCTATGATATGTTGCACGGACCTTTAAGTTTACAATGGCTACTAAACAAGTCATACCGATTGCAGGGTAGAGACCTAGGAAAGGATCATGCATCATTATTCTTTGCGCTTGTGTTTGAATGGGTAGACCTTGGGAAAGATAACCTAAAATTAATAAAACAAAACAATTAATTAATTAATTTTGAGCCTTCCATATTCCATGCTTAGGAGCTCTAACGGTTGTTATTTTACAGGTATGGCTCCAGGTCGACATCCTCGTCAGGTTTGCGCAGAAGGTGCCCAGCAGGCTGTTCCAGCAGATCGCCGCCGGGTAGAGGTTGATGACGATGACACTTGGAGGAAGAAACTCCGAGAGTTTCAGCGCCAGAGTCTATAGAAGTACGAGGGCTCCGTTTCAGATGCAGTCATAGAAGACTGGTTGGAGGAGGTCGAGATAGGCTTCAGTTCGATTCGTGCTCGGAAGGAACACTGGGTGTCCTTGGTTGTGACGATGTTGCGTGGAGCAGCGAGACAGTGGTGGTTCTTGTTCCTCGGGGATCGTGAGGAGTCAGCGATCTCATGGGAGGAGTTTCGAGACAGGTTTAGAGTCGAGTTTCTTTCGTCGACTGCGAAGGCGTCCAGTCTCCAGGAGCTACTCACCCTTCGACAGGGGAGCTCCAGTGTTCAAGAGTTTGGAATCTGTTTCAGGAACCTTCTACGATATGCTTCAGACCTGTTACCAGATGATGAGGCTAGGGCGAGGCATTTCGAGGAGGCTTTGCGTCCAGAGATCCAGCGCCAAGTCACCCCATTTATGCTGAAGACATATCTAGAGGTGCTGGCGAGGGAAGAGGTTGTTGAGAGGACTTTGGCTATGACCGGATCACCACGAGAGGGGAATCGTCATGATTCCTCACGAAGCAGAGCTGTGGTCCGGGGTTCCCGGTTTTTAGGGCAGAAGAGTTTCCGTTCACCTGGGGGTAGGTCCCAGCCCATTCCATCTCGTTTCTCCGGAGGTAGCAACTCTCATACCTATGCCAAGGGATCAGGCGCTTTCTTTTCTTGTGGTGGACGTGGTCATCAGCAGCGGGAGTGCCCGACTTTTCAGAGTAGTCATCGTGCACTAGGCGCTCCACTGCAGGTTCCTCCGTTGAGGCAGTTCCAGCCGAGGCAGCAGCAGCAGGTTGCACCAGCATTAGATCACCAGAGGGTAGATGGAGCAGGCAGAGGATAGCCCCATGATGCTCCCCGTCCTCAGAGAGCAGAGCGCGGCTGTGGTGGTGGTCGTCATCAGGGTCAGAGAGGCCGTGGAGGTGGTCGTGGTCAGCTTCATGCTCTAGCGTTGCCAGCCCCAGGCGAGCCAGATGTCGTTCGAGGTACCCATTGCTTGTTTTCTACCTTGGTGTATGCCTTGTTTGATTCAGGAGCGACACACTCCTTTATATCCCCTACCCTTGTCCATGATTTGGGACTTGAGGTAGAGAGGCTTCCAGTGCCCTTGGCGTTGACTACGCCAGTTGGAGGTCGAGCTGACTTGTTTGAAATATGTAGAGACTGTGAGCTAGTGTTGGGGCAGCACCGCTCTTGGGGAGATTTCCTATGTTTACGAATACAACCATATGATGTCATCCTTGGCATGGATTGGTTGTATTCGGTGTAGGCTATTGTGGATTGCTACAGGAAGAAGGTCGTTTTCTTTGATGAATATGGAGAGGAAGTAGTGTTTGTTGGTGAGAGAGATCCACTGATGAGTCATAGACGAGTTCCA
Organism: Viscum album; assembly: GCA_963277665.1. Taxonomy (NCBI): domain Eukaryota; kingdom Viridiplantae; phylum Streptophyta; class Magnoliopsida; order Santalales; family Viscaceae; genus Viscum; species Viscum album. The sequence continues at coordinate 538,416,098 of OY728121.1, forward strand.
TCCTTATCATCCATGATGGCTGGGATGACGCTGAGTTCTTCAGAGGTTCAACAGCTGGCGTTTCCTAGGGTCGTAGAGGAGTACCCTAACGTCTTTCCAGAAGAGGTTGTATCCTTACCCCCTTGACGAGAGATCGAGTTTGGGATCTAGCTACAGCCGGGAGCGTCTCCTATCTCTATGTCTCCGTATAGGATGGCACCTTCTGAGTTACGAGAGCTACGTATTCAGCTCGACGATCTGTTGCAGTGTGGTTTTGTTCGGCCAAGTGTGTCACCGTGGGGTGCACCAGTTTTGTTTGTGAAAAAGGCTGATGGCAGTTTGCGGTTGTGCATCGATTATCATCGATTAAACAAAGTGACAATAAAGAACCGCTATCCTCTCCCGTGGATTGATGACCTATTCGATCAACTGAAGGGTGCAAGTTGGTTTTCAAAGATAGACTTACGGTCAGGATATCATCAGATGCTTGTAAAGGATGAGGATATCCCGAAGACTGCTTTCCGCTGTCGTCATGGGCATTATGAGTTTGTTGTAATGCCATTCGGCGTGACAAATGCTCCAGCTTTTTTCATGGGGTTGATGAATGCTGTGTTCCGTGAATTCCTGGACAAGTTTGTTGTGGTTTTCATCGACGACATCCTTGTGTACTCCACATCTGAAGAGGAGAATGCAGAGCATCTACGAGCCGTTTTGGGAGTTCTTCGCCAACATCGGTTGTTTGGGAAGTTGTCCAAGTGTGAGTTCTGGGCTCAAGAAGTTCGTTTCTTGGGACATGTTGTGTCCCAACAGGGAGTAGCTGTGGATCCTTCGAAGATAGAAGCAGTGGTGTCTTGGACAGCCCCCAAGACCGTGTCAGAGGTGCGAAGTTTCCTTGGTCTCGCAGGCTATTATAGGAGGATTGTAGCCAATTTCTCCCGAGTTGCGACTCCTCTGATAGCTTTGACCAAGAAGGATCAAGCGTTCATATGGACTGATCAGTGTCAGGCAACTTTCGAATATCTAAAGGAGAAGTTGGTAAGTGCTCCAGTCCTTTGTCTTCCAGCAGAGGGAGTCCAGTTTGATGTTTTCTGTGATGCTTCACATCTGGGGCTAGGGTGTGTTCTCATGCAGTAGAGGTCTGTTGTTTCTTATGGGTCTCGGCAGTTGCGTCCCCATGAACGCAACTATGCCACCCATGATCTTGAGTTGGCAGCTGTGGTGTTTCCTCTGAAGTTGTGGAGACATTACCTCATTGGCGAGCGCTTTGTGGTTTTCACTGATCATAAGAGTTTGAGGTATGTTTTCTCTCAGCGGGATTTGAACTTGAGGCAGCGTCGGTGGATGGAGTTCTTGCAGGAATACGACTTTGAAATATCGTATACACCTGGAAAAGGGAACGTTGTAGCTGATGCATTAATCCAAAAGTCACGTAATGATGTTGTGCGTGAATCTGGCGATTCCTGGAGAGTGATGGAAGAGCTATCAGCTTTGCATCTTGATATGGGAGAAGTTGGGGGAAGAGGTTGTCTTTTCCAGATGACGGTGCAGTCATCTCTGATGCAGAAGGTGGAAGAGTCTCAGTTGGGTGATCTAGAGGTGGAAGTTTGGAGAGACAGAGTTGTATGTGGTGAGGCCCCTGATGGTTGGTCGGAGGATGAACAACACCGAGTGTTGTATCATTGCAGGATTTTTGTTCCCTTAGCGATGCGCGAGACGGTTCTCTGAGAGTTCCATAGTTCAGCCTTGGCGGTACATCCTGGTGTGATGAAGATGTACCGATCCTTGAGGAGTCAGTTTTGGTGGCCTGGGCTGAAGCGTACAGTTGCAGAATGTGTGTCTCGATGTTTAGTCTGCCAGAAGGTGAAGGCCGAACACCGTGTTCCTGGTGGTCTTCTCCAGCACTTAGAGATCCCTCAGTGGAAGTGGGAGGACATCTCAATGGACTTTGTTACAGGTTTACCTCGAGCTCCGGGAGGACATGATGCTATATGGGTGGTAGTGGATCGTTTAACTAAATCGGCCCACTTCATAGCAATCAAGGAGTCGAGCTCAGTGGAGGTTTTGTCGAGGCAGTATCTGGAGGAGGTGGTGAGGCTTCACGGAGTTCCTAAGACGATCATTTCTGATCGAGATCCTCGTTTTACCTCTAGGGTGTGGAGAGGTCTCCAGCATGCTTTTGGCTCTCAACTGTGCCTTAGCACTGCTTTTCATTCTCAAACGGATGGTCAGAAAGAGCGAACAATCCAGAAAATTGAAGACATGTTGCGCTCTTGTGTTCTTGATTTTGGAGGTTCCTGGGCGAAGCACTTACCCTTGGTAGAGTTCGCTTATAATAATAGTTTTCACTCTACCATCGGCATGGTGCCGTTTGAAGCCTTGTATGGCCGTCCATGCCGTTCTCCGTTGTGCTGGACTGGGGTCAGAGAGTCAGCAATTCTTGGACCAGAACTAGTGCAGAATACAACAGAGATGGTTCAGGTGATTCGTGAGAGGATGAAGACAGCACTAGATCGTCAGAAATCTTATGCTGATCAAAGAAGGAGACCCTTAGAGTTTAATGTTGGGGATCATGTGTTTCTAAAGGTGACTCCCCGTCGTGGGCAGTGAAGGTTTGGTCGTGGAAGTAAGCTTTCTCCCCGTTTTGTTGGGCCTTTCGAGGTTTTAGCTCGTGTTGGAGGTGTGGCGTATCGAGTAGCACTTCCCCCTCAGATGAGTCGGATACATGATGTTTTCCATGTATCGCAGCTCCGTCGTTACCTTCATGATGAATCTCATGTTATCGATTGGGGAGAGATCGATATTGATGATGATGCAACCTTCGAGGAGCGACCTGTGGAGATCCAAGACCCCAAGGAGAAAGTGTTGCGTGGGCGTTCTATCCCCTTAGTTCGTGTCTTGTGGCAACACGGTTCCATGGAGGAGAGTACCTGGGAGCGTGAGTCACAGATACATGCTCAGTACCCAGAGTTGTTTAATGTTTAACTCCTTTCATTTAATGATGTTTTCTTTGTGGTTGGACCTTTCATGTTTTATTTATGTACCTTTGATGTGATGTTGTGAATGAATTGTTTGGGTATGGATTGTTTGTTCCCGGATGACAGAGTTTTGTTCCAGCTTTCGAACAACTCATGGTGGTTTTTCCCTGAGAGGTATCTTATGGGGTGGTTGTTCGGACCCCTCTTCTCTTCTGGGTTGGTTTTTAATTCTCGAGGACGAGAATGTTTTGAGAGGTATCTAATGTAATGGCCCGGACCTCTCTGGTCCATTACTTTGTGAAATTTTGGTGTTGGAGGTGTTCCTGGAGGCCAAGGGGACATATCCCCAACACTTTGCCAATTTTCCAGTTCTGTGAACAGTGTTTCCAGTTTTATGAACAGTAGCACAGATCGGTAGAACAGATCGGTAGCACAGATCAGTAGCACAGATCGATAGCACTGATCGGTAGCACAGATCGGTAGCACAGATCGGTAGCACAGATTGGTAGCAGAGATCGGTAGCACAGATCGGTAGCACAAATCAGTAGCACAGATTGGTAGCACAGATCGGTAGCATTGATCAGTAGCACGGATCGGTAGCACTGATCGGTAGCATAGATCGGTAGCACAGATCGGTAGCACAGATCGGTAGCACAGATCGGTAGGACAGATCAGTAGCACAGATCGGTAGCACAGATCGGTAGCATAGATCAGTAGCACAGATCGGTAGGTGTAAAGTAACGGTATGTGAACAGTGTTTCCAGACTCCTACAGTTTTTCCCCTTTTTGACGTTTCCTTTGACGTAAAATACATTTAAAGCCTTATTTTAAGGGCTCTTAAGGCCGTTTCAAATGCCATAAATCCTATATTAATTATTCCTAAGGCTTGGAATGTTTTACTTGGTCAAACCGCGTGGGTTAATGCGATCCGTTTTTAATGGAGAATTAACAGGATCTTAAACCGTCACCTCGTTAAATCTTAAAATTGGACGAGATATCATTCTTCCTTGTTCTTTCCCTTTGTTCTCGACTAAGAGGCGCTATAACCTTTCAATCCTTTCCGTAGGAGTTGCACAATCAATCTTTACCCCGAGGATTGGTTCTGTTCTGTTTTGGATGCAACTTATTCGTATCGATCAATCTTCGATATAAGGTATGTGGTATCATCGTTCTTTTTGGGTTCATATTCTCCTATCCTCTTTTCCATAATTATACCATGTATTCTCCAAGATTCTAATGGGTTTTCTTGGGGTTGGTTGGTACTTTCGTACCGCAACATCCTCCGGTGGATGGAGTTGTCGCGAGGGGAGGATCGTGACCTGTTGTGTGGATAAAGAACGTGAGGAACTGTTTGAGGTAGGGGATTCATGGTTTCTCTAATTTTATATGTGCAATCGTAGAATTAGCATGATTTATCTCTTTAGATCACAATGAAATTTACCTAATTAAATACTTGAACCGGATTAAAAGAATTGGTTGATCTCATGTTGTTGCTTTATACCGTGATAACGGTTTGCCTCATGTTTTCCAAGATATAGTGATATCTATGTCTCTTTGATTTGTTGATCGTTCATGATAGAAATTGATAATGAACGTAAAGCCGGAATTAATTGTTAATTAATTGGCTAAAGATAAATAGGCATGTAAATTAATCTGGTTATTGCCGTTGTTGTAGTTGTTCTAATTTGAGGATAATCAAATTAGGGAAGTAAGCATGGTTATTTAATTGTGATAGCTTGCTGATTAGGTATCCATGATTGGAACCTACGAATAACAAATCTTCCAATTCCATATGGATTAGAAAAATAGATTCTGTGGGAATTTCAAAAGGGTTCTGAGTTACCCGCTTGCTTGTAAGGCTGAATGCCTTGTGGTTTGGAGCTCTGAGTGCTCATTGTGTTTGAAGGCTGAATGCCTTGTTAAAGGGCCGAGATCCCATTTTGTGATGTTTGTTTTCCTGCTGCTTGTTCTGTGATGTGAGCCTGGATGGCTGTTGTGATATGTGGAGGCATGGAGACTTGTGGTTGTGGCAGCGGATGACGCCTAGTGTGGCAAGATGCATCGGTTTATGCGTATGGGTGTCGGGGAGGACACCAAGGGTGATGGTATGAGATGAATGTGATGGTTTGATGTTGGTGATTTGGTTTGGTTGTTTATCTGCTTTACTTTTCCCCACTTCTCAAGGCAGCTGGTCTTGCTTACCCTCTTTCCGAAGGAGGCGAAGACACGCAGGGTATGCCACGTGCTTTCCGTGTTTAGCCTCTCGATGGAGGATGGGTCTATGCTCTTTCTATAGGCGGCAAAGACTCGACAGGTAGTACATCTATTCACCGTGTTGAGCCTCATTTGTGTTTAGAAGCATAGGATGTTTTTCTAGAATGACTGGGAATGTGGAAAAGTAATTCTGTAAGGAATGTTTGATTAAATGGTGAAAATCCACGGGGATGGAGATGCTGGAATTTAAAGGTGATGTGAATCTTAAAAAGGAGCAGTTGTTTTTGAAAGTGATGCCAGTTCAGTTTAATGTCGAATTGTTCATTCTTAATTAATGTTTAAAGAAGTAATTAACGTACAGTGGAACTGATAAAATGAGAATGGATTAATCTAATAAAGCTCTTCAAATGTTTGTGTGCTTATAGGATACCTAGTCTTTGAGGTAGCAGCCAGGAGTCTGAGAGACGTTAGCTGCAGTTGTATCTAAGACTAGGTAATGCCCATAGTGTGGATGTGAGTTACTTATATATTCTGTACTTTTTGTGTTTCTATACGCTACTCCACCCTGTCGGTAAGGGCAACTGACACCCCGGGGATTCTGAGCCCTGGGGGGGTGTTTTCCCCAACATTCTGATGGGAGGTTGAATGGCTGACTACCCCCTTTGGCCCCGCTCTATTCTCTTGGTAGATACTGGTGCCATGAGGCACAACGGTTAGTTACCCCATATATGTGTGTAGAGGGCTGTGATGTCTTGTGGTTATTTCCCACACATATATTCTGGATATAGTATCCTATGGACTACTATAGGTGTAACGTGTATAGGCTATAATGGCTTGAGGATCCTTACTCGGAGTATGGGCTGTAATGGCTTGAGGTATTATACCCGATGTATGATACACGTTATACAAGCTGTGGTGGCTCCCGGAAACTACCTGGTTACTTTGGTTGTGAGGACGGTGTGGTGCTTCGCCCAAGTGTCTGCGGGCAAGCCTTTGTGGTGCACGAGGTGCATATTGTGGAGCTTAGACCAGGTGTCTGTGGGCAAGCCTTTGGAGAGAGATGCATAGGACGTATGTCGTTGGGGAAAAGCGGCAAACTAGTGGGGAAGTAGTAGCAGGGTACCCTTGATATTCTTTACTATATGCTATATTCTTGTATGCTTTACTTGGTGAGAGTAGCCATGGTGAGGTTGGGAACATAGTACACCTGTTTAGGTGACGAGTTAGTTTCACTTGTTGTTCACTGGGCTTTAGCAGGCTTTCTTTACTTTTGCATGAGAGGCTTGGGGAGGATCCTACTGAGTATACTGTTATACTCACCCTATGTATATATATAAACTGTTTCTCAGGTCACTTGGAGCAGGTTGGAGATCAAGCTGGTTACTACTAGCTTGCGGTTGGAGGAGGAGTTGTTCGGGTTGTGGTCGCTGCCGTTTTACTTTCTTTTGGGTACTTTTAGTTTTCCATTTCAGTTGTAGTACTTTTGCATGACATTTAATATATGTACTTGGTTTCCTTTTATATCTCAGTTCTGAGTGGGAGTTGGTTGGAGTCTATTCTATCTCTCTCTTCTGCATGTGTTCTCTTAGAGGGTAATGCCTCCCATTTGTATGTTTATTATACCCTCGGTGCTAGTCGCCAACCCGGGGCCTACTGGAGGTGGGACTCGGGGGTCATTATCTCCCTTTTCACATTGCCGGCCCCGGAGGGGTACACTTTGTGGGGAGGGGGTCGTGACAAATCCATTTATAGCTGAAAATGGATCAAGTACCCTAAAAATATAGTTTTGTCATTATGAAGCCATAAAAGGGAGAAATTTGTTATAGTTTTATATTTTTTCAGGGTACAAGTTTAAGGAGATTACTTGATTGAAGTGTTTATATAACCCTCATGTTTAAAATGAAATTGTTATTTAAAAATAATGTTATTAAATATTTTAGGATTAAATTTAAAATGAAAATAATAAAAATTAACATGGATTGATCAAGTGAATTTCAATAGAATATAACATTGTTAATGATATCTCAATTTTTATCATATTCCTAAAATGGTTCATTATTATTATATTTTATATAATCATGCAAACCATTTTGGTTTTAGTAAATGGTTGGAACCCATGTAAACAATGTGAGTAATGAATGTGAAGAACAATGTGGTGGTTGTACAAATGAGAAAATAATCAAGAGAAAAACTATATTAATGGATCTAATTATTACTCCAAACTATAGATCTTAATTTATAATTAAAAATATGAATATTTCTAAATTTCTTAATCCACTAAATATGTGAAAAATGGAGTTTTATGGATGTTTTGGTGATAAAGACCATGAAGGGAAATAGATTCAACATATTATATGTTATAAATGTGTGAATAAGCTTCCATGGAAACCTATTAATGGAATAGAGATATTTTTTTAAATGTAATTAAAGAGGTAATCAAGTAATAAACATCAAATCAAAAATGAAAATATTGGTTTACTCTATAAAATTAATTAAGGTTCATAATAAGGTTCCATTAGAAATTGAATATACTAAATGTGGAGTGTATGAGAATTATGTTAATTAATGTTATATGAGGATATATAAGGAAAGGGATATCCAAGTTTATATGAATAAATTATTAGTAATGTATTATTTATACAACTAAATATGAAGAAAATATGAATAACATATATGAGTTATGAATTATTTTAAAAGTTTTTTTTTATTTTTAATGATAAAAATATAATTATATTGAGATAGTTTAATATTAATTCTTGACTCATATTTATGATTTTAGGAAGTTTTATTGAATAAGATGGAAAATTGTGGTTAAATGTTTAGGAAATAAGATAAATGATGGAAGTATCGAGATACACTATTTAAAAAATTATGATGTTGTTATATCTATCGATAGTAGTTTGGTGTGAGGATATTGAATCACATACAAGAATTTTTATGATGATAATTAATGAAATTATATTTTATGATAAGTTTATTAAAGGTAAATTTTGGATAAAAAAGGTGAATTTTATCAATCACCTTGAATTTTGATTTTAGGACAAGGTGATATTTTTATGGATATTTTTTCAAAGAAGGCGTATATAACCATTAATGTTTGCATGTTGTATGAGGGAGTGATTTATGATATCATTCGGTAAGTTTACTGAATTAAATTTTGATAATTATTAAAATCATTGTGTTCTATAAAACCTATAAGAGGATAAAAATAACTTGAAAATCATCCCTAGAACCCTGAGAGGGAAAATAGTTATATGGTAAATTCAGTAAGTGTGAATGATGGTTTCATGAAGTTTCTTTTCATGGTAATATTATCACTATGAATGGAATATCTATTGATATTTATAAGAAAAAATTAGACATGGAATGACCCATGTTGTTGAATATAATCCTTAGGGTCAATATGTGATTTTATTTTAGGAAATTTATGGGAAATATAAAGAATATATGATTATGATTTGATCTATGACCTTATTAGTGTATAATGTTTATTGGGGATAAAAGATAATATGATTATGACATAATATGTTATTTAATTTTTTTTATTTTTGGGTTTCAAATTTGGATAAGAATCGTTTGAATAGTTTTATGTTTTTATATTAGTGGAATGATTTAATTTTAACTTTGGGGTAATAATTTAGGGTTTTGTGGTGAATTTATTTTTGGTTTACATGAAGGTGTGTTAATATTATTAATTATATTGTGCTAATTTTTTTTAGATAAAAGAAAAATATTTTTATACTTATATGGATATTTATTATTCATTAAATGTTCATTTTCATGATTGAGGCTTGAAAATATTATCATGGTCATTTTTACTGATGACACAAAAGTAAAAAAAATGGTCAAAACACACCAAAGGCTAAAATAACAAATATAATGGATTGAAAATATGTATATTTTACCATAATTATTAAATCCCATGAAATTTAATATAATTCTTCTTAATTTTTGTGGAAATTAACCCTCAACTATCAAAGCTTGCTTTTAGAAACATATTTTCATGTATGAGCCTTATAGAGGTACACGAATATATAAAATACATTTTTTCCTTATACTGAACCATGTTCCCAATAAAATCTATGAAATATTTTATTTCTATTTTATGGAAAAAATAATTAAAATTACAAGGATATAATTTATATTAATAGGGGTTAATGTAGCACCCCATGATTTATGTTTATGAATACAATATTTGATAACTTGTAAAACATGCATATCCAAACTAAAAAAAATATTGAATATAATTTATTGAGATAAAATATAAAAATGAATTATTTTTTATGAATTTTGATAATGAAATATGAATAATTATGATTAGAATAAAACCTAGAATAAATACAACAATATATTAAAATTCCAAAAAATCATTATCCTCATGGATTTTTATGAGGATCAAAACCCCGAATATAAATATTAAATGGAGACCAAATATTGAATTTACATTAGTTATGTTTTGTAGGATGAATATAATTAATTATCTTATACTATATATATTAATTAAATATTAGTGTAATATAATGTAATAATAATGTCGATAATGAAACAAGATGGGTTTGAATTGTGTACTTTTAAAAATCTTGAAAAATTCAAAACATACCTCTTGAATTAAAGTTATTATTTACTTGTCTATTAAAGATCAATAATAAGAAGAAAATAAATAAAGGAAACAATATGAAATGGTAATGTACAATGATATTGTTCAAGGTGTGAGATAATTAGTTCCTATTCAACGTGTGAAATCAGATACATGTATTGCTTGCATAAAGTTCTAAAAATTATAATTATGTGCATAGATGATGATATTGATCATCGTGCATTGTTTCATTTTGATACCAAAAATTATTTTTATAATCTCAAGATGTTTGAGTGTGTGGAAGCAATATTTAGTTTCTATATCATAGAGGAAACCATATTAATCATAGGAACATGGAAGAAACCATAATTAGTTTCCAGATCATTGAAGCAAATTATTCTACCTAATAATGAGGAATCAGCATAAAAAATATTTTAGTGTACATGAGGCCACTTCACATCATGTTTATTTCTTCAGAAGAAATGGTAACATGAGTTTTATCTTTGATAACAACAATTCATGGACAAACATATGAAATATAGGGTTTATTTTGGGTTGATGGTATGGTTACCACACCATACTTTGGTCCAAATACATGGTCCCTTAAAAATAATCTTATCTTTAAAGTTGGGTTCATCAAGATTATTATAGGGTTCCTAATTATTTTGAAAAATGGAAATTTTATAAACAACAAATTGACTGAATATTTATAAGCTCTTAACAATATATTAAGAAATTGTCATAGAATACGTATATTTAAGATTTTTTTCTGAAATTTCAAATTGTTAAAGGAAAAAACCAATATGAATTCAATATCTCATTACATAAATGAAAAAAAATAAATAAAATTCTGATGAAAAATATCTCAAAACTTTTGTTTCAAATATTCATATATTTTAAATAAAACCAAAAAGATTTTTCTGCCTTCTATGTAAACTTCCAAAAATCAAGATAAATTATGTATATTTTTGTCTCACCATTTTGTGATTGATTAATTTTTTTATCCAGTGTAATCAATGAATTATAGTATTTATCTGATTATATAAACTATATAAACCCTCACTTGTTATAGAAAATTTTATGACTTTTGAGATCCCCATAGAGATCATTTTTGACATCCTACAAAACTAATGAAATTTAGATAAATATATTTGTTATATAATGTGACAAGTTTAAAATGAATGAAAGAAATTTATTTTGAGATATAATTCAAATACAGATGTGTATTTAAGATGAAAAAACAAAATTTATAACAGATTTGGATAAATTTTTACCCATCAAAATGACTAAATTGGCCTTCAATATAAATAATTAAGATGAAGGTAATATTTTTATCTTTGTAATGGAACGAAAAATTTATGAATCCAAGATCAATATTAAATATAAAAACACATAAACAAAAGTATTAGTAAAAAATGATGGGTTTATGTAATTATTAAAACCAAACTAATATGATAATGGAAAGGAGCCACTCCAAATTTTCCCTGTTTTAAAAATTATAAAACCCAAAATTTATAAAAAATTTATTTCTTCCCATTTTAAGGATAAAAAATATTAAAATTTTCCAAAGAAAAATTTATTCCCCCATTTGAAAATACTAAAAAGATATATTATTTAAAAAGTAATGAAAATGATGTTTCAATACATACAGTAATAAAAAATCCATCGAAATTCATTATTCCTTCAAAAAGATAAAATAAAATATTATTATAGAAAAAAAATATTTAAAATATCAATCAATGAATAATAATAAATTATCATTGAATTATAAATATGTATTTAATAATTTAATTCATTCCATAATTGTAAAATATTTAAACATATGATAAATATTTGTAACAACTCTGTTACTGGATTAACATAATTATAAAGGATACTGAAGATGTTTAAATAAAAAAATTTCACATATACTACTAAAACACATTCTTTTAAGAAAAATAATTTTTAATAGATTTACATATTCCAATATTAAATGTTAATGGGAATTAATGATGTAAATAACTTAATCCAAGGAATTAATTAATCACATAAAATAATTTAGTGAGAAAAGGATTGAACAGTTTAAGAATAAGAAAAATCAATTTTAGAATGATACTAATTGTTTGGGGGGGGGTGGAATAATGATAATAAAGACATATGATGGGGGTAGAGGTAAATTGTTTCCTTTTAAAATATTAATAAATTAAAAATTTCCCTCCTGAATAAAATTGATTATTTCCTTCTCTATTAATGGTGAGTATGTAGTGGAAAAAATTGAATGAATAAGAGACAATGGTGTATAGTGGTTTGGGGAACATAAATCATCTATTCAACTCCACCAAATCTCTCTCCTCAATCCTGGTGACTTTAACTAGTAGAGAATTTTTCTAGGGACCTCTAAAAATATGTGAAGACATTTGACACCTTAAAAAAAGATTTTATAAGGCCTTATGGTTCTTTCACAGTGAACTACGATATCAACAACTTAGTATGAGGTGGTGATACTCCACCATGATTAAGTATGAGTAGTCAAAACTTCAAAGAATACAGATGAGAAATAGAAGTTAAAACCCATTTCATCTCATATTTTCAATAATAAATGAAAGATGTAAAAGATCTTCAAGAATTCATAGTAAGAAAAAAATAACATTCAATGTCGCATAGGCATATTTTCATTTAATCAATATAAAGATAATATTTTTCTTCTATGGAATAGGAAATATTATTCTTCTTTTTCTTTTCATAGGGAGAAAATAATAGATATAAAAATATATCAATTAACTCTTCAAAATTTAAAAAAGATGAATGTATATTTTTAGTGTTTTTTCTTGATAGAGTTTTCAAATCTCCATAGTAATTTTTAACCTACATAAGATATACATACATACAAAAAAACACACACACACACACACAAACATATATATAATAAAAAAATTCTAGTAGTATCAGGTCATCATCCTCTGGATATTCAAAATAAATCCATAAAATATATCTTATAAATATGTCTATGAAAAATGTAGCACCGTTGCCTTATTATTTTGTACTTTCAAAAATTATATTTGAAATAAATTTTACCAAATGAAATTTAAATTTTCTAGTATTATAGCATCAATGTGGAATGATACTCCTATGAAATAAGTTCAAAATTTCACTTAAACATTCCTTTAATGTATAAAAAATAATCCATAAAATCAAGCAATAATATCTAAAAATAAATTCAAATATTTGAATTTAGTTAACATGTTATTCTATGTCAAGAATCATGATAAACAATGTATCATGACCTGCTCAAATGCCATGGTTTACATTCCATATAATTCCCTATTAAATTATTTATTTCTGATAAATACATGGAATATATTATTAATCTTCTAACTATTTTTGTTAAAGTATCATGACCTGAAAAAGGAAGACAACCTTCTATGTTTCCAATAACTATTCATCATCTTTAGCCTCCTGTCCATATACGTAGAGTGTTTCCAGCAAGTGATATATCAACATGAAGCATAATGATCTATCTTTGTTTATTAAATAATCACCACAAGTCAGGGTCACTATTTCATCTCAACCATATAATCATGCAATAGAAATCTATAGTTATCATGGTGTATACAGTATAGTTAATGAAGGATGTCTGATGTTTTTTCTACATTTAAGTCTAAAAATTCACATCACATTTTCACCTATTAATATTTTATTTTTAGCTAATGTATGGAATGTGGTATTCAACATTGTGTATCATCTCCATGGAACATTCATTATTTGTGGAATGTGAGAAAACAATTTTGGGAGGAGGCCTTCTCGTAACTATATGCTTTTGGTATGGCAGTGTTAGAAATTAAAGAATTAGGTATCCAAATATGTTTATTTTGAGAATAAATTTCAAATTTATATCTAGATATGGATTTTGGATAATGAAAACTATTAACACAAAAAATTGATTTTTCTAATAAACTATCCTTTATTATTTAAAAAAAGGGTATATGAGTCTTAAATGATATTTATTTTTTTACATTTGTAGACTATGAATTAATTATCTTTATTCCACTTTAATTTACCCTTTATCCTTTTATACACATTTTCAATTTTTTAGAAAGATCTGATAGCTAATAACTTTAAACAAAATTAATATAGTCTAAATCAAAAACTTTTACCATAAAAAATTTGATTCCAGCATTGTACTTATTGATAGAAACATTAATTTTAACTTCTACTTGAATCTCAACTTCATACATCATCAAGGATCCAATCAATTATTTCATATTTAATTTTGTTTATAGGTGTATATTTTCTAAAAAAAGATGACATTCTATTCCACTTAGAAGAAAAATATCTAAGTAACTCTAATGATTGATAAATTTATCGAATTTGAGTTTAAATGGAAGCACCATCATTGATAACTTTTATCATTCTCCCATTCATTTGAGTAATGCTTTGAACTTTATGCATCCTAAATTTGAAAAATTTAATCTTAGTAGCATTGTACTTTACTTGATGAAAATTATCTATTCCTTTATATGAAACAATAATAGTTTACCATTTCTCATTAAAATTGACACATTGAGAATGATGAATAAAATTTTGAAGATCAAGACCATATATAATTTCATTCATGGATTTTTAATTATCATCATATTCATTTTCTTTCTTCGAATCCCACTTTTTTGGTTCTCTAGGGATTATATAAGGATTTAAAATCATCATATAGCCTTTGAAAGAATGATTCATCAAATAGGTAGTCATTTGAGATTTCCAACAACCATAATTATCACAATTAAAATATGGATCATCGATCATAGACATACGTTAACTAAGATTATCCATTGAAGTTTTTATTTGTCTAAATCATTACCACAGGCTTGATAGATCCATAATAAAAATTTAATAGATAATATCCTTTACTACTAATTACTTAGTAAGAATAATGAAGAAGAATACACAAGATTTGGGTTGAATTGTGTCCTATTAAAAATACTAACAAATTAGAAATGTCTTTCTTGAATTAAAGAGATTATATCCTTCTCACTTAAACAAGATTAAGTAGTGGAAAATAAATAAGGGAAATAATAACACACAATAATGTATAGTGGCTCTATTTAATTCATGATAAAATAAGTATCTATTTATTGGTTGAGTTAGTATATGTACATCGAATGCATGAGGATCTATAATTTATCATTATAAACAAAGATGAGGATGTTTACCAACATGAATTATTTAATATTAATATCAAAAACAATTTTGAGCAACTCAAACAACATGAGTGTGCAGTAGACACCACCAAAACCTCCTATATTTTTGGTAAAAACATGTAATGCATTGTATTCAATTCCCGGTTTCTTGAAAAGAGTATTCTGCATAATAATTTTACAAGAACTTCCAATATATTATAGTGCACACGTGTTCATCTTACACGATGTTGAGTTCTA
The DNA here is from genome assembly GCA_963277665.1 of Viscum album. NCBI lineage: Eukaryota > Viridiplantae > Streptophyta > Magnoliopsida > Santalales > Viscaceae > Viscum > Viscum album. The sequence continues at coordinate 538,431,250 of OY728121.1, forward strand.
TAGTTGCAAAAAAACACAAGTTTTAAATTTGACAATGGAAATGTATGGATAAGAATACAAAAATTAGGGTTCATTTTCAACAAAACATAGGGTTCCCCAAAAATAAATTTTTCAAAATATATATCTCCTTAACCGTACTTTTATATTAAAAGTAGGGTTCATCAAAAGTAGTGTAGGATTCCCTGAGTATCTAAAAACTAAATAGTTTATAAAAAACACTTCACTGAATTTTTAGAGTCTCTTAACAACCTATTTAGCTTTCAGCCTAAAATAATTATATTTTAGGAATTTTGAGGCCTTTTCAATAGATTAATAAATACACCATTCTTTGTTCCCAATCTCCCTATATCAATGAAAAAATCAATAAAATTATTGAAAATTTGTAGCACACAAAATATGTTGATTAAACTATGGTATTATAAAGAGCACCAAAAAACCTTTTTATCCTTCAATATAAACCAATAAAATTAATATAAATGTCTTGGAATAAATTATCACCATTTTTTAAATGATTCGGATATTTTTATCTCTTGAAATCAATGGAATACATTAGCTATCAAAATATATAGGCCAAAGAAACCCAAAATTGTTGTAGAAAATTTAGTGCATTTTAAATCACAAAATAGATAATTTTAGACCTCATCCAAAAATAATAAAATTTGATCAATCTCTTAGATATACAATGTGAAATGTTTTTTATGAATCCAAGCACCGTAGATTGATATATAATGAAAATATAGATGTGACTTTAAGATAAAAAACTACATTGTCACAGAACACACTATAAAATATTTATTTAAATTTTCCTTTTATAAAAAACTGAATTAACATTTGGTATAAACATGTTAAATAAAGATAGTCTTCTTATCTTTTTCAATGGATAAAATGGTGTAAGAATCCAATCAATGTCATTTATGATATTAAATAAACAATGAGGCTTATTAAATATAAAATCACTTAAAAATTTATTATTAATAAAAAATATGGGTTTATTTAATTATATAAATCAAACTTAGATTAGAATGGAAAAGATAAACTCAACATGTTACGTATATGCTCATTAGATATATTTCCATTGGACATATGGCCAATGAACACATAGTCGATGTATATATATATAGAAATTTTGTTACAAACTAGGTAATGTTAACAATAATAAAATAATTTTTATTCACTGTTAATATTCCTAATTAAATTATATGCATTCATATTTATTGTAATTAGTTTTTATAATTTTTCAAAAAACAAATTTATTTATTTTATCTTAATGTTTTCATGTATTATCTGTTTTTATTTAAATTTAAATTTCCAAATTTTAAAATTTTAGTTTTGAAAAGAAATACTTAATTTTTAATATCAACATGTGAAACTTATCTTACTTTTTTTATATTTTTTTCAAAAGATTGATTTTTGGGTGAATAGTGAAAAATAAATTGTTTTCAAAATAGCTACTTTTATTACACTATTATAGTATATGAATAATTTTTAATTTTATGAATCCTTTTAATTTATTTATTATATATTTTATAATTAATATAACTCATTTAAAAATATTATTGTGAACTTAGAAATTAATGTTTGTCATTTTTAAAATCTAAGTATGGTTTTTATCCAAATAAAAGAGTGTAACTAATTCATTCCTATAATTAATTAATTAAAAGGTTTATATTTTTATATTAGGTTGAAATTAAAATATAATACCTCTAATTATACATATTTAATTAATTATTTGGGAATCAACGTTATAAATTATTTTGGAATAAATTTAATTTATGCTTAGAAATTCCAATTTTCTAAAAACAATTTTTCATCACGGTTGTAAACTTATATTAAAAGTATTTTTTACAGTGTCTAGAAATTTAATCATTGAAAATTGATTATATATTTTTAAATAGTATGTTCAAATATTTTAATATGGTAAATTTTATTTTTCTGGTCCTAATGAATAGTTAACATGATAAAACATTTATCACTTCAGTAAAGGTTAAAGGGGTTAACGAGGGGGTTAAACTAATAGATATGGTGTATAATAACACTAAATCATTTCTAAATCGTATTGTTTTGTTTAAATTTATAAAATAAATTTATTATCAAAGAAAATATGACGATTTCGATCCACTTAGATTGATAATGTCATATTATATATATATATATATTAAAGTTTCATGTATTTACAATAATTCAACCATCCTCACTTATGGGAAACCCCCTCACAAAATCACAATTCATGATCCACATAGATAAAAAATGGCTATAAAAATACCTCCTAAAAAAATCACTCCACTTCGTAGGGGTATTTTTCTACCCAAAATACCAATCCAAGAAGCCTTAAGGAGAGATACAAATGAGGAAATCAAAATAAGAGGTAATTGTCTTTACCGAATACCTTTATTTAATTTCATATTAAACCACCAAAAAATGTTCATTAACTATATTAATATAATTAAATAATTATTATTAATATTATAAAATGTTATTTATTTGTTATAAAAATTATCTACTTACCTTCCATTTCATAAGAAAATGAAAATTCCATCATACATATGGACGGACTATCGTCACCATGAATGACATATTTTAATTTAAAAAACTAACTTCCTGGGTGTTTATAATAATGGACTTAATGAATAAATCTTACATTTATGATATAATTATCATTATATGAAGATAATTAGTATCTACTCTCTTTCCCACATGTATGTTAGAAAATAGAAATATCACTCATGTGTACATACATACTACCACATCCATGAAATGATGTTTTTAATTTTACATAATACACCACAAAAAAAATAATTTTATAGATAAATTTAAGGAATTAATATAATATTTGTGAAAAAATTGATTATTGAAAGATTAATAATTATGTACTTTCTTTCCTACACAACAATTAGGAAAATTAAAATGTTATTATGTGTATGTGTGGACTACCACATCCATGAATAACATGTTTAATTTTCCTATTTCATCCTTACAAGGTTGGTTCTAAAAATATATATAATGGATAAATAATATATTTTTATGACATTATTAAAATTTTAATGATTATGAAATCAATTTAAAATAACTATGACCAAGGTCAACATAATAATATAGTTTGGAAGAAATTAACTAGACAACATCAAGTGGCCAACATAATGAAAAATATACAAACAATGAACTACATTTGATTATAAAAGTTATAAAACAAATTAAATATAGATGAAAAATGTTCATAATAATTTATTTAATACATTTAAAAAGTTTATTCATTACTATAAAATGTTTCTGATCAAGCTATAATCCAAGGCTAGGGTTTTATCATCTCAATTTCAGTCTATTGGGACATATTTTATTTTATACAGATATTTTCATATATATAGTGTATTTAATTCCAATTTGAAATATTGTATCTTTTAATAATCTAATTTATTGTATTTAATTTTTGAAATTAATATTTTTCTATCAATGAGGTTTTAATTAAAATTTTATTAAATAAGTAAGGATTTATTTTACAATTTAGTTTTTTATTCAGGTTTTTTTGTTTAAATTTACTTTTAAGGAATTATATGATTTATCCTTCTTAAAAAAATTTAGTTCATTATCATATGGTTATTTTTGTTGTGTCAATTTTTTCTTCTTATTTCCCTATATTTGGAACTCAAAAAAATAGAAAAAATGTTTGTAGGAAAAGATAACATTAATTATAATCTTGGTTAAGAAATATTTTTCTTTATTATCCATGTTATTAAAAATTGATTTATATAACATTTTTTACATAAATGAGTTATTAAGGATGTTTTATTTCATGTTAGAATTTATTTAGAATAGTTAACTAATCTTTCTAATGTTATATTAATGGGCCATTTTTTACTTTCATTTAAAATTTTTGAAAGGAATATTTTATAATATATACTGTATCAACATATTTCTAATTATTTATGAATATTATCCTCTATTTATATTTTTCTTAAAAAATTCCATTTATTTTCATTGAAAATAATTTACCTAATTATTTGATTTGATTTTCATTTTTAAAATATATAAATTAAAAAGGATATTAATAATAATAATAATTTAAAGGTATTTTGTTTTATTTATGTTTATCATAATCTTCTAATATATATTTTATTTTATAAGTCTAGTTAATTTAAATAATTATAATATTTTTAATTATTTTTAAGTTAATGTCTAAAATTTTATTGGACACCATATCGAAAGAGATTTTCAATCTATTTATGAATTAAATTTATGATAGTTAAAGATATTTTAAGAAATTTTATTTTAATGATTTGATTCCATTTTATTTTAATTTTCAAGAGACTTGATTTAATTTCAAAACCTATATTTCTGATGAATTTATGGTCTTATTTCATTCATTGTTGAATTATGTTTTTTTAGAAAACTCACTTTTTATCATATTCTCTATCAGTCCCCATTATTCTTTGGTCATTATTTTTCTATTCCATCTCCAAATTTTTTTTATGTGAAATATATTAATGGTACTAATTTTATACCATATATATATATATTTAGTAAAATCATTCTAATAGTGGATTTTATTTTATCAACTAGGGAAATACTTACATTAAGTGTTCTTCATTCAAAATGGATATTTAATTATTCATAAAGAATATTAATTATGTATTATTTATTCAATATATGAGGATTGAATATAAAATTATTAAGTAATAGATAAGGCTTGATTATAGATATCCCCTCGATGCATTGACATATATCATGAGACAAACCAATTGGTCAAGGAAATGGATTTTTTATTTGGTGTATACCTACCCATTAATGAAAGTTTCATGTTATAAGATATTGACGGTAAGATTCATGATTTATTGGAATAAGGATTTGATAGAAATATCATGAATATATGAAATTTTCAATTTAATTTATTGATAATTTTAGTTAATAATATACATGTTATTATTAAGTTGATATTTTCGATTGATACATTTTGATATCAAGTTATTGATTAAATGACATTTGTTTTGATTATCCATTATGCTATATTGATTTATGCCGTATTTATTATTAAAATAATCTACTGTATGATACCCTTAATAAATTTTAGAGGTCTCTCCCTTATTTTTTCCCCATTATATGAGGATTTTATCCTTGAATTATTTTATAGGATTCGATAATTCTTTTCTTGCTATGTTTTTTAAACCAGAATGTAATAATAAAAAAAATTATATATCAAATTTTCTAATACACCTAAACTGATTGATCCTTGGTGATTTAATTCCTTATATCCTATAACAATGTATTAGATTTAACACTAGGTCTAGGTTACTAGAGTGTGGGTTTCTAAAATGGTGATGGAAACATGGGTTTCCAACATTAGTGTAATGGAAACTAGTTTTTTTTAGAATTCAGAATGTTCTCTTCAATGACATCAAAAAGAAAAAAACTTTGTGTAAGATAGATTTAAGAATACATAATCAACTGTATATATCTTTGTTGACCTGAATAGAAGTTCCAAATGTTTATAAATTATGAAAATTTCAATAAGTATGGAATATTTTAAGGAATAATAAAATAGAGTGAAATATGTATCATAATACCCAAGGATGATATATATACAGTTTAGAGTTTGGAAAGGTGGAGTTTTGGATGTTGTAGATCAAGAATCTAAATATAAATTGGTTGAATAATAAATATATTCCAATATTAGATAACTAGTATAGGGATTTATATTTTTTATAAATCAATTATCATTAATAGAGGAGATCCTAAAATCCTTTAAGAAATGTATAATATAAAATTTTTATTTTTTGGGATTTAACCATCAAAGATTAATTAGATTCATTTTAAGAAAATAAATCATCAAATTTATCAAAGTTTCCCCATGTATATAATGTAATTCAGAATAAGTGGATATTTTATAGATAACAATGCTATTATTAGAAATTGGTACAATTCTATATTTTTTAGAAAATGATTTTAGTAGAATAAAGTAGTTGATTTACCCAAAATCTTATCTATAATTGTCAAACATATAAAAATCTATATAGAACTAGATCTAGTTTCATTCAAGAGAAATTGGATGCAAAAAATATTTATTCATGGTTATTTGAAGGATTTAATCTAGTGTAATTGAACTAATGGTTTTTTTGGAACTATTCAACAATGAATTGGGGTGTAATTTTAAAACAAGTCTATATGTATTGAAACAAACACCAGGGAAACAAAATCAAATTATTGATGCCTTTTTCAAGAGAAGGGTTTTATATATAAAAACATGAATCACCTTTTATATTTAAAGGAATTCGAGGGTGGGATCATTATAATTCCTATATTGTATATGTATTTCTTTCTCCTTTTGAGTCTGAAACATAAAAAAATTTAATAGATGAATTTTTATTTCATTTCAATATTCAAGATTAATTATCTATGGGAAGTGAATATAATATTTGAAAAGTAGATTGAGATAGAAAAGATGACTTTATGTTTTCTTTTGTCTTATAATGATTATATTTTAATGGTTATTGATGGAATAAATAAGTTCAAATGTAATATAGTTTCAACCCCATTGGATTGAAACTTTAAATTATCTAAAGGGAGTGTTAAAATAAAAAATGAGGTTGAGTATATGGTGAAAGGAATATTTTCATCAATGGTTGGTAGATCAATGTATTCCATGCTGTTGAAAAGGTTATAAATTTCATTTTTTAATGTTTTTTCAATTATTTTATGGAGAATAAAGTAAAATAGAGAAAAATGTGTGATGTATAATCTTTGATATCATAATGTATTGGAATGTACTTCAGAATATACGATCCATTACAAGGATTTATAGATATATAATTTTAAGGGGATACAAAAACATAAAATCATTATATAAGATATATATATATATATATTAATAAAAAACTATAATCCATATGTTGAGGTTTCGAATTTTGGTAACACTGCTCAAAATAGAAAATGAGAATGTGATTTTCATAGAATCATGATAGTAATTGATATGGTTAAAGAGTTTATTAGAGGATCTCAAAAAGATTAAAAATGTGGGTTGTTATTTTTTGATGATTGTTTTGAAAATTATTTGGTTAATAATATGGTTTTTCACTCATAGATGAAAATAATTGAATTAATATTTCATATAAATCACAAAACATTTAAGGATATAATGTTTGATATTTGATAGATAGTCAAATGTAAAAATTTGACTAAAATTCTCATCAAGGATTTAGTTCGGTAAATTCTAATGAAAATTTGTGACTATATGGGATTTTTGACCAAAATGTTTTTGGATACATTGAATATTTTCTATTACAAATTTTGGGGTGAGTTAAGACTTTTCCTAAGTGTTGTTTGTTTTTATATTTCCTTAAAAAGTAATTTTGAAGTAATATATTATTAAGAAATGTGAATTAAACTTCAATATTTATATTTTCTCATCCTTTAGGAGGAGGAATATTGTAAATATATTTATTAAAACCTAATGGTAATTTGAGATAATAGAAGTATTATGGGAAGAAGGATGGTATGGAAGGATAATTATCTATAAAATAGGGTGTGATGTGTGTCATTATTCAGATAACATATAAGAAAAATTTATAAAATACATACCAGTCAATAATGATAAAATGTAATTCCAGTTATATTTATGTTTTTTTCGTAAAGGTGTTTAGTAAGTTTCATCAGGATGTAAAGTAATATTAACATTCACAGTTCACTAGATGTTAAAGTTCATGGTTATATGATCTATAGGAAATTTACAGTTTCCATAAAAAATGGTGGGTCCCTCAAATATATTAAAAGGTGATGAAACTAGTTGAACATTTGGACCCCACTAAAAGGTGGTGTGGGAACTCTTTTCCACTTGTCTTTTAGTGATTACTGATCTATATTGTCTACCTTTTCAACAGTGATTGTAATCTTGTAACTTCAATCAAATGAAATGAAGAACTAGTGTTCTAAAAGGAACCTAGGAAAATTATACAAAACTTGTAGTATTCATGTTCATTTATTACTTTATTTCACTTGAATATTTTGTTTTCATGATTTTTGTTATTTTGTGTATGTTGGGGTGTTGAATTGATGTTGTCAAGTATGTGAACTCAACTTAAATATTATAGTACATTGGTTTCAAAGGGTTATCTAATTTGGGATGTTCAATTTTTTTGTTCATACATGATGATACAAGTGTTTTAATGTATAGGAATCATTTATTTTAATCCTAACATCATCCTTAGGTATATAGGTTTAATATGAGACATACACCCTTAATATAAAAAAGACATATTATATGATACTCAATGTCATATATGCGGTAGTTTATCAAGTGAAAAAATTATTTATCTACATCATGAGATTATTATATATCTTTATATAATATCCAAACTATTATAAAAACAAATTTTATTACAATATACAAAACATCATGCTAAACAATAGTCAGGGATAACTCGATTCAAACATTTAGAGTTTAACAATCACTTCACAATATAAAATATATATAGCCAAAACGAATGAATGAAAATGAAATGAATACCTCTTGTGTAAGATGCTATATTTTATATTATTAGAATCCATTAATAATATTATAAATACCATAAATAAAATATTATCAAATAATATACTATAAGATACACCACTAGAAAGTCCTTTTGTTTATAGTACTTTTTAGTTTCTCTTAAACTCATTACATCTCTATGTAATATCATCCAATATTTTTTGGGCCCCTACTCGAATCCCCTTGTTTAGTATAGAGTGAAAAATTATATATTTCTCATATCCTTATGAAAACGTGGTCATTTACTTTTAGTTATTGTTCGAATGGTGCAGTGGGGAGGCTATACCCTAATTATCAAAATCCATACATCAGAATTATTCCCATAATGAATAATAATAGAAAAAAGATGCAAAAAATTTAAATAAAATTAATGAAAAAATTGATAACATTCCATAACCATAGTTACACAATGTAATAAACTATAGACCCCCTTATTTGGTAGGTTAAAACTGAGTATAATAAGGAAATATATAGTAAATAATGACACTATGAAAGAAATCCAATGTCTACCCCAATACTGCCTTTGAACACCATGCTCCATCACCTTCACTCCCTATCGCATATCCCTTATCCTTTACTGGATCACTAATCATGGAGTCCTCATGTACATTAATATTTAGGTATAGGGTGTGAGTAAAAACTGTATAGAACACCACCAATGTATTATTAACATATGAAAACATGAATAAGAGGTGTATGTTCTGAATAAAATTAAATGTTAAGTCAAATGTCAACTAATCATATGATAAGCATTCATGTGATAACCAAAATACCATAAAATACTGTTGAACCAAGATTAACCCCATTATACAACAATTCCACAACATAAATCATGATCATGGGTTAAATTTAAGAAAAACCTATATCTTTGATCATACACATAGCCAAAAAACCCCTAGTTAGGATACAACGATGTTGATACTGATCTCCTTCATGGGTTGGGACATAAGTACATCTTATCCAACCTTATCATGGGTCATAAATATCCCCTTATAATGAAATATCATCTTAGTTAAGTGCATGTAGTAGCCTTTCTCAAAAATCTCATTACATTGATCATAAAATTTAGACTCCCACTCCCATCTATATTAATGGATCCATCCATCCTTCTAAAAGACTCTAACATGCGGTACTATTTTCCCCCATGACACTTAGCTACTCTAGTATGTAATTAACACCCATAACTCCACAAATTATGAATCTGGTTCCAACTCAATATCCTCATTGTTTATCACATGCGTAGGCTTAGGATAATACCTATTAAATTTAGATACATTGAAAATTTTATTAATTTATCAATATTGTCTAATAATATCTAATTGGAAAGTAACAATTTTAATATTTTCAATGATCTCAAATATTCACAAAACCATTGTTTCATCTTTCATTTCCTTTTCAAGGGTTGATGCACAAACCAAGGTGACATGTGGAAGAGAAACCAGTCACACATATTGAATTATAAAGGCCATATCCTTCAGTTGATATATGATCATCAAATAATCAGAGTGGTAAGAAAAATATTCCTGATTAACAAGACCCTATAAGAGGTCTCCTACACCATACTCATCCCAACAATAGCTGCCTCACCCTACATGTGGATACATAGTGGTGAGAAACATAACAAAAAAAAAAGAGATTCAAGGGAAACTAGGAATTAAATACTAAAAACTATTGTTGTGAAGAAACTCCACAAAGTCCATATGATCATCCAACACTCCACTTAATTATAAGACACATGCTCTAAGAATATCTTGAATGATATTTATCTTCCTGTTTGACTATCCATCAGTTGGTGAATGATATACCATACTCATTTGTTTCTGATACCCAAAGACATTTTGAAGACCTTCAAAAACTGTAATGTAAAAGACACTTACCATTATGATATGATATTGTAAGGCAGTCTATATAGTCATACAACTTCTTAGATATAATTTTTTAAAAATTCATCTATTGATTGAGTTTCTCAGATCGAAATGAAATGTTACACTTTCATTAGTCGATCATCTATCATGCATACAACATCTCAACTTCTTTGGGTTCTGGGAAACGCTTCCATAAATTATATCATCACCTCATACCACTTCCACATAGGTATGGGAAGTCCTGGAAGTAACCCTTTTAGCCTCTTATTCTCTACTTTTAAGCTCTGATATGTTTGGAAATAAGTGATGAAGCATGATTCATATCAGTTTATTCCTTTCCACCAAAATTAAGTATTTATATCATGATACATATTTATTAAAACTAGGTCTATTTCTCAATGAGAGTAAATGTATTCCATAATAAACATTTTCCTCATGGAATATAGAACAATAACACTCTCATGAACAAATATCACATCACAATTAACCATAAACACTACTTTAATTAGGTCATTTCCTTCCAATAGTTTTCATAATACTAAACATTGGTGCTCCAAATATAGGCATATCTTTACATGGTCCACTAAGATTGAAATTAAAAACAAAAGATCACAAGTCCTCAACCCTATGTCTTCAAATGCATCTACTAAATAGTTAAGAAATGATCCTATTAACTGTCATTCCTCCTCCGAAGGTATCCCACCAAGATCTTTTATTTTCTTAATGAGAATATTTTCAATGAAATTACCTTTCCATAGATCATAATAAATCTAAAAATAACGTTTCTTTGGATAATCCACCAAACATCGCTACCATAGTTTCGAGTCACAGTAAGAGAATATATAGCATATGCTCTTGTGGTCTGTGTTTGTGAAAAATCTCTCACCAAAGAGATAATAGATCTAATAAATCAAAGAATTTACCAAAACATATAACTCAAATTCGTGAGTAGGGTACTTATTCCCATGGGTTAGTAGCTAGAGATACCTATACGCTATTACCAAATCCATATTTAGAAACAGAATCCCTAGAACAACACTTTAGGAATTGTAGTTAACCACATATACAATCTATTGTAACGATAATATAAGATTATATAAATTATAAATTTATTCTTTAGATCCAAGATTTCCTCTTCATAGCGGTCTTTATAGTAATAATCCACTCTATTATTAGTAATCCCGGTCATAGGTGTTACTAAATTGTACAATTTCTATATGAACCATTCATAATACATTTATATACAGTGAAATATTTTTACCACCAACACATTCCTATGTAATTACTAAGACATGATAGCCTTTACCTTCTCAAGGTCCATGTAAATTCTCACTTTAGAAAAAAATTCCCAAGAAAGATACCTCCTGGATCCAATAGTGGAAATTTGAGTGATTGGGGTAGATCTACTATGCTCAATATGTACTCAACCAAATCTACAGCTATCTAGTGTGAATCTACGAGGTCTGCGAGTATATGAGGATATCATAAACAAAAACCGTAATGAATAAATTAATATATAGATGGAAGATTGAATTCATGAGGGATGTGAATACCTATGGATCTTTTTCCGATCCCAAATTCAAGTCAAGATAATTATAGAGTATGTATCTACATCTGAACATTACCTTAAGAATATCCTTCTCTCTGAACCAAACCTACTGGTATCCTAATCATAGTTCAATCTTGGAGAACCACTAGAATCCTTAAAACTAATAGAAAAAGTCATTAATAATGTAAAATTATTAACCCTTATTCACAGTCACATGTTTTAGATTCTTATAGTCCACAACTAACCAAACACTATAGTGTTCCTTCTTTGTGAACAATACCATATCACCCTCTGGAGATATACTTGGTCTAAGAAAACACTTCAACTCAAAATCCTCAAATTGAAAATTATGTTCCTTCAAATTAGTTAGTGATATACAATATGGAGTAATTGATGAAGGATGTTCTCTTGGAATGTTTTTAATATCAAATGTAACTCCTCTATTAGGAGGAAATCTAGATAATTCATTCAATAAGACATGTTGATATAGGTCCACTATAGGAGGAAATAAGGATAAGGCTACTGGATAATCTATTGCAAGAACCATATCCACTACCTTCACTATAATATCTCAAAATTTACTCATGTACTGACCCATTTTACATACTGAAACATCTCATTCATTGTTCAAAAAAAAAATCATCCCATTAGGTGTATTAATTGGTACTTGTAACATATATTAGTATATACGACCTTTAAAACTAATCAAAATATACATGCACATAATCATATAAAAACAAGTCATCTCTAATATCATAAAATTCAGTAAATGTTCACGTCTATAAATTCCTATGGGACATTATGATCATCTTTAGGGGTGATCTACTTTATTCCACAAGGGTGTTTTAAGAGATAATATATTAGAAGATAACTTGACCAAAAAGGAAATCCTAGAAAAAAATTTAGTATTTATAATGGAATGAGAAGATCCTATATTAAAGAAGGAAGAATATTGAATAAATGTAATCAAGAATATACCTTAAAATTTAAATGGTCTCTCTCCACTATTAGTTGGGATATGGTCTACTGTATAAAATATACCTACACCTGATCCATTGGTCTACCCCTAAGGTGCATAACTCTCCTAAGTCTTTGATGTTATGGGGTCAGAGTCTCCTACTAAGCACCCTCACTATATACCTCATTCATTATATTTTTCTATCCAATTCCCTATGAGAACCTATCCACAACACCCTTGAATAGATCTACTAATGATTCCATATCATGCCCCACCGACAACACTTATTCTATGGACCTAGGATAAATTTTAATAGTTCCCACTCTATAAATATTTGAAATAATGGGGAACTTAGCCCCCCACATTGGATGCTAAAAGAACCCTTATATTATTTAATTTCCACCCACCACCCTATGATAATTCCTTGAAACTACTCTTATTTATACCATAAGGTCCAACCACTCCATCACTCGAGGGTCCACTAGTTTATCCACCAAGATTTGGGAGAATACCTATAAATTTTCCTCATCCATGGATTTCTGGATCATCAAGTCCTTATAAATAACCGATCGATTTTTTTTTTTAGTAAAATATCTTAAATTAACACCTTAGTTTTGGATTAATTCCATTATCAAACTTCTTGGCCTTCTATTCCTCATTCCCATCCAATAGTGTAGTGATATAAAGAAACTCTTTGAAATGAGTATTGTAAGGATGATCAAACATTGTACCTTTCTGAAACCCCATAAACACCTTCACATGAATTAGATTCATCATATCTTTGTGGAAATCCTCAATGAAGAGATTTTGGAAGGACTCCTAAGTAATACCCTAACATATTCTCGCTTCATTCATGACACTCCACTACCACCTGTCCGGTACCTATGAATGAATGTGGCATAAATTTCCTATCAATTTGATGGGGTAACCACCAAATTAAGGATCCCATTAATTACATAAATATAATTCTAAACATCATGTGGGACTCTAATGTCATAATAGGCTTGTGGATGTAGAATATAGAAGTCTTAGGAATAATTTTCCACCATCCTATAACCATCTTTTCCTTGAACCATTACTATATCAAAGACTCTGGGATAAAGAAATTTAACTCATGAACCTTTGGAGTAAGCATATGAGTAAACTCAGTTGAATACTTAATTCTATACAGTGGTGGAATAAGAGAATCCACCATCAAAGGGACATTATAACCTTCTTCCACTAGTGATCCCCTTAGAAATATTATTGGTAACATTTTTTATAATACAAAACACACACTCAGAATCTCTATATAAGCTTACATAATATATAATGTCTAGAAGTTTATAGGAACACACAAGGGATTTGTATAAGAAGATCTATCCTGTGGGGTTACCCATAGGGATAAGGTACAACTCTCCTAGAACTACCAAATTATCAATCCTAGTTATGAATACCAATTTGTTTGTCATAGTAAAATATTTGTATATATATATAAAACAAGTAAGATCAATTTCAAATAATCTAAACATTAGTATGGAAAATAATTGAAGAACAAAGCACAGTTTAAGACATTTAATTAAATAAAATACCTTGCATAGTGAACAATATGGATATGTATCACATGTGATCCTACCCACATATTCATGACACATGAAATGACCGAAATCTCAATAACCGTAAAAAAAAACATACCCAAGATTAATAGATAACTATAACACCACAAATATAACAACAGTTTCCCCCACTAGTAACTAAGAGGTCTAATTAGAAATGTAATAACCAAGAACTTGTGTGATTTCCTAATAGAGTTCCACATAGCCTAAAACATTTTCTATTTCCCCCAAACATAGTTAAGAATAAGAGAAAGGGAAACCACTATTTGATTAAACTAGTGACACATTGATGTTGGTTATGTTTTTTTAAGATGGTTTCTCTGAGATCGTGGTTGATTGCGGTGTTGACGATGATGGTTGAAATTGTCTTTTGGTGCTCGTGGATCGTGCTGCGTCTCCGACTCTGGTGGGGTTGGACATCGCCGACAATATTCTCCACAAAGGCGTCGCTCTGAGTTCCCATCCACCCAACCCTACTCTGAGCTCGAGTTCCTCGGTGCCTCTCCCAGTCGAATTTGGAGTAGTGGATGGTTTGTGGTTTTGGGAAGTGTGGTTTAGTGGCATTCGGGGCTCCTGATGCAGCATATTCTCTTTGGGTTTCTGGTAGCATTGATTGGTGTTGGTCGCTGGTGTTAACGCTGATGCTGAAGGTGGAGGGTTGACTTAATGGTCTTTTGATGCAAATAATTGGTATCGTGTCTCGGTTAAGGGTGGAGATGAGGAAGATTGTATGATGGTGATGACAGAATCTGGTTGAAGGATGAGATTTGGTTGAAGGGATCATCGATGATTTGGCATGAAGTGATGATTTCCATGACATGACAATGGGGTTGTGAGGTGACAAGGTGTGCGAACCAAGGTATCACACGATGTTTGGTGGCTCGTAGACGAAGACAAACAATGAAGTAAGAATTTTTAATTTGGAAATATCGGTCATTTGGATTTCGAATTTTGCTGTGGGCAGGACTCTAGTAGTGGGTTTTGGTTTACATGGATTGGACTTGTCTCTTGTTTGATATGTATTTGGTTCACACTTACCCATAAATTTTTCATTAGAAAATAAAAATATGGATTTAAGGAAGGATAAAACTTTTTAAATATTTAATCCAAATTCCCTAATCTAGGCTGGAGTGTCATATGACCTCATTTTCCCTGCTTTATACACAAAATGTTTCAGATAAGAACCGAGGGTCCGAACGGTCTAGTGGGGAGACTATACTCTCACTATAAAAATATATACCATATAATCATGTCATGAAATAATAATAACAAAAAAGGAAAAAATTAAAATAAATAAAAAAAATGATATAAAAAGATGATATTTCAGGAATCTCAGTCACACAAAGTAATAAGATAAGAACACCTAATGTGGGAGGTCCAAACAGAGTATAAGAAAGAAAAATGAAAGTAAATAAAATACTACAAAAATTATCCAAATTACATCCATATACCACATATTAACACGATTTTCCAACTCTTTTGTTTGTTTTCATCGGTCCATTTCCCTTTCTTAGAACCTTGATAATGAAGTCTACACACACATCGAGATTCCCATGTTGGGTGTGAGAATAAACCTTATATACACAAATAATTTACCCTTAACATATATTCACATGCATTATAGGTGTATTGAATGAAAAAAATATAAATTTGTAATCAGGAATCCTAAAATATTATGTCGACCACTCATGTTCTATATAAGCCTCCATGAACCCCAGTTGCACTAGGCTTGCCCCTATGTTATAAGAATGTTCATAATAGAAATAATTATTATGGGTTAACCACAAGGAAAACCTATATCTCTATGAAAATTTATAGCCAAAAATACTTAGGTTGGGCCACAAGTCCATCAAGACCCATCCATATCACAATTTAGGACACATGGTCAGCTAACTCTATCATTGTCAAGGGTCAGAAAACCAGTCCATTGTATCTTGCTTCTGCCATGGGTTAGGAGTCATGATAATAAAACCCCTACTATGTGTATCATACCATTTTCATCATTATCTTATATTGAAAAATCCCCACCATTAAGGTATAACCAAGCCACAACAGTCTCTGTGTAATTTTCTTCCATAAGAGAAGCCTCTGAAGGCCATAAATTCACACACAATAGGATATGACACATATATGAACAACCAAACATAAAAAACATGAGTATCAGTTGGATTATATACTCACATGAAAAAATATAATCATAATAAAGAACAATACCATTGGATACACAATCAAAAAAAGGATATCAATATCAAACATGGTTCTCATGGGATACACATGCATACATATGTGTTCAATACCATGTAAAAAACTTTATACAATGGATCTACATGGTATGGAACTTACTACACCAAACATGTAATAAAAATATATATACATTATAAGATATAAAACATAAATAAATCCCACACACCAATCAGATTAAGGCCACACTCAATGGATTGAAACAATAACCAACTTCAACAGTAGATCTTGGTACGGTCTATGGAATGTTTGACAACCTATAACACATTTACCTAAATAAAAAACTCACCAAAGACCACAATATTAATCCATATCCCATAATCAAAACCCCTTTCTAGGATAAGTATAGAGAAAGAAATCAAATAATTAAAGATTAAAAATAGATATAATTTAAAGGTAATTCACCTATAATTTCCAAGATCTTATCCTCTAACATTGGGGATTAAACCAAGAGTTAGGTAGTTATATGTTATCTTAGAGACAAAATTGAGTCATCCAATGTTCGAGAAGAATGTTTTGGAAAATGAAGGGTTTTTGGGGCCTCATGAATTTATAAGTAATAATGGAGAACACAAGTCATGACCCAACATATAGGGCTATACACAAAGGGTCCCAAATTAGTAAAAACTATAATGTAAATGAGATGAATATGGAACAAGGGTTGGGGACAAAATGGTTTTTGGAAATTACACCATGGTCAGAAATAATATCTTTTAAACCATGGAAAGGGACAACATCATAATGGTCACTATTAAAATTCAACCTCCTATCCCTCATAACAACACCTCACCATAGTCAATATGCCATTCTGTACCTGCATTGAATTTAGAATAACCTCCAAAACCACTCCTATTGAGCCTTCATGCTAGATCTCATCATCCAAGCCACAACCTTATCTCTAAATTCCAATCCATATAACAAAATAACACTCCATATCACTACATTGTAATGAAATAGAAATTTTATCTCGACTTTTCTCTATTATACTTTGAGCATTTTCATTTCAACTTGTCATTTCATGGGATTCATAATATTTATCATGAAATTAGATAAAACACATACAGTAAACTCTTATAGTGAGTAACATATATCAAGAATGATAGTTTCAATAATGGTGATACTTACGATTCATTTTCATAATTTCAAACTCTTTCAACATGGAATCCAAACTCTTTATCTTCACAACATATAATGTTATTATGTTAGAGTCGTCTATTTTTTTTACATTGAACTATTTTTATGTTCATAATTATCGTAAATCTTATATAACATTTGATAAAACTTCTTCCATGAAATAATTTGAATAAAAATATAACTTTTTACATTATTTGTTTACCAGAATATCCTAAAACTTTTAGGGTTTTCATATGACAATCATTTTTTATTTTGGAAGGTAAAACCCTTTACGTGTTATATTTTAACATTTTTAAGTATAAAAATACACCAATTTACCACATAGAGACATTTTAATTCATAATATTATGACAAAATACATATTCTTATTTATGTTAGGTAATAATAGTTACTTACATTTAATAGAAATATTTAAAAAATTAACTACTAACAATAATATTATATATGGTAATTTTTTTGTGTTAGAAGAATTATTTTGAAAATAATAATTTTCTTTAAAATAAAACACTGATGAATGGAGATATTTCTTTCCATCATATTTTAATAAACATCTTAATAAAATCTTTTATCGTAGATAAATATATTTTTATCCTTTTCTCATTTTGATACATGTTATAGATACCAATGAATCCTAAAACATGTGTATTGAATCTATATTATCATATTTTTTATATAAACACTTTATTAACTAACAAAAAACATTATCATAAAATTTAAATGAGGTGAAAATGTACATATTTTACTTAGACCCATATAAGATAGAAATATACATTTGTAAAAAACCCTATTATATAGAAATCTATTACTTCATCATATGAGGGAAAACTATAAGCTTATTTAACTCATATTTTTAATATAAACTCATATATACTCAAAATATTTATAAAAGATACATTTGGTATCACATAAACTTCAAAATAAAATAATTAATTTCTATAAAACTAACACTAAACAGGGAATCTCCATAGAGTTTCTCAAACCTCTTATGTTATCCTCTATAATTACACCTTATATAAATACTACTTGTATTTCATGGAACAAACAATTAGTTTTAATGCCAAAGATGATAATTTTCTATCAAATATTATCTTTCAGGCATAACTAGTACCATTTCATACAGTTAACACAATATCAGATACAAAATATTAAATTTTAGGATCATCTATCATAAACACCTTATAGAAAGAGGGTAATAAATTATTGAATCTATTCACATTATCATAATATTTTCAATTAATTATTGTAAAAAATTCAATAGTTGAACCAAGATTTAGAAAATATCATTAGTTTCACCAAGACATTAGTATACTCAATCACATAGTGTATAAAAGTGGAGATAAAATTTCTTCTGGTCATATAATTTTTAATACCTTTTAAAACCACAAGTGAATCCTTATATGGTTTTAATATGAATATAGATACACTTATTGAAGAAATTAAACATTAGTTTGATTATTAAGGAGTTTCTCAAGTACCTAAAATCAGTACTCTTCAAGAAAAATTATAATATTTTTTTTCTCATTCTAGTAGGTTTCTTACATTAATCTTATCCTTTTACAATACTTAACTCAATTTCAAGTTCAATGATGATTATAAAATTTTAACTACAAAGAAATATTTTATTTCTTGAGTGTCATTTTTAATGTTTATTAAATAAGGAAATTACTAAATATTATCATCCAAAACACCTTTATATGTTTGTTCATGTTGATTATGTCGAGAAGTTGAAGAAGGATGACTAGTTGATACTTGTAAGATTTTATGGATTCATGTTAATCCATCCTAAATATTAAGAGATTGGAAGATAATGAAGAAGATATATATCTAGAATACAGACCCACACCATAGAAAGAACTCCACAACGTAGGATGTGTTTTCTTTGGAAATTATTCATCATAGTGTAGTCTTTTATATCACAGAAGGTGATCATATAATATTATAAAGGAAGCATCAGATGTTTTCCTTTCCATAGTATCTTTGATTGTGTTGTATATATGTTTGGAAAGATCCAAAAAACCATTCAAATCCCACTAAATTCTAGAAATTGATAATCCTACAAAAATTATAGTGGTCAAACTTAGGGACCATTAATCAAAGTCTATTGGAAGGGGTGGGGATGTGAGTAACCATGCATGCAAGAATAGGTGAATGTGAAGGCATTCCATGATTTTTTTGAGGTTATAAGAGGAGGTTATTATCCTCTCACATATAGGTCATCACGAGAGTGTTTTAGTGATCATTAACACTAGTACAAATTGAATGAAATTAGGATCAAGGTAGTTTAGTATATAGAATTTGTTTTCTAAAGGAAACTATGATGTTTAAATCAGTTCCCTAATTCCATTCCTTAGTCGTGTAAACCATTGAAAAGAGGGCCTTAAGACGAAGTCCTTGTAATTTTAAGTGTCATTGGAAAATTCGAGGTGCAAATGATGTGGAAAATAGATACGATGTAGTAATTTATGGAATATAATATGTCCATGCTGAAAATATTCCGTGCATCATGGAGGTTAAAAATTTAATAGAATCAAGGATCATTGTATTAAGGAATCTATGATGCAGTATATGAGTCTACAACAAAAGGTGTTTGGTGAGTTAATCAGCTTGAGGAGGTCATGGGAGAGTAATAGATGAATTATTTTATGATATGTGGGGATATTATCAAATATATATATCCATGACATAGTGTGATTGACCATATTGTAATTAAGTTAGTGGAAATAAAAGTTTCATCTTGTCAAGGTTGACCATGTCATATTATATAATTAAAGGGGACTTGTATGCCATAGAACATCTAAGATTTCCATAATCGGGTTGTTTTGTACACCAACTAAAATTAAGGGTGTTATTGTAGTAATATCTCAGTGTGTAATTTGGATTAAATGGTACATAATTATCCCATTAAACATTGGATAAAAGTTTCATAATCCTAGGAAAATGAGGATCAATCATAACCATTGGATTGAGATTAAGAAGATAGGGGAGTCTCAAAAATCCAAGGATCATTACATTATATATTAATCCTTATTCCAAAGAAAACATAGAAATGAAGAAGGTGTAATTTACAAGTGTATAATATTGGTTGAACATCATTAGATGGTTCAGAATGGTCACACCATGTTAGATATACTATCCAAATCTTATTCCTAGGTAGAAGTTGAAGAAGGTGATAATGGGAATATAGAGTTTATCACATTGTTGAGAGGCAGTAAAATTTCCCATATTCATTTAATAGTGAGTTTCAATATCTGGTGAGACCACTCAAATATATTAAGGAAAAGAATAATTTCACTCTATTATTTTGGTACATCGACCCATCATAGATTGCATGATCCTTGGACTAGCTGGGTTATGGTGAACCAAGTAAAATTATTAGTGTTCCATTAAAAACATAAAATTATTTTCTAATGAAATTAAGGGAGTGTAGGGGAACAATACACACATTTGTAGAACAAGATCATGATCAAGGATATAAGGGTTAAAATATTTACTACAAAGATTCACCCCTCTAAGGGTAAATCCCTTGATAATAGACAAATAAGTGGTGTTAATGGGAATTTTAATGGGGTGATGTTTTTCTCTCTTAGATCATTGCAGTAATGATGGAGATTAATCACAATGGAATACTAATATTTTAGGGTAACAATTTCTAATTATGGAAGAACAAGATAAAGATATATTTTGGATCATTTGGAATAGAAGTGAACACAATATAAATTTAGGTAATTACAATGAATAGTTAAAATAGAGACTTATCACAAAGTGACAACAATGAATTTTATGGAGATTCAATGGAAATAAATTAAATTTAGAGAGATTTGGAAAATCCTATCTATATTAAGGTAATTTCATGAAAAACAACTTATTCTATGTGGGAAAAAATATAACATTTATTAAGATGAAGCCAAATTTAAATATGGAAAATTGAATGTTCTATGGAATAAATATGAAGTCCTAAGGATGAGCCCAAGATATACCATTAACTCAATTTCCAATTTTAGAGTGATCTTGTTGAATACATGTGAGGTGTTGAAGAGGATATTGATAATCCCAAGATCATAAAATGAATCAGGAGGAGAATATTTCCATTTTTTAATTCCAAAGTGTTTGAACATGAAGACGAGTATCCAAGGGATTTATTACTAAACAATGTTCATAACACATTTTTCATATACAAAATGAGAATTGGTGAAAATGAGACCAGTGTGAAGGAAAACTCATAGAAAGTTACTTTTAAGGCTATAAAGTATCTCTCTAACAATAAAGATCCTATATAATATTACATCAATTGTGTGATTTATTTTGTTTCAACTAACCATAATAGTGTAAAATTAATATTCAAAGGAAATATTCCACTTGTGTAATTCCTCGACCCCAGAAACCCAGAGTTGGTGCCTTACTTTTTTACATTAGCGTGATTACAAGGGAAAACATTCTATGGGACAGATCAGTATAGTAGTTTTGGGTAACCCGATTACACACATGATACCTATATTACTTTTTTAAATAGAAAATAAAATAGAATACATTACAAGGACTAATAAAACACTACCATAAAACTCATTCCAAGAATTCACCTTCATATCATTGGGAAA
This sequence comes from Viscum album, assembly GCA_963277665.1. Classification (NCBI taxonomy): domain Eukaryota; kingdom Viridiplantae; phylum Streptophyta; class Magnoliopsida; order Santalales; family Viscaceae; genus Viscum; species Viscum album. Next base: position 538,453,699 of record OY728121.1, read on the forward strand.
GGAAACAAATTAAGGGTGGGATTAAATTATTAGTAAGGATATGGATACAATGAATAAATATGAATCATAAATATGGAATGGTAAATAACTAAACACACATTCCATTTAGACAACTAGAAAAGTTATAATCAATATGAGAAGGTAAATAACTGAATCACATTACATTTAATCAATAAACTAGTAATAAAAGGCATCTATTGATAATGTAAAAGAAAAATGTAATGTATAAGTAATAACTAAATTTAAATGAAGGTAATGATTGTAATCAGATTCCATGGTTCCTATGTATATGGTACCTTTACCATCAAGATATATTCTCAAGGATATTTAAAATACTATAATTTTTCCAACTAATTCGTCTCATGAGATGACTGCTTCATTATGGGGTTTGCATTAACCAATCCTCAAATCGAATCATACTAGTATATTATTCTTTGAAAAAAATGTGATGAGTGTTTCACTAACGGATTTTGTCCCATGAAAGTACTGATTCATCGATGGGCTACTTATAACTGGTCCCTACACATGTCGTACTTATCCAAATCATTCCTCATATATCGCATAATCGATTTAATTAATACAAAATGTGCCTTATCACCAACTATACATATTGATTAAATAATGTGGAGTTATCAATAATTAAATAGTGTAGGATAAGTAACAATAACGATTTTATTGTGTATTAAAGGAAATACCAGAGAAATATCATTAAAAATATTAATGAAAAAAATAATAGTTAAACATTTAAAAGTGTCTCATAACACTTTGAAACATTTGAATCATAAACCCCATTAAGGAATAACCTTAAATGAAACTCAGAATATAATGATATTCATGATATTCATGATATAACATGTAAAAGGAGTTATATATACACCCTATAAAATAATATATGTTTATAACATAAGAAAACATCTTGAAGAATCCAAATTGTGACAAAAATTCTAATACTGTGTTGGAAACATTGAAACCATAATCCCTATTAAAGAGAGATATTAAAATGGATATTTAAATCACCATAAATTTTAGGATAAGATTCCTAAAAAAATCCTTGGTTATTAGAAACACCACGCAATAAATACAATTAGTGAATATGGAATGTATCTCAAAGAAATAAAAGTGAGGTGAGAAAAACCCTTATATTACTCTTCATTTTGGTTGAAAACTCTTTAACCTCCTATATAATGATTTTATTCATGTTATAAACACACAATAGAAACATATTAATATCCATGATATTGTATAAATCCCTTTAATAACATATTATTACCCATTTGTTAATATTCTGTTATCATTTTCATCATTTCAGGTATTAATTGCCTTATTTATCGAGTGTGTCTCTATTTGTTATTTTTCATTCCTATTAATTAGATCAGTATTTGATCATATAAAAATTTAAAAAATTATTTAAATATTATATATATCCATTATATATGTATTTATATTAATCCATAATGTTTGGATATAGGAGATGAAATACACCATTCATTGAGATGGTAGACCACACGTATGCATGCACAATGTTTCGTTTTTTTGTCATTTTAGAAGAATGAAAAGTAAAAAAATATATATTATAATTAAATTATAATTATAATTTTTTATTTATCACATAATTTACTTAATACCGTTTGTAATATAATCCACATAATGTGTGAATGTATCACATCACTTTGATGAGGCAGTAGTACACACATCCACAAATAATGTTATCATATTTACACAAAATGGGAAGAATGAAGGTATGTGTTATATAAAAATTATAGAATTTTTATGGAAACTAAAATATCATTTATATCCTAAAAAATAGTGTGTCTATCATAACACATAACCATAAGATGTGGTAAAGAAAAAATGAACAACGTCATTTCGCGAGGCGGTAGTCCGCCGTACACATAAACGGTAAATTCATTACCCATTTTATGGAAGAGAATGTAGGTGTAGTTAAAGTATTTAACATAAAAAAATATAATTATATTTAGTATAATCTTATTATTATATAATCATTTAAAAATAATAATCTATGGGTTAGGAAATAAATAAAACAAAAGTGATCATTGAAGAATGTTTCCTCTTTTTCAAGTAACTCATTTTTGGTTTTCAGCAAAGGACTTCCTTGAATTGCTTTATAAATAGAGTGAAACATAAAGTATTAGGGGATGTATGTTGGGATATTATTTGGGAAGATTTTTGATGATTAATATGTCTTTATAGGTATGAAAATGTGGGGGAGTTAATACATTTTTATAGTGGAGAGGGAGTGGGATTCTTTCAAATATTAAAAGGTGACCACTATTGGGAGGTCTCACTTACCTCAAGTGCCACAAAATTAAAAATTAATTGAGTAAATTTAATTTATGGTCTATAAAATCCACAAAAACACAAAAATAATTTCATTATTATATTTTCTCCCTTAACTTCTATGTTTCCCCTCTTTTACAAATTTGTTTTTATTAAGGTGACTATTTTTCTAACCTATGTAATTTAACCAATAAGGATAAATTAAAGTGATATTTTATATAAAATATAGAACCATGAAATTATAAATATTATATATAACTTAAAAAATAATAATATCATGTGTTTTGGAAATTAATTTTAACAAAAGCACATGTGACGTGAAAAACACTACTTTAACCCGAATCGTGCCAATAATGTTTTAACTATCTAGGAGTAAATATGTTCATTATAAAAGATCAATTTTACATTAAATAAATCATATTTTATATTTATTTATATTTAAAAGTATATATTAATAATAAATTATTATTAAAAAAATTAAATCTTTAAATAAAATATCATTTATTATAAAATGACATTAACATCAATTTTGACATTATTTAATTAATTTAAATATAAAAATACTGAAAAATGATGGAATTAAAATATATTCAGTTAATAGTTATTTATAATGAAATATTGGAAAAAATAATAATGGAACATAATAATTCATTTAATTTTATCCACTTTTAATATTTTTAATATCATTTATTTAATTTAATTATTATATAAATAATCACTGCATTAGTGTTTCTGAAGCATTTAATGTAATTATATCATCTATAAAAATTAAAGATAAATTATCATGATAAAAAAAACTCATTTACATTTCAAAAAAATGTTTATCACTGAAACTATTTAGCTACTTCCATACTCTAAAGCTTTATAGGAATTAAAAGTAAGTAAGGGATTTTATTTGTTTTTCTTTACATAACTTATTATATGGTTCAATTTTACGAACATGTGACCCAATATGACATATAATCTTAAACCATGGGGGGATATGGTTTAAAATTGAGAATGAAATTGATTTTTTTACAAGTGTCTAGGACATTTTCTCCTTAATATTAACGTTTAACCACTATGTAATCTAATATCTCCTTAATAGAAAAAATTAATTTTAATTACATTCACTAGTAATTTTGGTCAAAAAAAATAAGTTTATCCTATTATAATATAAATTGTATAGTTATTATAACCATGTAAATATTGTTTTTTCAAATTAAATTCATATAAGTAGTAAAATAAAATTTAATGTTAGTCTTACAGACGGGAAAAAAATGCGAGTTTTTAATTAGAAAACATTCAAAATATCATTAGGGTTTTATATATAAATTAAATAAAAAATCATGAATATGACCTAAAATTTATTAACAAATTTATAGATTATATATTGGGACATTATAAAAAAATTTAAATATAATGAAACATTAATAATTATTTTAATGAAAATGGATTTTTCAACTAAAATGCTGTATTTTTTTACTATTCATCAAAAAATAAAACATCTCAGAAAAATACCAAGAATTATTCATAAGCTATTTTTTACATCCTAAATTTGAAAATAATTATTATTTTTAAAAAATAAAATTTATAAAATGGTCAAAATTTAGTTTAAAATATCTGTACTATTAAAAGGAGGTAAAACTTGGTCTTACGTGTAACATAAGCTAACTCAGTGCTATGTGTATTGTATTATTAACATGGTGTTGCATATATAGAAAGATATAATAAAAGTTAAATTTAATCTAAAAGGAATTTATTGTAAAGTATTGAGGTGTTACATTCACCCCTCCTTAATTAAATTGCATCCTCACAATTTAAACTTGATATTAGTAATTGATTCATTGATATTTGAAGATACTATTATTAAAAAACCCACTTCATAAATATGGTTAGTAATAAATATTAGTAATATGTGGGATAAAAATGTGAATGTTAACACAAAACAAATCTTTCAAATATGATAACATGTGAGAAAACATGGACATGGAAGGGAAATATAACTACCATTTTTTTGACAGAGATTGATGGAGAACATGTTTAGCTAAACTTTGATAACCATAAATCCTTAAAATGCATTTATGAAAAATCTCCATGAGATCATCAAGAATGAAAATAATAGACTATTTTTTTTCTATTTAAATTCCCTTTTCTATGATTTTATGAATTATTTCCCTCTCTAAGAATGTAAGGAAATATAATTACTTGATATGTTTCTAATTTAGAAGCATAATATTATCCTTTGGTTGTGCACTGAACTATTTATACTTCATATATTAGAACAAGTTTCATCATAGTGTGAAGTAAAAAATAAATCTCTAAAACCTCATCCAAATTTAAACATAAAATATTTAATAAATGGTTATCCTTATGACCATTCTAAGGATTAAAATACAAACCATTAGAATTAGTTGGAAAAAAGTTGGTACAATCCAATTTACCTTATCAAAATTATTCACCTTTTTATTCCAACATCATTATCTCAATTTTAGGAACATATTAAGGGTTATATTTCCCTCAAACATGTCTTTTACAAATAGTTAAACTTTCTACAGAATCATTTTTATGGGTACCATTCAACATATGCTTTAAAATATTTAATGAAAAGTAATAAAGTACAGTCCTTATATATTTCAAGATTCTTATGACCAATAACTTACTCAAATGAAAAAATGATCAAATCCAAGAATATCATATTAATCATTACTCTTCTTCTATGGTAGTAAAAGAAGCATGAACAAGATCCATTTGCCACTTTTGGGGTATATTCCTTTGATGGTTTATAAAATGATTTTCATAGTGTCTCATCTCTTATAGTTGAATAATTGCATATTGGAAAAATATTTCTTACCATTTCAATCACAAGCGCGGTGTCCTTTGTCCTCACACTTATAGAAAAATTACATTCCTTTTATATAAGTACCATGTTGATTATTTTCACAATTATTACATGGGGGAAAATAGTTCTCTCCCTTCTTTCCATAATCCATATTTTTTCCAATTGTACTTTGGTTCTCATGCTTCCCTTTGAATCCATAATACTTAGATAATTCATTTATGTATCGTTATCACATGATAATATGTCCTCATAGGATGAGAATTATTGGGAGACTATTTCCCCTACAAATATTATCTTAAGTCCATAAAAGATATGACCCGTCTTACTCTTTGGACCATGTGCATTAGTAAGGTTCCCATTACTTCAACTAGGAACCATTTATAAATGATGATGTATACTAGATAAGGTCATACCATTATGGAACATAATGTATAATATTAGATATAGTTAAATACTAATCATAAATTGAAAAATTTATGCATAGCTAATCTCGTAGTAATAAACATGGTTTTTGTGGGATGTTCTTCAATGATTATCCTAAAATTCTATTAGATGTTTATATTTTCTAATATATGTTTTCCTAAATATAGTTTCTAATGTTTCTACTAAACTTCCTTTGATAAAAAATATAATTCCTCAACTATAGAAGCTCGAAGTAGGTACCTTACTTTATTAAATTGGCATGATTACAAGGAATCAAATCCCAAAGGACTAATCAATTGAATAATTTTGTAAAACCAGATTCTATAAATCATACCCATATTACATTATAAAATATAAAATAACACCCATTATATAATAAGGATTAATAAACAACATCCTCGAAACTCATTCCAAGAATTCATTTTCATATACAGTGGAAAGGGAAAAAAATGAAGGTGATCTCAAAAGAAATAAGTAATCTTGAATCAATAATAATAATCAATATGTAAAGGTAAATAACTGATCACAATTTCCATTTAAATCAATGGATAATTAATAATCAATATGGAAAGGTAAATAATTGAAGTACATGCCATTATTAAATAAATTGAGAATGAAATGAATCTGTTGATAATGTAAAATAAAAAATATAATGGATAAATAATAACTGAATCTGAATGAAGGAAATAATTTATTATTGGATCCCATATTTTTAAGGTACATGGTACCTTTTCCGTCATGATCTATTCTCAAGACAGTTTAAACTACCCTGATTTGGCCAACTGATTCATCTCTTGAGTCTACCGATGCATTGTGGGGATTAAACTAACTAATAACAAACCTATATCATACCATTCCATTATTCTTGTAAAAATATGATAAGGGTTTTTAAAAAACATTTTTCATCCCATGATACTACCGATGCATCGATGTGATATCCATAACCAGACCCCACCCATGTCGTACCTATCCAAAGCATTCTCCATATATCAAATACTCGATTTAATTAATAAAAAAGATCCTTTCCATAAAATATCTATATTGTATAGATAATTTTAATTTTCAAATAATGAATTAGTGGATAATAAGTAAGAAAATGGTTTTTGATGTTTATGAATGGAAATACCATAGAAATATCATTAAAATGATTCTTTAAGAAAATAATATTTAGGCCTTCCAAAGTGTACCATACCGCATTGAAAACTTTGAATCATATAATCCATAAATTAATCATACTAAATTAAACTTATAATATCCTGATAAAATAGTTATTAATTATATAACATTTCAATGGAGAATTATATACACCTTATAAAAGAAGATATATGTATAACATAACAAAACATATCAAAGAAGAAAATTTGTGAGAAAACATGCATTACCACTTTAGTAATACTGAGACTGGAAACCCCATGAAATGGTTATCCTAAAAGTAATATTTAAATCCCCATAAATTTAAGTATAATGTGTAAAAAATAAATTCTTGGGAGATATATATTATAAACAATAAAAATAAGTGGTGAATATGGAATGTATATCACAGAAATAAAAGTGAGATGAGAAAAACCCTTACCATATACGTCTTTTTGGTTGAACAAACATTAAAATACTATATAATAGTAATAATGATGTTACTAAATTAAAATAGATCCATATTAATATCTAATATATCATATATATTCATTTTATAACATATTATAATCCATTCATTAATAATATTTTTTCATTTTCTTCAATTTTGGTGTTTTTGGCCTAGTTTTTCGAGAATGTTTCTATTTGTTATTTTTTATTACTATTAATTATATAAAAGTTTCATCATCTATAGAATATAATCCATTATTTAAATAATATATATTTATTATATATTTATTTAGAGTAATCCATAATTTCTGGAATAGGAAAATAAATAATTCTTTCATGGAGATGGTAGGTCGTACGTACATATTAATAATATTTCCATTTTATTTTATTATTAAAAGAATAAAAATTAATCAATATATATATATTATAATTAAATTATAAAATTAATGTCATATTTAAAAATATTTTAATTAAAACCACCCTTAATTCATTTTATGCAATGTGTGAATGTATTACATCACTATGAGGAGGTGGTAGTCCACATGCCCAGAAACGATATTATCATATTTACCAAAAATAAATTTTTTGAAGGTATTTGTTATATAATGATTACATAAGTATTAAAGAAACATAAATATCTTATAAAAAAATTGCATCCATCATAATTCTAAACCATGTGAGGTGGTAATGGAAAAACGAACGACATTGTTTTACGAGTCAATAGTCCTCCGTACACACAAACGATAAATTTTTTTATCTATTTAATTAAAGTGAGTGCATATGTATTTAAAAATAAAAAAATAAAAAAAATAAAAGTATATTTGAGATACTTATGTTATTATATAATCATGGAATAAGAACAATTTTATGGTATGGGAAAGAAATATACAAAAGTTAGCGTAGAATAAAGTTACATATTTTGTGGGTTACTTTTTTAGGGGTTCACCAAAGGACTTACTTGGATTGATTTACTCCCAATGTAAGTATTTTAGGTTCATTTGAGGTATCCTGGGAGATTATTTAGTCATAGTTTTTCTGATCTAAATTACTTGAGAGGATTGAATAAGTGGGGATAGTGAACTCATTTTTATATTGGATGGGGAGTGGAATTATTGTACATATAAAAAGGTAAAAACTATTTGGAGGTCTCCATTACCTCGTGTCCACACAATTAAAAAAATAATAGATTAAAGTGAATTTATGGTCCATAGAAACCACAAAAACACAAAAACAAGTGCATTTTTATAAGTTCGTTCCTTAATTTCTACGTTTCCCCACTTTTACCATTTTGGTTTTTATAAAGGAAACTAGTTTTATAATCTAAGTAATTTAAACATTAATACTAAATTAAAGTGAGATTTATTAGAATATATAGTAACACTTAATTATATATATGATATATAATTTAAAAAATAAATAACCAATTTTTGTTAGAAATTAATTTTAACAGAAGCGCATGTAATGCGCAAAAACACTTCTTTAACCAAAATCGTGCTAACAATGTTTTAACTATTTATGGGTCACTATGATCATTATCAAAGATAAATTGGTCTCTCAATATACCATATTTTATTTTTATTACATTTAAAAAATAATTTTAATAATATAGTATTTTTAGAAAATTTTAAATCATTAAATAAAAATCATTTATTATAAAATGACATTAATGTCAATTTTGAACTTATTTATGTGATTTAAATTTACAAATATAAATAATATTATCAAATTAAACTATATTAAGTTCCCAACTATTTAAAATGAAATATTCATCTACAAAGAAAGGTAACACAAAAATTAATTTAATTTTCTTCACTTTTAATATTTTTTGTTATTGTTTATTTTATTTAATTATAAAATTAATAATAACTGCATTAGTGTTTATTAATAATTTAATATAATTATACCATATTTAAAATTAAATTTAAATTATCATGACCAAAAAAATCATTTTGATTTCAAAATAATTTTTATAATCAAAACTATTTTCCTTCTTCTATACTCCAAAGATTTATAAGAATTAAAAGGAATAAAGATACATGTTTTTGTCTTTTTCTTTACTCAACTTATTTAATGGTCCACTTTCATGAACATGTGTCCCAATAACTCATAACTATAGAACCCAATGGGGGATATAGTCAAAATACTGTAATAAAAGGTATTTTTCACAAGTTTATAGACCATTTATTCCATTAATATTAATGTTTAATAAAAAAATAAACTAATTTTTTCCTTTATCGCTATAATTAATTTTAATTAATTTCACTAATTTTTTTGGTCAAAAAAAAAATTGAAATAATTCGAATATAAATATTTTACTTACTACAACCATTTATATCCAATTTTTAAAATTCTATTCACAAAAGTGGAAAAATTAAATTCAAAGCTAACCCCACAGACGCGGTGAGAAAGAAGGTTTTTAAAGTGAAAATCTTCATTTGTTCATTAAGTTTTTATATCAACATTAAATATAATAACGATTCTAATGGCCTAAATTGTATTAATATATGTATGATTGATATATTTTTATGTTAATTTTTTTTATATATAATCTAATATTAATAATTATTTAAAATAAAATGATATTTTCAACTAAAATGAAGTATTTTAACTATTTATCACAAAATAAAACTTCTCAAAAAAATAAAAATAATTCAACCTATGATAATTTTGACATTATGAATTAAAAAATAAAGTTTATTATGAAAAAAATATAAAATGTCCATAATATTGTTTTAAAATAGGATCTCTATTAAAAGATGGAAAACTCGGTCTTTTGTGTAACACAATCTCACTTAGTGATGTATGTAGCGTAAGATTAACTTGGTGTTTCATATAAAAAAATTTAGTATCAAAATTAAATTAATTCTAAAAGGAAAATATATAAAACTAATGGGGTGTTAAAACATTCTTCTTTATGATGTGTTATGGTAGCTCATCTCACTGTTAAGTGTTTTAAAAACATTCATGATGAAAATTATGGGGGATCTATGAAGAGATTATTCAATGGGGATAAAAGTAGAAAGAAACTACATCAAAAATACATCAAGAAGAAAAATATTCCATCTCATGAAGATGTAATTTCAAATGATTCTAAAGTGGAAGAAGTTAAATATTATAGCGACCATAGTGAATATTCTTTTGTTACGATTAATGATAGATATGAAATTGATGATAGTGATGTTTAAGTTAATTTTGTTGTGGGAATATATGATTTAAAAGTTGAGCATGAGGTAGCCCAAAAATAACATGAAAAATGGAGGGAAAAAACAAGAAAATAATTTAGTTTTTCATGATTTAAGGTTACACACACAACAGAATAAGGAAGATTAGTCAAAATTAAATCTTGATATTGATAAATAAAAATGAGGAATTTCTAGAACCATCGGAAAGGATGTGCATTCCATGATCAAAGTTGAGAAACGAGTGAAAATATTTGAATTATTGAGAAAAAATGAAATAAAAGGTCATTGGGATAAGTCATTTTTTGGTAGTGTAAGTGTGAGTATAAAGAATAATCATTTATCCTAGCATGATATCAGGTGGCTCAATGAATCTGGTTCGAGTTGAGGTTAAAGAAGTCTTGGTAGTTTCCACAGAAGAGTTTATTCCCATTAAAAATGTGAACTACTTTAGAGACATAGGTAAATCAATTATAGACCTTGATAAAATAGACGTGACATCCATACCTAATATAAGACCGCATGCGTCAACTCTCTAGAAGAAAGTTAATTTTGGTGAATCTCAAAAACTTACAAACCATGCAATGTGAAATGCTATAATGAAAAAAGATATAGGTGTAATTTATATTGAAAATTTGGAAACATCTAAGATGTTTTTTTATTTCTAATAGATTATCCAAAGAGTAAAAATATAAAAAATAAGAAAGTAGTTTTCCATCATATTCTTATGATTTTTATAGTTATTGTTATTGTTGTGAAGGATATGGTTACAAGGTGTCCTATCACGACATATGGGAATAAAATAAAACGAATCATGATCCCTAGAAGAAAAAAATTCAGTAGTTTAGAACCACATCCAAGAAATTGAATTCTAAAAATATAATGTTTTTTGAAATGTAGAAGTAAAATTTGTAAACCAAAATACCTATAAGAGTTTCAATATTTAGAAGAACTTCCTCAAAATTCATGAAAAAAATGAAATGGTATGAGTTGATTTTTTTTCAAAAGTTTCTTTGATAGAAAATCACACAATTTTTGGGTTATCGATAGAATATGTACATTAAAAATTATTCAAAAAATTATTATTACCAAAATGAAATATGGAAAAGGTAGAATGGTTCATTTTAGAAATGATGAAGGACTTTAAATCCTTGGCTCTAAGAAAGACAATGTTTATTGAAAATATATTTGGAAGACATTTCTGCTTTTGGTAGTAGTGCATATAAACAATTTTTTGAGTGTGAGTTTGTTTTGTGGCTTAAACATGCTATGTAACTTATAAATAAGGGGCGGTCTATTAGATAAAAGGATAGGACAACTTTGCCTAAAGGATGGTGAACCAAAATGAATATATATTTGATTAATTTAGAAAACTAATGTAGGTTTTCCGAATATGAGGAAAACAAATTAAGGAACTATGGGCTTGGTCACTTAGTCTAATGGTCTCTAGAAGTTATGATGATGAGAAATGGATAAAATGACCTTACCGATCTTACATTTAACTACACACATACAAATGAATATTTTAAAAAGGTTAAAATAGTTTTGAAGACATACAATACAGTGATATAAAATCCATCCAGAGTATTAGATCTTGTTCATGTGGGTGTTTTTGGGCCCATAAATACTAAAGATGCAATCAAAGGGTATTATATTTTATTTGTTGATGATTATTGAATGATGGGTCAATTAATGGTGATTTCTCATAATACTGAAATATACAAGTGAATCACTCTATATTTAATGGAATCTGAAAGAACATGTGTGGTGAAAATTCAAATGATTCACACTAACAATGGTATATAATTTAGATATTCCAAAATATAGTATTATATTTGGAAATAATGGATTTAAATGAATGTTTTTATAGTGAGAAATACTCAACAGAATGTAGTTACTGAAATAATAAATCACCTCATTATGAACATAACTCACACTATGCTCAATGAAAAATCACTAAAAGAGAAGTATTGTAAGTTTGATGTCCTTATAGTAGTGGAAATCTCTAATTAGGAATTACATTGTCTGAATAAATAGTATTACCCATACAAAATTAGGTTTGGAAATAATCCATTTCTAAAATACTTCCATGTATTTAGATTTAAGTGATTAATACTTAACATGAATAAGAATATAAAGTTAATAGTGTGTGGATATGAAAGGATATTTTTTGGATATTCATCCAGGTTTAAGGAATATTGTAATAAAACGATCATTTATAAATGAAATTCAATTTTGAATGAATAAATGAGTCATTATGTAATGTATAAAACACATATAATAATTTGGTTAATTAAGACTGTAATAAAATATAAGCTATCTAATTTAAAATACCATTAAAAACAATAACCATTGACAATATATCCATTGTACACTAACTATTATGACTATATATATTAAGGTTTATGATAAAGTGTAATATAATCATTTATAGGACTTGGTGTCCTTGAGAAGTGGGATCATACCCCATGAATCCCATTTAACGGAGCTTCTATGGGATATGGAATCACTATGCTTTCCTTTTAACAATCCCAAGATGAGATTCAACAACTGGAGATAATAATTTATCAAAGGAGTTTTTCCAGTGGGTCAAAGGGTGATTTATCAATCACATGATAAATCAATCATTAGAATGGTCTTAATAGATTTCAGTTTGTTTATGTTATATTTCATTTTCATTTATTAATGTTTTTGTTGGATGTAATCATAGTAAATAAAGAAATTAATAATATTTTATAAAAAAATAAATTAAAATAATTAGTTGTAAATTTTTATCAATATATGGTCAAATAATTTTTTAAAATACATATAATTTAATAAAAAATTTAATTAATAAAAAATATAATATTTAATCACAAATAATAAAAGTCCCAAAATATAATATTATTTTTAAAATCTCTACTATCATTTTTGTTCCATGAAATCATAGATAAAGTGTCATTCATTCCATTGTTATTGAAATTTTAATTTTTTGTGAGTCTTAAAAAATATTGTGGGTTGGCAAAACCAAACATGTATGGAATTAAACATCCATAGTCTACTCAATATAAACATTAAAGGAAAGTGTTGTGGAAATTCCAGTCAGGATGTTAGGATTAGAGAGTCCACTCAATGGATCATGGAGATGATAGATTTCAGTTGACTAGATGACCCACCTAAAAAACTTCTTGTAATATTCATGTCTATAGTTTGTGTGGTGGGAAGGGAAATATAGATCTTTTCCACAATAATGAACATGTTATATCACATATCAAGTTTAATGGTGTGAATTAATGGGGCTTGATATCATAATACGAACTAATAAAAATAATTTGTTATATTATACATGGTAATCATGATAATGTACTAATAATTTAAATTAATTTTTTTAATGATAAAATGGATAGTTTGTTGCTCATGACATCCAAATTATAATTTATAAGAAAATTCCAATTCATGCATCAAAAAAACATTCAATTGGGATATAATTGACTGAATTTTCATGATACATCAAATTGATTATGATTTTATGGTTGATTTATACTATAGAAAATAGTCTAGGTTGTGTCTCAAGGAGATTTGATAGGTTTAAAGTATGAATTTATAATAAAAAGTACTAAGGGGGGGGGGGGGTTATTTTGAAAACAATTTAAAGAAAATAATACAACTTAAATATTTTAATAGTTGATAGATTAAGTTGGTGTTTTAAGAATTATGAGAGGAAGGGGTATTTTTTATTTCAATAAACACATTTAAACTTCATTATTATAAGATATTCATTTATGTTTGGATTAATTCTTTGGTCGAAATTAATTGTAATCCCAATTAATTCCTAAGAATTTATTTCATTGACTAGAGAACCAACCCCTAACCTAACAATAATATTGTCAGGGTCCAAAACGTTTTCATGGGATAATAACATCCAAATAATATTTAAATATCAATAAAGTGGGTAAGAAAATGATTCCTTTATTGTCCAATTAGAACAACACAAGTCACACACTTGAAACCTCCCACTGATAGGTTAGAAATTAAGAGCAAATCAATCACATGCATCAAAAAAATCATTAAAATAAGAAATAATTTAAGATACATGGAAATAACTATTTTAACACCCAATTAAATCCAAACCAATATCTTATATATGCATCAGAACTCCCTTTACATGTGTGTAGATCCCTCACAACCAATGCCCACCGTTTAGCTCGACATCAGGAGGAGGAGGATGATCGGGTGGAACTCATTATCCATTATTGATCCCAATATGAGGATATGGTCCTCCATAACTTCTTGGATGAGGATGGGAATCCATTCAGTATCTCAAATACCAAATCCTTTCATCATGGAAAAACTTGAAAATTAGGTTCCCAAGGTTCCATTTTATAGGAAAATTGGAATGTGGTTTTGGGCACACCGATTTCTAAAAACCACTTGAAACAAGGTTTTAGACCTCATGAAATCCTTATATCACTTTAGAGAAATTTAAAACGTTTTCTACCCACCTATTTAATATCTCAAAGGAATGTTTGTATGCATTTTGACACCTTAAAATCAAGATATAAACAAGTCACAACACACCTCTTTTGACTTCGTGCAGATTCAATGTGCTAGAAAGATCTGATCGGTTGGCCCACCAGATAGATGAATGTGGCTTTAATTCCTTCAAATCAAAGGTATCCCAATTAATTTTGGACCATCTCATAATATTTTACCCCATTTGGATGCAAGGTTTAGTAGAGGTGTGTGTTTTAGTAAACTTATGTGCTTGGATCCTGTGCAGCTTGTACCATTTTTCTCTAACTTCATCATGGACACTCCAAATCAACTCCACCTCCAATACTATTATTAAAATAAGTAACATTTACATTTTTGAAATTGATAAAAACAAAATTATTTAATCAAACATGATGTTAACAATTTTATTATTTTTATAATTTTCAATACAAAATTAGTTTAACACAATAGTGTAAGGGTGAAAATTAAATAGTGAATCGTGATGCGATCACCCCCCCCCCCACACTAAACATTTTCACTCTTTGGAAAGGTAATATTTCTAAAAAATATGCTTGTATATATTTAAAACATCAAAAATATTTATCATTAAATGAAAATTTAATTTCTGATAGAAATTTGATCAAATCCAAAATCACACCGAGGAGTAATACTCAATGATATTGGAAAATAACATCTCCAAAATTGAATCCAAATGAAATTAAAAGACATGCATGATACCAATCAATGAAAATATTTCAAAATATAATCATGTCACTAATTTTCCATGTGTGTGTGTGTGAAAACCATTTCATTATATTCCTTTCACTTTCTATCGATTCAATATACGTTATATTAAAAATTATATACTTACATGATCATTTCCATCGAACCTTCCCTACATCATTTTCCATAAAATTTCAAGACCCACTAAATTAAGCATTCCCAAAAGTCAAACCATAAGCTCCTGACCAATATATCCCCATATGTTGTACATCTCATCACTCCCCTCAATTTTTTTTTCAAAATATACTCTTGGAACAAACCTCACACTCTTCTCCCAACCCTTGTTTGATCTCTTAAAAATAATAATTTTAAAAGTTATAATAAGAACAATATTTAAGGAAGGGTTGTTTTGTACTTACCCAATATACAACTTTTTTTTGTTTTATTGATGGTGTAAAATAGTCGAATAACAAGTACACACACATAGGTCAATCTAGGACAGTAATGAAAAATATCGGATAAGGAACAAACATATGGAAAAATGATTTTGGAATGTAGAGAAAAATCAACCTAAATAAATATTTAACTTTAATTAGGTAATAAATTTTCACACTTCACGGTTGGGTTCAAAGATGTGTGGAGTGATTAAGTGAAACAATTTTCCCTTAAAGTATTCACACAATGGGTACCATTCATTTAAAATGTTTCAAAATTATACAACCATTTATATCATAGACAAAGAACTAAATTTCAAAATAAATTCACACTAAAATACTGTATTCTTGTTGAAATGCTCATTTCATTAGTAATTTTTTTTAATGTTAAAACTACATGAAATACAAACATTCCACATGAATTTTCAATAACTTCCATGATTAAATGGGCAAAATTTTCCATTATAAAGTCGGAAAAAGGTAATTTTCAGACACAGAGGTTAGGTAGAGGGAATAGGGGAAAGTAAAAATACTTTTCAGAAATCTAAGAATATAAAAGAAAGAAATATGATGAAAATTCCTAACATACCTATGAATTTACCCATACCCCCACAACTAAAGTGTGAAGTTCCATCACTGTAAAAAAGAGAATGTGGGAAGGACGGATAAAACCTGATGAGTGTCATTCATATATTACTTCTTGAACCTGGAGTTCCTCCATCAAGGACTATAGACTGAATTCATGGAATTTATTGATCCTCTTCCCATTGATAGTGACAGTTTGGATGGTTTCTTTATTTTAAACCCAGAAAACACCAAATGGAGAGATGTTAGTAACATTGTATGGTCCAAACCAGTGAGAACGAGGATTACTTGGATGCAACTTCATCCTTGAATTTTAGAGGAGGAACATATACCTAATGTGGAACAAACATTGAAGGATGGGATAGTCGTGGGAAACCTTGGTTTTATCCTTATAAATCTGGGAGTTCTCATATGAATATAT
The DNA here is from genome assembly GCA_963277665.1 of Viscum album. Taxonomy (NCBI): domain Eukaryota; kingdom Viridiplantae; phylum Streptophyta; class Magnoliopsida; order Santalales; family Viscaceae; genus Viscum; species Viscum album. The sequence goes on from OY728121.1 coordinate 538,470,637, forward strand.
TCTTATTTCATCCAACTCCTGAATCTTCAACTTCATTTGAAATCCTACACCAAAATGGTTAGAATTTCATTATTTAATGGCCCAACCAGACCAGTGCTCAATCTCAATAGGGAGGTGTCAACTCTTTTAAAACACTATCCGATATGGTGGCATGCCAATGTGAGTTTTGAAAGTATTAAAGTAAGCCCATAATGAATCATGAGGTCTAAAACACTAATATTTTTTATTAGGTTAAAGTGATTTTTCAAGAATCTATTTTGTGTATATATTTAACACCTCAGTATGACCATTGATTTGTGGGTGATATATAGTAGAAACTCTATACTCAATCCCATAATGACTCAGAAGAGATTGCATTGTTTAGTTGCAAAAAATGAGAAACCTGGTAACTGATGATGAACCTAGGTAATCAAAACCTAAAAGCAAGTTGGGTTCTAAAAAATTACAGAATTGTTGAGGAATCATAAGTCCTTGTATCTTGGGCCTCTACCCATTTTAAAACATAATTCACTGTAAGTATATTTTAAAGGCTCCCAAATGAATTAGGGAATGATCCCATAATTTCAATGACCCAAACATTGAAAATGTCACTGAAGAAGAAGGGTTTCTGTGGAATTTCATTTATTTTAGATACATTCCTCATTCATTGACAATGAGGAAAATATTTAATGAAATAATGGTCATCCAAAAATAATTTTGTCCAAAAGAGACCACAATAAATGACCTTGCAAATAGTCCATTGGGGACCAAAGTGGCCCCCACAAGCAAGATTGTGACAGAACCTAAGGACAGACTTAAAATCACTATCAGAAACACAACGCCTAAGGACATGATCACTAAATGTTTTCCAAAGGTAGGAGTCATAACAAATGTATCAATATGACTCATGGTTTATATGGTCTACCTAGTTTTTATTGAAATCAACAGGAATCAAAGATGATAACAAATAATATACTATTTCAGAATTCCAAGGAATAACAACTTGAACTTGGTATAATTGCTCATATGGAAACATGTCATTTATGGGAATAAATGGGGATGAGTTAATGTCCAAGGATGGGTGGATCCTAATGCTATGGTTATCCAACAAATTATCTGCTCCTTTTTTATCTCTAATTTATAAATTGAATTCATGAAGGTGGAACATCCAGTGAATGAGACATGGTTTGACATCTAGTTTCATAAGGATATGCCAGAGGGATTCATGGTCTAAGAACACAATGAACTTGGACCCTAAAAGATATGACCAGAATCTATCCAAGGGAAACACAATGGAATGAAATTATTTTTCAGTTGTGGGGTAGTTTTCTTGGGCAAGGTCCAGTGTAAGTGAGGCATATTATATGACATGTGGATCTCAATCGATCCTTTGTGATAAAAATACCCCAACTGCATAGTTTGAGGCATCACACATGAGCTCAAAATTTAAATCCCACCAAGGTGGTTGGATTAATGGTGGTGATATGAGTATCCATTTTTACTTTTTAAATTCTTCCTCACATTCATTATAAAAAACAAATTCCATTACATTTTGGAGTAATTGGGAGAGGGGGAGTGTAATTTTACTAAAATCATGAATGAAATGATGGTAAAATCGAGCATGACCTTGGAATGACCACACATCCCAAACATTTCTGGGGAATGGTAGGGGATAAATGACATCCAATTTAGATTTATCTATTTTGATACCATACTCAGGAATGACATGTCCAAAAACTGTACCTTGTCTCACCATAAAATTTCATTTCTCATAATTTAATACGAGATTATTTTCAATACTGTGATGTAGGACTAAACCAATAATACTAAAACATTCATCAAAATAGGAGCTGCAAATAGTGATATCATCCATGAATAATTCCATGAAATTATCTAGTGAATCTGAAAAAATATTAACCATGCATTTCTGGAAAGTTCCTGGAGCGTTGCATAGACCAAATGACAACCTCCTATATGAAAATGTTCCAAAGAGGCAAGTAATTTTTGTCTTTTTCTGATCATTAGGGGTAATATAGATCTGAATTTATCCAGAATACCCATCAAGAAAATAGTAATGGGGCTTACCTACTTGCCTCTCTAGAATTGGGTCAATGAATGGAAATGATAAATGGTCCTTCCTTGTGTGTTAGTTTAATCAATTATAGTCTATACATACATGCCAATTATTATGCACACTACTTGGAACCAATTCATTATTTTCTTTTTTAATTACCATTAGACTGGTTTTTTAGGAACCACTTTTACTGGACTATCCCATTGGCTATCAGAGATGGGGTAAATAATTCCAGTAGCCAATAATTTGGTTACCTACTTTTTAACAACATCTAGGAGGATTGGATTCAACTGTCATTGTGATTTCTACAGTGGTTTAGCATACTCATTTAACAATATATGATGTATGAAAATTGATGGGCTAATACCAGGAATGTTGGAAAGTGTCCATCCAAAATCTTGTTTACACTCCCCCAAATGTTCAAGTAGTCACAATTCATTCTCAAGAGGGAGTGAAATAGAAATGATGATTGGAAACTTGTTTCCATTCTAAAGATATGAATATTTTAAATCATGAGTTAGTTTTTTTTCGCTCCAATTCAGGTGGATTTTGGATTAATGTGAGTGTGTGTGACAGTAATAGGTCACTAATCTCATGTAACTACTTAATGGAATCATCCTTATATGAGGAATGACCTTTTACAAGCTTAGCAATATCATTGATGGTCTTGTGATCCTCAGTGTTCAAGAAATCAACAAGTAATAAACCTACATGAATTTTTTCTAGTTAGGTACAACATTATATGCATGATTATTTTCCGAAAATTTCAATAAATGATGAAAAATCATAAAGGGTATCCTTGGAATAAAAAGAAGTTTTTTCAAGGTAATGGAGTATATCAATTGAATTAACAGAAAGAGAGGAATGTTCTTTTGTGGGGTGCTTCATGGAATCAAGGAGGTTGATATGGGAAATGTCACCACCAAACTCCATAGATAATTTAAAATTTTGGAAATTAATTTTGGTTTTGGTGGTTTTTAGGAAATCTCTCCGTAATATAATTAGGGCATGTCCATTCATCTTATCATCTTTAATTTTTAGCACATAAAAATCAGATGGAAAAATTAATTTTTTCACCCTCATAAGAATATCCTCTAACACACCAAAGGGTAGTGCGGTACTCCAGTATTATAGTTGAACAACAATTCCAGTGGGATTTAGTTTCACAACCTATAATGAAGAGAAAATAGAGCGAGGAATCACATTTATAGAATCACCCAAATCAATCACAGTATTGGAAAATTAATACTCCTCTAGGGTGCATGGAATTGAGAATGTTCCAAGATCATTGAATTTGGTGGGAAGTGATGGATCTATCAATACTGAGATATTCCTCCCCAATATCACATTCTCATCACCTCAAATTCTCCATTAGTGTGTACAAATATCTATCAGAATCTTGGCGTATCTTGAAATTTTCTTCACGACATCAATTAAAGGAATGTTAACCTACACTTTTTTGAATGTTTCCAATATTTACATATCATGTTCAGTTTCCTTTTTTATGGTTTTGGTGGCCCTTTCAAGAAATGGAAGAGGAATGGTTAGGATATGCAAATCATCAATAGACACACTCATTCCATTGGAAGGGCTTCTCTCAGGATAAGGATTTTCTTCTCATAGACAATTTTTAGTAGTTGGTATGGTGGTTTCCTCAGGATGGGATGCCCCTAATAGAGGGTTAATTTGGGTTTTATGTTGTTTTCCACTCCTAAGGGTGATGAAACTATCATTTCCCTTATCCCCAGGGTCAACTACTAGTTGTGAGGGTATTTTACCCGACCGATGACTTCAGATTTTCCCCACAGAGTTAGTGAGTTGGACTAATTGGGTTTTTAGGTCTTGTATGGATACTTGGGTGGTTTTTTGGAATTATAGACTGTTGGAATCCATTTTTTTCATCATATCCTATGGGATAGGCTCAGGTTTAGGAGGGGTGGTTGGAAAGGCCATTGTGGTGGTTAGGTATTATTGGTTGGTGGTGGTCGATGACTATTCTTCCCTTGTTTGTTCCATTATTATTAAGGATTGTTTGAATACCCAATTTCTTATATGTTTGGGTTTCTTTCCACCCAGAGTTGGATAGATATAGTGGTTCTTGCTTAAAGGGTTGGTTATATGGGAGGCATAGAAAGATTTCCCCAAAAATCTCAGAAGTTTCTCTCAATTGTGGTCATTGGTTATAGTAGTGGGTGTCATAAGAACATGTACTACAGTGGATGGGAGGATAAGATTGGAATTTCCATTTTAAAATATTAAGTTGTCTTATAAGGGTACTAACCTCTTCAAATTTTTGTCCACCTTCTTCTAAAATTTGTTAGATTTCACCTCATGGACACCAAGAATGGGTAAATTGGACTATAAACTAAATTGTTAAGTGTTTTGTGACATGTTATAAATTAAGATTCATGAAGTAATTGGGGTCTTATAAACAAGCACACCACTTACAATATTATCAATCATGTTTCTATCAATAGGAATTAAAACTTCATAAAAATACTGAATTAAAAGTTGATCTCTTATTTGGTGGTGTGGAAATCTTGAACGTAAAATCTTAAATATCTATTAATATTTAGGATATTTTCCCCTTATTATTGTCATATACCACATATTTTTTTCCTTATAGTTGCATTTTGAGAGGCTGGGAAACTTTTTTCAAGAAAAAAGAGTTTCAGGTCGCCCATCCTCTAATTGGTGAATTAATGTAGTAATGCCAATCTTTTCTAGTGTCTTCTAATGAAAATTGGAATATCATAAGCTTTACATGTTCTTCATCCACATTATCAAGTGTTAATGTAGAATACACAATATAAAATTCTTTTATGTGCTTATGTGGATCTTCTCCATCAAGTCAACGAAATATTTGAAATATGTGAATTAGATCATATTTTTGTTCAAAATTGGATGCCTCGCCTTGCATTTGAATTTTATTAGGTAGAATATCAACATCAGGTGAGGTTAGTTATTTTAATTTCCATTTATTTTTAGAAATTTTATGCAAGTTGTGTTCAGATTTAGTGTGAGTTTCAGTGTAATATATAGAAGGATCAAGAAGATTGTTGATGTTTTAAGTGTCCTCTATAAAAGGGTTCTCTTGTGTGTATCGGTGTCACTGACATTGGATCCACTCCAGTTCGGGTTCGAAAGGTGGAAAATCTCATTAAGTGGAACACTTCAGGAACCAAAACTAAAAAATAAATAAATCAGAACACAAAAATATAGGTAATGTTATAAGATAAAAAAAATAAATATTCACAATATTTTCAAAAATATTATAAAAAACAAGCACTAAAAACCAAAGCGCTCCCCAGAAATAGTGATAAAATTTGACTGCATTGTAATGAAATTTAAAATGGATTATGATTTTAAGGTTTATTTATAATATAGGGTATACCCTAGGTTTTCTCTCAGGGAGCATTGATTGGTTTATATTATTCATTTTTAATAAAAAGTACTAAAAAGGGGGTTGATTTCAAAATATTTTTAATGAAAATAAATTAATATAAAGAGTTTAATAGTTGATAGATTTGGGTGGTGTTTTTAGAATTATGAGTTAAAGGGTTCATTTTTATTTCATTGAACACATTTAAAGTTCATTTTTCTAAGTGATTCATTTTGTTTTGGAGTAATTCTTTGGATGAAATTTATTGGAATCTCGATTAATTATTAAGCCTTTATTTCATTGCATGAAGAAGCATACCATGACATAAAAATTTTATTATCAAAGTCCAGAATTTATTAATGTAATAAAAAATTACAAAGTTGATTAAAATCTCATGAAAGTGGGTAAAAAAAGGATTCTTGTGTTTTCCAATCGGAACAACACAAGTCTCACACTCAAAACCTCACACTGATCAGTTATAAATTAAGAGAAAATTAATCAAATAAATCAAAAAAAGTATTCAAAAAAGAACTAATTTAATATACATGGAATGAAATGTTTTAAAACCGAAATAAATCCAAACCAATATCTAATATATGCGTTGGAACTTCCTTTACATATGTCTAGCTCCCTCACAATGAACAACCACCGTTTAGCTTGACATCGGGAGGATGAGGAAGCTTGAGTGGAACTACTTCTTTATTATTGATACCCATATGAGGATTGGGGCCACCAGAACTTGTTGGATGAGAATATGAATTCTTTGGGTCTCCAAAATACCATATCTTTTCCTCCTAGACGAACCTGCAAATGAGTATCCCAAGGTTCAATTTTATAGGCAAAGTGGAAGGTGGTTTTGTGAACACAGATTTCTTAAAACCACTTGGCACAAGGTTTTCAACCAATTTAAATCCTTCTATAGCTTTTTAGAAAAATTTAAAGTTGTATCCCCACCAGATTAATATCTACACAAAATGTTTGGATGCATTTGGACACTAATATCTTGAAATATGGACAAATCACAACACACCACTTTTAACTTCATGCAGATTCAGTGTGCAAGATAGATCAGGTCAATTGGGCCACTATAAAGATGAATGAGGCTTGGGTTATTTCATATGAAATGTATCCCAATAAATTTTGGACTATTCCATACAATTTAATCCCATTTGGATTCATGTTTTAGTAGTAGTGTTCGGTTTAGTTAACTAGTGTGCTTGGATCCTACGCAGCTTGGTCCATTTTTCTTGATCTTCGTCATGGGCCCTCCCAATCACCTCCACCTTCAATGAAATTATAAAAAAAGTAACATTTACCTTTTTAATAGTGATAAACACAAAATAATTGAATCAAACATGAAGTGATTTTTTTACTATTTTTATAATTTTCAATAGAAAACTAGTTTATCACAGTGGTGTAAATGTGAAAAAGAAACAATGAATCACAGTGCAATCAATAATCATTTCTAAAATACACTACCACTAGAAAGGTTTATTTTATATGTTGGGATACCATATTTATGTTTTTAAACCTCACAATTTGAGAAATTGTGAAAGTGAATCTTTCTAAAGATCCATGAAGGATACATCTTTTTTATATTACAATTTTCTTTTTTCTTTGTTCAGAGAGTTTGGGGTTAGAGTTGGTTCCCAAGAATTAACTATATTATACTATGTATTTTTGAATAAAAAATTATATTAAATTAGGTGAATATTAAAGTAATTTATTTTTATATGATAAAATAAACTTATTCATTACATATATGTGATAATTTTCTTGGTGTATTAGTCATATTTAAAGGACATAGTAGTTCAAAACTATGATGAGTTCTTTAATGTTCTATGATGTATCCAAAAATATCAGTCCTTTAGTCAGGATCACAATCTACGACCACACACATTGTATTTTAGATGTTAGTTTCATATTCTAATAAGTGGATAAGTATACTTATAATGTATTTAACACTTATTAATCTCCAATAGAGGATTGTATAAGGAAATTTCCACACATTTTAGTTCAATATCTTTGGGTGTCATTTGATATTCCAAGTTTGAGAATATGGGTTATGAACCATAAAATTTGTTATTATTTTTAATATGTTTCCCGAGTCATGAAGGTTTATGTATTTTTGATAATTGTGACATAATATTATTAAGGTGATGTAGGATATATTGGGTACATCATGAGTGGAATGAATTAACGAAAATGTTGAAAGCATATTTTTCCCTTATATTTTATGATAAGTTGAAAACTAGGTCACTTTGATGAAAGGTAAATTTATGATAAATTTCTTGGCCATGGTGTTTGAGAAGTTCATTGTGATTCTAAAATAACGAGTAATCGATCACCTAGGTTGATATTACATAATTATCATTCACATGTGGTTGTATGAAACTATGAAATCAATTCATTTTATATGTATTCCATGTTTGAAATCTATATAGTAATATTGTACTTTAGGAAATCATTCATAAGGCCACCGATAATGAATCATAGAGGATCACAGAAAATGTATATATGATATCTTAGTTAAATTCCATTTCAATTTAATAGTAGGAATACATTATATTCTCAAGACCATGAATTTTTAATTTTATTGGATTGGTTGATCATAAATAACTATTTTTTAGATGGGTAATATTTATTTAAATATTTAATAAGTTTTGATAAATATAGAGGAGGGTGGTCCTAGTCCTGGGTGTGATGATAAATATTAATTTTCAAGACCATGAATATTAATAATATTTATCGAATTTCAAGAGGGTGCAATCTGTAATAATAAAAATAATGATAATAATAATAATAAAAATTATTATTATAATGATTATTATTATTACTGTTATTATTAAATATCATGGGGTATTTTATGGTATTAAAATATTATTAAGGGAAATTTTGAAATTAATTTATATTTAACCATATCCATATGCTTATAAATACCCAGAGTTGTCATTTGGAGAGATATACACGTTTTGATACATTTTATGGAAGACATTCACAAAAGAAAAACCTCATATCCTCATTAGATATTTATTCTCTAGTAAAAAAGCACTAAATTTATAAATAATGGGAATGGTGTCAGTCTTCCTCTACCCTTTCAAGCTAGATAGACATTGAGACAATCCATAAAAGCTGATGTGATTTTGGTTTTAAACAAAAATAAACAAAGAAAGATGATTGACATCTCCAGGATGATATTTAGAGACCAGATAATGATGTTTTGAGATCAACAAGCATGCATGGATCACTACTATAGGGTTTTTACTTTAGGTCCTCTTCGTGTAAGGATAAGACTATTTTAATGTTGTTTGTGGGATACCATTTTCTTCATGTAAAGACTTCATGATCAAAGGTATATTTATTCATTATAAATTCAACATAAAATATCCTCTATTTTTGTTTAGGGAATAATGTTGAGTTTCTTTGGTCATGTCCATTATGCAAGATTATTGTTCATCATGGTCAACAATTTTTTCATTGGATTAAAAAAACCATCATTAGGTATGGTCCCATATCATGATTTCACTATTCCTAGAACCTACATTGATGAGAAAATAAAAGAAAATGGATTATTAAACCATGATATCTCATCTACTATCACTTGATAATGAGATGGATAGAATAAATAATAATTATATTCCCGTAGCACTATATCAGTTTATACTAGAATAGGGGTGGTTAGAAAGTTATCATAGATGTGAATATTGATATATTAGTAAATTTTATCTTCCATTTGGATAATAAATTATACTTTAATCTAATATTAGTATCTGTGCCACCAAATATTTTCTTATTTATTGATAATTACGAGATGAAATTTATAGATAAGTAAATAAGAATTCCTCACACTATACTTAAGTAGATAGATAACATTTTGGTGGAAATAAATTTTGATACCCATTATTGTAAATAAATTAAATACAATATTAAAAAACAATATATAGACTAATTCTAATGGATCATTTTTAATTTACTTCAAAGAGATAAAGGTTTCATGGGAGTACACTGAAAATGATGCCAATTTCTACACATGTGGAAATAAAGGTCTTTGAAAGAAGAACTGAAATGAATTAAAGAATAATTAGAGTATTGTATCTACTTTATGTATATTTATCATTAATTTTTTTCTAATTATTGGGTACTAAAATAAAATATGATTATCCAAATATTGGTATTCAAAAAATTGAATAAGGTAAGTAAAAGAGTTGTATCATTATCTAAATGTTGAAGAATAGGGAATCATATATTATTATAGATAATTTGATGATTTTATGATTGAAAAATGTATTGAAAATAAACTATTTTTTATTGATTATTTACAAAAAACATTTATCTCATCCTGTAGTTTAGATATGATGATACATTATTTAATATATTAATTGAATGTAGCTATGATATTTCCTTCCAAACTGATAATTTAGTAATTCATGAATCACACATGTACAAATTCAATAATTAATGATGAATGAAAATAAAAATGAGAATAATTTATATTGGAAAGATAACTCTTTATCTAGTGAAACTGATGGTAGATAATAGTTTTATATCCAAAATAGTAGTTTAGTCTCTCTTATTCTAAAGAAAAAATATTATTGACAAACCAACTGTCATGTTTTTGAAAAATTAACCTATATAAATAAATGCACAACATAATGTTTCTGGGTTTAGGTTAACATTACAACATGAACTATAAAAATGTGATGAAAGGGGGAAATTAATAATCATTGTTACTTCCTAACTTGAATGACTCTAAAAACAGTAGTAAGAATGGTCGCCACATGGCCTCAATAGCACCTCCACATACACTGGATGCTCTCGACTAGAAGCATGGGTCCAATGATGGTATGGTGGAGAGAATACACAGTCTGAATCATAAAAAAACAAAGAATAAAAAAATTAAGTAGTGGAATATAATAGTAACTAATAAAATTAAGAATACGAAGTATTATAGCTATATGTGTCCACATGATGCTAAAATGTACAAACATAAGGTATAAAATTGGGATTACATAATATTAAAAACTAAAAGGGGAAAATACTTAAAGGCTATCTCCATGAAAATCCAAATCTCTAGCTCAGTCTTGTTCTCCTATGCTCCCATGATCAAAGAGTAACAACATATGCATAATCAAGGATCATGAACCTTCAACCATGAGGTATGTTTTGGTACCAAATAATGGTTCAACTAGGTTGTGATATAAAATCAGTATGCCACCAAAAATGGTTTCTAATGTAATTTCATAAACCCAGTTCACTCATAAGTAACCTAACCTGGTTGGTCGCAAGGTATCAAGATTTCCTCCCCGTACACTAGAGATTGGAAACTAGCAGGGAGGGTCCAATGTGGTATAGTGGAGAGTTAATATCATAATTAATAGATTAACAAAATAGTGTAATAATTAGATAAATAATAAAATCAAAATAAATGGAATCTATAAAAGTTGAAGTAAAACAAAAAGCTAATAATAATAAACAATCCAAAATTAGTGATATCCAGTACCATATAAAAAATGATGTAATTTCATATATATAAACAAAAAAGGAATATGAAAACATGGAAACCTGAACACATAAATAAAATTATATCAAAATAACAAAAATACTATCTCTATATAGCATCATAAGACATAGCTTGGTCATGTACTCCTTCTCTTCAATGCTGTAATCAATCAAGCATCGACAACCGATGAATTTCCCCTATCCCTACCTACATTAATGAATTCTATTTGGATACCAATTAGAAGCTATAATAGGCTATGAGATATACTTACTAGACCACCAAAAATTATTCCTACATAAATATATCCCATGAATATAAATGTTATATTGTGTAGGTATAATAATCACCACAGATGTAAAATGCATAAATTATCAACCATGTTGTACCCAACTCCTCATGTATTCCAGACCGACAATACATGCTTTAAAGTAATCCAAAATTGAATTTGAACCCCTTACATCATATATATAAACCTGAATTTGTAGACAATATATATATATATATACATGAATTGGTATAAACCCGTGGCTTAGTTCCTAGGTGTCCATATAGTATATCAATATGTCACTTGTCTAAGAACTCTAAAAATAACATCATAATAAAAATAATATAACAAAATGATCGAATGTGATACCAGGGAATCCATGGCCTCATGGGTCAATCCAAATCATAGTAATAACTCATACATTCTCACTAAATTTTTTTGAGTGTAATCCATGGGGTACACCCAAGGCCTACCAATATAAATGAGTTTAACTATTTCCATGGAGATCATCTATAGTAAATATTGGGTAAAGCATGAGTGGGACCAATAAGACTAATCATTGGAACCTTGTGTCCAAATATATGAAGAGTAATTCAAAGAGTGTATCTAAGACATTGTATTTTCCAGAAAATGAGTTAACCAAATCGTTAGTAAAACATCGTGGAATTCATATAATAATACAAAGACCAACTTTTTTTGGTGGTTATCTCCCATGAAAATAGGCTCAATGGATATTGGTGGTATCCTCTAAGTGATTAATGAATTCCATTTGGAAGTAAAGGTAGTCTCAATTACAAACACTCCAATACTAGGGAAAAAGTCCATAATAAAGGCACCATGTATATGAAAATGAAGTGTAACATTTTCCATGTGATAATCATTTAAATTTACTACTTCCTTTTAATTCATATAATTACCTTTAATTTATCGATGATAAGGTTTAGAGGTCCATAATAAAACTTATAAAGTCTTTTAACATCAAGTGTAATATTGGACATATAATAATCATTCCAATTTACTAATTCCATTTAATTCATGTTATTACCTTTCATTTGATGATGGAGAGGTTTAAGGGAATAAGGGAAACATTGGCTATGTGAAACTAATTCCAATTCACCGAGTCAATATAAAAATTTTATTATAAAATCAATAATCTATGAAACCATGATATCCATTCTACAACACTGTAATTATCCATTTTCATTAGCGATAACACATTTTTAAAGTCAAACCAAACACACCAATGTTTTTTTGGTTATAAAATCATAGATATCAAATAAGTACATAATAGTCGCACCTAATGGGGTGGCTCATGTTGTGGTAGAAAAAGTAAAACATTATAAGAGATCTAAAAGATTTATTAGGCTCCAAAATAGGGAAACCAAATCAAGGAAGGATAATTGTTATGGTCAAAACATAGTGAAACTAGTGTTTGGGACAACAAAAGAAAATATAAACATCAATGCATAGAGTGAAAAGTTATGGACCACCTATCTTATACATATGGAGGAAAACTCATCCTGTATCAACCTTTGGTTTGGTCTAGATTTTATAAAAATGGAAAAATAGAAAAATGCCCTAATAATAGTGTAGAATATCTTACACCAAAATAAATCCATCGATGAAAAGATAAATGAATAATGGATATAAAGTAATAGATTACCGACTAATATGCATTTAATGAGATAAATGAAAGTCAAATATAATCATGGAGGGAAGAGTTTCTTCAAATCCTAGGCTAGGTGTGGAGGATAATATCTATGTAGAATGCGGTCCATTGAAAAAATGGACGAGGAAGAACAAATTTTCCCTTTTAAAAGAATGAATGTAAAAATATCATTTAGACCAATTTTTAAGAGGCAAAAAGTTTAACTACACAGTTTTCAAAATCATGTGTCAACCATGAAACTGGAACTATCTAATGAAAAAACCTCACATAGTTTAGGTTCAATGTCTGCCAAATTGTATGCACCCAATGCGCTAGACACTATTTGGGTGAAATACCCCACACAAAGGCTAGGTGAATGTCTATAAAAATAGTGGGCATCCCATTCACCCCCTTTTAATCCATATGAAGCACCCTGAATAGTTTTTCTAAATCATGCAGCCTTAGGTGTATAATTTAGAAAATCCATATTATTATTCTATTTCCCCCAAAACATTGAGTTTTGGGGTCCAAAAAATCCCCAAATAGTCTTGATTCATTCCTTATACCATAAGGAACATTTGTATGTATAAAATAAGGAATTTAAAACAATAATTAAAGGTTTTATACCTCAAATTAAAAACTGAGTTGTAATATATAAACCTATCAAATACATGAATATAAAATACAGTAGTGTGAATGTATAATATATAAATATGTACATATACAAATATAAAAAATTCGGGCTCAGGTTTCTCAAAATGATGTCTAATCGACCATACAAGCTTTGACCTAATCTGCAATACCTTTCGACAAGTTTCCACACATATATATATAAAAATACATTTATTGATATGTATGTATATATATAGACTTGGTACGTAGTGTCATATGTATCCATATATATATATATATATGTCTATATGTATATATATTCTAAGACCATCCAGGACTTGAGGAATTACTTAGGAATCCATGTGTTTCCATATGAGTCTCATAGAGTTGTAAGGGATGCAATGCCCGAATAACATAAATCATGAGGGAAACCATGCCCAAGTAACATAAGTCAAGAGGGACGCCATACCAAAGTTTCATAAATCATTATGAACACCATATTTAGTATCATAATTAAAGAGGGACTCCATGAAAGAGTATCATAATCAATAGTGTACACCATTCCCTTGAATCATAATTTAAGAGGGGCTCGTTTCTTGAGTATCATAATAAAATGGTGACACCATGTTAGATTATCATAAATCAATATGGAATCCATTCTGGAGTGTCATAATCAATAGGAGATTCCACGCCTAAGTATAAAAAAGTATAAATAAAATAATACAGAGGTTATGTCCATAAACATTCCATTTACATGAACTAAGGGGTAAATTACTACATTTATGAAGATTATCATTTCCATGGGTAAATACTACCGTTAACAGTTCACTTATCTGAAATTGGATTTCCACTTAGAGGGGGAAAATGGTTCAAGCATAATATAAATAATAATCCCAGGAAATGTAAGCCATCTAGACAAATTATAATTCATGTATTCCAATTTAATTATTCCATTTTAAAAGTGTTGTGTTAAAACACCTCAAAGGATAATTTTAATTAAAAATAAAAGAATAAGGGACCATGTGAATATACACAAAACACATAAGATGGTAGTTTAATTTGAGTAAGGTGACCCACGACAATAAAATTAAGTGCATCAGAACTAATTAAAATAGAGTGTTAATATCTACTTAATAAATATCATATTTATAAGATGATAAAAGAAAATTATAGTGAATGAAATAATGGTGTATTTTATAAACAATGAAAAATTAAAGGGGAATAAACTAGGCCACATAACTTATACTAGGGATTCTTCACTCATCTAATATCTAGCTTTGATTCAATTTTGAATGTGAAAAATCAGGGAAATAAACAATCACTATAAAAATTATGCATATGAAATCGCATTGAAATAACATTTAATGTGGAAAGATAAAATGAAAAATGAGGAATGATGAATTTTAGACTCACTGATATGCTTACAATTCACTCAATGACATTATATTCAAACAATAAATGAAGTATAAGCTTAAAATCCTCAGAGATTCCAGGGGAGAGATCCACACATGGGGCTATTGTGCATGGGGGAGCATAAGAAAGGTGAGGGAATGTAAATAAAAAGGTAGGGGAAAAATATGAGTTTCATCCCTTTAATGAGCCATAATGTCTGGATGTATATTTTGTAAAACTGTGGGATAACTGTGCGGTGCTACTGTGTGAAGAGGTCACCCCCACGAATGACTAGGAACATGGTTTGTAAAATCCTAAGAAGCCCATGCACCCAGCTTTGAAACATTATACAAAACAACCAAACAATAATGTGCCATTGGATGCATGTTAGGAGAAACCATGTGAGACCCCTTATAGGGCCACATGGTTTCCCTTGAGTGATTCATGATTTTAAAAAAACCATGCACCCCTGTCCTCTTCTCCTAAAAATGATTTTTTAGAGATTTATGCTCCCAAAACTCAACTAAACTCCCATTTACATATATTAGATCTCAAACAACATCATAAAACATAATATTTTAGTGTTCCATTTCATATATTTACAGTTGGAGGATTATTTTAAGATTTATCCATTCTAAAAAATGAAAAATTTATAAACCATTGGAAACTACAACCGGTTCAAAACATAGGATCATATAATATCCCCAATATAGAAATTCTCTTCCCTAAGAAGCCTTTGGTAATAGTGAAACATCATCTGACCTAATTTGGTCAATGAATTCGTGGTAATATGGATGTGTTTCATTTTAAATTCCCAATGCGTGTTCATGAATCTAATATAAATTTATGGTAGATAAGCCATTAATAATTGATCCATCACCCATATAAAAACCTGAAACATAACGATAGTGGATACCAAAGCCTATCTATCCAGAGACATGATCACATCAACATTTGTTTTTCCAACTATACCATAAAACTCCCCACCATATGCCTTAGATTCTAATGGTTAATTAGGATTCACGATATCTCCATTATTATAATTTTTAATTTAAGCACACAATTACATTATAAGGATGTCCTTTAGCTTTATTTTTTAGTAGAACGAATGATTGACTCTAAAAAAATCATAGATAGCATGTTTGAGCTGGATTTTTATTGAAAAGCCCTAGATGATCCTTGAACTACGCTCATATCTTCCCGATTATGTTCTTGATGCAGTTCATCACCATCCACATTCAACCAATCAAGATAAAATAAATTCAAGCCACTCTGATTTACTATCTATTAAAACACTCAAACTTAGTGGCTGATGCATATAAAACCTGAGTACAATTCATTCATTCCAAGTCATAAAATAGTTATTTTTGAGCATAATCATTGAATCCCAAAACTAGATATTGGTGACATCTCTTATCCGACTAATCATTCCCATTATCGTGACTCTATAAAAACATAGGTGTCTACATAATTTGGTGCCCTTTGATAATCAAACTCAAAAAATTCTATCTTAGGCAGAATAATTATCCTTGGTAACCACAAAATAAACCACTCGATTCCAAGGATCACATTAGTGGTAGTAAATTATCAAGAGTTTTCTAGTGAGACATCGTTACATATCCAAAATGACCTTATATCGAGAATTTTGATTGTGAACAATAGTGGAATCTTGCTAAATAATCATTTCAACAATCAAATGGTGTATATGAGTCCATCCAAGTCCTCATTATAAGGGATTCAGAATATCACTTAGGAGATACCACACCTAAAATAATATCCATGATTTAATGAGAAATTTAGAAAGAGTCTATTTTTGATCCAACATGGAATTTAAATTTCATTATTTTGATAAATGTATTATTGATGCTCTCTTATCGAACCCTGTTTTATGTCAACATAAGGGGAATGATAATTACTAATATAAGGGCACAGTGAGTTTTTTTTGAATGATTACCAATAATACTCAACACACTAATATTATATCTTGGATGATGTTCCCATCATGGTTTCCAACCAACCATATCCATCCACATGTAATTAGAATGGTCAAACTACCACTAGCTTACTTCTTTTTGAAGATCTCAACTATACCTTACAATGTGTTTTAATTACCCAATTATGATGCCTTTACCACATGGATCCTATGATCATTCAATAATAACTACCAATGTACAAATTGAATAATTGTGTCTTCAATGGTTGAGTATAAACCTAACCATTTTACCGGCGTGATACCCTACTAGCACTACAAAATATCACTACAATTACATTTCTTATAATTACCATGCTCCCCAAGGTTGAATCTAGTGTCCATACTTGATCCAAACCATAATTATGTTTTATCTCAAGCATATTATCAAGGAATATAAACTCAGGCATTCTTGCGTTACATACTTCATGAATATTTTATGAAAAATTATAATGGTAATTTATGAGTGTTCTTTATATTCATAGAAGGAAATTCTAAACATGTTACACATGACACTCCCCAACATAGGAGTTTCCTAGAAACTATTTTTTGAGTAAAAAAAATTTACATGGTGCATGATCCATCCACCACTGAACACGGGTTTTGGCTGTGGACAACATGCTTTTAGTAAGTGATAATTTGAGAAAATAGGAAATCCGTCCACTTGAAATCATGATATATCAAATTAAATCTAAAAATACACATGATGATCTACTAATACATGATCAGTCACGTCATTAGTGTCAGGAATAAAGGCCAAAAATAAACCTATCCATAGTGTTACAACAACCAATAATTTTATAACATTATCCCTAAAAATATGATTTGTTATATTTTTTCATATAATGCCCTAATCACTCTACATTGGAGATTACTTGTGATTAATGATTAATAGATCAAGGATCAATTGTTTTTCCACAAAAATAATCTGATTGTTAGAATAATTTTATCAGTTCGATGGGTACTACATGTTTCAATGTTTGGTACCGTGATATTTCCTAAAATCCATAGAGAATAATTCATACTATCCATAGGCCTATCAGAGATATTCATTATTTTGTTACATGACCAATAAAAAATAATTAACCCATATTCATATTACCCCATATGATTGTTAACCCAACAAATGAATAACTGATTCATCATCACTGGAGAAGAAGGGTCACATGACTAACAAATAAGCTGATCATTCCCTAAGCATGTTAAACCTATTGAATCCAACCATTATGTGATGCTACCATAATTAACAAGGACCAATTCATTTCCATACCACCCATCCAACCTATGTGTCATTTTAGAAACTAAGAGTCCTGCTCGGGACAAACAACACTAGAAGAACAACTCATGTTTGAAACTATTCATAAGAATTTAGCATGATTTTTAAATTTTGATAGAGCTAGCTACTCCAGGAAATCCCCTTACTAAATCATAATGCATCGATAATAAAATTATTTCATTCCAAAAAGGTCACTTGGATTACTTTCTTGGATCTATGTCATCATAACGGAATGGAATGGAGATCCATGGGTTTTGTGCACATTCTTGTTCCAAGAATCTCAATGAAGGATTTAATCTACCCTTACATGAGGGTCCTAACTAAAACCACCATATTGTGGTTCCATTTTATCCGTTATAAATATTTCCATTTTTTAACCATTTAAAAGGCAGATATTAGGAAAAAAACACTATTGTTAAAATACACTACAATTTTTACTTTATTTAGGTAACACCAAAATACAGCACACAAATGTCATATCAAAATTCCTTTCAAGCATTATTTATTTTGTTGAAATATCATCACATTTTTAGGAATTTTTCACAAAAAAATCTTTTTATAAATTTTATTTATCTAAAAGGTCTCACAATTGATCTTGGTTAAAGAAAATACCAATTATAGTCTATATAGAAAAGCACTCTTTAGGTTGTAATTAGAATTTTAATTAATTGATGCATCATAATAATTAATCTCAAAAGAAGTTAACATAACTTTATCATGTGTGGGGACATGTTAAGCAAAATTCTACCATATGTTTATATGTAACAACATATAAGAATTTGTGGATAGTTTAAATAACAACCCATTAGCATAAACAAACCCCCCGGGGGATAATGACCAAATTATAAAAAATAAGGATACATATGAGGGTAAATCTATTTCATTCGAGATTTAAACATATTATAATGGATTTATTTGAAGAAAAAGCCCTAACTAACCTAAATAGGTCTAGTTTTTTTATCTAGGGATTGAATCATGTTGGTATTCATGAAAAGGTCATAGGGATACAAGCCTTTATTAGGGAAACCATTTTTTTAAGGATTCCAATTGAGCAAATATAATGGATACATTAGATGTATTCCCCTACCCAAATTATAATGGTGCTGACATTTATAAGTTACAATAGGAATGTATGTAGCTGAAACAAGGTTTTTTCCTTTTATTTTATAATATTACAAGTCCTTATATAACATTTTATTTATATGGGTTACCCTTCCCAATTCATAAAGGCTTATAGACTTTATAAACTATTTTTGGAACCCATTTAATCATGACCATAATGGTTTAAGATCATGAAACCAATGTTCCTTGTATCAAACATGTCTTAATTAGTTAATTAACATTCCACCATCAAGCTATATAGGAATAACATTTATATTGATGAAGACACATTAATAACCAATAATATATCATAATTTTAATAAGGAACAGTATCATATAGGAGTAAAGAATATTTAAACATAAACATGAGACCATTTAAACATGATTATAGGAAAATTATGCTAAATAATAACCTAAATATGGTATACAGATAAGAATTCTACTAAATCACACAAGGAACATCCGAAATGTTTCAAGAAGTCATGTAATTCAAATTGCGCGGCATGGAATATCCCTGGAATGTGATTCTCCATGTCTCAATAATGATGCATTTGAAGATACTTACTTTCCATACCTATCTAAGGATAAATACCATAAATACCATAAATATCATAAATTAGTAAGTAGTAGAAATTACATCAATCACTCATGGTGAAATAATAATCAAATGTAACAAAAAACAACATGAATATAATCCCATACCAAGATACTTGGTATTTTCCCCATTTATGTATTGATCACTTCCAAAAATATAAATTTATTGAATGAAAACACATTCCTAGTCTCCAAAAACAAGCAAAAAATATTAATAAAAATGGAAATAAAATGCGTTGATAATATTTTGTAACATCTTGGACAGAATCACTATAAAATAGTAGATAGACCAATCACCATATGGACTCAAGTAATCCTCCTCATATTCTAGAGTCTGATGATAATCAACAGGGGTCCAATGATGGTATGTCGGGGAGACTATACCCTCTAGATCAGTAAAAAACACAATGGAAACAAATAAAAAATATGTAGTCGAATATAATAAAAACTAATAAAATTTAAAACACCAAATAATAAAACCATGCATTCCCATGTGATTATAAAATGTATATGAAAAATTCATACAGCATGGATTACATTAATAATATATATTTAAAAGAATGAAAATCCACAATGGATATCTTCTTGAGAATTATGATATTTGGGCCAGTCTTGTGCTCCTAAAATCCCATGTGTAAGAGTAACATCACTAGTATAATCCACAATCCTGAACCTAAAACCATGAGGTCTATTCAGTTATCAAATAATGGTCTAAATAGGGTGTGAGATAAACTCAGTAGGACACCACCAATGGTTTCTAAATCTATCTAGTCAATTAATATAAAATATAACATGTGATGGTATAATAGATAAGGTAGTATGGAAATAAATATAAACAATTTGGGATCAAGTTCTTCAATGTAATCCCTACCAACCATACCATCTTAGGGTAATGTCAGAGTACCTATGAACATATGACCATATATAAATATATAATCTTTTATATATATATGGACTAGAAACATACTAACATATGTATAAATATATATAGACACTAAGACTTGCTAGTACCCAAGGCATTATTCAAGCATCTAGGCATAACCATAATAAATTTATATAGTGATATGGGATAGAATTCTATAATATCATAAATCATAAGATATTTTATGCCCGAATATCATATATCAAGAGGGATTTCATTCCCACGTATATTAAATCCTAGGGGATACCATGACCGAGTATAAGAATTCAAGAAGAATTACATGGAAGAGTATCATAATTAATAGGGGATTCCATGTCCGAGTATCATTATTCAATAAGGATGTCATACCTAAGTGTCATAATCAATAGGTGATGCCATGCTCAAGTATCATAATATCATAGGGATGCCGAGACTAATTATGATAATCAATAAGGGACACCATGTCTGAGTATCGAAAAGTATAAATGAAATAATAAATATGCCATGTCCATAAACATGACATACCTTAATTAAATCATAAAACATGGTTCTTTCTATTAATTATAAATTAAGAAGGACATGGGATGGTTCATTCTATTTAAATATGGATTGACATGATAATTTATTTTTTAAATCAATCACTAACAATATTAAGGGCACATACACATATATTCCATGGTATAATTCAAGTATCCCTAGGGTTAATGAATTATAATAGTTATGCAAATAAATGAACACGGGCCAAGGGTGAATGTTGACACCACTAAAAAATTCATTCAATTTTATAGAATTAAGAGGGAAAATTCTATATTTGACTAGATGATCATGGACATGGGTAAAATTTTCCATTAATGGTTTACTTATCTCAAATTGGACATATCACTTAGAGTGGAAAATGGTTCAAGCATAATTTAAATAATGGAACTAAGATAAGAAAGTTATCTTCACCACTTATAATTCATGTATTCTCATTTAACCATTTCATTTTAAAAGATGTAACATAATATTCCTCAAAGGATGGTTTTAATTCCAAATCTATGAATGAGGGTCCATAAGAATATACTTGACACACCATAGTGGGTAGTCCGAGTTGAGGTAGGAGACCTTTGAAAATAAAATTAATTTCACCAGGGATAATTAAAATAAGGTGTTAATACTTACATAATAAATTTTATATTTATAAGGCAATGAATAGAAATTCTACCTCGGGGCATAATGAAATATTTTATAATTGAATAAAACCTAAATTGAAAGTAACTATACCACCTAAATTATACCAAGGACGATTCAATTGTCTAATATTGAGCTTTGATTCAAGATGGATCGTGAGAAATTAGGGAAATATAAAAAAACTGAAAAAAAAAGAGAACATGAGTTCAATTTTAATGAAAATTCAATATAGGAAGATAAAAGGATAATCAAGGAATTATGAATTTTATAATCATCGATATTCTTTTAACTCACCCAAAAACATTCGATTCAGGAACAGGATGAATGACGAGAATAAAATCCCAAGAGATCCCGAGGGAGATCTCCAAGGATGGGTAAGATGTGCATAAGGGAGGAGAAGAAAGGAGGGGGGAAATAAGGAGGATAGGGAAAAATCATAATTTCAACCCTTTAATTAGCCACATGTTTCTTGTGGTGCTACTATCTAAAGGGGTCACCCCCTCGCATGTCTAGGAGCATGGTTTTTCAAATAATTTATAGACCATGATCCACCTATGAAACATTCTACAGACCATCCACACAACTTTGAGGCCTCATGTTCATAGTTTGAAAAACTTTATGAAACCTCCTACAGGGATACATAGTTTCACCTTGAGGGCTACACAATTTTTAACGATCTGCGCACCTTTTTATGCTTATCATAAAAATGATTTTTTAGATCCCAATGATTTTGAAGATGATTTAAACTATTTTGACACCACTCAAGACTTATACCCATAGAAAAACATCACATTTATGTGTTCCACTTCTTAGATATATATTTCATGGCTTATTTTTAAGATTCATCCCATCCACCAAATGAAAAATTCAAATATCATTTGAAATTCAATTTAGTTCAAAACAAGGGATCTTATCATCTTTATGATATTCCATTATGAATATTTACAAATGAACATTTTAGTAAAAATAATCTTCTTAAAGGATATATACTTCTTTAGTTGGGATTTTCAGTTAATATCTCAACCTAGTCGGCATCAATAAAATATATGTTGACTTAAGGTATTACCAAACTTCCATTAACATATACATAAGAATATTTTTTATAGTTAAAGGTGATAAATGAAAAGTATTATACTTATTTTAAATCCATTATAATTTATTTTAAGGCATGATTTCATAAATAACAATGTAATATATAACCATCTTCTAACTAAATAGTAAAATGGTATTCTATAAGTAAATTAGTAAGAAAATAATTGTTTTTCCACATATATGAGTGTAGTTGTTCCCCTTGGAATTCACGCCTCACGAAAATTTTCTATTTCTGAATGGTTTCCAGTGGGATTGTTTGGAGAACCATAAACACTCAATGGTTCTGTTTCTAAAAGGGACCTGAATTCCAAAGGTAGGCCCTCATTAGGGATTTTGGTCAATGATGCTTAATAAATCTCATTGGTCGAGATTATTGGAGGACATTATTATCACAACATTTTGGGGTGAATTATTTCCTACATCGGGACACTCTTATAGATTTAAGAAATGTTCATGAATCCTATATTGATTCCCAAGTATGATGTGGGTTATCCTAGAGTTAACAGTAAATTATTATCATGTATAGATCATAGAATCATTAGTAGGTATATGTGGTACTAAATCAATAGAGATATCTGTATGTATATGATGTTATCTATCTATGGCATCATCTTATTTACTACCTATAGTTTCTTTGGACATTATTACAATGATTCTAGTTTCCTATCCACTCAGTGGGGAACTCTGGAGTGTATCATCATCTAGGTAGATGAGATTTGTTTTGATGTATGTATCAGGCCCATAAATGTCCTTCCTATATATTCTTGTGAAATGAATTAGAACCCACATATTTTGGTTCCACATAATGGGGAACATCATACCTTTTTATTTCATATGGTAAAAACCCAACCATAAAATTTATCATCATGGGGAAAGGATGTCTATGTGAAGATTCCTTGTCAATGTTTAGTGTGGAACTTATGAAGAAGCATATCAGGGAACCTAAGAGGAATATAGATTCCTAGGATGAAATAAAACGAATTGGGAATATGAATTAGAGAAGATAGGGTTTATTTTAGGTGATTGGTTTTGGATCTAAGGGAGGATTCCTATGTATCCCATATAAATGGGAATTAAATCCCATGTAGTTTGGCTATTAATATTCACACCTATGGAGGCCCTCAGGTTTGTATCACTGGGGAGTATTTCCCATTGAGAAGATTATGTTGAGGATTACTCCTGAGAATTATTCCTAGACTATTTAATAACATTATTGGGGATCAATCCAAAGTAGGATTCACGATTAAAGGGACCATGGGGATGTTTAACTCATAGTGATTTGGGGGTTATGATTGGGGAATACTCTTAATGGGGATGACCATTAAGCTGGGGACCTAAGTGGGAATCCTATGTATCCTGATTGTAATAGGAATCATAGTTATAATTGTTCAATTGATGTGAGTCATGTGGTTTCCATTATCACCATTAACCTCTAATCTCATGTGAGTCATGCTTGGGGTGAGAAACAAGAGGAAGTAGAAGTTTCAAAAAACGAAACATTATGATTTTTTTGCTGGTGGACATGTTGAAAAATAATAAAGGGAGAGGTATGGGGCGTTGAGTTTACCCACCACCTCGGGGCCCTCTTACACTGATAGAAAATTATTAGGCTATGATGATTTCCTCCCATCAATTTATTATGTAATGGATCAAGGGTATAGATAATGATGGAGGAAGGGATAAGGAGGGAGGGGATAGGGCTTCAGTACCCACCCCCCTCTAATCTGGTGACATGTAAGCAGAGAGAAGAAAGGGTGAAACCTACTTCAATAAAGTCTAGGAGTATACTCATGGCAGTATTCCCTGGATTTGGTAATGCAGTTTGGGAGGAGTATCTCATTCCATATTGAATGGAAAATCATGCGTAATCTTTACCCTCCCCACCAAGAATTAGAGGCTCTAGGTCTCAGAGATAATAAGGGTAGGACATGGTCCAAATTCTAGTATACGAGACAAATAAATCTTTGATACTGCCCATGGGGTAGAGGTCCTTGTAACCATATGAATACATACACACATTCACCTTGTGGACCTTGACATTCCAATTAGACAAGTGAAGAAAACCTCTAACCATAAAGTACACACCTAAATGGGGGACACACTGGTGTGCCACTCACCATGTCTGTGAAAGTCCAGAGGCTTTTTGGAGGATTAAATATTGAATCTCTTAGAGAAGGGGGGAAAAGGAGGATATTCCATTCCATGGATGCCTTTGAAGAAGTCCTACTGAGTGGATCACATAGGTTAGAGATTAGGGAGAACCAAAGAGGATCGTGTAGGGGGTGATTCATACAAGTAGGCCTGGATGAACTGGTGGAGCCTTGGGTGAAATACCACCAGGAGAACTATAGTTGGGATTTTATTTTATCAAACATCCAAGAGACTCTATAGGTGTTCCCAGAGGATCCAAACATATGTTCCTGGTCAAGGAAACAGACCTCTTGCCAGTGTTTGTTAACCATGGGGTGATTGATGGCCTTGCGTAATTATTTTTTATTTTAAACCCTAATAGTACTTTAATTTTTTTTACCTCCCTTTAATTAACTCTCCAACTTGTTTTATAAATCTACCTAGAAGGTTTCAGAGGGGTTTAGAAAAGAACTAGGTGGAGCAGAGCTTCAGTTGGACTTTGAGAACTTCTATCCGTACAACTGAATAACCCATGGTCCAATTTATAGGAAAATATAGGACCTAGGTGAAGGGTCCATCTCACTCAGGTGTCTCAATCAAGACAGCCATGAAGGTTGTCACACATGATCATGCATAGGTACCCTATGTGATGAAGGTTCTTTGAGGTACCTAGGAGAATGTCCTTTTGTGGCTTTTGCGATCATTTCCCTACTTCATTTCACTTATTCTGTTCTCCCTAAGGTATTTCTATTTGTCACCCTTTCATCCATGTGACAAAAAGAAGTTCGAGAAAATACCCTCCTTATGATTGGATCTAATCAAAAGTATAGGGTATGGCCTAGAAGTAAAGGGATATTAAAAATTAGGGATGGTTCAAATAGGAAATCTAAAATGGCCATCCACACTAGTAGTCTGATTGAGTCTTCAATGTAGACAGATCACATACACATTCAATTTTAGGAGGCTTCTTTGTTTATAAATAGGGTCTTTATTTTAGAGGTTGACTCTCGTGACTATGTACTTTCAAATATCACCATGCAAGCCTCCCGTGTAGACCCTCTAATGAATCTCTTTTCACTAATGGCCTCATTCTTATAGACATGATATGTACATATCTATGCATTGCATATTCCTATGTGAGTGATGGGTGTAGATACTATGAGTGGTTTCCTTGCATAAGGAACTTGTGAGAGGAACCAGAGCGAGGAAATTTCATGAGAGTATGTATTTCCCAAATTTTATTCAATTTTACACACTTTTTAATGAAATGAACTTGATTTAAATGAAAACATAGTTACTCTTTATAGGTTCAATGGCCGCTATAGAGACATAAGTTTCTGATGAATAAGATGGAAATAATCTTGATGAAATGATGAAAACTAAAGGGAATGACCATTTTGATTCTTTTTATACAACTATACCCAATTTATAGGGTCATATTGTAACACCCCAAGCTTCCACGATACGCTTTCCTTTGTAAAATACAGTAGCGTGTGTTGTACGCAACTTCGAGTTCTAACACACACACCATAACCAATCAAACTAGCCGTTATGAATAGTAAAACCCAATTTTTGAAATTTTATAAATTTTATCTTTCAAAATGGACTTCATTTTTGGATTCATAATATCAAAAATAGCCTAGGGTGAAATTTTGGTATTTTTATGAAAACATTCAATTTTTGATGACTAGTGAAAAACACTAAGTTATAGTTTAAAACCAAATTTTTATTTAAATAATTATTTATTTTAATTAAATTTAATTAAGATAAAAATAGATACATAATACCTATATAAGTTCGATGTAATTCATTGGAGTTAGTTTAGAATAATTTTAGATATATAGAAATTTTGTTGAACTTTTCACCGTCTTTTACCCACCTCCTAGGAGAATTTGGAAATTCACATAATACATAATTTTACCACTTATATGAGTGTAATTTTGAAAATATGAGAGACATGGTTAATATCAAGGAGTAAAATGTGGTTTAATGTGACGAAAGTTTTTTGGTGAATAGTAACTTTTTACTTTTATTTACCACAGTTAAAAGTAAATAGGGTAATTAAGGGTAAAAATTATATTAATATTACCCTAACACATGTCCTAATTCTATTTTACAAGTGTATCTAGACCAAAAAAAATCTTAGGAATACAATATTATCATTTAGGTCCACTTGGATTAGATTAGGACATTTATTATTATTTAATTCAAAGAAGAGTTAAAAGAGTTAAAATCAATGTTTATTTACTAAAACATTTTTAATATAGGGTTATACATAAGATAAATTTGATTGTAAATACTCATTAAAAGATAAAAATATTTCCTACATAATGGTATTTTATTTATAATTTTTAGACCTTAAATAATTTATTTTATTGATGACACAATGGTGATGCAGTAATTACCTAATTAATGAAATATTAAAATAATTGATATTATAAATATCAAAATAAATGTAATTTTATAATTTTTATTAATTAAACTAATTTTATAGGTTAATATGACATATTAGGATTGATTATATAAATTGTTTTTGAAGTAATAATGATGTTAGGAATTTATCAAAAACAAAATACCCAATAGTTTCAAAATTGACATAAAAGAGTTTTTAAAACAAATATTATATTATTAATTTATATTCAATTTCTAAAAATCTAAGGATCATCCAAGAGACTTATATCACGATAGGTGTATCATTAATGGACCACTTGGGGGTCCCTTGGAGTTATATAGTATGTTTATTAACTTTATAATATAAAAATACA
This sequence comes from Viscum album, assembly GCA_963277665.1. Taxonomy (NCBI): domain Eukaryota; kingdom Viridiplantae; phylum Streptophyta; class Magnoliopsida; order Santalales; family Viscaceae; genus Viscum; species Viscum album. The sequence goes on from OY728121.1 coordinate 538,498,487, forward strand.
AAGTGACATGGTAAGTGTCAATCTAATTAACTAATAGTTAAAACTAAAAGATAAGGTTAATATAATGACCCAAACCTGTATAAATTCTATTGGTTGAGTGGTTTTCGACCCATCCCCACCTTAACCTTTAAATATTCCACTTTTTAGCCATTATAAACCGAATATTAATTTATTATAAAATAATATTTCTAGTTTTTTCCAAAGGTGCCCCTCATCCCTCTTATAAAAGGGCACTCCCCCTTCTCACTAATTCACAAATTAAAAGCCTTTTGGCTCATCCAGACCCTACCAAAATACACTATCAACTTCCCTAACTTTAACCTAGAGGCCTTAGTTTGATCATAAATCCAACCTAAGGATCCCTTTTGATCAAATCAAAAGGACGAACCCGAAGAAGAGGTAATGTTTTCACCACCCTCTTTCAAGTTCATTTCTTCTTCAACTTATACTTTCTTTGTTATTACCATTCTAAAATAATAAATCCAGTATCTTATATATACTGTGATGTTATTATAAATATGTTACAACCATATTTAGTATTCTATCCATCCTTTTAATGACATGTCACCATACGTGCATAAGTACGACTTACCGTCTCCACGTCATGGTGTAATTGTTATTCAATAAATTATTATTTGGATGGGTATAATAATGATGTGTAATTCATGTAAATAATAAATATAACATGATAATTATTCTGAATATATGATATACCATCCAATTATATATTATTTTAATATAAAAAAATGATATTGTCGCTCCTGCGTACGTACGGACTACCGTCTCCACAAACACGATGAGATTCATTCTCCATCATATCCATTCAAGTATAATTATCATTTGATGATTTAAAAATAATGTTTAATGACTTGATATCATTCTGGATATGAATAATATACAACCTATCCATAACAAACATGACTTATGTAACAAAACATATATGAGTAAGTTAACACCCGAAACAACGATAATATTAAGATATTATTATCAAATAAATGTTAAAAGATCATATATGATATCATATTAATGTATATGATTCATGTATAATTTAATAACAATTATTTCACCATTATACAGAAGGTTAACCTACCCCAACCAAGGAAAAGTACAAGGTAAGGGTTTATTTCACAATCTCTTCATTATCCGAGGTTGTTTATATGTAATTATCTACTGTGACCTCTTTATCATCCACATCCATATTTCTTAAAAATGTATTACAAATCATTCATACTATTTTAAAGACTATGCGATAAAGTCATTTATACCATTTTTTACATTTTATAAGAATTTTATTAAGGAATCTTTCTATCATTTTCCAAACAAGGACCTTTTTAACCTTTTCAACAGAATTATGGTAAGAATGACTTATACGGCGGCTACAGCTATTTTCTGCCATTATAAAATCATCAAAGCTTCCCTTAAAATCTTATAAGAATATTTTCAAAGAAAATGTTTTATGTTATAAATAAATGACTCTTAAATGATTTCAAAGTAGAAAGAGATATTTATCTAAAAATAGTTTTGATTTCATCTATGTCAGCATCCTTTGATGGATTTTAAGTTTATTTGCAGTTGATTTATTATGATACAAAACTTCAATATTTTATTGATGGTTTTGTGATATGTTTGAGTGTGGATGTGTTATTTTTATACCATTCATGGTTTATAAAGAAAGTGTTGACATTTCATATTCTAGTTTTAATACGAATGTTTATGTTATGTTTAAACCTGTTCATATGAGGAATGAATTGGACTTAATAAGTGATGGGTGGAGCCCACTATAGCTCCTAGATGCATTGGTAGGTCTCATGAGACAAACTAGTGTCTTGGAACAAGGCCTTAAAAAAATATTATTTGTAGTCTTTGCACGAGGCCTTGGCTATGTGGTTATGATAGTCTGGAATTATGCCTTCCATCATTATGAAAGTGTATATTGATATTGCATGTGATTATTCGACTAGTAGAAAATCCATGTGAATAAGTATATGGAATTATTTCATTTTATTTCTACCATATTATGCTGAAGTTCAAGTTTTAAAAGGCTTTTGTTTTAGTTATACATTACCTTAAATGTTTGTGCTTATTTATGAGAGTTTCCGCTATATTGTTATCCTTACTGAGCATTTGAGCTCACCCCTTTCAATGTTTTATTTTTCCCAGGATGTGAAGAAGTATTTTATGAATGACCTGAAGGGATAGTATGAGGGTATAAGATTGTAGACTATTGAGACTATATTGTTGTAGTTTTTCATTTTATGATGTAATGTAAACTTTATGTATGTATCTAGTTATTCCAAGGCTACTAAACTAATCGGTCTTTCGAGACTTGATCTTTCTTGTGATCATGCCAATGTTATGTAATAATTCATCGACTCTGGGTAACTGGGGTCAAGGTGTTACTGTTTGTATCAGAGGGAGGTTGAATACAAACCTTGGAAGCTAGATTTAGATAAACTCTGATTAGAGAACATAGATTTAAGATGGACTTTGAGGATTAGTATAGAAGAAATTCCAAGAATTTTGGAGTTGTAGAGATTTTGTGAGTTTTCTGAGAAATACATCCGTGTCTGGATACGAGAAGGTAGAGGATGCTCTGGCATAGATGTAACTTGGGGTAAAACCCAAAAACACCGCTTTGATCTAGACTCGAATGAGAACTGGTGCACGACAACTGGGCTTTCTGCACTCTTGGTTACGACACTCCTGGGGGATATGCATAGGATAACTCTCATTTTAATTACAAATCATTACGAAGGGTTTATGAGTATATAAGTACTCAAAGAAAACATTTTTATGACTATGGATTATATCCATAAATAGTTCAATTTATGTTATGTGTTTTATAAGTATGGAATTATGTATTTTGATTCATAAACTGATCTAGTTTATGCCATTGTTTAGAAATGGCGCCTAGTGAAAGAAATGGAAACTGTATCAATTCACACACTCCATGTAGTGATTTCCCTCCTGCTCAAGATTATTATAGTGGAGCTAGTGATGCAACTGGTGCTGATCAACTAATCACCATACTGGGAAAACTCACTCAGGTTATGAATAATAACCTTACCCGTATGGAGCACCCTAATCCACAACGTGGAGGATCAATGTTAGATCGTTTCATGAGGCATCAACCACCAGCATTCAGTGGGAGTACAAATCCATTAGTATATGAGAAATGGATAAGTTCCCTAGAGAAAATATTTCAGGCTTTGGGGAGTAGTGAAATGGAAAAAGTTGTCATGGACGTTTACCGCCTCACTGGAGATGCCGATCAATGGTGGTCATTGATTCAAAACACGAAGGAAGATGATAAAGTATCAAATATGGAATGGAGGGAGTTCAAAGATCTGTTTTTAGAAAAATACTTTCCTCATGACCATCGAGCAGATATGGAAAGGCAATTTCTGAGTCTGAGACAAAAGGAGGATGAGAATGTCGCAAAGTATGAGGCTACCTTTACGAGGTTAGCAAGGTATGATGGAGATTATATACGTAACCCAAGAAGTAAGATTGATCGTTTCTTTGATGGGTTAAAACCATTTCTTCATCGAGCATTAGTCCCACAATCCTTCTCGTCATACGAAGACATTGTCTCATGTGCTATCAAGACAGAAAAGGAATTCTCTATGTCTTATGACTTTAAAGCAAAGCAAGAGAAGAAGAGATATCCTGATCAATATGGGAATGTGAATAATCGGATGAAGGGAAAAGTTGAATATCCATCCTGAAGTAAATGTGGGAAGAAACACCCTGATACTTTCTTAAAAGGAATGGGAGTCTGTTACAAGTGTGGTGAAAAAGGCCACCAAGCTCGCAATTGCAAGGGGAAGAAGGAAGCTAAAGATGTCCAATGATACAATTTCAGGGAGATGGGAAATTATAAAAATGAATGTCCTAAGTGTCAGGGGAACTTACCTTAGAAAAGGCCAAGGGATCAAGGAAAAGCATATGCTATCACTACTACTGAGGTAGAAGCTCCGAAAGACATGGTGCCAGACAATTTAATGGTTTCCTCAAGTTTAGAAAATGCATTATTTGATTCTGGATCATCGCATTGTTTCATATCTTCCCAATTTTCTAAGAAAATTAGATATTTCCAATTTGATTTAACGAGGGAGTTGTCAGTTAAAACTCCTAAGGGAAGTATCATTGCAACAATGTTTTGTAAATCAGTCCCCATTAGAGAACATAAATGTTCTTTATCCGCTGATCTCATTGTCATACCTATGATTTAGTTTGATATAATCCTCGGTATGGATTGGATTTCAGACCAAGATGCAAAGATTTATTATAAGAAGAAGGAGGTTACGATTTTTGATGATGATGATAAGGAACACCTTATCTTTAGAGTAGAATCGTCATCACCTAATTCTTATCTAGATCCACCCCCAATAGGTCAACTAAATTCAATTATTGGGGAGGAAGAGAATGAAATGACTGTGGGTGAGGAAATGAATATTCAAATAGAGGATGTACCTATTGTGAAAGAATATGTAGATGTGTTTTTGGAATATTTACCTTGACATCCTCTAGAACGAGAAGTTGAGTTTTCCATTGATTTAATTCCTGGATCAAGGCCTATATCAAAGACCCCTTATAGAATGGCCACTGTGGAATTAGTTGAACTAAAGAAACAACTAGAGGAATTGAGTAACAAGGGATTTATTCTCCCTAGTGTTTCTCCATGGGGAGCCCTAGTTCTTTTTGTTAAAAAGAAAGATGGATCTATGAGGTTATGTATCAACTACAGGGAGATCAATGCTATAACAATAAAGAACAAGTATCCCCTACCTCTCATTGATGATTTATTTGACCAAATACATAGATCTCAATACTTTTCTAAGATTGACCTTCGATCTGGATACCATCAGTTGTGTGTGAAGAAGGAATACATTCCGAAGACAGCATTTCGAACAAGGTACGGGAATTACGAGTTTACAGTATTGCCTTTTTGGCTGACTAATGCACCCTTTGTATTCATGGATCTAATGAATAGAGTTTTCAAGGAATATCGTGATGATTTTGTGGTGGTATTTATTGATTATATCTTGGTATAATCCAAAAGATACGAAGATCACAAAAATCACTTGCGCATTATCCTGAAGACTCTGAGAAGAAATGAATTATATGGGAAGTTTAGCAAGTGTGAATTCTGGCTTCAGGAGATTTCTTTTCTTGGCCATATTGTCTCTAAATATGGAATCTCCGTTGATCCTTCTAAGACCAAGACAATCCAAGAATGGCCAGCACCTACAAGTATAACTGAGGTAGACAATTTTATTGGTTTAGTAGGTTATTATCCACATTTAATCCCGAATTTTTCCCAATTGGCTAACCCATTAACAAAGCTCACATGTAAGGGTGTTAAATTTGTTTGGACAAAATATTGTGGAGAATGTTTTGAATAAATGAAGAGAAGATTATCCAATGATCCTATATTGACTCTACCATCGGGGAATGATGGGTTCGTTATTTATAGTGATTCTTAGAAGAAAGGACTTGGTTGTGTCCTTATGCAGAATGATAGGTTTATTGCCTATCCATCACGACAGTTGAAAATTCATGAGCAAAACTATCCTACTCATGATCTCAAGTTAGCATCTGTGATCTTTTCTTTGAAGATATGGAGGAACTACCTCTATGGTGAAAAAATGTGAGATTAATACTGATCATAAGAGTTTGAAGTATATTTTCTCACAAAAAGAACTCAACATGAGGCAAAGGAGATGGCTTCAATTACTCAAGTATTTTTATTGTACGATACACTACCACCCGAGGAAGGAAAATAAGGTGGCATATGCTTTGAGCAGAAAAGATCATGGAGTTTTGAACAATATGAGAATTGAAAGGGATCCAATTTTCATGGATCTAGTGAAGATGGACATGGGAATAACCATGGAAGGTGAAACATCAGTGCTTTTTCAAATGGTTTCCAAACCATCTTAACTAGAAAGGATTAATATTTCTCAGACCGATGACGAAGAATTTCAAAAGAAGATTAAAGCTGTGAATGATGGGATATTGAATGAATTTGGGTAGGAAGATGGAATTTTGAAATTTGGGAAGAGACTTTGTGTTCCAAATATACCCAATCTAAAAAGGGAATTGTTGGACGATGCTCATAGTTCCAATTTCTCTAAACACCCTGGGAGCATGAAAATGTATAGAGACTTGAAGGAACATTTTTTGTGGGACAACATAAAGAAGGAGATTGCTTATTTTGTGTCAATATGTATGGTTTGTCAACAAGTGAAAGCTGGAAGGCAACAGCCTGGAGGAGTCATGCAACCTCTTCCCATACCGTAGTTGAAATGGGACAATATTACGGTGGACATTATCATAGGGCTACCAAAGACTCCTAGAAGGAACGATTCAATATAGGTTATTGTTGATCTTCATGTCATGTTAGCACATTTTCTTGCTATAAGAGAAGATATACCACTAGAACGTCTAGAAAGAATATATATTAATGAAGTGGTGAGACTTCATGGAGTACCCCTACGATTGTTTCTAATTGTGATCCCCGTTTTACTTCAAGATTCTGGAAGAGTATTCAGAAATCCCTGGATACTGAACTTCAATTAAGCACTACCTACCACCCTCAAATAGATGGACAATCAGAACGGACTATTCAAACCTTATAAGAAATGTTGAGATCCTGATCGCTTGACTTTAAGGGTATGTGGGATCAATATTTACCTCTGGTAGAATTTTCCTATAACAATAGCTTCCATTCGAGTATTCAGATGGCACCATATGAAGCGTTATACGGAAAGAGATGTCGCACACCAACCTATTAGGATGACGTTGGTGAATTAAAACTTGTAGGCCCAGAACTGGTGGATGAAACAATGGAAAAGGTAAAGGTAATCCAAAACCACATTAAAGCATCTCAATGTAGGCAGAAGAGCTATGCCGATAACCGAAGGAAGGATTTGTAATTTCAGGTAGGAGATCATGTTTTCTTGAAGGTATCTCCATGGAAAGGAGTTATATGTTTCGGTAAGAAGGGTAAATTGAGTCCTAGGTACATCGGACCTTTCGAAATTCTAGAACAAATTGGGGCTGTAGCTTTCCTTTTGGTAATGCCGCAAAGTCTCTCCAAAGTTCACGATGTGTTCCATGTATCACTGTTGAGGAAATACATGCTTGACAAAACACATGAACTCACCAATGAGGAATTAGAATGGAACCCGATCTGTATTATTGCGAAGAGCCCGTCAGGATTCTTGATATGAGAGAACAAGTACTGAGAAACCGGACGACTCGTCTGGTAAAAGTTCTGTGGAGAAACCATAAGATGGAAGAGGAAACGTGGGAACCCGAGGAACCTATAATGAAGAACCACCTGAGTCTTTTCATGTTGTAGTATTCTAGAAATTTCAAGGATGAAATTATTTAAAGGAGGGGAGAATGTAACACGCAGAGCTTCCATGGTACACTTTCCTTTGCATAATACAGTAGCGTGTGTTGAATGCAACATCGAGTTCTAACACACACACCACAACCAATCTAACTAGCCATTATGAATAGTAATACCAACTTTTTGATTTTTAATAAATTTTATCTTTTTAAATGGACTTCATTTTTGGATTCGGAATATCGAAATTAGCCTAGGGTGAAATTATGGTATTTTTCTGAAAACTTTTAATTTTTGATGAATAGTGAAAAAACACTGAGTTATAGTTTAAAACCAAATTTTTATTTAAATAATTATTTATTTTATTTAAATTTAATTAAGGTCAAAATAGATACAAAATACTTATATAATTTCGATTTAATTCATTGGAGTTAGTTTAGAATAATTTCATATATATAAAAATTTTATTAAACTTTTCACCGTCTTTTACCCACCTCCTAGGAGAATTTGGAAATTCACATAAAACATAATTTTACCGCTTCTGTGAGTGGAATTTCGAAAATTTGATAGAAATGGTTAATATCAAGGAGTAAAATGTGGTTTAATGAGATGAAAATATTTTTGGGTGAATAATAACTTTTTACTTTTATTTACCACAGTTAAAAGTAAATAGAGTAATTAAAGGTATAAATGATATTAATATTACCCTAACACTTGTCCTAATTCTATTGGACAAGTGTATCTCGACCAAAAACAACCTTATGAATAAAATATTATCATTTAGGTACACTTGGATTAGATTAGGACATTTATTATTATTTAATTCAAAGAAGAGTTAAAAGAGTTAAAATCAATGTTTATTTACTAAAACTTTTTTAATATAAGGTTATACATAAGATAAATTCGATTTTAAAGACTCATTAGAAAGATAAAACGATTTACTAAATAATTTTATTTTATTTATAATTTTTAGACATTAAATAATTTAATTTATTTATGACACAATGGTGATGAAGCAATTACCTAATTAATGAAATATTAAAATAATTGATATTATAAATATCCAAATAAATGTAATTTGAGAATTTTTATGAATTAAACTAATTTTATAGGTTAAAATGACATATTAGGATTGATTATATAAATTTTTTTCGAAGTAATAATGCTGTTATGAATTTATCAAAAACAAAATACCCAATGGTGTCAAAATTGACATAAAAGTGTTTTTAAAACAAATATTATATTATTAATTTATATTCAATTCTTAAAAATCTAAGGGTTGTCCAAGAGACTTATATCATGATAGGTGTATCCTTAATGGACCACTTGGGGGTCTCATGGAGGTATATAGTATGTTTAGTAACTATATAATATAAAAATACAAAGTGACATGGTAAGTGTCAAACTAATTAACTAAGAGTTAAAACTAGAAGATAAGGTTAATATAATTACCCAAAAATGTCTAAATTCTATTGGTTTAGTGTTTTTAGACCCATAACCACCTGAAAATTTAAATAATACACTTTTGGATCCATTAGAAACCGAATATGAATTTATTATAAAATAATATTTATTTCTTTTCCAAAGGTGCCTCTCACCCCTCTTATAAAAGGGCACTCCCCCTTCTCACTAATTCACACATTCAAAGCCTTTTTGATCGGCCAAAACCTGCCCAAATACTCCCTAAAATTCCCTCACTTCAACCTAGAGGCCTTAGTTTGATCCGAAAGCCAACCTAAGGATACCTTTTTATCAAATCAAAAGGAAGAACCTGAAGAAGAGGTAATGTTTTCACCCCCCTCTTTCAAGTTCATTTCTTCTTCAACTTCTTCTTTCATTGTTATTTCCATTCTAAAATAATAACTCCAATATCTTATATATACTATGATGTTATTATAAATATGATACAACTATATTCAGTGTTCTATCCATCCTTTTAATGACATGTCACCATACGTGCGTACGTACGACTTTCCGTCTCCACGTCGTGGTGTAATTGTTATTCAATAAATTATTATTTGGATGGGTAAAATAATGACGTGTAATTCATCTAAATAATAAAATTAACATGATAATTATTCTTTATATATGATATACCATCCAATTATATATTATTTTAATATAAAAAGAATGATATTGTCGCTCGTGCGTACGTACGGACTACCGTCTCCACGAATGCGATGAGATTCATTCTCCATCGTATCCATTCAAGTATAATTATCATTTGATGATTTAAAAATAAATTTTAAGGACCTGATATCATTTTGGATATGAATAAGATACAGCCTATCCATAACAAACACAACATATCTAACAAAACATATAGGATTAATTTAACCCCCGAAACGACGATAATACTAAGATATTATTAACAAAGGAATGTTAAAATATCATATATGATATCATATTAATGTATATGATTCTTTTATAATTTAATAATAATTATTTCACCATTATACAGGAGGTTAACCTACCCAAACCAAGGAAAAGTACTAGGTAAGGTTTTATTTCACAATCTCTTCATTATCTGAGGTTGTTTATACGCAATTATCTACTGATACCTCTTTATCATCCACATCCATGTTTCTTAAAAATGTATTACAAAGCATTCTTACTATTTTAAAGACTATGGGATAAAGTAATTTATACCCTAGTTGAATTTTTATAAGAAGTTTATTAAGGAATCACTCTTTCATTTTCCAAAACAAGGTCATTTTTAACATTTTCGACAGAATTAAGGTAAGAATGTTTTTTAACTTATACGGTGGGTGTGGCTATTTTCCACTGTTATAAAATCTTCGAAGCTTCCCTTACAAGCATATAATAATATTTTCAAATAAAATGTTTTATTTTATAAATATATTACTCTTTAATTATTTCAAAATAGAAAGAGATATTTCTCTAAAAAGAGTTTTGATTTCATCTATGTCAACATCCTTTGATGGATTTTAAGATTATTTGGAGTTGATTTATTATGATACAAAACTTCCATATTGTATTGATAGTTTTGTGATATGTTTGAATATGGATGTGTTATTTTTATACCATTCATGGTTTATGAAGAAATTATTGACATTTCGTATGCTAGTTTTAATACGAATGTTTATGTTATGTTTAAACCTGTTCATATGAGGAATGCATTGGACTTAATAAGTGACGGGTGGAGCCTGCTATAGCTCCCAGATGCATCGGTAGGTCTCATGAGACAAACTAGTGTCTTGGTACAAGGACTTGACACAATCTTATTTGTAGTCATGGCACGAGGCCTTGGCTATGTGGTTATGAAAGTCTGGCATTATGCATTCCATCATTATGAAAGTGGTTATTGACATTTCATGTGATTATTCGACTAGAAGAATATCCATGTGAATAAGTTTATGGAATTATTTCATTTTATTTCTTCCATATTATGCTGAAGTTCAAGTTTTAAAAGGATTTTGTTTTAGTTATACATTGCCTTAAATGTTTATGCTTATTTATGAAAGTTTTCGCTATATTGTTATCCTTACTGGGAATTTGAGCTCACCCCTTTCAATGTTTTATTTTTCCCAGGATGTGAAGAAGTATTTTATGAATGACCTATAGGGATAGTATGAGGGGATAAGAGTGTGGACTATGGAGACTATATTGTTGTAGTTTTTTCATTTTATGATGTAATGTAAACTTTATGAATTTATCTAGTTATTCCAAGGATACTAAACTAATCGGTCTTTCGAGACTTGATCTTTCTTGTGATCATGCCAATGTTATGTAATAATGCACTTACTCTGGGTAAATGGGGTCGGGGCATTACACATATAATGAAATACCACCTTGAATTTACTATGATTATTTATCAACCAATTTATGTCCATAATCATCTGAAGGAGGTCATGACTCCAGATTTAAATAACTATACTCCTCACTCCTAGTTTCAAGGCTATTGAAATTTCACTAATGCCAGTGTTTCAATTAGGGGTGAATATATCAATTCTGGGACATAATATATATCTTGGGTTTTGAACCATATACAATGTGAAATGGATCTAAGGACACATAGATTTAAACTGAATCTGAACTGTTATTAATCTGTATTTCAGGATTCCATGACTGATCAGTCAAATGGTTGGAAGAAAGAATAGGATTTCCACCTGATATGGTGTGTTAATCCTGCTTGTATGTGGGTGTACTTGGTGTGCCAAAATTATGTAGAGTTCAAGAAGGATCCTCAAGATGTTGTAATTTTTGAGGCCATGTGGGTAGGGAGGACTTATGTATGCAAGAATGCTAAATTCATTCATGATATAATAAGCTGATGTAGACTGCAAACTAACTCTTTCTACCCAATACATAAAGAGGTTGACATCAACTTGTGGGATTTCAATATGATCTCTGGGGTTCCGGTTCTTTGATACATGTATGATGAATTCATCCCCCCAAGAGAATCATGGGGTGATGCTGGAATGATGTCACCTACAGCTCATGGGCTACTAAATATTTCTCATGAAATTATCGAGGAAGATCCCTGTACAATGGGAGACATACACAAAAAAGTGTGGATGAATACTTTCATGGAACTATATGGGGAAGTATCTACATAAAAAAATCCAACTGCATGCCCCAATATGGTGAAGCAATGTGCTCTTGGTATTTTCTGGTCAATTTTGGAAAATGGGGAGTATGCAAAATGGGGGTATAAGACCAAGTATAGTGTTCCCATGGTGAAAAGTGTTGCAAGATTTCTATCCTTGTGGATAATAATATACCTAATTCCCATCCATGATTCCTATGCCGGAATAAGGCCAATGACGTTTTTCATGGTGTCCAAGCTGACAGAGAATAAGTTTTGGGGGTTGGAAATCCACATTATGGTGAAAATTTACCAAAGTTGTTGCATGTTCATGTAGGGAAGGATCTATTCAGAATTATAGGACCATTTTAGGTGTTGTTGGGATGGTTCGTGGCCCACTTTAGAACCTATGATACATTGAGTGGGGTTTAGGTCCATGGTATCCTATTTTGACCATATGTTCATGTGGTTTCTGGTATTCCTCCCTTGTCCCTGAAGTCTAGAGGGACTCTGTTGAGGATGATCCTTTTCGAGGATTTCATTCCCTTCCTATATAGAAAACCACATACTAGGAGATTTTATGATGATGGGAAGGCTTTATATGATCTAATAATGTATATTATGGCCTTTAGGGATGGTGTTTTGGAAACTCGTATTGATGGAGAGGTTATATGCAAGGCCTATGCACCATAGAGGTTTGTGCTCCAATTCTAGTACCTACAAAAAATAACCATATCTCCTACAGTGCATTTACAATTATAAAATAATATGATGATATCCAGAAATATATTGAAGCTTACATCAATGGAGTTGACTCAAGTGGTGATCCACCTTCCACCTATGGATGCTACAAATGATTTGACTTCTGGTATACCGAGGAATGGATTCCATCATACCTGGTGGGAGTGTTGGCCAAATCCATTCCTCAAATAAGTACTAGAAAAATACTAAAGCATTGAATGTGGGGTAAAAAGGCTTATAATCCTATATAAGACATTTTTTATCCCCCATCGGATGCTTCATCTCCTTTGTATAGTGCCGATGATGAGGTTTTTTTGTTTTTCCAAATGACCTCGTGCATGGTTTTGTCTACCATTCAGAATAAAAAGCGCTACACCGACTACGATTACACCTAGATGGTCTAGCCACCATCACTAATAGGAGACCAAATATCTATTTTATCACCCTTAATATATGAAGGAGAGGTTCGGGAATCCCATAAAATCTAGGGTTGTTGAATCATCATCGAGGTAGACCGGGATGGCCTCCAAATTCATATGACCAGTGGCAGTGAAACTCTAAAAATATATATATTCTAATGCTGAAATCATATAGGAACACCTTCGTGCTAGGATGAGGATTTTAGTTATAAGAGAATATTAAGATACACCCAATATTTTATTCAAGGATAATCACACTATGCTGAGGATTTACATTCCAGAGCTAGATATTCTCATTTATGCAACTAACAATAGGATCCCTACCATGAGATGGGTGGAGAACATGAGAATATAAGGTGCTGATGAAGGGTTTAACCTTTCCTTTTTTAATGGTTTTATTATTTCAATCCCAAGGATGAATATCCTCCTTTTATCATATATTTTCTTATTATTCATTTATTTTATCTAGAATATAGCACTATTGTGGAGGGGAAGATATTTTTAACATAAAGTGGGATAAGGGGAGAAAAAATCATGTTCGCTTGCCAAAATATGCTCCAAATGGTAACCCACTTGGGGATGATGAATTATCTCCCAAGATGGGAGAGCTTTCCCCAAGGTAGAGAATAATGGATAATGTGATTGCAGTGGAACTACATTTACACCTTGGATACATGTATTTGAGGTGGTTTGAACTAGCCATCCTCTATCAAAAAAGATGTATAAGAAGAAACTCTAGAGGGTGAAATACTTGGCTCAATGCCTTATTAGTAGCGGTAAGTCATTCTGGTGCTATTAATATCTACATTAACCATAAAAATTGTAAAAAACTTCTTGGATTGTAGGAAATACTTCCCTTTCCTGTCTTATGATACTTAATGATGAGTCTTCAAAGACTTATGAGGGAGTTTCAGACTAAGAGCGGATCCCTGATGATGAATCAGATCCCTCGACAGAATAGGTATTGAGGGTTAAGGATGCATCATCTTCTCCCTTCACTATTCTTTTCACCACCATTGAAAAGAAGGTGGAATATGGTAATATAAAAGGAACATCATAAGATGTCATATTCCAACGGATGACATCCATCTATGTAATATTTTAGGTTTATCTTATCCACCAGAAGACCCTAAGATGACTAATGCTGACCCTATGGCTATAACCAAGGAAGTAGTTTAGGGTCTCATGTTATCAGAATATGGTGATATGCTAGGTCATGAGTCAAATTGTTCAACCATCTCTATGGGTGACATTACCATGGTGCCTGGGATTACAATAGATTCCATGAGAAATCATGGCATGAATATTGACAAGATATAAGAACATATTAAATATCCCACTACGTTAAAATAATTTTATGCACTTAATAGAAAATTTAATTGACATGTTTCATTATTTTTTGTGGAACCAACCCTTTTATATCTAATTCTCTTATCACGACTGATTGGAATGCACAACTAAATCTGGAGAGTATTTCATAATGATGTCGCATGAACAATACATTTAATCCCATATTAGTCTCATTATTGAGGGGGGAGGGGGGGGGGGGGGCTCAGTTGGACATTATAATGAAAAGTATTTCCTAGACTTATTTGGAAAACCCTAGGTAGACCTAGGAGAGTTCCCCGCATCAAGAGGTTCCGGTTCAAACTGTTAAAGTCAGGGATGCTAGGGAAAAATCTGCCTCATATGCTTACCCGTTACTAGGTGAGTGTCATCAGATGCTAATAATCCTTTATTTATTTTACCCATTATACCTTTTTATGAAACAATGAGTCATTTTTAATGTTCAGTTCCATAAATTTTTATGATTGGTTCTGAGGGAGAAGCTTCTATGCCAAGGTAGTCAGTACTCGAACAAGAATTCATTATTGATCTGGAAGGACTAGGTTTGGGAGGTTCAATAAGATCACTAATCTTGGATTTTATCTATCCCACCAACAGAAACTCTGAATTTGATTTATAGATATATAAATTTATTCGAATCACATACCGTAAGTGTAACACCGAGAGCTTCCACGGCACACTTCTCATTCAATAATGCAATAGCTTGCATTGTACGCAACTTCGAGTTCTAACACACCACGACTAATCAAAGTAGCCGTTATGAATAGTAATACCCACTTTTTAAAATTATAGAAATTTTATATTTCAAAATTGAATTCATTTTTGTATTCATAATATCGAAATTATCATAAATTGAATTTTTTGTAATTTTCTGAGAACTTCCATTTTTTTATGAATAGTGAAGAATACTTAAAAACAACTTTTTTAATCAAAATAATTTATAGTGATAAATTATACTATTGAGTGGTTTTAAAGTATAATTAGAATATATTTTTACCATGTTATCCAATGGTGGTCATTATAATTAATTTCACTTTGAAATTAGACATAAACAATTGTCAATCTTTTGATATATATTGTTTCTTAAAAACACTATTTGTTCTGACAACGGGAATTAATTATAAAATTATTTAATGCAACTTATATTTTTGGAATTTTTTAAAATAGACATCATTTTTGAATTTGTAATATCAATTATATCTTAGGGTGAAATTTTGGCATTGTTCTGAAAAACTTCAATTTTTGATGAATAGTGAAACCACTAAGTGGTAGTTAAATAACTGATTTTTCGTTTAAATGAAATATTACCACTTATGTGATTTGATTTTCAAAAATCTGACATATATGGTTGTCATTAGGAAGTAAAATGTGGTTCAATGGGATTAAAATAATTTTTTGGTGAATAGTAACTTTTAAGTTTAATTTGTCGCGATTAATGGTAATTAGTGAAATTCAAGGTAAAAATGATATTATAAAACTATGAAATGACCTTGAAACTTGTCCTAAACCTATTTTATGAGTCATGTCAAACCACTAAAATACATGGGTCAACTTGGGGACCCCATGGAGCCACTTTGGTAGGAAAATGACATAAATAACTTTTTATTTAATGTTAAACTAAAAATGTCACAAACATAAGTTGTTTTACTAAAACAATTTTTAAATGGGGTAATAAAAGTCATATTTTTGACTATAAATATTAATTAAAAATCTAAACAGATTTACTACATCATGATATTTTTTTAACATTTTTTAGACATTAAATAGATTAAATTATTTATGACACCATGATGATGCAACGATTACCTTATTAATTAACGATTTTA
The DNA here is from genome assembly GCA_963277665.1 of Viscum album. NCBI lineage: Eukaryota > Viridiplantae > Streptophyta > Magnoliopsida > Santalales > Viscaceae > Viscum > Viscum album. The sequence continues at coordinate 538,514,729 of OY728121.1, forward strand.
ATAAAATGGAAGGATAATGTAAAATATAAGCATTACACTTTTCAAAAGACTGTTGGATGAGAATATTTCGAACCCTTATCACCTTATCCTCGAATTATATAATTGTGGGACCTTTAGAATCCGAAAATCATTGTATAATAAAGTAACATTTCATTACTTTCCAAGAGTGCCCCTCCTCTCCTCTTATAAAAGGCCCCCACCTATACCACCTTACTCACACTTTCAAAGCCTTTTGGATCGGCCAAACTCTGTACAAATACTCTCCCAACTTCCCTAACTTACTCCTATAGGCCTCACTTTGGGCATAATTCTTCCCAAGGAAGCCTTTGGCTCAAATCAAAAGAGTTACCCGATTTTAAGGTAATGTCATCGCTTATGTTATTTTGTTTTATTTTGATTATCAAACCCCCTAAAATATTTTTATTAATTTCTTTTGTAACAAAAATAGTATCCTCAATATACTAGGATGTTGTTATAAGATGTATTCGAGCTACACTTACACACACCTACATCTAATGGTTAAAGAACATACTGTTTCTGTGGATGGTGAATTTCCGCCTCACGAAACGATGATTGTTCAACACTCATATAACACCTTAAAAGGTGGCCATTAAGTTGTCAGTATACTTATAAATGATATATAATATTTTTATGTTTTACTTAAGGTTCTGTATTTTTCATTTATGGGATACCTTTATTGTTTCCATTATGGGTAAACGCTATATTTTCATTTTAGGAAGTGCAGACTACCGCCCCCTTAGAGTGATTTGAATCGTTAATGCCATATGTGGGATGTATAAAGGATGGAGTAAATGATATTATATATGATATTATACTGGAATTATAATATTCCTTTATATCATTATGATTAGATTAAATACGAAATAGAAATGAATGTAGCCTTCATGCGTACGTACGACTTACCGTCTCCATGAACGGTGCATTTCATTTCATAGCTCTAAAAGTTATGGAATATTATGAATGCATGTATATAACGGATATATATGAGATATATGATATCTATATCATGAATATAATTATGGATATAATGTATATTTCACCACAATAACAACTTGTAATTATAAAAAGTTTATTTTTGACTCAAGTACCAAAGATCGACAAAACGACCGTTATTAACTTAAATAATTACATAATGTTCATAACATGGTAATAAGTGATATAAGAGGAATAAAAAAACTTGAAAAAGGTTATTAAGAAATTATAAAATAACTCTAGTTTATTATTCATTAGGTTAAAGAACGATCGATTCAAGACAGGACGCAAGGTAAGGGAACTTCTTAACCCAATTTCCATTATTTGGGTTAATCTCATACTTTCAAATTATGTCATGATATTATTATGACCTATCTTGTATTTGTACTTTCTTTATGTGTACTTATAGTGAATAGACATAATAGATCTATTTTATTTTAAAAAAATGATCTTTGTGAGGGACTTCGTCTCAATATCCTTTCGTTGAGGCATATTTGGTTTTATACACAACTTTCCTTTATACGGTGTATAAAACCCTTTGACTTTTAAGTTTATTCAAAAGGAATATTTTTATACGAATCGTTTTACTAAACGAAAAAAGGAATGTTTTCTTGTCGTACGTATGCGGCGACAACGACTTCTCCTCCGCCGTTACCATTATTTGAGTTTCGGCTTCCTCTACAAGCCATAACTTTTTTAAATGAAAAATAAATACAAAGATTTAATTTTCTTTTATTTTGGTATTGAAAATGGTTTTGAAAGTGTTTTTATTATATCAATGTGTTGTATTGGTATCTTGTGATTGAAATGTGGAAATGTTATGTTTCATTTATGCATGTTTTATTTGATATGTTTATGTTATGGTTTATGATATGTTTAAACCTGTTCATATGAGGAATGCATTGGACATAATAAGTGACGGGTGGAGCCCGCTATAGCTCCTCGATGCATCAGTAGGTCTCACGAGAAAAACTAGTGTCTTGGCACGAGGCCTTGACAAAATATTATTGTAGACTTGGCACGAGGCCTTGGCTACGTCGTTATGATAGTCTGGCATTATGCATTACATCATTATGAAAGTGGTTATTGATATTTCATGTGATTATTCGACTAGTAGAATATCCATGTGAGTAAGTAAATGGCATTATTTAATTTTAATTTTACCATATTATGCTAAAGTTCAAGTTTAAAAGGCTTTTGTTTTAGTTAAACATTGCCTTAAATGTTAATGTATATTTATGAAAGCTTCCGCTATATTTTTATCTTTAATGAGCATCTGAGCTCACCCCTTTCAATGTTTTAATTTTTCCAGGATGTAAAGAAGTATATTATGAATGACCTGCTGGGGTAATATAAGGGGATATGAAGAGAAGATGTTGTAGTTTTTTTTACTTTATGATGTAATGTAAGACTTATGAATGTATCTCGTGTTTCCAAGGCTACTAAACTAATCGGTCTTTCGAGACTTGATCTTTTGTGATCATGTCAATGCTACACAATAATGCACCGACTCTGGGTAACCGGGGTTGGGGCGTTACAGTTGGTATCAGAGGAAGTTTAGTACTAACCTTGGAAGCTAGATTTAGATAAACTCTGATTAGAGCACATATCCCAAAGATAGACTTTGAGGATTAGTATAGAAGAACTTCCTAGAATTTTGGTATTATAGAGATTTTGTGAGTTTTCCGAGAAATACATCCCTGTCTGGATACGAGCAGGTAGAGGTGGATCTGGCACAAATGTACCTAGGGGTAAAACCCGAAAACACCGCTTTGAGCTAGACTCGAACGAGAACTGGTGCACGACAACGGGTCTTTCTACACTCTTGGTTACGACACTCCTGGGGGATATGCTTAGGATAATTCTCATTTTCTTTACAAACCACTATGAATGGTTATGAGTATATACTTCCTCAAAGAATTTTTTTTTATGATTATGGATTATATCCATAAATAGTTCAATTAGTGTTAAGTGTTTTACAAGTATTGAATTATGTATTTTGATTCATAAACTAATCTAGTTTATGCCATTGTTTAGAAATGGCACATAGTGGAAGGAATGGAAACTGTATCAATGCACGCACTCCGTGTAGGGATTTACCTCCTACTCAAGGTAATTATTGTGGATCTGGAGATACAACTGGTGATGATCAACTTATTACCATACTGGGACAACTCACTCAGGTTATGAATAATAACCTTACTCGTATGGAGCACCCTGATCCGCAACGTGGAGGATCAATGTTAGACCGCTTCATGAGGCAACAACCGCCAACATATAATGGGGGTACAAATCCATTAGTAGCTGAGCAATGGATAAACTCCTTAGAGAAAATATTCCATGCCTTGGGGAGTAGCGAAAGGGAGAAGGTTGTTATGGCAGTCTACCGCCTCACTGGAGATGCCGATCAATGGTGGTCGCTGATTCAAAATACAAAGGAAGATGAAGAAGTATCAAGTATGGAATTGAGGGAGTTTAAGGACATTTTCTTAGAAAAATACTTTCCACATGACCATCGAGCAGGTATGGAAAGGCAATTTCTGAGTCTGAGGCATAAGGAGGATGAAAATATCGCAAAGTATGAGGATAACATTACAAGGTTAGCAAGGCATGCTGCAGATTATATATGTAACCCAAGAAGTAAGATTGATCGTTTCTTTGATGGGTTAAAACCATTTCTATGTCAAGCTTTAGAATCACAATATTTCTCAACATACGAGGATATAGTCTCGTGTGCTATCAAGATAGAAAAGGAATTCTCTATGTCTTATGAAAACAAAGTAAAGCAAGAGAAGAAGAGAACGGTGGAACAAGAGAAAGATAAAGGGAAAAAGGGAAAGAAGGATTTTCCATTATGTGATAATTGTGGGAAGAATCACCATGGTACTTTTCTAAAAGGAATGGGAGTTTGTTACAAATGTGGAGAAAAAGGTCACCAGGCTCGTGATTGTAAGGAAAAGAAAGAGGCTATCAATGTTGAATGCTACAATTGTAGGGAAATGGTTCATTATGAAAATGAATGTCCTAAGCGTCAGGGAAACTTACCTCAGAAAAGGCCAAGGGATCAAGGAAAATCTTATGCTGTTACTACAGTTGAAGCAGAATAATTAATGTATTGGTGATTTTGGACTCATGGATTATATTCTGGTTATTAGAATAATGTGATATATATATATATAAGGATTGCACTGCAGTAATTGTTGATTTCATTAAGGTTTTAATATGATTAAGGTAATCATATTTTTGTAAGTGACAATAAGAGAAACTTTACCTTGTTTGAGGAATCTGATGATACAATTGATTTTGGAATTTAGAGTCCTTTTAGAGAAAGTCTGGATGGAGGTATTTTGGATAACTATAAAGGTTTGAATGGATTATGTTGAACTTTGGATATTATTGTTTAAGGATAAAACATTTATGAAGATTATTTTTGGAATATTATAATACTATAGTTTTAGGAAAAGGAAAACCTGTAGGGTGGGTCATAACCCATCGCGTCGGACAAAGCTGCAGGAATCGAACCCACAACCATAGTGCGACAGGCCTTTATTACCTACCACTAGCCTATAGGAAGTCCCTGGTTATTACAAAATAGTTTTACTAATCTAAATGATATGTGTTAATATTTGGAACCTTATACAATTAGGATAAATAGAATATTTTTGAGTTCTATTACCTTTTAGAGTGAAAGATGGGTTTGTGGTAAAAATTTATTAAAGAATGAAAGTCTACATAACAAGTATGTATATTCCCTTACATTCTTAGTAAATCTCCTAAATAAATTCCTCAACTTCATAAAAGGTAACTTAAAACAAAAACGTTGCCGGTTAACTTTTCCAACTGGGGATTCAATGACTGTTTAACCAATCACAAGTTTGTGATTTTCTTATAGTGAACTTTCTCCTAATCCAGTGTTCTACAACTCTCCATCAGACCTTGATGGTTTTTTTCTTCCATATCCATATTTTCATAGAATCCTAGTATGGTCTATCTCGGGTGACCTTTGTACTTCTCTTTCTTTATTTTAATGTTATATTTTTATTAACCTTATTTATGATGTGGGTTTTCCACAAAGGTATTTTCTATTTTCAACCATTTATTTTCAAAGAAAAATTTCAAATTTCGAGGATGCTATTTATTTAAGGAAGGGAGAATGTAACACCCCGAGCTTCCATGATACACTTCTCATTCAATAATGCAATAGCTTGCATTGTACGCAACTTCGAGTTCTAACACACCATGACTAATCAAAGTAGCCGTTATGAATAGTAATACCTGTTGAGTCAATAAGGTTTTCCTTATGACTTTTCCATTCCTTCTTGTTTTGAAAATCACAAACACCTTATCTTTAAGGAAAATCGCTTTTGTAAGGAAAAATGCTTTCTTAAGGAAGATCGCTTTTGTAAGGAAAAATGCTTTCTTAAGGAAAATTGCTTTCTTAAGGAAAATCGCTTTTATAAGGAAAATTATCCTTATCATATTTTCATTCATATGTTTCTTAAGTATGAGATTCAGATTCATTTTCTCGGAGTCATTAAAACTTTGATATAAAAGCATTCTGTTTTAGGATTCGGATTCTGGACAAGAACTATAAGGAAGTTTCATTCCGAATTCCGGATATGAACTCTGACTAAGTTCTATTCCAGATTCAGGATACGAATTCTGAAGAAGAATTCTCATTACGAATTCCAATGAAGAATTCTCATTACGAATTCCAATGAAGAATTCTCATTACGAATTCTAATGAAGAAATCTCATTCCGAATTCTCATTACGAATTCCAATGAAGAATTCTCATTACGAATTCTGAAGAAGAATTCTCATTACGAATTCTAATGAAGAAATCTCATTCCGAATTTCGCAGTACGAATTCTGAAGAAGAATTATCATTATGAATTCTAATGAAGAAATCTCATTCCGAATTCCCATTACGAATTCTGTTGACGAATTCTCATTACGAATTCTGTTGACGAATTCTCATTATGAATTCTGATGATGAATTCTCATTACGATTTCTAATGACGAATTCCTATTCCGAATTCTCATTCCGAATTCACCTATTAAACAGAATCTGATTATCATTGTTTTATACACTCTGAATTTATTCACTCCGAACCTTCACTCTGAAATTTCTATTCCGAACTTTTATGTTAGAGTTTAAAACGATGTCGTGCATTCTGTTTCACTTGTTTTGTTATAAAACGATGTCGTCCATTTTGTTATAAACTAACCGTTGTCTAAGTGACACGTGTACAGGTCCGTCCGAACTTTAAGGAAAATATGACCATTGGAGAGGAGCCGAACTTACCTATAAATAGAAGCTCATTTGAAAGAGCTGAAGGCTAATGGCTGATGCATATGCTGATTGCTGAAAAAGTGCTTACACGCTGTTGAAGTGATTTATAGAGAGAGAGTCTCTTATTAACTCTCAAAGCTTCGTGCGACTCTGAATGTTGGTGATTACATTCGAGGGCTTCTGGGGATAGGAAGACAAAGGTGCCGACTACCTTAAAGATCGAGGGCTTTCTTGCTGAGAAAGACAGAGGTGCCGACTACCTTAAAGATCGAGGGCTTTCTTGCTGAGAAAGACAGAGGGTGCCAACTACCTTGAAGTTGAGGGCTTGCGGGGATAGCAAGACAGAGACCCCGATCTTCGTATCGAGGGCTTACCCTGGTGTGGGTAAGACAGACTTTCTTGAAAGTATAAATCAAGGGACCTTTATCCAAGGTTGTTGGATACCCTTCACTTTGGGTTAAAAGACTATTATCTTGTTACTAGTAGTTTTACTACTTGTTTTTATTCCGCTGTAATTTGTATCTTAAGGAAAGTATAACTTTCTTATACTTCCTTACTTACTCTGATTAGTTTAGATTCTATACGCTTTAAGGTAGAATCTCATATTGTAACTTTTGTTAAGTTTCAATTTCCGGAATCATATTTCCGGAACCTACTTTTGGAATCCCTTTCCATGTTCAGTTCGGTGTTAGAGGTGTTGTGAATTTACTTAGTTTAACTTTGTTAAACATAGCCCTTTCCTTTTCTTAAGGAAACTCTAGTTATTCATAACTAACTTTAAAGGTTCCAAAGGAATTTTTAAAGTATACAATTCACCCCCCCTCTTGTATATTGAGCATCTCATATTATATTTCGATCCTACAATTGGTATCAGAGGTTGGAAACCTCTTACTCTATACCATTCTTACATTTGGTATCAGAGCCATGGTTACTGAAATACTTGTACTCACATACAAGTTTTTCTTGCTCAATTTTTTTTTCTTTCCGAACTTTGTCATTCCGTTTTTTTTCCATTCCGGATTTTCTCATTCCGAACTTTGTGATTACGAATCTTTGCTATTAACAAGTTTGTGTGCAAAGTTATTTTCAGTATGGCAGGAATTAATGTTGGTTCTATCGACAATCTGAATCCTACAAGGCCACCAATCTTTGATGGTAATGACTATGAATACTGGAGAGATCGTATGAATACATATGTTATCAATACTGGAGTAGACAACTTTGTGATGCTTACTGGTGATTATAAAATTCCTGACAAGGAAGTCAGAACCTTTACTAACCAGGAAAAGCAAGAATATCAACTCAACTATAAGGTACGCAACACTTTACTATGTTCAATGACTAGAAATATATATAGCCAAATTTCTTCTTGTGAAGAAGCTAATTGTATATGGAAGAAGTTAGAGGTTACACACTTTGGGACTTCCAAGGTGATTGAGACTAGAAGAGCTATGCTTAGAGCTGAATATCATGGATTCAATTTTCCTTATGGAGAACCTATCTGTAAAGTACAACAAAGATTTATGACTATCGTCAACAGTCTACAATCTATGGGAGAAAAAGGTTTAGATGATGAAGCTCTTGTGGACAAGATAATTGATATTATGCCCAATGAGTGGGAATCCAAGAGAACAGCTATAGATGAGAACATGAAGGTTACTCAAATTACTCTTGATGAATTATTTGGAACTCTTCTACAACATGAAACTAGAATGAAGAGGGATGCTGACAACATCAAGAAAAAGAATGGAAATGGTACTGTTGCTTTTACTACAACTTCAAATCAGATGAAACCTAAGACTCCTGAGAGAGTAACCAGATCCAAATATAAGAAAGTTATTTTCCAATCCGAATCTAGTGAAAGTGAAGTTTCAGAAAATGAATTAGCCAATCTTGCTCGAAGGATGAACAAGATAGCTGGACAGAGAAACTTTCAATCCAAGTATAAGAAGAAGGATAGGAAAGATAAGAAAGATGGAGAAGTTACTTGTTATGAATGTAAAAGAGCTGTACATATTAGACCTGATTTCCCTATGCTCAGAAAGAAAGAAAGAAAGGAAAGGCATTCAGACAGGAACAGGAAGAAGTATTACAAAGCTAAAGCTAAGAATGTTCTGAAAGCTAATGACACCTGGAGTGCCAGTGGTGGTGACTCTTCAGATGAATCTTCTGAATATGAATCTTCCGGACAGAAGAATCTTGGTCTTATAGCCAGATTACCTATTGATAATCATTGTCTTATGGATAAGGTACGAAATGCTGAATCATTGACCAATGTTTCTTTAAATCCTAATGATAGTAAGTATTATAACTCTTCTGATGAAGAATCATCTTCTGATGAGGAAAATACTTTACCTACTTTTGAAGAAGTTTCTAGATTTGCTGAACTTCTTGAGATTGAGAATTCCAAACTCAACAAGAAACTTGATAAGGCAAACTCTAGGAATTCTATTCTTACTAAATAGATATCAGATCTTTCTAAAGATCTTGATAAGAAAAATGCTGATTTTGAAAGTATTTCAAAAAATCTTGAGGAAGTAAGTTCTGAGAAGAACAAACTTTCTAAAGAATTAGAAAAAGTAATTTCTAAGAAAAATGTTTTCGAGCCTAACTCTTGTTCCAAAACTAATGATTTTGAGGATAAAAACTTGGTTGTAAAACTCAAGTCCAAAATTTTTTCCTTAAAGAAGTGTTTATCAAACTTTACCCATGGTAAAGAAAATTTTGATAAGATGTATTCTCAAATACGACCTTTAAGAAATAAATCCGGATTTGGTTATACCCATGCTAAACCAGTTTTCAGTAACAATTATTTTGTTCCTCAAAGTGCCCCATTTTGCACTAAATGTCAGTATGGTGGTCACTGGGCAAAAAATTGTTCCTTAAACAATAACCAATCCTTAGGTTTTCATAAAGCTTATTTTTCTAAGAAAATGTGGGTTCCAAAATTTTATTGTCTGGAAATCTTGGATCCAAGCAAGTTTGGATTCCGAAAATCTAACTTTGTTCTTAATTTCAGGAAAATAAAGAAAGTTCCAGCAACAATATTTGGTACATGGATTGTGGCTGTTCCCGGCACATGACTGGTAACAAAAGCTTTTTTGAAAAGATTGTCAAAATAAAAGGAGATATTATTCTTCAGTTTATCGGAACGCAAGATCAACTTGCTGATATTTTCACAAAATCTTTGCCTTCTGATAGATTTGAATATATTAAACAGAAGTTAGGAATGATAACCGTAAGGTAATCTTCCTTAATTAACTTTCTGTTGAAAAAATCTCCTTACAGTAATAAACTCCTTTTCATAGGGGGAGTACATTTTATTGTTTGTTTAACAAAGTTTTTCAAAATTTGTTTTCAAACTTTTCGGAATGGAACTTCCGGAACTACCATTTTTCCAGAATGGATATTTTCGTACAGAATACTTCTGGAATGAAAGTATTCGTATTGAAAATTTCCGGAATGGACAACTTTCGTACCGGGACTTTCATAACCAGATTTTCGTACCAAGTTTTGTTTTTCATATTTACTTTTTCGTATTTACTTTTTGGTATTAACTTTTTCGTATTGACTTTTTCGTGTTGACTTTTTCGTATTTAGTTTTTCCTATTGAGTTTTTTCGTAGTCGTCTTTATATTACCCATTACGAATAACTTTCCTAAGCCAATCCGAAAGGTATGATTTTCTTACCGAAGTTTTCGTAATCATATTTTACTTACTGGCAATTTCTTATAGTTTGTTTTTGGTTTTTGGATTTCTTAATTCTTTAATTTAATAAAAACCTCAAAAAGATCGGATTCAAGCTCTCAACCGTCATATTTGATCTTAGATCATTCTAAACCGTTAGATCAACCGAGGAAGTTGAACCGTCATCCCATTGCCTATATAAAGGGGACCCTATTTTCTCATCCCACATCGATTTCAAGCTTTTGCGTGCTGAAGCTCTAACTCTCTGATTTAAGGCCATTCCGAACTTCAGTCTTCTCAGTTCCGAACTTCTCAGAGACTTCAGATCCGAATGTCTGCAGAGTTAGCTTCTCAAGAAATGTCTTCAACCAAGACTATTTCTCAGTGGTTAGTCTACAGAGATAGGTTAGTTCATCCGAATTTCTTCAGCAACTACGATTCTATCATTTCGAAAAATATCAAGCTGAATGGATGGGAAGATGTTGCGGTATCAAAAACCGGCAACCAAGATGAAGTCTACTCTGATGTTCTTGTTGAGTTTTATGAGTCGGTTGCTTTTTTCGAGGAAGATAATAGAGAAAAATTTTCTTTCAAATCGTATGGCAAGACATATAAGCTTTCTTACACCAAGGCTGCAAGCTTGGTAGGGTTAAGTTATGAAGGTGAAGCCGAGTTTATTTCACACGTATTTCCAGACTCTTTGGGTAGTTTCAACAAGGAAAAGGCATTAGAAATTCTCGGATTGGATGATGACAAGGCTCCGAAAATAGCAAGCCTATCTACAAACTTCCGGATGCTGGAGTTATGGGTGCAAGGGATTATTGTACCGAGAAAAGGAGATAAGGATAGCCTGAAGAAAAGTGAGATATATATCTTAGATTTCCTGATAAATCTAAGGAAGTTCAACTTGATGAAGCATATTCTTCTTAATATTGAGAATTTGAAGAAGGGGAATCTGAGAGCTCAGATCATGATGTACCCAGCAATATTGACAAAGCTCATAGTTCAGTGCCTAGAATCTTTCAAGGTTGCTTGTAGTTCAAAACCAAGGGTGTGCAAGATCATGCTAGTCAGCGATGCCACGCTTAAGAGAATGAATGTAGCTTTCGACAAGAAGTTCAGAATGTTTACTGATCTAACTCCTCAAGAAGAAGTGGCTCCGAAATCTGCTGATCCGGAATCATCTAAGCCGGTAAGGAAGAGGAAGCTGAAAGAAGTCGTAGTCGAAGCTGAGGAACCCAAGTCTAAGGAAGTCCACTCCGCACCTCCTAAGTCTAAGAAGAATAAAACCTATACTGATGAGGTTGCAGCGAAGTGGAGAGCTGACAAAGAGAAGAGGAAAGAAGGGGATCCGTAGTTCGGATTGGATCCTGCAGAGGCTAAAGCTCTGAAAGAGAAGGCTGCTGATGAGCTCGAGAAACAAGCAAAGGAGAAGAAACTGAAGAAGAAAATGTCAGAAGCCGAGGCTGTGCAAGCATTGTTAAAATTCAACGAAATGGTTTCAGCAAACATTCCCGTTCCGAGATCTTTCTCTCTGGAATCTCTACCTGAGACTCCAGGAAGAAATCTTGCTGCTCCGGAGGAGGCTGTTGCTACGAATGATGAGGAAGAAGAGCAAGTGGAACAAGTTGAAGAGGCTGCTGAAGGAAGTGGTGAGACAGGAGATGTTCTCAAACAAGTAGATGAATATAAAGGAACTCCTTCGGAACACATCTCGCTCCGAACATCTGAAGCTCAATCTTCGAAGCTTGTTACTCCTGAATTAGAAGAAGAGAAAGGTGAAGAAGAAGTTTCTTGTCTGAGAGAAGAAGAACATCTTTCACTTGATGCTGCTCAGAAGGAAAATGTAGAAGTTGCTGATGAGGAAGATTATATTGTTCAAGTCTCTGATAGCGAGAAGAAATCTCCGGAACAGGTTTCTATTCCGGAAAAAGATAAGGGGAAACAAATTCTTGCTGATACCCCGAGTTCAGAAAAGAAGATGAGAAAGGAAGCTGGTAGTTCTTCTAAGAGGAAGTTGCAGCTTATTGAGGAAGAAAATTCCCCTAGCAAGGTTTTGGATTCGGAGTCATCTTCGTTGGGGCATGATTTTGTTGTCCAGTCTTTAAAGAAGTTGGTGGGAACCATTCCAACCTTCTCAAGCATTGACCCTAGATGCCAGATGCTCCAACATGCGCTGAATCAGAAAACCGACTCCGTATCTATGGTAATGGATAAGTGTGTTGAGATTGAAGCTCAGTTCAAAACATTCTTCGTTGGTTACGAAGCCCATAAAAGATCATGCAAAAGGATGACAAGTTGGTCTAAGAAAACTGTGGAAGAAACGAGGTTGCTGGATGAGTTTCAGGATAATGTTAAGGATGCATTTGAAACCGAGGACAAGAAGATTAATGAGGTGACTGCATCATTCGAAGAGAAATTGACAGAGGAAAAGAACTTTCGGATTCAGGAAGTGAGAGATCTGAATGGAAAGCTCAATTCCGTTAATCAAAGTTGGAAATATGAAAGGGATTATCAGATCGAGTTTGAAGAAAGGATGAAGGCTCAGGAAGAGAAGATGAAAGCTCAGGAAGAAAAGTTGAAGGCTCAGGAAGAAATCATTGAAGCTCAGTCAGCAAGAATAGTCGTCTTAGAGAATCAAGCAGAAGAAGATCACAAAGACTTAAAGAAGATCAAGACGATTCTTAAGGGGCTAATGTCAAAGGAGAAAGATCCGAAATGACCAATCCGATCTTTTTGTTGTATTTTTTTGTTGTCGAGTTTCAAATCTAATGAGAATCGTGCTTGTTGTTTCTATTGTTGTCATTACTAATTTTTCAGGTACTTTGTTAAGTTTTTCCATTCCCTCCAATTCTTTTTGAAAATCACAAAGGGGGAGAAGGAAAAGATCCTTAAGAAAAAGAGGAAATCTAATAAGTGCTTATCAAAGGGGGAGAAAGGAAAATACCCAAGGAAAAAGAACTCTAATAAGAGTTTGTTTAAGGGGGAGTTTTTCTTAAAGAAACATCACTCCGGAAATATGAATACGATCCTTAGAGTTTCAAAGCCTAAGGGGGAGTTAGTCGTATTCATCTATATTCTTAAACCAAGGGAGATAAGCTTTAATGTGTTTCTTTCTTCTTAGAATAGCTTTTTCGTAAGGATGTTTGTGCTTTCCAAAAAGGGGGAGATTGTTGAGTCAATAAGGTTTTCCTTATGACTTTTCCATTCCTTCTTGTTTTGAAAATCACAAACACCTTATCTTTAAGGAAAATCGCTTTTGTAAGGAAAAATGTTTTCTTAAGGAAAATCGCTTTTGTAAGGAAAAATGATTTCTTAAGGAAAATTGCTTTCTTAAGGAAAATCGATTTTATAAGGAAAATTATCCTTATCATATTTTCATTCATATTTTTCTTAAGTATGAGATTCAGATTCATTTTCTCGGAGTCATTAAAACTTTGATATAAAAGCATTCTGTTTTAGGATTCAGATTCTGGACAAGAACTATAAGGAAGTTTCATTCTGAATTCCGGATATGAACTCTGACTAAGTTCTATTCTAGATTCAGGATACGAATTCTGAAGAAGAATTCTCATTACGAATTCCAATGAAGAATTCTCATTACGAATTCCAATGAAGAATTCTCATTACGAATTCTAATGAAGAAATCTCATTCCGAATTCTCATTACGAATTCCAATGAAGAATTCTCATTACGAATTCTGAAGAAGAATTCTCATTACGAATTCTAATGAAGAAATCTCATTCTGAATTTCTCAGTACGAATTCTGAAGAAGAATTCTCATTACGAATTCTAATGAAGAAATCTCATTCCGAATTCCCATTACGAATTCTGTTGATGAATTCTCATTACGAATTCTGTTGACGAATTCTCATTACGAATTCTGATGATGAATTCTCATTACGATTTCTAATGACGAATTCCTATTCCGAATTCTCATTCCGAATTCACCTATTAAACAGAATCTGATTATCATTGTTTTATACACTCTGAATTTATTCACTCCGAACCTTCACTCCGAAATTTCTATTCCGAACTTTTATGTTAGAGTTTAAAACGATGTCGTGCATTCTGTTTCACTTGTTTTGTTATAAAACGATGTCGTCCATTTTGTTATAAACTAACCGTTGTCTAAGTGACACGTGTACAGGTCCCTCCGAACTTTAAGGAAAATATGACCGTTGGAGAGGAGCCGACCTTACCTATAAATAGGAGTTCATTTGAAAGAGCTGAAGGCTAATGGCTGATGCATATGCTGATTGCTGAAAAAGTGCTTACACGCTGTTGAAGTGATTTCTAGAGAGAGAGTCTCTTATTAACTCTCAAAGCTTCGTGCGACTCCGAATGTTGGTGATTACATTCGAGGGCTTCCGGGGATAGGAAGACAGAGGTGCCGACTACCTTAAAGATCGAGGGCTTTCTTGCTGAGAAAGACAGAGGTGCCGACTACCTTAAAGATCGAGGGCTTTCTTGCTAAGAAAGACAGAGGGTGCCAACTACCTTGAAGTTGAGGGCTTGCGGGGATAGCAAGACAGAGACTCCGATCTTTGTATCGAGGGCTTACCCTGGTGTGGGTAAGACAGACTTGCTTGAAAGTATAAATCAAGGGACCTTTATCCAAGGTTGTTGGATACCCTTCACTTTGGGTTAAAAGACTATTATCTTGTTACTAGTAGTTTTACTACTTGTTTTTATTCCGCTGTAATTTGTTTCTTAAGGAAAGTATAACTTTCTTATACTTCCTTACGTTCTCTGATTAGTTTAGATTCTATACGCTTTAAGGTAGAATCTCATATTGTAACTTTTGTTAAGTTTCAATTTCCGGAATCATATTTCCGGAACCTACTTTTGGAATCCCTTTCCAAGTTCAGTTCGGTGTTAGAGGTGTTGTGAATTTACTTAGTTTAACTTTGTTAAACTTATCCCTTTCCTTTTCTTAAGGAAACTCTAGTTATTCATAACTAACTTTAAAGGTTCCAAAGGAATTTTTAAAGTATACAATTCACCCCCCCTCTTGTATATTGAGCATCTCATATTATATTTCGATCCTACAATACCCACCTTTTAAAATTATAGAAATTTTATACTTCAAAATGGACTTCATTTTTTTATTCTTAATATCTAAATTATCCTAAGTTGATTTTTTTGTAATATTATGAGAACTTCCATTTTTTATGAATAGTGAAGAATACTTAAAAACAACTTTTTTAATCAAAATAATTTATAATGATAAATTATACTATTGAGTGGTTTTAAAGTATAATTAGAATATATTTTTACCATTTTATCCAATGGTGTTCATTATAATTAATTTCAATTTGAAATTAGACATAAACAATTGTCAATCTTTTGATATATATTGTTTCTTAAAAACACGCTATTTGTTTTGACAGCAGGAATTAATTATAAAATTAATTAATGAAACTTATGTGTTTGGAATTTTTTAAAATAGACATCATTTTTGAATTTGTAATATCAATTATAGATTAGGGTGAAATTTTGGCATTGTTCTGAAAAACTTCAATTTTTGATGAATAGTGAAACCACTAAGTGGTAGTTAAATAACTGATTTTTCGTTTAAATGAAATATTACCACTTCTGTGATTTGATTTTCAAAAATCCTACATACATGGTTGTAATTATGAAGTAAAATGTGGTTCAATGGGATTAAAATAATTTTTTGGTGAATAGTAACTTTTAAGTTTAATTAATCGCGATTAAAGGTAATTAGTGAAATTTAAGGTAAAAATGATATTATAAAAATATGAAATGACCTTGAAACTTGTCCTAAACCTATTTTATGAGTCATGGCCGACCAAGACAATACATGGGTCAACTTGGGGACCCCATGGAGCCACTTTGGTAGGAAAATGACATAAATAACTTTTTATTTAAAGTTAAAATAAAAATGTCACAAACATAAGTTGTTTTACTAAAACAATTTTTAAATTTGGTTATACAAGTCATATTTTTGACTATAAATATTCATTATAAATATAAAACGATTTAATACATCATGATATTTTTTTATAATTTTTAGACATTAAATAGATTAAATTATTTATGACACCATGATGATGCAGCGATTACCTCATTAATTAACAATTTTACTAAAATGGAAGGATAATGTAAAATATAAGCATTAAACTTGTCCAAAGACTATTGGATGAGAATATTTCGAACCCTTATCACCTTAGCCTCGAATTAGATAAGTGTGGGACCTTTAGAATCCGAAAATCATTGTATAATAAAGTAACATTTCATTACTTTCCAAGAGTGCCCCTCCTCTCCTCTTATAAAAGGACCCCACCTCTACCACCTTACTCACACGTTCAAAGCCTTTTGGCTCGGCCAAACTCTGCCCAAATACTCTCCCAACTTCCCTCCCTTACTCCTAGAAGCCTCACATTGGGCATAATTCTTCCCAAGGAAGCCTTTGGCTCAAATCAAAAGAGTTACACGATTTTAAGGTAATATCTTCGCTTATGTTATTTTGTTTATTTTGCTTATCCAACCCCCTAAAATCTTTTTATTAATTTATTTTGTAACAAAAACAGTATCATCAATATACTAGGATATTTTTATAAGAAGTATTCTAGCTACACTTACACACACCTACATCTAATGGTTAAAGAACATACAGTTTCTGTGGATGGTGAATTTCTGCCTCACGAAACGATGATTGTTCAACACTCATATAACACCTTCAAAGGTGGCCATTAAGATGTCACTATATTTATAAATGATATATAATATGTTTATGTTTTACTTAAGGTTATGTATTTTTCATTTATGTCATACCTTTATTGTTTCCATTATGGGTAAATGCGATATTTTCATTTTAGGAAGTGCGGACTACCGCCCCCTTAAAGTGATTTGAATCGTTAATGCCATATGTGGGATGTATAAAGGATGGAGTAAATGATATTATATATGATATTATAATGGAATTATAATATACCTTTATATCATTATGATTTCATTAAATACGAAATAGAAATGAAAGTAGCGTTCATGCGTACGTACGGCTTACCGTCTCCATGAACGGTGCATTTCATTTCTTACCTCTAAACGTTATGGAATATTATAAATGCATGTATATACTGGATATATATGAGATATATGATATCTATATCATGAATATAATTATGGATATAATGGATATTTCACCACATGAACAACTTGTAATTATAAGAAGTTTATTTTTGAGTCAAGTACCAAAGATCGACAAAACAACCGTTATTAACTTAAATAATTACATAATGTTCATAACATGGTAATAAGTGATATAAAAGGAATAAAAAACTTGAAAAAGGTTATTAAACAATTATAAAATAACTCTAGTTTATTATTCAGAAGGTTAAAGAACGGTCGAGTCAAGACAGGACGCAAGGTAAGGGAACTTCTTAACCCAATTTCCATTCTTCGGGTTAATCTCCTAATTTCAAATTATTTCATGATATTATTATGATCTATCTTGTATTTGTACTTTCTTTATTTGTACTTATAGTGAATACACATAATAGACCTATTTTATTTTAAAAAAAATGATCTTTGTGAAGGACTTCGTCTCAATCTCCATTCATTGAGGCATATTTGGTTTTATACACAACTTTCTTCTATACGGTGTATAAACCCCTTTGACTTTTACGTTTATTCAAAAGGAATCTTTTTATATGAAGCGTTTTACTAAATGACAAAAAGGAATGTTTTCTTATCGTACGTATGCGGCGACAACGACTTCTCCTCCGTCGTGACCATTATTTGAGTTTCGACTTCCTCTACAAGCCATAACTTTTTTTAAATGAAAAATAAATACAAAGATTTAATTTTCTTTTATTTTGGTATTGAAAATGGTTTTGAAAGTGTTTTTATTATATCAATGTGTTGTATTCATATCTTGTGATTGAAATGTGGAAATTTTATGTTACATTTATGCATGTTTTATGTGATATGATTATGTTATGGTTTATGATATGTTTAAACTTGTTCATATGAGGAATGCATTGGACATAATAAGTGACAGGTGGAGCCCGCTATAGCTCCTCGATGCATCAGTAGGTCTCATGAGACAAACTAGTGTCTTGGCATGAGGCCTTGAAAAAATCTTATTGTAGACTTGGCACGAGGCCTTGGCTACGTCATTATGATAGTCTGGCATTATGCATTCCATCATTATGAAAGTGGTTATTGATATTTCATGTGATTATTCGACTAGTAGAATATCCATGTGAGTAAGTAAATGGAATTATTTAATTTTCCTTTTACCATATTATGATAAAGTTCAAGTTTAAAAGGCTTTTGTTTTAGTTATACATTGCCTTAAATGTTAATGTTTATTTATGAAAGCTTCCGCTATATTGTTATCCTTACTGAGCATCGGAGCTCACCCATTTCAATGTTTTAATTTTTCCAGGATGTGAAGATGTATATTATGAATGACCTGCAAGGATAATATAAGGGGATATAAAGAGAAGATGTTGTAGTTTTGTTTTACTTTATGTTGTAATTTAAGACATATGAATGTATCTAGTGTTTCCAAGGATACTAAACTAATCGGTCTTTCGAGATTTGATCTTTTGTGATCATGACAATGCTACACAATAATGCACCGACTCTGGGTAACTGGGGTCGGGGCATTACAGTAAGCCTTGGCGGGATATATAGAGGCTAATTTTTGAGACGCCACTAGACGAACATCCTCTTCCAATGCATCAAATTTCATTCCTATTTGACATGATGGTATATGGTAGATTTTATTACCATATGATTCATTCTACTGTGTAGGATATCTTCGGAAAATGGAAGTGGGGGAATGAGATTTCAACATGTCTTCATAAAGGAGAAACTCATCGTCAATGCTGATGATCTCAAGGTTTCATTATCCCAAGAGGAGGCCATCCATACTTAAAAGATGGTGGAATGTATGAAACATGTTAATTATAAAACAATTCAAGAGTCTTACCTTCAACAGAAATTTGATTCCACTTAGGGGGAGCTCATACAGCTACAAAAGCCATTGGAAGAATCCAAAATTGATGGGTAAACTACCATTATAGCTATAAAATAAAGTACTTTTCCAAGCCAAGGAGATCGACGACGTTCGATTGAACAGGCTTCAACAAGTGTATGATGGGGTTAGGGAGGCCATTAAAAAGATAGTGTTATATTGATTTTCTCTTGTAATGTATGATGAAGAGACATCATCTTATGAGGGCTCATCCGATTTTATTTTATCTCATAAATGAAAATAATTTAATTTATAATCATATATTCCTTCATCTTTGTCTTCCTTCTATGACCATAACATATTATTGAAACTAATTTTCATAACAGAAAAAATATATTTGTATAATTCACAGTGATGGGATGGGGAGATCCTATGATTTTTTCCTAATCCATGGGGCCTAGTGAGCATAGTATAACTACTCTTATTGTTGTATAGACTACCCTAGAAGCATTATATATTTTTTTATCATCACCTTAATTTTTTCCCAAGATCAATATATATGAGACTTATTGAGTTTGGATTGTCTTCTTCTTGGGAAACCCTTTTTGGTTTTTTCATCCAAACACATTTTCTTCATTATATATATATATATTGTTTTTTTATAAACCATATAGAGTGTAGGTATTGGGATCTAGGACTCAATTTTTTTATAGAGTTCTATTTATGGATTTTCAAACTAGTTAGTACCATGTCCCTTTATATGGGTAGTTTATATTCGTGAAAGATGGATTAATGAGGCTATTTTTTTAGGTAGAACATTTTTAACCATACATTTTGAAATAATGAACCAAACAAATATTATGGGCCAAGAATTTTTGGAAATTATTCTCATATCTAGTGGGGAATATTGGGCCATAATTTCATGGTTTTTGTATCTAAAACATACTGTTAGGGAATAGAGGTGGTCTCTCCTGAGAAAGAAGTTACCATTGATTGAAAAACTAATTTTGTGGGCTATTTTATTAAAGCCCAACTAGGTTGCATATTACGTTGTCAATAGTGAAATCCATTCACTGAATGGCTCCAAAATGTGTGAGAAACTTATGAAAAGTCCAACTAGGATGTATTACATAATATTCAGGAAAATATGTTATTAGTAATTCTGAAATTATATTGATGATAGTCAAAGTTTATGATTAAAATTTCTCAAGACCAAGATGGGTGGTTTTTCCAAATGGAGGTGTATGATAATTAAGGGAATATCTGTAATGGTACTAGACAAGGATGGGAAACCCTCCTATATGAATTGGGTTCAGGTGAAGGACGGTAATTTTTAGATGGTCTATGATAGAAGAGGACCCTTTTTTAAAAAGGTAAAAGTATCATGTAGTTTGTTGTCATGTGTTCAGAACATCGATCATATAATTTAATATATTACAGTGAGAAAATTGTTTTATAATTTAACATATTTTAACTAGGATGGTATGCAATGTAGTTTAAATTAATACAAAAATGTCATCATCCTATCTAGTTTAAATTCATTCAAAAATAAAATTATCCTATATTGTTTAAATTCATAAATCATGGATATTATGCTATCTAGTTTAAAGTCATAAAACAAGGACATTATGCTACCCAGTTTAAGGTTGTAAAACCAATAAATTATTCTATGGAGTTAAAATTCATACAAAAAGTAAATCAGGGGTATATAATTTTAGTGTCTTTATAATATTACCGAAGGGTTGATGATTCTCCCACTCTTGGTAAATTTTTTGGCAATGTGTTACCATATTCATATTTGGGAGGATAAAGTTGTAAGCTATGATTTTGGGGATTTCTGAAAATGAAGAGTTGTGTGGGGAAAGTTATTAGGGCATAGAGGAGGTCTCTCATAAGGAAAATATAACCACAGATTGAAATACCCATTTTTTGGGATGTTTTATTCAATGCCACATTGGGAGCGTACTAAATTGTCAATAGTGGAATCCTTAGTCTGAACTGAGCTAAAATTTATAAGCAACTTATTAAAAGTAACATGGATCATATTATAACATAGTCATGAAAATGAGTCTTCATGAATTCTATAATTGTTATCGCTAAAATCCAATGACTGTTTGAAAAGATTTAGATTTCCCTAGGCACATAGTTTGAATCATGGGTGGAAATTACCTGAACATAAAAGGGGTATTTCAAGTAATTTTTTTCCAATAATGGGGAAAAGTGGTTTCCCATGTAGGTATAAGAATATCATAAGAATAATTGTTTCTATAGTTTTAGGTTATAGGACTATGACTATGACATTCTTGAAATGACATATGACATGTAACCTCTTGAGCCAAGGTCATTACTGCATACTTCAAACATGAAGGTGGAAATCATAAACCACTATTTGGGGGTTCTCAAACTAGGATAAAGGGTATGAGATTAATATTCAAGGGATTATAAATAACTTTTAATTATTGTTTTCAACACATTTTTTTCAGATTTTATAGGTATGGAATATTATTCTCCCAAGGGAGTTGCTATAACTATTCCACAAACTAGTTTTGGGGTCATTTTATGAAAGGAAAACCAGGGCATGTACTGCATAATCAAATAGTTGAATCCTTTTACTGAACAAACCATTTTATGGTCCATTTTATGCAAAGTAAACTGTGGGGTATTACAACATAGTCAGGAAAAAGATTTCTCAGGTATCAGACATTTTACCACCAGAAGCTGAAAAAATATTATGAAGATCAACAAATATTCAAGATTAAGAGCATGCCATGTGGAAGGGATAAGAGTTACCACAAAGGAAAATTTTTTATTATTATTGTCTATGTGTTGAAAGTCCCTTGTATAGATCTAAATAATATGTATAATGGGGACATCTTGGTTACCTTGGTGGCCCATTTAATGAGGGGACCAAAAATAAAATCTCAAGAATAGATATTTTTTTTGTTTGCAAGAGAGAGGTAATTTTTTGTTACCCTATCAATAGGACTAGGAAATAAGGCCTAGTAATTACTACATATTTTAATGGGATGATAACTAAACCACATGTAGTTCTTTGGGTACCATTCATTTTAAAGTCATGTGATAAGAACATTAACCATGAAGTTTAATGTCATGTGGTAAGGAAGAAGGTGTCTCAATGTGGGGAGAAATGGAATATCATGGTTGGACTAGAAAATAGGGAATAAATGTCACTATATATCTTTTCAGAGCAAGAATAAAGCCACACATAGTTCTAAAATAAAGGTCCCCACCCTAATTTAATTCATGAGTGTAGGAAAATGTGGGTTTTGTTTTGATATGAGTTAAGTCATCGAGTGATAACTGATATTGGGTCTTCTCAGATAGATAGACTCGCACATGGGAGAGTGGGAGTATTACCCATGTTTCACTATGGTTGGGACTAGGATTGGAGATCAATACCACACTATTCATCTCATCAAAATGAGAATCATTACCTACATAGTTCTTGATGAAATCGTATAGTTTTTTGTCATGTGAAGAGGAAAACTGGAATGAATTTTATGGTTATCCATCTAGGATGAAGATTTACCTATTATGAATTGATATTTATTAATTATTTAGGGGTTTATTTTACCAAAACCCATAAGCCCACGTGAGATATTCTTGGTGTGAGAAGCAAGGAGTGGAAACAATTTCTTCCATAACACAAAGGAAACACAAGTGAAGGATTTGGGACATTTGTATTTTTTGGTGGTTGTTCCAGTAGATATGATCCATGCATCAAAATGTATCTCATTAGGATGAGAATAATTCCATATATAGATCTTAATATGCATTATATTTTAATGACTTGCTGTAGGGATGAAGATGAATCGATGTGAATGGATGGAAATGATTCGGATGGGCTAGGGTATAAGACCCATGTGTCACTACATATCATGATTGGAGAAATAATGAAGCCACATTTTGTTCTAAAAGAGGATTACCTATGTAGCTTTAATTTTTACAAAGGGATTAAAGGGTATTTGTGGTTTAATTTCACCTAGACCTGAGATCAGAAGTCTGGGAATCACTACGTATCATTCTGAAGCCAGACTCAAGACACACATATTTCTCAGAAAAGATTCCTTGTGAAAGATTGAATTCATACCTAGGGAGTAAAAGTGATTTTTGTTTTTAATTGTGGATAGACCCGAGATTGGAGATTTGGGAGTCAGTACATATCCTGATGAAGCAAGAATCACACCACATGTAGTTCTCAAAAGGGTTACCTGTTCAATTATGATATGTATATTGGGAGTGGGGAATTTTTTTATTGTGGCTGGACCCATGGTTAGAGATCTGGGAATCACTACACAACTTTATAAAGTAATAATCAAGACACATATAGTTATTTAATTTTTCTCCCTCACCAACTTGGTTTTGACATGGGAAATGGGTCTTAAATATTTTACAGATTGATGGAGGGGCCCGAAACAAGAGGTTTCAATGTTACCACTCAACTCAGTATAATGAGAACCAATCTACATGTTGTCGAAATGTTACCTGTGTATATCTAGTTTATTCACAGGGAAAAGAGGGCTTATATTCTTTTCATCATGGTGAAGCCCATGGATGGAAATCTAAGTGTCACTACGTGCCCTATTAAAAATGAGAATCATGACACATTTAGTTCTTAAATAAATCATATAGTTTATCTTTATATGATGAGGATGTTGGCCATTAAACTTATCATCTTGTGGTAAGGGCATGGAAGTTTTTGGGATTATACTTTTAATTGAGGAACAAATTCCATTGTAGTGTAGCAATGATTTAAGTGAGGATTATGCATGAGAGATATCTATCTTTTCTTCCTCATGTATGACCAAGAGGGAATATTGACCCCATGAGGGTTATAGGTATATTATTCAGACTTAAACTAGATATGGATGCTTATATTTAAGGGGCCACAAGGAGAGTTTCAACTTCTATCACTTTGGAGGTTTCTTAATGTAAAATGAAGGGGACATTAACCATTCTATTGGATATCCTATGGTGAGGAAAAAGGGTGTCTTGCAGATTTATGTCATACGACTAGGGCCTTATGTCGTGTCGTTTATCATCATAAAACAAGGAAGTATGATTCCAGACAATTTAACATTGTGTAGAATGGACATTACATCATGAAATTTATGGTCATATGATAAATACCAAAAATTCAGTTTAATATATTGTAGCTAGGATGAACACGGTGCTATGTAGTTGAACATCCTATAACTAGGGCATATGTCATGTGATTACGTGAAATAAATTTTTAGTAATCTTTCATTTTTGGAGTCGTAATGAGATCTGCATCCATTGATATCAAGGAATATGCTCCGTTAGAGTTAACCTTATGTATGGTGTAAGGTCCCTCCCACTTTGTCTCAGGATATGGGGGATTTTTTACTAGAATCATTATAGTTCGAAGGACCAGTACCAATTCTCCTTGGAGGAATGAATGCAGGAAAACCTTCTTGTTGAAAGATCATGCTATCCAAATCTCTTAGAATTCCAAGTGATACAAGGTATGTAATCTTTTTTCATCTTTTCACTCCAATTATTTTAGCTATTTTTGGGATTGATCATTTGTGGATAAATCATCATAGATGGAAACATAGTGTGATGTAAACTGAACCTCAATGGTCAGGACTACTTTTTTCCCATATAACAGTGAATACAAGGTTTTATGTGTGGTAGTATGAGTCATAGTTTTGTAATCCCATAAGGCATGAAATAGTTTTTAGGGAAGTAATTTTTTTATTTCTCCACTATCTTCTAGAGTATGTTTGATAGTGTCTTGTCGAAAGATTCTATCTATCCATTTTACACTGCATAATAATAGGATGAATTGTTGGATTTTATGTTTCATTCATCATATAATTTTTCCATTTCATTGGAATAGAAATTTGTACCGTTATCCATCAATATCATATAAGGGATACCATATATGGTAATAATGTTATATTTGATGAATATAACAATGATTTTTGACCTGACTTCTTTGAGGGGTAGTGCCTCTTCTTATTTGGATATTAAATGAGTAGCAGTAATGATATGTTTGAAATGAGTGGCTGTAGCTGGAGGGTATGGTCCCACAATATCCATTCCCTATATGTAAAATTTTCATGAGTATTTGGTTGTGTGTAGAAACTATGGGGTTGATGGATGAAGTTTGAATGCACTTGTAAGGAATGAAATTTTATTGTGAATTATACACAATGTTGTGTCATTAAAGCCTAGAAATGTCTATGTATTCTACTTTTATCAAAAATCATGTATCCTGACTAGTGTTCACCACAAGATACAACATTTACTTCCTCCATAATAGACATAGTATTCACTCTGTCAAAACATATGAGAAGGAATATAACAAAGACTCATTTTTAGAGGAGATTCTAGTGATTTAGGCCATCAAAAAGGGTGAAATTGATATCTCATCATTGGATCTTTTATATTCTAGCACTTTCTATTGGGGGAACCCCATCTTGATGGTATTACATGATTAGAATCATCTATCCAATGGTATGGCCATATGGAACATGTATGGGGATGATTTCATTGATATACATTGTTCTAACATGAGAAAATGGGGACACCATACAATGATGGGTGATGTTAATGACCATTCCATCCCAGTTTGGATTTGAAAAAGTTGTAGATTAATTTTCCAACACATGTTCTTGGGCATTCTGTGATTAGGATATTTGAGTCAATGTTGGTTCTGAGGGTAATTCTACCATTAACCATCAAACATA
Source organism: Viscum album (assembly GCA_963277665.1). Classification (NCBI taxonomy): domain Eukaryota; kingdom Viridiplantae; phylum Streptophyta; class Magnoliopsida; order Santalales; family Viscaceae; genus Viscum; species Viscum album. The sequence goes on from OY728121.1 coordinate 538,540,391, forward strand.
GTCAGATAGGGGAATTATATCCTCTTTTTTGATGGCGCAATCCCCATTGATCTGCTTGATTACCTAATATATGTCACCTTTCAACTGAATATAGTTTATTGGTATTTTAAGTGACAATTCTAGTCCTCAAAGAGGGATTGATACTCCACCTCATTATTAGTACATCCTTCTGATAACAAGAAGGTGTATGAAAACACTGCCTTTTTGGTGGAGTTAAGCACAATTCCTAACCTTTATTTGTTGATTATAGAGTATTATATTCTTTTTTCTTATATTTATCATGTATTTACCATCAAAATAAATTTCCCACAATTGGGGTTCAACATAAATAGAGAATATCTCATGATATGGTAATTTAGTATTTAATGATGTTGCTTCTGCAGATGGTTTCTCTACAAGGATGTTCTCTAAATCCTGGCCTTTCACTACTTTCAAAGGAAAAAACTATATATCAAACTACTACATAATAACCTCCCACCATGCTAGTTTTCCTTTCAATATAGGATAGATGAGGATAAATTTCATTCGGTTATTATTGAAGACCAACTGGATCTCTTTGTTCTGTAGGTAGTACCTCAATTTCTAAAATGTGAATATTAATTCTAGAAAGATCTTATAGATATATAAATAACAATTCCCAGCATCAATAATAGTTCAAAAAAGATAAAAAAGGCTGTTTTCATTTCTGACATCATTCTTTTTAATTTGGAAGGCACCCAATGATAAAATTATGGTCGTCATATTTATAATGATCGGTTTCCCATAAGGAGGTGGAATTAATTCTAATGGACTCAAGAGATATTTCTTGAGGGTGTAAAATTCTTCTTGATAGTCACTGGTCTACTGTTACAAGATCCCCTTATTTATCAATTTGGTTAAGGGTAAACAGTTTCTTGTAAGGTTGGATATGACACACATGATTTATGAGAAGTTTCCTTGAAGTCCTATCAACTAATTTAGGTTTTAAGGAAGTGTCATGTTAATTATATTTTTTGTTTTCTAAGGATCAACATTGATTCCATGATAAAATAAAAAAATCTGAGAAATTTCCTTGAGATTTCCCTGATAGTGCAATTAAAGGGGTTCATCGTCTGGCTATGTTGTCAAAGCTTATTAAAGATGGCCTCAAAGTCATCCAAATTATTAGAACATTTTTGGGATTTGACCACCAAATCATCAATGTAGAATTAAACAATATACCAATAAAAGGTTTGAAGATGCAATGCATATCACATTGGTAAGTGAAACTGGTGTTCTTTAAGACAAAGGGTATTACCATATGGAATAACACTCCTTGGGGGATTTAAAGGCTATAGATTATTCATTTTTTGGGCCACTGGAATTTTATTTTACCTTGAATATCCATCCATGAAAGGGATTTCTTTATAACTATCCATCACGCCAATAAAGAGTTCTATAATTGGTACAAGGAAGTCATCTTTGGGAAAATTCTAGTTGAGATATCTAAAATCGATGAAAACATGGATTTTACCATTAAAATTCTTTACTAGGAAAATGTTGGCTATCTATTTGGGATATTATACCTCTTGGTGGAAGTCAGACTTGATGAGCTTGTCCACTTCATCCTCAATTTTGGAGGGCTTAGTCGGGTGTTCCATTTTTCCTACCTGCTTGTATCCTCAATGATCTTCTGGAAAATCCAAGTGATGGGTGGCCACCTCAGGGTCATATCCAAGAATTGAGGTATAATTACAGGAGAAAACCTCCCAGTGCTACTTTAGGGATGAGGTATATACCTCATGTTCATTGGGAGTCATGGCTTCACTAATCAAATTTGGACATGGATCCTTTTCTATACCAATATTTATCTCTGTGAGGTCACATGATATGGTTGATATTACTTCCTCAAAAGCTAGAGGGAAATCCCTGAGGTTCTATTATTCTTATTCTTCCTCATTATTTACTTCTTTCGACTCTACCTGAGGATTAGGTGATGAAGAATGTTATACATAGAGAATATGGTGGTTTTTATATGAAAATATAGAAGATGAGGAAACCATTTTGGGATCATTTTATAGCATAATGCCTTCGTTGTGTCTTGAAGGGGGAAAAGGGACTGAGAATATGCCACTTCACTTTCTTCTATTTTCATGGAAACTTATTCTATCTGAGATGACAGAACTAAGATTTTCTGGAGCTCATGGGATGGAACGAAAAAAATTTCATTCAATATTTCATTATCACTAAAAGAGTTTCCAAACTATTCAATGTCACCTAGCTCAGATATCATAATTTACATCACTAAATTTACCTAATGCGTGCTCAAATTTAAACCCCATTTCTGAATTGGTTGATGTGGAGCACATATTTTACACTAATATATGTGAAATTGTTATAAAAAATCATTTCCCTTCAATTTGTAACATTAATTAGTGTAAAATTATCATCCATGAATTGTTTCCCTTCATTATGTTAGATCATGTATCAATGTATTTTGATTCATAGGTTTGAATAGGGACCTTCCAACATGTAATGTTCCAATTTGACCATCAATGTAGTATTTGAGGTGTTGGAGGTATGAAGAAGGAATAGATACAAGCTAATATATCCAAGGACTTCCCAACAGAACATTGAAGGTTGTATCCAGTCCAACAACCCTAAATTCTATGCCATACACTAGATCCCCAAACTATGTCCTGGGTTCAATTTCACTAAGATGCATTTTCTCATTCTTGTCCTAACCCTATAAAATTAGGTTGGAGGGGGGGGGGGAATTTGATTCATTAAAACCTATTTAGAAAATAATTTTGATTGGGATCAGGTTGAAACCTGATCAATTTTCAATGAATTCACATCAGATATTAATGTCATTTATCCTTATATATATATACCAGGGGCTGACATGTCACTGTATGATAGTAACCTCATCCTGGACTATGAAAGATATGACTATAATGTATTATTTATGACCATTATCTACATGATATAACATGGAAGCAACCAACACGACATCAAACTCATGATGGATTTAAAAGGCATCAATAAGTGCATCTTAGAGGTCCTTCGATAGACTCAATGCATCTAATATTGACAACATAGATTAAACATGGGACAATTTATTAAATAGATCATATTTATAGTCCAAATGTCTATTCTTACGATCTTGGGGATGTACTTTGGTAGGAACTTTAGGAACTGATGTTCGTGATATGGAAGGACTATCCCTTGGGGTAGGAGCTGAAATTGCTTCCTCTCTTAGTGGATTAAGCTGTCTGGGTCATCCTACCCACCAAGGTTGATTAAATGGTGGAATATCCTCTAACTGATCTTATAAGATAATAATATTAGTTAAGACACTATCATATGAGGAGTAAGAACTCCCTTATTCTTGTTGAGCTTGTGGGAGAGATTTACCCTGAGTTTTGACCACATAGACAGTTCAAGAAGGGGAATGGTTGAAGTAGTTACTCCTAGAATCATTATGTCAAACCCTATATCCTTGAATCTAATGGCCTCTTCCCCTAATTACCCAATCATGTGTAGGTAAATCAGGTTCATAACCACACTCATCATTTGATAAGGTATTTTTTAAGTGAATAACATTAATGGAACCAAATACCTACTCCCTATATGATGAAGATTCCATATCATGGGTTGATTCTTATTGTATATTTGGAAGGGAAGTTCTTGTTCTTTTAGTACTATAGGCATGAATTCTTCTAATGTTAAAGAAAAATTCAGCTTCGACATAGGCACATCTTCTTGTGTTGTCTTCTTTCTTTTCTGAACATGTTGCTTTCTGGAGGATTGGCTTTCAGAGCTCAGATTTGTCGATGAAGTTGGGATTGTTGTAGTAGAAGCAGTTGAAGGAACAATTGAATATTTTAGATATTCTCAGGGATTAGTGTGAGTCCGGTTGATCATTTTTCTAACCATATAGTTATGTAAATTATTCATACTCATGTTATTAACTTTTTTCCACTCATTTTTATCATTTGGATTGGTGCAAGAATCCTACACAAACTAAGGAAGGTGAAATTTTCAGTTTCACTTTCCTAGAATCCACCATATTTTATAATAGGTATTTGAAAAGAAAAGTATCTTAGATGCGTCACCCCTAAATTTTAGAGAAGGGGAAATAGAGATCATATTCACCTTATTTTCTAAGATTTATGGGTTTTGGAAACTTTACCAAGTTGTTTTACAATTCCTAGATGAAGAAACTAGGTACTTGGTCATTTCAAAACAAATAGAACTTGTTTTTAATATCCTCAAACTATTTCCATATCTGATCTGTTTGATCATCCCAGATAGAAAAATAATATTTCTAATTATTATGATTTTAAAACACATGACATGGTGTGGGATTTGAATTAGGAGCGAGTATATGGTCTGCTTAAGTGTAATAGTGGATGCCTATACTTTTCCCCTTCTCCTTATCTGAGTTGATGTAATCACTTGGTCCTTAGCGTTGGTATCTCTGGTGGAGTCTTCCACCTATTGAGAAACTAAGGCATGGTCCTGAAACCATCTTTTGTATTTGAAATGGATCAACAAGGTGTGAAACTCATCATGAATATTTTTTACATAGGTGGGAACAAACTATTCTTGAAGGAGTGGTAGGTTTAATGAGTATGTCCATCATTCGCACTAAGGAATGAAATCAGAGACTCTTTCGTTCTCTCATTTTTTTTGATGTTTTTAAGATCAATGACTATTTTCTTCTATAGTGTAATGTTGAACTGGAAGAGAAACTTCTGACAGAGATCTTTCAATTGAGTAATTGACCGAGAATGCAAGCTTTTGAACCACATAAAGGATGGTACTTGTAGTGATTACACAAAGAACCTGAGATTAAAAGTCTCTTATTATTCAGGGGTAATAATGAAGGGATCACAAAGAGATACAAAACATATAAATTGTTTCCCTAGGTCTCCCAATCAATTAAAAACTTGAAATTTAGGTTTCCAAAAGTTTGAAATGGGAAGAGTTGGATCTACCCATTCAGGGTGAAGCTTCTTTTATAGATGTATTAGAACATGTCATTCCTCTATGGATTATAATTGATATTTTAGTGACTTAATATTATTCATAAGAATTTTAGGAATTTCTGGCTGAGTCAAATTTGGGATAGGTGTGGCAGCTAGAGCCTGAATAGGTACAGTGGCTAGTAGGGCAATTAGTGGTAGTATTGCTAGCACCTACCATGGGTAACCCATAGGGGTAGGACTATAAGTATGTGTTTTAACCTTATCTATTTTCATACTCAGTAGAGGGTAGTCATTATTTTCTACCACAGGGTCCAAATATATTGGTGGTTGGTATCCCATATTGATTGGACATTCCATGCCTGCTTCAGTTTCCTTGGAAGGCCCTCTATGTTGAGGTGAGCCAACTAGAAGTAATTGTTGAGGATATTCTTGTAGAACATGTCTAGAAGGAAAGATTCCTTAGAGTAATTTTTCATTTTGTTTCATTAATTATTTATTCTCTTCTTTATACATACCAATTCTTTCCTCCACTAAATTAGTCTTGGCCTCTCTAGGAGGAAGGAAAGACCTGATTTAACGCTAACATTTGTCCTTCTTTCGAGGTGGTAAAGGTAGATTGTTCAAGGGAGTTCCCAAATTTAGGGAAATCATTTTGTTCTAGGTATGTAAACCTCCATAATTTTTTAGTGTGGATCCCATTGTGAACTATTACTTATTTTTATACATCCTATGAATTGGTATCAATTTCTAGAGGATCCTCAATTGTGTCATTGATGAAGTTAAATAATGAGAAATGGATTGTGGGCATTATATCAGTGTCTTTGTAAGACCTCCTTATTATTCACCCTCTACAAGGCTTTTTTCTCCTTTAATAATTCTTTGAGAACTATTTTGTGGATAATAACCCAAATGGAATGTCCATATTGTTCAGTCATGCATGTTCCAAATAAAGGAACCAAATCATGGGATTTGATGAACTAGGCAGATTCATTCTGTGGAATTTTCCTAATATAGAGAAGACAAATTTTCATTGAGGAGGTTGTTATTATAGTGAAAATCCCCCATCCCCAAGGGATGGGGATATTCCTATTACACTTTCACAACCCATTTTCCTAATTTTTTGACCTCAATGGTTGGGTTAAAAAATAACCCAACCCTTTGGCCAAGGGTCACTGTCAAACTGTTGGGGATAATAATACCATAGATCCCCTTATTATTCTATAAAGTTTTGTTCAAATGTGGGATGGGGGAATCATTTATCATGATCATAAATCTCCCATTTATAAAGAAATTTATGGCATTTAAAACATATGTGTTATCTTAAAAGAATTCCACTCAAATAGGAGGGTTGCACGATATTTTTAGATTTTTGTCACAAGTATTTTTCAATATCCTACTCTATTTTCTACTAACATTAGTGAGATCTAGCACAATCCTATTTTGTGGAGCATGTCTTTGGTTATGAATAGATTCCATTTGTGGGAGCCGATCTGAGGCTATGAAATTTCATGATACCACCATCCACTATATTTTTTGATTAAGTAAAATGGTGAAATTAAATGATCCATGTGCACCTCATCTTATAATATAAACACCTGATGGGTTATCCATGATCATCTATTGTAACATCATTAATAAACCAAGGCATGGGAGTTGAAGGGTTACTTTCTATTTCTTGATATTTATATGTCATGAAGTTGGGAGTGATTACCAATCAATTTGGTGTTTCAACCCTTCTATTACCTTTACATGACTTTTCTACTCATTTTATTTTAATACATTTTCTTTAATATGATGAAGAATTTTCCATAAATTGAGGTTGATGTCATTCATAAAATCTTTCTACAACTCCTCTTTAATACTATATTGAGGGGTGGAAAAATCTATAAAATTAATGGAATTTCATATTTAGAAAACTTCTTCCTCATGTTTAATATGTCTTCATTTTATTTTTCCAGATTTTCTTCTATTTGTTCTGAATAGAGTGGACAATTTCCTACTACTTTATTATAGGCCACATAATCAGTACACACTTCCTCTATACTAGAATGTTAGTATCCCAAGGGGGTTCAAAGAATTACAATCTCATTGGGATATATTTCATAAAATAAATGATTTGATCTACCAAAGAAAAGGCATTATACATGACTTTCCTTGTTTTTAGAAGTTCCTCACAATAGGAGGGGTTTATCATCACTAAATTTACAATTGGTGAATTCTCTTGAAAATTAGAAACACTACTGTGGAGAGAACATTCAGAGTAATTTCCATCAAGGTAGGAACAACATGGTGGATTATTTCAAGGGGAATACCCTATTTATCCTTGAACATAAGGCCATATGGAGGGCTTCCATGACTCTCATTTGGAGATGGTCTATTTAAATCAATTAGATTTTAGTCATGAAGTAATAATTCATGGTTAAGTGTCTAAAGAGGACCTTCAAAGCCACTACTAATTCTCCCAAATTTTTTAAGGAGATAGTAGGATCTTAAGAAGACATAGATAAGTGTCTGAGGGCTTTATGAACTCAATAATTAAGGAGAGTTGGATCATTGATCGACTCTTTATTTTTTAATCATTTTTTATAAGGCATCTTTTTGGAAGCCTTCTTTTGAGCGATTGGGGTGACTTCTTGGGGGAAGTAGTTGTCAGGGGTAGGTGTTTGCACCTACCTTGGAGTGGCCATTTTATTGGCTAATTACCTCTATTTAGAGTGGGCATATATTCTTGATCCAGTTGTCTATATAATATGGGTTAGTTTTTCCCATGACCATATTTGATGGGAGACGATGTCTGTATCTACTATAGGGTGACATGATGAAGATCCCCCCCACTTGTGGGGAAAGAGTTGTGTTTCCATCCATTAGGAACTATTTTCCTATCCATTATGATGTCCTTCCTTGTCTTTAGTATGTGTGTAGGGATTTTACTCTACCCTTTCACCATTTACAAGATATTCTTAGTGAATTCAACAATTTTAAAAAAGATATATTCCCATTTCGTGTCTAGAGTATCTTTATATGCCTTCTCCTATCCTACTTCTCCTTAATGTGGATATAGACAATAAAAAAGTGTGGGGAAGAGAGTTGAGTCCACCCCCAATTTTCCATCACAACATTTTGATCATCATTTGCAGGTGCTACCAGATGAGTCTTCTAGAAGGCATGGTGAATAAAAGAAACAATGTGCGCCTACTCATGGATTTCAATCAAACTTGTTTTGTAGGATTCCTTGAATGTTGCTCGAGGAGTCTGCTGGAAGGATTGGTGAATACAAGTTAGTGTGTGAACCTGCTCATGACTTTCCATTAAACATGGTCGGAAGTCTTCTTTGAATGTTTTCAGACTTGTCTACTGGGAGATATGGTGGGTTAAAGCAGTTATATGTTCCTTCCCAATATATTTCACTATAGTTGGTTGGAAGGCTTCTTTGGATGCTGCCAAACGAGTCTACTAGTTGGCTTGGTGGGTACATGTAGGTTTATGTTCTTGCTCGCGGTATTCCACCTTACTTGGTTGACATGATTCATTAGATGACACTAGACGAATCTACTAGATGGCTTAGTGGGTGAAAGAAAGTGTATATTCTTTTCGGTTGTATACCTTTATATTTTTTTGGATGGATTCTTTGGATACTTCCATACAAGTATTCTAGCCGACTTGGTAGGTGTAGGTAGGTGTATGTTTCTACTCCTGGTATGCCTCCGTATTTGGTTTGTGCTCTTCTATGGATGTTTCCAGATGAGTCTAATTTCTATTTTGGGGGGTGGGGCAGGTAGGTGTATGTTCCTTCTCATGGCATGTTGCATGATTTGTATGGAGTGTTTCCATGGGTGCTGCTAGGAAAGTCTGTTGGATGGATGAATAATGGAATATGGGTATACGTTCTTGCTTGAAATTTTACATCAAATTGGGTTGGTGGACTTATCTAGAGGGGGAAGAGGTGTGTCCCTACTCCATAGTTTCCTATTTTCATCTCTGAAGGGCCATCTGGCATACCTAGTTTTGAAGGTCCTAGGCTGGACAGATGAGGAAGACACCCTCATCATGTTGATGGTGCACTACCATTCCTAGTTGGTAGTGGAGATTGTTGGAAGGAACCCTTGAGGAGAATCCCAATGTCTTATGGATGAAGATATATTTGTCCACCTGATTCACCTTTCTCAGGGTCGGGAGGGAATGATTGTCAAGTTCTAGGGATAAGCTCATGAAATAGATGAAGACAACAGTCGACACCATCAACATCAGGGCCACTGGTCATCAATGACCATATGATTAGTGGGGCTTATAAAACTAGAGGGATTATTGGGAGGCCTCTATGGTTTGGATTGTAACAATTTTAGGGTATTCACATAACATTGAGTTTGACACTAGCAGGAAAGAAACTGGGTCAGTGATGACATCATTAGCATGAATAAAGATCTATCCTGAGCAGTAACCAAGGTATTTATAGGTGAATACTGGAATGAATCCATTGGATTGATGGTATCTTTGAGAGTAAATGAAAGAGAATATATGAAAAAATACAAGAAAATCTAATCAAAGAAGGATTATGTTTACATGAACACATGCAGGATTTATTTCCTTGTCCAGTCCTTTTTTTTCAAGTGAAAGGGTCATGATAGATGCATGAAACTGTCATATTGATTAAGGATTATTGTTTGGTTCACAATTTTTTGTTCATATCATAAATAGAACCTAAAGATGATTTTTTATTTAAAAAAAATTTATAATGGGTTTGTTCAAGGAACCAGAAACACCCAATGGTTCCGTATCCTAAGGGACCTTCTTTCCAAAGGAAAACACTCATTAGTGATTTTTTCCAATGATGCTTAATAACTCGCATTGGTTGAGAGGATGAGAGTTAGGGATCATTACAGCCTTGTGGGGGGAATTATTTACTAATCCATGAATCTTTTATAGATTTAATAAATGTTCATGGATCCTTTATTGATTCTCAAGTATGATGTGGGTCATCCCAGAGTTAACAATCAATTATTATAATGTATAGATCTTAGATTCATCAATATGTATCTGAGGTTCTTCATGAGTAGATATATCTCTATGTATCTAATTTTTCCCATTGATGGTATCCACTTATGTACTACATAGATATTATTTGGTCATTATTACATCAATGCTGGTTTCCTAACCACTTATTGGGGAACTCTAGAGTCTATTAACATCCACGGAGAAAATATTGGTTATTTATGTTGGGATCAGACCCATAGATGGGCTTCCTACGTATCCTTGTTAACAGAATACAAACCCATGTAGTTTGGAGCCGCTTGATGGAGCATATAAAACCTTTTTAGTTTATGTGTTAAGGACTCAGCTGTAAAGTTTCATGTTGTGTGTAAAGGACATCTTAGAAGAATATTCCTAGTGAATTATTGGCATGGATCATATGCCGAAACTGCTAAGGGAACCTAGGAGGAATACAGATTCCTAGGATGTAATATTCCTTATTGGTAATATGGCCCATAGAATATAGGCTTTGTTTTAGGTGATTGGGTTTGGACTTCATGGAGGCTTCCAACGTATCCCATATGGATGGCAATCAAATCCCACACAGTCTAGTTGTGAGGAACCACACCTATGGAGGCCCTTGGGTTTGTCTCATAGGGGAGTATGGCACTTTGTAGAGATTAAGTTGAGGCTTACTCCTAATAAGGATGCCCAAAAAATTTGATAACATGATTGGGTCATAATCATAAGAAGTTTTCCCGATTAAGGGGACCTTGAGGGGTGTTTAACACAGGGATATTTGGGGGTTATAATTGCGGTTTAATCCTAAAGGGGATTCCCATTGAGGTTGGGCCCAAGGTGGATGTTCGATGTATCCTAATTGTTGAAGGGATTATAGTTCTAATAGTTCAATTGGTTTGGATCATGTGTATTTCATGATCACCACTAACCTATGATCCCACATGAGTCATGATCAGTGTGAGAAACAAGAGGAATTAAAATATTTAGAAAACCACACAATCTGCTTTTATCCACTGGTGGACATGAAGATAAATCCCAAAGGTAGAGTGATGGTGAGTTGAGTGTTCCCACCTTCTCTGAAGCCTCTTATGATGACGTAAAAGGTTAGGTCTATGATGCTTCCCTATATTCACTTTACCATAAGATGGGTCTTGGGTATAGAGAATGAGGAAGGAAGGGAGTAGGGGGGAGAGGATAGAGCTTCAATACCAATCCCCTCTCTAATCAAGTGGATAGGAGGCAGAGAGGAGTAAGGGTGAAACCTCCTACAAGAATGGATAGGGGATTACTCTAAAAGGGATTCCCATGATTTGGTTACAAATCAAGTAGGAAGATCTCATTCCATATTTAATTTAAAATAATGAATAATCATTTCCATCCCCACCAGGAACTAGTGGCTTCGAGTCTTAGAGACGATAATGGGAGGACATGGTCCACACCCTAGTATCCTCGTCTAGAAACTTCTTGACACTCCCTAAAGTAGGGGTCCTCATGAACATATGTATACACAATAAAATGCATCCTAAGAACCTTGATAGGACAATCAATCAAGTAAGGGAATTTTATAACCATAGGAATACACACACCAAATGGGGGACACACTGGTGTTCCACTCTCCATGGTTGTGCAATTCTGAAGACTTTGGTAGAGTTTTAAATTTGATCTCTCTTAGAAAAGGTATCCAAAGTAATAGAGGCCCAACCCTGGATGGATTTGAAGAAGTCCTGATGAGTGTCTCATAGGTGTTTGAGAATAATGAAATCCCAGGAGGCTCGTATAGGGGGTGCTCTACACTTGTAGGCCTGGGTGAACAGGTGGAATATTAGGAGACATACCACTTGGGTAACTTAACATGGGTGAGGCTTTGGTCAATCCATTAAGAGTCGCCACAGGTGTTCCTAGAGGTGGTTCTCGTTGGTCCCTAGTTAAGGAAAGAGTCATCTTGCTAGTGTTCATTAACCATGGTGTGAGAGAGTTCCTCACAGATGTATTTTTTATTTTGATCAATGGGTGGACTTTATTTTCCTTATACAACATCAATTTTATATCCTTTAGATTTTAAAAAGCTACCTAGAAGGTCTTAGATGGGTCGAGAGAAGGTCTAGGGTTAGTAGAGCTTTAGTTGGACTTTAGAAATTTCTTTCCATAAAAATAAATAACCTAGGGTCTTATTTATAGGTGAACATAGGACCCTGGGTGAAGGAACCATCTCACTCTAGTATATTGCTCAGGCCGATCATGCATGTTTTCAGGCAGGATGATTGCTCAGGCTGACGCTAAGGTACCATGTGTGATGACGGTGCTTTGGGGTACCTGGTCAAGTAGAATTTAGAGGATTTTTCAATCCTTGACTGACTTCATTTCCCTTATTCTATTCTACCAAATGTATTTATCTTTTCCCCCTTTTAATCCATGTTACAAAAAAAAGTTTCAACAATGCCATTGTGAAATTATTTCTAAGGAAATATCTACAAAAGAACTTCCATCCTATAGAAATATATAGATCATTATAGGATCTCCTAGGTATGTTCAAATATATTACCTATATGATCCCTAATATAAAAATGCCATAATTAATATATGGACCAATATTTTTGATAGGAAAAAATTCTATGAAAGATATAGTGGGATAAATATATACTTTATTGAAGTCAATGCTCAGATTGCACAAGTGTTTGCATAAGAACTCTAAAATCAACTATCCTATACGATATGAGTTTTTCTCAATGCACATATAATGTAGGATAGTTAAAAAAAAGATGGTTTTAAAATTCACTATGGTTGGAATTATATTATTCATAATAATAATGAACCCTACACCAAATATTTAATTATATATATTCTAATATTGGCATGTTTAATTGTGATTTAGTAATGGAATATATGGACCAAAAATTCGAGTCTCTATATTTTGATATTTTTATTGACTTTATATCATTTATTAGTATTCAAGAAAAAACATGACATTAATGTTGAAATATAATAACAATGTAACATGATTGATTATTTAAACGTTTAAATGATTCCTAGATATATTATATGAAAAAATATTTAAATCGATCATCATGCTAATTATATTTTAATGTTACCTATCATTGAATATATACGATCATTATATTGGGAAATTATATATCAAGGTTAGTATCCCAAATGGATACCCTATGGATGATTTCTATATATTGTGAACAAACTGTTCAATGAAACCAATGAATTAAAATAAGATAATAGTTTAAAAAAAACTAATAGTGGGGAGTAGAAACCATAATTATCATAGAATAGTCATTTGGAATAAGGAGTTCCATATTTTTATAAAAGTTTTGTGGGAAAACTATTATCTTCCACGATAGATATATTGCTAAAATATGATAAATTATTATTTATTCTTACCATTTTCTAGGGCTTATGAAAATAAGTTTTCCAATAATGAAGTAAAGTAGCAATTTAATGGTTTAGGAAACAAGATCTACATGAATAGATTTTCAGGTTTTTAATTATTTTCATTATAAATATGTTGATTATGTGTTGATTAAGTACTATATGTAATAATTTTTAACTGATTTTTTCCTATGTCACATGGGATCAAATATCTCAAAAACCACTTGAGTTTTCCAAGGAGGAGATTATTTTTATAAGTATATTTCCATAAACATATGTTCTAGGAATATATGCGACATTAAATTATACATAATGGAGATTGATATTAAATATTCATGGTACATATATGGTAACTATCAAATAGAATTAAGATATATACACTAGTTGATAGTTAGGATTATCTGATAGTATACGAGAAAGTAAAACTGGATGACCTATTTGTAAATGGAGAAATGATAATACTAGTTTTTAAAATGAAAAAAACTATTGTTACATATAATAAATTTGATCAAGGTTATTAATAATTATGAGGTAATAAGGAAGGTAAATTTTTTAGAGTAAAAAGTTTCTATATCCCTAATAGTTGAGTACATTACGGCTAAAGATACAACTTCAAGAGTATATATAAGTAATTTACAATTTTAATTTTGGGTTATAAAAATATTAAAAATATTATAAATTTCATAATCTTTAGCTACTATATTATCTATGATTCTAGATTTATGGAATGAGAATAAGAAATGTTTACTCTAGGATTTAACTATTTGATGGATTTTCTCAATGAATTTAGGCTGCAATGAGTAGATTTTCCACAGATAATTGTGAAAGAATAAACCTAACCATTAAATAATGTGGTATGTACAATATCTATAGCTATAAAAAATATAATTCTTACCATCTTATAATATCTGATAGACTATAAGGTTATTAGTAGTTTTCTCTAGTGTTAGTGGGATTTAGTTAGTGTCAGTGCCCTAGAACAAACTACTTTGTGCATTATATTATAATAAAATATTAAAAGATCTAAATATTTATGATAAAATGTATTATAAAATTATGATTAATTAGTATAAATATCATTAATTTAATAATTTCCTTGGTTTTTTTTTATATTGAAATTAAATAACAGTTCCTTTCTATTATGTGATCCTTGAAGTGTTACAATAATGACCGTGAATATTGAAACCTAGAGTTAAAGTTTATTTTCTCACAATTTTATATAATAATATACAGTGTATCTAGAATGGACAAATATTTTAGTAGTCTGGGGAGTCCAGATATAGACATTACTCTCACCATATATTTGATAAAAATGATACAACTATAAATTCCAAGGAGAATAATATTATTTACACTAGCTTATCCATGTACATTAATTGTAATTCACATCCTGACATCCATGGTATGGAAAAAAAGTAAAATGGGGTGCTAGATTCTTATTTTGGTAAATTATACAATGGAATCTATCATAGAATAAACATGGATTCAATTTTATGGTAGAAATAAATTATCATTGAATAATTCCATATAAATAATCACATAATAAAGAAAATTATCCATGGATACCATAATAATGAAACATTCCATATGGATGATAGTATATGATAAAATATTCACAGAATGAATAATTATAGACATATTAAAATTATAATCAAGGCATCGTTCCATGACATATTACATCTATGAGTAAGGAATACACAAAAAACCAATCTATTATGTCTCATAAGACCTATAGATGCATATACTATATATATAATCTTGTGCCATGACATAACTTATTTATTCTAATTAATCCACCATATGAATAAGAAATAAAACGTTTTAAACATTACTTGATGATTAATTATCATTTTTAATTAAGAACTGGTATACAAAATATTAATATTTTCCCCAAACAATACATGAATTCACAGAATCAAAAACCATCCAGAGTAAAATGTTGAATAGAAATAATAAAATATATCCATAATGAAACATGATAATCTTTAACTTATGATGACATAGATGGAGAACACTTTTATAAAAACAATTGAAACTTTTATTTGAAAATAAATTATAACTCCCTCATTTTGGATGATGAAAAATATGTAAAACAAGGAAAACTATATTTAACATAAAAAACTATATTAACATATAAAGGGGTCTAAACATAAAATATTCAAAAAAGACAAAAAGATAAATTTTTAAAATTTTATAAAGTGATTAAATATAGTCAAAAATACCATTAACTTTCTTTGGATTATAAATAAGAACATTTTTGAATCATTTAAGTAAACAACGACATGGTGTAGAAAAGTTGGTAAAAAACAGAAAACAAATGAACATGTGGTTTTAAAGTAAAATAAATTTTCTCAAGTGTCATAATAGTTTTTTTACATTAATTTATCATCATAAATAATAAAATTAAGTTAATTTATACATATTTTTGAACCATTATCATGTTTATTCACTCATTTTAATTCCTACTTTAACATCCTGAATTCTTAAAAGATTGTAATTTTGATACTTTTGATAGTTTAACTAATATCATGGACGAGTTTGAGGTTTTAAATGACATAAAAAAGTGTTTCAAATATCACGGAACAACATGGTCATGATCACGCCATAATGTAGGATGATTTCTTCTTTTAGAAGGCTTGTGTGTAATGGGTAAAACCAACACACCCAAGGTTGGATGTGTAGTGCTGTGAGCCCCTTATGGACCACAAACATAGAGACCTCACTATTAAATGGTGGTGGGAATAGTGATCATAAAATTCATAGTATTATGGCCCCACAATGTAGTGGGTTGGGGTGTTAGATTATGTGGGTTGGTAATGTTTGTGGCCACCATGACCATGGTGGCAATAACCATTACATGGAAACAAATGTATAAATTTTCGAAATGAATGATTTAGAAGCTGATATCTTGGGGGTGTTACAATTATTAATGGATAAGAATATGATCATTATGAGGGGCAGTTTAATTAATTATTATCATTTTTAATTTGTATTAATTTATTCACCCTTATTATATTGATAGTTACTCTGATCTAGATGATTTTCTCATAAACCTAAGATGAATCATGGGATGATAAACCTTCCTTGAGAAATGAACTATTGTAATTACTTCATTATCAGGCTTGTTTTTATTGATCTAATATCATGGTATATTGGCTCTATTTTATAATTACTATTTCTGTGGGAGTCTAGGTTTTCTCCCTTGTAATTGATCTAGATTCACCATTGATGGCAGTTTTCATTTGGTATGTGATATGGTTTCTATCTGTTAGAATTATTTACTTCTTGAATCTCATTATATAACCCATGTAATGTTTTAGTTGAATACGTTTTATGCATCCCATGTTTTGTGTGTTTTATTTGGTTACAGAACAATATTTATTAGTGAATTGTGTCTTGAAAAAACATTATTTTGATATTAGCTGACTTGAGGTCAGAAGATCCTTACCATATAGAAAGTTTTTATATGGTTATTATAATGATATTATGGTATGCGATTGTGTGAATTTACCCAAGGTAGATATTTATCATGTGTGTATAGCCTGTGAAAACAATGTTTGAGTTTGATTACATGTTTGTGTGTGTGTGTGTATACCATGTGAGAACCAAGTTTGAGTTTTATTGAATGATTCTTCATTTTTTCCCCATGAGAACCATGTTTGAGTTTGATCACATGCATGTATATGTGTGGTAATGAAACTAATATTTGATATAATATGATTTTCCTATATGTGTTGTTCCCTATTTTGTGTCAATATATATAATTTAGAGGTTTTTATTTCTATATAAAATGATATGTGGAATATCAATGAATGGTTATACCTTAAAAGTGTTGTATGTGTGAAAAGAGATGATGTGATGATTGACTAAGTCATAAAGTATGGGTTTGATGATCTTGAGGACTAACTCGGGGTAGTGTTGGTATACGATTCCCATTTGGTCTGAACCGTGAATGAAAGGGGTACAATAAACTTGTGGTCTGACCCAAGGCATAAATTAGGTTTGATAGCCTTTTGTATTTACCCGTAATTGAGATGTAGATCAATGGAATTGTGGCATGACCCGAGGCTCATTGGACAAGTGGCTAATTAGGGGTATATGTGGAGTCATTGTGGTGGGCCCAGGACTATGACATTTTTGTGTGACTATTATTTTGGAAAGGAGATTATATTTGTATAAAAATTGTTCATGGTGTCTTGGTTCTCCCATGACTACTCGATACATGTTTGAATATTTCATAATAATTAATTTCCTTACTATCATTTAATACAACTATTATACCTGTGAATTTATGTTGACAATGAATTTACATTTTCATGTTGGGTTTATACTCACACCATTCTAGGGAATATCAATTTGTGTGTAGACATCACATTTATGGATAGAGGGAATGGAAATGGCCCAATGAAAGGTAGTTGAGGAGATGGTGCATATTGATAAAGGCATTACAGGATAGACTTTAGGTTTATGTTGTATCATATTTCTTTATTTATTATATATTGGTTGAAATTATAAAATGTGGACAATTTGGTTAATTTTCATGTTTTAATATATGATAACAGCCATTCCATCGGATAGAAATTTATTATTGTCTATCTCTGTTGTTCATATTTGGGATTTTATTTCTACTTGTTTATGAATGTGGTGTAGGACTCTTTATATTGATGGAATAATATCCCACCCCCCGACATCATTTTCACCATCCCTTCTAGTTGGGAACCTCTTGTGTACATGTAAGTTCACATGAGTTCATGTGGAACTCCGACCCTAACATGGTGATTCGGGTTAGGGTATTGAAAAGTGCTATAAAATTATGTATTAGTTTTCTTTTCTTATTAACTATGCTCGGGGAAATGTACAAATAAGTTACACTTTTTTGAACGTGGTTATACGATTCATGTAAGTTCATGGAAAACTCTTATGTGATATACCTCTAAGTTATCAGTGATGGGACCACTATTATAGCTATGTTTTTATGATTTTTACCAATTATAGGTATGTTGTGTTGGTACATTTTATGTAATTTGGGTTTCTTAAAGCATCATGGTTAGAAACATAGGATCACATGTCATATATACATGTTATTTTCTATATATTTTAGTCAATTTAATAAAATATATTAATCTATGAGTCAAGCTTCTATTATATAATTTGGTGAAATTTAAATTATTATAACTTGAAAAATCTTGTTATCATATGAATATTACTATGACTAAAACTTAGTTATAGATAACTAGGCATGCACCTTTGGTAGCACTCTAATGGTTGTTACTTCTGGTTTTGGGTAGCCTCCTCATATAGTTTTTCCTTAAAAATCCATTTTTAGTCCAATAAATTGATTAATATGGTATCTCAATTATCTATCATAGGTATATTGAGTGTTATTTTTTAATTTTATACTGTTATGCATCAAATACATCTAAGTGAACTCAAATTAAAGTACGTCCTATCTCCGAGTCAGATTGCACGGTGGTCTCCTCGGTGCTCTGGGATGTGAGTTCGAGTGGTTCGGTGTCTTGTGGAGACTTCATCTTCGTAGGCCCTTGTTGGTTGATGGTGTTGGATTCACGGTTCGGCTTGTGGGAGGCCCCATCACTTGTGATCTGCTCTAGATTCCATGTTCTTTGCACCCACCCCGGTTGGTTGGGTGTGTTTGTTTCCGAGGAGACTTTGGGATGTGTTCGTGCAAGCGGATGGGCATCCAAGGTGATGCGTCTGACGATTTATCTCTATGGTTTATTTCATCATCGTAGAGTTCCTTTCTGTGTTTTTTGGGTATTCTTGTGATTTTTTTGGCGATTTGTGTTCATACAATGTGTATGGAGTGGATGTTGAAGGTGAAGGGTGTTTTTGGTGGTCGACGTCGATGATCTGGACGTCAGTGTCGAGTGATGAGGATGATGATGATGGTGATGGAATCTACGGTGATGACTATGAAAATGATGAAGGTGCTGGTTCCAAGAAGTGATGATAACGGAGAAGTCTGAACGAATCAAGGTAGGTGACCGAATCAATGTTTACGCAAATCGAGGTGGCTCTTTTGTGAT
Organism: Viscum album; assembly: GCA_963277665.1. Taxonomy (NCBI): domain Eukaryota; kingdom Viridiplantae; phylum Streptophyta; class Magnoliopsida; order Santalales; family Viscaceae; genus Viscum; species Viscum album. The sequence goes on from OY728121.1 coordinate 538,559,754, forward strand.
ATCGAGGCAAGAGTGTGCATGATGGAAGGGTTTTTCTTTTTGAATGTTGTGTTTTTATTTAAGGCGGAAATGTCGGTACTGATAGGGGTTGGTTGGAGTGTTTTTTTTTGAGATTTGAATGTTGCATGTTGTAATTCCCATTTAATTTTGGTGATGGGTTGAATTTGGTGGTTTTGGGATGGTCTACACATACCCATTAAAAGTGTTATTAGAAAATACAAAAAAATGGATTGTGGCCAAATGATCATTATAAGGAAGATGTTCTTACGCCTACTCTAGTGGGTTAGGTAGTGGACCCACTACAACTCGATGTCTTATTAATAGTGAAAGTTCATAGTGGAGTTCCTAGGATAATTAAAAATTGTTCTCTAGAATTTTAGCACTAGAATCCTCCCTTAATTGAGGGAACTGGAGGACCTCATGATGAAATAGACTAGATTGGTGTCATCATGGGTATATTTGATCTTGTTTTGAACCTAGAAGAACATGATGGTAAATTGTGAGGGTCTTACATGGGTGAACATTATTTAAATACTCTAGGAGGAATTCTTCCAGAGAGACTGATGTTGGACCATGCTATAGAGATTATGGTGTTTCACCAGGGACCAATGATAGTGCCATCATACGCTTCTTGTTTCAATAGACTACTCAATTGTTCCCCAAATCTATATGGGAACAAGGTGTATATTTTAATAATAATTGAGATTGGACACTTTCCAAAGTTGAGGTGGAAGGTTAGGAAGATAGACTTGATTAAAACACAAAGTTACATTGTATGGTCTTAATTATCAAGTCATATATAGAGGAGGACATGATCTACATGTATCCTTCTGGATATTGGTAGATTGGTCGGAAAACTTACTAATGATAAGTTGAGTGCATTTTATTTTAGAAAGAATAGAAAGTCGAAGGAGTTTTAGTAGGGAAGTAGTACAAAATTGGAGCAAGGAATATTTTCATTAGTCCATTCTTTGGTAGGAGGATTTATGCAATGATAGAACTATGGAATGATGGTGAATTATCAAAAAATATCCCAATAATTTAGATAATGACTCATCAGTGTAGATATATGAGGCATATTTAGTAGTTTCTAAGGGACCTATGGATAGCTTCTTGCATGGGTGTGGAGAAGACACAAACTCTGACCTAGGAAGCTGGATGCGGTCCTCAGTATCCAAATCTGACCCCACATACTTTAGATAATGAATAAAACTATGAGTATTAGGGTCATTCACTTATATATGAGGAATATATTGTTTATGTAGTGTAATGGGTTCCATATAATGGTTTAAAGGATCCATCAACTATTTGAGGTATGGTTTTGATCACATCTACTATATCTTCAATTTTATTTGATATAGGATCTTCTCGTTCATTGATTAATTTTCAAGTTGTTTTCAATATTAACATGTCATTATATTTATATTATGAATTTTTATCACTTGATATATCCTTTTGGAATAATGTTTATCATTTTTGGAGTTATCTAGGATGTACTGTAATAGTTTTTCGCTCTGAAAATATATTAGATTTAATGATTTTTGAAATGAATAAATTCATTGCGATTCTCTATATGAACATGACTCTTGAGATGAATAACTTTGATAAGATTCTAGATATGAATTATTTTTCTAGTTACATGGAACACATTAAATGGTACAAGTTATGATTATCCTTTTCTACACCTAAGGGTGGAAGGTTTGATTAACCCAATGAATGGGATGTTGGACCAAGAAGAAATAGTCTATTCAAGAGTCAGTTTAGAGATTTTAGGATGCAGGTAGTAGACATATGTTTTTAAGAAGAGCCAGAAGTATCCTCCTTTTCTTTTCACCATTTATTAGTCAATAATCCAAATTCATTTTTAAGCGATTTCCCATGAATTTTTTCTAATAGAGGGATTGAATTTCATATCAAAATTATATTGGCGGAAACATATGTTGATTCTTCCATATTTTATGGTGATGGTAGAGTAAAAATAACTCAAGGTGTATCATGTTTGTTTAGTGAAAAATGGGTTTATCACATCGATCACATCTTCTTGGGAGTTCCTTTATTTTTCACAAAAAATAAGAATAGTTGTATTTGGTTATTTGTGGATTATAGGAGGATGAATGATGTGATCATGAATAATAGATTCCTATTTTAGATGATCAATACCTTTTTATATCAGTTTTGTGGAAAATAGTGTATCTCAATGGTTGAACTATTATTAGGATACCACCAGTGTTAGGTTAGAGAAGAGAATATTTGAATAATAAAAAATGGGAGTAGATAAAGGATGTATGAGTATTTTTTCATGACTTCAGGGTTGAAAATTGAACCATCAGGGCTCATGACTCTCATGGATAGGATATTCTCTTTGTAACTCAACTACTTCATTTGGGTATTTGTTGATGATATACTTATATACTCACAAACAATGGAGATGCATTCCAGGAACATGAAAATTGTGTCGAGTACACATCAATGAAATGATCTCTATGCCAAAATCTCAAATTTTCACTTACATATCTTGGAAGTGAACTTATTTGGGCATGTGACATATGAGGCATGAATTCATATAGACTAAAAAATGGTATACTATGTTATTTATTGGAAACATCCCAGAAATGAGTTTGATTCTAGGTGCTTCCATGGTTTGGATTGTTATTTCAAACGGTTCAAATAGGAAATATATCATTTGGTAATAGCTATAACTAGGATTACCAAGAAGGGATGGATATTATAGTTGATAGAACAATGTGAAGTGGCCTTACTAGATTTGAATATTATATTGAAAACAACTTCAATCCTTACATTTCCAGATGCTAGTATTAAATATGAGGTTTACTATGATGCCTTAGGTGTTGGTTCTAGAGCTATTCTGATGCCAAGGGATCTATTAGTGACTTATGAGTCTCCCCAACTATGACTGTATTAGAATAACTACACTAAAAATTACATATAGTTATCATACATGGTCAAAGAACTGAATTTTTGGCTCCATTATAACTCGTGTGAGAAGTTTTTCATATTTATGTACTATATGATCTTGTGTTAGATATTCTTTCAATATGACCTGAATGTAAAAAATAGGTATTGAGTGGAGTATTGTATATTATTGAATTTTAGATAGCGTATTATTCTAGGAAAGAAAATTTCATTAAAAATGATCTCAATTGGAAAATTAATGATTTTGGAGAGTGACCTTCAGTAGATGAAAATTGGTTGTTTGTCTTTATTTTTGAATTTTAGGTGGGTGAATTTGAGGAATGTGGAGTAATGATATATCATATCTTAGTTATCCATTTATATTGGTGTGCCAGGTAAATACTAACTAGGAGAAAAACCAAGAATTATTAATGATGAGGGAATAATTGATGGGGGAATGGCCTAGTTTTAGTATATAATTTTGGAAAGGTTTATGAAACATAGGTCTAAGTGAGATTTTTTTTCACTTCTTTCCAAAGGAAATATATGATGAAGGATTTAAATTCCACGTAGTGGTAAGTGATCCCATGTTAGATGAATATGTATTGGGATATCATGAGACACTTATTGTGGCTTTGAATGAAGAGTGATTCCCTGGGATTCATCTATTATTTACTAACCTATAAAAGGGGAAAGGTGGTGCATCATTGACCAAAAGGTTTACATAATCCAAATTATGTGCCTTTTTGGAAGTGGGATGAGGCGATGATGGAGTTTCTGATGGTGTTTACTGGGACCCAAGGAGGTCGAGCTATTGTTTGGTAAATAGTTGATCAGTAGAATAATGTGACACACTATATATCATTTCAAGAGACTTTCTCTCTTAATGATTTATGAAAGATTTATTTCCAAGAGATTATAAGTCAACATTGAGTTCCTTCTAGTATCATATGGGACTAGGATTCACATTGTACATTATGGTGTTGGTAAGGATTTCAGAAGATATTTTGGAATATAGAGACCCATACATTTCATACATAGATATCACATCTTAATAGATGAATATTCATTATATAATATAAATATCCATGCCAGAATCATATAAGTCTAGTGACATTGGAAATTTGGAATCATATAAAATTGGTTCATAAAATATCTACATTGACTATCAATAATATATTCATCACCAGCACCCTTCTTAGACATACCCTACTTAGAAAAATTATTCCTAACATGGGGAAGGTAAATATAAACAATAAATGATCTTATATTACCATTAAGGGTTATAAAAGAAGATATTATTGATCACATGTTCATAACATGAACATAAGGGTATGATAACATGAGTATAACATTTTAAAACCATACCATACATATCAAAAACCATAGTTTTGATTCATAGAATATATCATGATAGTTCATATGGAAAGAATAAAAAATGAATCAATGAAATTGTTACATGAGGAAACAACACTGTAATAATACATATGTTTTTGGAATACACATAATCATTCAAGAAATATTTCCTTAGTATTCATGGATTATTTCCAATATTATCATAATAGTATAAATTAACTCATCTAACCATCATAGTAATCAAGGTTCACATCCAATACTATTATAATGGACAGATTCCCTTACTGAAATGGTTTAACTACCAATTATATTCTTGTATATCTCATAAGATATCAATATTTACCCAACACATTGGAGGGTATACAGTTACCACCCATCATATAATAAAAATTTCATGTATGTGCGCCACATGATAAAAAATAATTTTTCATTTCAAAACCCCTAAAAAGAATCGGTATTCACAAACTATTCATCATAGCAAAACCCATGGAAAATAATTGGGTTTCAAAAACAATTCATTATTTGATTGTAGTATAACCCTTGGAAAATGAACATGTTTCACAAGAATCTTATCATAATAAAAATAAACCATCCTTAAATTTAATAAATATTGCATCCTTTGATCATATCCCCAGTAAATAAGAAGTGAAATACAAGGTTTTTTCATCGATGAGAATAAATAACATTAAAATATTATTTATAGATTCTTAAGGAAAATAAACTTTCAATTTTGAAATCACTTATTTTAAATCTAAAAATATCCAAAATATTATGGGAAAATTTTCTTTTAAAATAAATTTGGAATCTTATAATGCAATTTTTAAATCATTGAGTGGTCACGATAGTGGGGAATTTTTTCATACCATATAAGATAAAAGAAATCATTTCCTTTATAATTTTGAAAAAAATCCAAAATTACATCAATTGGAAATTGAAAAGGATATTCCTTTTGAACAATTGTTTTAAAATTCACACATGGGTAAATAATACTTTTATAAAATCAAAGTTGAATAGTTAAAAAAATTTAAAACATTTTTGAAAAACATAGATATGGAATAAAATGATTTTTTCGACTGAAGATAAGAATAATGTAACACCCTAACCCGAGAATCCCAGAGTCGGTGCATTATTATGTATCATTGGCATGATCACAAAAGATCAAGTCTTGAAAGACTGATTAGTTTAGTATCCTTGGAAGTAATAGATACATTCATCAGGTTTACATTTCATCATAAAATGGAAAACTAAAACAACATTGTTTCCATAGACAACAATGAGATCCCATAGAATATCCTTGCAGGGTTTTCATAATATACTTCTTCACATCCTGGAAAAAATAAATCATAGAAAGGGGTGATATTAGATACTCACTAAGGATAACAATATAGAAGAAACATTCAAAAATAAGAATAAACATTAAAGGCAATGTATAAAACTAAAACAAAAGCATTTTCAACATAAACTTTATCATAATACGGAAAATATAAATGAAAAATAATGCCATTTACATAATCACATGGATATTATACTAGTTGAATAATGACATGCAATATTAATAGCCACTTTCATAATGATAGAATGCATAATTGCAGACATAATAACCACATAATAATGGCCTTGTTCCAAAACTAAAAATAAGATTTTATCCAGGCCTTGTTCCAAGACACTAGTTTGTCTCATGAGACCTACCGATGCATTGAGTAGCTATAGCAGGCTCCACCCATCACTTACTAAGTCCAATTCATTCCTCATATGAAAAGGTATAAACATAACATAAACATTCATATTAAAAATAGCATACGGAATGTCTATAATTTATCCATAAACAATTAATGGTGTAAAAATAACACATCCATAGTAAAAAATATTACAAAACCTTCAATACAATATGGATGTTTTGTATCATAATAAGTCAACTTCAAATAAGCTTAAAATCCATCAAAGGATGTTGATATAGATGAAATCAAAACTTTTTTTAGAGAAATATATCTTTCTATTTTGAAATAATTTAAGAGTTACATAATTATAAAAAAACATTTATTTTGAAAATATTCTTATAATCATGTAAGGGAAGCTTTGAAGATGTTATAACGGTGGAAAATAGCCGCACCTGCTGTATAAGTTAAAAAAACATTTTTACCATAATTTTGTCGAAAAGGTTATAAAGTACCTTGTTTCGGAAACGATGGAAAGATTCCTTTCAAAAAATATTAGGTCAAATAAGGGTATAAATTACGTTACCCCATTTTCCAGTAAATATTAATTTTTTTTGAAATACATTTTTAAGAATCATGGATGTGGATGATAAAGAGGTCCCAGTAGATAATTACGTATAAACAACTTTGGATAATGAAGAGATTGTGAAATTAACCATTACCTTGTAATTTTACTTGTTTGAGGGTAGGTTAGAATCCGGTATAATGGTGAATTAATTGTTATTAAATTATACAATAATCATATACATTAATATGATATCATATATTATCTTTTAATATTTATTTGTTAACAATATTTTAGTATTATCGTCATTTTGGGTGTTAACTGATTTGTTTTCCTTTATATGATTTATTATGTAAGTAATGTTTTTTATGGATAGGATGTATATAATTCATATTAATAAAGATATTAAGTCATTAAAAAATATTTTTAATCATCTAATGAAAATTAGTCTTTAATGGATACGATGGGGAATGAATCTCATCGCGTCTGTGGAGACGGTAATCTGTATGTACGCACGAGTGACAATATCATTCGTTTGATATTAAAATAATATATAATTGAATTTTATATCATATATATATAATCATTATCATGTTATATTTATTATTTACATCAATTATACATCATTATTATACCCATCCAAATAATAATGTATTGAATAACAACTACACCACGACGTCAAGACGGTAATCCGTACGTAAACACGTATGGTGAAATATCCTTAAAAGTATGGATAGAATAATGAATATGGTTATACTATATTTATAATAACATCATAGTATATAGAAGATACTGGATTTATTATTTTAGAATAGAAATAACAAAGAAAGAGGAAGTGGAAGAAGAAAGGAACTTGATAGAGGTGATGGAATATTTTCTTATTCTTCATGTTCTTCCTTTGTATTTGATCAAAAGGGCTCCTTAGGTTAGTGTTCTGACTAAATGAAAGCCTCTATGATTAAGGGAGGAAATTTGAGAGGGTATTTGGGCAGGGGTTGGCTGAGACAAATGTCTTTGAAGGTTTTAATTAGAGATAAGGGGAAGTTCCCTTTTATAAGAGGGGTGAGGGGCACCTTAGGAAAATCTAGAAATTTTATTTTATAATAAACTCATTTTCGGTTTCTAGTGACTAAAAAATGAATTATTTAAAGTATAATGTGGGTATAGGTCAATAAAAAATCACCCAAAAGGTTTTATATAGGCGTGGGTCACTATATTAACTTAATATTTTAGATTTAACTCTTAGTTAAATAGCTTGACATTTACGATGTCACTTTGTATTTTTATATTATATGGTTAATAAACTTACTAAATACTTGAAAGAGAACCCCAAGTGGTTCATTAATTATACACCTATCATTATATAAGTCTTTTGACCGATCCATAGTTTTTTAGGAATAGAATATCAATTAATAATATAATATTTTTTTAAAAAACTCTTTTATGTCAATTTTGACACTATTTGGTATTTTGTTTTTGATAAATTCACAACAACATTATTACTTCGAAAAATATTAATCTAAACTACCCTTAAATGTCATATTAACCTATAAATTAGTGTAATTCATAAAAAATTTCAAATTACATTTATTTGGATATTTATAATATCAATTATTTTAATATTTCTTTAATACAGTAATTACTGCATCTTCATTATGTCATAAATAAATTTAATTATTTAATGTCTAAAAATTATAAATAAAATATGATTATATAGAAAATATTTTTATACTTCTAATGAATATTTTTTTTCGAATTTATCTTATGTATAACCCTATATTAAAAATGTTTTATTTATTAAACTTTGATTTTAACTCTTTTAACTATTCTTTAAATAAAATAATAATAAATGTCCTAATCTAATCCATGTGAACCAAAGCGGTTCATATTTTATTCCTAAGGTTGTTTTTGGTCGAATTATACTTATCCAATTGAATTAAGGCATGTGTTAGGGTAATAATAATATCATTTTTATCCTTAATTACCCTATTTACTATTAACCGTGGTAAATAAAAGTCAAAAAGTTACTATTCACCCAAAAAATATTTTCATCACATTGAAAGACATTTTACTTACTGATATCAACCTTGTATCTCGTAGTTTCAAAATTCAACTCACAGAAGTGGTAAAATTATGATTTCTGTAAATTTGCAAATGCTCCTAGGAGGTGGGTAAAAGACGATAAAAAGTTTTCTTCCACATGTTCTGGGCCTACAAGTTTTCTTTCACCAACATCATCCCAATAGGTTGGTGTGTGACATCTCTTTCCGTATAACACTTTATATGGTTCCATCTGAATACATGAATGGAAGCTATTGTTATAATACAAATTCTACCAGAGGTAAATATTGATCCCACATACCATTAATGTCAAGTGAGCATGATCTCAACATGTCTTATAAGGTTTGAATTGTCCGTTCCGATTGTCCTTCAGTTTGGGGGAGGTAGGCAGTGCTCAAATGAAGTTCAGTATCAAGGGATTTCTAAAGACTTTTCCAGAATCTTGATGTAAAACGTGGATCACAATCTGAAAAAATTGATAAGGGTACTCCCTGAAGTCTCAAAACTTCATTAATACATAGTATTTCTAGATGTTCAAGTGGTAAATATTCTCTTGTAGCAAGAAAATGTGCTGACTTGGTAAGACGATCAATAGTGACCCATATTGAATCTTTCCTTCTAGGAGTCTTTGGTAGTCCCATGAAAAAGTCCATCGTAATATTATCCCATTTCCACTCAGGTACGGGAAAAGGTTGCATGACTGTTCTAGGCTGTTGGCTTCCAGCCTTCACTTTTTGAAAAAACAATACATGTTGACACAAAATCAGCAATCTCCCTCTTCATGTTGTCCCACCAAAAATGTTCCTTCAAACCTCTACACATCTTTGTGCTACCAAAGTGTATAGTTAAATTGGAACTATGAGCATCATCCAACAATTCCATTTTTAGATCAGGTATATCAGGAACACAATGTCTCTTCCCAAATTTCAAAATTCTATCTTCATACACATAGTCTCTAAATCTCCAATAATTCATAGATTTAATCTTCTTTTTAAACTCTTCATCATCAGTCTAACAACTCTTTATCCTATCTAGTAAATATGGTTCGGAAACAATTTTAAAAAGTATTGATGTTTCATCTTCCATGGTTATCCCCATGTCCAACATTACTAGATCCTTGAATATAGGATCCTTTTCATCTCTCATCTTGTTCAGAACTCCATGATATTTCCTACCCAAAGCATCTGCTACCTTATTTTCCTTCCCTGGGTGATAGTGTATCATGGAATCATAATCCTTGAGTAGTTCAAGCCATCGCCTTTGCCTCATGTTGAGTTCTTTTTGTGGGAAAATATACTTCAAACTCTTTTGATCGGTATAAATCTCACAATTTTCACCGTAGATATAATGTCTCTATATCATCAAAGAAAATATTACATCTTCTAACTCAAGATGATGAGTAGGATAGTTTGGATCATGAATTTTTAGTTGTCATGATGCATATGAAATAACCCTATCATTCTGTATAAGGACACAACCAAGTCCTTTCTTTGAAGCATCACTATAAATAACAAACCCATCATTCCCTAATGGTAGAGTCAATATATGAGAATTGACTAATATTATCTTCAGTTCTTAAAACAATTCTTCACAATATTTTTTCCACAGAAATTTAACCCCTTTACGTGTGAGATTGGTTAATGGGATATCCAATCTAGAAAAATTCTGGACAAAACGCCGATAATAATCTGCTAAACCAATAAAACTTTGTACCTCATTCATACTCGTTAGTTCGGGTCATTCTTGGATTTCTCTTGTCTTTGAAGGATCATCAGAGAATCCATCCTTAGAGACGATATGTCCAAGAAAAGAAATCTCTTGAAGCCATAATTCACACTTGCTAAACATCCCATATAATTCATTTCTTCTAAGTGTCTTCAGGATAATGCGCAAGTGATTTTAATGATCTTTGTAGCATTCTGAGTATACCAAGATATCATCAATAAACACCAATACAAAGTCATCAAGAGATTCCTGGAAAACCTTATTCATTAGATCCCTGAATATAGAGGGTGAATTAGTCAATCCAAAAGGAATTATTGTCAACTCGTAATTCTTGTACCTGGTTCAAAATGTTGTTTTCTTAATGTCTTCCTTCATCACTCAAAATTGATGATATCCAGATAAAAGGTCAATCTTTGAAAAGTATTGAGCTCTATGAAGTTGGTCAAATGAATCGTCAATGCGAGGTAGGGGATACTTGTTCTTTATTGTTATAACATTGATCTATCTATAGTCAATGCATAACCTTATATATCCATCTTTATTCTTAACAAAAAGAACATGGGCTCCCCATGGAGAAACACTAGGGAGAATAAATCCCTTATTACTCAATTCCTCTAGTTTTTTCTTCAGTTCCACTAATTCCACAGTGGTCATTATATAAGGGGTCTTTGATATGAGCCTTAAACTAGGAATTAAATCAATGGAAAACTAAATTTCTCATTCTAGAGGATGTCCAGGTAAATACTTTAGAAACACATCAACATATTCTTTCACAATAGGTACATCCTCTATTTGAACATTCCTTTCCCCAACCAAAATTATTTTATTCTCTTACTCCCCAATAATTGAATTTAGCTGAGCTACTGGTGGTGGATCTAGATAAGAATTAGGTGGTGAAGTTTCTACTCTAATGATATGGTACTCCTTATCATTATCAAAAATGGCAACCTCTTTCTTCTTACAATATATTTTCACATCATAGTCTGAAAGGCAATCCATACCGAGGATTATATCAAATTCAATCATGGGTATGATGATGAGATCATCAAATAAATAACATTTATATGCCTTAATGGGAAATGATTCATATAACATTGTTGCAATGATACTTCCATTTGGAGTTTTGACTGACAACACCCTTGTTAAATCAAATTGAAAATATCTAATTTTCTTAGCAAACTGGAAAGATATGAAATAATGTGATGATCTAGAATCAAATAAAGCATTGGAAAAACTTGAGGAAACCATTAAATTACCTGTAACTACATCTTTCATAGCTTCAACCTCAGTAGTAGTGATAACATAATCTTATCCTTGATCCCTTGGCCTTTTCTGAGGTAAGTTCCCCTGATTCTTAGGACATTCATTTGCATAATTCCCCCTATCTCTACAATTGCAGCATTCAACATCAGCAACCTCTTTCTTCCCCCTACAATCACGAGCTTGGTGGCCTTTTTAACCACACTTGTAACAGACTCCCATTCCCTCCAAGAAAGTACCCAGGTCTTTCTTCCCACATTTACTACAGGATGGATATTCAACTTTTCCCTTCTTCCCCTCATTTCCATTTCTAGAGTGTTCACCCGATCTCTTCTTCCCTGGATTTTCTTTTAAGTCATAAGACATAGATAATTCTTTTTATTTCTTGATAGCACATGAGACAATATCATCGTACGAAGAGTAGGATTGTGAGACTAATTCTCAATAGAGAATGTGTTTTAACACGTCAAAGAAATGATTAATCTTACTTCTTGGGTTACGTATATAATCTGCAACATGCCTTGCTAACCTAGTAAAGTTAGCTTCATACTTTGGAACATTCTCATCCTCCTTTTTCCACAGACTCAGAAATTGTCTTTCTATATCCGCTCGATGGTCATGAAGAATGTATTTTTCTAAGAAAATTTCTTTAACTCCCTCCATTCCATTTTTGATACATCATCATTTTCCTTTGTGTTTTGAATCAATGACCACCATTGATCAGCATCTCCAGTGAGGCAGTAAACTTCCAGGAAAACTTTTTCCCATCCACTACTCCCCAAGGCTTGGAATATTATTTCTAAGGAATTTATCCATTGCTAAGCTACTATTGGAATTTTACCCCCATTGAATTCTGGTGGTTGTTGCCTCATGAAGCGATCTACCATTGACCCTCCACGCTGGGGATCAGGGTGCTCCATACGGGTAAGGTTATTATTCATAACCTAAGTGAGTTGTCCTAGTATGGTGATAAGATGATCAGTACTAGTTGCATCATCATCTCCACTATAACTATCTTGAGTAATAGGGAAATATTTACATGGATTACGCGCGTTGATACAGTTTCCATTTCTTCCACTAGGTGCAATTTATGAACAATAGCATAAACTATATTAGTTTATGAATCGAAATACATAATTCCAAACTTGTAAAACACTTAAAATAAAATGAACAGTTTGTGGATATAATCAATAATCATAAAAATGTTTTTTTGAGGATGTATATACTCATAAAACCTTCATAATGGTTTTTAAATAAAATAAGAATTATCCAAAGAATTTCTCCCAGGAGTGTCGTAACCAATACTGCAAAAAGGCTCATTGTCGTGCACCAGTTCCAATTAGTTTCTATCTCAAAGTGGTGTTTTAAGGTTTTACCCCTAGGTACATCTGTGCCAGAGCTTCCTCTACCTACTTGTATCCAGACAGGGATTTATTTCTTTGAAAACTCACAAAATCTCTACAATACCAAAATTCAAGGAAGTTATTCTATAATAATCCTAAAAGTCTATCTTAGGGCTATGTGCTCTAATCAGAGTTTATCTAAATCTTGTTTTGAAGGTTTTTACTAAACTTCCTCTGATACCAACTGTAACGCCTCGACCCTAGAAGCCCAGAGTCGGTGCATTATTATGTATCATTGTCATGATGAAAAAATATCAACTCTCAAAAGACCAATTATTTTAGTATCCTTGGAAGTACTAGATACATTCATAAGGATTACATTACATCATAAAAGAGAAAACTACAACAACATTATTTCCCTAGAAAACACTGAGATCCCATAGAATATCCCTACAGGTCAGTCATAATATACTTCTTCACATCCTGAGAAAAATAAATCCTAGAAAGTGGTGAGCTTAGATGCTCAGTAAGGATAAAAATATAGCTAAAACTTTCATAAATAAACCTAAACATTTAAGGCAATGTATAAAACTAAAACAAAATCCTTTTAAACATAAAATTCATCACAATATGGAAAATATAAATAAAAAAATAATTCCATTTACTTACTCACATGGATATTCTACTAGTCGAATAATCACATGCAATATTAATAGCCACTTTCATAATGATGGAATGCATAATTACAGACTTCATAACCACATAGTCAAGGCCTTGTGCCAAGACTAAAAATAATATTTTTTCAAGGCGTTGTTCCAAGACACTAGTTTGTCTCATGATATCTACTGATGCATCGAGGAGCTATATCAGGCTCCACCGGTTACTTACCAAGTCTAATACATTCCTTATATGAAAAGGTTTAAACATAACATAAACATTTATATTAAAACAAGCATAAGAAATGGAAATAATTTATCCATAAACCACTAATGGTGTAAAAATAACACATCCACAATAAAAAATATGAAAAAACCTTCAATACAATATAAAAGTTTTGTATCATAATAAATAAAATTCCATTAAACTTAAAATCCATCAAAGGATGTTGACATAGATGAAATTACAACATTTTTTAGAGAAATATCTCTTTCTATTTTTAAATCATTTAAGAGTCACATAATTATAAAGAAAAATTTTATTTTTAAAATATTCTGATATGTTTATAAGGGACATTTCGACGATGTTATAATGGTGGAAAATAGCTTCACCCGCCGTATAAGTTAAAAAAACATTCTTACCTTAATTTTGTCTTAAGGGTCATAAAGTACCTTGTTTTAGAAAACAACGGAAAGATTCATTTCAAAACATATAAGGTCAAATAAGGGAATAAATAACTTTACCCCATTGTCTATTAAATAGTAATAATGTTTGGAAATACATTTTTAAGAAACATGGATGTGGATGATAAAGAGGTCCCAGTAGTTAATTACGAATAAACCACATCGGATAATGAAGATATTGTGAAAATAACACTTACCTTGTAATTTTCCTTGGCCGAGGGTAGGTTAACCACCAGTATAATGGTGAAATAATTATTATTAAATTATAAAAGAATCATATACATTAATATTATATCATAAATGATATCTTAATATTGATTTGTTAATAATATGTTAGTATTATTGTCGTTTTGGGTGTTAACTGATTCATTTTCCTTTATATTCTTTGTTATGTAAGTATTGTTCATTATGGATAGAATGTATTTTATTGATATTTAGAATTAAATTAAGTATTTAAACATTATTTTTATTCATTTAATAAAAACTATTCTTGAATGGATATGATGGGGAATGAATATCATCGCGTTCGTGGAGACGGTATTCCGTACGTACACACAAGAGAAATATCATTCTTTTTGTATTAAAATAATATATAATTGGATGGTATATTATATATACAGAATCATTATCATGTTATATTTATTATTTACATCAATTATTCATCATTATTATACCCATCCAAATAATAATGTATTGAATAACAACTACTCCACGACGTGGAGATGGTAAGCCGTACGTACGCACCTATGATGACATGTCATTCAAAGGATGGGTAGAATAATGAACATGGTCATACCATATTTATAATATCATAATAGTATATATAAGATAATGGAGTTATTATTTTAGAATGTAAACCACAAATAAATAGGAAGTGGAAGAAGAAAGGAACTTAAAAGAGGTGATGAAATATTTACCTCTTCTTCGAGTTCTTCCTTTTGATTTTATCAAAATTTCTCCATAGGATGGATTTATGATTAAAGGATGTCCTCTATGATGAAGGGTTGGATATTTATAGGTTATTTGGGTAGGTTTTTACCCATAAAAGGCCTTTGATGTTGTGAATTATAGAGAAGGGGAACTGCCCTTTTATAAGAGGGTTGAGGAGAACCTTAGGAAAAGCTAGAAATAATATTTTATAATAAAATCATTTTCAGTTTATAATAGCTCCAAAATGAATTTTTTAAAGCCTATGGTGGGGATTGGTCGAAAACCACTCAACCAATAGGGTTTAGAGAGGTTTGGGTCACTATATTAACTTAATATTTTATATTTAACTCTTAGTTAAATAGTTTGAAATTTCCCATGTCTCATTGTATTTTTGAATTATATGGTTAATAAAAATAGTAAATACTTCCAAGAGAACCCCAAGTGGTTAATTTATGATATAAATATCATTATATAATTCTTTTTGGAGAACCTAAGATTTTTAAGAATATAATATCAATTAATAATATAATATTTTTTTGAAAACTCTTTTATGTCAATTTTGACACTCTTTGGTATTTTGTTTTTTCAAAATTCATAACAGAATTATTACTTCGAAAACAATTCATATCACCAACCCTAACATGTTATATTAACCTATAAAATTAGAGGAATTCATAAAAAGTCTGAAATTACATTTTTTTGATATTTATAATATGATTTATTTTAATATTTCATTAATAATATAATTACTACATCATCATTGTGTCATAAATAAATTTAAATATTTAATGTCTAAAAATTATAAATAAAATACAATTATGTAGTAAATATGTTTATCTTTATAATGAATATTTAGAGTCGAATTTATCTTATGTATAACCCTATATTAAAATTTTTTAGTTATTAAACATCTATTTTAACTCTTTTAACTCTTCTTTAAATAAAATAATAATAAATGTCCTAATCTAATCCATGTGGACCAAAGAGGTTCATATTTTATTCCTAAGTTTCTTTTTGGTCGAATTATACTTATCCAATATAATTAGGACATGTGTTAGGGTAATAATAATATCATTTTGACACTTAATTACCCTATTTACTTTTAACCATGGTAAATAAAAGTCAAAAAGTTACTATTCACCAAAAATTATTTTCATCTCATTGAAACAAATATTACTTTATGATATCAACCGTGTCTCTGGGATTTTCAAAATTCATCTCACAGAAGCTGTAAAATTAGGTTTTATGTAAATTTTCAAATGCTCTTAGGAGACGGGTAAAAGACAGTAAAAAGTTCAATAAAATTTTTATATTTCTAAAATTATTATAAACTGACACTAATAAATTAATTTGAACTTATATAGGTATTATTATCTATTTTTACCTAAAATAAATTTAAATAAAATAAATAAAAATATAAATAAAAATTTGGTTTTAAACTATAACTCAGTGTTTTTCACTATTCATCAAAAATAGAATGTTGTCAGAAAAATACCAAAAATTCACCCTAAGCTAATTTCAATATTCCGAATTCAAAAATCGAAGTTCATTTTGAAATATAAAATTTATAAAATTTCAAAAAGTGGGTATTAATATTCACAACAGCTAGTTTGATTGGTTGTGGTGAGTTAGAACTCAAAGTTGCGTACAACACAGGCTATTGTATTATTAAAAGAGATGCGTACTGTGGTAGCTTTGGGTGTTACAAATAAAGTCAATTTTACTCATTTAATGGTTTATTGAGCACTTAAGTTAAGAAAAATCAATGGAAAACCCGTATTTTGAAGCTATAATCGGAGGATATGAAAATTCAAGAGTTTATTTATAGGTATCATAATATATCATCATCACAAACATAATTAAAAAAAACCCTGATAAACAATATGACTGTAACATAAAACCCTTACCATTTTGGTAACATTTGAATCATAATCCCCGAAAAATAGAGAAACTTATAAGGATATGTAAATTGACATATTATTTACAAGATTCATTCTAATAGACATTCATGGGTAGCATATACATCAGATAAAAGAAACTAGTAGTGATTATGACATGTGTCCCATAGAAATTAAATTGAGAAAAAAATTATTTTCCCTTTTAGTAACTTTTAAATCATAATACCTATGAAATAATAACATCAGTTGAAACATTAAATATTACTAGAATAATGAGATTCATTATAAGGTCCCAACCTTAGATATAACAAAATATTGAGTTATGTCAATAATTTTAATAATAATTCACATCAAGGATATTTTTTTGTGTATAGATATAAAGAATTAGGATCTAATTAATACATAAGAACTAAAATGTTAAAATTAGACACTTATAATCACCATCCATTTTTTTGAATTTTTTTTTAAAAAGAAACATATTTTTGTTTCATGTTTAATCATCATAACTTCTCCTTGATCCCATACTTAACTCTATTCTCCCTCAAATACTATGAAAAACAATTCCAAACTTGGTATGTGCATAAAAATGTAATTAAGAGAGACACAAATAAGAATAACTATTAATCTTGTGAAAACATGCAACCCCATTAATACTTTATTTTAAAGTAATACATTCCACCCATAATAAGTTGTAAATAATTTCAATTGAATATAATCTCATTACTTACCCTTTTTTAATCAATATATTACCATAAATCCCACAGAAATAATATATAAAATATAAAGGTAACTTTGGAAATAATCAAACCTAAATGGAATAACCATATGGTCAACTTCCATACATGTCACTTTTACAAAATGGAATAGATGTACAGATGAATTCCATACCCAATGCATTAGAGGTTAAACTGTAACCACTAATCCTTAGATTATAAAAAAACCTCCCTTATTTAGATTATCATGTAACCAAACATCAAATTTATAGGTACCATTATATAATTATAATATATAAATGATTTCAATTTTCAGCATTTCAGTCATAAAATTTTATTTCCAATAAAAAGAAACCATTTCAAGATATTGAAATAATCATTCCATTTCAATATATATTTTCAATACCAAAGTACATAGAGAAGGGAATAAATGATTTATTTTAATTTTAAAAATATTTTTTCTTCTAGAGGGTTTCAAATATCAAATAAAGATCATGGTGATTGAGAATTTTTTGTTTCCATATATGATAAAAAGAACATTCCTTTTTCTATTTGTCAAAACCTTACATTTAAAATACATTAAAAAGTTTCTTTTTAAATCCTTTTTAATGAAATTAAAAAAGGATAGAAAATATCATTTATATTACATATATATCCTTATAAATAAATATGTAAAATAATATCCAGAATTTTGTCATGGAGAAAAAGATGTGATAATTTAATCATTAAACATTCAATGTTTCTAATAAAACATGGAACATTTAAATCTTAATCCCCGTGAAAGAATAAAATTTAACAAAACATTAAATAACATGAGGATATATAAATTATGGATATTAATTATCAAATATTCTATATATTCACTTTATAATATAAAAAGGTGCATCAAATTAATAAATTCTTCAACAAAAGGAGATTGAGAAAAAATCCCTTACCTTGTGGCTGATTTGTCAAGTATGTTCTTTATCTTTACTTCCTTTGGATGATCACCATTGGTTAACACCTTAAAACATCTATAAAGGGTTTAATTCCTAAACTATGCCCTATATAATTTGGGGAGGTATTCTAGTAAGGGTTTTGGGTTGATATTTTCTGAACCAAATTGATTTTCTAGTTTATGTAATAGAGATGAATGGGTTCAATTTTATAGGAGAGGAGAGGGACACACATGGAATTATTAAAAATATTAAATTAATATAAATGAATTTTATATTTCAAATGGGTCCATATTAATTTATTTATAATATGGGATTATTATGGGTATAAATATCACCTTATAATGAAAATTATACATGTTTGAAATTTTTTTAATCCTTATCTTTTTTAACACCATTTATGTCTTACCATTTTATCAAGTAATTTACACTTTGAGGGTTAAAATAATTACCATAACATGAAAAACGTCCAATTAATGATTCATTAATTAAATTTTTAAACATATATAAATTTTATAGATGAATAATATATTTTTAATTTTTTTATCATTTATTAAAAAAATTTATATTTTAAAATACCGTTTGTGTCAATTTTGGAAATATTCATTCATTGGATTTTTAAAAATACAATAAATTCATGATATAGTCTAAAATACTATTTTAAAATATAACTACTAAGTTAGAACCATCCAAAAAATTCATGGATGTAATAAATTATGTCAAATTAGATTTGTTTAAATACTTATAATTTTATTTTTTTGATTCTTTCATTAAATAAGCAATTATTACATCATCGTTGTGTCACCATTTAGATCAACTATTTATTTCATAAAAATTAAAAATAAATTACCATTATGTAGGTTATATTTTTAGATTTATAAATAATATTTATAGTTGAAGATATCCCTTTTATAACCCTATATTAAAAATACTTTACTTGTCAAAACAATGTGTAACAAAAATAACTTCTCATTGAATATAATATTATAAATCCATTAAAGGTATACATGTGGCTAAAAGTGGTCTTATAATTGACCCAATTATTCTATTATTAGGAAAAAACTAATAAAATTAATTTAGTATAAGTTTTAGAGAAATTTAAAATTTTTATAATATAATTTTTACCTTTAATTACCTGATTTACCATTAACCGTGGTAATAACATTTATTAATAAATTTACTATTTATAATTTCCAAGAATAAAAGGGAAATATTTAAATTATTTTTAACTTATAATTAAATATATGGAATTAATATTTATAAATTTAAAGCATATAATTGACAGAAATTAATTAAAAATTAATCCCATTGATGAAATACGAATACAAGTTTTTTAAAGTAAAATGTTCATAAGTTCACATAGTTTTTATATCCAATTTCAAAGGTAAATTGTTTCCAATGACCAAAATTGGTTTAAATGATAAAAAACTAATCTAATTAAACTTTAAAACGAAATATAATAATAATATAACAATATAAATAAGTTAGACGAAAAAGCCATTTTGAATAAAAATGCTGTATTTTTCACAATTCATTAAAATATAAAATTTATCAAAAAACACAATATATTTACCCAAAGTAAATTTTTATTTCCCTATTAAAAATAATATGTATCTTTTTCCAATATAAATTATAAAAGTGTAAAAAACTATATTTATAATAGGTGCACCAACAAAATGTGAAAAACTGCATTTTTTGAAAAATACTCCTTTTATCCATAAAATTGAATTTATTCATACATCATGTATGTAAAATATATAAGATGAATTTTAAACCTAATATTGAATTTATATTTCATTAATATAATTCAAAATTAGGGATATTATTTTTTATAAACACAATTTTTGGTATTTAAGTAGTTTTTCATAAAAACACATCCCCTATATTCAATTGGTTTTGATTTACATTTGTAATGAATTTAGTAACCAATGAATCACTATATAAACATGTGTAATCCGTATTTTTATAATTATATTAATCATTTTTCATTCTCTCTATTGTAATGGATACATGATAACTACCATATTAAATAATAATATTATGTTGTTCATTTAACGTAAATGTGGTGTATCATGTATGTTCTCGAACATAGAATTTCCTTTAAAAAACACAGGATGTTACATTCATGATATAACTTGTAAAATAGTAAGTATATACACCATAACAAATAAATTAGTGGTGAATTTAAAATTATTCTCCTAGAAATAAAATTGGGACTAGAAATCTCTTACCTTAGGTTCGACTTCCTTCATACACATTGGAACCTCCAATATAATATATATAGATGTATTATACATATATTATATAAACATAATAATATATATCATACATTAAATTTTCTAATTATATTATTTTATCGCCATTTTGGTAATACTTATTTATCAAAATCATTATCAGATGTGGCACCTGCTTCATTTTTATGTATGTTCTAGTTCGGTAGTTTTGGTCCTTGTATTTTGATCGTGGTTACATCATCTACATAATTTTAGTCATGTTATAAATGTCATATATATTCATTATATATATGTTTACCGTCATTCATAACTGTTGGAATCCTCTTGTATTAATCATGTTTTAATGATCACAAATCATATACATTCTGTGAAGCCTGTTAATCCTGTTCAATCTATCCTAAATCATGTGTAGAGACGATTAGTTTCTACATGAATTAAATAATTATTATATTTTTTATAATTATATTCTCTTATGAATTATTATGTTTAATTAATTCTATAAATATCACAGTTTAAGTATGTGTACAAAAATTTGACTAAGTCTGAGACACTATGACCATCCAGACACTGTGAACATCCAGACACTATGACCATCTAGACACCGTGACCATCTAGAGACCATGACCATCCAGAAACCATCACCATAAAAACACCATGACCATCGAGACCCCATGACCATCCAAATACCATGAACATCCAAACACCGTAACCATCCAGACACTGTAACTATCCAGACACCGTAACCATACAGACACTGTGACCATCCAGAAACTGTGACTAGACACCGTGATCCAAACACTGCATCTGTGCTACTGGTTCTTAATATATATACAACTATTCCATCATAGCTATCTCGACACTCGAAGGCAATGAAGGATACCCCCTTTAATGGAGACACTGTTTCAGGGAGACACCATTTACAAACAGACTGTGAAACCATTCCTTAATATGGTTTCTCATTTTGCTATTTAACATTCGTATTTGAAGATTTTAAACGAAACTGGCATAATTAATGTTTCATTGTAGACTTGTCACCGGATAGTATGAGGTACAAGATGAAGAATACATGCTTCTTGTCACCCCTAAAACATGCATTCCTAGAATAAAAAGAACAAAGTGTCCAGAAGAAAATTGTGTGATCATGGTGACTGTAGTGACAACTGTGTAATAGAAAAACAAGTGTGTGCATGATAACAAAGAATTAAGAGCTTACATGAAATGAGAAACGACACAAGAACACATAAAGAATACCATAATCCCAGAGTTGAGAACATTTCTGCATCGTCAACTCCATGAAGAACACGAGCCTGATCGAGGTGACTTACGATACTTTGTTTTTCACGAGAGGACTCGATCTCTACATCTACTTCATTCCAGAAGTCCCGAGATGCCTAGAATAACACTCATAGCACTTATAACCCTATCAAATAATTTTTGATATGATGGGTATTTATTTTCTTATCCTTCGAGCAATGTGTGTGTCCGTATCAAACAAGCACTGTCTCCTGCATCAAACTGAATGATACAAGATATCCTTTCTCATACATCTTTTTACTCTTGTGTATTCCCACAGATAAGTGTGGAATAGGTTGTGTGTGACCAATTAATTCCTGCCCACAAAGAACTGTAGAAGAGGTCATGTGACCTGGAAAACCTTGTGTACTATTTTAAATCCCGATATAGGATGTGTATGAAGTTTATTTATATAAACTTCATGGTGGTAGGTGATCACAAAGTGGAGTGGATTATGTATCATCTTGAGACGGAACCTCTTATTTATATCCTTTGTGTTTCTAATTTTAGTGTTCTTTATTTTAATTTTTAATTCAGAAATCATGAAATTTACTTTGACAGTTAATCTTTGAAATAAGTTAAAATTGTTTTACCTTATTAGAATAGCTTTAAAATTAATGTTAACAACTGATATTAAGATTACTAAGAATTAATCAATCTTTTAAGGAGTTATTCAAATAGTGAAACATTCATAACCATATAACCTTGATTGACTGGGCAGTATTTATATTTTCTGGGGAACTCATTTAATATTACTATTTAAACAATTTTTTTAATAGATACTTAATTCACCCCCTCTTGAATACTCTAATTCGACCAATACTTGGTATCAGAGTATTGTTTATTAAGACTCTGTTTTTGACCCTATTCAACTGTGATTGTATTTTTAATTTAATAATCATTAAATTTCTAGTAATTATAAATTTCTAAATCTTTTAAAGTATTTATATATTATGGAAAATATATTGGAAGGTGCATCAACAAACAGACCACCGTTATTTAATGGAACCAATTATTCTTAATGGAAAATTAAGATTAAAATGCATTTAGAAATTATGAGATTTTATATCTAGTTTCAATTATAGATAAATATAATAGTATTTATACTAATAAAATCACATGGGATGAACATACAAAAACTACCTTCAGTAGCAATTGAAAAGATATGAATGCTTTATACTGCTCTTTAGGAGATGATGAATTTAATAGAATCTCTGCATGTAAAAATTTCCAAGAAATTTGGGATACATTGTCTGTTTCACATTAAGGAACTTCTTATGTGAATTAAATGAGACTTAATACATATAATATTAAATATGATAACTTTAAAATGAAACTTGATGCGCCTATTTATGACATTTATCTCAGGTTCAACGAACTTTCCAACACAATAATTTCTCTTGGAAGAGAAGTCACTGCTAAAGAACAAATTATGAGGATTCTCATATGACTACCTGATAGATGGAGAGGAACCTCTATCTCTATTAGAGAGTCATGTCACATCAGCAAGTTACATGTAAATTAACTCATTGGAAAACTAATTATGTATGGAGAGGAGTTGAAAGTCAACAAGGAAGAGGAGGATGAACCGAAAAGATAATCAGTTGCATTCAAGACCACCACCTCTAAAAAAAGAAAAATGGAAATTAGAAGTTTCTATTGAAATATACAGTAGTGAACAATCATCACCTGATAGTGATGAGGAGGTGGCTCAACTAGCCTGAAGGTTTAAGATATTTTAACAGAAGAAGAAAATTTTATGAAATCCTAACTTTAAGGGAATATATGATCAGAAAGTAAATTGGAAGATATATTGGAAAAGAAGTGACAAGTGAGATTATATTGTATTCTATAAATGTAAGATAAAGGGACAAATCAAGGCAGACTATCCCAAGCTCAAATACAAAAAGAAATATTAGGACAAAGATAGAAAGTATAAAAAGGAAGTTAAAGCAACATGGAGTGTTTTTTAGGACAGTTTAAGTGGCTCAGAATCATCACATGATGAACAGTATAACAAAGATAATATGTGTTTTTAGGAATAACACTTTTGAGGTAACCCTGGATTCTCCGGTACATAATTTTTTCTATTCTAGAGATGAGAGTGACTATGAAAATATGTATAATGATGAAATATTTGTGTATTGTAATATGCTTGAAGAGGAATGCAATGAACTAAAAGATAAATACAAGTCTTTAATGAAACAATATGCTCTTACCTCAACTGTTAAAATTGAACTCACTATAGAAAGGGAGTAAATTTATCAATTACTCAAAGAGAATAATTAACTAAAATTATATAATGAGCAATTAAAACGGATCTTTAAATGTTTAAAAATGGTTAAGATACCTTGGTTCTAATTCTAGGAAAACAAATTGCTCCAAAATATTCTACTAGCATTGGATATCAACCTAGTAAATGATATTTTGGAAGAAATAACATTGTTTCTAAATCTAGGAAATATAGCTTTACTCCTAGTTTTGGAAAACATTCAACTAGTTCAAGATATGACACACTCTCTTCTGTTTCAATATTTTCTAGACCGAATAGATTTTATTTTTCCAATACATTACATAATTCTTATAGGTAACCTATAAGGAAAATATGGGTTCCTAATGCACTAGACACTAATATTATTGGACCCAAACATGTATGGGTGCCAAAAACTATTTTTATTTGACTATTTTGTAGGAAAGATATTTAATGAGTTCCTGTAAAATATTATGGCACTTGGATAGTGGGTGTTCAAGACACGTGACGTGAGACTATTCATGCTTCAAGAATTTAATAAAAATTGATGGGGGACATGTCACCTTCAGTGACAATGCTAAAGGAAAAATTATTGGCCTTGGCCAAATCGGTAACTCTAACTAAGTTTTTATTTACAAAGTAATTTTTGTTGATGGATTGAAATATAATTTTCTTAGTATCACACAACTATGTGAGGATGGATTTCATGTCAAATTTGAGAATTATTGTTGAAATGTTTTTAATTCTAAAAATGATTTACTATTTTCTATATTAAGAAATGAAAATTTATATTCTTTTAACTTACACAATTTAGATTCTCAAAATGCTTCATGTTTAAGTGTGTTTAACAAAGAATCATAGAATTGGCATAGAAGACTAGGACACTATAACAATCACTCCCTTATAAAGTTAACTAGAAAAATAAGAGTCAAAATCCTACCCAAACTTGAGTATCCAAATGATAAAGTGTGTAATACTTATCAAAAAGGAAAGAAACACAAAATTTCCTTCAATCGAAATAATGAAGTGTCAACTTCTCAACCTCTCGAATTGGTTCACATGGATTTGATTTGACCATAAAGGGTTTCTATTTTAAATGGGAAGCACTATGTTTACATTCTTGTAGATGATTCTAGATATAATTGGAATTTCTTTTTGGTTCAAAAAAGTTAATACTACTCTCATTTTACCAAATATGCAAAAACTATAGGAATCATAGTAGAATTTGAATTAAATCCTTTAAAAGTGATCATGGCCATGAGTTAAAAAATCAAGAGTTTGAATCATTTTTCTTACAAAATAGATATATTCATAATTTTTCTACCCCTATAACACTTAAAAAGAATGGAGTTGTGGAAAGAATAAAAAGAACCCTGCAAGTGACTTCTAGAACTATACATAGGGAATATGAATTACTGATTTACTTTTGGGTTGAAGCTGTAAATACAACATGTTATATTATCAATATAGTTTTGACTATAACTATCCTTAAAAGAACTCCATATGAGTTGTGTACAATAGAAAACACAAATTTATCTATTTCAAAGTATTTGGTTGCAAAGTATATATCCTTATTACTAAGGATGATCTTGAAAAATTTTCAACCAAGTGTGATGAAGGAATCTTCTTAGGAAATTAAATTTCTAGTAAATCCTATAGAGTGTTTAATAAAAGAACTAAATGTGTTGAAGAATCTGTCCTTGTCAAATTTGATGAAACAGATCCACATGATCCTAAGAACACGATAGAGAACTTGGAGGATGATGTATCAAATCTAGAAATTAATTCAAAACCCCCTAATGATCCGGGGAAGGAATCTGTGAAAACAAACAATTCTGGAAATTCTTTAGATTCTGGTCACAATGAAACATATCCTATTGAAAAAACTGAAATCACCAGTCCTTATTTTCCTAGAGTTGATAGAACTCTTAAGAACGATCCCTTAGATTCTGTTGTAGGAGACTTAGAAAAAGGAACTCAAACTAGAGATTCTCTTAGAAATCAGATTGAACATCAAGTCTTCTTGTCACAACTTGTACCAAAAAACATTAATGATGCTATCAATGATGAATTTTTGGTGATGGATATGAAATAAGAACTCAATCAATTTAAAGGAATAAAGTTTGGGAAGTTGTTGAAAGACCCAAAGACACATTCACCATAGGCACTAAATGGGTGTTTTGAAATAAGGTAGACGAAGATGGTAATATAATTAGAAACAATTCTGGATTGGTTGCACAAGGATATAGTTAATAAGAAGGAATTAACAATGAAGAGACCTTTGCAACAGTATCTAGACTTGAACCTATAAAAATTGTTTTTGCTTATACTGCACATCTGAACATAAAACTATATCAAATGGATGTCAAAAGTGCATTTCATAATGGGTTTATAGCTGAGGATGACTTTGTTGAGAAACCCCCGATTTTTAAAAACCCTCAATTTCCAAATCATATTTTTAAGTTATCAAAATATTTATATGGTTTAAAATAAGCTCCAATATCTAGGTATGATATATTAAGTACTCTTCTTATTTCCAAAGGTTTTACAAAAGGAATAGCTGATCCTCCCCTTTTTATAAAACTAATTTACAATGATGTTTTAGTAGTTCAAATCTATATAGAAGACATTATATTTGGATCCTCAAAAAATCATTTATGTATTGAATTTTCTAAAATGATGCAAAACGAATTCGAAATGAGTTTAATGGGTGAAATCAAATTCTTTCTTTGATTTAAAATCTTTAAAAATAATGATGGTATTATTTTAAATAAAAGTAAATATACTAGTGGTAGTCTAAAACATTTTGGATTGGATAACACTAAAATTAGTGACACTCTAATTAGTACTTCTTGTAAGTTGTATCTTGATGAAGATGGAAAATCTACTGATAAAACCACTTATAGATAAATGATAAGAATTTTACTCTACTTGACTACTAGCTGACCGAACATTATGTTTTGTGTGTGTATGTGTGATCGTTTTCAAGAAAATCCTTTGGAATCTCATTTAAATATTGTTAAGAGAATTTTCAGATACCTCAAGCATGCACCAAACCTAGTACTGTTCTATCCTAGAGGACAATCATTTGAGTTAGTGAGTTATTCTAATGGTGACTTTGATGGTTGTAATTCAGATAGAAAAAGAACCTATAAAACATGTCACTTTTTAGGTAAGTCACTAGTATCATGGTGTAGTAAGAATCAAAACTCTGTTGCATTATCTAGTGCAGAAGCTGAATACATAACAACTGGCAGTTGTTGTGCAAAAATTTTGTTGATGAAACAAACATTACTAGATTATAGATATCAATTCAGGAATGTACCTATAAATTGTGATAATACAGGTGCTATTAACATCTCAAAAAAAATACTATTTCACACTCTAGGACAAAACATATAGATGTAAGATATCACGTTTTGAGATATCATTATCAAAAAGGTGAAATCACATTGTAATTCATTATAACTGAATATCATCTTGCAGATATATTCACCAAACCATTAAATTATGAAATAATAGATTACATCAAACATGAGTTGGGTATGATAAATCTTAATTAGTTATCTTACTATTTCATATATTTCTATTTCATATATTTCTGTTTTATATCTTACTCTTTCATATCAAAATATTTCATATCTTACTTTTTCATATCTTACTGTTTTATATCATACTGTTTCATATCTTACTGTTTCATATCATGTTATCTCACAGTTTACGGTTTCACAACTCACTGTCTTGAGATTACTGCTTAACTCTAATGGTTCTATAGTTTTACCATCTTAAGAGTTATTGTTTCATGTTTACGGTCCCATAGTTACTATTTCTTGGATACTGCTTGGTACTTGCCGTCTCAAAAAATACAGTTTCACAACTTAATAAACACATTTTAACTATCTCACCATGAAGACTTGTTACCGTCTCACTGTGAATAACTGTTACGGTCTCACCGTGAAGTCTTGTTACAGTTTCACCGTAAAGATGATTTATTGTTTATTTATACATTATGACCCATATCATGGTAATTCATTGTTTTATTCATTTTACTTTCCTGCGCTTTTGATCCTGCGACACTTGATATACCTAAATGATAAAATAAAAGAAGTTTCACTCGTTCTTCACTCAAGATCTATTTTCTAAAACCGTAAACCCTCCTTCAATACTTATCTCTCTAAAACCTTCTGTGAATTCCCAGGATAAAACACCATTCTTCATCAAATATTGAGAAGTGAAATTCAAAGAAGAAGTTGAAAATCACGCCAAAGTTAGCACCCGAGGGCCCTTTAAATCTGAACCTGGTGAACAGAGTAGTGGTACCTGAAAAGGAGATATTCACTAAGTGTATTATATCAAGTATGTCTTTGGTGTTGAGTGTGATAACAAATAAAGGTTGTCTATATTGGTTTACAAAGGAGGACATGCCTATTTATCTGAAGCTAGTTTCCTAGTTTTACCAGTATGTTTGGTTTTTGTTTCGATTCAGAAGATGGGTGTATTGGGAGAAGATGAATAAATGGTCATATTTGAACCCTTTCTTCGATTTTATGGGCTTTAGGCCTTAGGATACCTCATAAGGGTATTTATGAGGACTACCAAAGAGGTCCTCCCCCTCCAAGAGAGTTATTTGTTTTGGAAGAAGTTTTGAGAAGTTTAACTGGCAATGAAACAAAGTGGAGAGACATAGCTGCTGAGCCAGATGGTGAATCTAGACTCTTGTTTATGATTTTTCAAAATTTGGTTAGCCCTAGAAAAGGTGATTTTTCTGTACTCATGTATCAGGATGTATTTTTGATACATATCATGAAAAATGGACATAAGATCTGCCTTTAGAAGTATATTGTACACCATATGTGTGAGCTGATCAAAACAACCCCCAATTCATCCTCCCTGTTTTATTTAAGGCTTATCTCTTCTATTCTTCATGCAAAAGGATTAGTTTGACCAGATGAAGAAGTCATAATGTATTACGAGTTCTGTCTTTTTATAGTTATTTTAAAATGAATTAAAATCAATTGAAATCCTTGGAGGAAAGCATGGGTGGAAGATAATGATAGTTTTTTTGAAACTTTTACCCCAATGGATCACCCTTCACTACCTAAAGATGTATCCGATTCTGATTTGGAACCAGATGAACTTGTTGAATACCCTGATGCGGAAGAAGATGAAGATAATACACCAGCTCCTCAAGTCTTATTTGAAAAGGTAGTGTCTGTTCCTGAAAAAGTTGTTGATCTGGAAGAACAAATTACTTCAAAAGAAGAATCTGTAGCTAAGAAAAGTTGAAACATTGTTGTAGAAGAGAATATAGAAGAACATATTTTTGTTGTGAAACAAGCTTCCCTTGAGGAACTCCCAGAGGAAGAGGTTTTTCCTTAAGTTCTTCCTTCTAAAAAAGGGAGAACAGGGAAAGCCTTTCAGTTGGCAAGAAAGGAAATGGATGAGGAAATAAGGGATGAATTCTTAGAGGTGTATCAAGGCTCACAATCTCTCTTTCCTGAGAAAAATGTACCTGTTAAGGGGGATAAGCCCCACAATCTAGAATCTATTGAACTTCATAATCTTATTGATCCAAGATAAGTGGATACATGGTATAAATTCCCCTGTTATTTTGATGTGAATGATTCCTAGGAAGTCTCAATTAATGGAATTGATATGTCTACTATGTTTCATTTGAAACTAGCATCTGCACCTAAAGCTATCTCTACCAAGGAACCTGAGCCTGTCTCACCTTCTATTCATGTACCCTTACAAGAATCTCCAAACTTGGTGAATAAAGATCATCTAAAATATTTTGGAGATACCCTATTGGCTGGAGTTGAGAAACTCTTGAATACCCAACCAGCTTCTGCAACCAATTTATGTGAGAGAGATGCTTCACTGTTATTGGAAAAAGTCATATGGTAGATTCAACCCAAGATGCTTCATGAGATTCAAAAAGTTAGAGTTGAGAATAAACTACTCAGTGATGATGTAAAAACTCTTAGAGGTATGGTTGAATATTTGTAGAAAGTAATGAACTCAAGACCAAAACCTACTGATCATCCTATTAAGGATATTTTTAGTTAAACCCCACAGTAATTAGCCTCACTGATTTAACCTCATCTAACCTCTTTAGCTGACAATGTAGCTGAAAGAAACAAGCAGATTGTTCAGGGAATGGATGATCTTGTTATTGGACTTAACAAGTCCACTAATGATTACAAGGGCTATCTCCAAAAAGATCTAAATAAACCGAAATCCCTTAATTTGGATATCACCACTTCTCGTACCTCCGGAAAACCACCTCAGCTTACTTTAGACAGTGATCTTCTCAAAACAGTTGTCAAAGAAGAACTTCAGGCTGTGCTCAGTGGCTTTGTAATGAATCTCTATCTGAGGTTATCAAGAATAGTTATAGAGTTCTTGATTTCGTGAGAATCCATTCCAAAATTTCCACTGATTCTCAAAAAGAAATTGCTAAAAATGTGTACTTATACTTCAATCGGATATTCTATATGAATGAAATGAAAAACCACTTTATGTACTTTTTGAAGAATATGGGGATTCATCCTATAACTCAAGATTTTAAAACTCTAGTCCAAAAGCTCAAATATTTTACTCCTCTTTTGGATATTTTTATGGAGAAAAAGGATGACTCTGAGAAATCCATGCAGTATGGTGGTGAAATCAATGACAACTTCATCAAAAATTTTCTTCCTTATCTTCATATTCAGAGTACTGCCATTGTCGCCCCTGAAGTTGAACCTCTGATATATGGTTTTCCTACCTTCTCATCCTCTTCCCTAGCCTCCAAATATATGTATTCCTTTGAGTATTTGAGTCAGATCCAGACTATAATCCTTGATCAATAGTTTCCTCAGTCTTCTAATACACTTACCTTGGCCCCTTCTGTTTTTGAAGGACTCCCTTTACCATCTTTGTCCACTGGTTCACTCCCTTCCTCTACCTCAACTTATGCTCCTCTGGCTTCTTCCTCAGATAATGCTGCCAAGGAAAAATTGAAGACAATATAGTGATGAAGAAAATTAAATACTATCTTTTGATAGGGATTTTTAAATTGTCTTATTCCTTACTGCTTGTACTGACACTTTTTTATCAATCTACTGTATTGTGACCTATATTGTCTACTTTTACTTGATAATCCCAAAATGGGGAGAAATATGTATTCTATATGAACTAAATACACATTTAAGAAGAGACACATTACCTAAGAATAAATCTCTCTCTCACATGATTTGTGATCATCAAAAAGGGAGAGATTGTTGGACTCCCTATCTATTAATCATGTTTTAATGATCACAAATCATGTACATTATGTAAAGCTTGTTAATCATATTCAATCTTTCCTGAATCATGTGTACCGATGATTAGTTTATCTAAGCCATAAATAATTATTATATTGTTTCTAATTAAATTCTCTTACAAATGATTAAGTTTAATTCATTATATAAATATTTCTATTTAAGTCTATATACAGATATTTGACTAAGTCAGAGACACTGTGACCATCCAGACACTGTGACCATCCAGACACTGTGACCATCGAGACACCGTGACCATCTAGACACTGTAACCATCCAAAAAACCATGACCATCAATACACCATGACCATACAGACACCATGAACATATAGACACCATGATCATCCAGACACCATGACCATCCAGGCACCTTAACCATCCAGACACCATCACCATCCAGACACCGTCACCATACAGACACGGTGACCATCCAGATACTGTGAGCATAAACCATGATCCTAACACCGCATCTATGATACCAGTGGCTAATCTCTATTCAACTATGCCATCATAGATGTCCCACTGCCCAAATACAATGAAGGAGACACCATTTCTAGGAGACACAATTTTAGGGAGACAATGTTTACATATAGACTTTGACACCATTTCTTAATCTATTTTGTCATTTTTCAATTTAATTACTAATGGTCATATTTGAATCTTTTAAATACACTAACATAATTAATGTTTCTTTGTCGATATGTCACCTAAAAGTATGTGGTACGATGTGCAGAATATATGCTTCTTATTGGCTCCAACACATACATTCCAAGAATAAAAAGAACAAAGTGGATAGATGAAAAGTGTGTGATTGTGATGACTGTAGTGGTGACAGTGTAACAAAAAAACTAGTGTGTCCATGATAACAAATAAGCACCAGCTTACATGAAACATGACACGACTAAAGAACACACCAAGCATACCCAAATCCTAGAGTCGAGAACATTTCAACATCATCTACTTGAGGAAGAACATGAGCCCGATCGAGCTGACTTATGATACTATATTTTTCATGTGAGAACTCATTTTCTGCATCTGCTTCATCCCAGAAGTCCAGATCTATATAGACTAATACATAGAGCACTTCTAACCCAATCTCATCATTTCTGCTCTATTGTGTATTAATTTTCTTATCTTTTGAGCAGTGTGTGTGTCCGTATAAAAAATGAACTGTCTCCTGAATCAAATTGAAGGATAAAATATATCCTTTCTCTTATATCTTCTTACACTTGTGTATTCCCACAAATAATTTTGGAAGAGGTTGTGTGTGACCTGCTAGTTCATACCCACGAAGAACTATCAAAGAAGGCATGTGACCTAGAAAGTGTTGTGTACTATTGCAAAGCCCGATATTGGATGTGTATCAAGTTTCTATATATAAACTTATTGGGGGTAATTTATCACCAAGAGGAGTGGATTAGGTCTCTATTTGAGACTGATCCACTTTTTTTAAATCCACTGTGTTGTTAATTCTAGTGTTCTCTGTTTTACTATTTAATTCGGAAATCACTAAATTTACATTGATAGTTAATCTTTTAAGGAAGTTATAATTGTTTTTGCTTTTTATAATAGCTTCAAATGTAATGTTAATAACTGATATTGAGATTATTGAGAATTAATCAATCTTCTAAGAAGTTATTCAATCAGTCAAACATTCATAACCATATAACTTTGATTGACTAGGCTGTATATATATTTATTGGGGAACCTTTTTAAGTATACTTTTTAAACAGAAATTTTTAATAGAAACTCAATTCACTGCCCTGTAGAGTACTCTACCCCAACCAACAATAAAAGATATAGATAGAGAAATGAAATATATAGTTTATAGAGATGGTATGTTGTACGTACGCATGAACACTATTTCCTTTTTTCAATGGATTGAAATAAATAAAG
The DNA here is from genome assembly GCA_963277665.1 of Viscum album. Classification (NCBI taxonomy): domain Eukaryota; kingdom Viridiplantae; phylum Streptophyta; class Magnoliopsida; order Santalales; family Viscaceae; genus Viscum; species Viscum album. The sequence continues at coordinate 538,593,426 of OY728121.1, forward strand.
GTAAATAATAAAAAAGACAATACAAGAATAATAATTATATCACATATATCATATATATTCACTAAATCCATCTTTATTACCATCCATGTGAAACAAAAATGATAAAACAAATCACATCACTTCATGGTGGTTTTAGTCCACACATACGCACAATCATCTTTATTTTTTTGAAAGGATTTGAAGGTAAAAGGTTAGATATGATATTTTTATACCTAAACTATAATTATGATATAATTTTTATATATATACATTAAACCCATTGTAATAACTATCCATAAAATATGGTGGTGAGAAATGAATTTTATCATTATGTGGAGATGGTAAGTTGTATGTCTGTATGAATGATATTTTCACATTACATTTGATGTAAAGAGTGTGAAAATTGAGGTTTAATAAAAATAATAACATTTAATTATATTTAGGTTTTTTGGGAAATGTGGTGTGGAATAGGATTTTTCTCATCACACTCCCATTGTCACCTTTCCCAGAAACTCCTAATGGTTCCCCCAACCATAGATGGGTACGTACCTACTTTCTAAAGGCCACCAGTCATTTGGGTTTTTAGGCACAGTGAATATTAGGGACTCTTATTCCTTGAGAGGATGGGATTTTAGGATGATCATAACCTTTTAAGGACAATTTTTCCTACTCTGGGACTCTTATAGATTTTAGATATATTTTTTGAATCTCATCCTAATCTCGATACTGGACTGGTTACCCTAACAAATAGATTATTTGTTAATTTCTTCTTTAATGTATCAATATTTATCTGTATGAGGTTTTTCATCATTATTTGACAATAGGCAGTTCCTATATTTTGAAACCATATAATTGAGTACTTCAGAACATTCCCCCATGTGAGGAGGTGGTTAGTATTCTGAGGATGCGATTGAGCCATTATGAGGCATCCTACATATCTTGGTTATGAAGGAATCAAAACCCACATAGTTTCTTTAACCCATGTAGTTTTATATCATGAAGAAGGACTTCCAAGGGTGATTTAGGACACCTTCAAGATCGGGTCCCAGAGGGATGTCTAATGTATCCCAGGTTATAGCGAGAATTAGGGTTGTCATAGTTCATTATTTCAGGTTTTATATATCATGGTTTCCTATGTCATTATAGATACCTATGGTGTTGATGACATGATTACTACAACCCCCTAAGATCATGTGAACCTTGATCGGTGTTAGAAACTAGGGATAGAAAGTAATCAATGTGATTACTTCGAGTAACAGACTTAGATGTTGGGATAACCCTAAATGAATAATATAGAGATTGAACCTTGTGGATAGGTATCCAATATAACTAGAGTATGGTTGGAATTATAATTTTCATAGTTCATTTGATGTCGGGGCTTACACACTGAGGTTTCACTATTTATCGGGCCGTACACACTAAGGCCAAAAAATACTGCCATGTCCTGGGAGTCTTGGTGATCAAATATTACTCTCTAGAAGAAATCACAAGACCTAGTTGGTACATCCTGAGAGCCATCACATTAACCCTCTTGAAATATATAGAAGGTGTCATGAGGGTCCATGTAGAATATCCTAATGGGTGTCACGTGTCTTGGCTAACACCTTTGGGAGACACTGAAAGACTTAGCCGACAGGCCAGGTGGGCTTCATGAGTCTCATATGACTTTCTAAGAGGGTGTCGTTGGGACTTTGTTTTCATGTCCAGATTCTCTTGTGAGACATCGATGTTATGAAATTGCATCATTATATTAGTCAAGTGACGTATCCAAAGGATGTATCAAGATTAGGGTGATAGACCAAGATGGTTTTCAAGATCATAGTTGTGCCAGCAGGGGAACTCTATGGCTTTCTCTAACATGATTAGAATATTTTATGTTTTTTAGATGATATGTCAAAGGGGTATCACAAGATCTAGGTAATGTGTCTTGGTACGGTTTTGTGTCTTGGGATGACACATGAAAATTATATGAAGGGCATCAAGAATGTATCTTGATTAATACATTTGACTTTGATATTAGTTTTAACCCTTGTATTGTGATGCCTTGGTTTAGTTCAGTGTTAGTTTCTTTGAGTCTCGCATGATTTGGAGGACATGCACTCTGTTCTTCACATGTCCTACTAGAATTCATTTTCATGATCTATGAGTGATCACACAAAGAACTTTATGACTAGTTCATGACCACTTCAGATGCTCTTTGGTATTACCTTTTTTAATGCTAGCTAGTCATGTGATCAGTTTCCCCAAGAATTCCACAGAAGTAGAGAGTTGATTCATGTAGATCATGGGCATCCATTCGATAAAAAATCAAACCCTTTATTCATGATGGGGTGGGGAATTTATAGGATTATCCACCCATGATACTCATCCGTTTGGAAAGCGTATATGGAGCAAGTCGAGGATGGATTTGGTGAAGGGGCATGGCACCAAATGGTTTCTCAAGTCCATGTTGGGGACTACTTTAAGCGTGTCACCTTCTTTTTAGTGATCGCAAGTCTCCTTTTTCAACACATCCCTTATCATATTATTGAAGATCATAGAAGACTTGTTCAATCATGAGGTTGTGTCAATGGACCTCCATATTATTATACTGACATGTCTGAGGGCCTTTTCAAGATTTAAATTCCTGTGGGAAGACACCTGTGAGACCATGTGTGACATGTCCTAAGGTCATATGGGATAGCACTACGGGTGCACTGGGAACATCAAATTCCTTCCAGTGACCACGAGTACCTCTCAAATTCTCCCTTTTAATACCCTTTATTTTTGTAACAATTTTTATGAGTCATGGGATATTTCATGATTGTTATCTAGGGTATTTCCCCTATTTTTTCAAGATGTGTAGGAATACCAATATGGGTTTCTTGTGGGTGGGTGATAATTCCATGGGAAAATTCTATCCATCTATCCTTTTAGGATAAGGAGTTGTTTGGGGAACATTGTATAGAAAGTATTAGAATCCAAAGGGATCTTGTGAGGTGAGGCAGACACATCACCACGAACTCACAGTTTCATACAGGTCATCAGGGGTGCATCAAAGGTCTTTTAGTGACCACAAACCCCTCTCGACTCCTCCATTTTAACACCTTTTGTTTTATTTTACAAAGTACATAAATCATGTGAGTAGTCCTGAGTGACATCTAGTATTTTTGATTTCTTTTTGGATGATTCCTCACTTGACCAATATAGGTCATACAGAGAGTGTTAAAACATGCAGTGGATAAGTATATGCTTTTATCATTAGATAGCTTGGGGTTTACTAGACATGTCTAAGGACTCCCATGCAACAAGGCTGACAAGTCAATGGGTTTTCACGAGGAGATACAGATGCATCGCCAAGGACCCAAGGCATCTCATTTTTCACTCAGGGTGCACGTCACATTCTTTCTAGTGACCGCAAACCCCTCTCACCTACTCCTTTTTATCTACTTCATTTTATGTGATGAAGGCTTGGAAATCATGCGAGATTGACTAAATATCACCAAGGGATTTTAATCTCCCTTATGGTGACTTGGAACATGAACTTTATGACCACTTGGGGTATTTTATTTTAGGATGTCATCCTTATTTATCCTCTAAGGATTCTGGATTTAGGTGATTTCTAATGAAAAACCATGCCTCTTGGGGGAACTCATTTAGTTTTCTTGGGTGAGGGGGCTCTGTAAGTGAATGAATGTTTGTTGAGGAGGTATCCATTGGACTATTCGTGGGTGATTCACCTATCATGGGAATTTCTCATGGAATTGAAATGGTCACATGAACACGAGTATCTTAGAGGATTCCCAAATATTCTTCCATCCCCTTCTTCCTTACTTTCATGGGGAAAATAATAATACATGCATTCCGATATTTCATTATTTTGTGAATTTTATGGTGCTTATTTGGAAGATGTTAACAAATTCTCCCCCTAAGGAGCGATGTACAAGGGGACATGGACTCGATTTTGAGGGAAACTAATGCCTACAAAAAACATTGACGATTTTGCGAACCAGTTCTTTAGGTGAAGTTTTCTCTACCAGGGGAGATTTGTAATTCCACACACTGCATATACAGTGGGTGGGGGTGGAGGAAAATCATTCCACCAGCTGCATATCCTTAGAGCTCTCTCACTGTAATTTATGTCATGAGACCCTACCACAAACCCTTTGTTAACCCTACCCGCAAGTCCACGTTGAAAACCTATCTCTTTGAGGATCTTGCGCAAGGCTAATTTCAACTCAATAAATCATCTACCTTGTCCCAAAAATTGGTTTTTGGTGATTCCTCAGACTTTGGCTATGAGGGTTATGGTTTTATCTAGTGGTTCTGTGAGACTCACTAACATTATTATTAGAGAATTTGAGAATTACATGACCATGTTTAGTTTACGTGATCATGAGTCTTCGGGGGGGGGGGATGTGATTAACATGATGACCTATAGGGGTTATGCGCTCTACGATTCCACTAGAGATCAAGTTATCTGAAAACCTTTTGTGTGATTTACATATACTTTTCTGAGTCATGCGTTGCACATGATGCCATTGTTTCTCTTCATGCTTTATTTTTTTCAGGGATATGCGTTTTCTTTATATGACCCGTGAAACATACTTATTTTCAGATGGATTATGTTTCTCATAAAGGTTCCTTAGGTGCGACCAACAAGAGGGACATGATTTTTAGGAATAAAAATGTGGATCCTCACTATCACCTACATACAGATAATGAGGTATTAGAGAGGTTCCTTTCATCCAGCATTCAGAATAACCCCTTATTCAATAGAAATCATATATATGAGTTTTTATTTCTAGATAATGCTACCACACCCCCCCCCCCCCATATTTTATCTGGCCACTTCTCTGGGTATCTAAATATTTGAACGATAGTCAGGCAATAATTATTGATGATGGTCAACTGGTTATTGCCCAATCGCAAGGCTTATCTTATATATTGGCCAATTCTCCCTTGAGTGTAGATGGTCATGACATTTACCGACAAACTATTTCCTAGAGTTACTGAAGAATATTTCTATCTTCTATAGATGCCTATAGTAGAAGATTGTACTCAAAATGGGACCTTCTTCATGGAGATAAATTTTTCTGACTAATGGGCATGAACATTCTGGGTGAAACAAAGCTATTTAGAATTTACTGCTGATCTATAATGGGTTTATATCCATGAATCTATTTGGATATAAAATTTTATCATTTACCTCCAACCTGACCTTCTTAGGGAAATTATTAGATGCTGGTGTCTTGGAATCAATACGTCCATCTTCCTCAGGGCAAGGTGGTTATTAATTTATGGGATATTTATCTACTGGGTGGCATCCTGTATCTTAGAGAGATGTGTGACAAATTTCTTCCTACTGCAGATGTCTGTGATGATCCACTGCAAACTTCAGTTCTAGAGAATGAGATTCTCTCCATTTTGAATAAAAGGATAGGGAGGAATTTGAATGTTCTCTTTATTATTTCCTTCACTGACCCAAACAATATTTTTATGTGTGGCAGTGGGGTGAGACCCAATGTTATCCTCCCCTATCGGAACCCTTGTCAGCAAGTCAGTGCCATTGTTGGATCATATTGGTCCATTCTAAAAGCTGGGGACTACACCTCATGGAGAAATTGGGTGAACCTGAAGGTCTCTTCAATCCTTAGGATATATGATTTTCTTTCTACATTCCTAAATGGGAGTCTCTTCACGAATGGGGACACATTCTTGAGAATTAATGTAATAACATTGGTAATGGTTTCACGTCTTGTAGAAGGGAGGTTCCTTAACTTGGAAATGCTAGTTCTTGGATTCCTCTGCAAGATATAGTGTCATATCCAATAATTTAGTACTCTCTACCGGATTGGTTGTCCTATCTAGTTACTCTTTGGATGTATTGGGTCATACATCCATTTTTATGAGTACTAAAATGTCTATAGGATCCCAGATCCTATATCCATCCTTAGATTTCTGAATATCTTTGGGATTGGACCTATTTCTCTATCCCCTATAGAAGTCAAGGGTGCACAATTCCAGTATGAAACCTTCAGCTTTTCTACCTTCCATGCACCAGGAAGTCTGATTAATAATGAAGATAGTGACTCCCTTGATGAGAGGTCTTATATGATATCTATTCTGGATGTGATTCTTGTGAACAAGTTTGATGAGATGATTATCTATGACCCATACACTCCATACCAATTTTTATGATAGTTTGGAAGTGTTTAGGAATTTTCCCCCATTCCTTTGGCCATTTTCAAAGGGGGTGACACCCTGGTGTCATCCGCCAATTTTGAAAGATACTATACAGTGAAGATTCTAGAGTTGTGATCATATTTCTGCCTACTGATTCTCTTTCTTTCCTTACACAGGATTATTCTATGTCTTTGGTGATGACTAATCCCAATGGGGTGTTAGGCCAACTGGTCCGCCATGTGGACATACCCCTTGTATCACCAATTCCCCTATCCATGGAACAAATGGAATTGGTTAAGGATTTTGGTAAGCTTTATAGGAAGAGACCATGATTTTATGATTTTTATTCAAAATGTAAGTTAGATTCTTTTGAGGAGACCATTCCTTTAATGCATGCTACAAATGATGTTCCTGTTGAGAGAGAGGTGCATGGGTATTCTTCTATAATTTCAACAATGATTCATCTAGTTAGATAATCTTCTATTATATCCTATTTTTCAGATTCTGAGTCTTAGTCAAATTTTAAGATGATCCGAAAATGTTTCCACTTCTCAATTATGGAGGCCCTATAGATATTATTCCATCAAGGGGAGTGGCTTCACCACCTATTTCACAATTTAGGGTTTGACGGTTTTGATCGGAGACCTTTGTATGAAATTATTCTGCAGATCATCCTAACCTAAGGATACTTCTCCATGTAGGAAATGGGTTTTCATGAACTCATGGATGAGTCCTCCCTTTTAAAACAAACGAGGGAGGCAGTAGAGGCTCAAGAGCAGGGTCACTAATTTTCATCTAAGCTACAAGACAAGATGAATGCATGGACCTCACATATATGTAGGCATGGAGACATGATCACTCATATGAAGTATAATCATTTGAAATCAATTAACTCATTGGCCACCTATTAGAGGAGGGATGAATTATTGACTTATTTGGTCAAATAACATTATCCTGAGGTAGACGTAGGAAAATCAGGGAAGGTGAAACTCCAATTCTCAATTGATGCCTCCTTCCAAACTCTTTCAGACCCAAATTGCACTACCAAAAATATTTTGTTGTGACTCATTTTTTATTGAATCCCATAATTTCCAATACACTCCATTTTTTATGTTATAGAGGGACTCCTAAATGTAGATATTCCCCCTTATTTTTTTACTATGAATGGATGAGTTTATTTCCTGAGATTACTATCCAATTTTATACCTTGTATGATATCTCGATATTCTGTAGCTTTGATCTCAATAACCATACCTTTATTTGAATCTTTTGATTAGGAAATCCAGATCTGCATAGGGATTACCTAGGAATGAAGTGTGTCCTAAGAAATGTTTTCTTTATATATATATGTATTAAAAAATTTGACCATGATAAGGCCATATATTAGACCTCATGGTAATTTCCTTACACATTAGTTTAAGGTATTTTAGCACAGAATATCTATTTATTTAGTTTAAGGTATTTTGGATGGGGAAAACTATTTCTTTAGTTTAATGTCTTTTAGCTCAGAACATCTATTTCTTTAGTTTAAGGTCTTTTAGCTCAGATAATCTGTTGCTTTTGTTTATGGTCCTTTAGCTCAGACTATTTATTGCTTTAGTTTATGGTCGTTTAACTTAGAACATATTTTTCATTAGTTTATGGTCTTTTATCTCAGACAATATGTTTCTTTAGTATAAAGTCTTTTAGCTCGAACCATTTGTTTCTTTAGTTTAAGGTCTTTTAGCTCAGACCATCTATTGCTTTAGTTTAATGTCTTTTATCTCGGACCATCTGTTGCTTTAGTTTATGGTCTTTTAGCTTTTACCGTATGTTTCTTTAGTTTAAGGTATTTTATCTTAGACCATATGTTGTTTTAGTTTAAGGTATTTTATCTTAGACCATCTGTCACATTAGTTTAAGGTATTTTAGATCAGACCATCTGTTTCTTTAATTTAAGGTCTTTTAGCTCAGACCATCTGTTTCTTTAATTTAATTTATTTTAGGTTAGACCATCTGTTTCTCAAGTTTATGGTCTTTTAGATCATTCCATTTGTTTCTTTAGTTTAAGGTATTTTAGCACTGACCATCTATTGCTTTAGTTTAAGGTCTTTTAGCTCAGTCCATATGATCATGGGATATGGTCCATGCATGCTATGAATGTCCTAAAACACACCGAGGTGATGGATCCTACCATGGTGTTGTTGAAGCCCATGAGGATCAGAATTATCATTTTGAAGAGTGACACTTTTTTTTGACATCCATAGGCCTATATGAATGATACATGAGCATGTATGTATATTCAAGAAAAGGGTCCTTGAAGCCATATATCCTGTCTAAGGGCCATGAAATATGTATGGTGGAAATATTAATGATGTTGGAATACCAGGGATTCAAAACCTTCCTGGGTTGTTGGGGTATAGATGACGCAAATCAAAAACATGGAGTTTGAGTCCATAAGTATGAGATGATGTAGACATGCAGGGTATGTCCATTGACATTATGAATTACCATGTTCTGTTGTGGTGTTGCAAAGGACCAAAAGGATCGATGCTCCTTTTTGTCAAGGAGAAGATGAATTTAGTTGTTGGGTCAATGACCTTATGCATCGGCATCATGGACAAGGAAAAATGATCTATACTTCTTTATGAGGGATATGGATGTTTTGAGGCAACCTTCAAATATATATTTTGAAGTTGTACATGGGAAGAAAGCTATCCAATAAGGGTTCTAGAACCCTATGGTATCTAGCTCTTAAAATGAAGCTCGTGCTCTATTCTTTGTGGTTTTGAATCATGAGAAATGGGAAATTAATTGATAGAAAATTAAGTGTCACTTTCCATCTTTGAGAAAGGGTATGAATCATGGTGATTTAACATCGATTATATTGAATCTACATGGATAGTTTGGTATAGGGATTGTAAATCATGTTCTGGAGCACTTGAATCTAGATAATGGTATATGAATGTCATACAGGGAGCGGTTCAAATACATTGGTCTTTTGTGTTATTTCGTGATGATATAAGGGGTCAAAAAATTGGAATTTCCTTTTTCATATTGGGGTATTTGGTTTATGGACATAGGCACATATTCAGGATTCATGATCATGTATGCATAGTCAATCACAGGGTCTGTGAAGTCGGATACTCCTTCCAAGGGCCATGGAAGATTATAATTATTTAAGGCACACCAACTCTTGATGCGTGGTATGTGGGAGGTGTAAAATTATAGGATGGTTATAATTCCCTAAATATTGTGTCACCACCTAGAGAACATATTCTCACGGTGAGGAGGTGTGTAAAATATTTTCGTAACTTTTTTCTAGGCCAGCAAGTCTTGTGAGAATAGCATCGATTTTTCTAGGGATATGGACCTTATTAGATTTCCTCCTTTTTTGTTTGTGCCTGAATTTTTTTCTGAAACTATGAGGATGAATAGTTTAGCTGGCAGATACTAAAATTTCACTCAGGTATTCCTTTGTGGTTGTTCATCTTGACATGTTTTGTGCCCCTTACGCTCTCAGTTTAAAGTGTTGAAAATTGGCCCACTATGGGCTAGTGTTTAAGGTCACATGACTTAACCAAAGAATATATAGTTTAGGGTCAAGAATTTCATGGACCATAGATGGAGGATGTGACACAAGAGGCTAATTAGGATACACAGGGTTAAGATCACTCTAACCTCTTTTCAATCGTGGAAGGGAAATGACATAAATTAGGGCATGAGTCACTGAGGTTAGGCATAATGATGCGGGATAGTCATAAAAGGAGTGGTTCAGACCCAATGGAATATTGAGTGCTGTCTTGATGGTGTTAGGGCTCATGAGAATTGAAATGTACTTTTTCAGAGTGATGCATTTGGTTAATGTCCATAGGCGCATATACAAGATCCATGGGCATGCTTGAAGAGTCAGGAAAAAGGTCCATGAAGCTAGATATCATTTCCAAGGGACATGGAAGACTGGATGTGGTCTAAGAAACTCAAGACATGAAGTGTGGTATTTTTATTAATGTTCTTTTAAAAGTTGGTAGAAGCACTATTTACTTGGTTGACCGGGGTAAGCCTCTTGTGGTCCACGGTTAAATAATGGAAAATGAAACATGTTTTTCAGAGTTTATCATTATGTAGTGTGGATGTTTGTTGTGCAGATTTAATGTCATGTGACAAAGATATTTTCCATATAGTTTGACAACATGTGGTAAGGATGTATTACCATGCAACTTAACATCCTATGGGGAGTATGTATGTTGCAATTTAGTTTATTGTCATGCAGCTAGGATGAAGCAGAATAGGTTAATGTTGTGTTGATGGGACATATACGGACAATTTGGGATCATTTAGTTTGGACTATAATATGGATTACTAATGTAGAGACATGCAATGTGGTGCCATAAAGCAACCCGACGTGAATGAGGACCAAAGTAGTCTCAACCACACCTTGCACCATTCTAGGAAAACATTGGCCAATGGTCCAAAAAAATGATATACCTACGGTTGGGCCTGAAGATGAAATTTATGGATGTCACTACATATCTAATGAGGATGAGATTCTAGCCACACGTAGTTATAGGAATGTAAATACTCTATGAAGGTCTAGAAAATACATAGAGGTGGGAATTATTTTCATTGAGAGTTGCATATGAGCCTAAAATTGGAGATCTATGTGTCACTACATATCATGTATGGACAGGAATAAATATACACATAGTTATTAGAAGTTCAATTCATTTTAATTTCACACAGTGAAGATGAATTTACATGTAGTTTAACATAAAGAAGGAAGGATATAGGTTGCGATGCAGTTTATTATCATGAGCCTATGACAATGTGACATAGTTTAATGTTGTGTGGTAGGGACATATGCAGATAGTTTAGGGACATGTCATATACACTGAAAGATGGAGTTCCTAACGTGGAGATGTGAATTGTGGTTCCATGAAGAAACCTGACATGAATGAGGACCAAAGAGGTCTCAAACACACCACACACCTTTCCAAGAAAACATAGGCCTGTGGGACTAAAAAAGGTTATACCTATAGATGGTCCCAAGGAGAAAATGTATTAGCGTCTCTATGTATCTCAAGAGGATGAGAATCATGCCACCTGATGTTCTAAGAAAGGAAATACTCTACCCAGGTCTATCCCATACATAGAGGTGGGTATTATTTCTATTGATAGTTGAAGCAGAGCCTAGGATTGGAGATCCACACATTACTACATATCTTTTATAGACAATAATCAAGATACACAAAGTTCTTATAAGTTTCTTTGCAGTTTAACATCCTGCAGAGAGGAAAAAAGTGGATCAACGTGAATTAGGTGGAACATCACAATTGGGACCAATGATTGAAGCATGAGAGTCACTATATATCTCATGATGAATAAAATCAAACTACACATAATTCTTGGAGGACCATGTTTTTTAATGTCATGTAGAAAATACATCGATCGTGCAGTTTAATGTCATGTGTAATGGACTTATGGAATGTCTTTTACGATACTAAATTTGAGACCATAATGGACCTGTTATGCACCTCTCTTCTATCCTGTGATGGTAACTCCCTACTGTAATTCCTAATCTTACATGAGTTATGATCGATAAGATAAATAAACAGGGGCATAGGTTCCACTACATTGAAGTGTTATAAGAGGGGTATGACATAGAAATTTCATATTATGCAGTGGATGGACAAATATATAGGACCGAGGCATCCCTATGTATTTCATTATGATAGAGAATCATACCATATGTAGTTATGAAGGAACCAAACTATTGAACATCTTGCGGAAAGGGTGATGTATTACCCGATGTGAAGGGGAATATGATTTTTCAATCCATGTAGTTTTATGTTATGTGGAATGGACATTGGATGTGTGGTTAATTGTCTTGAGGTAAGGAATAATTTTGTATAGTTTAACATTATGTGGTTAGGATGAACCCCATTCTGTTTAACATCTTGTGGTCAAGATGAAATGCTCCTTGTAATTTAATGTCATATAGTGATGATGAATGATGGGGCTTACTCTGATGTGGATTCCCTTTTGTTTAACATCTTATGCAAAGTATTTCTTAAGAAACCTCACATTTTTGGGTGGTGTGACATGCTCCCCATCTATGGTGGCCAGTGAATAGGCTTCATTATGATAGAAAATATGTATGATGTGTGGTCCTTCCCACTTTTGATCTAATTTCAGGGTATTTTTCCTTCTATCATTGGGGTTCTGAGAGACAACACTAGTTCTCCTAGATGGAATGAGTGGGGGAAAACATTTTTTTAAAACCTCATGCAATCCTATTCTAGTGAACATCAAGGTTGTGAAATTTGTTCTACCTTTTCTCATTTAACTGTTCCAACTCATCCAACCATTTTTGTGACGGTTCATTTTCTAAGAGTTTTCCAAGAATGGATATTCGCAGTGAGGGATCTGAACTTTTATGGGTAATACTTATTAAATACTGTACACGAGTGAGTATGGAGTTTCTTGTGTAGTATTACGCATGGTGGTGCGGTAGGCCCATAAACCATGGAGGATTTTTTTATCCAATAATTATCATCCTTATTCACCATATTCTGGAGTATATTTTATAAGGTGTTATTGAAGGCCTCTATCGATCCATTTGATACTACATGATAGTAGGATGAGGGATTGGACTCAATGTTATAGTCATGGTAATGCTTCTTCAACTCCATGGAACAAAATTTGGTGCCATTGTCTGTCAATATTGTGCGAGGGACTCTAAAAATGGTAATGATATGGGACTTCAAGAATTTGATGATATTATTCATCCTAACTTCCTTGAAGTTTATTTCCTAAACCAATGTTGAAATGAAGTTGGGGAAGTAAGGATATACTTGAACAACTTAGCTATGGCTGGGGTATTTGACCCCATGACATCCATCCCCCAGATAAAAATGATGAGAAATATTTAGCAGTATTCAGAAGTTCTAGGGGCCGATGGATGAGGTTTTCATGGATCTAGAATTCATGAAATTTCTTGGTGAATTACACAAAGTCTTCTGTCATGGTTTTTAGTAATATCCCAACAACATGATTTGGGGGGAGACCCAAGTTCCAGATTGATGGGATCTACAAGAGCCTATGTGGACTTTCTTCATGATGATGATAACTTCCTATTCTTCTCTAAACCTTAGAAGAATTACATCAAAGTCATTATTATAGATTATTTTTTTCTCATTTGGACCATCTTATAGAGTGAATTCATTACCTGGTACCAAATCTTTTTAGTTCTGGCACAATCTTCTTGGAGAGTCCCATTTCAATGATATGTGATTTTGGTATCCATCCATCTAGGGGTGTCCATTGATTCATAATTCTCATGGGGCGATGCTGACTTATTTGATCTCTTCCACATCAAATGCGATGATCAATGTGAATTTTTTTTGAGGTGTAACATTGAATTTTGCTTCATCCTGGTCATGGTTGGCCAATATGGTGGCTTCATTTTCCAGTCCATCAGCCTGAGAATTATAAAATAGAGGAACATACTTTAAGGTGGGCTTGAAGGGGAATTATTTCATTAATCCCCGAACAAAAGCAGTGGGGGGGGGGAGTTCCAAATTTTTATATAACATTCTCCATTGACCTATTTTATCACCAATTTTGAGTCTCCTTTGATATTTAGGTAGGCTATGCGAAGCTGTAGGGATAATTCCAAGACATGAGGGCTTGGGATTCTTCCTCACTTTTTGTGTAGCCTTCAAGTAGTGATAAAGTGTAGGAAAAAATTGATTTTCATAAGAGAAAAATATAATCCCTAGGCCAACTCGATTAAAATTCGGGTTCCCCATTCTGTTATCAACACGACTCCTAGAGGCACCATCGATGTACATATCCCATGTTTGGGAAGTGTCATGGGCTTAATATACCTCTTCTTTAGGGAGATCCTTGCATTCTAGTGTACTTTCTAGGTCCAGGCGTGCTGTGAGGAAATCATCCAGGTCATACCCTTTCACCGACTTCTGAGATATGAACTAAATTTCATATTTCTACATAATAAATGCCCATTGATCCAAGAACCCAGTAAACATGGGGTGGCCAAGGATGTAATTTAGTGGATCAATATGAGATACCTAGTGGACTACGTGGTTTTATAATTAGTGGCTTATCTTTTTCATAGTGAATATGAATGTGAGTGAGTTCTTCTCGACATCAGAGTATCGAGTCTTAGTACCCAGCATGGTTCAGATGAGGTAGTATAAACTATTCTCACTTCTTGTAATGTTATTATACATAATAAGGTCACCTAATGAGAATTAAATGGTGTCCACATATATGATGAGTGGCCTACCTTCCACTAAATACATAAACATTAGTGGGTGCAGCAAGTACCACCTGAGAATTTTTAAGGCTTTTTGATAATCATTGTCCCATTAGTAGGTGAATCCCTTTTTCAGTAACCTAGTGAAGGGGAGATCCATGTCTTATAGGTTGGATATGAATCACCGAATTCAGGTGAGGTTCCCTTGGAGTCCCCTTATTTATTTTCGGTTCATGGGGGGAGACATTTCCAAAATAACACTAATGTTCTCTAGGTTAACCTCAATGCCGCAGTGGAATACAACAAAGCTTAGGAACTCACCTGAAGATACCTTGAAGACACATTTTAGCAGTTTCATATTTATAAAATGCTGTCACATCTCGTCAAAAAATTTCCTAGATATTGGTGAAGTGATCACATCACTATCAGGATTTAATGACCAGGTCATCGACATAACACTCACTATTCTTCCCAAGAATGGATTCAAGATGCGATGCATTGAGAAATGATATGTGGATCCCACATTCATTAATCCAAGGGGCATTAACTGATAGTAGAAGACCCACTAAAGTGCTATGAAGGTATTAGATTCTTTATCTATGGGGTCCATCTTGATTTGATTGTACCCCGAGTAAACTTCCATGAAGGAAAGGTCCTAGAAGCTTGTATTTGTATTGATCATGATTTCTGTGATCATTAATGGAAAAAAATCCTTTGAGATATGCTGATTAAGATATATTATGTCAATGCATACCATAATCTTATTGTTCTAATTTTTGATGGTGAAGATGTTGGAAATCCATCTCGAATATTGACCATCTTGAAAAAAGTTTTATTTGATAAACATGTCGCCTTATGCCTCTATATTGGGGAGTGGGAGGGGTGCGTCCTCCTGGCTAGTTTCCTTTATCCTTGATGATCATCATGTTGTTTGAGATGTTTCATATCCACATATGGATTTTATCTAGGAATTTATGTGTAGTTCCAGGAAGAAAAATATCATCCATGCTTCAAAAATGAATTGTAAATCTATTGCTATTTGAGAGGCATGGTAGAACTAATAATGGTAGGCCTTGGGCCTTATTCTATCCCAAGATTTATCTGCATGATATCTTATATGATAGTTGATATTCCTTCCTCAAATTCTACAATGGAATCTATGAGACCATCCTCATCCATTTTTGAGTATGTGGAGATGTATTTAGGTGAAGATGGTAGTATGGGCGCTTCTCTATTTGTATCAGGGAGACGGAGTCCATCATTAGATATATCACCATCCCCTACAAACTGGGTTGTTGCAGAGGGATACTGGAGATGTTTTTTTTTTGAGGATAGGAGATTCTTAGACCTCTAGGGCTAGATATTCTACTTCAAACATGTTTATGGGGAGCACATAGTCATCACCAAGCATATTCCCGAGATTCACAGGGGTGGTCCCTATGCTATTTGGGGTGTGACTTTTATATCATCATCCGACATTGGTTTCCAACATTCCTTCTTTTAGAAATATGCTTATGTATATGTGGCTCCACAAGTCTCTAAAGGGGCACTATTGCCATTTAGAATTCCAGCATTTCCATTGATGGGGTACATGAGACATTGATGGAATGTTGATGGTGTTGCTAGGTGGCCATGGATCCTGGGCCATCCAAGAAGGACATTATATATCGGTATCCTATGGGATAACAGTGAACTCGAAATCATATGCGAGCTCCCCAAATTGGGATTTAATTTTGATTTTCCCAAGGGGTCTCATATCATGCTTTTCATATCCCTAGATGGTCAGCTATATAGGGGATAAGTACCCCTCACTAAACTGTAGTCGTCAGAGTGTCCGTACTAACATAAGATTGAACATTGATCTGTTATCAATCATTAATCTATGGATATTGATACTATTGAGTCTTCCCAAGATGTATAAGGGTATGATGTTCCCCTATGTGGACTCCTCCTGATATTTATCAGTGAAAGAGATGGAAACATGGAGTCCTAAGGTCATAGTCTCCACTCGATAGACTTTGGTGGCAGTGACTTCGATCTTGAATTCATGTGGGATTCAGAGGGCTTTGGAGAGTTCCACTATGAATTATTTTGGCAGATGGGATGTATCCAGGATTGGGAGATTTGATGGGACTATAGTTTACTATTTTATAAAACAATATTTTTCCCCAAAGTTTGGCGCTTCACGAAATATGGGTACTCTTGGGCATGTGGTTCATGAGATAGAACATCCTAGGTAGATGGACCTTGTGCTTCTGCCAAGGTTGAGTGAATATCCACTTATAATGGAACAATTTTATGTGGGTGGTCATAATAGAGGAAATATATGTGTTGACCTCCCCCATTTCTTGGGCTGATCAGATTGGATCCTAGAGAGGTGGTCATGCAAGACAATCAGATGTGGGAAACTACTGGAAGGCTTTGTCGCACCTCCTTGCCTCCTTTTGGCCAGTTTGAGCTCTTTCGCATAAGTGTCAGTTGCATATATGTCTTCTATAGGGACATGACCAAAATATTGAGTTCAAACATAGCCACACTGTCCACTATATCGTCGGATCCAGAACATGCATCCTCTCACACCTTCGTTACATATGAGAAAACCATATTTTGGGGAATGCTAGTTATCAGAGTTGGGGTTTATCAAGTGTAATATATTGATAGAATAAAAAATGAGCTCCTCATCTAATAAGGATAATATTTTGTGGGGCTGTGCCCATGATGCTGATGTCATATGGAAAAATTAGCAAGGGTTAATGCCAACTTTACAGGATAATATTGCTTTTCTTCTTCTATTTCATTCCACCTAAGGTGGTCATGCACACCTTTGGGAGCCACATTTGATGCCACTTTCTTGGGTGGTGGAGCTACTACAGAACCTCTCTATTGTGCTCTTAGACTAGTGTGGGATTGATCTAGTATCTTATGAACTATCCAGTTATCGAATTTTTTCACACATCGGGTTGGGACCTCTAACCAATCAACCTCTTATTCTAGTTAGTCCATGGTTATGCAAGCCATATGATCTGGGGAATTATCCAGCACCACATATCTAGCATTGATCATACATTGAAGGGCCTATTTGAGGAATTTATTTGGATATTATATCTGAGACTTTTATGGAAAGGGAAGTAATCAGGCCAGTCGGTAAGGTTGAGCTCATCGAGATTATTGGGTTGAAGAAGCGTGAGTAGATTATTGTCCATGGCTTCCAAGAAGTAACTAGGGAATTGTTCATTCCTGATAGAGTATAAATTAATTATCCATTCATTAAATACTATATGACTCTGATTTATCTTTTCTTCTAGCCGAGGGATATTATATGGTTTTTTCCACTATAGCAGGTGTTGAGTTATTTGGGGTATGTATGGGCATCAAGATAGGTGTTGTTTCCATATTGAGAGTGAGATCTGCAACTTCTATTCTGGATGGACCATTTCTATGTTCCACGAGCATGAGTCAAGAATTAGATCTGGTGTGCTTAATAAATTATTCATGGAATTGTTCTAATTCAAAAAATTCATAGAATACACCCAGATATTTCATTTGAATCAAGGGTGTCAGAAAGTCATCTCTATGATTTTTTACATAGAGTTCCTGTAGAAGATCTTATGAGAGAGGGATGCTGAGTGAGTCGGTCAAAACCTTCCACCTAATTAGGAAATCAGACACCCTCCCATTTTCACATTGTTTGTAGTAATTTAGATCAACTATCATTGTCATCCTCAATGTAGAAATGAATAGATGAAGGAATTTATGATAGAGGTCTTCCCATCCCAACACAGATCATGCTGGTAGACTATTATACCAAACAAAGTCTAGCCCAATAAGAGTTTGTATAAAACACCTTATCTTGGTTGCCTCGTAATAATCTTAAGGGCCCATCATCATCCTATATTTGGACACAAAGTGTGTGAGATGCTGTTCGGGGTCACCCGCACTATCAAAGGTGGATAAGGTAGGATTTCCAATGTTGGGTGGAGGTGATATATCACTAAACCATTCAGAATATGACTTCCTTACAAGCTACATAGGTGCACTCTAACCTTCCATAGCTTCTATTTAAGTAGACAGTGAATCGATGACAATAAGGAGATCCAGAGGCACTGTTTCATGGGCCATCTCTTTCCCATGGGAAGATAGTGGGTGTTGATGTTGTGGAATCGTTTTATATCCGTATGATTTTCAATTCAGAATAAGTATGAATGGTTGTCCTATCAAGGGAGAGGTTTTTTCAGTAGTAGAGTGAAGTTACAATCATTTTCGACTTCCTCATACATGTGGGATGGTTGACTAAACCTGGAGCCAATATGATATTCAGAGGCTATCCTTAATGATGGATTAGCTATAGGAGGGAGAATATTTGTCTCTGTTTGGAGATAGTGGCTAACATGAATATTTCCCCTAAGTAACTCCTCATTAAGTCACCTAAGAGCTTTTATTTCACACTCATATTGTGACAATTAGTCCTTTGTGGAAGGAACCTCACTTATCTTGGGAGGTGATTGAGATAGGTTGTACCCTTATCTTGGTAGCATTGCTTCATGGAGGTGGAAACTCGATTTTCAGAATTTATATGTTTTTTATCCATATCTGGTTCTTGGTGTGCACAACCTCTTTCGAGGCATTCAAGTCACCCTCCTCCCAATGTATGTTTTCAATGCCACGACATCCTGTATTTGTGTTGTAATCAGAATCTTCCATGTTGAAAGTGGTGAAATTCATGAGGGAATATCTGGAAACAATGGTCATTCCATTTCTTTTTATGAGACAAGATGATTATATACATCTTCCATCAGACTCATTATTTGACCCCTTGGCCTTATTGGGCATTTTTTGTTTGTGAACCTAGTTGGGATTAATCATCCTCACTACAGGTCCCTACCATATCGGTATATAAACAGTGACCCTAAGGGAGTTCCTGGCCGGGGATTCCAAAAGGGCCCCAACCAGAAGGGGTATGCCTCATATTAGGTTGGATACCAACCGTTTATTCATCTATCCAAATCTGGAGAAGACTAATTCCATATGAAGTGGTGATGATGATTAAAATTTCCCCAGATCTGTGGGATGGGGGTCATTTGGGGTCATAGTTGACACTGATTGGTCAAATTTTTGAGTATCCAATGGCTTTGTTTAGAGATTTTATGGTTATCATATTGGACATGATGATATAAATTCCACCAACCTAGTGGGGTAGGGTTGTTCTGTGATAAATGATCATGTATCTAGGGTCCTATTAGAGGAAGATGAAACTAGGTATGGGGATTGAGATATAAATTCCACCAGCACAGTGGGATGGGGTTCGCTTGCAGTTGCTTATGATATATCCCAAATTCTCATAGGAATTTATGATATAAGTGGTGGAGGTAGTGGTAGATATTCCTCAAACCTAGTGTGTTAGGTTAGCTGTTGGATAACTGATACCACAACTATAATAGATTCCCTCATTATGTGGCACAATTGTGTTTACGTAGGAGATGGGTCTAATGGCTACTCGTGATGAGAATAATTTCTCACAGGTAGTTTTCTGTGTGATCGAAACATTCGTCTCTGTGTTTGAAATGTATTCTTATTGTTTCTAGGGGACCAAATTTAAGTACTAGAGGATATCCTCCCTCTTTGTCTATATTATATGGGAACTTTTATAACATAGGAATTCCATTGTAGTGACCAATTATCCAGAGCATTACCAAGTCCCATGATATTTCCATAGGCTATAACATTAAAGGATTCTATATATGAAGGGATCTTCCATTCTAGGGTAAGAGAAGTGTAATACCACATACTATCCTCGTCCTTGAATGCTAATGTCTAACATTGATGTGTATATATGTTTCCAAAGAATCATGATTGAATTGCGGAAAGTATATTGCAGATTTGCATTGTGCTTTTCCAATTTTGTATCCCAGGACATAGAGAAAGAATCTAGGTCAAGATGGAAATAGATTATCATAATTTTATAATGTTGATGCTCATATCTAGGATAAAGGTGATATCGATTATTAAATCACTAATGAGTACCACACATATTCTGATATAGATAAGGGATGAATTACATTACTAGATCATCTGGGATCTCATATCTAGGGGTAGAGAGGGGACAAAAAATGAAGGGGAGGATGTTTTTGGATAATACTCTCCATATGTAAATATTGGCCTCCTCCTTAGTATACTTACATGAATCCACCTAGTATTTCCTTAGAATATGGAACTGATGGTTTCTTGCTAACAATAATGGAGTGTTGCTGGATGTTGATGGGGAACTATATATGGTTGAACACAATGTTTTTAGAACCTCTCTATAGGAAGGCGTTTGGGTTTGCTTCATCACTCTAAAAGGAGGTGACCAAAAAAATGGATGAGTTTCCTGACCATGGGAGATGTAATTGTGATGAGGTTGACCATAGTGTATGTTAGGAGCAGAGTCCCTACAATCCATCTACACACTTCCATGAGGAGGAGTATCATTGTAATGAATGACCCCTTCTTCCTCTTCGATAGAAGAGTGAACAAACCCTTGTGGTTTTGATAATATATCTCAAATGAACCCAATGACACTTGAATTGAGAAAATTCGGGGTATGGCCTCTCATTTACATCGTGGTCTAAATATTATGACCAAACATTTGTAGTTGTGCAAGAGTATGCGCCTGGTTTATGGTAGTTTCTAGAACTTGCATATAACCATCAGGTTATATGAGAGTATGTTAACACTGCTGAGAAGCTGTTGGAATATGTTGATAAGATGTATCAGTATTGACAGGGATATTAGACCACCTTGAGGCATGTTTCATTCACACACAATGATCCTTAATCAAGATGGGAGTATGAGCCTGGTCTTTAGCCTTTTGGTTATTCCACAAGTTTATCTTGGCCGGAGTATAAGCCTACCCTATTGCATGTGATTCTCTCACCTGGTTGTCCCAAGTTAAATCATGAATGTGAGTCTAGTAAGAATACAAATTCCTCATGGGAATATTCTAATGGAACTTGGGGATGGGAGAAGGAATATGACCCTCCCCAAAACTACTTTGGAATGATGCTAGTGCAGTCGTTAGTTGATGGGAGTAGGAATATGCACCTGAATTAAATGATCTTCCAGAATATTTTGGATTGATCCATGGACAGGAATATGGGCCTATCATAAGGCTTGTGTTATTCCCACTTGGTCAGCCTTGACCAGAACATGGGTATGTGCCCGATCATGCGACATTGGAGTATGTCTCCAGACTTCATCGATGGGCATGTTCTCCTATCCTGAGGTTTATGCTACTCTCACCTGGTTGGCCCTTTTAGAATGAGAATATGTTCTCAATCCGATGCCTCACCCTTTGTCAGAATATGTTGATAATCCTACAGAATGGGAACAAGAGTGCGTGCTTACTCTAGTACAATGACATGTTAATAATGATCAGAGTTTTGTGATGTCCTGGATATAGGGATAAGAATATCCTCCCATCCCTTCATCTATAGAATTGTCAAAATATACTGGAAGAGCTCTTCATCTAAAGATAGAATGTATTGGAATTTTAGAAAATTGTTTATATGGATATGATCCTACACATTTTATATGTCAATGATGAACTGAAAATGTATTCTTTGGAAGTGGGGATATGCACCCACTTCTGTCCTCCTTTTTCCACCTGAGTATGCTGACGGGCTATATACACGGGGGTAAGAATATGAGCCTACACAAAGCTTACTATGAGAATATGCATACATACTTGTTTAGAATGAGTAGAGATATGAGCCTACTCGCTAGCCCCTACTTGAGTATGTAGGAAATCATCATCGACGGTAGTGGGTATATGCACCCTCTCTAAGATATCTGACACCTTCCTCCTCGGATTAGTTTTCGTTGCAACCCATGGATTTTCATTAGAAGGTGATGTGTGTCATATGGTACCCTTAGCATGTGATTAAGGGGTGTTGGAGGGATGCTGTTTATGATTGCGGTTAGAAGGATCTCTCCTAGGTTGATTCTGAACCTATAGAGAGCCATATCAAGCTTCCTGGTCCACATTTTTCAGATACTAAAGGTGGCAGTTATTAGGATTTGGTAATAATCTCCTAAATCTATAGGTTGTAGTGATGAAAGACATAAGTTTAGCATCCACCTTTCTTAGATAATGAAGGCTTGACGAATGTTGCATCTGAAGGACTTAATGATATGCCTCTATGATTGGGATAGTAACATATATGTGATACTCTCAATTCATTATATTTTCTACCTACCATTGTAGTCATCATGTAGGTGAGGCTGTTTTTCACATTATGGAAGTTGCTGTTGCATAAGGTTTTCTAGAATGAATGTTGGAAGATGAATAAATTATTTTGAATCAAGATATTGAAGCAGTATCTACGATTATATAGATGTTAAACAATGATGATACCGATTAATTCAGTATTGTAAGTTTATTTTTCTTAATATGACATGCATGGTTAACTCATTTTTTTCTTTTATTCCCGATTTGGCCATTCCACTCATTTAGAGTTATCAAAATGAGGATAGAATTATGAGAACCCTAGAAACAGAGGATCATTTGTAAGGATAAGATGGTATTTTTTTTGTATAGGTCATGCAAACACAGAGTGACCTGACATGTTATAACCTAATAATTTTTCCATTAGAGGGATTCACATTAGGTTCAACATTTTTGTTTTGTCAGAAAAGATGGAGTGGAATGGGTTTTACTGACCACCTTTCCATTTTCACATTTCCCTGAAACTGCCATTGATTCCCCATCCGAAGATAGATACAGAACTTGTTTCCTAAGGCTAGCGGTCATCTGGGTTTTTAGGCCAGGTGACTCTTCGGGATTCTCATTGGTTGAGTGGATGGGAGGTCAGGATCATCTCAAACTTTTGGGGGGAATTTTTTCATACTCCAGAACTCTTTTATAGATTTAAGATATTTTTTTGAATCTCTACCAAATCATGATATGGGACTAGTTACCCTAACAAATGGATTATGGTTTAATTTCTTCTTCAGTGAATCCATATGTATGTGTCTTAGGTTCTTGGTCATTTTCTAGTAACAAGCGGTTTCATATATGATGAAACCATATAACTGAGTACTTCATAACATTCCCCCATATGAGGAGGTGGTTAATATTTTTAGGATGGGACTGAGCCATTATGAGGCCTCCTATGTATCCTAGTTATTTCAAAAATCAAAACACATGTAGTTCATTTAACCCATCAAGTCTTATTTCATGAAAAAGGACTTATTTGTGTTCTATAGGACACCTTAAAACTCGACTCCTAGAGGGATATCCTACGTATCCCTAGATATAAAGATAAATAGAGTTGTCGTAGTACATTCTTTCAGAACTTATGTATTGGGGTTGATTCTATCATTTCAAAGACCTATGGTGAATATGACATGATTAGGAAAACGCCCTAAGCTCACATGAGCCATGCTCAGTGTGAGAAACAATGGATAGTAAGAAACCAATTTTATTACTTTTACTAATGGACTTAGATTATAGGATCTCACTCAATGATCAATACGGAGCTCAATACTATGGGAGAGGTATCCTACGTATCCTCAATATGGAAGGAATTAGAGTCATTATAGTTCACTTGATGTTGATGAATACAACATAAGGTTTCCCTATTGATCGAGGATGAAATACATAGGACAGAAAATACTCTCAATTATTGGGAGGTCCTAGTGGTCAAACCTTCAGGTTTGGAAGACATCGCAAGACCTAATTGGTACATCATAGGATCCATCACATTACATGTATTGAATATTATGGAGGGTGTTGAAAGGGTCCATGTGGCATAGTCCAAGGGGTTTCTCATGTCTTGGATGACACCACTAAAAGACACTACGAGACATGGCCAACAGGTTTGGAGGGAATCATGAGTCTCATCTGACATTCCTAGAGGGAATTCTAGGTACTTGGGTGTCATGTCCAGATGCTCTCATGAGACTTGGATGACATGAAAAAGTGCAGTTATATGTTTCATGTTATGTGTCTTAAGGTCGTATAATTAATTGGGATATAGACTTTGAGGGTTCATGAGATTGGAGTGGTGCTTGCAGAGGAACTCTGTGTCTTTCTCTAACATGCTTGGAGTATTCCACATGTTCTAGATGACATACTGAAGGGGTGTCTCGAGATCTAGGTGATGTGTCCTAGTGCTGTCTTGTGTCTTTGGATGACACACATGAATTTCATGAAGGGAAGTGAGAATGTCTATTTCTTAAGACTTATTCTGATGATCTTGGTTCTCTCCCTTGTATTGTGAATGGATTGGTATTGTTCAATGCCAGTTTCTTTATGTCTCGTGTGATTTGGAGGACAAGAGATCTGTTCTTCACATGTCCTGAGAGAATTATATCATGTGATCTATGTGTGATCTTGAAATTCACTTTATATCTAGGAATGAAAACTCCAGCTACCTGCTAGTATATTACCTGATGGATAGCTAGCCTGACGCATGATCGTTTTCCAAGAGAAGTCCACAGAAGTCGAGAGACGAATCCTGCAGAGCCTATTAATGTTAGAGTTGGTAATATATACATAACACAAGAGCTGACACTCATTGTTTTGTGAGGAATATCTAGCACAAGTCCAGAATGGAGTCGGTGAAGGGTCTGGGAACCATGCGGTAACGCAAGTCCCCGCTACGGACTGCTTTATACACGTCGCTGAATTTTTAGTGATCACGAGTCTCCTTCATCAATGTGTACTTTATCAAATTATTTTTAAAATTTTAATATTGTTCAATCATGCAGTTGTGGTGATGGACCTCCATGTTTTTATGATGACTTGTCTGAGGGCCTTCACATTATTAACATACCAATGGGTAGACACTCACAAGACCTTGGGTGACATATCCCAGGGTCTCATGGGATAGCGCTATGGGTGCCCTGGGCATGTCACATGCCTTTCAATGACCCTGGGTACCACTCACCTCCTCCCTTTTAATCCCCTTTATTTGGTGTAACAATGGTTCAAAGTCATGCAAGATTACAAGTGTTTTGTCGAGGGTATTTGTTCTATTTTTTGGAGATACATCGCATGACCAAAATGAGTCAAATGAGGGTGAAAAATAATTCCATAGAGTAATTATGTCCTTCTATCTTGAAGTGCTGAGGAGTTTTCTAGGGTGCTTCACATAAAAAGGATGACAAGACAAATGGATCTTATAAGGTGAGGCGGATGCGTCGTCGAGGACTCATGTTGTCTTGTGGGTGGTTAGGGGCATGTCACATGTCTTTCGCTGACCGTGATACACTATCATGTCCTCACATTTAAACCCAATTGTTTATTTTACAATGGTCTCATATAACATGAGTTAGTATGAGTGAAATATATGATTTTTACTCTATTTTTGGATGATGCCTCACTTGACTCATATGTGTCATACAGAGAGTGTGATAGCATGCAGTGGAATGGTCTATCCACCTATCTTTAGAGTGTCTCAGGGTTTCCTGGACATTTTTGAGGACTCCCATCCAATAAGGTTGACAAGCCATAGGGACTTTGTGAGGTGAGGAAGATGCATCACTGAGGACCCGCATCATCTCGTAGGTCACTTGGGGTACACGTCACATGCCTTTAAGCAACCGATAACCCCTCTCACCTCCCCCCCTTTATCTCCTTCATTTTATATGGAAAAGGATTATAGGACATGTGATATTGTATAAATATTCAAAGAGATTTTACTCTCCAAAATGGTGACCTGGATCATGAGATTTAGGTCCTCTGGGGGCCTCTTCCTTTAGGTTTTAATGCTTCTTTATTCTTGAAGGATTATTGATTGTTTTTCTGGAGCTTTCCAATGAAAAACCATGCAAATTGTGGGACCTCATTAATTTTTCTAGGGGGTGGGGGATTCGTAAGAGAGGACAAGTAAGTTGAATTAGGATCAATGGGTTTATCCATATGTGATGCACCACATGCGTGGATTTTGTGTGACCATGAAATGGTCATGTGACCATGAGTCTGTTAGAGGCTTCCCAAATCATCGACCGTCCCTTTCTTCATTTGTTTCACAATGAAAAAAATAATAGCTATAATATGGAATATCCAATTTTCTTGAATTTTTTTGAGGTTATTTAGTGGGCCTCGACAAGGATATATAATTTATTATTTTATGAAGAATTTATCACAGTTAGATGAGGTAAAATAATAATTTAAAAAATTTATCAGTTACGGTGATTACCTCTTCTTTGAAATAACTCATTTAGATGTCCTCTTATGGGATTTAGGGTTAGTCTTTTAGAAATAATAAAAATTATATAATGTGGATATAGGAGTGTAGAAGATAATTTTCACTGGTCTTTTAATATATAATTCTCAATTTATTGTGAATAAGAGAAAAGAGGGGAAACCTTTTATAATTGAGTGGAGGGGCACTCTAAAAGTTTCATAAAATATTAAACTAATATAAATTATTTTTTATGTCTAAATTTAATGAAATTGATAATATTGGAACATAATATGTTTATTAGTCTAAATCCTTTCATACAATAAAATTTGGACACATTGGGGTAACATTTCTACCCTTATCTTTTTTAACCCTTCAGTTACCCTTTTGACAAATACTATAACACAAAGGTATTCTACAATATAGGGGATAACAATGTTACTATAATATTAAAAAACACATAAATGTAACATGGACTATGTTTAAAACCATACACAGTTTTTATTAATATAATATTTTTATTAATTTAAAACCATTCAATAAAATAATATTTGTTATAAAATATCATTAATGTCATTTTTAATATGATTCAATTAATTTGACTTTTAAATATGTCAATAAAAAAAGGTAATTTAAAATATAATGTTTTAAAATATCTCTAATATGTCATATATATCTACAAAATTCATGGTATATAATAACTCATTAAAATTATATAACTTTTACCATTTTTAAAATAATTAATTTCATTTATTTTTAATTGAATAAATACTACATTAGTGTTTCACAATAATTAAAGGGAATTATACATTTTTTAAAATTTATAAAAAATATTTATAATTAAAAAACATTTATTAATATCAAATTTAAAATTTATATTCATTCATAGATTTTTCCCTATTTGGACATATAGAAGATATTTAAAATTAAGAGTGTGATTTTTTTATACATTATGTTATTTAGATATTATATAGGTCATTTACAAGGATAAGTGTCCATTAAAACACTAAATTTAGAGATTAATTTTTTATGGTTTGAATTTAGTTCATCCAATAAAAATTAGGATGAATGATTATGGTCATATAACTTATTTTTAACCTTGATTGATCTTATTTACCCTTTATATTGGTGATAAAATTTTCCATGGATACTATTCATATGGATAAAAATAAAAGGATCCAATTTACCATATTTGACCCTATAAATTAAACTTATGGAACAATTATTATCAAATTAAACACTTACAAGTGGACGAAATTAATTTTAAAATAAGCATCCAAAATGCTAAAAAAACCTATTTTAGAAAAATACAATTTTAAGCATAAAATAATATTTATTTTTATCCCATGCCTTGAAAAATGTTAGATTAATGTAAAATAATTTTGTTGAGTATATAATATATAAAGTTTACTGAAATAATTCAATAATAGTGAAAAATTTAATTTTTTATGATTAAAAGTCATTGTGCACATAAAAATAGATTTTTAAGAAAATGTTTTTTTACATATAAAAATGGTTTTATACTAAATTAAAAAATAAAAATCTAATTATATTTATTTTTTTACATATAATATTACTAATTTTTCTTTTAAACCATTTTAAATCAGAATAGACTCTTTTTACATTCCTGAACCAAAAAAATAGTTTTCAATAAAAATCAGTATTTTTTTTGCAACCACTAGAAAATAAATATTTTCAGAAAAATATAAAAAATTCATCCTTTTTTAATTTCAATATGATGATTTAAAAAATGATTTTTGTTTTATAAAATATTTGAAATTTTGAAAAATTAATGATAATAATTTCTTATAAAAGTAATAAAGCTTCTTTATTGAAGAAAACTTATTTTAAAAGAATAAAATGACTACTAAAATATTTGTGACTATATTCTATTAATTTATCAATATATATATGTATTATAATATAGTAAATCCTATTTATACTACCCAATTTAGTTTCTTGTTTATTAATATCTCATAAAATAATATTTCAATAGTATGTCATTGTCCATTCAATCTCAGTGTTGTGTGTAACACCACTTATAAATGAAATTAAATTTAATTGAAAAAAAATTATTTAAAAAAATATCATGGGGTTACAATCACACATAATTAATAAATTGTGACCTCATAATTAGAACTCGTACTTATATAGCAATATATTTATATTCAAAAATTCATTTGTTGAAAACTCACATGAGAAAAATTGTTTGAAAATATTTCTCTTGATAAGAGTGAATAAGAAATATGAAGGAAATCTTGAATAACTTATAATTAGGTCTCTAAATAGAAGATATTTAGTGGGATATGAAAATATGTATTTGGTAGTGGAAAAAATTTATAGGGACTAACAGAGAGTGTTAGAGAACATGGTCAAGAGAAAGATAACAACCACAAAACCATAAATATGTGATGGGAGAAATGACCATTGATTCATAAAAAATGAAGTTAATAGGAAAAAATATATATTTCACAATCCATTTCTTAGAGTTGATGAATACCTTTACAATATAGACTAATAACATAAGTAATATACTTAATTCACAAGTATAATTTCATCCATTAATAAATTTTCACCACAATCTAATATGTTACTCCTAAGGGATTAGTATTCTATATGAATGTTCTATGTATAAATAACTAAAATATAATTATAATTGATAAAAAAGTATATAAAAATTTTCATCCTAAATATAGGAATTAATAAAAAAGGTTCTATCTAGGTATGATAATTTATAAAATGTATAAAACATCATATGAATAAGTAAAATATTAATCACCAAATCCTTAATGATAACATCCAATGTTCGAATCAATAAATAATCCTATATCCTGATTTATCTCAACCACCTAAATATAAACAAAATTCTTTAACC
This sequence comes from Viscum album, assembly GCA_963277665.1. Taxonomy (NCBI): domain Eukaryota; kingdom Viridiplantae; phylum Streptophyta; class Magnoliopsida; order Santalales; family Viscaceae; genus Viscum; species Viscum album. The sequence goes on from OY728121.1 coordinate 538,622,872, forward strand.
TCAAGTGTTTTTTCATACCCTTCAACATATATATTAAAATGTGTATATATTTTTATCTTAAATTATAATTAATTCTAAATCACATGTTAAAACTCAACCCAAAGAACCAACTCCAAAAATTTCATTAAAAATCATCATAAAACATTCTATAATATTATAATATAATTTAATTCAACCAAAATATCTTGAATAAAATTTAGTTCATAACCTAAAAAGTAATCCTTAGGTTGAACATAAATCTCTCCAAAAATATTTCTTTGTAAATGATTCAATTTTCAAACATCAAAATATTTTATATCTCACTATAAAATATAATATAATTTACTTATCATCAAATCATATATAAAATAAAATGGCTATTTGAACCAAAATAGATTATTGTTCTTATAAATTTTGAAATCACCTTAGAATACAATCAAATAAAACATCTCAAATGGATATTTATGCCTTTGAACTTATCATTACCCTTAAACTTATAAACTCGTAATTGTATCCATAATTTTAAAGATAACGAAATATGAAAAAAATTAGATGCTTATAAAAATTAACCCTATCAATGTTCATAAGATAAGTTCATAAAATATTGAACATATTCCTTATATACAGAAATGAAATAAACATTATCAAAGATGACCCAAATCACTTTTTAATCAACTAATCAATTTCATATTCACAAATACTATATTACCAATTTTAATCGTCTCTTTTCCCCAACTAAATTTCTGTTTTTAAATTCTACTATGGATAAGTCCTTATAATATTCATGACCCTATTGTCCAAAATATATTTTATATTATTCCTCCAAAACATTTTTCTAAAATCATAATGCATAAACACATAAATCATTTCCCATCATAGCACTTTCCTTTGTCTAGGAGTGAACACTTGGATTATGAAATTATCTTGGATAATTCAAATATTCCCAACACCTAATACATTGAACTATAAGTGGTAACTTGAGATGATATTCATTTCCCTCTAGAAAAAGTTTCATTTTCCTCAGCAATTACATGATATATTCCCTTAATTTCCCATAGAAAAAATATTCTTGTTCATATTAGACATTCACTTGAGCAATTCTTCCCATATTCTCTAAATATAGGGAGCTAAATCTTTATTCCTTTATAGTCTCCACCTCCCAACCACTTATTAAACACTATCCTTCCCTTCACTGGTGATTCCTAGAGTTTTACAAGGTGTATGTTGTCTATCAAAAATCATGATAACTTTTTAGGAATAATAACATGGTTTCACATTCCATTGTCTCTTTCATTTGTTTTATCATGAGGAAAATCGTATTATTTTCTAGCAGTGTTAAAAAGAATCATCTTGGTTCCAAATATTTAATAAAATCAAAAACCACAGTGCGAACAACAATATTCATAGTAAGACATCATGAGAAATAATTTATATGATGTGTAAATCACGAAACCCCATTTTCAATCTATAAATGATTAGGTTTTATATAGTTTATACATGATTGTTACTATAACATTAGGATGTTATCCTATTCATAGACTTATACCTACAGTTCTCACTAATGATTTATTATTCATGTTTCCAAAAGTAATAAAAAAATTTACAGGGTACCATCTATAGTGACACATACTTTTCATACATTGATTTTAGATATTAATTGATGAATATTCACTAGATAACATAGTGTTACATGAAAGAATATCATATGAATGGTGTCTTTGGAAACCTTGACACATATGAAAATAATTAATAAAGGATTTACATTGTGTCTCACAATTTCTTCATAACTAGAACCCTTCTTAGACATATCATGCCTAGTACATTTCTTTATAACATGGTGAAATGAAAAATAATAAATGGTGAGATCCGATTCTCAATAAGCATAAGAAGAGAGATATAAATGATAACTTGAGGATGACATGAACATAAGGATATGATTGCAGGAAAATAAAATTTTAAAATCATAATCTAAAGATCATTGATCATAATTTTGATTCATGTCATAAATGTTGGTATTTTATAAGACATAAATCATAAATGAATCAATGAACATGATCCATGAGTGCCTAACATTGGCATAAAATATAAGTTTTTTTCTATTCACAAAACCGAAGAAAATAATTACTTTTGTAATAAAGGATCATTTATCAAAATATAATAGTGGGGCCTCTCTCAGTCTGCATTGGTCTTAGTGATCTCTGATGTGGTTTTCTACATCACCAAGAGGAATTCATGAAGGCGTGTTCTACGAAGGAGAGGTGGTGTGAATCATGGTAGTTCTCTCCCAATCAGTGGTCCTGGGAAGATCATTATGGGAAGGAATTGAGAAATACGACTATCTGGATTCAGATTCTAGGGTTTCCACTTCCTCTTCATAATCTCACTATCTTGGAATATATTGGAAGTGCTTCAAGGATTTTTTCTATGATTGGATGAGGATTATTGGTGTCTATAGGTAGATTTTGGACATTATGTCTATATGGAACTAGATCTTATAGTGTTCCTTCCTTAAAGGTTTTTGATAATGTTGGGGGATGAATTATCATGGTGGAAGCTGTTATGGTATCTAGGTCCACCCTAGTTTTGTATGGATTGGGGATTTTAGGGCCATTCTTTGGAGATGTGTAGAAAGAATTGGTCAACTTCTAAGGGTGGATAAAACAGAAGAAATTACTTATTCTTCCCTTGATTCTCCAAGTCCTCTAGTGAAACATGTAGTGGAGGTAGGGTTGTATGTGTAGCCTTAGTAGATTCTACCTTTGTTTCGGCTCTGGTGACTGGTGACATGTCATTACCCATGGGGATTTTTTCAAATTTTCAGGAGCCATTTCCCGTTCCCAATAAAATTTCCAAATCGATACCTGGGTTAGATGTAATTGTTCCTATACCCTTTCTCAAGGTGGCTGCCTCAACTTATACCACTTCTATCTCCATATCAATGAATTTTGGGGCAGTTTCTCTAGTTCTTGGTGCTCCAGTTCAGTATTTGATAGCCTTCTACCTTACTGTATCTCTCATTTTCCACCGCTTCCGTGAGGTTTTTCTAGAACAGTCTGTTCTTCTACGTTCAGTTGGTCATAAGTCATGGGAAACAACTATTATAAATTTTAATTAATGTATAATTCTATGATAAGAGAATTTATTTAATAAAAAAAACATGTTACTTACCTCCAACAGTTGTAAAAAGGGGAAACAATCGAAATAAAACCTAAATGCCTTCTACAATCCACAAAAGGATGTAGATGGTTTATGTTTCATTAATTCTATGGTTTCATGGGTCTTATATTTATGGGGGGTTCTAACATCAAGAACCTACAATAATCTACTCCATCGACAAGGAGTATTAATAGATATTGATTGCTATCAATGTAATAAATAAATTATTCAAATTGAATTTAACACATTAAATAAATGTATAATAAAATACCAAATTTATTATAATGTAGTATATTTATTGATGGAACATTTATTAATAACATACCATATTAATTTTTAGACCATTTATTATATTATACAACAATTGATTACAATATTAATTAATTTGATGGACCATTAATTACACCAAATTTATCCTCAAGGGTGTGTAGGCTTAGATTTAGTCTTACTCACAGTCTCCAGAAATAATAATGATTTTTTCTCTTTATCTTTATGGGGTTCCCCGAGATCTAAATCTCCCAGGTTCATTATTCCAATATTTTTTTTACCTCACTGATTCAGTTGCTTCCGAGGAGGGGGGGGGGGAGCACACCCAGTGCTTCGAATGAGTCCTTATCGAAGTCATATTCTCCTTCCCCTTTCAGTAGGCCTATTTTCAGAGCTATGGAACAATCATCGGCATCTCATAGTACTAGGATGATTTTAGGTTCCTTTGGATAAAATGATATTTCTCCCCTTATTTTATGATTTCTCTTATCATATGAAATGCTCGAGGATTGGGAGATTGTGTTTAGTGTGCCTTCATCCTTAATGGATTTTGATGTATAAATCCTTCATGTATTGATTATTTATATTTTGGAACCTAAAGAAGTATTGGATAGTATTTCCATAAATACCAAGAGCGTGGGTTTTGGAAATGGCATGCATGCAGGTGTCCAAAACCGGAATATAATGTTGTTTTGTAAACCAGGAAATTCATTGGACATTGTGGAGGATTCTTCTCAGTTTCTTACAACCTAGATAAGTGCCGAAGGAAAAGTGTTTTTCTTATACCTTGTATACTCTAGGTGTGTGGCCTATGAGAGGGGTTTTTATGGAAGCAATATTATTATTTTTAAATAAGAAGCCTTTCATGGTTCATGGGGGATATATTAATACTGTTATTGATACCACAAAAAAAAGGGAGGTGTGGAAATCTCTGCTAATAAAACCACTGATTTAAGAAAATTCCCAACCTTCACAGGGATTATTGATATGGGTTTCACTGGTAAAAATTATACTTGGTGTAATAATCAGCGAGGCATGAAGAGTATTTACAGAAGGCTTGACCATTGTATCTCTAATATGCAAGGCGTGGAATCCTTTTCTTGGGATTCTATCACCCATCTTTGAAGATCAGTTTCCGATCATGCACCTCTTCATGTAGTTATAAATGAGGGGGCATGGGGACTAAACACTTTTATTCTGCTAACTGGTATCCGATGGAGGGTTTTATTTAAACTATCAATGATTCTTGGGGATGGCCAGAGCGAGGCTCGACTTGGAATGGTCTGATGAACAATCTTCAATGCTTGATAAAGGATTTAGAGGAATGGCTTGCATGAAAAGGTAATGATGATATAAGTTTGGAGGATTTAAAAAGCGATATTAAGAAAATTAAAGAGGAGCTTATGGATTCATGGGATGATAATCTATTTTATCAACTGGTTTAGAAACAAAACCTTTTTAATGAAAAACTTTTGTCCATTGAAATGGATTACAGACAATAGTCCCAAGCATTGGGGCTCAAAGAGGGAGAAAAAAACCTCTTATTTTCAATCATGTCTCAAATAGAAAATGGTGAACAAGAGGATTAATCTCAATTTGGAAGATATATCTCTTAGTTCAGATGTGTAAGTTTTTGGGAAAAAGGCATTAGACTAATTTGAAGAACATGTGACAGGTTCAAATGGATTTAATGAAGAAAGATCTAATATTTTTGTCAGTGTAGAGGTTTTCATGAACTGTATTCCACATTTGGCGGGGTACATAGATAATGAATCCTTGATGGCTATTCTCTAGGAGGAAGAAATTAAACCCACAATTTTCAATAAGAGTAGGGGAAACACTCCTAAGACTGATGGTTTTCTGGGTACCTTGTTTGTTGAAACATGATAAATTATTAATGGTCAAGTGAGGGAGGAAGTGTTGGATATTTTCCTAGGTGGACCACTGAACTGGGGTGCCAATTCTTATAATGTGGTCCTCATCCCTAAGGTGAAAGTTACTTCTAAATTGAATCACTTCATGCCAATTTCATATGTAATTTTGTTTGTAAGATCATATCCACACTTCTCTATAGAAGACTAAGAAGTGTTATTCCATGAATTGTTTCGGATGAGAAACATGGATTTATGCCCAGAAGAAGCATTCAAGGGGATATTGGTATCTACCAATAAATGGTTATTTACTTGAATGAAATATAGTTAGATCCGAAATCAAGGCTATGGTGGATATGAATAGGGCATTTTAAAAGTTTTAATGAAGTTTTATTCTTTGGGTCATGGGGAAATTTTGTTTTCTTGAGTTGTTCTATGACTTGTGTTTTAGATATTATGTTTCAACATGGATCACAATTTACCCTATGGTGAAAAACTTTGGGTTATTCAAATAAAAATGTGGTGTAAGTAAATTTGATCCATTATCAACCACTTTTTTCATCATGGACAAGGAGGCTCTCACTAGGAATATTCATCGAAGTCTTGAGTATTGGAAGGTTCATCTGTATCATAACATGTTTGAAAATGGAATGGTTTCACAATATTTTTTAGTATGATATGTTATTTTTTATTAATGTCAAGAAAAAATCAATAACTATGTTCTCTAGAGTAATATTCTCTTATGGAATGTTGATCAGACAAAGAATTAATGTAAGAAAGAGTAGTGTTTTCATCTTCAACAAGTGCTCCAGAAGATGTTCCATGGATATTCAGTCTAAGTTGGGTATTCAATGGTGATTTCCTCCTATGGTTTATCTTGGTTCCCTGATATCCAATGGTAGGGTCAAGAAGGTTCTCTTTGATGATCTCATCAATCAGACGATGAGATGAATTTGTAAGTAGAATAACATATTCCTCTCATTCGGAGGAAGGATCACTTTAATTAATAGTGTTATCACATATATTATAATGCATGTGTTTTACATCATTATTAATCAAGGGGGATATTAATAGATTGGAATATATTTATAATACCTTTTATGGGATTCCAATTAAGTAGGCCGTTTTCATTGGGCTTCATGGAAAAGATTGGAAAAACCAGTTGCAGAAGGGGGTATTGGATTACATGATGTAGTGGATGCTATAAAAACCATGCATGATACTCTAGCTTGGGAATTCAATGAAGGAACTCCATATAGTATATGTTTCTTGATGAGATATAAGGGAGGATCAGAGGATATGGGATAAAACATCTAGGAGGATTTCAGACTCTGGGCACTATGTGCTTAATAATTTGTAGGAGATGGGTGGGGCTGCAAATTGGATGGCTGGTCGTAGAGGTATGAGTTTTTAGAATAAAAATGGATTTGGTAATCTTCTTCAATTTTAGGGTTGTCTATCACTAAACTTATCCATTAAAGATAAAATTCTATATCCACCATTCATTAAAGGTATCCTGCATAAGGATTAAAATGAGGTTTTTGAAAGTATTTTCTTGGTGGAAGAACCAGAAAAGTGTATATTCTTATGCTCCCCCTCTGTGAGGTTCTCTAGTCACACCATCATAAATTTACTACATCCTAGATGTAGTTCAGATGCACGGTATTATCAATTTTGGTGTAATTATATCTCTAGGAAAATGAATTTTCTAGTTTTTTGCAAGAGAAATCACATGATTCCCACCGATGAGAATGTTTAGCGTAGAGGAGGAGCTCTTTCTTCATAATGTCAGTGCTATTGTTGGCCATGATAGGAAACAACAAAGCACATTTTATTCTATGGTGATTGGGACAAAGGGGTCTAGAAATAACTTTATCAAGGATTGAATATAAACATCAATGATGGTTACTTGCATAGCATGATTAGGGACTAGTTCTAAGGATTGTGACAATGTGGGGAGAAGGTCAGGGTTTGGGGAATGGTTGTCTTGGTAGCCTGTTGGATCCTTTGAGAATAACAATATAAAGTAAGGTATGGTAGGAGTAGGTAAAGATGTTTTTACTATTGTTGGGGGTAATTATCACGAATTCTAGTTATTCTCCATCTTTACAGAGGTTTGTGTTTATTTTTTTAGTGGGTCTTGATACCGATTTTCATTAACAGGGGTGATGGGTTCGGTGGAGAACACCCTGCATGGGAATGAAATTGAACGTGGATGGGTCCCACCTGAATGGGGGATATGATATTGTGAGGGATGGTTTATGACATCCAAGGGTCTTTGCTATTGGGTTTTCTTCATTTTTGGTGTAGTTAATTCGATGGAAGAAGAGAAAAAATCTATGGACATAGTCCTCTCCTTGTACATGAAATTAAACATTCAAATTTTAGAAATTGATATTAATTCTTCTATATTGGTTGAGAAACATTATTACCCCTCGGATCTAGCCTACATGATGTAAGAACCCAATTCTTATTTTGATGTATGATTTTTTTTCTTTTGTACTTTGAGTTGTTTTTGGGAAAAAATTGGAGAAGACTAGGAAATATTGGAATCATACTATCACACAGCCTGACTCAGGGTTACACACTATGTAATCCTATGTACACATATGGTGATTTTTCTATGTATGATTGTAATACATGGTCTGTGGTAATGTCATCATGAATGAGAGGAAAATCCAACTACACACTGTGTACTTTATAGAACATGTCATGTATCCATGTCGGCTAGTCCTTTAAAGTAATTCAGTAGAAAATAATAGCCAAATGAATAGTAAAATGATATAAATGCTGTGTAAATGAACATACACACCTTGTGTTTTGTGTTTTTTCTTAAAAATGGGTAGTAGCTTCCCTATAACATTTGGTATATAACGGGTTCACCGGGTTTCAAAAATAGCAGTGTCGAACCTTCAATATCCTCCCAAATCTCTATCAAAACTCTGATTCCTTTGTCGACGGAATCGTTGTAAACCAATCATTAATTTCTATATTAATCATGATTTATTATTCCTGATTCTACCTCATGACTGTGTTATTTATGTTTGATCATTTATCCTTTTTTCATATATCTACTTCGTTGTTTGAATTAGAGGCTGATGCTAGATGAGGAGAGTCAAACAAGAACTAGGTAGGTGTTCATATGCCTATCGTTAATTATCGAGATAAATATATGTCCCAAAGTGCCTTAAGCATAATTTTGGGAGTCACCATGATTTATTTTTGACATGTGTTATTGTCTAATTATGTTAGGGTAATTGAATATGTTTTGTTGTCGATTCATAAGATTTATTTCCTTGAATCAGGGCCACCCCATGGGTGAATTTCCCTTGAATTGTCATATATGGCCATTTGGCCTAGGATTCCTCTAAGGAAAGCCTTGTTTTTCCCTTATATGGTTTGTTAAAAATGAATTGATTTATAATAGGATTACAATTCGTTTGAATTGTAATTGGATGGATTAGGTGTGGAATTGGTGTTTTTTCCCATTTTCGCATGTTATGCCTATACATATTTATACATTCTTGGAATGGTTTTCCAAACAATGATTTTTAGATGCGATTATATTGGATTAAACCATGTAATATTTGGAAAACTTTAATGGTTTGAAATATGGATTTCCCACATGAGTTTTTAACTACTAATGCCATGCCATAGTTTAATTAGCACGTGTTGCTTGATAAATGAAATCTTCCCATGTGAGTTGTCATTTTTGAACAATGTAGATGTATAATTTAAATTTGTTCACTAGTATATGATTTTCCCCCATGTGAGTATTTTAAATTCCTAGCCTTAAGAGGTTGGTCCTTGCTTGATTATGTTGGATGCATTTTCAAACCTTATATTCCTAATGAATCATTTAATTGAACCCATTATTAAAAGAAAAAAAAGGGAAATGGTAATGGGAGAACTATAGTTTCTGATTGGAATTACATGGATGGGTTAATGTGACTATTTTTCCTTATAACTTAGGTGACCCATGCATCAATTGAGGGATTCCATGGATGGAATAAATGGGGGGTTATTATGTCATTCTGTGATCAAGCCACATTTATAGTGGCAGACTAATGTAGGCTATGTATGAAAAGACCGAACGAGTCATGGAATGGGGGATTACATGGAAAGGTTATATTGGAATGTTTATATGCCGTTGGAGATACTGGGATATTATTTATAGGATCCAAGGAAGACCCAGTTGACATATACTTGCACAACACCTAGAGTGAGACCAGGTTCCTGAGAGGATTGTATAGACGAGCTTGTAGGATGGAGGTGGTTATATTCCAGGAGTTATACTTGGATTCCACAATAGGAATGTCAAGAACATACTCATATTATAAATTGTATATTGAAATAGACTATCTTAGGATGCGTCTGCCAAGCCAAATAACAATCTTGGACTCAGTATTCACTTTACTTTATTCTTGATGGCCTTATGAGGTATCTGCTATGCTCACTTTTTCACATGGATCATCAGGCCTAGGTCGGATCTTGAGAGTTATATAAAATTAGAGTAATTTAAATATTAATGAATATGAACTGAACATAAATGGAACTAGTAATTTTAGGATTGTTTGTTTTTTAGTACTTCCTAGTTTACTTCATAAACTATTTTATACATCTTGTTACATATTTTCACTAACAGATTGGCACTGACCATAGGTGGTTGCCTACTATGATTTAGTCTCACACCATGTTTGGGCCATGTTTTGGGCCCAAGAAGATTATATTATTGTAGCTGTTGATAAGGGAAATCTCCCTTCTACTGGTAGTTGATTTTTTTGCTTAGGATAAGAAGAGCATGAGACCAATATGAGACTTTATATGCTTCCAAGTTTTATTTTGTATTTAGGTTTCTTGATACTTATATTGTATCTCACTATAGTATGACATGTTTTTGTTGTTTTCTTAGAAATAACATGCGGTATCATATTTTATATGGAATAACATTTGGTTATTTATGTTTTTATTCTTCCATTGTTTACTTTATTTATATTCTCTTACTACTTCCAATATTGCATTTTTTTTGTTACACCCTTTCAATGTAACACCCCAAGATTCCACGGTACGCTTCCCTTTGAATAATATAGTAACATGTGTTGTACGCAACTTCAAGTTCTAACACACACCACAACCAATCAAACTAGCCATTATGAATAGTAATACCCACTATTTGAAATTTTATAAACTTTATCATTCAAAATGGACTTCATTTTTGGATTATGAATATCTAAATTAGCTTAGGGTGAAATTTTGGTACTTTTAGGATAGCTTTTATATTTTTATGAATAGTGAAAATTACTAAATTTTAATTAAAAACAAAATTTTTAATCGAAATAATTAATAGTGATAAATTATGATTTTGAGTGGTTTTAAAGTATATTTAGAATATATTTTTATCATTTAATACAATTTTGGTCATTGGACATAATTTCACATTTAAACCGAACATAAAAAAGTGTCAATCTTTTGATAATTATTATTTCATAAAAACACTCTTTTTGTTTTGACAGTAGGAATTAATTTTAAATTAACTTCTGCCACTTCTGTGTTTTGAATTTGGAAAAATGGTTTCAATATTTTGAATCAGGATGTCAAAATTGTGTAAATAGGTAACTCTTAATTTTAGACATTTGGAATAATTACTTCGGTAAATATTTTATTTACCATGGTTAGAGGGCAATTCAGGTAAATAAAGGTAAAAAAAATATAATAATAATAATAATAAATTACCCTAATACGTGTCCTAACCCTATTTTTTGATAAATTTCCTACCATGGGCATATTTGGGTCTATTTTGGGACCCCATGGATCCACTTGTAAGTGATAATGACACTTTATATTAATTAAGTTAAAGTAAATTTGAAAATAACATAATCATATATCTTTTAGAAATAAAATTTTTACATAGGGTTATATATGTCATATCTTCGACTATAAATATTAATTATAAATATACAAAGATTTACCACATAATGGTATTTTATTTATAATTTTTAGACATTTAATAATTAAATTTATTTATGACACAATAATGATGTAGTATTTTCCCTATTAATGTAAGAATCAAATAATTAGTATTGTAAATGTTAAAATAAATATAATTTGAATGTTTTGATGACATACATGAATTATTTTGGTTAATATGACATGTTAGTATTTCTTAAATTATTTTTTATTGAATTAATAATGTTTTTAGGACATTAACAAAAATAAATTATTAAATATTTTCAAAATTGACATAAATGTGTTTTTCAAACACATATTATATTATTAATTGATATTATATTCCTAAAACTCTAAGGTTTGTCCAAAGGACATATATAATGATAGGTGTATCATTAATGTACCACTTGGGGGTATCTTGGATGTATATAGTATGTTTATTAACTATATAATATAAAAATAAAAAGTGACATGGTAAATGTTAAACTAATTAACTAAGAGTCAAAACTGAAAGATAAGGGTAATATAGTGACAAAAACCGGTCTAAATTCTATTGGTTGAAAGGATTTAGACCCATACCCACCTTAACCATTAAATAATTACTTTTTATCCATTATAAACTGAATATAAATTTATTATAAAATAATATTTCTAGCTGTTCCTAAGGTACCCCTCACCCCTCTTATAAAAGGAAACTCCCACTTCTAACTAATTCACACATTCAAAGCCTTTTGGTTCATCCATACTCTGTCCAAATACCCTCTAAAATATCCACCCTTCAACCTAGAGTACTTAGTTTGATCAGAAATCCAACCTAAGGATCCCTTTTGATCAAATAAAATGGAAGAACCTCGAAGAAGAGTTAATGTTTTCACCACCCTTTTTCAAGTTCCTTTCTTCTTTAACTTCTTCTTTCTTTGTTATTTACGTTCTAAAATAATAACTCCATCATATTCTATATACTGTCATGTTATTATAAATATGGTACAACCATATTCAGTATTCTATCCATCCTTTGAAGGACATGTCACCATACGTGCGTATGTACGGCTTACTGTCTCCACGTCGTGGTGTAATTGTTATTCAATACATTATTATTTGGATGGGTATAATAATGATGTGTAATTTATTTAAATAATAAATATAACATGATTATTATTATTTATATATGATACACAATCCAATTATATATTATTTTAATATCAAAAGAATGATATTTTCGCTCATGCGTACGTACGGACTACCGTCTCTACGAACGTGATGAGATTCATTCCCCATCGTATCCATTCAAGAATAATTTTCATTTGATGATTAAAATTAATTTTTAAGGACTTGATAACATTCTAGATATGGGTAATATAAAACCTATGGATAAAAAACACGTTTTATGTAACAAAACATATAAAATAAAATGATTAAGTGAACACCTGAAACGACGATAATACTAAAATATTATTAACAAAGAAATATTAAAAGATCATATATGATATCATATTAAAGTATATGATTCATGTATAATTTAATAACAATTATCTCACCATTATACAGGAGGTAAACCAACCCTCCGCCAAGGAAAAGTACAAGGTATGGGTTTATTTCACAATCTCTTCATTATCCGAGGTTGTTTATACATAATTATCTTCTGGGACCTCTTTATCATCCACATCCATGTTTCTTACAAATGTATTTCAAATCATCCTTACTATTTTACAGAGTATGGGTTAAAGACATTTATACCCTTGTTTTACTTTTTATAAGATGTTTATAAAGTAATATTTTCGTTGTTTTCCAAACAAGGTCCTTTTTAACATTTTCGACAGAATTAAGGTAAGAATGTCTATTTTAACTTATACGGAGGGTGCAACTATTTTCCGCCATTATAAAATCATCGAAGCTTACCTTAAAAGCTTATAAGAATATTTTCAATGTAAATGTTTTCTTTTATAATTATGCGACTTTTAAATGATTTAAAAAAAAGATATATTTCTCTCAAATAGTTTTTATTTCATCTTTGTCAAAATCCTTTGATGGATTTTAAGCTTATTTGAGGTTGATTTATTATGATACAAAACTTACATATTTTATTGATGTTTTTGTGATATGTTTGACTGTAGATGTGTTATTTTTATACCATTCATGGTTTATGGAGAAAGTATGAACATTTTTTATGCTAGTTTTAATACGAATGTTTATGTTATGTTTAAACCTGTTCATATGAGGAATGCATTGGACTTAATAAGTGATGGGTGGATCCCGCTAGAGCTCCTCGATGCATCGGAAGGTATCATGAGACAAACTAGTGTCTTGGAACAAGGCCTTGAATATGTGGTTATGATAGTCTGGCATTATGCATTCCATCATTATGAAAGTGGTTATTGATATTGGATGTGATTATTCGACTTGTAGAATATCAATGTGAATAAGTAAATGGAATTATTTCATTTTATCTTTTCCATATTATGCTGAAGTTCAAATTTAAAAGGATTTTGTTTTAGTTATACATTTCCTTAAATGTTTTTGTTTATTTATGAAAGTTTCTACTATATTTTTATCCTTACTGAGCATCTGATCTCACCCCTTTCAATGTTTTATGTTTTCCCAGGATGTGAAGAAGTATTTTATGAATGACCTACAGGGAATGTATAAGGAGATATGAATACAAGATGTGTTTTAGTTTTTTTCACTTTATGATGTAATGTAAGACTTATGAATACATCTAGTGTTTCCAAGGCTACTAAATTAATCGGTCTTTCAAGACATGATCTTTTGTGATCATGCCAATGTTATGTAGTAATGCATTGACTCTGGGTAACTGGGGTTGGGGTGTTACAGTTGGTATTAGAGGAAGTTTAGTACAAACCTTAGAATCTAGAATTAGATAAACTCTGATTAGAGAACAAAACCCTATGTTAGACTTTGAGGATTTGTATAGAAGAACTTCCTATAATTTTCGTATTGAAGATATTTTGGGAGTTTTCCGAGAAATACATCCCTATCTGGATATGAGCAGGTAGAGGTGGCTCTGACACAGATGTACCTAGGGGTAAAACCCGAAAACACCACTTTGAGCTAGACTCGAACGAGAACTGGTGCACGACAACGGGCCTTACTGCACTCTTGGTTACGACACTCCTAGGGGATATGCTTAGGATAATTATTATTTTCTTTACAAACCATTAGGAAGGGTTTATGAGTATATAATTCCTAAAATAATTTTTTTAAAGATTATGGAATATATCCATAAATATTTCAATTTATGTAAAGTGTTTTACAAGTATGGAATTATGTATTTTGATTCATAAACTGGTCTAGTTTATACCATTGTTTAGATGTGGCGCCTAGTGGAAGGAATAAAAACCTTATCAATGAATGCACTCAATGTTGGGATTTACCTCATAATCCAGATAATTATAGTGGAGCTGGTGATTCAACTGGTGCTGATCAGCTAATCACCATACTAGGACAACTCACTCAGGTAATGAATAATAACCTTACCCGTATAGAGAACCCTAATCTGTAGTGTGTAGAATCAATGATAGATTGCTTCATGAGGAAAAAACCACCAACATTAAATGGGAGTAAAAATCCCTTAGTAGTTGACCAATGGAAAAATTCTTTAGAGAAAATATTCCATGCCTTGGGGAGTAGTGAAAGGGAAAAAGTTATCATGGCAATTTACTGCCTCATTGGAGATGCTGATCAATGGTGTTCATTGATTCAAAACACGAAGGAAGATGATGAAATATCAAATATGGAATGGAGGGAGTTCAAAGATATTTTATTAGAAAAATACTTTCCTCGTGAACATCAAGCAGATATGGAAATGCAATTTCTGAGTCTGAGACAAAAGAAGGATGAGAATGTCGCAATGTATGAGGCTAACTTTACAAGTTAAGAGAGGCATGAATCTGATTATATAGGTAACCCAAGGAGTAATATTGATTGTTTCTTTGATGGGTTCAAACCATTTCTCTATCAAGAATTAGTTTAAAAATCCTTCTCATCGTATGAAGATACTGTCTCATGTGTTATGAAGACAGAACAAGAATTCTCTACGTCTTATGACATTAAAGCAAAGCAAGATAAGAAGAGATGTGCTGATCACTCTGGAGATGGAAATAAGGGGAAGAAGGGAAAAATTGAATATCAATCCTTTAGTAAATGTGGGAAGAAACACCCTGGTACTTTCTTGAAGGGAATTGGAGTCTGTTACAACTGTGGTGAAAAATTCCACCATGGTCGTGATTGCACGGGGAAGAAAGAAGCTACCGTTGTGAAATTCAACAATTGTAGGGAGATGGGACATTATGCAAATGAATGTCGTAAGTGTCAAGGGAACTTACCTCAGAAAAGGCCAAGGGATCAAGTCCAAGATTATGCTATCACTACTGTTGAGGTAGAAGCTTCGAAAGATGTAGTGGAAGGTAATTTAATGGTTTCCTCAAGTTTAGAAAATGATTTATTTGATTCTGGATCATCACATGGTTTATATCCTCCCAGTTTTCTATGAAAATTAGATATTTCCAATTTTATCTAACAAGGGAGTTATCAGTTAAAACTCCTAAGGTAAGTATCATTGCAACAAAGTTTTGTGAATCAATCCCCATTAGAGCACATAAATATTCTTTATCTGCTGATATCATCCTCATACCTATGATTGAATTTTATATAATACTTGGTATGGATTGGATTTCTGACCATTTTTTGAAGATTTATTGTAAGAAGAAGGAGGTTATGATTTTTTATGATGATGTTAAGGAACAACTTATCTTTAGAGAAGAATCATCACCACCTAATTCTTATCAAGATCCACCCCCAATAGCTCAACTAAATTCAATTATTGGGGAGGAAGAGAATTAATTGACTATGGGTGAGGAAAGGAATGTTAAAATAGAGGATGTACCTATTGTAATAGAATATGTTCATGTGTTTCTAGAAGATTTACCTGGACGTCCTCCAGAATGAGAAATTAAGTTTTCCATTGATTTAATTCCTAGATCAAGGCCCATATCGAAGACCCCTTATTGAATTGCCACTATGTAATTAGTGGAACTAAAGAAAAAACTAGAGGAATTGAGTAATAAGGGATTTATTCATCCTAGTTTTTCTCCATGGGGAGCCCCTGTCCTTTTTGTTATGAAGAAAGATGGATCTATGAGGTTATGTATCGACTACAGGTAAATCAACGCTATAACAATAATGAACAGGTATCCCCTACCTTGAATTGATGATTTATTTGACCAACTACATGGATCTCAATACTTTTATAAGATTGACCTTCGATCTGGATATCATTAGTTGTGTGTGAATAATGAAGACATTCTGAAGATAGCATTTCGAACCAGGTATGGGAAATACGAGTTTACAGTAATGCCTTCTGGGCTGACTAATGCACCCTCTATTTTCATGGATCTAATGAACAGAGTTTTCAAGGAATACCTTGATGAATTTTTAGTGGTATTTATTTATGATATGTTGGTATACTAAAAAATAAACGAAGATCATGAAAATCACTTGCGCATTATATTGAAGACTCTGAGAAGACATGAATTATATGGGAAGTTTAGCATATCTGAATTCTTGAATTATGAGATTTATTTTCATCGACATATTGTCTCTAAAGATGGAATATATGTTGATCCTTCTAAGACAAGGCAATCCAATAATGGCCAACATCGATGAGTATAAATGAGGTACACAGTTTTATTGGTTTAGCAGGTTATTATTGAAGTTTCGTCCAGAATTTTTCCCGGTTGGCTAACCCATTAATAAAGCTCACTTGTAAAGGGGTTAAATTTGTTTGGGAAAAGGAGTGTGAAGAATTTTTCAATGAATTGAAAAGAAGATTAGTCAATGCTACTATATCGACTCTACTATTGGGGAATGATCGGTTTTTTATTTATAGTGATGAATTGAAGAAATGACTTGGTTGTGTCCTTATGCAGAATGATAGGGTTATTGCCTATGCATCACAATAGTTGAAAATTCATGAGAAAAACTATCCTACTCATCATCTTGAGTTAGCAGCTGTAAGCATTGCTTTGATGATTTGGAGACACTCTCTCTATGGTGAGAAATGTGAAATTTACACTGATCACAAGAGTTTGAAGTACATTTTCTCACAGAAATAACTCAACATGAGGAAAAAGAGATGGCTTTAACTACTCAAGGATTATGATTGCACGATACACTACCAGCTGGGGAAGGAAAATAAGGTGGAAGATGCTCTAAGTAGAAAGGATCATGGAGTTTTGAACATGATGAGAGTTTAAAAGGATCCTATATACATGGATCTAGTGAATATGGATATGGGAATCACGATGGAAGGTGAAACATCAATACTTTTTCAAATGGTTTACAAACCATCTTTACTAGAATGGATTAAATGTTCTCAGACCGATCATGAAGAGTTTCAAAAGAATATTAAAGCTATGAATGATGGCAGATTGAGTGACTATGTGTATGAAGATAGACTTTTGAAATTTTTGAATAGACTTTGTGTTCCCAATATACCTGATCTAAAAAGGGAATTGTTGGAAGATGCTCATAGTTCCAATTTCTCTATACACCATGGGAGCACCAAAATGTATAGAGATTTAAAGAAACCTTTTATGTGGGACAACATGAGGAGGGAGATTGTTGATTTTGTGTCAAGATGTATTGTTTTTCAACAAGTGAAATATGGAAGGAAAAAGCATGGAGGAGTCATGCAACCTCTTCCCATATCGGAGTGGAAATGGGATAATATTACGATGAACTTTTTCATGGGACTACCAAAGACTCCTAGAAGTAATGATGTAATATGGGTTGTTGTTGATCATCTTACCAAGTCAGCACATTTTCTTACTATAAGGGAAGATTTACCACTTGAACAGCTAGAAAGAATATATATTAATGAAGTTGTGAGACTTCATGGAGTACCTCTATCAATTCTTTTGGATCATGATCCCCGTTTTACATCATGTTTCTGGAAAAGTCTTCAGAAATTCCTAGATACTGAACTTCGTTTGAGCAGTAATTACCACCCTCAAACAGATGGACAATCAGAACAGAATATTCAAACCTTAGAAGACATGTTGAGATCATTCTCACTTGACATTCAGGGTATGTTGGATCAATATTTACCTCTGGTGGAATTTTCCTATAACAATTGATTTCATTCAAGTATTCGGATGGCACCATATGAAGGGTTATACGGAAATAGATTTCGCACACCAAACTGTTGGGATGACATTGTTGAAAGAAAACTCATAGGCCCAGAACTAGTGGAGGAAACGATGGAAAAGTTAATGGTAATCCAAAACCACATCAAAGCAGCACAAAGTAGGCAGAAGAGCTATGCCGATAACCGAAGGAAGGATTTGGAATTTCAGGTAGGAGATCATGTTTTCTTGAAGGTATATCGATGGAAGGGAGTTATAAGTTTCGGAAAGAAAGGAATATTGAGTCTCAGGTACATATGTCCTTTCGAAATTCTAGAATGAATTGGGTCTGTAACTTACCTATTGGAAATGATGCCAAGTCTCTCCAAAGTTCATGATGTGTTCCATGTATCCCTGTTGAGAAAATACATGCCTGACCCAATGCATGTACTCAACTATGATGAATTAGAACTTGAACCCAATTCATCTTATTGTGAAGAGCCTGTGAAGATTCTTGATACCATAGAACATGTGTTGATAAAACAGATGACTCGTCTAGTAAAAGTTCTATGGAGAAACCATAAGATCAAAGAGGCAACGTGGGAACCCGAGGAACTTATGATGAAGAAACACCCGAGTTTTTTATGCAGTAGTATTCTAGAAATTTAGAGGATGAAATTATTTGAATGATGGGATAATGTAACACCCCAATCTTCCACAGTACACTTCCCTTTGAATAATACAGTAGCGTGTGTTGTACGCAACTTCGAGTTTTAACACACAACATAACCAATCAAACTAGTTGTTATGAATAGTAATACCCACTTTTTGATCTTTTATAAATTTTATCTTTCAAAATAGACTTCATTTTTGGATTAGGAATATCAAAATTATCTTAGGGTGAAATTTTGGTACTTTTCAGATAACTTTTATATTTTGATGAATAGTGAAAATTACTAAATTTTAATTAAAAACAACTTTTTTAATCGAAATAATTAATAGTGATAAATTATGAATTTTAGTGGTTTTAAAGTATATTTATAATATATTTTTAAAATTTAATAAAATTTTGGTCATTGGACATAATTTCACATTTAAACCAGACATAAACAAGTGTCAATCTTTTGACAGTTATTATTTCTTAAAAACACGCTTTTTGTTTTGACAACGGGAATTAATTTTAAATTAATTTCGTCCACTTTTGTGTTTTGAATTTGAAAAAATGGATTCCATATTTGGAATCAGGATTTCCAAATTGTGAAAATAGGTAACTCTTATTTTTAGACATTTTGAATAATTACTTCGGGAAATATTTTATTTACCATGGTTAAAGGGTAAATCTGGTAAATAAGGGTAACAAAATAATATTATAATAATAATAAATTACCCTAAAACGTGTCCTAAACCTATTGGTTGATACATGTTCGACCATGGGCATCTTGGGGTCGATTTTGGGACCCCATTGGTCCACTTGTAAGTGATAATGACACTTAATATTAATTATGTTAAAGTAAATACGAAAATGACATAAGCATATATCTTTTAGAAAAACAAGTTTTACATAGGGTTATATATGTTATATTTTCGACTATAAATATTCCTTATAAATATAAAAATATTTCCCACATAATGGTATTTTATTTAAAATATTTATACATTTAATAACTAAATTTATTTATGACACAATAATGATGTAGTATTTTCTTTATTAATGAAAGAATCAAATAATTTGTATTATAAATGTTAAAATAAATATAATTTGAATGTTTTGATGATATACACGAATTTTTTTGGTCAATATGACATGTTAAAATTTCTTAAATGAATTTTTTTTTGAATTAATAAAGTTGTTATCACTTTAAAAAAAATAAATTATTAAATATTTTCAAAATTGACATAAATGAGTTTTTAAAACAAATATTATATTATTAATTGATATTCTATTCCTAAAAATCTAAGGTTCTGCAAGAGGTCTTATATCATGATAGGTGTATCATTAATTGACCACTTGGGGGTCTCTTGTATGTATATAGTAAGTTTATTAACTATATAATATAAAAATACAAATTGACATGGTAAATGTCAAACTAATTAACTAAGAGTTAAAAATAAAAGATAAGGTTAATACAGTGACACAAACCTATCTAAAATCTATTGGTTGAAATTATTTCGACCCATAACCACCATAAATTTTAAATAAACCACTTTGGAGCCATTAGAAATCGAATATGAATTTATTATAAAATAATATTTCTTGCTTTTCCTAAGGTGCCCCTCACCCCTCTTATAAAAGGGAACTACCACTTCTCACTAATTCACACATTCAAAGCGTTTTGGTTCAGCCAAAATCGTCCAAAATACCCTCTAAAATATCCTCCCTTAAACCTAGAGTGCTTAGTTTGATCATAAATCCAACCTAAGGACCCCTTTTGATCAAATCAAAAGGAAGAACCCGAAGAAGAGGTAATGTTTTCACCACTATTTTCATGTTCCTTTCTTCTTCAACTTCTTCTTTCTTTGTAATTTCTTTTCTAAAATAATAACTCTAGTATCTTATATATACTATGATGTTATCATAAATATGGTAAAACCATATTCATTATTCTATCCATCCATTGAATGACATGTCACCAAACGTGCATACGTACGACTAAAAGACACTACGAGACATGGCCAACAGGTTTGGAGGGAATCATGAGTCTCATCTGACATTCCTAGAGGGAATTCTAGGTACTTGGGTGTCATGTCCAGATGCTCTCATGAGACTTGGATGACATGAAAAAGTGCAGTTATATGTTTCATGTTATGTGTCTTAAGGTCGTATAATTAATTGGGATATAGACTTTGAGGGTTCATGAGATTGGAGTGGTGCTTGCAGAGGAACTCTGTGTCTTTCTCTAACATGCTTGGAGTATTCCACATGTTCTAGATGACATACTGAAGGGGTGTCTCGAGATCTAGGTGATGTGTCCTAGTGCTGTCTTGTGTCTTTGGATGACACACATGAATTTCATGAAGGGAAGTGAGAATGTCTATTTCTTAAGACTTATTCTGATGATCTTGGTTCTCTCCCTTGTATTGTGAATGGATTGGTATTGTTCAATGCCAGTTTCTTTATGTCTCGTGTGATTTGGAGGACAAGAGATCTGTTCTTCACATGTCCTGAGAGAATTATATCATGTGATCTATGTGTGATCTTGAAATTCACTTTATATCTAGGAATGAAAACTCCAGCTACCTGCTAGTATATTACCTGATGGATAGCTAGCCTGACGCATGATCGTTTTCCAAGAGAAGTCCACAGAAGTCGAGAGACGAATCCTGCAGAGCCTATTAATGTTAGAGTTGGTAATATATACATAACACAAGAGCTGACACTCATTGTTTTGTGAGGAATATCTAGCACAAGTCCAGAATGGAGTCGGTGAAGGGTCTGGGAACCATGCGGTAACGCAAGTCCCCGCTACGGACTGCTTTATACACGTCGCTGAATTTTTAGTGATCACGAGTCTCCTTCATCAATGTGTACTTTATCAAATTATTTTTA
This sequence comes from Viscum album, assembly GCA_963277665.1. Lineage (NCBI taxonomy): Eukaryota > Viridiplantae > Streptophyta > Magnoliopsida > Santalales > Viscaceae > Viscum > Viscum album. Next base: position 538,644,780 of record OY728121.1, read on the forward strand.
AAATTTTAATATTGTTCAATCATGCAGTTGTGGTGATGGACCTCCATGTTTTTATGATGACTTGTCTGAGGGCCTTCACATTATTAACATACCAATGGGTAGACACTCACAAGACCTTGGGTGACATATCCCAGGGTCTCATGGGATAGCGCTATGGGTGCCCTGGGCATGTCACATGCCTTTCAATGACCCTGGGTACCACTCACCTCCTCCCTTTTAATCCCCTTTATTTGGTGTAACAATGGTTCAAAGTCATGCAAGATTACAAGTGTTTTGTCGAGGGTATTTGTTCTATTTTTTGGAGATACATCGCATGACCAAAATGAGTCAAATGAGGGTGAAAAATAATTCCATAGAGTAATTATGTCCTTCTATCTTGAAGTGCTGAGGAGTTTTCTAGGGTGCTTCACATAAAAAGGATGACAAGACAAATGGATCTTATAAGGTGAGGCGGATGCGTCGTCGAGGACTCATGTTGTCTTGTGGGTGGTCAGGGGCATGTCACATGTCTTTCGCTGACCGTGATACACTATCATGTCCTCACATTTAAACCCAATTGTTTATTTTACAATGGTCTCATATAACATGAGTTAGTATGAGTGAAATATATGATTTTTACTCTATTTTTGGATGATGCCTCACTTGACTCATATGTGTCATACAGAGAGTGTGATAGCATGCAGTGGAATGGTCTATCCACCTATCTTTAGAGTGTCTCAGGGTTTCCTGGACATTTTTGAGGACTCCCATCCAATAAGGTTGACAAGCCATAGGGACTTTGTGAGGTGAGGAAGATGCATCACTGAGGACCCGCATCATCTCGTAGGTCACTTGGGGTACACGTCACATGCCTTTAAGCAACCGATAACCCCTCTCACCTCCCCCCCTTTATCTCCTTCATTTTATATGGAAAAGGATTATAGGACATGTGATATTGTATAAATATTCAAAGAGATTTTACTCTCCAAAATGGTGACCTGGATCATGAGATTTAGGTCCTCTGGGGGCCTCTTCCTTTAGGTTTTAATGCTTCTTTATTCTTGAAGGATTATTGATTGTTTTTCTGGAGCTTTCCAATGAAAAACCATGCAAATTGTGGGACCTCATTAATTTTTCTAGGGGGTGGGGGATTCGTAAGAGAGGACAAGTAAGTTGAATTAGGATCAATGGGTTTATCCATATGTGATGCACCACATGCGTGGATTTTGTGTGACCATGAAATGGTCATGTGACCATGAGTCTGTTAGAGGCTTCCCAAATCATCGACCGTCCCTTTCTTCATTTGTTTCACAATGAAAAAAATAATAGCTATAATATGGAATATCCAATTTTCTTGAATTTTTTTGAGGTTATTTAGTGGGCCTCGACAAGGATATATAATTTATTATTTTATGAAGAATTTATCACAGTTAGATGAGGTAAAATAATAATTTAAAAAATTTATCAGTTACGGTGATTACCTCTTCTTTGAAATAACTCATTTAGATGTCCTCTTATGGGATTTAGGGTTAGTCTTTTAGAAATAATAAAAATTATATAATGTGGATATAGGAGTGTAGAAGATAATTTTCACTGGTCTTTTAATATATAATTCTCAATTTATTGTGAATAAGAGAAAAGAGGGGAAACCTTTTATAATTGAGTGGAGGGGCACTCTAAAAGTTTCATAAAATATTAAACTAATATAAATTATTTTTTATGTCTAAATTTAATGAAATTGATAATATTGGAACATAATATGTTTATTAGTCTAAATCCTTTCATACAATAAAATTTGGACACATTGGGGTAACATTTCTACCCTTATCTTTTTTAACCCTTCAGTTACCCTTTTGACAAATACTATAACACAAAGGTATTCTACAATATAGGGGATAACAATGTTACTATAATATTAAAAAACACATAAATGTAACATGGACTATGTTTAAAACCATACACAGTTTTTATTAATATAATATTTTTATTAATTTAAAACCATTCAATAAAATAATATTTGTTATAAAATATCATTAATGTCATTTTTAATATGATTCAATTAATTTGACTTTTAAATATGTCAATAAAAAAAGGTAATTTAAAATATAATGTTTTAAAATATCTCTAATATGTCATATATATCTACAAAATTCATGGTATATAATAACTCATTAAAATTATATAACTTTTACCATTTTTAAAATAATTAATTTCATTTATTTTTAATTGAATAAATACTACATTAGTGTTTCACAATAATTAAAGGGAATTATACATTTTTTAAAATTTATAAAAAATATTTATAATTAAAAAACATTTATTAATATCAAATTTAAAATTTATATTCATTCATAGATTTTTCCCTATTTGGACATATAGAAGATATTTAAAATTAAGAGTGTGATTTTTTTATACATTATGTTATTTAGATATTATATAGGTCATTTACAAGGATAAGTGTCCATTAAAACACTAAATTTAGAGATTAATTTTTTATGGTTTGAATTTAGTTCATCCAATAAAAATTAGGATGAATGATTATGGTCATATAACTTATTTTTAACCTTGATTGATCTTATTTACCCTTTATATTGGTGATAAAATTTTCCATGGATACTATTCATATGGATAAAAATAAAAGGATCCAATTTACCATATTTGACCCTATAAATTAAACTTATGGAACAATTATTATCAAATTAAACACTTACAAGTGGACGAAATTAATTTTAAAATAAGCATCCAAAATGCTAAAAAAACCTATTTTAGAAAAATACAATTTTAAGCATAAAATAATATTTATTTTTATCCCATGCCTTGAAAAATGTTAGATTAATGTAAAATAATTTTGTTGAGTATATAATATATAAAGTTTACTGAAATAATTCAATAATAGTGAAAAATTTAATTTTTTATGATTAAAAGTCATTGTGCACATAAAAATAGATTTTTAAGAAAATGTTTTTTTACATATAAAAATGGTTTTATACTAAATTAAAAAATAAAAATCTAATTATATTTATTTTTTTACATATAATATTACTAATTTTTCTTTTAAACCATTTTAAATCAGAATAGACTCTTTTTACATTCCTGAACCAAAAAAATAGTTTTCAATAAAAATCAGTATTTTTTTTGCAACCACTAGAAAATAAATATTTTCAGAAAAATATAAAAAATTCATCCTTTTTTAATTTCAATATGATGATTTAAAAAATGATTTTTGTTTTATAAAATATTTGAAATTTTGAAAAATTAATGATAATAATTTCTTATAAAAGTAATAAAGCTTCTTTATTGAAGAAAACTTATTTTAAAAGAATAAAATGACTACTAAAATATTTGTGACTATATTCTATTAATTTATCAATATATATATGTATTATAATATAGTAAATCCTATTTATACTACCCAATTTAGTTTCTTGTTTATTAATATCTCATAAAATAATATTTCAATAGTATGTCATTGTCCATTCAATCTCAGTGTTGTGTGTAACACCACTTATAAATGAAATTAAATTTAATTGAAAAAAAATTATTTAAAAAAATATCATGGGGTTACAATCACACATAATTAATAAATTGTGACCTCATAATTAGAACTCGTACTTATATAGCAATATATTTATATTCAAAAATTCATTTGTTGAAAACTCACATGAGAAAAATTGTTTGAAAATATTTCTCTTGATAAGAGTGAATAAGAAATATGAAGGAAATCTTGAATAACTTATAATTAGGTCTCTAAATAGAAGATATTTAGTGGGATATGAAAATATGTATTTGGTAGTGGAAAAAATTTATAGGGACTAACAGAGAGTGTTAGAGAACATGGTCAAGAGAAAGATAACAACCACAAAACCATAAATATGTGATGGGAGAAATGACCATTGATTCATAAAAAATGAAGTTAATAGGAAAAAATATATATTTCACAATCCATTTCTTAGAGTTGATGAATACCTTTACAATATAGACTAATAACATAAGTAATATACTTAATTCACAAGTATAATTTCATCCATTAATAAATTTTCACCACAATCTAATATGTTACTCCTAAGGGATTAGTATTCTATATGAATGTTCTATGTATAAATAACTAAAATATAATTATAATTGATAAAAAAGTATATAAAAATTTTCATCCTAAATATAGGAATTAATAAAAAAGGTTCTATCTAGGTATGATAATTTATAAAATGTATAAAACATCATATGAATAAGTAAAATATTAATCACCAAATCCTTAATGATAACATCCAATGTTCGAATCAATAAATAATCCTATATCCTGATTTATCTCAACCACCTAAATATAAACAAAATTCTTTAACCTCAAGTGTTTTTTCATACCCTTCAACATATATATTAAAATGTGTATATATTTTTATCTTAAATTATAATTAATTCTAAATCACATGTTAAAACTCAACCCAAAGAACCAACTCCAAAAATTTCATTAAAAATCATCATAAAACATTCTATAATATTATAATATAATTTAATTCAACCAAAATATCTTGAATAAAATTTAGTTCATAACCTAAAAAGTAATCCTTAGGTTGAACATAAATCTCTCCAAAAATATTTCTTTGTAAATGATTCAATTTTCAAACATCAAAATATTTTATATCTCACTATAAAATATAATATAATTTACTTATCATCAAATCATATATAAAATAAAATGGCTATTTGAACCAAAATAGATTATTGTTCTTATAAATTTTGAAATCACCTTAGAATACAATCAAATAAAACATCTCAAATGGATATTTATGCCTTTGAACTTATCATTACCCTTAAACTTATAAACTCGTAATTGTATCCATAATTTTAAAGATAACGAAATATGAAAAAAATTAGATGCTTATAAAAATTAACCCTATCAATGTTCATAAGATAAGTTCATAAAATATTGAACATATTCCTTATATACAGAAATGAAATAAACATTATCAAAGATGACCCAAATCACTTTTTAATCAACTAATCAATTTCATATTCACAAATACTATATTACCAATTTTAATCGTCTCTTTTCCCCAACTAAATTTCTGTTTTTAAATTCTACTATGGATAAGTCCTTATAATATTCATGACCCTATTGTCCAAAATATATTTTATATTATTCCTCCAAAACATTTTTCTAAAATCATAATGCATAAACACATAAATCATTTCCCATCATAGCACTTTCCTTTGTCTAGGAGTGAACACTTGGATTATGAAATTATCTTGGATAATTCAAATATTCCCAACACCTAATACATTGAACTATAAGTGGTAACTTGAGATGATATTCATTTCCCTCTAGAAAAAGTTTCATTTTCCTCAGCAATTACATGATATATTCCCTTAATTTCCCATAGAAAAAATATTCTTGTTCATATTAGACATTCACTTGAGCAATTCTTCCCATATTCTCTAAATATTGGGAGCTAAATCTTTATTCCTTTATAGTCTCCACCTCCCAACCACTTATTAAACACTATCCTTCCCTTCACTGGTGATTCCTAGAGTTTTACAAGGTGTATGTTGTCTATCAAAAATCATGATAACTTTTTAGGAATAATAACATGGTTTCACATTCCATTGTCTCTTTCATTTGTTTTATCATGAGGAAAATCGTATTATTTTCTAGCAGTGTTAAAAAGAATCATCTTGGTTCCAAATATTTAATAAAATCAAAAACCACAGTGCGAACAACAATATTCATAGTAAGACATCATGAGAAATAATTTATATGATGTGTAAATCACGAAACCCCATTTTCAATCTATAAATGATTAGGTTTTATATAGTTTATACATGATTGTTACTATAACATTAGGATGTTATCCTATTCATAGACTTATACCTACAGTTCTCACTAATGATTTATTATTCATGTTTCCAAAAGTAATAAAAAAATTTACAGGGTACCATCTATAGTGACACATACTTTTCATACATTGATTTTAGATATTAATTGATGAATATTCACTAGATAACATAGTGTTACATGAAAGAATATCATATGAATGGTGTCTTTGGAAACCTTGACACATATGAAAATAATTAATAAAGGATTTACATTGTGTCTCACAATTTCTTCATAACTAGAACCCTTCTTAGACATATCATGCCTAGTACATTTCTTTATAACATGGTGAAATGAAAAATAATAAATGGTGAGATCCGATTCTCAATAAGCATAAGAAGAGAGATATAAATGATAACTTGAGGATGACATGAACATAAGGATATGATTGCAGGAAAATAAAATTTTAAAATCATAATCTAAAGATCATTGATCATAATTTTGATTCATGTCATAAATGTTGGTATTTTATAAGACATAAATCATAAATGAATCAATGAACATGATCCATGAGTGCCTAACATTGGCATAAAATATAAGTTTTTTTCTATTCACAAAACCGAAGAAAATAATTACTTTTGTAATAAAGGATCATTTATCAAAATATAATAGTGGGGCCTCTCTCAGTCTGCATTGGTCTTAGTGATCTCTGATGTGGTTTTCTACATCACCAAGAGGAATTCATGAAGGCGTGTTCTACGAAGGAGAGGTGGTGTGAATCATGGTAGTTCTCTCCCAATCAGTGGTCCTGGGAAGATCATTATGGGAAGGAATTGAGAAATACGACTATCTGGATTCAGATTCTAGGGTTTCCACTTCCTCTTCATAATCTCACTATCTTGGAATATATTGGAAGTGCTTCAAGGATTTTTTCTATGATTGGATGAGGATTATTGGTGTCTATAGGTAGATTTTGGACATTATGTCTATATGGAACTAGATCTTATAGTGTTCCTTCCTTAAAGGTTTTTGATAATGTTGGGGGATGAATTATCATGGTGGAAGCTGTTATGGTATCTAGGTCCACCCTAGTTTTGTATGGATTGGGGATTTTAGGGCCATTCTTTGGAGATGTGTAGAAAGAATTGGTCAACTTCTAAGGGTGGATAAAACAGAAGAAATTACTTATTCTTCCCTTGATTCTCCAAGTCCTCTAGTGAAACATGTAGTGGAGGTAGGGTTGTATGTGTAGCCTTAGTAGATTCTACCTTTGTTTCGGCTCTGGTGACTGGTGACATGTCATTACCCATGGGGATTTTTTCAAATTTTCAGGAGCCATTTCCCGTTCCCAATAAAATTTCCAAATCGATACCTGGGTTAGATGTAATTGTTCCTATACCCTTTCTCAAGGTGGCTGCCTCAACTTATACCACTTCTATCTCCATATCAATGAATTTTGGGGCAGTTTCTCTAGTTCTTGGTGCTCCAGTTCAGTATTTGATAGCCTTCTACCTTACTGTATCTCTCATTTTCCACCGCTTCCGTGAGGTTTTTCTAGAACAGTCTGTTCTTCTACGTTCAGTTGGTCATAAGTCATGGGAAACAACTATTATAAATTTTAATTAATGTATAATTCTATGATAAGAGAATTTATTTAATAAAAAAAACATGTTACTTACCTCCAACAGTTGTAAAAAGGGGAAACAATCGAAATAAAACCTAAATGCCTTCTACAATCCACAAAAGGATGTAGATGGTTTATGTTTCATTAATTCTATGGTTTCATGGGTCTTATATTTATGGGGGGTTCTAACATCAAGAACCTACAATAATCTACTCCATCGACAAGGAGTATTAATAGATATTGATTGCTATCAATGTAATAAATAAATTATTCAAATTGAATTTAACACATTAAATAAATGTATAATAAAATACCAAATTTATTATAATGTAGTATATTTATTGATGGAACATTTATTAATAACATACCATATTAATTTTTAGACCATTTATTATATTATACAACAATTGATTACAATATTAATTAATTTGATGGACCATTAATTACACCAAATTTATCCTCAAGGGTGTGTAGGCTTAGATTTAGTCTTACTCACAGTCTCCAGAAATAATAATGATTTTTTCTCTTTATCTTTATGGGGTTCCCCGAGATCTAAATCTCCCAGGTTCATTATTCCAATATTTTTTTTACCTCACTGATTCAGTTGCTTCCGAGGAGGGGGGGGGGAGCACACCCAGTGCTTCGAATGAGTCCTTATCGAAGTCATATTCTCCTTCCCCTTTCAGTAGGCCTATTTTCAGAGCTATGGAACAATCATCGGCATCTCATAGTACTAGGATGATTTTAGGTTCCTTTGGATAAAATGATATTTCTCCCCTTATTTTATGATTTCTCTTATCATATGAAATGCTCGAGGATTGGGAGATTGTGTTTAGTGTGCCTTCATCCTTAATGGATTTTGATGTATAAATCCTTCATGTATTGATTATTTATATTTTGGAACCTAAAGAAGTATTGGATAGTATTTCCATAAATACCAAGAGCGTGGGTTTTGGAAATGGCATGCATGCAGGTGTCCAAAACCGGAATATAATGTTGTTTTGTAAACCAGGAAATTCATTGGACATTGTGGAGGATTCTTCTCAGTTTCTTACAACCTAGATAAGTGCCGAAGGCAAAGTGTTTTTCTTATACCTTGTATACTCTAGGTGTGTGGCCTATGAGAGGGGTTTTTATGGAAGCAATATTATTATTTTTAAATAAGAAGCCTTTCATGGTTCATGGGGGATATATTAATACTGTTATTGATACCACAAAAAAAAGGGAGGTGTGGAAATCTCTGCTAATAAAACCACTGATTTAAGAAAATTCCCAACCTTCACAGGGATTATTGATATGGGTTTCACTGGTAAAAATTATACTTGGTGTAATAATCAGCGAGGCATGAAGAGTATTTACAGAAGGCTTGACCATTGTATCTCTAATATGCAAGGCGTGGAATCCTTTTCTTGGGATTCTATCACCCATCTTTGAAGATCAGTTTCCGATCATGCACCTCTTCATGTAGTTATAAATGAGGGGGCATGGGGACTAAACACTTTTATTCTGCTAACTGGTATCCGATGGAGGGTTTTATTTAAACTATCAATGATTCTTGGGGATGGCCAGAGCGAGGCTCGACTTGGAATGGTCTGATGAACAATCTTCAATGCTTGATAAAGGATTTAGAGGAATGGCTTGCATGAAAAGGTAATGATGATATAAGTTTGGAGGATTTAAAAAGCGATATTAAGAAAATTAAAGAGGAGCTTATGGATTCATGGGATGATAATCTATTTTATCAACTGGTTTAGAAACAAAACCTTTTTAATGAAAAACTTTTGTCCATTGAAATGGATTACAGACAATAGTCCCAAGCATTGGGGCTCAAAGAGGGAGAAAAAAACCTCTTATTTTCAATCATGTCTCAAATAGAAAATGGTGAACAAGAGGATTAATCTCAATTTGGAAGATATATCTCTTAGTTCAGATGTGTAAGTTTTTGGGAAAAAGGCATTAGACTAATTTGAAGAACATGTGACAGGTTCAAATGGATTTAATGAAGAAAGATCTAATATTTTTGTCAGTGTAGAGGTTTTCATGAACTGTATTCCACATTTGGCGGGGTACATAGATAATGAATCCTTGATGGCTATTCTCTAGGAGGAAGAAATTAAACCCACAATTTTCAATAAGAGTAGGGGAAACACTCCTAAGACTGATGGTTTTCTGGGTACCTTGTTTGTTGAAACATGATAAATTATTAATGGTCAAGTGAGGGAGGAAGTGTTGGATATTTTCCTAGGTGGACCACTGAACTGGGGTGCCAATTCTTATAATGTGGTCCTCATCCCTAAGGTGAAAGTTACTTCTAAATTGAATCACTTCATGCCAATTTCATATGTAATTTTGTTTGTAAGATCATATCCACACTTCTCTATAGAAGACTAAGAAGTGTTATTCCATGAATTGTTTCGGATGAGAAACATGGATTTATGCCCAGAAGAAGCATTCAAGGGGATATTGGTATCTACCAATAAATGGTTATTTACTTGAATGAAATATAGTTAGATCCGAAATCAAGGCTATGGTGGATATGAATAGGGCATTTTAAAAGTTTTAATGAAGTTTTATTCTTTGGGTCATGGGGAAATTTTGTTTTCTTGAGTTGTTCTATGACTTGTGTTTTAGATATTATGTTTCAACATGGATCACAATTTACCCTATGGTGAAAAACTTTGGGTTATTCAAATAAAAATGTGGTGTAAGTAAATTTGATCCATTATCAACCACTTTTTTCATCATGGACAAGGAGGCTCTCACTAGGAATATTCATCGAAGTCTTGAGTATTGGAAGGTTCATCTGTATCATAACATGTTTGAAAATGGAATGGTTTCACAATATTTTTTAGTATGATATGTTATTTTTTATTAATGTCAAGAAAAAATCAATAACTATGTTCTCTAGAGTAATATTCTCTTATGGAATGTTGATCAGACAAAGAATTAATGTAAGAAAGAGTAGTGTTTTCATCTTCAACAAGTGCTCCAGAAGATGTTCCATGGATATTCAGTCTAAGTTGGGTATTCAATGGTGATTTCCTCCTATGGTTTATCTTGGTTCCCTGATATCCAATGGTAGGGTCAAGAAGGTTCTCTTTGATGATCTCATCAATCAGACGATGAGATGAATTTGTAAGTAGAATAACATATTCCTCTCATTCGGAGGAAGGATCACTTTAATTAATAGTGTTATCACATATATTATAATGCATGTGTTTTACATCATTATTAATCAAGGGGGATATTAATAGATTGGAATATATTTATAATACCTTTTATGGGATTCCAATTAAGTAGGCCGTTTTCATTGGGCTTCATGGAAAAGATTGGAAAAACCAGTTGCAGAAGGGGGTATTGGATTACATGATGTAGTGGATGCTATAAAAACCATGCATGATACTCTAGCTTGGGAATTCAATGAAGGAACTCCATATAGTATATGTTTCTTGATGAGATATATGGGAGGATCAGAGGATATGGGATAAAACATCTAGGAGGATTTCAGACTCTGGGCACTATGTGCTTAATAATTTGTAGGAGATGGGTGGGGCTGCAAATTGGATGGCTGGTCGTAGAGGTATGAGTTTTTAGAATAAAAATGGATTTGGTAATCTTCTTCAATTTTAGGGTTGTCTATCACTAAACTTATCCATTAAAGATAAAATTCTATATCCACCATTCATTAAAGGTATCCTGCATAAGGATTAAAATGAGGTTTTTGAAAGTATTTTCTTGGTGGAAGAACCAGAAAAGTGTATATTCTTATGCTCCCCCTCTGTGAGGTTCTCTAGTCACACCATCATAAATTTACTACATCCTAGATGTAGTTCAGATGCACGGTATTATCAATTTTGGTGTAATTATATCTCTAGGAAAATGAATTTTCTAGTTTTTTGCAAGAGAAATCACATGATTCCCACCGATGAGAATGTTTAGCGTAGAGGAGGAGCTCTTTCTTCATAATGTCAGTGCTATTGTTGGCCATGATAGGAAACAACAAAGCACATTTTATTCTATGGTGATTGGGACAAAGGGGTCTAGAAATAACTTTATCAAGGATTGAATATAAACATCAATGATGGTTACTTGCATAGCATGATTAGGGACTAGTTCTAAGGATTGTGACAATGTGGGGAGAAGGTCAGGGTTTGGGGAATGGTTGTCTTGGTAGCCTGTTGGATCCTTTGAGAATAACAATATAAAGTAAGGTATGGTAGGAGTAGGTAAAGATGTTTTTACTATTGTTGGGGGTAATTATCACGAATTCTAGTTATTCTCCATCTTTACAGAGGTTTGTGTTTATTTTTTTAGTGGGTCTTGATACCGATTTTCATTAACAGGGGTGATGGGTTCGGTGGAGAACACCCTGCATGGGAATGAAATTGAACGTGGATGGGTCCCACCTGAATGGGGGATATGATATTGTGAGGGATGGTTTATGACATCCAAGGGTCTTTGCTATTGGGTTTTCTTCATTTTTGGTGTAGTTAATTCGATGGAAGAAGAGAAAAAATCTATGGACATAGTCCTCTCCTTGTACATGAAATTAAACATTCAAATTTTAGAAATTGATATTAATTCTTCTATATTGGTTGAGAAACATTATTACCCCTGGGATCTAGCCTACATGATGTAAGAACCCAATTCTTATTTTGATGTATGATTTTTTTTCTTTTGTACTTTGAGTTGTTTTTGGGAAAAAATTGGAGAAGACTAGGAAATATTGGAATCATACTATCACACAGCCTGACTCAGGGTTACACACTATGTAATCCTATGTACACATATGGTGATTTTTCTATGTATGATTGTAATACATGGTCTGTGGTAATGTCATCATGAATGAGAGGAAAATCCAACTACACACTGTGTACTTTATAGAACATGTCATGTATCCATGTCGGCTAGTCCTTTAAAGTAATTCAGTAGAAAATAATAGCCAAATGAATAGTAAAATGATATAAATGCTGTGTAAATGAACATACACACCTTGTGTTTTGTGTTTTTTCTTAAAAATGGGTAGTAGCTTCCCTATAACATTTGGTATATAACGGGTTCACCGGGTTTCAAAAATAGCAGTGTCGAACCTTCAATATCCTCCCAAATCTCTATCAAAACTCTGATTCCTTTGTCGACGGAATCGTTGTAAACCAATCATTAATTTCTATATTAATCATGATTTATTATTCCTGATTCTACCTCATGACTGTGTTATTTATGTTTGATCATTTATCCTTTTTTCATATATCTACTTCGTTGTTTGAATTAGAGGCTGATGCTAGATGAGGAGAGTCAAACAAGAACTAGGTAGGTGTTCATATGCCTATCGTTAATTATCGAGATAAATATATGTCCCAAAGTGCCTTAAGCATAATTTTGGGAGTCACCATGATTTATTTTTGACATGTGTTATTGTCTAATTATGTTAGGGTAATTGAATATGTTTTGTTGTCGATTCATAAGATTTATTTCCTTGAATCAGGGCCACCCCATGGGTGAATTTCCCTTGAATTGTCATATATGGCCATTTGGCCTAGGATTCCTCTAAGGAAAGCCTTGTTTTTCCCTTATATGGTTTGTTAAAAATGAATTGATTTATAATAGGATTACAATTCGTTTGAATTGTAATTGGATGGATTAGGTGTGGAATTGGTGTTTTTTCCCATTTTCGCATGTTATGCCTATACATATTTATACATTCTTGGAATGGTTTTCCAAACAATGATTTTTAGATGCGATTATATTGGATTAAACCATGTAATATTTGGAAAACTTTAATGGTTTGAAATATGGATTTCCCACATGAGTTTTTAACTACTAATGCCATGCCATAGTTTAATTAGCACGTGTTGCTTGATAAATGAAATCTTCCCATGTGAGTTGTCATTTTTGAACAATGTAGATGTATAATTTAAATTTGTTCACTAGTATATGATTTTCCCCCATGTGAGTATTTTAAATTCCTAGCCTTAAGAGGTTGGTCCTTGCTTGATTATGTTGGATGCATTTTCAAACCTTATATTCCTAATGAATCATTTAATTGAACCCATTATTAAAAGAAAAAAAGGGAAATGGTAATGGGAGAACTATAGTTTCTGATTGGAATTACATGGATGGGTTAATGTGACTATTTTTCCTTATAACTTAGGTGACCCATGCATCAATTGAGGGATTCCATGGATGGAATAAATGGGGGGTTATTATGTCATTCTGTGATCAAGCCACATTTATAGTGGCAGACTAATGTAGGCTATGTATGAAAAGACCGAACGAGTCATGGAATGGGGGATTACATGGAAAGGTTATATTGGAATGTTTATATGCCGTTGGAGATACTGGGATATTATTTATAGGATCCAAGGAAGACCCAGTTGACATATACTTGCACAACACCTAGAGTGAGACCAGGTTCCTGAGAGGATTGTATAGACGAGCTTGTAGGATGGAGGTGGTTATATTCCAGGAGTTATACTTGGATTCCACAATAGGAATGTCAAGAACATACTCATATTATAAATTGTATATTGAAATAGACTATCTTAGGATGCGTCTGCCAAGCCAAATAACAATCTTGGACTCAGTATTCACTTTACTTTATTCTTGATGGCCTTATGAGGTATCTGCTATGCTCACTTTTTCACATGGATCATCAGGCCTAGGTCGGATCTTGAGAGTTATATAAAATTAGAGTAATTTAAATATTAATGAATATGAACTGAACATAAATGGAACTAGTAATTTTAGGATTGTTTGTTTTTTAGTACTTCCTAGTTTACTTCATAAACTATTTTATACATCTTGTTACATATTTTCACTAACAGATTGGCACTGACCATAGGTGGTTGCCTACTATGATTTAGTCTCACACCATGTTTGGGCCATGTTTTGGGCCCAAGAAGATTATATTATTGTAGCTGTTGATAAGGGAAATCTCCCTTCTACTGGTAGTTGATTTTTTTGCTTAGGATAAGAAGAGCATGAGACCAATATGAGACTTTATATGCTTCCAAGTTTTATTTTGTATTTAGGTTTCTTGATACTTATATTGTATCTCACTATAGTATGACATGTTTTTGTTGTTTTCTTAGAAATAACATGCGGTATCATATTTTATATGGAATAACATTTGGTTATTTATGTTTTTATTCTTCCATTGTTTACTTTATTTATATTCTCTTACTACTTCCAATATTGCATTTTTTTTGTTACACCCTTTCAATGTAACACCCCAAGATTCCACGGTACGCTTCCCTTTGAATAATATAGTAACATGTGTTGTACGCAACTTCAAGTTCTAACACACACCACAACCAATCAAACTAGCCATTATGAATAGTAATACCAACTATTTGAAATTTTATAAACTTTATCATTCAAAATGGACTTCATTTTTGGATTATGAATATCTAAATTAGCTTAGGGTGAAATTTTGGTACTTTTAGGATAGCTTTTATATTTTTATGAATAGTGAAAATTACTAAATTTTAATTAAAAACAAAATTTTTAATCGAAATAATTAATAGTGATAAATTATGATTTTGAGTGGTTTTAAAGTATATTTAGAATATATTTTTATCATTTAATACAATTTTGGTCATTGGACATAATTTCACATTTAAACCGAACATAAAAAAGTGTCAATCTTTTGATAATTATTATTTCATAAAAACACTCTTTTTGTTTTGACAGTAGGAATTAATTTTAAATTAACTTCTGCCACTTCTGTGTTTTGAATTTGGAAAAATGGTTTCAATATTTTGAATCAGGATGTCAAAATTGTGTAAATAGGTAACTCTTAATTTTAGACATTTGGAATAATTACTTCGGTAAATATTTTATTTACCATGGTTAGAGGGCAATTCAGGTAAATAAAGGTAAAAAAAATATAATAATAATAATAATAAATTACCCTAATACGTGTCCTAACCCTATTTTTTGATAAATTTCCTACCATGGGCATATTTGGGTCTATTTTGGGACCCCATGGATCCACTTGTAAGTGATAATGACACTTTATATTAATTAAGTTAAAGTAAATTTGAAAATAACATAATCATATATCTTTTAGAAATAAAATTTTTACATAGGGTTATATATGTCATATCTTCGACTATAAATATTAATTATAAATATACAAAGATTTACCACATAATGGTATTTTATTTATAATTTTTACACATTTAATAATTAAATTTATTTATGACACAATAATGATGTAGTATTTTCCCTATTAATGTAAGAATCAAATAATTAGTATTGTAAATGTTAAAATAAATATAATTTGAATGTTTTGATGACATACATGAATTATTTTGGTTAATATGACATGTTAGTATTTCTTAAATTATTTTTTATTGAATTAATAATGTTTTTAGGACATTAACAAAAATAAATTATTAAATATTTTCAAAATTGACATAAATGTGTTTTTCAAACACATATTATATTATTAATTGATATTATATTCCTAAAACTCTAAGGTTTGTCCAAAGGACATATATAATGATAGGTGTATCATTAATGTACCACTTGGGGGTATCTTGGATGTATATAGTATGTTTATTAACTATATAATATAAAAATAAAAAGTGACATGGTAAATGTTAAACTAATTAACTAAGAGTCAAAACTGAAAGATAAGGGTAATATAGTGACAAAAACCGGTCTAAATTCTATTGGTTGAAAGGATTTAGACCCATACCCACCTTAACCATTAAATAATTACTTTTTATCCATTATAAACTGAATATAAATTTATTATAAAATAATATTTCTAGCTGTTCCTAAGGTACCCCTCACCCCTCTTATAAAAGGAAACTCCCACTTCTAACTAATTCACACATTCAAAGCCTTTTGGTTCATCCATACTCTGTCCAAATACCCTCTAAAATATCCACCCTTCAACCTAGAGTACTTAGTTTGATCAGAAATCCAACCTAAGGATCCCTTTTGATCAAATAAAATGGAAGAACCTCGAAGAAGAGTTAATGTTTTCACCACCCTTTTTCAAGTTCCTTTCTTCTTTAACTTCTTCTTTCTTTGTTATTTACGTTCTAAAATAATAACTCCATCATATTCTATATACTGTCATGTTATTATAAATATGGTACAACCATATTCAGTATTCTATCCATCCTTTGAAGGACATGTCACCATACGTGCGTATGTACGGCTTACTGTCTCCACGTCGTGGTGTAATTGTTATTCAATACATTATTATTTGGATGGGTATAATAATGATGTGTAATTTATTTAAATAATAAATATAACATGATTATTATTATTTATATATGATACACAATCCAATTATATATTATTTTAATATCAAAAGAATGATATTTTCGCTCATGCGTACGTACGGACTACCGTCTCTACGAACGTGATGAGATTCATTCCCCATCGTATCCATTCAAGAATAATTTTCATTTGATGATTAAAATTAATTTTTAAGGACTTGATAACATTCTAGATATGGGTAATATAAAACCTATGGATAAAAAACACGTTTTATGTAACAAAACATATAAAATAAAATGATTAAGTGAACACCTGAAACGACGATAATACTAAAATATTATTAACAAAGAAATATTAAAAGATCATATATGATATCATATTAAAGTATATGATTCATGTATAATTTAATAACAATTATCTCACCATTATACAGGAGGTAAACCAACCCTCCGCCAAGGAAAAGTACAAGGTATGGGTTTATTTCACAATCTCTTCATTATCCGAGGTTGTTTATACATAATTATCTTCTGGGACCTCTTTATCATCCACATCCATGTTTCTTACAAATGTATTTCAAATCATCCTTACTATTTTACAGAGTATGGGTTAAAGACATTTATACCCTTGTTTTACTTTTTATAAGATGTTTATAAAGTAATATTTTCGTTGTTTTCCAAACAAGGTCCTTTTTAACATTTTCGACAGAATTAAGGTAAGAATGTCTATTTTAACTTATACGGAGGGTGCAACTATTTTCCGCCATTATAAAATCATCGAAGCTTACCTTAAAAGCTTATAAGAATATTTTCAATGTAAATGTTTTCTTTTATAATTATGCGACTTTTAAATGATTTAAAAAAAAGATATATTTCTCTCAAATAGTTTTTATTTCATCTTTGTCAAAATCCTTTGATGGATTTTAAGCTTATTTGAGGTTGATTTATTATGATACAAAACTTACATATTTTATTGATGTTTTTGTTATATGTTTGACTGTAGATGTGTTATTTTTATACCATTCATGGTTTATGGAGAAAGTATGAACATTTTTTATGCTAGTTTTAATACGAATGTTTATGTTATGTTTAAACCTGTTCATATGAGGAATGCATTGGACTTAATAAGTGATGGGTGGATCCCGCTAGAGCTCCTCGATGCATCGGAAGGTATCATGAGACAAACTAGTGTCTTGGAACAAGGCCTTGAATATGTGGTTATGATAGTCTGGCATTATGCATTCCATCATTATGAAAGTGGTTATTGATATTGGATGTGATTATTCGACTTGTAGAATATCAATGTGAATAAGTAAATGGAATTATTTCATTTTATCTTTTCCATATTATGCTGAAGTTCAAATTTAAAAGGATTTTGTTTTAGTTATACATTTCCTTAAATGTTTTTGTTTATTTATGAAAGTTTCTACTATATTTTTATCCTTACTGAGCATCTGATCTCACCCCTTTCAATGTTTTATGTTTTCCCAGGATGTGAAGAAGTATTTTATGAATGACCTACAGGGAATGTATAAGGAGATATGAATACAAGATGTGTTTTAGTTTTTTTCACTTTATGATGTAATGTAAGACTTATGAATACATCTAGTGTTTCCAAGGCTACTAAATTAATCGGTCTTTCAAGACATGATCTTTTGTGATCATGCCAATGTTATGTAGTAATGCATTGACTCTGGGTAACTGGGGTTGGGGTGTTACAGTTGGTATTAGAGGAAGTTTAGTACAAACCTTAGAATCTAGAATTAGATAAACTCTGATTAGAGAACAAAACCCTATGTTAGACTTTGAGGATTTGTATAGAAGAACTTCCTATAATTTTCGTATTGAAGATATTTTGGGAGTTTTCCGAGAAATACATCCCTATCTGGATATGAGCAGGTAGAGGTGGCTCTGACACAGATGTACCTAGGGGTAAAACCCGAAAACACCACTTTGAGCTAGACTCGAACGAGAACTGGTGCACGACAACGGGCCTTACTGCACTCTTGGTTACGACACTCCTAGGGGATATGCTTAGGATAATTATTATTTTCTTTACAAACCATTAGGAAGGGTTTATGAGTATATAATTCCTAAAATAATTTTTTTAAAGATTATGGAATATATCCATAAATATTTCAATTTATGTAAAGTGTTTTACAAGTATGGAATTATGTATTTTGATTCATAAACTGGTCTAGTTTATACCATTGTTTAGATGTGGCGCCTAGTGGAAGGAATAAAAACCTTATCAATGAATGCACTCAATGTTGGGATTTACCTCATAATCCAGATAATTATAGTGGAGCTGGTGATTCAACTGGTGCTGATCAGCTAATCACCATACTAGGACAACTCACTCAGGTAATGAATAATAACCTTACCCGTATAGAGAACCCTAATCTGTAGTGTGTAGAATCAATGATAGATTGCTTCATGAGGAAAAAACCACCAACATTAAATGGGAGTAAAAATCCCTTAGTAGTTGACCAATGGAAAAATTCTTTAGAGAAAATATTCCATGCCTTGGGGAGTAGTGAAAGGGAAAAAGTTATCATGGCAATTTACTGCCTCATTGGAGATGCTGATCAATGGTGTTCATTGATTCAAAACACGAAGGAAGATGATGAAATATCAAATATGGAATGGAGGGAGTTCAAAGATATTTTATTAGAAAAATACTTTCCTCGTGAACATCAAGCAGATATGGAAATGCAATTTCTGAGTCTGAGACAAAAGAAGGATGAGAATGTCGCAATGTATGAGGCTAACTTTACAAGTTAAGAGAGGCATGAATCTGATTATATAGGTAACCCAAGGAGTAATATTGATTGTTTCTTTGATGGGTTCAAACCATTTCTCTATCAAGAATTAGTTTAAAAATCCTTCTCATCGTATGAAGATACTGTCTCATGTGTTATGAAGACAGAACAAGAATTCTCTACGTCTTATGACATTAAAGCAAAGCAAGATAAGAAGAGATGTGCTGATCACTCTGGAGATGGAAATAAGGGGAAGAAGGGAAAAATTGAATATCAATCCTTTAGTAAATGTGGGAAGAAACACCCTGGTACTTTCTTGAAGGGAATTGGAGTCTGTTACAACTGTGGTGAAAAATTCCACCATGGTCGTGATTGCACGGGGAAGAAAGAAGCTACCGTTGTGAAATTCAACAATTGTAGGGAGATGGGACATTATGCAAATGAATGTCGTAAGTGTCAAGGGAACTTACCTCAGAAAAGGCCAAGGGATCAAGTCCAAGATTATGCTATCACTACTGTTGAGGTAGAAGCTTCGAAAGATGTAGTGGAAGGTAATTTAATGGTTTCCTCAAGTTTAGAAAATGATTTATTTGATTCTGGATCATCACATGGTTTATATCCTCCCAGTTTTCTATGAAAATTAGATATTTCCAATTTTATCTAACAAGGGAGTTATCAGTTAAAACTCCTAAGGTAAGTATCATTGCAACAAAGTTTTGTGAATCAATCCCCATTAGAGCACATAAATATTCTTTATCTGCTGATATCATCCTCATACCTATGATTGAATTTTATATAATACTTGGTATGGATTGGATTTCTGACCATTTTTTGAAGATTTATTGTAAGAAGAAGGAGGTTATGATTTTTTATGATGATGTTAAGGAACAACTTATCTTTAGAGAAGAATCATCACCACCCAATTCTTATCAAGATCCACCCCCAATAGCTCAACTAAATTCAATTATTGGGGAGGAAGAGAATTAATTGACTATGGGTGAGGAAAGGAATGTTAAAATAGAGGATGTACCTATTGTAATAGAATATGTTCATGTGTTTCTAGAAGATTTACCTGGACGTCCTCCAGAATGAGAAATTAAGTTTTCCATTGATTTAATTCCTAGATCAAGGCCCATATCGAAGACCCCTTATTGAATTGCCACTATGTAATTAGTGGAACTAAAGAAAAAACTAGAGGAATTGAGTAATAAGGGATTTATTCATCCTAGTTTTTCTCCATGGGGAGCCCCTGTCCTTTTTGTTATGAAGAAAGATGGATCTATGAGGTTATGTATCGACTACAGGTAAATCAACGCTATAACAATAATGAACAGGTATCCCCTACCTTGAATTGATGATTTATTTGACCAACTACATGGATCTCAATACTTTTATAAGATTGACCTTCGATCTGGATATCATTAGTTGTGTGTGAATAATGAAGACATTCTGAAGATAGCATTTCGAACCAGGTATGGGAAATACGAGTTTACAGTAATGCCTTCTGGGCTGACTAATGCACCCTCTATTTTCATGGATCTAATGAACAGAGTTTTCAAGGAATACCTTGATGAATTTTTAGTGGTATTTATTTATGATATGTTGGTATACTAAAAAATAAACGAAGATCATGAAAATCACTTGCGCATTATATTGAAGACTCTGAGAAGACATGAATTATATGGGAAGTTTAGCATATCTGAATTCTTGAATTATGAGATTTATTTTCATCGACATATTGTCTCTAAAGATGGAATATATGTTGATCCTTCTAAGACAAGGCAATCCAATAATGGCCAACATCGATGAGTATAAATGAGGTACACAGTTTTATTGGTTTAGCAGGTTATTATTGAAGTTTCGTCCAGAATTTTTCCCGGTTGGCTAACCCATTAATAAAGCTCACTTGTAAAGGGGTTAAATTTGTTTGGGAAAAGGAGTGTGAAGAATTTTTCAATGAATTGAAAAGAAGATTAGTCAATGCTACTATATCGACTCTACTATTGGGGAATGATCGGTTTTTTATTTATAGTGATGAATTGAAGAAATGACTTGGTTGTGTCCTTATGCAGAATGATAGGGTTATTGCCTATGCATCACAATAGTTGAAAATTCATGAGAAAAACTATCCTACTCATCATCTTGAGTTAGCAGCTGTAAGCATTGCTTTGATGATTTGGAGACACTCTCTCTATGGTGAGAAATGTGAAATTTACACTGATCACAAGAGTTTGAAGTACATTTTCTCACAGAAATAACTCAACATGAGGAAAAAGAGATGGCTTTAACTACTCAAGGATTATGATTGCACGATACACTACCAGCTGGGGAAGGAAAATAAGGTGGAAGATGCTCTAAGTAGAAAGGATCATGGAGTTTTGAACATGATGAGAGTTTAAAAGGATCCTATATACATGGATCTAGTGAATATGGATATGGGAATCACGATGGAAGGTGAAACATCAATACTTTTTCAAATGGTTTACAAACCATCTTTACTAGAATGGATTAAATGTTCTCAGACCGATCATGAAGAGTTTCAAAAGAATATTAAAGCTATGAATGATGGCAGATTGAGTGACTATGTGTATGAAGATAGACTTTTGAAATTTTTGAATAGACTTTGTGTTCCCAATATACCTGATCTAAAAAGGGAATTGTTGGAAGATGCTCATAGTTCCAATTTCTCTATACACCATGGGAGCACCAAAATGTATAGAGATTTAAAGAAACCTTTTATGTGGGACAACATGAGGAGGGAGATTGTTGATTTTGTGTCAAGATGTATTGTTTTTCAACAAGTGAAATATGGAAGGAAAAAGCATGGAGGAGTCATGCAACCTCTTCCCATATCGGAGTGGAAATGGGATAATATTACGATGAACTTTTTCATGGGACTACCAAAGACTCCTAGAAGTAATGATGTAATATGGGTTGTTGTTGATCATCTTACCAAGTCAGCACATTTTCTTACTATAAGGGAAGATTTACCACTTGAACAGCTAGAAAGAATATATATTAATGAAGTTGTGAGACTTCATGGAGTACCTCTATCAATTCTTTTGGATCATGATCCCCGTTTTACATCATGTTTCTGGAAAAGTCTTCAGAAATTCCTAGATACTGAACTTCGTTTGAGCAGTAATTACCACCCTCAAACAGATGGACAATCAGAACAGAATATTCAAACCTTAGAAGACATGTTGAGATCATTCTCACTTGACATTCAGGGTATGTTGGATCAATATTTACCTCTGGTGGAATTTTCCTATAACAATTGATTTCATTCAAGTATTCGGATGGCACCATATGAAGGGTTATACGGAAATAGATTTCGCACACCAAACTGTTGGGATGACATTGTTGAAAGAAAACTCATAGGCCCAGAACTAGTGGAGGAAACGATGGAAAAGTTAATGGTAATCCAAAACCACATCAAAGCAGCACAAAGTAGGCAGAAGAGCTATGCCGATAACCGAAGGAAGGATTTGGAATTTCAGGTAGGAGATCATGTTTTCTTGAAGGTATATCGATGGAAGGGAGTTATAAGTTTCGGAAAGAAAGGAATATTGAGTCTCAGGTACATATGTCCTTTCGAAATTCTAGAATGAATTGGGTCTGTAACTTACCTATTGGAAATGATGCCAAGTCTCTCCAAAGTTCATGATGTGTTCCATGTATCCCTGTTGAGAAAATACATGCCTGACCCAATGCATGTACTCAACTATGATGAATTAGAACTTGAACCCAATTCATCTTATTGTGAAGAGCCTGTGAAGATTCTTGATACCATAGAACATGTGTTGATAAAACAGATGACTCGTCTAGTAAAAGTTCTATGGAGAAACCATAAGATCAAAGAGGCAACGTGGGAACCCGAGGAACTTATGATGAAGAAACACCCGAGTTTTTTATGCAGTAGTATTCTAGAAATTTAGAGGATGAAATTATTTGAATGATGGGATAATGTAACACCCCAATCTTCCACAGTACACTTCCCTTTGAATAATACAGTAGCGTGTGTTGTACGCAACTTCGAGTTTTAACACACAACATAACCAATCAAACTAGTTGTTATGAATAGTAATACCCACTTTTTGATCTTTTATAAATTTTATCTTTCAAAATAGACTTCATTTTTGGATTAGGAATATCAAAATTATCTTAGGGTGAAATTTTGGTACTTTTCAGATAACTTTTATATTTT
This sequence comes from Viscum album, assembly GCA_963277665.1. Classification (NCBI taxonomy): domain Eukaryota; kingdom Viridiplantae; phylum Streptophyta; class Magnoliopsida; order Santalales; family Viscaceae; genus Viscum; species Viscum album. The sequence continues at coordinate 538,668,397 of OY728121.1, forward strand.
GATGAATAGTGAAAATTACTAAATTTTAATTAAAAACAACTTTTTTAATCGAAATAATTAATAGTGATAAATTATGAATTTTAGTGGTTTTAAAGTATATTTATAATATATTTTTAAAATTTAATAAAATTTTGGTCATTGGACATAATTTCACATTTAAACCAGACATAAACAAGTGTCAATCTTTTGACAGTTATTATTTCTTAAAAACACGCTTTTTGTTTTGACAACGGGAATTAATTTTAAATTAATTTCGTCCACTTTTGTGTTTTGAATTTGAAAAAATGGATTCCATATTTGGAATCAGGATTTCCAAATTGTGAAAATAGGTAACTCTTATTTTTAGACATTTTGAATAATTACTTCGGGAAATATTTTATTTACCATGGTTAAAGGGTAAATCTGGTAAATAAGGGTAACAAAATAATATTATAATAATAATAAATTACCCTAAAACGTGTCCTAAACCTATTGGTTGATACATGTTCGACCATGGGCATCTTGGGGTCGATTTTGGGACCCCATTGGTCCACTTGTAAGTGATAATGACACTTAATATTAATTATGTTAAAGTAAATACGAAAATGACATAAGCATATATCTTTTAGAAAAACAAGTTTTACATAGGGTTATATATGTTATATTTTCGACTATAAATATTCCTTATAAATATAAAAATATTTCCCACATAATGGTATTTTATTTAAAATATTTATACATTTAATAACTAAATTTATTTATGACACAATAATGATGTAGTATTTTCTTTATTAATGAAAGAATCAAATAATTTGTATTATAAATGTTAAAATAAATATAATTTGAATGTTTTGATGATATACACGAATTTTTTTGGTCAATATGACATGTTAAAATTTCTTAAATGAATTTTTTTTTGAATTAATAAAGTTGTTATCACTTTAAAAAAAATAAATTATTAAATATTTTCAAAATTGACATAAATGAGTTTTTAAAACAAATATTATATTATTAATTGATATTCTATTCCTAAAAATCTAAGGTTCTGCAAGAGGTCTTATATCATGATAGGTGTATCATTAATTGACCACTTGGGGGTCTCTTGTATGTATATAGTAAGTTTATTAACTATATAATATAAAAATACAAATTGACATGGTAAATGTCAAACTAATTAACTAAGAGTTAAAAATAAAAGATAAGGTTAATACAGTGACACAAACCTATCTAAAATCTATTGGTTGAAATTATTTCGACCCATAACCACCATAAATTTTAAATAAACCACTTTGGAGCCATTAGAAATCGAATATGAATTTATTATAAAATAATATTTCTTGCTTTTCCTAAGGTGCCCCTCACCCCTCTTATAAAAGGGAACTACCACTTCTCACTAATTCACACATTCAAAGCGTTTTGGTTCAGCCAAAATCGTCCAAAATACCCTCTAAAATATCCTCCCTTAAACCTAGAGTGCTTAGTTTGATCATAAATCCAACCTAAGGACCCCTTTTGATCAAATCAAAAGGAAGAACCCGAAGAAGAGGTAATGTTTTCACCACTATTTTCATGTTCCTTTCTTCTTCAACTTCTTCTTTCTTTGTAATTTCTTTTCTAAAATAATAACTCTAGTATCTTATATATACTATGATGTTATCATAAATATGGTAAAACCATATTCATTATTCTATCCATCCATTGAATGACATGTCACCAAACGTGCATACGTACGACTAAAAGACACTACGAGACATGGCCAACAGGTTTGGAGGGAATCATGAGTCTCATCTGACATTCCTAGAGGGAATTCTAGGTACTTGGGTGTCATGTCCAGATGCTCTCATGAGACTTGGATGACATGAAAAAGTGCAGTTATATGTTTCATGTTATGTGTCTTAAGGTCGTATAATTAATTGGGATATAGACTTTGAGGGTTCATGAGATTGGAGTGGTGCTTGCAGAGGAACTCTGTGTCTTTCTCTAACATGCTTGGAGTATTCCACATGTTCTAGATGACATACTGAAGGGGTGTCTCGAGATCTAGGTGATGTGTCCTAGTGCTGTCTTGTGTCTTTGGATGACACACATGAATTTCATGAAGGGAAGTGAGAATGTCTATTTCTTAAGACTTATTCTGATGATCTTGGTTCTCTCCCTTGTATTGTGAATGGATTGGTATTGTTCAATGCCAGTTTCTTTATGTCTCGTGTGATTTGGAGGACAAGAGATCTGTTCTTCACATGTCCTGAGAGAATTATATCATGTGATCTATGTGTGATCTTGAAATTCACTTTATATCTAGGAATGAAAACTCCAGCTACCTGCTAGTATATTACCTGATGGATAGCTAGCCTGACGCATGATCGTTTTCCAAGAGAAGTCCACAGAAGTCGAGAGACGAATCCTGCAGAGCCTATTAATGTTAGAGTTGGTAATATATACATAACACAAGAGCTGACACTCATTGTTTTGTGAGGAATATCTAGCACAAGTCCAGAATGGAGTCGGTGAAGGGTCTGGGAACCATGCGGTAACGCAAGTCCCCGCTACGGACTGCTTTATACACGTCGCTGAATTTTTAGTGATCACGAGTCTCCTTCATCAATGTGTACTTTATCAAATTATTTTTAAAATTTTAATATTGTTCAATCATGCAGTTGTGGTGATGGACCTCCATGTTTTTATGATGACTTGTCTGAGGGCCTTCACATTATTAACATACCAATGGGTAGACACTCACAAGACCTTGGGTGACATATCCCAGGGTCTCATGGGATAGCGCTATGGGTGCCCTGGGCATGTCACATGCCTTTCAATGACCCTGGGTACCACTCACCTCCTCCCTTTTAATCCCCTTTATTTGGTGTAACAATGGTTCAAAGTCATGCAAGATTACAAGTGTTTTGTCGAGGGTATTTGTTCTATTTTTTGGAGATACATCGCATGACCAAAATGAGTCAAATGAGGGTGAAAAATAATTCCATAGAGTAATTATGTCCTTCTATCTTGAAGTGCTGAGGAGTTTTCTAGGGTGCTTCACATAAAAAGGATGACAAGACAAATGGATCTTATAAGGTGAGGCGGATGCGTCGTCGAGGACTCATGTTGTCTTGTGGGTGGTCAGGGGCATGTCACATGTCTTTCGCTGACCGTGATACACTATCATGTCCTCACATTTAAACCCAATTGTTTATTTTACAATGGTCTCATATAACATGAGTTAGTATGAGTGAAATATATGATTTTTACTCTATTTTTGGATGATGCCTCACTTGACTCATATGTGTCATACAGAGAGTGTGATAGCATGCAGTGGAATGGTCTATCCACCTATCTTTAGAGTGTCTCAGGGTTTCCTGGACATTTTTGAGGACTCCCATCCAATAAGGTTGACAAGCCATAGGGACTTTGTGAGGTGAGGAAGATGCATCACTGAGGACCCGCATCATCTCGTAGGTCACTTGGGGTACACGTCACATGCCTTTAAGCAACCGATAACCCCTCTCACCTCCCCCCCTTTATCTCCTTCATTTTATATGGAAAAGGATTATAGGACATGTGATATTGTATAAATATTCAAAGAGATTTTACTCTCCAAAATGGTGACCTGGATCATGAGATTTAGGTCCTCTGGGGGCCTCTTCCTTTAGGTTTTAATGCTTCTTTATTCTTGAAGGATTATTGATTGTTTTTCTGGAGCTTTCCAATGAAAAACCATGCAAATTGTGGGACCTCATTAATTTTTCTAGGGGGTGGGGGATTCGTAAGAGAGGACAAGTAAGTTGAATTAGGATCAATGGGTTTATCCATATGTGATGCACCACATGCGTGGATTTTGTGTGACCATGAAATGGTCATGTGACCATGAGTCTGTTAGAGGCTTCCCAAATCATCGACCGTCCCTTTCTTCATTTGTTTCACAATGAAAAAAATAATAGCTATAATATGGAATATCCAATTTTCTTGAATTTTTTTGAGGTTATTTAGTGGGCCTCGACAAGGATATATAATTTATTATTTTATGAAGAATTTATCACAGTTAGATGAGGTAAAATAATAATTTAAAAAATTTATCAGTTACGGTGATTACCTCTTCTTTGAAATAACTCATTTAGATGTCCTCTTATGGGATTTAGGGTTAGTCTTTTAGAAATAATAAAAATTATATAATGTGGATATAGGAGTGTAGAAGATAATTTTCACTGGTCTTTTAATATATAATTCTCAATTTATTGTGAATAAGAGAAAAGAGGGGAAACCTTTTATAATTGAGTGGAGGGGCACTCTAAAAGTTTCATAAAATATTAAACTAATATAAATTATTTTTTATGTCTAAATTTAATGAAATTGATAATATTGGAACATAATATGTTTATTAGTCTAAATCCTTTCATACAATAAAATTTGGACACATTGGGGTAACATTTCTACCCTTATCTTTTTTAACCCTTCAGTTACCCTTTTGACAAATACTATAACACAAAGGTATTCTACAATATAGGGGATAACAATGTTACTATAATATTAAAAAACACATAAATGTAACATGGACTATGTTTAAAACCATACACAGTTTTTATTAATATAATATTTTTATTAATTTAAAACCATTCAATAAAATAATATTTGTTATAAAATATCATTAATGTCATTTTTAATATGATTCAATTAATTTGACTTTTAAATATGTCAATAAAAAAAGGTAATTTAAAATATAATGTTTTAAAATATCTCTAATATGTCATATATATCTACAAAATTCATGGTATATAATAACTCATTAAAATTATATAACTTTTACCATTTTTAAAATAATTAATTTCATTTATTTTTAATTGAATAAATACTACATTAGTGTTTCACAATAATTAAAGGGAATTATACATTTTTTAAAATTTATAAAAAATATTTATAATTAAAAAACATTTATTAATATCAAATTTAAAATTTATATTCATTCATAGATTTTTCCCTATTTGGACATATAGAAGATATTTAAAATTAAGAGTGTGATTTTTTTATACATTATGTTATTTAGATATTATATAGGTCATTTACAAGGATAAGTGTCCATTAAAACACTAAATTTAGAGATTAATTTTTTATGGTTTGAATTTAGTTCATCCAATAAAAATTAGGATGAATGATTATGGTCATATAACTTATTTTTAACCTTGATTGATCTTATTTACCCTTTATATTGGTGATAAAATTTTCCATGGATACTATTCATATGGATAAAAATAAAAGGATCCAATTTACCATATTTGACCCTATAAATTAAACTTATGGAACAATTATTATCAAATTAAACACTTACAAGTGGACGAAATTAATTTTAAAATAAGCATCCAAAATGCTAAAAAAACCTATTTTAGAAAAATACAATTTTAAGCATAAAATAATATTTATTTTTATCCCATGCCTTGAAAAATGTTAGATTAATGTAAAATAATTTTGTTGAGTATATAATATATAAAGTTTACTGAAATAATTCAATAATAGTGAAAAATTTAATTTTTTATGATTAAAAGTCATTGTGCACATAAAAATAGATTTTTAAGAAAATGTTTTTTTACATATAAAAATGGTTTTATACTAAATTAAAAAATAAAAATCTAATTATATTTATTTTTTTACATATAATATTACTAATTTTTCTTTTAAACCATTTTAAATCAGAATAGACTCTTTTTACATTCCTGAACCAAAAAAATAGTTTTCAATAAAAATCAGTATTTTTTTTGCAACCACTAGAAAATAAATATTTTCAGAAAAATATAAAAAATTCATCCTTTTTTAATTTCAATATGATGATTTAAAAAATGATTTTTGTTTTATAAAATATTTGAAATTTTGAAAAATTAATGATAATAATTTCTTATAAAAGTAATAAAGCTTCTTTATTGAAGAAAACTTATTTTAAAAGAATAAAATGACTACTAAAATATTTGTGACTATATTCTATTAATTTATCAATATATATATGTATTATAATATAGTAAATCCTATTTATACTACCCAATTTAGTTTCTTGTTTATTAATATCTCATAAAATAATATTTCAATAGTATGTCATTGTCCATTCAATCTCAGTGTTGTGTGTAACACCACTTATAAATGAAATTAAATTTAATTGAAAAAAAATTATTTAAAAAAATATCATGGGGTTACAATCACACATAATTAATAAATTGTGACCTCATAATTAGAACTCGTACTTATATAGCAATATATTTATATTCAAAAATTCATTTGTTGAAAACTCACATGAGAAAAATTGTTTGAAAATATTTCTCTTGATAAGAGTGAATAAGAAATATGAAGGAAATCTTGAATAACTTATAATTAGGTCTCTAAATAGAAGATATTTAGTGGGATATGAAAATATGTATTTGGTAGTGGAAAAAATTTATAGGGACTAACAGAGAGTGTTAGAGAACATGGTCAAGAGAAAGATAACAACCACAAAACCATAAATATGTGATGGGAGAAATGACCATTGATTCATAAAAAATGAAGTTAATAGGAAAAAATATATATTTCACAATCCATTTCTTAGAGTTGATGAATACCTTTACAATATAGACTAATAACATAAGTAATATACTTAATTCACAAGTATAATTTCATCCATTAATAAATTTTCACCACAATCTAATATGTTACTCCTAAGGGATTAGTATTCTATATGAATGTTCTATGTATAAATAACTAAAATATAATTATAATTGATAAAAAAGTATATAAAAATTTTCATCCTAAATATAGGAATTAATAAAAAAGGTTCTATCTAGGTATGATAATTTATAAAATGTATAAAACATCATATGAATAAGTAAAATATTAATCACCAAATCCTTAATGATAACATCCAATGTTCGAATCAATAAATAATCCTATATCCTGATTTATCTCAACCACCTAAATATAAACAAAATTCTTTAACCTCAAGTGTTTTTTCATACCCTTCAACATATATATTAAAATGTGTATATATTTTTATCTTAAATTATAATTAATTCTAAATCACATGTTAAAACTCAACCCAAAGAACCAACTCCAAAAATTTCATTAAAAATCATCATAAAACATTCTATAATATTATAATATAATTTAATTCAACCAAAATATCTTGAATAAAATTTAGTTCATAACCTAAAAAGTAATCCTTAGGTTGAACATAAATCTCTCCAAAAATATTTCTTTGTAAATGATTCAATTTTCAAACATCAAAATATTTTATATCTCACTATAAAATATAATATAATTTACTTATCATCAAATCATATATAAAATAAAATGGCTATTTGAACCAAAATAGATTATTGTTCTTATAAATTTTGAAATCACCTTAGAATACAATCAAATAAAACATCTCAAATGGATATTTATGCCTTTGAACTTATCATTACCCTTAAACTTATAAACTCGTAATTGTATCCATAATTTTAAAGATAACGAAATATGAAAAAAATTAGATGCTTATAAAAATTAACCCTATCAATGTTCATAAGATAAGTTCATAAAATATTGAACATATTCCTTATATACAGAAATGAAATAAACATTATCAAAGATGACCCAAATCACTTTTTAATCAACTAATCAATTTCATATTCACAAATACTATATTACCAATTTTAATCGTCTCTTTTCCCCAACTAAATTTCTGTTTTTAAATTCTACTATGGATAAGTCCTTATAATATTCATGACCCTATTGTCCAAAATATATTTTATATTATTCCTCCAAAACATTTTTCTAAAATCATAATGCATAAACACATAAATCATTTCCCATCATAGCACTTTCCTTTGTCTAGGAGTGAACACTTGGATTATGAAATTATCTTGGATAATTCAAATATTCCCAACACCTAATACATTGAACTATAAGTGGTAACTTGAGATGATATTCATTTCCCTCTAGAAAAAGTTTCATTTTCCTCAGCAATTACATGATATATTCCCTTAATTTCCCATAGAAAAAATATTCTTGTTCATATTAGACATTCACTTGAGCAATTCTTCCCATATTCTCTAAATATAGGGAGCTAAATCTTTATTCCTTTATAGTCTCCACCTCCCAACCACTTATTAAACACTATCCTTCCCTTCACTGGTGATTCCTAGAGTTTTACAAGGTGTATGTTGTCTATCAAAAATCATGATAACTTTTTAGGAATAATAACATGGTTTCACATTCCATTGTCTCTTTCATTTGTTTTATCATGAGGAAAATCGTATTATTTTCTAGCAGTGTTAAAAAGAATCATCTTGGTTCCAAATATTTAATAAAATCAAAAACCACAGTGCGAACAACAATATTCATAGTAAGACATCATGAGAAATAATTTATATGATGTGTAAATCACGAAACCCCATTTTCAATCTATAAATGATTAGGTTTTATATAGTTTATACATGATTGTTACTATAACATTAGGATGTTATCCTATTCATAGACTTATACCTACAGTTCTCACTAATGATTTATTATTCATGTTTCCAAAAGTAATAAAAAAATTTACAGGGTACCATCTATAGTGACACATACTTTTCATACATTGATTTTAGATATTAATTGATGAATATTCACTAGATAACATAGTGTTACATGAAAGAATATCATATGAATGGTGTCTTTGGAAACCTTGACACATATGAAAATAATTAATAAAGGATTTACATTGTGTCTCACAATTTCTTCATAACTAGAACCCTTCTTAGACATATCATGCCTAGTACATTTCTTTATAACATGGTGAAATGAAAAATAATAAATGGTGAGATCCGATTCTCAATAAGCATAAGAAGAGAGATATAAATGATAACTTGAGGATGACATGAACATAAGGATATGATTGCAGGAAAATAAAATTTTAAAATCATAATCTAAAGATCATTGATCATAATTTTGATTCATGTCATAAATGTTGGTATTTTATAAGACATAAATCATAAATGAATCAATGAACATGATCCATGAGTGCCTAACATTGGCATAAAATATAAGTTTTTTTCTATTCACAAAACCGAAGAAAATAATTACTTTTGTAATAAAGGATCATTTATCAAAATATAATAGTGGGGCCTCTCTCAGTCTGCATTGGTCTTAGTGATCTCTGATGTGGTTTTCTACATCACCAAGAGGAATTCATGAAGGCGTGTTCTACGAAGGAGAGGTGGTGTGAATCATGGTAGTTCTCTCCCAATCAGTGGTCCTGGGAAGATCATTATGGGAAGGAATTGAGAAATACGACTATCTGGATTCAGATTCTAGGGTTTCCACTTCCTCTTCATAATCTCACTATCTTGGAATATATTGGAAGTGCTTCAAGGATTTTTTCTATGATTGGATGAGGATTATTGGTGTCTATAGGTAGATTTTGGACATTATGTCTATATGGAACTAGATCTTATAGTGTTCCTTCCTTAAAGGTTTTTGATAATGTTGGGGGATGAATTATCATGGTGGAAGCTGTTATGGTATCTAGGTCCACCCTAGTTTTGTATGGATTGGGGATTTTAGGGCCATTCTTTGGAGATGTGTAGAAAGAATTGGTCAACTTCTAAGGGTGGATAAAACAGAAGAAATTACTTATTCTTCCCTTGATTCTCCAAGTCCTCTAGTGAAACATGTAGTGGAGGTAGGGTTGTATGTGTAGCCATAGTAGATTCTACCTTTGTTTCGGCTCTGGTGACTGGTGACATGTCATTACCCATGGGGATTTTTTCAAATTTTCAGGAGCCATTTCCCGTTCCCAATAAAATTTCCAAATCGATACCTGGGTTAGATGTAATTGTTCCTATACCCTTTCTCAAGGTGGCTGCCTCAACTTATACCACTTCTATCTCCATATCAATGAATTTTGGGGCAGTTTCTCTAGTTCTTGGTGCTCCAGTTCAGTATTTGATAGCCTTCTACCTTACTGTATCTCTCATTTTCCACCGCTTCCGTGAGGTTTTTCTAGAACAGTCTGTTCTTCTACGTTCAGTTGGTCATAAGTCATGGGAAACAACTATTATAAATTTTAATTAATGTATAATTCTATGATAAGAGAATTTATTTAATAAAAAAAACATGTTACTTACCTCCAACAGTTGTAAAAAGGGGAAACAATCGAAATAAAACCTAAATGCCTTCTACAATCCACAAAAGGATGTAGATGGTTTATGTTTCATTAATTCTATGGTTTCATGGGTCTTATATTTATGGGGGGTTCTAACATCAAGAACCTACAATAATCTACTCCATCGACAAGGAGTATTAATAGATATTGATTGCTATCAATGTAATAAATAAATTATTCAAATTGAATTTAACACATTAAATAAATGTATAATAAAATACCAAATTTATTATAATGTAGTATATTTATTGATGGAACATTTATTAATAACATACCATATTAATTTTTAGACCATTTATTATATTATACAACAATTGATTACAATATTAATTAATTTGATGGACCATTAATTACACCAAATTTATCCTCAAGGGTGTGTAGGCTTAGATTTAGTCTTACTCACAGTCTCCAGAAATAATAATGATTTTTTCTCTTTATCTTTATGGGGTTCCCCGAGATCTAAATCTCCCAGGTTCATTATTCCAATATTTTTTTTACCTCACTGATTCAGTTGCTTCCGAGGAGGGGGGGGGGGGGAGCACACCCAGTGCTTCGAATGAGTCCTTATCGAAGTCATATTCTCCTTCCCCTTTCAGTAGGCCTATTTTCAGAGCTATGGAACAATCATCGGCATCTCATAGTACTAGGATGATTTTAGGTTCCTTTGGATAAAATGATATTTCTCCCCTTATTTTATGATTTCTCTTATCATATGAAATGCTCGAGGATTGGGAGATTGTGTTTAGTGTGCCTTCATCCTTAATGGATTTTGATGTATAAATCCTTCATGTATTGATTATTTATATTTTGGAACCTAAAGAAGTATTGGATAGTATTTCCATAAATACCAAGAGCGTGGGTTTTGGAAATGGCATGCATGCAGGTGTCCAAAACCGGAATATAATGTTGTTTTGTAAACCAGGAAATTCATTGGACATTGTGGAGGATTCTTCTCAGTTTCTTACAACCTAGATAAGTGCCGAAGGCAAAGTGTTTTTCTTATACCTTGTATACTCTAGGTGTGTGGCCTATGAGAGGGGTTTTTATGGAAGCAATATTATTATTTTTAAATAAGAAGCCTTTCATGGTTCATGGGGGATATATTAATACTGTTATTGATACCACAAAAAAAAGGGAGGTGTGGAAATCTCTGCTAATAAAACCACTGATTTAAGAAAATTCCCAACCTTCACAGGGATTATTGATATGGGTTTCACTGGTAAAAATTATACTTGGTGTAATAATCAGCGAGGCATGAAGAGTATTTACAGAAGGCTTGACCATTGTATCTCTAATATGCAAGGCGTGGAATCCTTTTCTTGGGATTCTATCACCCATCTTTGAAGATCAGTTTCCGATCATGCACCTCTTCATGTAGTTATAAATGAGGGGGCATGGGGACTAAACACTTTTATTCTGCTAACTGGTATCCGATGGAGGGTTTTATTTAAACTATCAATGATTCTTGGGGATGGCCAGAGCGAGGCTCGACTTGGAATGGTCTGATGAACAATCTTCAATGCTTGATAAAGGATTTAGAGGAATGGCTTGCATGAAAAGGTAATGATGATATAAGTTTGGAGGATTTAAAAAGCGATATTAAGAAAATTAAAGAGGAGCTTATGGATTCATGGGATGATAATCTATTTTATCAACTGGTTTAGAAACAAAACCTTTTTAATGAAAAACTTTTGTCCATTGAAATGGATTACAGACAATAGTCCCAAGCATTGGGGCTCAAAGAGGGAGAAAAAAACCTCTTATTTTCAATCATGTCTCAAATAGAAAATGGTGAACAAGAGGATTAATCTCAATTTGGAAGATATATCTCTTAGTTCAGATGTGTAAGTTTTTGGGAAAAAGGCATTAGACTAATTTGAAGAACATGTGACAGGTTCAAATGGATTTAATGAAGAAAGATCTAATATTTTTGTCAGTGTAGAGGTTTTCATGAACTGTATTCCACATTTGGCGGGGTACATAGATAATGAATCCTTGATGGCTATTCTCTAGGAGGAAGAAATTAAACCCACAATTTTCAATAAGAGTAGGGGAAACACTCCTAAGACTGATGGTTTTCTGGGTACCTTGTTTGTTGAAACATGATAAATTATTAATGGTCAAGTGAGGGAGGAAGTGTTGGATATTTTCCTAGGTGGACCACTGAACTGGGGTGCCAATTCTTATAATGTGGTCCTCATCCCTAAGGTGAAAGTTACTTCTAAATTGAATCACTTCATGCCAATTTCATATGTAATTTTGTTTGTAAGATCATATCCACACTTCTCTATAGAAGACTAAGAAGTGTTATTCCATGAATTGTTTCGGATGAGAAACATGGATTTATGCCCAGAAGAAGCATTCAAGGGGATATTGGTATCTACCAATAAATGGTTATTTACTTGAATGAAATATAGTTAGATCCGAAATCAAGGCTATGGTGGATATGAATAGGGCATTTTAAAAGTTTTAATGAAGTTTTATTCTTTGGGTCATGGGGAAATTTTGTTTTCTTGAGTTGTTCTATGACTTGTGTTTTAGATATTATGTTTCAACATGGATCACAATTTACCCTATGGTGAAAAACTTTGGGTTATTCAAATAAAAATGTGGTGTAAGTAAATTTGATCCATTATCAACCACTTTTTTCATCATGGACAAGGAGGCTCTCACTAGGAATATTCATCGAAGTCTTGAGTATTGGAAGGTTCATCTGTATCATAACATGTTTGAAAATGGAATGGTTTCACAATATTTTTTAGTATGATATGTTATTTTTTATTAATGTCAAGAAAAAATCAATAACTATGTTCTCTAGAGTAATATTCTCTTATGGAATGTTGATCAGACAAAGAATTAATGTAAGAAAGAGTAGTGTTTTCATCTTCAACAAGTGCTCCAGAAGATGTTCCATGGATATTCAGTCTAAGTTGGGTATTCAATGGTGATTTCCTCCTATGGTTTATCTTGGTTCCCTGATATCCAATGGTAGGGTCAAGAAGGTTCTCTTTGATGATCTCATCAATCAGACGATGAGATGAATTTGTAAGTAGAATAACATATTCCTCTCATTCGGAGGAAGGATCACTTTAATTAATAGTGTTATCACATATATTATAATGCATGTGTTTTACATCATTATTAATCAAGGGGGATATTAATAGATTGGAATATATTTATAATACCTTTTATGGGATTCCAATTAAGTAGGCCGTTTTCATTGGGCTTCATGGAAAAGATTGGAAAAACCAGTTGCAGAAGGGGGTATTGGATTACATGATGTAGTGGATGCTATAAAAACCATGCATGATACTCTAGCTTGGGAATTCAATGAAGGAACTCCATATAGTATATGTTTCTTGATGAGATATAAGGGAGGATCAGAGGATATGGGATAAAACATCTAGGAGGATTTCAGACTCTGGGCACTATGTGCTTAATAATTTGTAGGAGATGGGTGGGGCTGCAAATTGGATGGCTGGTCGTAGAGGTATGAGTTTTTAGAATAAAAATGGATTTGGTAATCTTCTTCAATTTTAGGGTTGTCTATCACTAAACTTATCCATTAAAGATAAAATTCTATATCCACCATTCATTAAAGGTATCCTGCATAAGGATTAAAATGAGGTTTTTGAAAGTATTTTCTTGGTGGAAGAACCAGAAAAGTGTATATTCTTATGCTCCCCCTCTGTGAGGTTCTCTAGTCACACCATCATAAATTTACTACATCCTAGATGTAGTTCAGATGCACGGTATTATCAATTTTGGTGTAATTATATCTCTAGGAAAATGAATTTTCTAGTTTTTTGCAAGAGAAATCACATGATTCCCACCGATGAGAATGTTTAGCGTAGAGGAGGAGCTCTTTCTTCATAATGTCAGTGCTATTGTTGGCCATGATAGGAAACAACAAAGCACATTTTATTCTATGGTGATTGGGACAAAGGGGTCTAGAAATAACTTTATCAAGGATTGAATATAAACATCAATGATGGTTACTTGCATAGCATGATTAGGGACTAGTTCTAAGGATTGTGACAATGTGGGGAGAAGGTCAGGGTTTGGGGAATGGTTGTCTTGGTAGCCTGTTGGATCCTTTGAGAATAACAATATAAAGTAAGGTATGGTAGGAGTAGGTAAAGATGTTTTTACTATTGTTGGGGGTAATTATCACGAATTCTAGTTATTCTCCATCTTTACAGAGGTTTGTGTTTATTTTTTTAGTGGGTCTTGATACCGATTTTCATTAACAGGGGTGATGGGTTCGGTGGAGAACACCCTGCATGGGAATGAAATTGAACGTGGATGGGTCCCACCTGAATGGGGGATATGATATTGTGAGGGATGGTTTATGACATCCAAGGGTCTTTGCTATTGGGTTTTCTTCATTTTTGGTGTAGTTAATTCGATGGAAGAAGAGAAAAAATCTATGGACATAGTCCTCTCCTTGTACATGAAATTAAACATTCAAATTTTAGAAATTGATATTAATTCTTCTATATTGGTTGAGAAACATTATTACCCCTGGGATCTAGCCTACATGATGTAAGAACCCAATTCTTATTTTGATGTATGATTTTTTTTCTTTTGTACTTTGAGTTGTTTTTGGGAAAAAATTGGAGAAGACTAGGAAATATTGGAATCATACTATCACACAGCCTGACTCAGGGTTACACACTATGTAATCCTATGTACACATATGGTGATTTTTCTATGTATGATTGTAATACATGGTCTGTGGTAATGTCATCATGAATGAGAGGAAAATCCAACTACACACTGTGTACTTTATAGAACATGTCATGTATCCATGTCGGCTAGTCCTTTAAAGTAATTCAGTAGAAAATAATAGCCAAATGAATAGTAAAATGATATAAATGCTGTGTAAATGAACATACACACCTTGTGTTTTGTGTTTTTTCTTAAAAATGGGTAGTAGCTTCCCTATAACATTTGGTATATAACGGGTTCACCGGGTTTCAAAAATAGCAGTGTCGAACCTTCAATATCCTCCCAAATCTCTATCAAAACTCTGATTCCTTTGTCGACGGAATCGTTGTAAACCAATCATTAATTTCTATATTAATCATGATTTATTATTCCTGATTCTACCTCATGACTGTGTTATTTATGTTTGATCATTTATCCTTTTTTCATATATCTACTTCGTTGTTTGAATTAGAGGCTGATGCTAGATGAGGAGAGTCAAACAAGAACTAGGTAGGTGTTCATATGCCTATCGTTAATTATCGAGATAAATATATGTCCCAAAGTGCCTTAAGCATAATTTTGGGAGTCACCATGATTTATTTTTGACATGTGTTATTGTCTAATTATGTTAGGGTAATTGAATATGTTTTGTTGTCGATTCATAAGATTTATTTCCTTGAATCAGGGCCACCCCATGGGTGAATTTCCCTTGAATTGTCATATATGGCCATTTGGCCTAGGATTCCTCTAAGGAAAGCCTTGTTTTCCCCTTATATGGTTTGTTAAAAATGAATTGATTTATAATAGGATTACAATTCGTTTGAATTGTAATTGGATGGATTAGGTGTGGAATTGGTGTTTTTTCCCATTTTCGCATGTTATGCCTATACATATTTATACATTCTTGGAATGGTTTTCCAAACAATGATTTTTAGATGCGATTATATTGGATTAAACCATGTAATATTTGGAAAACTTTAATGGTTTGAAATATGGATTTCCCACATGAGTTTTTAACTACTAATGCCATGCCATAGTTTAATTAGCACGTGTTGCTTGATAAATGAAATCTTCCCATGTGAGTTGTCATTTTTGAACAATGTAGATGTATAATTTAAATTTGTTCACTAGTATATGATTTTCCCCCATGTGAGTATTTTAAATTCCTAGCCTTAAGAGGTTGGTCCTTGCTTGATTATGTTGGATGCATTTTCAAACCTTATATTCCTAATGAATCATTTAATTGAACCCATTATTAAAAGAAAAAAAGGGAAATGGTAATGGGAGAACTATAGTTTCTGATTGGAATTACATGGATGGGTTAATGTGACTATTTTTCCTTATAACTTAGGTGACCCATGCATCAATTGAGGGATTCCATGGATGGAATAAATGGGGGGTTATTATGTCATTCTGTGATCAAGCCACATTTATAGTGGCAGACTAATGTAGGCTATGTATGAAAAGACCGAACGAGTCATGGAATGGGGGATTACATGGAAAGGTTATATTGGAATGTTTATATGCCGTTGGAGATACTGGGATATTATTTATAGGATCCAAGGAAGACCCAGTTGACATATACTTGCACAACACCTAGAGTGAGACCAGGTTCCTGAGAGGATTGTATAGACGAGCTTGTAGGATGGAGGTGGTTATATTCCAGGAGTTATACTTGGATTCCACAATAGGAATGTCAAGAACATACTCATATTATAAATTGTATATTGAAATAGACTATCTTAGGATGCGTCTGCCAAGCCAAATAACAATCTTGGACTCAGTATTCACTTTACTTTATTCTTGATGGCCTTATGAGGTATCTGCTATGCTCACTTTTTCACATGGATCATCAGGCCTAGGTCGGATCTTGAGAGTTATATAAAATTAGAGTAATTTAAATATTAATGAATATGAACTGAACATAAATGGAACTAGTAATTTTAGGATTGTTTGTTTTTTAGTACTTCCTAGTTTACTTCATAAACTATTTTATACATCTTGTTACATATTTTCACTAACAGATTGGCACTGACCATAGGTGGTTGCCTACTATGATTTAGTCTCACACCATGTTTGGGCCATGTTTTGGGCCCAAGAAGATTATATTATTGTAGCTGTTGATAAGGGAAATCTCCCTTCTACTGGTAGTTGATTTTTTTGCTTAGGATAAGAAGAGCATGAGACCAATATGAGACTTTATATGCTTCCAAGTTTTATTTTGTATTTAGGTTTCTTGATACTTATATTGTATCTCACTATAGTATGACATGTTTTTGTTGTTTTCTTAGAAATAACATGCGGTATCATATTTTATATGGAATAACATTTGGTTATTTATGTTTTTATTCTTCCATTGTTTACTTTATTTATATTCTCTTACTACTTCCAATATTGCATTTTTTTTGTTACACCCTTTCAATGTAACACCCCAAGATTCCACGGTACGCTTCCCTTTGAATAATATAGTAACATGTGTTGTACGCAACTTCAAGTTCTAACACACACCACAACCAATCAAACTAGCCATTATGAATAGTAATACCCACTATTTGAAATTTTATAAACTTTATCATTCAAAATGGACTTCATTTTTGGATTATGAATATCTAAATTAGCTTAGGGTGAAATTTTGGTACTTTTAGGATAGCTTTTATATTTTTATGAATAGTGAAAATTACTAAATTTTAATTAAAAACAAAATTTTTAATCGAAATAATTAATAGTGATAAATTATGATTTTGAGTGGTTTTAAAGTATATTTAGAATATATTTTTATCATTTAATACAATTTTGGTCATTGGACATAATTTCACATTTAAACCGAACATAAAAAAGTGTCAATCTTTTGATAATTATTATTTCATAAAAACACTCTTTTTGTTTTGACAGTAGGAATTAATTTTAAATTAACTTCTGCCACTTCTGTGTTTTGAATTTGGAAAAATGGTTTCAATATTTTGAATCAGGATGTCAAAATTGTGTAAATAGGTAACTCTTAATTTTAGACATTTGGAATAATTACTTCGGTAAATATTTTATTTACCATGGTTAGAGGGCAATTCAGGTAAATAAAGGTAAAAAAAATATAATAATAATAATAATAAATTACCCTAATACGTGTCCTAACCCTATTTTTTGATAAATTTCCTACCATGGGCATATTTGGGTCTATTTTGGGACCCCATGGATCCACTTGTAAGTGATAATGACACTTTATATTAATTAAGTTAAAGTAAATTTGAAAATAACATAATCATATATCTTTTAGAAATAAAATTTTTACATAGGGTTATATATGTCATATCTTCGACTATAAATATTAATTATAAATATACAAAGATTTACCACATAATGGTATTTTATTTATAATTTTTAGACATTTAATAATTAAATTTATTTATGACACAATAATGATGTAGTATTTTCCCTATTAATGTAAGAATCAAATAATTAGTATTGTAAATGTTAAAATAAATATAATTTGAATGTTTTGATGACATACATGAATTATTTTGGTTAATATGACATGTTAGTATTTCTTAAATTATTTTTTATTGAATTAATAATGTTTTTAGGACATTAACAAAAATAAATTATTAAATATTTTCAAAATTGACATAAATGTGTTTTTCAAACACATATTATATTATTAATTGATATTATATTCCTAAAACTCTAAGGTTTGTCCAAAGGACATATATAATGATAGGTGTATCATTAATGTACCACTTGGGGGTATCTTGGATGTATATAGTATGTTTATTAACTATATAATATAAAAATAAAAAGTGACATGGTAAATGTTAAACTAATTAACTAAGAGTCAAAACTGAAAGATAAGGGTAATATAGTGACAAAAAACGGTCTAAATTCTATTGGTTGAAAGGATTTAGACCCATACCCACCTTAACCATTAAATAATTACTTTTTATCCATTATAAACTGAATATAAATTTATTATAAAATAATATTTCTAGCTGTTCCTAAGGTACCCCTCACCCCTCTTATAAAAGGAAACTCCCACTTCTAACTAATTCACACATTCAAAGCCTTTTGGTTCATCCATACTCTGTCCAAATACCCTCTAAAATATCCACCCTTCAACCTAGAGTACTTAGTTTGATCAGAAATCCAACCTAAGGATCCCTTTTGATCAAATAAAATGGAAGAACCTCGAAGAAGAGTTAATGTTTTCACCACCCTTTTTCAAGTTCCTTTCTTCTTTAACTTCTTCTTTCTTTGTTATTTACGTTCTAAAATAATAACTCCATCATATTCTATATACTGTCATGTTATTATAAATATGGTACAACCATATTCAGTATTCTATCCATCCTTTGAAGGACATGTCACCATACGTGCGTATGTACGGCTTACTGTCTCCACGTCGTGGTGTAATTGTTATTCAATACATTATTATTTGGATGGGTATAATAATGATGTGTAATTTATTTAAATAATAAATATAACATGATTATTATTATTTATATATGATACACAATCCAATTATATATTATTTTAATATCAAAAGAATGATATTTTCGCTCATGCGTACGTACGGACTACCGTCTCTACGAACGTGATGAGATTCATTCCCCATCGTATCCATTCAAGAATAATTTTCATTTGATGATTAAAATTAATTTTTAAGGACTTGATAACATTCTAGATATGGGTAATATAAAACCTATGGATAAAAAACACGTTTTATGTAACAAAACATATAAAATAAAATGATTAAGTGAACACCTGAAACGACGATAATACTAAAATATTATTAACAAAGAAATATTAAAAGATCATATATGATATCATATTAAAGTATATGATTCATGTATAATTTAATAACAATTATCTCACCATTATACAGGAGGTAAACCAACCCTCCGCCAAGGAAAAGTACAAGGTATGGGTTTATTTCACAATCTCTTCATTATCCGAGGTTGTTTATACATAATTATCTTCTGGGACCTCTTTATCATCCACATCCATGTTTCTTACAAATGTATTTCAAATCATCCTTACTATTTTACAGAGTATGGGTTAAAGACATTTATACCCTTGTTTTACTTTTTATAAGATGTTTATAAAGTAATATTTTCGTTGTTTTCCAAACAAGGTCCTTTTTAACATTTTCGACAGAATTAAGGTAAGAATGTCTATTTTAACTTATACGGAGGGTGCAACTATTTTCCGCCATTATAAAATCATCGAAGCTTACCTTAAAAGCTTATAAGAATATTTTCAATGTAAATGTTTTCTTTTATAATTATGCGACTTTTAAATGATTTAAAAAAAAGATATATTTCTCTCAAATAGTTTTTATTTCATCTTTGTCAAAATCCTTTGATGGATTTTAAGCTTATTTGAGGTTGATTTATTATGATACAAAACTTACATATTTTATTGATGTTTTTGTGATATGTTTGACTGTAGATGTGTTATTTTTATACCATTCATGGTTTATGGAGAAAGTATGAACATTTTTTATGCTAGTTTTAATACGAATGTTTATGTTATGTTTAAACCTATTCATATGAGGAATGCATTGGACTTAATAAGTGATGGGTGGATCCCGCTAGAGCTCCTCGATGCATCGGAAGGTATCATGAGACAAACTAGTGTCTTGGAACAAGGCCTTGAATATGTGGTTATGATAGTCTGGCATTATGCATTCCATCATTATGAAAGTGGTTATTGATATTGGATGTGATTATTCGACTTGTAGAATATCAATGTGAATAAGTAAATGGAATTATTTCATTTTATCTTTTCCATATTATGCTGAAGTTCAAATTTAAAAGGATTTTGTTTTAGTTATACATTTCCTTAAATGTTTTTGTTTATTTATGAAAGTTTCTACTATATTTTTATCCTTACTGAGCATCTGATCTCACCCCTTTCAATGTTTTATGTTTTCCCAGGATGTGAAGAAGTATTTTATGAATGACCTACAGGGAATGTATAAGGAGATATGAATACAAGATGTGTTTTAGTTTTTTTCACTTTATGATGTAATGTAAGACTTATGAATACATCTAGTGTTTCCAAGGCTACTAAATTAATCGGTCTTTCAAGACATGATCTTTTGTGATCATGCCAATGTTATGTAGTAATGCATTGACTCTGGGTAACTGGGGTTGGGGTGTTACAGTTGGTATTAGAGGAAGTTTAGTACAAACCTTAGAATCTAGAATTAGATAAACTCTGATTAGAGAACAAAACCCTATGTTAGACTTTGAGGATTTGTATAGAAGAACTTCCTATAATTTTCGTATTGAAGATATTTTGGGAGTTTTCCGAGAAATACATCCCTATCTGGATATGAGCAGGTAGAGGTGGCTCTGACACAGATGTACCTAGGGGTAAAACCCGAAAACACCACTTTGAGCTAGACTCGAACGAGAACTGGTGCACGACAACGGGCCTTACTGCACTCTTGGTTACGACACTCCTAGGGGATATGCTTAGGATAATTATTATTTTCTTTACAAACCATTAGGAAGGGTTTATGAGTATATAATTCCTAAAATAATTTTTTTAAAGATTATGGAATATATCCATAAATATTTCAATTTATGTAAAGTGTTTTACAAGTATGGAATTATGTATTTTGATTCATAAACTGGTCTAGTTTATACCATTGTTTAGATGTGGCGCCTAGTGGAAGGAATAAAAACCTTATCAATGAATGCACTCAATGTTGGGATTTACCTCATAATCCAGATAATTATAGTGGAGCTGGTGATTCAACTGGTGCTGATCAGCTAATCACCATACTAGGACAACTCACTCAGGTAATGAATAATAACCTTACCCGTATAGAGAACCCTAATCTGTAGTGTGTAGAATCAATGATAGATTGCTTCATGAGGAAAAAACCACCAACATTAAATGGGAGTAAAAATCCCTTAGTAGTTGACCAATGGAAAAATTCTTTAGAGAAAATATTCCATGCCTTGGGGAGTAGTGAAAGGGAAAAAGTTATCATGGCAATTTACTGCCTCATTGGAGATGCTGATCAATGGTGTTCATTGATTCAAAACACGAAGGAAGATGATGAAATATCAAATATGGAATGGAGGGAGTTCAAAGATATTTTATTAGAAAAATACTTTCCTCGTGAACATCAAGCAGATATGGAAATGCAATTTCTGAGTCCGAGACAAAAGAAGGATGAGAATGTCGCAATGTATGAGGCTAACTTTACAAGTTAAGAGAGGCATGAATCTGATTATATAGGTAACCCAAGGAGTAATATTGATTGTTTCTTTGATGGGTTCAAACCATTTCTCTATCAAGAATTAGTTTAAAAATCCTTCTCATCGTATGAAGATACTGTCTCATGTGTTATGAAGACAGAACAAGAATTCTCTACGTCTTATGACATTAAAGCAAAGCAAGATAAGAAGAGATGTGCTGATCACTCTGGAGATGGAAATAAGGGGAAGAAGGGAAAAATTGAATATCAATCCTTTAGTAAATGTGGGAAGAAACACCCTGGTACTTTCTTGAAGGGAATTGGAGTCTGTTACAACTGTGGTGAAAAATTCCACCATGGTCGTGATTGCACGGGGAAGAAAGAAGCTACCGTTGTGAAATTCAACAATTGTAGGGAGATGGGACATTATGCAAATGAATGTCGTAAGTGTCAAGGGAACTTACCTCAGAAAAGGCCAAGGGATCAAGTCCAAGATTATGCTATCACTACTGTTGAGGTAGAAGCTTCGAAAGATGTAGTGGAAGGTAATTTAATGGTTTCCTCAAGTTTAGAAAATGATTTATTTGATTCTGGATCATCACATGGTTTATATCCTCCCAGTTTTCTATGAAAATTAGATATTTCCAATTTTATCTAACAAGGGAGTTATCAGTTAAAACTCCTAAGGTAAGTATCATTGCAACAAAGTTTTGTGAATCAATCCCCATTAGAGCACATAAATATTCTTTATCTGCTGATATCATCCTCATACCTATGATTGAATTTTATATAATACTTGGTATGGATTGGATTTCTGACCATTTTTTGAAGATTTATTGTAAGAAGAAGGAGGTTATGATTTTTTATGATGATGTTAAGGAACAACTTATCTTTAGAGAAGAATCATCACCACCTAATTCTTATCAAGATCCACCCCCAATAGCTCAACTAAATTCAATTATTGGGGAGGAAGAGAATTAATTGACTATGGGTGAGGAAAGGAATGTTAAAATAGAGGATGTACCTATTGTAATAGAATATGTTCATGTGTTTCTAGAAGATTTACCTGGACGTCCTCCAGAATGAGAAATTAAGTTTTCCATTGATTTAATTCCTAGATCAAGGCCCATATCGAAGACCCCTTATTGAATTGCCACTATGTAATTAGTGGAACTAAAGAAAAAACTAGAGGAATTGAGTAATAAGGGATTTATTCATCCTAGTTTTTCTCCATGGGGAGCCCCTGTCCTTTTTGTTATGAAGAAAGATGGATCTATGAGGTTATGTATCGACTACAGGTAAATCAACGCTATAACAATAATGAACAGGTATCCCCTACCTTGAATTGATGATTTATTTGACCAACTACATGGATCTCAATACTTTTATAAGATTGACCTTCGATCTGGATATCATTAGTTGTGTGTGAATAATGAAGACATTCTGAAGATAGCATTTCGAACCAGGTATGGGAAATACGAGTTTACAGTAATGCCTTCTGGGCTGACTAATGCACCCTCTATTTTCATGGATCTAATGAACAGAGTTTTCAAGGAATACCTTGATGAATTTTTAGTGGTATTTATTTATGATATGTTGGTATACTAAAAAATAAACGAAGATCATGAAAATCACTTGCGCATTATATTGAAGACTCTGAGAAGACATGAATTATATGGGAAGTTTAGCATATCTGAATTCTTGAATTATGAGATTTATTTTCATCGACATATTGTCTCTAAAGATGGAATATATGTTGATCCTTCTAAGACAAGGCAATCCAATAATGGCCAACATCGATGAGTATAAATGAGGTACACAGTTTTATTGGTTTAGCAGGTTATTATTGAAGTTTCGTCCAGAATTTTTCCCGGTTGGCTAACCCATTAATAAAGCTCACTTGTAAAGGGGTTAAATTTGTTTGGGAAAAGGAGTGTGAAGAATTTTTCAATGAATTGAAAAGAAGATTAGTCAATGCTACTGTATCGACTCTACTATTGGGGAATGATCGGTTTTTTATTTATAGTGATGAATTGAAGAAATGACTTGGTTGTGTCCTTATGCAGAATGATAGGGTTATTGCCTATGCATCACAATAGTTGAAAATTCATGAGAAAAACTATCCTACTCATCATCTTGAGTTAGCAGCTGTAAGCATTGCTTTGATGATTTGGAGACACTCTCTCTATGGTGAGAAATGTGAAATTTACACTGATCACAAGAGTTTGAAGTACATTTTCTCACAGAAATAACTCAACATGAGGAAAAAGAGATGGCTTTAACTACTCAAGGATTATGATTGCACGATACACTACCAGCTGGGGAAGGAAAATAAGGTGGAAGATGCTCTAAGTAGAAAGGATCATGGAGTTTTGAACATGATGAGAGTTTAAAAGGATCCTATATACATGGATCTAGTGAATATGGATATGGGAATCACGATGGAAGGTGAAACATCAATACTTTTTCAAATGGTTTACAAACCATCTTTACTAGAATGGATTAAATGTTCTCAGACCGATCATGAAGAGTTTCAAAAGAATATTAAAGCTATGAATGATGGCAGATTGAGTGACTATGTGTATGAAGATAGACTTTTGAAATTTTTGAATAGACTTTGTGTTCCCAATATACCTGATCTAAAAAGGGAATTGTTGGAAGATGCTCATAGTTCCAATTTCTCTATACACCATGGGAGCACCAAAATGTATAGAGATTTAAAGAAACCTTTTATGTGGGACAACATGAGGAGGGAGATTGTTGATTTTGTGTCAAGATGTATTGTTTTTCAACAAGTGAAATATGGAAGGAAAAAGCATGGAGGAGTCATGCAACCTCTTCCCATATCGGAGTGGAAATGGGATAATATTACGATGAACTTTTTCATGGGACTACCAAAGACTCCTAGAAGTAATGATGTAATATGGGTTGTTGTTGATCATCTTACCAAGTCAGCACATTTTCTTACTATAAGGGAAGATTTACCACTTGAACAGCTAGAAAGAATATATATTAATGAAGTTGTGAGACTTCATGGAGTACCTCTATCAATTCTTTTGGATCATGATCCCCGTTTTACATCATGTTTCTGGAAAAGTCTTCAGAAATTCCTAGATACTGAACTTCGTTTGAGCAGTAATTACCACCCTCAAACAGATGGACAATCAGAACAGAATATTCAAACCTTAGAAGACATGTTGAGATCATTCTCACTTGACATTCAGGGTATGTTGGATCAATATTTACCTCTGGTGGAATTTTCCTATAACAATTGATTTCATTCAAGTATTCGGATGGCACCATATGAAGGGTTATACGGAAATAGATTTCGCACACCAAACTGTTGGGATGACATTGTTGAAAGAAAACTCATAGGCCCAGAACTAGTGGAGGAAACGATGGAAAAGTTAATGGTAATCCAAAACCACATCAAAGCAGCACAAAGTAGGCAGAAGAGCTATGCCGATAACCGAAGGAAGGATTTGGAATTTCAGGTAGGAGATCATGTTTTCTTGAAGGTATATCGATGGAAGGGAGTTATAAGTTTCGGAAAGAAAGGAATATTGAGTCTCAGGTACATATGTCCTTTCGAAATTCTAGAATGAATTGGGTCTGTAACTTACCTATTGGAAATGATGCCAAGTCTCTCCAAAGTTCATGATGTGTTCCATGTATCCCTGTTGAGAAAATACATGCCTGACCCAATGCATGTACTCAACTATGATGAATTAGAACTTGAACCCAATTCATCTTATTGTGAAGAGCCTGTGAAGATTCTTGATACCATAGAACATGTGTTGATAAAACAGATGACTCGTCTAGTAAAAGTTCTATGGAGAAACCATAAGATCAAAGAGGCAACGTGGGAACCCGAGGAACTTATGATGAAGAAACACCCGAGTTTTTTATGCAGTAGTATTCTAGAAATTTAGAGGATGAAATTATTTGAATGATGGGATAATGTAACACCCCAATCTTCCACAGTACACTTCCCTTTGAATAATACAGTAGCGTGTGTTGTACGCAACTTCGAGTTTTAACACACAACATAACCAATCAAACTAGTTGTTATGAATAGTAATACCCACTTTTTGATCTTTTATAAATTTTATCTTTCAAAATAGACTTCATTTTTGGATTAGGAATATCAAAATTATCTTAGGGTGAAATTTTGGTACTTTTCAGATAACTTTTATATTTTGATGAATAGTGAAAATTACTAAATTTTAATTAAAAACAACTTTTTTAATCGAAATAATTAATAGTGATAAATTATGAATTTTAGTGGTTTTAAAGTATATTTATAATATATTTTTAAAATTTAATAAAATTTTGGTCATTGGACATAATTTCACATTTAAACCAGACATAAACAAGTGTCAATCTTTTGACAGTTATTATTTCTTAAAAACACGCTTTTTGTTTTGACAACGGGAATTAATTTTAAATTAATTTCGTCCACTTTTGTGTTTTGAATTTGAAAAAATGGATTCCATATTTGGAATCAGGATTTCCAAATTGTGAAAATAGGTAACTCTTATTTTTAGACATTTTGAATAATTACTTCGGGAAATATTTTATTTACCATGGTTAAAGGGTAAATCTGGTAAATAAGGGTAACAAAATAATATTATAATAATAATAAATTACCCTAAAACGTGTCCTAAACCTATTGGTTGATACATGTTCGACCATGGGCATCTTGGGGTCGATTTTGGGACCCCATTGGTCCACTTGTAAGTGATAATGACACTTAATATTAATTATGTTAAAGTAAATACGAAAATGACATAAGCATATATCTTTTAGAAAAACAAGTTTTACATAGGGTTATATATGTTATATTTTCGACTATAAATATTCCTTATAAATATAAAAATATTTCCCACATAATGGTATTTTATTTAAAATATTTATACATTTAATAACTAAATTTATTTATGACACAATAATGATGTAGTATTTTCTTTATTAATGAAAGAATCAAATAATTTGTATTATAAATGTTAAAATAAATATAATTTGAATGTTTTGATGATATACACGAATTTTTTTGGTCAATATGACATGTTAAAATTTCTTAAATGAATTTTTTTTTGAATTAATAAAGTTGTTATCACTTTAAAAAAAATAAATTATTAAATATTTTCAAAATTGACATAAATGAGTTTTTAAAACAAATATTATATTATTAATTGATATTCTATTCCTAAAAATCTAAGGTTCTGCAAGAGGTCTTATATCATGATAGGTGTATCATTAATTGACCACTTGGGGGTCTCTTGTATGTATATAGTAAGTTTATTAACTATATAATATAAAAATACAAATTGACATGGTAAATGTCAAACTAATTAACTAAGAGTTAAAAATAAAAGATAAGGTTAATACAGTGACACAAACCTATCTAAAATCTATTGGTTGAAATTATTTCGACCCATAACCACCATAAATTTTAAATAAACCACTTTGGAGCCATTAGAAATCGAATATGAATTTATTATAAAATAATATTTCTTGCTTTTCCTAAGGTGCCCCTCACCCCTCTTATAAAAGGGAACTACCACTTCTCACTAATTCACACATTCAAAGCGTTTTGGTTCAGCCAAAATCGTCCAAAATACCCTCTAAAATATCCTCCCTTAAACCTAGAGTGCTTAGTTTGATCATAAATCCAACCTAAGGACCCCTTTTGATCAAATCAAAAGGAAGAACCCGAAGAAGAGGTAATGTTTTCACCACTATTTTCATGTTCCTTTCTTCTTCAACTTCTTCTTTCTTTGTAATTTCTTTTCTAAAATAATAACTCTAGTATCTTATATATACTATGATGTTATCATAAATATGGTAAAACCATATTCATTATTCTATCCATCCATTGAATGACATGTCACCAAACGTGCATACGTACGACTTACCATCTCCACGTCGAGGTGTAATTATTATTCAATACATTATTATTTGGATGGGTATAATAATGATGTTTAATTCTTGTAAATAATAAATATAAAATGATAATTATTCTTTATATATGATACAACATCCAATAATATATTATTTTAATATCAAAAAAATGATATTTTTGCTCGTGCGTACGTACGGACTACCGTCTCCACGAACGCGATGAGATTCATTCCCCATCGTATCCATTCAAGAATAATTTTCATTTTATGACTAATGTTAAATTTTAAGGTCTTGATATAATTCTGGATATGAGTAAGATACAACCTATGGATAAAAAACATGGTTTATGTAACAAAACAAATAAAATAAAATGAGTAAGTGAACACCTGAAACGATGAAAATACTAAAATATTATTAACAAATTAATATTAAAAGATCATATATGATATCATATTAATGTATAGTATTATTGTATAATTTAATAACAATTATTTCACCACTATACAAGAGGTAAACGAAACCTCTACCAAGGAAAAGTACAATTTAAGGGTTTATTTCACAATCTCTTCACTATCTGAGGTTGTTTATACGTAATTATCTTCTGGGACCTCTTTATCATCCACGTACATGTTTCTTAAAATTGTATTTCAAATAATTATTACTATTTTAAAGATTATGGGTTAAAGTCATTTATACCCTTTTTTTGACTTTTTATAAGATGTTTATAAAGGAATCTATCTGTCATTTTCCAAACAGGGTCCTTTTTAAACTTTTCGATAGAATTAAGGTAAGAATGTCTTTTTTATCTTATACGGTCGGTGTGGCTATTTTCCACCTGTATAAAATCGTCGAAACTTCCCTAACAAGCATATTAGAATATTTTCAAAGTAAATATTTTCTTTTATAATTATGTGACGTTTAAATGATTAACAAAAAGATATATTTCTCTCAAATAGTTTTGATTTCATCAATGTCAACATCCTTTGATGGATTTTAAGCTTATTTGAAGTTGATTTATTACAATACAAAACTTCCATATTTTATTGAAGGTTTTGTGATATGTTTGACTGTGGATGTGTTATTTTTATACCATTCATGGTTTATGGAGAAATTATTGACATTTTTTATGATAGTTTTAATATGAATGTTAACCTGTTCATATGAGGAATGCATTGGACTTAATAAGTGACGGGTGGAGCCTGCTATAGCTACTCGATGCATCGGTAGGTCTCATGAGACAAACTAGTGTCTTGGAACAGGGCCTTGACAAAATCTTATTTGTAGTCTTGGAACAAGGCCTTGACTATGTGGTTATGGCAGTCTGAAATTATGTATTCCATCATTATGAAAGTGGTTATTGACATTTCATGTGATTATTCGACTAGAAGAATATCCATGTGAATAAGTTTATGGAATTATTTTATTTTATATTTTCCATATTATTATGAAGTTCAAATTTAATAGTCTTTTGTTTTAGTTATACATTTCCTTAAATGTTTATGTTTATTTATGAATGTTTTCTCTATATTGTTACCCTTACTGAGCATCTGAGCTCACCCCTTTCAATGTTTTAATTTTTCCAAGGATGTGAAGAAGTATTTTATGAATGACCTATAGGGAATGTATGAGGGGATATGAAGACAATATGTGTTGTAGTTTTTTTTCACTTTATGATGTAATGTAAGACTTATGAATATATCTAATGTATCCAAGGTTACTAAACTAATCGGTCTTTCAAGACTTGATCTTTTGTGATCATGCCAATGTTATGTAATAATACACCAAATCTGGGTAACTGGGGTTGGGGTGTTACATATAATGAGGGAATAGTTTCCCAACTATTTCACCTTAGACCCTCGATGCTAGTTTATTGCCTTTTTCATTTGGGGAAATGCTCTTGAGGCCATGTGGTCTACTAGGTATGGGAACCTTTAAAGTGGAACATGAATCTTGGATGTTACAAAGTGGTATCAGAACATTTTTTCTATTCTGGTTTCATTTACTGTTTGGCAATGAATACAAAGGTTATGTAATTTTTTAATTATCTATTCCTAGAATTATCTACCCTGTGTTCAGGGAAAATCTAAATTCCCTCAAATTGAATTGTTCTTTTGGATTTTGAGATATTATAGTTGATTCGATTTCACCATTGGGTGACAAAGTAGTGTTGTGATGTTATTATTGATATCATTGTCATTCTATTTTGTGCAACTTGATGAGATGAGGGTATGCCATCTCATTCATCATATAGGAACTTTCTAGAAATCACATGCCACACATCGTTTTCATTCTATTTTGAAAGCATTACTGATTTCATGTTATTGTGATTGATGTCATGATAGATATGTATGTTGTTGTGATGGTTCCTTGATAGATATGCACACTATTGTGATAGGTGTATTGGTACATGATATGTTTTGATTTGGATTGATGCCATGATTAGATCCCTAAGGTGTATGGGACGTCGTGGATTAGAATTTGGTGGATCACGTATCAACCATGTGATATAGATTGGGTTGTTCTCTTCTAAACGTGGATTTCTTGCATTGGTTTGTGGAGAGTATGGGCCCCACAGATTGGTATTTGTCACGCCATTGCTTTATTTTTTATAAAAAGGGGTCATGGGGATGTTTTTTTGGCTTATTGTCCAGAAACCCAAAAAACATGATATGTGGTTCTATGAACACATGCCATGTATACTTCTGTTTGGGAAGAAATTTTTCCTTATACACACAAAGTGTACCCATGTGTACACGCAATGTGGATATGACCATGTTTCCCGCTATGTGAGAGAAAAAAAATGATGTTGTTTTTTTGGGAGGTGCATGCCATGTTCTGGTTTTACATGCCATGTAATTCATTTTTATCAGAAGTTAGAGGGTCTTTTACTATTTTTTTTTGCACTTGAATGGAGAAACCATGATAATGAAATTGAACTATGTGTTTTTCTTGACCTTGTAGAATCATTCCACCATGAAGACCATGAGTTGTACGTCAAGATAGTGGGGATGAACACACTCAGAGGTGGTAGGCCATGGGATGCCAGTGGAACCTCCAGTTGTGCTATTCATGAAAACAACTATTATACTGTATAGAGGTGCTGATTCACAATTACATGAAGGCTTTATGAGGTTTATGAAAACATTTTTGGGAGCACCAAAACCTGTCACGTCATTGGAAGAGATGACGCGTGTGATCTAGCAGTAGCATCCACCCACATTTTCTGGGGATGGTGGACCATAGGCCGCATAGTAATGGTTTGAGGCCATGTTATCGATCTTCGATCATCTATAAATGCCTCCTGAGAGGAGAGTAAATCTTGTTACTTTTTATATTCTGTGTGATTCCTATAAGAGATGGTAGGATGTGATTAATCAGACAGAGCATCATCAAGATATGGCATGGGAATATGTTCATACAGTCTTCTCTTATTATTACTATCCCAAAAAAATAATGGCTGATAAAACCTAGGAGTCCATGCATCTGGAGCAAGGAACAATAACAATAATATACTATTCTACCCATTTTACTGAGCTCCTGCATTTGACACATATTATTATGGGTGAAGATTTAATGAAGGCTATGCATTTGAGGATGGTCTCAGGTATGACATCTGATAATAGGAAATGTCTTCAAGTAGACTATGGTATCTTCTATAGTGAACTAGGCACTAATTATCGAGCATAATCTATGGGAATATGGAGGTGAGAGATAGGGTGGTTTAGCACTAAGATCTGGTACTATCTCTAATGGTTGCAAGAAGTGTCATCTAGAGTTTTCTCATAGTTCCTGTATCAGTCAGAAAGTACCTTCAGGTAGGCATGTGAGGTATTACCAGTGTGGTAGGCTGGGACATTCAAGGCTACAGTTTCCGAAAGACCCTGTGGTGTACCGAGCTTGCGGAAAGATGGTCCATCTACAATGATTCTATAAGAAGTTTCTTCCAGTATCTAGTGAGAGAGGGTTTTCACTAAATCTATGTTCAGGGGAAGGGCCAACAACTTCTCACCAGTCAGGGAACTGGAATATGTCATGCTGTTTAGGTTGAGGTGGTGGACATGGACAGGATAGCCGAACCCATGGTACTCAACGACAACAGGGTATATCAGCACAAGATATCCAAGTAGTGTCACATGGTTGCAGTACATGTCATTCTTATGCAACGTAATTGACCAAGTAGGATAAGGATCAAAAACCTTCAACTGTAAGAGGTAATATTCTATTCACCTTCATTTTAGCTTATGCACTTTTTGATACAGGGGCTTCTCATGGTTTCATATCTGTTCTTTTTGTGGAGATATTTGGGCTATGCGTTTTTACTTTTGATGATGTTATGACACTAGAAACTCCATAAGAAATTATAATGGCCGGTGTGCATCAGTGCAAGGATTTACCCCTTTAGTTGGTGGGTGTCACTTTCTATGGAACATCTATGTTTTAGAGATGATGAAATTTGATGTCATTATTGGAATGGAATAGTTTGTTTCTTTTCGTTCCTTGATTTATTTCTATCACCACAGGGTGAGTTTCACGTCACTAGAGGGTGGAGAGTTTCTACATAAGGGTGAATGGAAATTCCAGGCGAGTTGAGATGGAGATGAGCATCATGGGTTCAGAAGGATGACAGATTAGATTGCATGTTTATATCTGGATGACCATGGAAAATTTCAGGCAGATTTCCCTCCAGTGGATCATCATTTCAGGGATGTTTTCTGCTATAAAATTTTAGGCTTACTGCTAGTCAAAGAAGTTGAGTTGACTATCTAGGTAGTTCCAAGATTTGTACCAGTATCAATTCCCCCTTACAGACAGGATGGATAAAATGGAGTTGTAAGAGCTCAAGTGGATTTTCCAATATTTAGAAGCTATGGGTTTTATCCGACCCAATGCTTCTCCTTGGGGTTCACCTGTCCTTTTCACTAGAATAGAAGATGGTACACTTAGGCTATGCATGGGGTATCAGAAACTAAACCAGTTGACAGTTAAAAATAGATACCTCTTTCCACATATAGATGACCTCTTTGATTATCTTTGAGGAGCTTGAGTTTTCATGAAGACTGACTTAAGGTTAGAATATCAACATGTACTTGTTCGACCAATATACATACCTCGTACAACCATTCGTAGCATATATGTTCTATTTGAATACCTGGTTATGATGTTTGGTATCACAAACACACCTACAAATTTCATGGCATTGATGAACCGAGTGTTCCTTCCTTACATGGATTCTTTTGTGGTGGTTTTCATGGGTGATATCTTGGTGTATAATCACAATTTTCATGACCATTCCAACCATCTTGAGATCAATTTGAATACATCACGAGAGCATTATTTATATGATAAGCTCACAAAATGCCACTTTTGGATGGATCAAATTCACTTCATGGGTCATATCATATTGGAGACAGAAGTATTAGTGGACCAAGAGTACGTCAGAGCTGTAGTATCCTTGGTACAACCCAAGAATATTTTTTGAGATAAGTAGTTTCATGGGGATATCTGGTTACTATAGGAATTTTATACCGGAGTTATCACACTTGGAAGCACCACTTATAGGATTAACTAAGAAGTGTTTAAATTTTTTGTGGTCAGAATATTGTGAGACAACCATTCAAGAGTTGAAGGGGAATTTTATTTCAGTTACAATACTGATATTTCTTGAGCTGGTCAAGAGTTACACAAATTACTATGATTCATAAGGTATTGGGTTGGGAGTAGTTCTTATGCAGGGGGATCAAGTTGTTGCATATGGGTTCGGAAATTAAGGCTATATGATAGTAATTACCCTATACACGATCTATAGTGAGATTCAGTTGTTCATTCTTGGCACTATTGGAGACATTACCTTTTAAGAGAGCATTTTTTGGTGTACACAAAACACAAAATCCTCAAGTACATATTTACTCAGCATGATCTAAATTTGAGACAACTAAGGTTGGTGGGATACCTTCAGTCCGTTGATTTTGAGATTTCCTATTAACCTGGGAAAGGTAATGTAGTTGCAGATGCACTGAGCAGGAGAACCTAAATAAAGGTAGTACAGGAGGCCAGTTGTCAGTGGGAGCTTATGGAATTGTTATATGAGATGCATTTGAAGGTGCATGATAGATAAGGAAAGAATTTTCTTTCATATTTGGCTGTTACATCTACCCTAATGGAGAGAGTGTGGATGAGGTAGATACTAGATTCCAAATGAGTAGTTCTATAGGAGAGTGTGGTAGGTGAGGACCCTCCTCCTAGATGGACAGTAGGCGAGGATGAGTGTCACTACCCCCTCCCACTAAAGATGCCCCTCCTGAGCTAGCAATGGTGAAAGGGAGATAATGCCCCCCGAATCCCACCTCCAGTAGGCCCCGGGTTGGCGACTAGCACCAAGGGTATGAGTTTTCACAAATATGGGAGGCATTACCCTTTTTTTTATTTTAAGATTGGGAAATAGGAAAAGTCAACCACCAAAAGGGAAAAGAACAAGTGTATAGAAATAAACCCAAACCAAGCCCACATGCATGTTTAAACAATTTTATAACAAGGTGAAAGTACAATAAAGCTCAAAGTACAATACCGAAAGAAAACAAGAGTACATAAACAGCAACAACTCCAACTATCTGACTAGTAGGGTCCCGCACGGCCCTGGTAGTCCTCCTGGAAACCTGAAAGTAAACGTAGGTTGAGAATACAAGTTTACATAGTAGGGAAACCTAAATCTCTCATGCACAAGTGCAGATACATCCTAATGTCCCGTGATAACAACAGAAGAAACCTAGCAAGGAATTCTATCCACCCAACCTCACCAGCCACACTCACCAAAAACACAATCAAAACAGGTATTAGTGTATAAGAACAAGAGTATTGGGTGCCCCACAACATTTACCTTTTGTTAGCTACTCTTCCTAATGGGAAACGTCCTGACGCTGCCACACTCTCCCCGCCCGCACACACCTTGGCCTCACCATCACGTATCCTGCCCGCACACACCTGGGACTCACAACCACACATCCTCGCCCTCACACACCTGGGAGTCACAACCACGTATCCCCGCCCGCACACACCTAGGCCTCACAACCACTTATCCCCGCTCGCACACACCTGGGCCTCATACTGAAGATTATTAGTAAACAGAAGAACCTGCCCGAAGAGTCTTGGG
Organism: Viscum album; assembly: GCA_963277665.1. NCBI lineage: Eukaryota > Viridiplantae > Streptophyta > Magnoliopsida > Santalales > Viscaceae > Viscum > Viscum album. Next base: position 538,703,476 of record OY728121.1, read on the forward strand.
ATAATTCCACCCCAATCGAAACCTACCCGAAGAGTCTTAGGTGTAAGGTTCCCTCAAGCCATCATAGCCTAGGGGAGAAGGAGTAGGAAAGAGCTAGTAAGTAAGGGAAAACAGCCTTTTCCATGAAATGGGAGTGTTAAGCACTAAGTTCTCAACATGGGTGGGGTGCGCTAAAACACAAAAGATACAGATATAAATATGTATACCAAACACATAGCCCAACCTATGGATTCTAAACAGAGAAACTGAACATGTGCCTCGACACCACTACTACGAATCATGCATACAATAAACAACCCCAACCCCATTTAGGTTTTTACGTTTCAGCAGAATTAGTTTATTTAGTTCCTTAACTACTGGGAAACTATCCACAACCAACCACATTGATCGTTTGTAAAACATATCCTTGCTATCCATAAATCACATTAGGAAAACACAAGCTTCATAACCAAGACCTTCTTATCAACCAACCAACCCCATTGATTATTAATACCATTCCATTACCATGACCCACCATTCATTAACTCGTCCACTTTTTATTTATTATTCATAACCCATAGTCCGTTCACATTCAACCCATCCCTGCAGCCCCGCTGCCAACTGCCATAACCACAACTGCACCGTACATCATTATCCCTTTAATACCATTTATCGCAGCCCCGTTGCCCATTTCCAACACAACATTCACACCAAACCACAACCAAGTCAACCACAGCCCCGCTGCTCACCCTATCCAAGAAAACCCACAAAACACCCCCTTTCACAAAAACAAACCCTACCCAGCACCCACATGTTTATTATTTCAGTTTGTTCAACCAGGGTGATCACACAAGGGTTCCAGGTATTTAATCATCCAACTTTACATGATTAACCAATTTCCACATTCAATAAAAACTTAATCCATAAGAAAATCCATAGGGATAGGGCAGCATTTAATTGCATAATAAAATTCCCCCAATGACCATTATTTTTAGTAGGCATAAGCTCATTAAATTCACAACATAATATCACATGATATAAATAATGTAACTGCATTCACAAACTTCCCATCCCTGTTATATAAGCCAGTTATTATCTTTATTAAACCAGTCAAATGTGTTTCACGTAAACAAGAGGACGCCCACCCCATATGATGCACAATTTAGAGGGACGAAGGTAAGATCCCTACCTCAACAGGTTCCGACCGCAACGCTCCCCCAGATCAACTATAGAAGACATCTGTCGGCGTCCGTCACTTCCGTCGAGTCCCGGAAAAACCTCCTCGGGTGGAAGTTGGGAAGGAAAGGCCAAAGGAAAGACAACAGATCCAAGATTGGAAGTTCTGGCTCGTCGTTACGATCCCGTGGCCGCTGACAGATCGTAAATCGGAGCAAGGAAGAAGAAGTTATGGAAGAAAGAGCCTTCAAGTCTCTTGGGAGAACTCTACTCAGAGGAAAGGGGAGGAGAGGAGTGAGTTGAAAGGAGGAGGGGACCCCTCCTTTTATAGGCGAGAAAAGAAAAATTACACGGCGTGTACTTTATGGTACACGGTGTGTACTAAGTTATTTCACACGGTCTTCATGCGGCTTCCAACACGGCTCCACGACCGTTGACTAGTCAACACACGGTTTGAGGGTAACTCATACGCGGGGAAGGACTACACGGTGTGTAGTTTGGACACACAGCATGTATCCATTTATTGCACACGGCAAAGACACTACTCTAATATGGCACACGCCCGTTGACTGGTAACACGTACGCGGGGAAGGACAACACGACGTGTAGTATCAGACACACGGTGTGCACCCATTTACTTCACACGGCGAGGACACGACCTGCAACACGGGTATACCCGGAAAGGGGGTACACAACGTGTACTCAAACTACACGGCGTGTAGTTTCAAAATTATAGAAGGTGTGGGAAAAGTCCATTTTACCCTCCAGAACACTTCTTGACCTTCTTTTGGACAAATTAATGGGCCGGAGAGGTCCGGGCCATTACATCAGATACCTCTTAAAATATTCTCATCCCCGAGAATTCAAAAACCAACCCAGAGGAAACCCAACAAGATACATCTTAGGGTTCTCGTTATAATAGGAACCCAACCAACAACCCTAATCATATGTGTTAGGAATTCATTCTCCTATGAAGAGATATTAACCGCTTTAGGCGGCACTGACTCACCTGCACAAGTTCAATCACATCCTCATTAATGCGTCTTGATTAAGAATTAGCTCTTCCCACTTTCATACATTAGGATTTTTCAACTCGTACTACCCCCAACACCACACAACCAACTCACTGCCCGAACACGTGGTTTTTGGGAATTTCCTTCTCCTATGTCGAGATATTATCTGCTTTAGGTGGCACTGACTCACCCGCACGGGTTCAATTGCATCCGCATTAATTCATCTCGATTAAGGGTCAGGTTTTTCCCTTTCCCCACACATCCGGACATGTCACACATTACCAGGGAACAAGGAAAAGAAAGGTCTCACAACTAACATGCCAAGAATTCCATAAATATCAAAGGTACAGAGTACAACATCAACACAAAGCTCAGAAGAACAAAGGAAAACACAAGTCAAAAAAACTCCAGGTACTGAGCGTGAATCTGTGTCTCCCGCTCCCAAGTTCTCTCCTCGAGGCCGCCATGCCTCCACAACACACGAACCAACAGAATAGTTAGGCCATTGAGCACCTTCTCTTTACGATCCTTGATTCTGAATAGTCGTTCCTCGAAGGTCATGTCGTCTCCCATATCAAACTCTCCCCAATCGATAACGTGAGAGTCATCGTGAAAGTACTGACGAAGCTGGGAGACGTGGAAGACGTCATGAACCTTCTCCCACTAAGGTGGCATAGCCAGCTGATATGGCACCTCTCCGACTCGTCTCAACACCTCAAAAGGTCCGATGAACCTAGGTGAGAGCGTGTTCTCTTTCCCAAACCTCCGGTGCCCCCGTCGAGGGGAAACCATCAAGAACACAAGATCTCCCACCTCGAACTCCAAGGGCCTCCTCCGACGATCAACATAAGACTTCTGTCGATCCTGAGCCGCTTTCATCCTCTCATGTACAAGCTGGACTTTCTCTGTGGTGCTCTGCACTACCTCTAGCCCAAGAGCACCTGTCTCACCAACCTCTACCCAGCAAATGGGTGAACGACATGGCCTTCCATACAAAGCCTCAAACGATGCCATTCTAATAGTAGAGTGGAAGCTGTTGTTGTAGGCAAACTCTACAAAATCCAAGTGTCATACCCATGATCCTCAAAAATCCATAACGCATGCTTGCAGCATGTACTCCAATGTATGGATAGTTCGCTCCGTCTGCCCATCGATCTGGGGGTGGAAAGTAGTGCTAAGGCATAACTGGGTGCCAAAAGCATGCCTTAACCCCCTCCATAATCGTGAGGTAAACCGAGTATCCCGATCTGAGATGATATTCATTGGAAATCCATGAAAACGTACTACCTCGTCTACATACCTCTGTGCCAAGGTACTCACTGGGCCTGACTCCTTAATTTCTAAGAGTTGAGCTGATTTCGTCAGTCGATCCACCACTACCCAGATATCATCATAACCACCCTGAGCTCTGGGTAGTCCTATGACGAAGTCCATTGAGATTTCATCCCACTTTCACTCAGGGACATCTAAAGGGTGCAACAACCCAACGGGAACACGATGTTAAGCCTTCACTTGCTGACACACTAGGCATTTAGCCACAAACTCCGCCACGGCCCGTTTCACCCCGGGGCACCAAAACTGTTCCCTCAGGCCTCGGTACATTTTTTAAACTCCTCGATATACTGCCAAGGCTGAGCTATGGAACCCATGGAGAACTCCCTCACGCATTGCCTCCAGAACAAACATCCTTCCATGGAAAAGCATCTGATGTCGGCTGTCCTCTGACCATCCCTCTGGAGCGTTCCCCTGATCGACATGATCCCGCATCACTTTTGCCTTGGAGTCCCCCCACTGAGACTCTTCCACCTGCTGCAACAAGGAGGATTGCACCGTCATCTGAAACAAATAGCCTCTAACACCTTCTACCCTGGCATCCAAGTGCAAGGAAGACAACTCTCCCATCGCCTTCCAAGCATTAGGGGACTCTCGAACCACTTCCTTATGCAACTTCCTGCTCAGGGAATCAGCCACAACATTTCCCATACCTTCAGTGTAAGAGATCTCAAAGTCGTAGTCTTGGAGAAACTCGACCCATCTCTGCTGCCGCAGGTTCAGGTCACACTGGGATAAGATAAACACAAGCTCTTGTGATCTGAGAAGACCACAAAGTGCTCCCCAAAGAGGTAATGTCGCCACAACTTCAGTGCGAACACTACTACGATAAACTCTAGGTCAAGGGTGGATTAGTTACCCTCGTGAGGGCATAACTTCCTAGACCCATAACAGATCACTCCCTTCTTATGCATTAGCACGCACCCCAGGCCAAGGATAGAAGCTTCAGAAAAAACTTCATACAAAAACCCTTCCTCTGGAAACCTGTGTATGAGAGCACTGAACAACTTCTCCTTCAGGTAGTCAAAAGCTTTCTGGCACTGCTCGCTCCATAGGAAGACCTGGTTCTTCCTCGTCAAAGCTACCAATGGAGTAGAAACTTGAGAGAAGTCCGAAACAAACCTCCAATAGTAACCTGCTAACCCTAGGAAACTACGAACTTCTGCCACGCTCTTGGGTGCTCCCCAAGAAACAAATGCCTCCACCTTCGACGGGTCCACTGCCACTCCATGCTGAGACACCACATGACCAAGGAAGTGCACTTCTTATGTCAAGAACATACACTTCGACAATTTCCCATAATGATGGTGGTGTGGAAGGACTTCCAAGACTTCCCTGAGATGCTCAACGTGCTCCTCCTCTGACCTTGAGTAGATCAAAATGTCATCTATAAACACAATGACGAACCGGTCCAGAAACTCTCAGAATACAATGTTCATAAGTCCCAGGAACACAGCCGGTGCATTCGTAACTCCAAACGGCATCACCACAAACTTGAAGTGCCCATAACTGCACCTGAAAGCCGTCTTCGAGATGTCACTGTCCTTTACCCTCAGCTGATGATATCCTGATCATAGATCAATCTTGGAAAACCAACTTTCTCCCCTCAGTTGGTCGAAGAGATCATCTATCCTTGGAAGGGGGTAACAGTTTTTGACTGTTACCTGGTTCATCCTTCGGTAGTCTATGCATAGCCTGAGACCACCATCTTCCTTCTTCACGAACAAAACTGGAGCACCCCATGGCGATACCCTGGGTTGAACAAAACCCTTCTCCATCAGATCATCAATCTGAATCCGCAACTCCCACAACTCCGAAGGTGCCATCTGATAAGGGGCCATCGAAATCAAACGGGCACCAGGCTGTAAGTCTATCCTAAACTCAACATCACGTCTTGGGGGTAGAGTCACAAACTCCTCAGGAAAAACATTGGGGAACTCCCCAACAACCTCTAGGATATCCATCATCTCTCTATCAGCTGGAATCACTGATAACCCGCCTAACAAGGAAAGGAGAGGCTCCACACGACGACTTCCTACCTGATAGCTCCTCTCACCAACAAAAGATACACGCCACTCATCTACGTCGGAGAACATGACTCTTCTCCAGAAGCAGTCGATAATAGAACAAACAGAAAACAACCAGTCGATGCCTAGGATGACATCGTATGGCTGCATCTGTAATAGAAGAAGGTCCCCACTAGATCGATGTGGTCCCAACGTCAGCCCACATCCCCGGAAAACACAAGATACGCTGGTCTGGCCTCCAACTGGTGTACTCAGCACCAGTGGTACGGAAAGTCACTCTACGTCTAATACCAAAGCATGGGCTAGACCAGGTGCAACAAAGGAGTTCGAGGCTCCCGAATCGAACAATGTAAAAACAAGAGTTCTTAACAAACAAATCGTACCTCGAACCACCTCTGGTCCTGCTGGAGCTGTCAACTCTACTGCATGAAACTATCCATGCCCAGATCCTCGGCCTCTCTGATGTTGTCAACCTCCTCGACCATGCCCTGGTTGAGGTCCCTGAGGATCACCCTGAGGTCGGCTCCCTCCCGTAATGTCCGCCCTCAGAGGAGCATGGTCCTGCTGCTGCTGGAAGGGCCTCACCGGCAACTGGTCCTACTGAGGTGGGCGCTGAACCTTCCCACCTCCACCGTACTGAGCTCAGGTCGGTCACCGACTCTGAACATGCCCAAAACCTCCACAAGAAAAAAACCTCAGTCCTGGGATCATGAAAAAGGGACGAGGACCCGAAGATCTGAACAGGAACTGCTGGGGCCTCCTCCCCACTGGCCTGAACCTAGAAGGTCCCATCATAGGAGACCTGCTGCTGAATGCTTTCCCCTTTGACGAGCCCGACTAGATCCCCTCTTTGGGTGCACCTCCCAGTGAGTGCATCCTCTCTACAACCTCAGCCTTCATCTGTACTGCCATGTATGTCGGAAGGGTGAAGGGGGTGACTGCATACTGGAGCGAAGGACGAAGCACCTCCTCCAAACGTCTCGCCCGAGACTCCTCATCCGGAAAGAGATCCGAAGAAAAGTGCAAGAGATCCTTGAACTTGATCCTTAGCTCTCATACCGACATACTCCCCTGCTGAAGGGAGAGAAACTCCTGCCGCTTCTCCGCCTTGATCATGGAATAATGGAATTCCTCTCGGAATTCCTTCTCAAAGTTAGCCCATGGAACTTCTGCACCTATCCTCTCTCTGAGGTAGAGCGTCCACCACTGTCGCGCCGCACCTCCCAGCTGACTGACTACTAGGGGAAACTAGTACTCCCTCGGAGCATGGATCAAGGTAAAAGAGATCCCTAGCTCCTCAATCCACCTCTCTGTCTCCGTTTCTGAAGTACTACCCTCGTAATTCTTGAGGGTCTACCGCTGGAAAGAACAGAGAGTCTTCTGCCACTGGGTATCTTCCTCCTCTCGGTCAACCCTCAACTGATTGACCGCCTAAATTTGCTGGGCCTCGGCCGTTTGAGCCACCTGGGGATGATGTCCATGTGCCATAGCTATACGGTAAACAAGGATAGCCTAATCCCACGTAGTAAGGAAAAGCTCAAGGTTTTATTTTATCATTTTATTTCAATTTCATTCCTAGAACACTCAAATCAAGTAAAACACAATCATGATGATCCATGTACCTTCCCTAGGGTCTCTACCCTGCAATCAATGTAGTCTCACTTGGTCGTTTGGTAGGTTCAGAGTCCTTTCATCGGATCACGGGGGATCCTAAGATCCTGTGTCCTAGATGGTATTCCCTGGTCTATATCACACACCAAGATTGACTAACATTGTCACCCTACCATCCCATGCAATCCTCACGATGCCTAACTCTAGACTCCATCCTATCTCTCAACCATCATTCTGATACCATTCTGTCACGACCCCCTCCCACCAAAGATGCCCCTCCTGAGCTGGCAATGGTGAAAGGGAGATAATGACCCCCGAGTCCCGCCTCTAGTAGGCCTCGGGTTGGCGACTAGAACCAAGGGTATGAGTTTTCACAAATATGGGCGGCATTACCATTTTTATTATTTTAAGATCGGGAAATAGGACAAGTCAACCACAAAAAAGGAAAAGAACAAGTTTATACAAATAAACCCAAACCAAGCCCACATGCATGTTTAGACAATTTTATAACAAGGTGCAAGTACAAGAAAGCTCAAAGTACAATACCGAAAGAAAACAAGAGTACAACAACATCAAAAACTCCAACTGTCCAACTAGTAGGGTCTCGCACGACCCTGGTAGTCCTCCTGGAAACCTGAAAGTAAACGTAGGGTGAGCATACAAGTATACTCAGCAGGGAAACCTAAATCTCTCGTGCACAAGTGGGGAGACATCCTAATGTCCCGTGAGAACAACCGAAGAAACCTAGCAAGGAATTCTATCCACCCAACCTCACCAGCCACACTCACCAAAAACACAATAACAATAGGTAGTAGTATCTAAGAACAAGAGTATTGGGTACCCCACACCATTTCCCTTTAGTTATATGCTCTTCCTAATGGAAAACGTCCTGACACTGCCAAACTCTCCCCGCCTGCACACACCTGGGCCTCACAAGAACGTATCCCGCCCGGACACACCTCGGCCTCACAACCACGTATCCTCGCCCACACACACCATGGCCTCACAACCACGTATCCCCACCCACACACACCTGGGCCTCACAACCACGTATCCCCGCCCGCACACACATGGGCCTCATCCCGAAGATTCTTGGGAAACAGATGAACCTACCTGAAGAGTCTTGGGCTAAAGCCACCCCAATCAAAACATACCCGAAGAGTCTTAGGTGTAAGGTTGCCTCAAGCCATCACGGCCTAGGGGAGAAAGAGCAGGAAGGAGCTAGTAACTATGTGAAAAAAACCCTCTCCCATGAAATGGGAGTGTTCGGCACTAAGTTCTAAACATGCATGGGGTGCGCTAAAACAAAAAAGATACAGATATAAATATGTATACCAAACACACAACCCAACCTATGGATTCTAAACAGAGAAACTGAACACGTGCCTCAGCACCACTACTATGAAGCATGCATACAACAAACAACCCCAACCCCATTTAGGTTTTCACGTTTCAGCAGAATTAGTTTATTTATTTCCTTAACTACTGGGAAACTATCCACAACCAACCACATCGATCGTTCGTAAAACATATCCCTTCCATCCACAAATCAAGTTAAGAAAACACAAGCAGCACAACCAAGCCCTTCTTATCAACCAACCAACCTGATTGATTATTAATCCCGTTCCATTACCCTGACCCACCATTCATTAACTCTTCCACTTTTTATTTATTTTTCACAACCCATAGTCTGTTCACATTCAACCCATCCCTGCAGCCCCGCTGCCAACAGCCATAACCACAACTGCACTGTACATCATTATCCCTTTAATACCATTTATTGCAGCCCCACTGCCCGTTACCGACACAACATTCACACCAACCCACAACCAAGTCAACCGCAGCCCCTCTGCTCACCCTATCCACAAAAACCCTCAAAACACCCCCCTTTCACATAAACAAACCCTACCCATCACCCACATGTTTATTATTTCAGTTTTTTCAACCGGGGTGATCACACAAGGGTTCCAGGTATTTAATCCTCCAAATTTACATGATTAACCAATTTCCACATTCAATAAAAACTTCATCCATAAGAAAATCCAGAGGGAGAGGTCAACATTTAATTGCGTAAGAAAATGCCCCCAACGACCATGATATTCAGTAGGAAGAATCTCATTCAATTCACAACATAATATCACAGGATATAAATAATGTAACTGCATTCACAAACTTCCCATCCCTATTATATAAGCAAGTTATTATCTTTATTAAACCGATTCAAATGTGTTTCATGTAAACAAGAGGACACCCACCCCATATGATGCAAAATTTAGAGGGATGAAGGTAATATCCCTACCTCAACAGGTTCCGACCGCAATGCTCCCCCGGATCAACTTTAGAAGACGTCAGTCGGCGTTCGTCACTTCCGTCGAGTCCCGACAAAACATCCTCGGGTGGAATTTGGAAAGTAAAGGCCGAATTAAAGACAACAGATCCAAGCATGGAAGTTCCGCCTCGTCGTTATGATCCTGTGGCCGATGGCGGATCGTAAATCGAAGCTCGGACGAAGAAGTTATGGATGAAAGATCCTTCAAGTCTCTTGGAAGAACTGTACTCAGAGGAAAGGGGAGGAGAGGAGTGAGGTGAAAGGAGGAGGGGACCCCTCCTTTTATAGACAAGAAAAGAAAAAGAACACGGTGTGTACTTTATGGTACACCGCGTGTACTCGATTATTTCACACGGTCTCCACGCGGCTTCCAACACGGCTCTGCGACCGTTGACTGGTCAACACACGGTTTGAGGGTAATGCATACGCGGGGAAGGACTACACGGCGTGTAGTTTGGACACACGACGTGTATCCATTTATTGCACACGGCAAGGACATGGCTCCAACACGGCACACAGATGTTGACTGGTAACACGTACGCGGGGAAGGACTACACGACGTGTAGTATCAAACACACAGCGTGCACCCATTTACTTCACACGACAAGGACACGACCTGCAACACAGGGTATACCTGGAAAGGGGGTACACGACGTGTACTAAAACTACATGGTCTGTAGTTTCAAAATTATGGAAGGTGTGGGAAAAGTCCATTTTACCTTCCAGAACACTTCTTGACCTTCTTTTTGAAAAAGGAATGGGCCGGAGAGGTCTGGGCCATTAAAATGAGGTTCTGCATATCCATGGATGTGTGTGGGTTTGAAAGGATATATGCGAGGAGTTAATGTGGTAGTTTCATGCTAAAACATGGGAAGTGAACCCCAGAGTCACTAAGATGTACCATGACATGTGACATCAATATTTGTTACTGGGTATGAAGCGAGAAGTAACTAGATTTTTTATGAGGTGTTCCACCTGTTAGTAGGTGAAGGTGGAACATCAGTGGACAACTAGGATTTTAAAATAGTTACCCCTTTTCGAATGGAAGTGGTACGGTGTTGCGATGTATTTAGTGATTGGATTACCAAGGTCACCTTGAGGTAACAATGATGTGTGGGTTGTTGCTGATAGAATAAAAAAGGTCACTAATTTCTTGGAAATCAAGTATACCTTCTATGTTACTGAACTCAGAAAGTCATATATTTGTGGGGTAGTATGAATTCACGGGGTCCCTCGTTCTATAGTTTCAGATTGGGATGTCCGATTTATGTCTTCTTTCTGGAAATGTTTTTAAAGAGTTTTGGGTACATAGATGATTCTTATGTCAACATACCACCCACAGACTGATAGACAGTCAGATCGTACGATACAGTTTCTAAAGGACATGCTGCAAGCTTGTATCCTAGATTTTCAGGGGCTCCTAGGAGAAGAATATTCTCTAGGTTGAATTTTCCTATAGTAACAGTTTCCAGGAAACTATAGAGATGGAACCATATGAGGTTTTATATGGTAGGCCAGTCATTCTCCCTTGTGCTAGTTAGTGGTAGGTGAGGTAGCTTTACTGGGACGTTGTCTCATATATGAGACTTCTGAACAAGTCTAGTTATTTTAGAAAAGGATGGATACATCAGAGTCTCGTTAAAAATATTATGTCGATCACCACTGATAACCTATAGATTTTCAGTTAGGGGAATATTTTTTCATGCCTATTTCGCTGAGGTTGAGACTTTGGAGGATCAAGAGATAGGGTAAGATTTCACCGATATATGTCAGGCCATTTGAGATTCTAGAAACAGTCAGGTCAGCTTCCTATCAGTTGCAGTTGCCTTAGAGGTACTGATCCATGCACATTGTTTTCCATGTATCTCTGTTTCTCCACTATCTCTCTGTCCCCTCTCACATTTTTCATCCCAAAGAATCAGGATGATGCATCATTTGAGGAGAATTTGATTCCTATTATGTATCATAGCATAAAGGTTATCAGTGGTTGGTATGTTATATTGGTATGGGTGCTATGGCAACATGACCGAGTGTATGACGAGACCTGGGAGAGGGAGGTTGATGTACAATCCAAGTTGGTGAAGTCATTCATAGATATTTTTTCAGCACCCTTGGAATGGAAATTCAGGGAAAATTTTATTTAAGAGGAAAGACTATAAGAACTTGGTTCTTAGTTTGTGGTACAAGACTCATTTTTTTCTTTTTTCCTTTGAGTTGTTTTTGAGAAAAAACGGGAAATCTATGATGGTACTGGAATCAAATTATCACACAGCTTGATGTAGGGTTACACACCATGTAATCTTAAGTACATGGCTTTTTGTTTTTCTGTGTATAATGGGATTACATGGGGTGTGTGAATTTCAGCTGAAAAGGGAGGAAAAACCAACTACACAGCTTGCACTACTTATTATACACCGTGTGGTCATGTCGGCAGGTCCTGGAAAGTAAGTCGGTAGAAAACAGCTAACAAATGAATAGTAAAATGATCTACATGCAATGTATATGAACACACATGTCATGTATTATCTTTTTTTTCTTGAAAATATTCAGTAGACCTCCTATAAAATTCTTGACAGAAGGGGATCACTCGGTTTCAAAAATAGCAGCGCCCAACCATCAATATCCTCCCAAATCTCTTTCCAAACTCCGATTCTGTTGCCGTCAAAAGCATTGGAACCCAATCAGTAAACTGTCGGTTACTATTGAGCTGTTATTCTCAATTAAATCACATGACTGAGTTATTTAAGTTTGAGATTTTATCCTTATTTAGTAGATCTACTTCAATATTTCTTGAATTGGAGGCTCACATTGTACGAGGAGAGTCACATGAGGCCTACGTTGGTGGTCTTGTGCCTCTCATTAATTATCGAGAATAATATATGTGCTGAAGTGCATTGATCCTATTTTTGGGTGTCACAATTATTTATTTTTTACCCATGTTATTGTATAATGATGTTAGGGTAATTTAATATGTGTTTTTATCGATGCATAATATTGATTGCCTTAAATTAGGGCCACCCCATGGGTGTTTTTCCCTTTAATTTTTATTTATGTCCATTTGGCCTAGGATTCCTATGAGGAAAGCCTTGTTGTTTTCCATTATATGGGTTGTTATAAATGAATTGAGATATAATAGGATTTCAATTGGGTTGAAATTTAATTAGATGGACTAGGCATGGAATTGATGTTTTTTCCTATTGTTACATGTTATGCCTATTCTTTTTTAAGCATGATTGGAATGTTTTTAAAAACTATGAATTTTATGTTTTAGTGTATTTGTTTAAAAAATGTAATTAGTGGACTACTTGAAAGGATTGAAATATGGATTGCCCATGTGAGTTTTCAACTGGTAAATCCATGCCATTGTTTAATTAGCATGTGTTGCTTGATAAATGAAATGTTCCCACACGAGTTGTCATTATTGACCCATGTTGTATTTTAATTTTCATGTGTTTCCGAATATATATTATTTTCTTCAAATGTGAGTATTTGAAAGGAAAAAACAGAAGAGGTAGGTCCTTTCTTCATTATATTGGATTATTTTTTTAACCTTGCATGCCTAATGAAATGGTTAGTTAAACCAGTTACTAAAATGAAAATTGGGGAAATGGCAATGAGAGGACTACAGTTTCTGATAAGAATGACATGGATAGGTTCATGTGACAATTTTTCCATATACATTAGGTGAACCATGCATCCTTTGAGGGATTACATGGGAAAAATAAATGGGGGGGGGGGTTATTATGTTAAGATATGAGAGAGACACATATATAGTGGTTAGGCTCATGTATGCTATATTCGAAAAGTTTCAATAATTCATGGAATAAGGAATTCCCTAGAAGGGTTCTATTGGAATGTTTATATGTAATGGGAGATACTTTGGTCATATTTATTGAATCCAAGGATGACATAATTTACATATACTCGCACCACACCTAGAGTGAGATCGAGTTCTTGATAGGATCCTACGGACGAGCTTGTATGATGGAGGTGGTTATATATTAGGAGTTATACTTGGATTACACATTAGGAAGGTAAAGAACAGACTCAAATTATATTTTGAATATTGAAATAGACTATCTTATTATGTGTCTTCCAAGCTGAATGCACAATCTTTGACTTGGTATTCACTTCACTTTTTCGTGATAGCCTTATGAGGTATCTGTTGTGCAAACATTTACATGGGGATTATCGGGCCTAGGCCATGTCATGAGACTTATATAAATTCAGCTAATTGAAATATCAATGAACATGAAATGAACATAAATGGAACCAAAACATGTAGGATTGTTTACTATTGAGTACTTTGTAGTTTACTCCATTCACTATTATACAATGCTTTTTAGATATTTTTCATGGACAGATTGGCACAAACCATAGGTGGTTTCCTACTATGATTTATTCTCACACCCTATTTGAGCCATGTTTTGGTCCCAAGAAGATTATATTAATGCAGGTGTTGACACGGGAAATGGCCCTTATATGGATGCTTGACTTGATTCTTAGAAGAAGGAGAGCATGAGACCAAGAAGAGGCTTATGATGATTTCGAGTTTTCTTTTTTATTTCTATTCATTTATAACTGTATTGTATCTAACTGCGGTGTATCCTGTTTTGGATGTTTTCATAGAAATAACATGTTGCATCTTATTTTTTTTGTAATAACACTTGGTTAATTATCTTATTATTCTTCCACTATTTACCTTGGTTTTATTCTCTTTACTACTTCCACTATTGAATATTATTTCTCTAATGTGTTACATTATGCCAATGAGGGCATAATTTCCCCATTATCAAAACATAGGCCCTAGCTTCTAGTTGAAAGCCTCAGGAATTTGGGGGAATGTTCTTGAGTCCATGTGGCCAACCTGGTACATGTGACCTTTAATGTGGAACCCAAACCAGAGATGTTACTCCTGATCAGGAATTTTGAAACTTCTGTTAAACAAAATATTTTGGTCAAGAACATTTGGCATGAAAGAAACATTGTGGAAGATTTATTATCTAGAAAGGGTAGACCAAGTGAGAGTTTTATTATTTATAATATTCCAAGGTGCATACCTAATGACAGTAAGTTCATTATTAGAAATCAAACCCCTGGCCTACATTATTTCCATACATGTTGATTTTTTGTGACCCAAGATGCATGTTTTCTTTATTTTGAATAAAAATATAATTTCTAGTCAAAGAGAATTTATTATATAATAATGCATGAAAATATATGGGTTTCCAAAAAGTTCATTATAGCATAACCCATTGAAATAAAATGAGTTTCATAAAAATTTCATCATAAAATAACTCTTGGAAAAGGAATAGGTTTTATATGCATTATATCATCATAAAATAAACCAAAATTTCAATGAATTAGGATGATATTATTTGATCATATCCCCAAAAAATCATATTCATAATTAAGGGATATTTTCATTGATGAAAACAACCATTAAAATATCATTTAAAAATTTATGAGGAAAATAACCTTTCATTTTAAATCACTTCTTTAAAATCTAAAAACATCCAAAATATTATCGATTTTATTATTTAAAATAACCATAGAATATTTTAAATGATGCTTAAAATCATTGAAAAATAATGATGGTCTAAAATTATGTACACACCATAGAAGTTAAATGAAAATATCACTTTACAAAATTTTAAAAAAATAAAAAATAAGTAATTCAGAAAATGAAAAGAAGATCAAATTTAATGATTTTTTTAAAAATTAACATATGGGTAAAAATTTATTTACAAAATCATAGGATCATAGTAAATATTTTCTTGAAATAATTTTATAAAACATGTATACGGAATAAATGTTTTTGACCGAAGATAGAAATAATGGTTTTTTACTTAAAAATATATTTTCCATTTCATGAGATCATAATTTATAGAAAATGATATGAGAAAATGTATTTTCAATAAGTATCTTTACTATATGAAATTTCAAGAGTTTATTGATTGGAAGATCCTAATATTTCATTATAGTAAACATAACCATAAAAAATCCTGAAAAGTAGTTAGTTTGTAACATAAAACCCGTACCACAATGTTAAATTTTAAATCATAAGCCCCATGAAAGGTATAAAAATATAAGTACAAGTAAATACACAGAATATTCTTAATAATCATCATAGAATACATTCATGTTTAGAATATACACCACATGAAAAAATAAGTGGTGAATATGGCACGTGCCCCACAGAAATAAAAGAGAGATGGAAATCCCTTACAACATCAGTACCTTTTTTAATCATTATCCACATGAAATAATACAAATAATTGAAAAATTAAATAATTTGAAAATAATTATATTCAAGGTATAAAATTTGAAAGGGGCAGTATATACACTACACAAAATAAATGAGGTTTGAATTTGGCATAAGTCTCTTTGAGATAAAAGTGATACTAGGAATATCATACCATAGGCATGACTTCCTTAATTTCTGTAGGAACATCTTGTATAATAAATATAATTTTATTATAAATATATTTCTGAAAAATAATAATATATAAAACACCATATATGGTTTACCTAATAACTACTTCCACCTATTTTTTAACAATAAATTATTACAATCACTATTTTAGGTGATATCTTATTCATTTTTTATGTATGTTCTGGTTTGATAGTTTTTGTCCTTGAATTTTGATCATGTTTAAATCATATAAAGATATTTATTTAGGATATAAATAAAATATATACATATATATATATATATATTAATTATATCCATGTTTTTAGTGATTTATAAATGATGGAGACAGATAAATGAATTACAAAATTCATAGAGATTAAAGGCCATA
Organism: Viscum album; assembly: GCA_963277665.1. Taxonomy (NCBI): domain Eukaryota; kingdom Viridiplantae; phylum Streptophyta; class Magnoliopsida; order Santalales; family Viscaceae; genus Viscum; species Viscum album. The sequence goes on from OY728121.1 coordinate 538,719,746, forward strand.
TGTATGAACGAAAATAATCTCCATTTTTTGACGAATGGAATACAATAATGCTAAATAATAAATAACTTTTAATTAATCGTTATTATATAATATATATATATATATTAATTAAATCCATACTTATAACCATCCAAGTGAAATAGAAATAAAAAACGAATCACTTCGCTTAGTGGAGGTAGTATTCCACATGTGCACACGATCGACATTATTGATTTCCAAAACCGAGGAAGGTTAGAATGTAGATATGATGTTATTGTTATTAAAGTATTATTTTTACATAATAATAATTTTTAAACATTACAAACATCATAATACCTATTCATAAAATATGGTGATAAGAAATGATTTGTATCTCTACATGGAGAGGCTAAGTGATATGTACACTTGATTATTAATTTTAATTCTTAAATTATATAAATATGGTTAATAAAGGTTTAATAATAATAATAATAAAATTTAAGTATATTTTGGAAACTTAAATTACTATTTTATTTATAATTTAACATATTTAGATAATATAAAATAGTAATTAAAAAGAATGTTATCAGTTAAGGTGATGACTTTTTCATTGAAAAAACTCCTTTTGATATACTCTTGAGGGATTTAGTGTTGGTATTTTTAGAAGACCAAAATTCATTGAATGTAAATATGGGAGTGGATAAGATAACATGGAAAAGTTTTATCAAAGTAGAATTCTTAATGTGGTGGAAATAAGATAATGTAGGGGTTTCCATTTATAATTGAGGGGAGGGGCACTCTTGAGATTTAATAAAATATTAAATCAATATAAAATAATTTTGATGTTATAAACACTCAAAACTTAAAGGACTTTGTGATAATATAAGAAATACATAAAACTATCATTTGGTAAATTTCATAGCTTGAAATATTTTATAGGTCTTTGAAAATTGTCTATTAAATATATCAATATTGATCCTAATGTGATAGAGCTCTAATTAAAATCATCCAATAACAATTAAGATGAAATATTATAGCCTTGTCACATAGTTTTCACCCTGATTAACCCGATTTATCCTTAATAGAGGTGATAAATTTCACCATGATTAATATTCATATTAACGATAAATAAATGATGAATATTTTCCAAATTTGAAAATTTTGTTTATAAATATTGTGTGCATTTTATCAAATTCTTTACATAAGTGGAAGAAATCAATTTTAAAATAACTTTTCAAAATTTTATTAAGAACGCTTTTAGAAAAACATATTTTTTAAGCGTAAAACCCAATTTATTCTTTTCCCTTGCGATTAAAAATATTATGTTAATGTCTAAAAATTTGTTTAACTATATAGTATATAAATTTAATTAAAATCATTCATAATAGTGATAAATTTAATTTATTATTATAAAAACACATTTCACGCATAGAAATAGTTTTATAGGAAAACAAAATTTTAAGTATAAAAATGTTTTTCTACTAAATATAAATATAAAATTGATTCCAAGTATTTTTTTAAATATAATAGAAATAATTTTTCTTTTAATCAATTTAAAAAAATGTTAATTTTTATATGGGTAAAAAATACAGGTTTCAATAAGAATAAGTATTTTCTTGATATTAAATAGAAAATTAATCATTTTAGAAAAGTTTAATCTATTCGGATGAAGATTATTTTGTTATGTTGAATTAAAAAATTATTTTCATTTTATAATGTTTTTAAATATAATTAAAATTAATCACAATGTATCCTCAAAAAATAAACAAAAATCCTTTTTGAAGAAAACATATTTATGAAAAAAAATGATTTTAATAAAATATTAATGATTATTTATTAATAATTTATCAATAAATTTATATACATTTCACAATTTATCTAATAATACTTATAACATCTAATAAAATATATAATTTATAAATACAACATTCAAAGATATTTTATTTGTACATCATGGCTCATTTAATCTCAATGTTATGGGTAACACAAGCCATAGATAAAATTATATTTAATGGAAAAAAATATTTCAAAAAATATCTAAATTTTACAAGAACATAGTTAAAAAAAATTAGTGTTGGATTGGTATGCCAATAGAAAATGGAGAGGAAAATCAAGATCACAAAAAATATGCTTTGGGACTACATTGTAAACTTCAGGAGAGCATGGGATGACTATATAGCGTTGGTGACTTTCAGTTATAATAACAATTTCAAGGATTCTATTTAAGTGAAACATTTTGGGGATATTTATGGCCAGTCATGTCACTCACTGCTATATTTGAATGGGGTGGGAGAGGCACTATCGTTTTGCTGAGTATGCTGAAGAAGACCCCTAATTGGGGTTAGTTGACAAGAAAGTGATTGTTTATCCATGTAGAAAATGATCATATTCCAACTGATGGATATGAACTTTGGTTTTCACTATAGAAGACTAGGTTTTCTCACTGGTGTCACCTCGATTAGGCCATCATTATCTACATAAACATGGACATGTGAAACCATGGTTTGTGGGAAAATTTTATATCACAAATATTATCAGAGAAGAGGATTATACAATGGACCTTTCACCAGTCATGTATAATTTATACCATTTCTAAAAGATTTCTAGGTTTTAGCCTGATCATGTGAAAGTGATTGACTTTGAGGACGTTGATTTGAATCTAGATTCATCATTTATGGAGTGCACAATGAAGATTATAGACTATAGTGAGAAAGTGTCATAGAGGATAATGGTGACACTCGTTTGAGTCATACATGATCGTGGTTGGATCCAATAAGAGAGTTGGGAGTGAGGTTTATATGTCTAGGAGCAATAGTCTAAGATTTTTTTGAATACCTCAAAGGAAACTTCTCAAAGATAAGAATAATTTATAGTGGGAGATTCTTAACATACACAATTCATAAAGGTAGGTAATTTTTATCCTTGGATGGTTTAACATTTATCCAAGATGATTTGGATGTTATTTTAGTCTTAAACACGGGTTTTGGAATTTTATGTGACACTTAGGGCTAGACCAAGTAGTGGTGTAAGCCGTTTTCTTCCCAGAGAACACTTGTGTGAAATAAAAATGAACAACACCCCAATGGATTGTCACTATCACATGCTTATTTCTCTATAATACTCCTATGAACCACGACCATAGAATCCTCACCATGCCATGTTGGAGGGTGCAAGGTATCTAAAAACGGATATATTTTGATACCATAATGTAGTGGGTGGATATGATAGGGTTAATAGGTTTGTAATGTTTGGGGACACCATGACCACAATGAGAATCAAAATTCTGTGGTGAAAACAATAAAAAAAATTTAAAATGGAAATTTTTTGTTGTGGATCTCTACAGGGTGAAGGGTATTACAATTATTAATGAAAAAACATATGTTCTTTATGAGGGGGTGTTTAATGTATTATTAACCAATTAGTCCCTCTATCAATATATTATCCATCATTTTCTTATTAGTTCACCCAATCCATATTATTTATAGATTCATCTAGAGTGAATGTTTGGATTATCCTCCTTCCATGAGAAATGAACTATGGTGATCCCCTTCTTCTCAGTGTTATTCATATTGATATTGGATCCTAGGATATTTCCTCTCATCACCAGTATTTGTTTCCAAAAGAAACCATGTTTTATTCCTTATATATGATCTATATCAACTACTTATAGTGATTTTCATTGTATATGGGAAATGGTTTACCGATTTCATGATTCCACTCTTGAATCTTATTATAGAACCATTGTTGTATTGAACTGCAATTAGTTATATGGAACCCTTTGTAAGTGGGTTTTCCTCAAAAGGTGTATGATCATGATTTATCAATAAAATATTGAGGAATATTGATTTTGACATTTATATTCTTCTAATATGATGCATCATACTGTATAGATCCCCTGTATATGGTTTTTGGTTTCATATGATGGTATGTTCATGTGGGAATTGACCCATGTTTGATATGGATCATGTTAATATTTATGTGTATCATATGGAAGTATTGTTTTATTTTGATCACATATGTGTGTATGTGTAGCCCATTCAACCCATGTTTGAGTGGTATCACATGTTTGTGTGTGCATATCCCAAGGAAACCATGATTGAGTTTGATCAATGTTTTATAGATGTTTAGACACTGATAGTCATATCTTATATTCTATGTTATTCCTATATGTGTTTTTCCCTATAATGTGTGATTTTATGGCCATTGGTGGTTTTTATTATAAAAGAAAAATTATAGGTGACCTTCATGGCTTTGTTATCCCATAGAATGAGAGAATATATGAAACAAGATGATGAAGAAGATGGATCGAGACAGAGGGTGGGGTGTTAAAGACTTGAGGTATAACCTGAGTTAATGGTTGTATATGATGTCTATGTTGTATGACCCTGATAAAGAAGTGGTATGATGGATTTTTGTCCTTAACTAGGACATATATAGTGTATGATAGACTTTTAGCCTAACTTAGTTAAGCGATGTTCCTCAATGGCCTTACGGACCAACCCAAGGCTCATTGGCCATGTGGCTACTCATGAGTATTTTTGGTGTCCTTGTCGATGAACCGTGATCATGAATTATATTATGGATACTCATCTGGAAATGAGTTAAAGTAGGTATGGTCAGTTTTATTGGTGGATTAGTTAGTGCATGACCAATTAGTATATGATTTACTATTTCTTGATTGTTTATTTCCTTATTATCATGACACACACATCATATGCATGTGAACTTATGTTAAGGATGCACTGGTTGTGTGACACTAGTTTTTTAACCACACCATATAGGGTTATCAAGATGCACATACATCCATCATGTTCAGGGATCCAGTGAAGGGATAAGTATCAATGATAGAGAAATGAGAATATGGTTCATGTTGAAAATTGACTAATGGGATAGAGTAAATATAGATTTTGCAGAATCGTTATTTATTTTTCTAATTTAATTCTTATAAATTGATTGATTTTCCACATTAAATGTCATTGGATTATCTTATTTCAGGACTCTATGATACATGGAATTCCATTAGATATAAAATTTATTATATTTTACCTCATATTTGTATTTATGGTATTTAGTTTATATTATTCTTTAATTTTCATGTATGACTATTGATAATGTGGGTATAGTCTTCCCATTGTATCATTCAGACCCTTGCTGATAGTCCACCACCAATTACATACGGGGATGTGTTCATGAGTTCATCATCCAAGATAGGGTGATTCATTTTGGGTTTTCAAACATTTTATATCCTTAATTTCCTTACACAGTATAGTAAATGAATCAATAAGGTTTTTTCGAATGTATTTGAGGGAGTTTAATCTTCAATTATTAAAATGGATATAATACGTTTAGATGGGCCAATTATCCACAATTTCATGTCATAATAATTTTGTATTTATTATATTTATCCATTAAATGCACTTTTAGAACAAATCCATGTAAGTCAATCATAAAAGATGAAACATGTAGTTTTATGGAGATAGTAGTCCACACGTACAGATCTGCTAAATTTCCATTTTCTAGTTGATGAGAAATAAATATAGTAGATAATATTTTAATTTTCTAGAATAATAATTATATTTTAATTGTCAAATTTATTCTTTAATTCCTTCCATGTTATTAACCATGTGAGGTGGTAATGAAAAATTAATCAGATGAATTTTTGGAGGCAGTAGTCCACACATACGAACTTGTGGTGTCAATATTTTCAAATAAACATAAGAGTATGAATATGGGTAATATATTTTCATTAAATAATCTAATAATGTAATAATATCCCAAATATTAATGATATCCTTAATTATAACCTTCCTTTATAGGCAGTTATGGAAAACATAAAATAATAAAATGTGGATATGATTGAATATATGTATATATGAGAGTGGTTTTCATTTTTCATAGGATTGAAAATAAGATGAAAATATGTTGTACCATAAAAATAATAACATTCATTTATTTTTAAGATATTGTTGTTTATAAACCAGCATAGTTATGAAATATTTGGAAATGGTAGATGATGAAATAAACATGAAAGAGAGTAGTTAATAGTTTTACATATTATTTGGAAAAGCTGCCTCAACTAACACCTTAATCCTTATAGGATGATCTATTGTCAGGAAATATCCTCTATGATAAGGGAGAGAATATTGTGATGAAATTTTGGAAGTTATTGGATGAACTATAGTGCTCAATGTTTGTGAATTAGTGAGTAGAGGTGGTGACCAATTATAAGTTAGGGGAGGGGAAATCTTAAAAATATCATTATATTTTAAAAACTATTTTTTTTGTACTCAAGGACAAGTGGAACAAAATGTAATACCTTGATTGAGAAAACCAGGTCCAAGACAAAGATCCACAAGACCTCATGCATGGATCCCTGTATGAAACAGGATACTGACTACATGTGAGGGCCCATTCCCTGTTAGTGGGGAGACTATACACTACATACCATATCCTTTAACTAATAATAAAAATGAAAATAAAAATACTCATGTAATCAAATAAAAAGATAATAAATCATAATTTAATATCAAATTAAACTAATTTCATATAATAAAAATAACCAAGGAACCAAAAATATTATAGAACAACCCAGGAGTTAGAATAGAAATAAAAAAGAAAAAAATATATTCTAGAGTAAGTATTAACATAGCCTCTAACTCGAAGCCACTATCTACTCAACTCCCCATCATTGGAAATTTCCCTTCACTAGATCCATGTTCTTGAAATCTATTTTTCCACTGAAATTCCTATATAGGGTGTTAGTGATAAACCTATTGGGACAAGAATAATTCTACCTTAACATATTTGAATGTAATATATAATTTTGTTTGTCTCGAAATAAAGTTAATTGTTCAATAAAAATATATCCAAACAAGTGATGAGTTCTCATGAACTAACCAAGTCTCCATGAATCCTGACCCCAAATACATTGATAAAATTATAGTAAGAGAGTCTTGTATATCACCACAAATCCCCAATACCACACACCCCACCATGACAGTGGTATTTTATAGTAACACCACATGCCCCACCCTTATGGTGGTCATTATCCTTGGATGGTGGAATGTCTCACCTATCATGTTTAGTGTAACATCATAAATGCATCATGCTACATGGTATTATACCATTTTGGTTTATAGTCGATAGATTCTCATTTCAATTTTTATTTACTCCCATATCAGTATACAAGAATTTGATTTGACCAATACCACCAATTTAGTCACGGTCCATTTCCATTAATATTTCATCATGCTTACCATCCAAGGGGTCATCTTTCCCAAATTGTGTATCCTAACCATCTTTAAATTTGAATAAATTTTCCATATGATATGCAATACCACAAAGAATATGTATCCTAGAAAAGAAAAACAATTCATATAAAGATAATTTCTCAAGAAGCTACAAATTAATCATATGATCCAAAAAAAAATAAGGTCCCAAATTCCACACACAAACCCACATGAAAAAAATAAAAAACATGGTTTATCAAGAATAAACACACATTTATCAATAATCTAATGAACTAGGCCCTTTAAGTTATAGAATTTCATACCTCAATGTTGTTGAAATCAACTTGAGCATTTTCAAGAGAATCGTCACCCAAACCATGTTCTAAGACCAATCATAACAAAATCTCATTACATGAGCTTCTAGAAATAGTTATAACACAAAATGATAAGGATTACTTAGTAAATGATATAATAATCAAAAGATACATGTATAATCATCACTTACCCATTTGAGTCCAGTTAACAGAAAGAAACTCCATTTATTATGGAAAATGAAATGAAAAGAGATAGTCAAGGCTCTTATAAGTATAAATCATAGAGATCAGACTCAATCTATGTTCACTCAAGAAGGTGGTATAAGAAAAATCTCCAAAAAAAGAATGATCTATAAGAGTTATTCACTAAAACACCCAAAACTGAAATTATTAAAGAGGAGGGTGAATTGAGTCTTTAGATAGACCAATAGGAGGTTGAGATTAGAAGAATAGAAGATGGAAATATTCCACATTAGGATAAGGGTTTATGTCACAACCCAGTTCAGACTAGAATTTGTCTGTAAGTCATCTAGGTAAAAGGAATTGATAAGAAAATTGTGACTGATTTGATTAAAAAGGGTTTGAACCAATTAAACATTTGATTTAAAACACCAAATTAATTCTAATTTCATTTCCAATTTTATTCAATAAATATCCATGGTTAAAAGATAATATTTAAGGCATTTTAAAACATATCCCAAACCATCCCATGACCAACCCATGGTAGAGCGTTGGATTTTGTGTTCTTGAGACACCAGCTTGACTCGACCAGACCAATGATGTGGTCCTAGATGTTCTCACTTTTTCACTCACCATGATCTAAAAAATTGTCAAATTGAGGTTTCCATGGTTGTGGTAGATATCATACATTCTCATTATCCACAAAATTGATACACTTTGGACATGATATCCCCCCTCTATTTTATATAATGACAATACATTGACCAAAATAGAATTCACCAGGGAATAATAATTTCCATTTTGAATTAAAAAAAATTAAAAATCACTTTCACGATTCCAAAAACATCATGCTCAAACCAAAACCATGTTCAACCATCACATTTCATCAATAACTTACCATAATAAATGTTGGTTATTGAAGAACAAATACACCCAAAATAATAGTGTTACAATTCTCTACCCGAGGTACTTCTCATTAAGAAAATATTAACTAGGAATCTTTCTTGAAAAACTCTTACCACCTGGGACTAAATATCTTCCTCTTACTCCCAAGAATCCAATGATATTTGTCTATAATGACACTTGGTCTTGAAAACTAGTATTTTCTACCCTCATATGTCTTTCTCACTCTCATAAATAATCTATAACAGGAACTCTATTTATAATTTATTAGGCTCCAACTCAACATCCTCCCAGTTGATGAAATGGGTGGAAGTCGGAATGTACCTCTAGATATGAGACACGTGAAGCAAATCATTCAGTCCTCAGTTATGAGAATAAGGATCTAGATGGTATTCCATTATCCTAGTCTACTTGAGGATCAAGAAGAGTTGAATATTGGAAGATGATTGTATCCCTTGAATCCTTAGTTGTTGATGACCGAACTAAGGAGTCATTTCAGAAAAAAAGAACAAATACATAAAAATAGAATGATTTTATTATGTGGTTGGTGTAATACATATTCCTTAACTAAGTTATAATAATCATTCTATGAAGTTGTTGCACTCCCTCAGAGATCTCTTATAAAATATTGGGCCACATAATTACTATCTCACCTACCTCATACCAATAAAAATGTGACCATATTATATTATCATAAAGAGCCTTATAAGGTTCCATATTAATGAAATCATTGTGAGTGTTTCCTTATTGTAACTCAAATAGGTCTCGGTGATCATCCCATCTTAGATCGAAGTCGAGGATACATTCCCAGAGCATAACACACAATATATGAATCATCCATCATGACTTTACATAAATTTTATTATGGTACAATATGATTCATCTTATAAAATTTCATGAGGCATTCAACATTCCCTACCAAAATAATGAGAGAAATTAAATCTCTATCTAGTATGATGATATAGGGAACTCAATGAAAATGTACTATATCAAAGATATATAACTTTCCTAGATCATATAGTAAGTGAGTCTACTATATCAACGAGAAATGTGAAAATTTTGTTATCAAATCGAAATCACCCCAAAAGCATCACAACGCCACTATTTCTTGGGAAAAACCATAAAAAATCCATCATGACATCCTCTCACTTCCTCATGGGAACAATATGTGGATGAAAAAATCCACCAGGACAACGGATCTCAGACTCTATCCATTGATAGATAATTTATGGAGGAACAAATCCAACAACAATCATCTTCATTTACGGACACAATAACAACTACCTAAAGTTATTGAACATATTTTTCACTTCCGAATTAAATCCCCACTTAGAGTTATGTAATTATTTGATCATCATTATTGGTTAGAGTGAAGTAATAAATAAGGGTTTGAATTGAGTTTCCAATAAAAATTTATTTTGAAAAACTTATAAAACATAATACCCCTGTTTGAAATTGACATAGTTAAAAAATATTAGAGGTATATCTAATTTAATTATTTTGAATAACATCTAATAATTTTGATAAAAACATAGTTTGAGTATTCTTATTATTATTATAATATTTTAAGATTACTCTATATATATATATATCAAATAATATAAAGATCATATGTAAAATATAGTTATCAAAGTATATATTCAGAAAATATATTTTAAAAATAGTTTTAAAAAAGTGTAAAAGAAACATTGAATCACACAATGGAATAAAAAATACCAGATGTTCAATTAAAATACAAGACCTAATTTTCCCCACTTGATAGTCACCTACTTATAAGAATATGTATTAAAAATAAATAGATGATCCAAAACCTATATCATTTATAAATTAAAAAAAATCATAGGGATATGTACGATAAAAAATTTGTACTTACAAAGTTTCTATGGATGTAAAAATGTGATGGAAAATATAGTAATATTATCTTATTACTCTTCACTACACTATAATATTTTTAATCATATTTACAAAAAAATGAAGTTCAATTGAAAATTAATAAAAATATAGATTCAGATATGAGTGACCGATGAAAGAAAATACTGATGTTTGGTTGTTCATATCACGTCTATTCTCTTATTTACGACATCATATAACTAAGAGACGATATACAAAGACATGAGGATATTTTAAGATCATGAAATGATTTTATCATAACAATAGAGTCATATTTTCTTGAATCATACATTGATTCATGTTTTATAGTTGTGATAATCTTGTAACTTTTATCTAAATTTAGATTTCTATAAAAATAAATCTTCCTTTAAAAGAATCCATTGAAAACCCATCATTTTGAATCCTAAAATTTAGTATATATTCTAGATGCATTAAATGATTTTGACATTAAATTTTATTATATGAATAAATGTGGTTGAAATATATTATATTAAAATATAATCCCACTATTATACACGGTTTCGTGAAGTGTATGTTGTAAAAATATCCACGACATCTCCAATACACAAAAAAAATATAGACCAGATTCCATGAAAAGACATACAATCATTTTTTTGAACTTGTGGAGAATCCAATACTTTGAAAAATTATGACTAACTAAAATGGTCAGATTAACTAAACATTTTTTCTCTTAATTTCCAGACAATCAGTTAAACTATTTCTCAAAATACAACTCCCTAATATAGTTTCTTCACTTTTGAGATGTAGTCGTTTATAGTCTCACAGTAGCTCCATTTTTTTTAAATCTCAAATACAAGCATTTTCATATGGTTTCTTTGAAATCATCATGCATTCAAATGTAATGAAATATTTGGTTTCTCCAATACTTGGCATGATTTTAGACTGATGGATAAACTATACAGCCACTTACATATTCATAGAGATCACTTAGTTTCTCATGCGGTCGATTGAGAAGTTAGATAGAGATCCCCCATGGATGATCAAATATAAAAGAATTTGATCCAATGATCATTTATTTACTTCAGTAATTTTTGAATATTCTAAGAATGTTTTAGTTGTTTCAGGATTTAATCTATGGCCACATGAGTACTTTTCTATTTTTCTATCCGGATTGATCAAATTGTCACAAATATAATTCATTTTATAAGTGTTCACTATACAACTTGGTAAAATTTAACTTTCCCAAACACATGATCAATAGTCTATATTTATTGGTTTTTTGGTCACTTCTAGACATGGGAAAATTTTAATAATTTCAATACAAATATTTAACTACAATAAAATAAAAAATTGATTATAGACAATATAAAACTGATTTATGATTATTAAAATAATTAATTGATAGTCTAATAAAAAAATATCCCCTTTTTAGAGGATCAAAACTCATGAAATAAATGTATACAAAAAATACACTAATAAACCATATTAATATGAAAATATGATATATAATACAATAATATAACATGTTATCATGACATAAATTACTCTCACTTATGTGATTATCATAATTATTATAGAATGGTTAAAAATTATTGATTAAGAGGATAAATTAAAATATATAAAAAAATATAGAGACAAAAATATGAATAAACATATTTCATTAATATTGAAAAATAATTTATTACACAAGGCCCTATCACATACCCTATTCAAAATCAGATTTATCAGTGTTTGGTAAGGAATAATAACCAACAGATTATTTTCATTTTCTAATAAATAGAGCTGGAGGAGGACCAGGGTGAGGAGTAGAAGAATTTCCTAGAATCATAAGGCATTTGAAAACAAGTCTTATCTAATTAAGGGATTGACGTATGATGAGACCAAAAGGATATGTTGGAGGTATTTCTTGATTAGTAGTGGAAAATGGATAAGAGGTGTCTATAGAATATGAATCAGAGAAAATATATAACTCTTGGGTAAGAATAGGAGAGATGTTATGTACCAGAAGAGTTGGCGTTTCTAGAACTAGAGAATTGGAAAAAATAGGCTCCAAAATCCTAGTAATGTCTGTAAAAAAACTATACAAATACTCAATAATATATTAAAAAATATCCATATCTAACATAAACATACCTATAAGAGGTTCCGTCATCAAATTCTATCCAAAATGGATTTTATAGATGAAGTTAAGGGAGGAAACATGAGGTCTCTATCCAATGATCGAAATTGACACATGAAGATACATTAGTGTAAATCTTGTTAAGATAAAAATTTATATATTCATTAATTACTTATTTGTGACTGGTACCATTTACTTATTTTTCCTTAACCTTGTCATAAAGATTCTCAGAATAAATAGAAAAATCCGTATGAACTTGATTATGAACATCTTAAATATTGTCAAACAGAATTTGTAATTCCTCATGCACAATCATTTTGATAAGACCCTCATCTATAGAAATAGATATAGGAGGTGTAGAAGACTAATTTTTGGAAGGATTTGTGACTATATTATTATATATATTATCCATATTTTATAGTATATCTATAATATATTCTTTAATAGATCCAATATGTCTTTGTGATTTTTCTATCTTAGTTTTAAATCTTCAAATATCATGAGCCATATGATCTGACTCAGGAAAAACTTTTACAATGTATATGACCAAAAATACTATTAATATTAAAATAATCCTCTTAAAACTGACCATATCCATTTTAAATAATAATATATAGAGATAATTATTTCATGAAATCTATAAGATCATTCTTAGATAAGATAAATCAGATGATGTTTCTGTTGAAAAAAGTAGTTGCATCTAGTTAAGGTAGAGAAGTTGTGTTATGAGTTGATAAACCAAGAATGGGGTTAGGAGTTTAGTCACTAAAACCTATATATGTATGTATAAACAAATATATCCTCATTATCTATATGATCATTTTGAGGCTTTATAATTTCTTGAACTGAACTGTGTAAATATTCTATAGACACACCCTTAGTTCTAGGAGAAAAATCATAAATGGGATCACCCTGATATATATTATTTGTGTTAAGTACTTTAGTGGTGTGTGTAGTTTTTCATTTTGTTTTATGTAAATATATATATTGAAAAAGTTATTAGTGACCCTGTTCTTTCTGAATAAGAGAGGAATGATCCTTATCAACAAAGTATGAGGTACTAGGAACAACCAAAATAGTCAGACACACAGGTTTGGGTGGAATATCTTTACTGCCTCCATATTTATCACACTTTTCAGCACCATTAATAGGAACGAAATGATTGAATATGAATAAAGAATTCTCATGTATTGAATCTTCCCTAAGAGTTGTTAAATTGAAAATTAGATCTCCCCCAATTTTAAAAATTAATTGAATGTATCCAAATTGAGCCTCATCATAATTAATCATAGAATCAATGATGATGGGTCCAAATAATATTGAATCATGGGATTCACCCCTATGTATTTTATACTCTTTATATTACCAATTCATTATATATTGGGACTTAAGTATCCTTTGAATCTTTTATACCAATAAGGAATATCATTCAATCTTTATATCTATTTTCGATTCTTTATGTATATCAGTAATGGAATGATATTCATTCTCATAAAATGACTAATCAACATCAACTATTTTTTCAATATCAAATCCTATATCTATTGAATCCATTGGTTTGGTATGGTTATTTAAAATATTAAATCTCTCATAAATCTTATTCTCAACTTGAAACTAATACTTTTTATAATGATTTAAATTGATAGTCATACCCTTTGGTGTGGTTATATTATGAAAAAAGAACACCTAAAAGTACTGAATTTTCTACTGTGATAGGAATATTTCTCTTCCCTTTGACTATATATAAATTATTTTTTAAAGGTTACTGTATTGAATCGTGATAAATTCTAAATTAGATCATCTATATTACTCATTATAAATATAGGATTATTGAAGTGAATCCCATGAAACATAAAGTATAGAAGGAATATTTCTTAGTAACTTATTATTTTGAAATCCCATTTCCCTATGAATATGGTATGATGGATAAAAATAAAAAATAAAATACAATATCTATTTAATTCACCATCACTAGGAATTTTATAGGATTTATCACCAGTTAACTCTTATAAGTCATTTCCAATCTCAAACTTTAAATGGTTTTAACAATAATTACTTTATTAATACCCACACTCACCATGACATAGTAATTTTAATATCTAATTCTAAAGAGTTGAAGAAAAATTATTTTCATGACCATCAACAGGGGTTCTATTGATATTTTATTTATCACTATCTATTGACACCATATTCATATAAAACGAAATCACTAATCAAGGATATAATTATATATTACAATCCTAAAACCAATCGGTCAATCCATGTAGAAGCATGACTCTCTAATATAGAGAATCAATTTTCAATAAAACTCAACATCTACTTCCTTTTGTGGCGATACTTTTCATAAAAAAATTTGTATCTTCTTGTGTTTACCAGAACCAATAATTCATTCCATAGATCATTTATAATCATCAAATAATTTTGTAGAATATTTCTTGAACAATTCATTAATCTTGACTGAAAACTGTGATTAAATAGTTGGAAGGCTATGGTTTTGGTAGAGGAAGGGTTGATAGAGGGCTCAAATCATATAGGAAAGGAATGTAATGATTTTGATTCTATTTCAAGATATTAAAATAATTAGTTATATCTGTATCATAAAATATGTGAAAAAAAACTTGAATATACATAAAATATTTAAATACACATGTAGTATTTTTAAGTAGAAACAATTAATTGAATATTCATTTTAAGTAGAACATATCATTTCACATTAATTGAATTCATTTAAAAAAATTTATTAAATATATAAAAAATTGAACATAATATAATTTTACATAATTGATCATTCCTAATCCATTTACAATATAATTTAACCTCCCAATATGTATAGGCCTTTTGAAAATGTCATCAAGTTGATGTTCTGTTCCAGTAAATTCAAGACTGATATCCGATTTTTGAAAATGATCTCCAAAAATGTGATATCTTTTATCAATTTTATTTCCCCTATTATGAGATACAATATTTTTAGAAATATTGATATAATTTTTATTATTAAAATTTATTGGGATATGCCTTAGTTGATATATGAAGCCTACCAAGGTTACTTTTATCCATAGAATCTATGGACACCAACTTCCTGAAACTATGTATTCTAATTCAGCAGTTGATAATGAAATTGAATTATATTTATTACTACACCATAACACAATATAAATAACCAATAATTTAAATATTCTAGAATGATTTCTTAATCTTATATACAACCACCAAAATCAGCATCATTATAGCTAATTAAAAAAAATTCCTCTAGAATAGAATACTCCTAAATTAGTTTTAAATATAATGTCACTAAAAATTATTTTAACATTAATTAAGTGAGATTTGATAGGGTTTTATTGAAAATGAGTACACATAAAAAAACTATATTAATTTGCAGGTCATAGGGATATTAAATAGACTACACTCCCAACCAAATCCCTAAAAACGGCTTGGTCAATTGGTTTTCCAGTGTAATCTGGATCTAATTTACATGTGCGGGTAATTTTAGAATAAATTACTATTGAGCTATCCATGCCTAAAATGTTTAAATGATATTTAGTGTATATAATTTTATTTAAAATAATTCCTTAATTATTTTGAAAGATTAAGAAGCTATGAATGATTTTTATTTTACCCATCTATCTAATTTCTTGTTCTTTTTTAATTAGTTTTCAAATTTCATTATATGAAGATATTTTTAAAGATCCAAAAATAATGTCATCAATATATATTTATGAATCAAAAAAAAATTTGAATTTATGACGAATAATAAGGTAGAATCAATAACATATTTCATAAAAAAAATTAATAATAAATGAGAGGAGATTATTAGTCTAATATATAATTTCTTGTTTTAAATCACAAAGTTCTATAAAATATTTTAAAACATGATTTTGAAATTTATGATTTTAAAATCCAAAGGGGGGGGGTTATTGTACCAAAACATCCTCAATAATAAAACCATTAAGGAATATATACTTGACATCTATTTGATAAAATTTTAAATTTATATGTGCTTTATAATAAATAGTTATCCAAATGGGATTAAATCTAGATACAATAGAAATGGTTTCTTTATAGTCTAGGTCTTATTATTGAATATAAAACCATGCTAATAATCTTGTATTATTTATGATAATATTTAAAGAATCATCATAACTGTTTCTATATACCCATTTATTGGAAATTTTTAAATATTAATTATTTAACAAAAATAGTTCCCATAATTTATTTATTTGAAATTGATTCAATTATTATTTCATTTCCATCACCCAATGTTCATCACTGATTTTTCTTTAATGTTATTAAGTTCAAGATATGTCTATAATTATTGATGTTTGACATGGATTATAAGGTCCCAACCTTAAACCTTACTTAATCTTGAGTTATTACAAGATTACACATTTAGGATCTTTTCAGGTTTAGATTTTTATAGAATTAGATCATAAAACATTCATTACATTCCACATTTAAACAAAGTGGTTACATAAAAGATAGTATTCATTTTTTCCCATCAATGGAAACATATTTAAAATAAAACATGGATTCTTTCTTTCCACTTCCTTGACACTATCATCATATCATGTACCCTTCCCTTGACCTATGAAAAACATTTCAAAAACTTGGGATGAGCATAAAAAGCTCAGTAAGGGTTATAAAAATATGGAAAGGAAACATGAGTTCATATATACATAAGAATTAAATCATAATTTACCCGTAAAACATAGGCACTTTAACATACCTCATCAAACCATGAATAAATCATAGAAATCATAAGATATAAAGGTAACTTGAGGCATTCATAACATTCTTACGTAGGGAGTAACCCTCTTGGTTACATTTGGAATACCCATCACAGTATATTCCCTAAATCTCTTCGGATAAACCTTAACGTTTCACTCCTTCACGTTACCCAATGCATTGGAGAGCTATATCGGGCTCACCCGCCCTTAGTTTATCACGAAACCACCCGTCTTCATAACAATGCCCAAGAACCATAACATAATATTATCACATAAAACATGCCTAATGGAAACATTACATTTCCTCCTTTAAATAACAAGATATCAATACAACACATTGATATAAAAACATTATCAAAACCATTTTCAATACCAAAATAAAAGAAAAGTAAAACATGGTATTTATTTTTCTTTTAAAAAGAAGGCATGGCTTGTAGAAGAAGCTGAAACTCAAATGATGGTCACGGTGGCAAAGAAGTCATTGTCGCCGCATACGTATGACAAAAACATTCCCTTTTGTCGTTTAGTAAAATGCTTCTTATAAAAAAGATTCTTTTTTGGATAAACATAAAAGTCAAAGGGGTTTATACACCGTATAAAATAAGGTTGTGTATAAAACAAAATATGCCTCAATGAATAGAGATTGAGACGAAGTCCCTTACAAAGATGGTATCCTTGGTTTAAGGATAAATCAATTGAATAATTATGTGTGACAAACGAATACACCAAATATAAGTGGATATTAAGTGTAAAATAATCAAAGGTCATTCACACATATTCAAAAGTTGACATATTCAATAACTACATGTTGAACCCAAAGAAATTGAAATTGGGCTAAGAAGTTCCCTTGACAGCCTAACGGCGCCACATAAAACATCCAAAATGGATTGATGAGAGATAATAGAGTCTCTCATCACATGAAAATAAAAATTACAGTAATATTAATATAAAATAACATCCCAATAACAAGAAAGATGATCTTTAAAAGGAATGACATAAAATAGTGTACTTAAAAAGAAAGAGTTGAGTAGGATCCCTTACCTCAAGTCAAACTTGTCTTGTTCGTTTCTTTATATTCCTGAATAATAAACTTTAGTCAATTAATAATTTCCTAAGTAACTCCTTTAGAGATTATTATTCAGTTAATATCACATATTATAATGTTATAACAATTTTTTAATAATGTTAGTTCATATCAGACGTTTTTGCCGATGTTTGGTACATGAGTCAAAAATAAACGTGTTTGAAAAAAGATTGCCCATGTAGTTATAAGTAAATAATTTCCAGAATAGTATTAATGATTAAAATATCATATATATCCAGTAAATATTCATTTTATAATATTCCATATCAGTTGGAGATAAAAAAATGAAAAGCACCGTTCATGGAGACGGTAGGCCGTACGTACGCATGAACGCTACTTTCATTTTTTTGTCATATTAATGGAATTAAAACAAAATGAGATATATATATATATGTTATAATTCCAGAATGATATCCATAATTTAGATTTAATATATTACATATATATCCATTATATATATGTACTTAGAATATTACATAACATTTTGAGATAAGAAATGAAATGTACCGTTCATGGAGAAGGTAAGCCGTATGTACGCATGAACGCTACTTCCATTTCTATTTAATATTTAATGGAATTAAAAAATAATGATACATAATAGTATTTTAATTCCAGTATGGTATCATATATAATATTATTAAATATATTCTTTATACGTACCACATATGGTATTAACGAATCAACTCACTTTGAGGGGGCGGTAGTCCGCACTTCCATAAATGATGATATCGCGTTTACCCATAATGAAAACCATAAAGGTACGCCATAAATGAAAAATACAGAAGCTTAAGGAAAACATAAAAATATTATATATCATATATAAATATAGTGTCATCTTAATGGCCACCTTTGAAGGTGTTAAAAGAATGTTGAACAATCATCGTTTCGGGAGGCCGAAATTCACCATCCACGGAAACAGTATGTTCTTTAACCATTAGATGTTGGTGTGTGAAAGTCTAGCTAGAATAGTTATTATAACAACATCCTAGTAAATTGATTATACTGGAGTTGTTACAAAATAAATGAATAAAAAGAGTTTAGGGGGTTGGAGAAGCAAAATAAAACAAAAGGACTCAAGTGAAGACATTACCTTAAAATCAGGTAACTCCCTTTGGTTTGAGCTCAAAGGCTTCCTTGGGAAGACTTCTGCCCAAAGTGAGGCTTCAAGGAGTAAGAGAGGGAAGTGTAGAGACAAAATGGGCAGAGTTTGGATGAGCCAAAGGCTTTGGGAGTGTGGGTAAGGAGGTAGAGGTGGAGGCCTTTTATAAGAGGAGAGGAGGGGCACTCTTGGAAGGTAAAGAAAAGTCACTTTATTTTAAAATGGTATTCGGATTTAAGAGGTCCCACATTGATGTGTTTCGAGAATAAGGTGATAAGGGTTCGAAATACACTCATCCAATAGGTTTTGGACATGTGTAGGGCTTAAATATTACATTATCTTTCCATTTTATTTAAATCGTTAAATAATGAGGTCATCACTACATCATCATGATGCCATAAATAATTTCATTTATTTAATGTCTAAAAATTATAAAAAAATACTATGATGTAGGAAATATTTGTATCTTTCCAATGACTATTTATAGTCAAAAATCTTACTTGTATAACCCCATGTAAAAATTGTTTTTGTTAAACATCTCATGTTTGTGTCATTTTTACTTTAACATTAAATAAAAAGATATTTATGTCATTTTCCAACCAAAGTGGCTCCATGGGGTCCCCAAGTTGACACATGGATTTTCTTGGTCGGCCATGAAACATCAAATGAGGGTATGACATGTTTCTAGTTCATTTCATTTTATTAAAACATTATTCTTACCTTAAACTACACTAATTACCTCTAATCGCGATTAAAAACTTAATAAGTTACTATTCACCAAAAAAATATTTTAATCCCATTGAACCACATTTTACTTCTTAATGACAACCATGTATGTCGGATTTTTTAAATTCAAAACAAAAAGATGGAAAAATTTCATTTATATGGAAAATCAGTTTTTATAAGTACCACTTAGTGGTTTCACTATTCATCAAAAATTTAAGTTTTTCAGAAAATTACCAATAGTTCACCCTAAGATATATTTGATATTCCGAATTCAAAAATGATGTCTATTTTAAAAAATTAAAAACATATAAGTTTAATTAATTAATTTAATAATTAATTCCCCCTGTCAAAACAAATAGAGTGTTTGTATGAAATAAAATGTATCAAAAGATTGACACTAGTTTAAGTCCGATTTCGAAGTGAAATTAATTCCAACGACCACTATTGGATTAAATGGTAAAAATATATTCTAATTTCACTTTAAAACCTATTCAAAAGATAATCTAATCATATAAATAAATTAGATTAAAAGAGTTTTTGAATTAAAATACAACAGTTTTCACTATTCATTAAAAATTGATCCTTTTCAGAAAAATACCAAAAATTTACACAAAGTAAATTTTGATGTCCCGATTCTAAAGAAGAATTTTATTTTGTCAAATATAACACATAAAATTTTCAAAAAGTGGATTTAAAAGAGATTTGCCATCAAAAGGCGGTTAATCGACCTTTTAAAGAATATTAGAATGTTTACACTTAAAATTGGATTCATTTTCATTTTTAATCCACTAACATTTATTGTAAAAAGTAAAAATATTTGACAAAAATATATAATCATATTTTAGTTATTTCTATTCATTATCTCCAATACAATGGCTACATGTTAACTACCATTTAAAATAATATTATTTTATTTTTAGAGTGCAACGTACGATTTCAATGAAACTCGTTGTTGCGTATTGGGTAAGCCATCAAGCATAGCGTTACCTTTAAAGTAATATTAATATTTTATTAAAAAATATGGATAAATATGAAAACGTCATATTCTTTATTTACCTGGGGTGTTACATGGATTCTTTGAGAAGCTCAATTTTGAGTTATTTTATTTAGATATACAATAATTGAATCTACAGATTTATCCCTACAGGTTATAATGGTTTTAGGTACACAAGATTCATCAATCCATTCCTAATGGTTTGGTTTTCATATATAAACTTTTCTATGAAATATTCCATGTAAATTAGATGGAATATCAATGTTCTTGGAGGTGTTATTTATATTCAAATTCAACAAATAATCCTCAAGTTTTTTTAAAGAAAAATTAGGTTTATGTGGATCTATATCATCAAATTTTACATGAACACATTCTTCCATGAACATAGTTATTTTATTAATAATTAGATAGGAATTTTTATGTAGAATAACTAAGAAAAATTCCACCATTTCTCTAAGATAAAATATTATCGATATTTTCATTTGTATTATGAATACATATTTTTTTCCAAAAACATTGATATAATTTTACTTAGGTTTTCTACCATTCCATAATTTTTTTTTCTATCTTTTCTAAAATATTTATTATCCGGGCTCTGTTAATTAAATAATAATTTGTGTTTATGAATTTGACCCAAAATCGACTAGTAGGTCCTATTCACTATATGTGGATTTAGATATCTCATGAAGAGAACTATTACTTAGTTCTACAAAATAATTCTACTTAAGTGTTTAAAGATATTTTAAATTGTGATTATATCCATGTTATAGAAATTAATTTTAAAATAAGTTTAAAAAAAGAAACAAACCCCGAATTTTAGAAAAAGACATATTTTTTCATAAAACTGAATTTACATATATTTCCTTCCTTATAAAAGTAATATAATTAATATTAAAATATTTAATTGAATATAAAATCTTTAAATTTCATTAAATATTTTAATTAATAATGATTTTTTTAATTTATAATGATAAAATCACATTGTGTATATAAAAATAATTTTATGAAAAAAATATGTTTATCTTTAAATGATTTTATTTTCATTCGTAATATTTATATAACTAATGTATGATTTTTTATTCCTATATTAGTAAAAAAAATTATTTTAGTAGATTTTTAATAGTTTTTAATAAATATTTTTAAGAAAATAATATATGAAATGAAAAAAAATAATTTTTTTTTCAAAAAATAAGTATGTTAATCATTAAAGGATTTTATAAAAAATTTAATGATTATTTATTAGGGATTTATCAATATATTTGTATTAAGAATATTATTCATATATATATATGTATATATATCATAATTTAGTTAGTCATATTCAAATGCACCAACCAAATTTATAAGTTATAAAAGGTATACCTATATCATGAGTTTATTTATTTATGAGGAGCTATAAAAAACATCATGTTTATTTCAACAGAAATATTTTAAAAATTAGTGGGTGTTAAATTATAACAACCTTAAAATTAATTTCTACCTTGAAATACCATCACCCTAATATAAATAAATTATGATACCTCAATTTCACCACACCATCTAGTCTTATTTATCTTTTTTGGATTTTTTTCATTCATCTTGAGAACTTTTTCCAAGTGAATGGTCTTGTTCTGTAGTAATTTTTCTCTAGGACGAAGATTTATTCCTTTTTTTCATTATATAAAATTTTATTCTTAAGCATTAATATTATATAGTTACTATATGTAAGTTATTAGGTATATAATTCCTAATGGTAGATGTATGGAACACATCATAATCCTGAGAGTGGTTTGGTCAGAGGGCCATGCAATAAAAAATAGTACGAATCTAATCCAGAATGAGAAATGTATTGTTAAATGTATTTATCATTATTCCCCAATTTTTTAATTTCATAACCATATTCAATGAATAAATTTATATTAAAACGTAATCACTATAATAAAATTCCATATCTCACAGATTATTGTCAACATAACTCTTATATCGATACTAAGTTTCGTTGATGGACTGCTGAATGTGTCTAACATTATATCCCATTCTCTCAGATTTCTCAAGTAAAAATAACTTTATTTATCCAACATCATCCCATAATATTAGATTTAAACACTATTTTCCACATAGGTCTTCATAAGGATCCATATATGTACATGAGATAAATATATTGTTATTAGATATTTTGAAAAGAAGAAGGTATCAATCAATAACACCTTTGAAATATTGATAAAATTATTATAGAATATTTCTAGGGTTTGACTGATTATCTTACACTAATTAGGTATCTAATGATAATAATAAGTACTAAAACACATATTTGTATCCAAATATTACAAAATACTTCACTAGAACATTTGAGTAATCCATGGATATTTATAGGATAAAATATTATGTGGTTCTCCCTTGAATATTAATACTTCTACAATTTGTATCCACGAAAACTGTTTATAGAATCCCCAACTCCAATATCCTTGAGTTAGTGTCTAATTTATTACATTGTAAAAATAAACAAGGATTTACATCACTAAGTATCAATCCATTTAGTAGTCTTTAATCCCCAAATATATACATGATTCCCATTTTTCAGTGGAAGAAATATAAAAAACATAGTTATAGTAAATATTATTCATCCATTCACTCATTTAAAGAATCCTTCTTCATCTTGAATGTATTGTAAATAATATATGGGTGAGATTAAATTCTACGTAAGGGTTACATATAAGGGAATTTATCATGAGTAAATAAGGTTTAAAATCAACATGACTTGTTAAATAGCATAAAACACATTCCATTTAATCAATAAATGTGCATGAAATTCATCCATGTACAATATCAATGAAATAATATCATGGATAACGATAACTAAATTATCAATGAATTAAATGATTATTTTTTAATGTTATTATCCCATTCATCATGATATAAATACCACCAAGGGCTTTCTCCATGAAATTTCAAACTATGTGTTGGTATACAACATAACAAATTTAAAAATACAATAAAACTGATGTGTCTCATCATGCATGTAAATGCATCAATGGGACACATAAAAATTTATAATATCACTGAATATAAATATTCTATAAATAATAACAAACATCATTATTTTCCCAGTCAATTAAAAATCATTAATTTTAAAATTATGTAGGTAGAAATGGAACCGTATTAACGATACAAAAAATATAGATCTATAAGAGAAATATAATTTAAAATGAAATATAATCACAAGGAAGTAACTATTTCAGGATAAATTTAGTTACCACATGATTAAAAATAGATAAAATATGATCATCAACACATTAGAAAAATATTTTTTGTAATATAATCATATATTTTAGAGAATACTCTAAAACAGAAGAGTGACATTAAAAATAATATTTCATTAATGATTTTTTATTTTAAAACCATTGAAATAATATAGAAGAATAAAAATAGCATGAAATAGTTATGATAGTGTAAAAGTATATTAACTCCATATATTTTCAAACTAATCATTCCTTTTAACATTTTTTTAATAAAAGTAAAAATGAACCATTTCAAAAAAAAATAGTAATATTCCATTAAAAAAATTCAAAATTTCAAGGATAACATAAATATTCTTAATAAATTATTTGATAAAATAAAAAATAATTTTTTGAAATAATGTTGAAAAATATGGGCATTGATGAAAATATACCTGATTAAAAAGAGGAACAATATTTGATATTCTGTTAGACATTTATTTTCATGAATAGATTTACAAATAGTGGAAAAGATTGATGAAAAAATGGAATATAATTAAATTACTAGAGGATAAGAAAATTAATTTGGTTTATGATGATTAGATTATAATATTCCATAAATGAAAATAATGGAAAAAAATAAATGTGATTATAAAATAAATTCTTACATATTAGGTAACTTTTAAATTATAACTCCTTGAAATATTAAATTTGAATTGAAATATTAATTACCATGAATTAATATATATTCATGAAAAATAAATCAATGATAATATATATACACCATATAAAATAAAATAGGTGGATAATTCAAAATAAGCCTCAATGGAGTGGAAATTGTGATCAAAACCCTTAGAAAGATCATATCATTAAAGTGAAAATTAATCAATGAAATGATTATGTGTAAAATAACATATATAAAAATAAATAAATTAGAAATAGGTTATAGAATAATTAGATATAATTATCCATATAAACTGAGTACAAAATTGTAATTAGTGTATAATTATAGCCCACTGAATGGAAAGTCAGTCATCCATCCCCTTACCTCATGTTTCCAATTAGTAGAATGCTCATTAACGAAATATACAATGGTTTTAAACTTGTCATTGATTTATAAAAAATAGTAATATTTATAATATCATATATGATTCACATATGATAAATTATCACCCATTTATTAAAAATCTTTAATTACAATCGTTGTTTTGGGTGCTTAGTACTTTTTCTCATGCATGTTTTGTCATAGAATCCCCTGTTCTCATGTATTTATTATGGTTAGATCATATTAATAATGTTAATAATGATATTAAAAATATAAATTTTCATTATATACCTATTTATTATCATCCATGTATGGTAGATAGGAAAAATTAATCACATTACTCAGCAGAGATGGTAGTCCACACATACACATGAGAAAGATTATCATTTTAATGAGTTGAAAGGGAAGGAATTAGAAGATACATTAAATTTATTTAATCTTAATTATTTCATAATTATAATACATTTTAATTATTTACATCATCATTACTATCAATGTGAGGTAGTGAAAGAAAAAAATTACATCATCTCACGAGGCATTAGTCCTCTGTAAACTGGAGTGATAGATTTTTTCCCATTTTATTAAGAAGGATGCAGATAAATATTATAAAATTAACAAAATAAAACCTCAGTATATTGGAAATACTAATTTTTTTGTATTTTTATGTTTTTGAACATAATTGAAGGTGTAAAAGAAGAAGTAAAAAAAGATCCCGGTTAAGTCGATGTCCTTCCCTTAGAGACACCTCCACTAGATATATAATTAAGGACACTAAGGATGGTATTTTTGGATGAAAAAAAACAAAAATAACATGAATAAGTACATTTGGGATTTTTTGAGTGTTTTGTTCAGCTAAATATCTCAATCGGATAGATGAATTTAGGGGAGGATGTTCCCTTTTATATTTGAGGCAATTGGCATACTTGTAATTTTTCATTATATTAAAATATTATTCACTTTCTAACAACAATGTATAAATAATGGGTCATATTTTATGGTGATAATATTATGTTATATTTAAAATCATCTAATTAGTCTTAATATAGAGTGTCTCTAATTTTATCGCATGTCATTCTAGAATGACCTCATAGTAAGCCCATTTTGACCCTAACCATAATAAAAACGTTTTAAAATTTTTACTATTCATCATGACCCAAAATTAAGTTAAATGTATTTTATAATATTAATTATTACTATTAAAAATATGGAATCCATTTTTTAAAATTAAATTCAAATAATTTTCAAAATTTAATGAAAAAATAAAACAATAATATGTGAGGGAAAACTGTTTTTAATGAAAATGTATTTTCAAGGGTAAGATGATTATACATTAACAATAAGACTAGTAATAATCCGTATATGTATTGAAATTAATATATATTGTCATATAATCTGAATATTTCATTAAAATAATTCATTATATAACATAATTTTAATTAATTAATGTGGAAAAGCATTATTTATTTAAAAATAATTTTCTAAAAAATATCACTTTTAATATCCAAATGAATTTTTAATTATTTCAATAAAATTTATAATAAAAAAATATTTAGTTATAAAAATTATAAAAAAATATTTTAAATAATATGAGTAATTATTAACTATACATTTTTAATTATTCATAAAATCGTATTTCTAAGAGAATGTTTTATAAATTGAATCTACACTTATTATCTCATAGTAAGTCCAAAATAAATATCCTTATTATCAAATTATATTTCTCATACCAAGAAATATTAAAATTTTAATTTTACTATAGTTTTATTAAGATAAAATGTTCAAATAATATAATAGTAACTTTGGTGTCACTTTCTTACCTCCAAAAATCATATCCTCAAAATTTTCATCAATAGTATTTTCTAAACAAATGAGGATGGTTATTTTTCATAGAATCCTCAAGTTACCATGTTGAATTCTCCCTTTTATGATTTCTATACAATATATTTACCATTCAAGTTATCTGATTCCACAATACATGTTCTCTAGTGTCAATAATCTGGATAGTCTCTTCATAGTAACATATATCAGGTTCCAATTATATTTATCGAGAAGTGATAGTTTGTGTGTTATCTATAATATAGTTCCTTAAAAATGTGATATGGGAAAAAATGTTCTTTATAGAGCCTTAGTAATATTAAATAATGGTATGAAATAGATCCAAATATTTCTATAATTTAATAAGGTTAAATTTACTTGGGGCACATTTTCCCTTTCTTTTTAAACCATAGATCACCATTCTATAGAGATAATTTCAGGAAAACAAGTTATGTAACTTGAAATTCCAATCCATTTATTTATTTATTGAGATAACTATTATTCTATATTTGACGTTATTTATTATAATTCAATATATTCTATACAATATTAATTGAATCCTCTAAAATTTATCAGCCACATAATTCATTTAACCAAATTTATCCCAACAAGTTGGAGTACATAATCTATTTCCATAGAATGCTTTGTATGTTCTCATTTGAATAGTTAAATATATGATATTCTTATTGGAAACCTCCAAAAATATATTGAAATGATTCAATATACCTTGAAAGTCATGTCAGTATGACAATAAAATGTATTAAATGGTTTTAATATCCCTTTTGGTCTACATGTTAGTTCGTGGATGATGGGTGGTTCCCAAATGAAGCTCAGAATAAATAAAATTCTAAAATTTTTCCATATTTTCTTAAATCACATATCATGATCTGTCACTATTGAAAGTGGTTCACCATTAATTCATACAAAATTATTTATATAGATATCTAAATGGTTCTCAAGATTATAATCTACAATTATTACGGGTAAAGGTATAAATTTCGTAAGGTTATAAACAATAAACCATATTACATCACTATTTCTCCGAGTCATTAGTAATCAAATGACAAAGGGTGTAGTAATTTCATCCCATTTACACATAGGAATATGTATAGGTTTCAAGAAACCTCTATGTTATTATATCTCATCATTCCAAAATTTTAAAACTAATAATCTTGATAAATATTAATAAATTTCATGCATTACATTATCACACCAAAAATATTCTCTCAAACATGTATAAATAGATGTATATGGAAATTATAGCTATGGGAATCATCAAGTAGTTCTATTTTTAGATCATATAAGGATGGAAAAAATATCATCTTTCCAAATTTCATAATACTATCATAATATACGAAGGATTCAAATCTACCATCATTCATGACATTAATTTTTTCCAAAAATCCTAATAATAAGGATAACAACACGTTTTTCTTTACATTAAATTTTTTTTAATTTTTTTTTCGATTTACTTATGTTTAACCTTCCTTAAAAATTCATATATACAACATTAACAAAATCAGGAACATAGGATCCCTGTCAATCCTCATTTTGGTTATGACTACATTATTTTACCTCTCAAAGAATTTATTACCACATTTTTATTTCATGGGAGGTAGTGTATTGAGAAATTATAATCCTTGAGTTTTTCGAGCCATCATATTTTCCTCCAATTGAGCCATTTCTTTGAAATTATCTATTTTAAACTCTTTTTACTTGTGCATATTTGACATTTTTTTCCACAGGGAAAACATGTGAATATCCCAAAAGAAAAATTTATTTCTACTAATTAATGAACTTGAGTTAGATAGTTATGTTCATGATACTTTAACTTACATGATTTTTAGGTACTAATATTATCATTTTTTACAAGAAATCCATTTTTGATTCATCAATATATATAAAAAATACATTATTTCTTGATAGTAGAGTCAAAATAAGACTAATTAACAATATCCTAATTAGTTATTCAAAAATTATGCACATTCCTTTATCCATTAAAATTAATCCATTTACATATCGGCATGGTTAATAGGTTATCCAATTATGAAATTTTCTTAAAAATAACTAATAGTAATCTTACAAACTAATAAATCAATATAACCTTGTTATTTTTGTCTTTGAAGACCATTTTTGTCTTCCTTTATCCTCATAATATCAAAAGAGATTCCAAACTTTGAGATAATGTGGGAAAGAAAATAAACTTTGGGATAATATAATTAAAACATGATAAATTATCCATATAATTCATTTCCTCTACGAGTCTCTTGAATGATTCAAAAGGTATTCTCATCCTAGAGACGTACTTATAAAACTTACTGTGACACCAAGACCAAAGGTAGGGAAACCTGGTCTACCTCTAAACTTTCATTTTACAAGATTTCACCTAGACACAACCACACCATCACCACATTCAGACCAATGAAACATTCCTACCCTAAATAAACATGTCCCTAGTTACTCCTCCCCTATGAGCTAGTGCACCTCAAAGAAGAAACTACCTCAAAATCTTCATTAAAAACATAGAACACAAGAGTAAGGTCTGAATACAAACATTTAACCACTATGAAATTACACCAATAAGGCACTATTTTACCCAGGGAGATCCAATCAAAACACCCTCGATCTGATCATTTCCATTGTAACGACCTGAAATTTTGAATAAATCTTGTTTCCTAATTTTGTGTGTTATTTTTTTTATACTCAACAAAAATGTTTCATTTGATAACATGAGTATAATTAAAATGAGACCATTGGGTTTTTGACTGTTATATGACCATTGGTCAATATGCCGCCGGAAACTAAATGTTTTGATTATTGTCTCTAAATACAAGTAATCTTGGTTAATTAATATAGAATGAAGATTCGATGGCCTCACCCAGTAGTCTTGGACCAATCGAAGCCCATCTAACAGAACTTGGGAAGGAGGTAGCACCAACGGGCTTTGCTCTGGACCAAACCCAAGACGAACTTCATCGTGTGAAGTTAGAACGGAATCGCCTTCGCGATAAGTTCAAAATGATAGAAATTACTACTCGTGCGATGTTGGCCAAGCCTCCCTCGGATTCTCTCACCTTATCAAACCTTACAGTTAAGTCCTATGCTGGTGTGATAAGGGGCTATGTAAGGAGACCATAACTGTCTTGTGTAATCCTTTGTATTAAATAAAAATTTTGATTTCTTCTTATGATGATGTTGATGAATTTTCAAATGACCGGAGAAATATAGTATGCAAATTTTTGATGAATTTTAGAAAAAGGATATTTTAAAAAATGTTTATGTAAACCTTAAATAATTAAAAATGTGTAATGATTTTCAAAAAATGGTCTTCTACAACTACGTCCAGTACAAAATTTAGAGTTTAATAAGATCAACATGATTTTTGATGAATAGTAAATTATGAATAGTGATTTTTGGCTTAGGATTAGTAATGTGACCAAATGGATTAGTAATCTCACTTAAATAAAGCATTAATATAATATATGCACCTTGATTAAGTAATTTGATTCAATAAAATGGTTAAATAACGGTTTCATATATTATTATTCAAGTATTAGTTTTTTTTGGGTGAATAGTGTTTTTAATTAAAAATTTAATTAAAAATATTTAGAAAATTATTTTTATAAAATGGATTTCATTTTTGAACTCAGAGCGTCGATATTATGTTATGGTAATTTTTGGGGAGTTTTCTAAAAAAAATGAATTTTCGGTGAATAGTGTATTTATTTAAAAATTAAATTAAAAATATTTAGAAAACTATTTTTATAAAATGGAGTTCATTTTGGTAATCAGAGCATAGATATTTTGTTAAGGTGAAATTTTGGGAATTTTCTGAGAAAGTTGAATTTTCAGTGAATAGTAAAAATACAGTTTTAGGGTTTCAGTATGTTTAATGACATCATAAATGTGTCATGATGATGTCATGAGATATTTTATGGGTTGGCCGACCAAAGGTGATGAATTATTGTATTTTGGTCCCCATTTGTCCTAACTTCATGGGAAATAACTTGGGAGAGCACATGGTTTTGAGAAACCCACTTTTGAGGTGTCCCTTGGCCATTAATGCGTTGTCCCATCACTTTCTCCATAAATACCAAGCCATTCTCTCATCCTTTCGACTCCAAAATCATTCTCAACGAATTTATGGTCTCCTTACCTCCCAAGGAATCCTCCCAAGGTGCCCCCAAGCCCTCAAGGTCCAAACCATTGAGTTTTAAGAGTTACGTTTTAAGGTAAGGGATCTGACCTCTCTCTTTCTTTTCAAGTAATATCTTTTATGTCATTCCTTTTATGCTCCATGTTCTTATGTTGGAGTATGTTCTTTTATATTAATTTTACTGTACTTTTTATGTTCATATGATGAGAGACCCCCCCTTACTGTCATCTTTTCATCTTATGAATGTTTAAGTGGCGGGTTAGGCTGCCAAAATTTTTGTAATGGATTATTTCACCCTTCTCATTTTCAAGTTCTATTTTCCTGTCAAGTATTTAAAGTTCCATTTTATTATGTTTTGATATGATCTCTATATCATTCAAACTAATCTTTTATGATCATATGATGAGAGACCCCATTTTATCTCTTCAATTCAGTATTTTGATGTTTTAAGTGGCGCCTTTAGGCTGCCGAATTTTTAAGGGATCCGTTCGCCTTTCTCATTTTTCAAAGATATACTTTCATGTAATGTATTTAAAGTTCATTTTGTATTATGTTGGGGGTATGATCTCTATATCTATCATACTGATATTTTATGTTCATATGATGAGATACCCTATTTGATCTCATCAATTCATTTTTGTTGAAGTTTAAGTGACGCTGTTGGGCTGCCGAATTTTTAGAAGAGAAATCTTATTTTTGTCTTCCTTTCATGTTCTTAATTTCATATGGTATATCATTCACATTTCATTACCATGTTCTCAAAACCTTTATATTCTGTCCCTATACTATTTTATGGGTCATTTATGAATATTTGACCCATGTCCCCTCTCTTTTCAATGTTTTCTGAAAACTCGTAACATAGCCGTTATGCTGTATAATTTTCATCTCAAAATGCCTCTCTCTTTTCTCAAAATTATTTTATTTCATAAAGTGAATACTCAAATCTCTTATTTATAAAAGGGTATTCACATATATATCAAAATTTTCTATTTTAAATTCTGGGATTTACACACATGAAACCCGCTCTCCCCTTCCGTGGGTTTTAAAGTGACACAAAGATCATGTCTTTAAAGTAGTTTTTGAAACGTTATGATTATGAAATGAAACCCATTTCTTTTATGCTATATGGGTTTTTTATGAAATTATTGATGATGATATATCTGGATCACATGTTATAAAGACAAATTTAAGGGTGCTCCCTGATAGTGCTCCAATGCATTGGGTAATGATGTAACCACTAGAGATTACAATTTTCATGATATCTTGGTGAATAACCTTGGTAATTTTTAAATGACACCTTGGGGATGGACCTTGGTGATATTTTCATGATTTTCTTTTTTAAATGATATAGCCACATCTTCAAGTTATGAAAAATTTTATTTTTTTTATGATATGCCTCATGATTTCTTTCTCATGCCTTAAAGTTCTTTTCATGACCTTATTGAAGTATCTCAAGTTCACATGTAAAATGTTTCTATTGTTTCCTTTACTGGGCCTTATGCTCACCCTTTTTTTGATGTATGTCCCCAGGTTATGAGATGTAGTAATGAACCTAAGATGAACATAAGAAGAAGCCTTTCAAGTGTTTAAGAATAATTTTTTCTGTTTCATGTATTAAGTTCCTGGTTTCCAAGACACTAAACCTTAAAGATCCTCAATTTTTTAATGTAATGAAAGTTTATGTGAAAAAAGGCGGGATGCTATAGTTGGTATCAATGTATTGTTTAGTTATTTGTGGAAATTAGGGTATGAAAACTTTAGGAAGACCCCTATAGAAAAGTTTAAATATAGGAAATCTTCTTGGTATTTTGGTGAGTATTGAGTATGGGGTTGCCAAGCAAATACATCCCTGTCTGGATACAAGAAAGTAGAGTCGGCTCTGGCACAATTGTACATAGGGGTAAAACCTGAAAACACAGCTTTGAGCTAGACTCGAACGGGAACTGATACATGACAATGGGCCTTTCTTCACTCTTGGTTACGACACTCCCGGGGGATATGCTTTGGTAAATTCATAAGCTTAGTATGAACCATTATTAAAGGAACAAATATAAAATAAAATAAAGATTCACATAAGAAGATATGATCATGGATAAACTATATTGGAACCTAGGGGATCAGAAGTTAGGGTATAATATTCTTCTACAAGTTATCCTTATATGCTTTATGTTCCTTTTCATGATTATTGGCTAAGTATTTAAGCCCACAATTGTACTTTATTTTCTTAGTTAATGGCGGGAAATGGAAGAACATGTCCCAGCAACCAATGAGATAGGAAATGTGACTATTTCCGTATTAATATGAAAGAGATGATTAGGGGATTAAAAGATGATTATTATTTTGGAAGATGTTCACTATTTTGGGAACCCTATTTGATCGAGGTAAATAGATTACTATGGTATTTTCTTACAGGAGTAAGGTTGACTTATATTTTGATGAATCAACGAATTTAAGGTGAAATGATGGTACTATAGGTTACTTATGGAAATGATTGACCTATCTTGGGAAAATATGTTTAGGTTAGTTACTTTGGTTATAAGATGTTAGGAGTGGTTGATGTTGTTTGGAGATGAACGATAAAGTTTATCTTGGAAGACTATGTTATCAAGTCCTTGTATTTGGGTTTCAATCTTAGTTTGGGTTATTTTGAGGAATTTTAAGGACAGTTACTTACGGAATGGTCTATGATGTACTCTGGGTAGTACTGTGGAACTTTGAAGATTTAAAAGTAGTTTCCCTTCCTATGGGAATCTTTCTTTTTGAAGAGTTGTTTTATCTTACCCTTTCTGTTTTTGGGATAAATGTTTAAAGATAGATAGTTTTTCTTTTGCGGAATACGTGATTCTCTAGAAGATTATTCTTGTGTTTTGATGAGACCAAGTAGTTTTTAATGCTCATTGTTTGAAGAAAAGATTATTTTTGGTAGAAACTTATTAAAGGATGAAACTCTACATAAAGGTAGGTATATTTCATTATATTTTTGTTCTATATAGTAAATGAATTCCTCAAAATTATGAAAAGAAATGTAAAACAAAAACGTTGTTGGTTTACGTTTCCTACTAGGTAATCAAAGACCATTTACACACATCATAAGTTTGGGATTTTCTTATGGTTAACATTCTCCTAATCATGTTTTCTATCACTCTTCCTCAGAACATGACCCTTTGTTTTCTCCTCCATGTCCATGTTTTTCTACATGGAATCCTAGTGTTGGTTAACTCGGGTGACCTTTGTACTTCCCTTTCTTTCTTTTAAAGTAATAGTTTTACTGACTCATTTTCCGATGTGGGACATTCAATGAAATTTCAAAACCCAATTTTAAAAATTGAGAGGACACAATTTCTTAAGGGGGGAAGATTGTAAAGACCCGAAATTTTGAATAAATCTTGTTTCCTAATTTTGTGTGTTATTTTTTTTATAGTCAACAAAAATGTTTCATTCGATAACATGAATATAATTAAAATGAGACCGTTGGGTTTTTGACTGTTATATGACCATTGGTCAATATGACCGCTGGAAACTAAATGTTTTTATTATTGTCTCTAAATACAAGAAATCTTGGTTAATTAATATAAAAAGAAGATTCGATGGCCTCACCCAGTAGTCTTGGACCAATCAAAGCCCATCTAATAGAACTTGGGATGGAGGTAGCACCACTGGGCTTTGATCTGGACCAAACCCAAGCCGAACTTTATGGTGTGAAGTTAGAATGGAATCACCTTCCCGAGAAGTTCAAAATGATAGAAATTACTACTCGTGCGATGTTGGTCGAGCCTCCCTCAGATTCTCTTACCTTAGCAAACCTTACAGTTAAGTCCTATGATGGTGTGATAAGGGGCCATGTAAGGAGACCGTAACTGCCTTGTGTAATCCTTTGTTTTAAATAAAAATTTAGATTTCTTCTTATGATGAAGTTTATGAATTTTCAAATGACCGGATAAATATAGTATGCAAATTTTTGATTAATGTTAGAAAAAGGATATTTAAAAAAAATGTTTATGTAAACCTTAAGTAATTAAAAATGTGTAATGATTTTCAAAAAATGGTCTTCTACAATTATGTTCAGTATGAAATTTAGAGTTTAATAAGATTAAAATGATTTTTGATGAATAGTAAATTATGAATAGTGATTTTTTGCTTAGGATTAGTAATGTGAAAAAATGGATTAGTAATCTCACTTAAATAAAGCATTAATATAATCTAGGCACCTTGTTTAAGTAATGTGATTCAATAAAATGGTAAAATAATGGTTTCATATATTATTATTCACGTATTAGTTTTTTCGAGTGAATAGTGTTTTTTAATTAAAAATTTAATTAAAAATATTTAGATTTTTTTTTGTAAAATTGATTTCATTTTCGAACTCAGAGCATCGATATTATGTTATGGTAATTTTTGGGGATTTTTCTGAAAAAATGAATTTTCGGTGAATTGTGTATTTATATAAAAATTAAATTAAAAATATTTAGGAATTCTTTTTTATAAAATGGATTTCATTTTGGTAATCAGAGCATAGATATTTGGTTAAGGTGAAATTTTGGGATTTTTCTGAGAAGGTTGAATTTTCAGTGAATAGTACAAATACAGTTTTAGGGTTTCGGTATGTTTAATGACATCATAACTATGTCATGATTATGTCATGATATATTTTGTGGGCTGGCCGACCATAGGTGATGAATTATATTATTGGGGGCCCCATTTGGCCTAACTTCATGGGAAATATCTTGGGAGAGCACATGGTTTTGAGAAACCCACTTTTGAGGTGTCCCTTGGCCGTTAATGCATTGTCCCATCACTTTCCTTATAAATAGAAAGTCATTCTCTCATCCTTTGGACTCAAAAATCATTCTCAACGAAGTTCGGGTCTCCTCACCTCCCAAGGAGTCCTCCCAAGGTGCCCCATGCCCTAAAGGTCCAAACCTTTGAGTTTTAAGAGTTACGTTTTAAGGTAAGGGATCCGACCTCTCTCTTTCTTTTCAAGTAATCTCTTTTATGTCATTCCTTTTATGCTCCATGTTATTATGTTAGAGGATGTTATTTTATATTCATTTTACTGTCTTTTTTATTTTCATATGATGATATACCCCCCCTTACTCTCATATTTTCATTTTATGAAAGTTTAAGTGGCGCCGTTAGGCTGCCAGAATTTTTGTAACGGATTCTTTCACCCTTCTCATTTTCAAGTTCTATTTTCTTGTCAAGTCTTTCAAGTTCCTTTATATTATGTTTGGATATGATCTCTATATCTATCACACTGATCTTTTATGATCATATGATGAGATACCCCATTTTATCTATTCAATTCAGTATTTTGAAGTTTTAAGTGGTGCTGTTAGGCTGCTGAATTTTTAAGGGATTCGTTCGCCTTTCTCATTTTTCAAAGATATACTTTCATGTCAAGTATTTCAAGTTACTTTTGTATTATGTTGGGGTATGATCTCTATATCTATCATACTGATCTGTTATGTTCATATGATGAGAGACCCTATTTGTTATCATCAATTCATTTTTGTTGAAGTTTAAGTGATGCTGTTGGGCTGCCAAATTTTCATAAGAGAAATCTTATTTTTGTCTTCCTTTCATGTTCTTCATTTCATATGGTATATATTTAAAATTTCATTACCATGTTATCAAATCCTTTATATTCTGTCCCTCTATTGTTTTATGGGTCATTTATGAATATTTGACCCATGTCCCTTCTCTTTTCAATGTTTTCTGAAAACCCGAAACATAGCCGTTATGCTGTAGAATTTTCGTCTCAAAATGCCTCTCTCTTTTCTCAAAATTATTTTATGTCATAAAGTGAATACTCAAATATCTTATTTATACAGGGGTTTTCACATATATATCAAAAATTTCAATTTTAAATTCTGGGATTTACACACATGAAACCCGCTCTCCCCTTCCGTGGGTTTTAAAGTGACACAAAGATCATGTCTTTAAAGCAGTTTTTGAAACGTTATGATTATGAAATGAAACCCATTTCTTTTATACTATATGGGTTGTTTATGAAATTATTTATGATTATATATGTGGCTCACATGATTAAGAAGGAAAATTTAAGGGTGCTCCCTGATAGCGCTCCAATGCATTGGGTAATGATGTAACCACTAGAGATTACAATTTTCACGATATCTTGGTGAATAACCTTGGTAATTTTCAAATGACACCTTGGGGATGGACCTTGGTGATATGTTCATGATTTTTTATGTTAAATGACATAGCCACATCTTCATGTTATGAAAAATGTTATTTTTATTATGATATGCCTCATGATTTTTTTCTCATGCCTTAAAGTTTTTTTCATGACCTTATTGAAGTATCTCAAGTTCACATGTAAAATATTTATCTTGTTTCCCTTACTGGGCCTTCTACTCACCCTTTCTTTTGATGTATGTCCCCAGGTTATGAGATGCAGTAATGAACCTAAGATGAACATAAGTAGAAGCCTTTCAAGTGTTTAAGAATAATTTTTTTGTTTCATGTATTAAGTTCCTGGTTTCCAAGACACTAAACCTTAAAGATCCTCAGTTTTTTTAATGTAATGAAAGTTTATGTGAAAAAAGGGGGGATTCTATATCCATAATTAATCACCCAAATCACATAGTGATATCACACCCCATTCATCAAATATCTAATGGTGAAATAATCCATACATCGCTTGGGGGGATATCCAGATTCCAACCACATCTAACATTCTACATTGGTCCATATCAATAGGTCCAACAATCTTAGTCCAATTCCAAACGTCTGAAAGGCCATACTCAAGCATAACCTTCATCTCAAAGTACTCAATCGGTCAATACTCAAGCCAAAGACTATTACCAAAACAAAAAACCATCAAAACTCTCATATGCGACCCTCAAACATAAACTACCACTCACTTAATAAACCTATAAATTTATCTTCATGGTTCTACCTACCATAAACTTATCTCTTCACCACTAGTTATGTTACTGATGATCACTTCCACCATCGAAAAGAGACGAACAGGACCTCAACTCAAGTTTCGTAACTTACCTGATGAATTTACCAACTCACAATACAAAAGAAAAGATCATTAATGGGTGTTATTTAGTTCACTATTATAATTTTGAACCACCACCTTATTGTTTTGTGGTAGTTCTTAAAACTGTTAGCTATTTTATGGTTTCAAATAAAATAGTGGTAGTTTATTTTATTTTATAGTAGATATTTTATGTTTCATTTTGGTAGAATTTAGTGGTGGATTGTTGTCTAATTAGATACCATTTATTAGAATTTTTTTTCTAGGAATATAAATAAAATAAAATAAACCACTGAAAATCATTTAGTGGCAACAATTATATTCTAAACTGCTACAAAATACGTTCAATATAATATATTTAGCAACAATTACAACAAACTACTTCTAAATATATTTTTATTATTTTAATAAAAACTATATAAAATAATATATATGTATGAAAAAATACATGCTCAAAACTCAGACAAAATTATATGATAAAACCATCATTCATACATCACACATCCCACCATATACAAACAACCACAATCATCATAACCCAAGCCTCAATCATCCCAAACATCAAAAAATACATTGGTAATAAATATATACATATAAAATATCTTAAAAAACAACCCATTCCAAATTTAAAACCATGCCACAACCTCTGATGCATCTGTCTGCCTCTATAACATATCATCAACTGAAGCCGACCACGTCATCTCATTAGTTGTAACAAAAAATGAAACAAAAATTAAACCCAACCATAATAAATAAAAATTACTATAGAATAAATGATAAAATATTAACATACAGAGGACACTAATAAACATCACAAATTCCTTATAAAAATGACATGGATCAGAATGGTCAACATCCAGTATACTTCTGATATCTTCCCCCTACAATGAAAACCTGAACATTTTGGAAAAGAAATTTGAAAGAGAAAATCCAAATAATATATTTAAAATTATGCACATAAAATTTATCATTTTTAATCAAATCAAAGTAATTTTGATATAAAAAATTTTATATAATGAAACATCTTTTAAAAATAGAAATATACTTATTTAAAATAAGATTTAACACATTAAACTGAAAAGGGGCAAGTAAATCTTCAAATTTATTTTTAATGTTATGTGCATCATGCTTGAAATGTATTTAATTTTTTTTGAATATGTTGATATAAAAACATGTCCTATGTATCCAAAAAACCAATTTTTGGTTTTCCCATGGTTTTCAATCAATATAATGTTGTTTGGTATAGTTTTGACCATTCCACGCATCATTTAGTGTTCTGAAACACTAAAAACTCATTTAAAACTATAATGGTTAAAACATCATTCAGAATGACGTTTTGTTGGTTCATATATTTAGATATTAAATCTAAAGTAATTGTACCTTAATTTCAGGACAATCCTACATCTTTTTCTTGGTTTTGACCATTCCATACATGTTTTGGTGTTTTAAAACACCAAAACGTTGTTTCATCTATAATAGTAAAACCATTTTTTGGAATGATGTGCTATTGGTTCCTACATTTCAAAAATAAACATATTGTGGGTTAATCTTAATTTAGGACAATAAAATGTCCTGTTATTTGATTTGAAAATTCCTAACATGTTTTAGTGTTTTAAAACACTAAAAATACATTTATGGGAAAAATGGGAAAACCGCCACTTGGAATGACATGTCATTAGTTAATACATTAAAAATTTAAATATACATTCATTTTCCCTTTATTTATGGAAAATTTTATTTTATTTTCCTATTTTTGACCATTCCACGTAGGTTTTAGTGTTTTAAAAAACAAAAAACACTTTTATAGTGATAATGGGAAATCTGTCATTCGAAATGATGTGACATCAATTCCAACATTTCACAATTAAATCTATGGTGGTTTTGCCCTGATTTCCTGAAAATATGATATCGTTTTTCTAGTTTTATCCCTTTCA
Source organism: Viscum album (assembly GCA_963277665.1). Taxonomy (NCBI): domain Eukaryota; kingdom Viridiplantae; phylum Streptophyta; class Magnoliopsida; order Santalales; family Viscaceae; genus Viscum; species Viscum album. Next base: position 538,760,077 of record OY728121.1, read on the forward strand.
CAATCATTTTAGTGTTTTAAAACACAAAAAATATATTTAATTTTTTAACAGGAAACCCGTTATTTGAAATGATATTCCATTAGTTCCTACATTTCACAATTAAAAAGGTGGACATTTTACCATAATTTTAGGACAATATGGTGTGGTTTTCTATGTTTTACTATTCAATACATGTTTTAGTGTTTTAAAACACTAAAAATACTTTTATTACAAGAATAGGAAAACTGTCATTCATAATGACATTCCATCAGTTCCTCAATTTCAATATTAAATCAATAGTGAAATTTGGACCAAAATTAAATCTATAGTCATTGTCTCTTAATTCTAGGAATCTATCATTTTGAATGAAACACCATTAGTTCCAAAATTTCAAAATTAAATCTATAGTCATTGTCTCTTAATTTTAGGAAAATTGGACATTTTTTCTTAGTTTTGACTGTTTGACACATGTTTTAGTGTTTTAAAACACATAAAATGAATTTTTAGACATAGTGGGAAGACTGACATTCCTTATGATATTACATTAGTTCTTAAATTTTAAAATTAAATATAAGGGTTTCCCATAAATTTAGTATAACCAAACATTATTTTTCTATTCTGACCATTACCTGCACATTTTTGTGTCATAAAACACTAAAAATGTGTTTACAGATAGAACAATAAAAATTTCATTCAGAATATTGTTCCATCAGATACTACATTTCACAATTAAATATATTTTCATTTCCCCCTAATTTTAGGGAATCTGATTAAGTTGGGTAGTTTGGGATGTTCTATGCATGCTTTAGTGTTTTAAAACACTAAAACATGTTTATGACCATAAAATGAGAAAATTAATTTAGAATGAAATTATTTCAGTTCATACATTTCAAAATTAAATATAAGGCCCCAGCCTTAAACCATACTTAATATTGAATTAAATGAATAATTCACATTTAGGATCTTTTCAGGTTTAGAGTTTTAGAGAATTAGGACATAACTATTACATCTCAAAAGATTACAAAGTAGACACTTCTACTACGTTTCCATAGAATAAAACTCTTAAAAAGAAACATGTCTAGTTCCATGTTTTAGATAGCATGAATTTTCCTTGATCCCATCCTTGACCCTATTCCACATTAAGTCCTGTGAAAAACATTTCAAAAACTTGGGGTGAGCAGAAAAAGCTCAGTAAGGGATACACAAAGAATGAAAACTGTTAGTTTATCAAAATAAAAAGTAAACCATGTATACTTTATCAAAGTAATACTTTTCCCCTTTATGAAGTAGTAAAACCTCTTCACTGAATAAAAGATCATTACATACATTTTTGCAACCAAAATATTACCACAAAACCCATATAAAGATCACATAACATATAAAGGTAACTTGGGACATAAACATACTTAAATGGAATAACCATACGGTCGAATTCCACACATATCACTTAATGGAATAGCCATACAGACGACTTCCATACCCAATGCATTGGAGGTTATAACGTAACCACCCATCCTGGTATTCACGACACCACCCGTCATATGGTTTATCACGTAACCACCCGTCTAATGTCCAAGTACCATTATAAAATCATAAGACATAAAACAAATATAATGGAAAGAAAACATTTCCACACTTTGATCACAATATATCACTAAAATATATTGACATAAAAAATCCACTATAAATTCCATTTTCAATACCAAAATACATAAAAGAGTATATGGTATTTATTTCATTTTGAAAACATCATGGCTTGTTGAGGAAGCCAAAGACCAAATAATACTCGCGGCGGCAGAAACGGTCGTTGTCACTGCATACGTTAAAATAAACATTCCTTTTTTTTTTGTTTAGTAAAACGCTTCGTAGAAAAGTATTCCTTTTGTATAAAAGTAAAATTCAAAGGGGTTTACACACCGTATAAAGGAAAGTTGTTTATAAAACAAAATATTCCTCAATAAAAGGAGATTGAGACGAAGTCCCTTACCCCGGGTCTGACTAGACTCGATCGTTCTTTAACATCCTGAATAATAAACTTGAGTTAATTTATACTTGCATTAGAACCTTTTTCAAGCTTACTATTCATTTTAAATCAATTAATTCCATGTTATAAGCATTATGTAATCATTTATGTTAATAATGTTTGTTTTGTCGATATTTGGTTCTTAAGTCGAAAGTGGACTTCTTACAATTACATGTTGTTCGTGTGGCCAAAGGTTCATTATATCCAGAATGATATTCATGATTTGGATATCATATATATCATATATATCCAGAATATACATGTAATTATAATATTAAATAATCATTTATAGGAAAGAAATGAAATGCACCGTTCATGGAGACGGTAAGTCGTACGTACGCATGAACGCTACTTTCATTTCTATGTCATATTAATGGAATTAAAACTAAATTTGAGGTATGTACATTTTAATTCCAGAATTATATTAATCACTATGATGTAACAAAGATCATAGATATCCATTATATATATGTACTTATAATAGTACATTACATTTGTGGATAAGAAATGAAATGCACCGTTCATGGAGACGGTAAGCTCTACGTACGCATGAACGCTACTTTAATTTCTATCTCAAAATTTAATGGAGTGAAATAATAATGATATAAAGGTATATTATAATTCCAGTATAATATCATATATACTATAATTATATCCATCCTTTATACATCCCACGTATGGCATTAACGAATCAAAACACTTTGAGAGGGCGGTAGTCCGCACTTCCTAAAATGAAGATATCGCGTATACCCATAATGTAAACCATAAAGGTGTGACATAAATGAAAAATACAGAAGATTAAGGAAAACATAAACATATTATATATCATATATAAATATAGTAACATCTTAATGGCCACCTTTGAAGGTGTTAGAAGAATATTGAACAATCATCATTTCATGAGGCAGAAATTCGCCATCCACGGGAACAGTATGCTCTTTAACAATTAGATGAAGGTGTGTGTAAGGGTAGCTAGAATAATTCTTATAAAAACATCCTATTATATCTAGGATACTGTTTTTGTTACAAAATAAATGAAAAAAAAGAGTTTAGGGGGTTGGAGAAGAAAAATAAAACAAAAGAACACAAGTGAAGACATTACCTTAAAAACCGGTAACTCTTTTTGATTTGAGCTCAAAGGAATCCTTGGGAAGACTTCTGTAAAAAGTGAGGGTTCTAGGAGTAAGAGAGGGATGTGGAGAGACAAAAATATCGAGATTGTCCGAACCAAAGGCTTGAGAGGCGTGGGTTATGCGGTAGAGGTGGGGGCCTTTTATAAGAGGAGAGAAGGGGCACTCTTGGAAAGTTATAAAAGTTTACTTTATTATAAAATGATTTTAGGATTTTAAAGGTCCCACATTGATATAATTCGAGGATAAGGTGATAAGGGTTCGAAATCCACCAATCAAATAGGTTTTTGATAGTGTAAGTCTTAGATTTTACATTATCTTTTCATTTTATTTAAATCGTTAAATAATGAGGTAATCACTACATCATCATGGTGTCATAAATAATTTAATTTATTTAATTTATAAAAATAATAAAGAAAATATCATGATGTAGGAAATATTTTTAGATTTATAATAAATATTTATAGTAAAAACTATGACCTGTATAACCCCATATAAGAATTGTTTTAGTAAAACAACACATGTTTGTGACATTTTAATTTTAACATTAAATAAAAAGGTATTAATGTCATTTTTCTACCAAAGTGGCTCCATGGGGTCCCCAAGTTGACCCATGGATTGTCTTTGTCGGACATAACACATCCAATGTGGGTAGGACATGTTTCTAGGTCATTTCATAATATTAAAACATTATTTTTACCTTAAACTACACTAATTACCTCTAATCGGGATTAAAAACTTAAAAGTTACTATTCACCAAAAAATTAATTTTATCCCATTGAACCACATTTTTCTTATTAATGAAGACCATGTAAGTCGGATTTTTGAAATTCAAAACACAGAGGTGGTAACATTTCATTTAAATGAAAAATCAGTTTTTTAAGTACCACTTAGTGGTTTCACTATTCATCAAAAATTGAAGTTTTTCAGAAAAATTCCAAAACTTCACCCTAAGCTATATTTGATATTCCGAATTCGAAAATGATTTATATTTTCCAAAATTCAAAACATATAAGTTTCATTAATTAATTTAATAATTAATTCTCGCTTTCAGATCAAATAGCGTGTTTTTATGAAACAATAAGTATCAAAAGATTGACACTAGTTTAAGTCCAATTTCAAAGTGAAATTAATTTCAATGACCACTATTGGATTAAATGGTAAAAATATATTCTAATTGAACTCTAAAAAAAATTCCAAAGATAATCTAATCATATAAATAAATTAGATTAAAAAGAGGTTTTGAATTAAAATACAACATTTTTCGCTATTCATTACAAAAATGAACTTTATCAGAAAAAATACCAAAAATTTACACAATGTAAATTTTGATGTCCCTATTATAAAAAAGAGTTTTATTTGGTCCAATAGAATGTATAACAGTGCCAAAACTATATTTAATGACAGTTCTCCATCAAAATGCGATAAGTGAACCTTTAGTGAAAGTTAGGGTATAAATGCCTAAAATTGAATTCTTTTCATATTTTAAGCCTTTATCTTTTATTGGATAAATGTAAAAACATTTAAAAACATATATAATCATATTTTAGTTATTTATATCCATTCCTGCCAACACAATGACCACATGTTAACTACCATTTAAAATAATATTATTTTATTACTAGTGTGCAACGTAAGATTTCAATGAAACTCTTTGTTGCGTATCGGGTACGCTATCGAACATATCAACCCCTTTAAAGTAAAATTAATATTTAATTCATAAATATTAATAAATAGGAAAATGATTTATTCTTTATTTACCTGGGATGTTACATCCTTCCACCCTTTTTGGGAATTGCGTCCTCGCAATTTTATTCACTTATCAAAATAAATGGGGGTATTTATCCCTCATAGCATTTTCAGATTCCCACGTTGCCTCTTCAACCATATGGTTTTTCCAAAAAACCTCTACCTGGTGAGTTACCTTATTTTGCAACACTTTATCTTTTCGGTCATGAATCTGGACTGTTTGTTCTTCATAAGAGAGATTCTCTTCCAACTGAACTACCTCTTGGCTCAAAACATGAGATGGATCTGGCATATACTTTCTCAACATCGAAACATGAAAAACATTGTGCACCTGAGATAAACTCGGAGGTAAATCCACTCGGTAAGAAACTGATCCAACTCTCTCCAGAATTTCATATGGTCCAATGAACCCTGGACATAGCTTTCCTTTCTTACCAAATTGCATCACACTTTTCCATGGTGAAACTTTGAGAAAAACATGATCACCTACCTCGAAAGATAGATCTTTCCTCCGGTTATCCACATAACTCTTCTGCCTGCTCTGAGCTATTTTCATGTGTTTCTGAATCAACTGAACTTTTTCTTCCATCTCTTCTACCAATTCTGGTCCCATCAGCTTCCTTTCACCCACTTCATCCCAAAATGTTGGAGTTCGACACCGCTTCCCGTATAATGCCTCAAATGGTTCCATCTGTATACTGGAATGAAAACCGTTATTATAAGAAAACTCAACCAAAGAAAGATGTTAGTCCCAACTTCCCTGATAATCCATCAAACAAGCACGTATAATGTCCTCTAATGTCTTAATTGTTTGTTCTGACTGCACATCTGATTGTGGATGAAAAGCTGTACTAAAATTTAATTCAGTACCCAGCGACTTCTGAAGGCCCTTCCAAAAGATAGAAGTAAACATGGGATCATGATCAGACACAATGGAGAGGGGAACTCCATGTAACCTTACTATCTCTTTAAGATACAAATGGGAAAGTTGATCTAGGGAAAAAGTATCTCGTATAGCAATGAAATGAGCAGATTTAGTCAAGTGATCAACAATAACCCAGATTTCATTATTACCTCGAGGTATCTTCGGCAATCCCACAACGAAGTCCATGGATATATTCTCCCATTTCCACTCTGGTACTGGTAAAGTCTAAAGCATCCCTTTCAGTAACTGTCGCTCTTCTTTAACCTGCTGACAAGTCAAACACTTCACAGTAAAATCAGCAGTATCTCTTTTCTTTCCATCCCACCAGTAATACTCCCGTAGATCTCCGTACATCTTAGTACTTCCAGGATGAACTGAAAAAGGAGAACTACGAGCTTCACATAATAACTCCCTCTTCAACTGTGAATCACAAGGCACACAAAATCTCTTCCCAAATCTCAAAACACAATCATTATCAATGTTGAATTCATGCAACTTACCCTTCTGAACCAGCTCTACATTTTTCTGCAACGCACTGTTTTGCTTCTGTGCTGGCTTGATTCTGTCTGATAGAGAAGATGTCACTTATACCTGAAACAAAACAGAAGGACTTCCTGCACAAACAACTTCCATGTCCAAGTTTATCAAATCAAAAACCAAAGGATCTCGTTCCAATCATAGCATGGTTAATGAAGCATTACTTTTTCAACCCAAGGCATCAACCACTTTATTTGCTTTTCCCGGATGGTAATGAATTGTACAATAATAATCCTTGATTAATTACATCCATATCCTCTGTCTCATGTTCATTTCTTTCTGAGTGAATATATACTTGAAACTTTTGTGATCAGTATATATTTCACACCTTACTCCATACAAATGATGCCTCCAAATTTTTAGAGCAAAAACAACAGCATCTAATTCTAAATCATGTGTAAGGTAATTTACCTCATGAGTTTTCAACTAACATGAAGCATATGCAATTACCTGATCATTCTGCATAAGGACACAACCAAGTCCCTTGAACAAAGTATCACTATAAATAACAAACTCACCGTTCCTGGAAGGAAGTGGCAAAACTGGAGCATTCCCCAATCTTCTTTTCAACTCCTCCAGTAATAACCTGATTCAACTGAGCCATCAGTTTTGTAAACTGGTCAATTCTAATTCTGACCATCTCTGGATGCAGATTCGAAAGGTCATTATACTCTGTATTCCTTCCAAGAATAGCTGCTCTGTTTCCTCTATGGAAAACCATTCTTATCACAGAAATTTCTTAAGAGAAGCAACATGGTAATCTTTAAATGTTATATCATTTCAATCATACCATAAATTAATTTATTATTTAACAATTTTCTAACTCATAAAGTTTCCTAAACCAACCTCTGATACCAACTATAAGGCCCCGAACTTAAACGTTACTTAATATTGAATTAAATGAATAATTTACATTGAGGATCTTTTCAGGTTTAGAATTTTAGAGAATTAGGACATAACTATTAAATCTCAAAATATTACAAAGTAGAAACTTCTAATACTTTTCCATAGAATAAAACTCTTAAAAAGAAACATGTCTAATTCCATGTTTTAGATAGCATGACTTTTCCTTGATCCCATCCTTGACCCTATTCCACATTAAGTCATGTGAAAAACATTTCAAAAACTTGGGGTGAGCAAAAAAATCTCAGTAAGGGATACACAAAGAATGAAAACTGTTAGTTTATCAAAACAACAAGTAAACCATGTATAATTTATCAAAGTAATACTTTTCAACTTTATGAAGTAGTAAAAACTCTTCAATGAATAAAAGATCATTACTTACCCTTTTGTAACCAAAAGTTTACCACAAAACATATATAAAGATCACATAACATATAAAGGTAACTTGGGACATAAACTTACTTAAATGGAATAACCATACTGTCAACTTCCACACATATCACTTAATGGAATAGCCATACGGCCGACTTCCATACCCAATGCATTGGAGGTTATAACGTAACCACCCGTTCTGGTATTCACTACACCACCTGTCATATGGTTTATCACGTAACCACCTGTCCAATATCAAAGTACCATTATAAAATCATAAGACATAAAACAAATATAATGGAAAGAAAAAATTTCCAGACTTTGATCACAATATATCACTCAAATATATTGACATAAAAAATCCATTATAAAATCCATTTTCAATACCAAAATAAATAAAAGAGAATATGGTATTTATTTCATTTTGATAACATCACATCTTGTTGAGGAAGCCAAAGACCAAATAATACTTGCGACGGCGGAAAAGGTCGTTGTCACTGCGTACGTTAAAAGAAACATTCCTTATTTTTGTTTAGTAAAACGCTTCGTAGAAAAAGATTCCTTTTGTATAAAATTAAAATTCAAATGGGTTTATACACCGTATAAAGGAAAGTCGTGTATAAAACAAAATATGCCTCAATGAAAGGAGATTGAGACGAAGTCCCTTACCTCGGGTCCGACATGACTCGATCGTTCTTTAACGTCCTGAATAATAAACATGAGTTAATTTATACTTGGTTGAGAACCGTTTTTAATATTACTATTCTTTTATATCAATTACTTCCATGTTATAAGCATTATTTAATCATTTAAGTTAATAATGATTGTTTTGTCGATATTTGGTTCTTAAGTCGAAAGTGGACTTCTTACAATTACATGTTGTTCATGTGGCCAAAGGTTCATTATATCCAGAATGATATTAATGATTTGGATATCATAAATATCATATATATCCAGCATATACATGTAATTATAATATTACATAATCATTTATAGGTAATAAATGAAATGCACCGTTCATGGAGACGGTAATCTATACGTACGCATGAACGCTAAATTCATTTCTATGTCATATTAATGTAATTAAAACTAAATGAGAGGTATATAAATTTTAATTCCAGAATTATATTAATCACTTTTATGTAACATACATCATATATATCCATTATATATATATGTACTTATAATAGTAAATTACATTTGTGGATAAGAAATAAATGCACCGTTCATGGAGACGGAAAGCCGTACGTACGCATGAACGCTACATTCATTTCTATCTCAAACATTAATGGAGTGAAATCATAATGATATAAAGGTATATTATAATTAGAGTATAATATAATATATAATATCATTAAATCCATCCTTTATACGTCCCACGTATGGCATTAACGAATCAAATCACTTTGAGGGGGCGGTAGTCCGCACTTCCTAAAATGAAGATATCGCGTATACCCATAATGGAAGCCATAAAGGTGTTCCATAAATGAAAAATAAACAAGATTAAGGAAAAAATAAACATATTAAATATCATATATAAATATAGTGACATATTAATGGCCACCTTTGAAGGTGTTAGAAGAATATTGAACAATCATCATTTCGTGAGGCAGAAATTCGCCATCCACGGAAACAGTATGCTCTTTAACCATTAGATGAAGGTGTGTGTAAGTGTAGCTCGATTATTTATTATAAAAACATCATATTATATTGAAGATACTGTTTTTTTCGAAAAGAAATTAATAAAAAGAGTTTAGGGGGTTGGAGACGCAAAATAAAACAAAAGAACACAAGTGAAGACATTACCGTAAAAACTGGTAACTCTTTTTGATTTGAGCTCAAAGGCTTCATTGGGAAGACTTCTGCCCAAAGTGAGGGTTCTAGGAGTAAGAGAGGGATGTGGAGAGACAAAAAGGGAAGATATTGGCTGAACCAAAGGCTTTATAGGTGTGGGTATGGAGGTAGAGGTGGGGGCCTTTTATAAGAGGAGAGGAGGGACACTCTTGGAAAGTTATAAAAGTTTACTTTATTATAAAATGATTTTCGGATTTTAAAGGACCCACATTGATATAATTCGAGGATAAGGTGATAAGGTTTATAAATCCACAAATCCAATAGGGTTTTGACAAGTGTAAGTCTTTTATTTTACATTATCTTTTCATTTTATTTAAATCGTTAAATAATGAGGTAATCACCGCATCATCATAGTGTGATAAATAATTTAATTTATTTAATGTCTAAAAATTATAAAAAAAATCATGATGTAGGAAATTTTTTATCTTTCTAATGAATATTTATTGTCAAAAATATGACTTGTATAACCCCATATAAGAATTGTTTTAGTAAAACAACACATGTTTGGGACATTTTAATTTTAACAATAAATACAAAGTTATTAATGTCATTTTCCTACCAAAGTGGCTCCATGAGGTTCCCAAGTAGACCAATGGATAGTCTTGGTCGGACATGACACAACCAACGAGGGTAGGACATGTGTCTAGGTCATTTCATAATATTAAAACATTATTTTTTCCTTAAACTACACTAATTACCTCTAATCGCGATTAAAAACTTAAAAGTTACTATTCACCAAAAATTATTTTAATCCCATTGAACCACATTTTTATTCTTAATGACAACCATGTATGTCGGATTTTTGAAATTCAAAACATAGAGGTGGTAAATTTTCATTTAAATGAAAAATCAGTTTTTAAGTACCACTTAGTGGTTTCACTATTCATCAAAAATTGAAGTTTTTCAGAAAAATTCCAAAACATCACCCTAAGCTATATTTGATATTCCGAATTCAAAAATGATTTCTATTTTAAAAAATTCAAAACATATAAGTTTAATTAATTAATTTAATATGTAATTCTTGCTGTCATAGCAAATAGCGTGTTTTTATGAAACAATATGTATCAAAAGATTGACAGTAGTTTAAGTCCAATTTCGAAGTGAAATTAATTCCAACGACCACTATTGGATTAAATGGTAAGAATATATTCTAATTCAACTCTAAAACAAATTCAAAAGATAATCTAATCATATAAATAAATTATATTAAAAAGCGGTTTTGAATTAAAATACAACATTTATCACTATTCATTAAAAAAATGAACTTTATCGGAAAAAATACCAAAATTTTACACAAAGTAAATTTTGATGTCCCGATTCTAAAAAAGAGTTTTATTTGGTCTAATAGAATGTATAAGAGTGACCAAAACGATATTTAATGACGATTCTCCATCAAAAGGCTATAAGTGAACCTTTAGTGAAAATTAGGGTATAAATGCCTAAAATTGAATTCTTTTCGTATTTTAAGCCTTTATCTTTTATTGGATAAATGTAAAAACATTTAAAAACATATATAATCATATTTTAGTTATTTCTATCCATTCCCGCCAATACAACAGCCACATGTTAACTACCATTTAAAATAATATTATTTTATTATTAGTGTGCAAAGTAAGATTTCAATGAAACTCATTGTTGCGTATTGGGTACACTATCGAACCTAGAAAATCCTTTAAAGTAAAATTTATATTTAATTCGTAAATATTAATAAATATGAAAATTATTTATTCTTTATTTACCTGGGATGTTAAATTAAATCTATGGTCTTTTTCCCTTGATTTTAGGGAAATCTGATATTGTTTAAATAGTTTTGACCTGGCCCCCGAAGATTGTTTTTAATGGATTTTGTGCCTTTTATAAGTGTTTACTATGTAATTATGACCAAAACACATGTTGGATTAATGTGGTTTCTATGAATAAAAATAAAAAAACTAAGTGGTGGGTTTCCATTAATTTAAGGACAATCCAACATCATATTTTCGGTTTTTACCATTCCATGTTTGTTTTATGTTTTAAAATACTAAAAACCCATTTACATCCATAATAGTTATTTTTTCATTTTGAATGATGTGTTAGAAGATAATACATTTGAAAATGAAATCTATGGTATTTCCCCTAATTTCAGGGAAATCCCACATTAATTTCTTTCTTTTAACCCTTTAAAACAAGTTTTTAAAGGATTTTTAACTTTCATAAATGTTTACTGAGTAATTTCAATCACACCACATGTGAGATTGATGTGTTGTATTCACATATAAGACAAAAACAACTAATAAGTGGTTGTAGCTTAATTTCAAGAAAATCCAACACCATTTTAGTTGTTTTTACTATAGCATGCATGTTTTAGTGTTTCGATACACCAAGAATATATTTACAGCCATAAAGAGAAGAAAATCATTTGGAATGATGTATCATCAGTTCCAATATTTTAAAATTAAATCTAGGGAAATTTTACACTGATTTTAGTAAAATATGACACCCGTTTCTTAATTTTGGCCCCCAAAATATGTTTTTAATGACTTTTTAGCTTTTATAAATGTTTACCACGTAATTTTGACCACACCACATGTTGTATTGATACAATGTCTTTTTTTACATTTAAAAATAGCTAAAGTTTGGTTTTAACATTATTTCAAATCAATATAATGTCATTTCATATTTTCTTGACTGTTCCACATATGTTTTAGTGATTTAAAACTATAATAACATGTTTAGAGTAATAACAGGAAAACCATCATCCAGAATGAGGTTCCATTAGTTCCTACATTTAAAACTAAAATCCATGTATATTTTCCCAATATTTCAAGAAAATATGACAATTTTTATTTGTTTTTGACCATTCCAAACATGACTCAGGGTTTTAAAAAACTAAAAATAGGTTTACAAACATAATAGATAGACCATCATTTAGAATGATGCGCTGTTACTTACAACATTTTAAAAATAATTCTCTCATAATTTCCCACTAAATTAATAAAAATTGGATAGAGGTTTCCGAGTTTTACCAATCCACGAACATGTTTGTGTTTTAAAACATTAAAAATGCATTTACGACCATAACCCGTCGACTCTGTTTTGGAATGACGTGCCATCAGTTCCTACATTTAAAAATTAAATTTAAGGTTGTTTTACCATGATTTCAAGGAAATAAAATATAATTTTCCTATTTTTTATCCCCTAAGAGTAGTTTTTAAAGGATTTTTTTACCTTTCATAAGTGTTTATCGAGTCAAAACTGAGAAAACAAAATCATATTGTTTTAAAACATATGTATAAAAATCTATAAATTATTTTTCACATGTAGGAATCCACCACATGTCAATATATCACAAGATGTGGTCAGTATAACTCAAAATTAATGTTTTCTATATAAAAGTGTCATTTTGGTTTTATAGGGATGTTGCCTATGTTTTTTACAAACTCCATGGGCGTGTAACAGATTATGGGACATCAAAATGAAAAAACATCTAGGAATAGAAAACATAACACTTTATAAGTATATTTCAAAATTTTACCTATGTATTTTAAATTGGTTATCAAGTAATATTAAATTAATATTACCTTTACATTAGTATCAAAGACCTCATTTTTCCACGTTGTAGGAATATGCCTCTAGTCATTAAAAATAATGGGAAAGCTCACTATCTCTCATGCAAGATGCACAAGAATCTATCCACATATTGCGATAATGTCCTTGGTAGGAACCTCAAACTCTTCAAATGAAATGATAATAATAAAGTCATTCAGGCCCCAAGCATCTGTTGTGTTCATATTTGTATCCCCTCTATGCTTGTCTTTATATCTTTTAAAAATAAATTAAACAATTAAAAAAATTTAATGTTTTTTTTTGAAAAATGAAAGACATTCTAGCAATGGTGACTCACCAATATCCCCTAGCTAGAGGGGTAAATAACTACCTTATCCTAGAAGGTGAATCAGGTTATGGTTTACCAATGAAATCTATAGAAATATCATTCTCACTAGAAGCCTTGGGTATAATATAATCACAAGGATCAACAGAAGATAACTAAAGTGGTGGCGTGCTTCGACATACTGGTCGGCTAGAAACATGATTTTTTTTCGTGACATTCCTTCATTTTAAATGGTTAAGGTATATTAAATATATGAAAAATAAAAAAAAATATTTCTTAAAAAAATTATGAATATCTAGAATTTTTTATATATGTATGGAACACTTATCAGTCAGAAATTTTAATATAATATAATTTGTATTTTTTAAATTCAACTTTATTTATATTAATTACCTTCAGTTATATCTAACTTCATTGTGACAAGTCCTTCATTTTGTACCTCTCTTTCATGCTCTACTATTTCGATATTTTTCAGAAAAAACTATTCAATATTTTGTGCTTCATGAGGCTCACTATCACAAAGAACCAACTAATATTCCCCACCCGTATCATATATGTCCCTCCGCTTTAAGTGTTCAACAAATCTCTAACCTTAATGTATATTATCATTTAAAAAATAAACCATATTCTATTGTGAATCCTGGATAAATTGATCATTCTCCACATTCCCACTAGAATCCTTTATGCAAGAGAATTTATGAAAAGTAAAATGTAAATAATCTTTCATTATACCCTAATAAATGGTGAACCAAATGCACTTGAATAATACAAATGAAAACATTCAAATGTAGTTTAATTCAATTATATCAATCATTTTCCTATAATATCCCACCATGGAAAATGAAAATACACCACTATTTTTATTTTACATTTATTCTTAATGATAAATTTCTTAAAACATGAATCCATGAATATTATATCCATCTAATCTCTTATCCTATCTTTGAGTACCTCAAGGAAAAAACGTCAATTAATTCAATATTTAAGATTTATTATCAAAATTCACAACCCTGAAAAAATATAGATGTTTTTAATATTTACATAGAAAAAATAACTCCATGTCAATAATATGAATATGATTTTATACTTACATGGTTGGAAAACCATTCGACAAGATCCTTATTAATAGTTTTTGTTAATTCCATCTCATTTTGAGATTGAATCCTTAGTTTCCCATTTATTTTCTGTCACAATTATTCAATAAATGGATCTTCAATGAAACAATTGAGTAGAACATATCTATGTGCTATTACTATCTCTAACTCATTAAGTTGGAAGTTTTACCCCTTTCTTATTGGTCTTCCAATATATGGAAATACCGATTATTGATTTTTAGAAATAAAATTAGTGGAGATATCAATAGCACATACAAAATGATTTAATCTAGTCTCAATACCATCAAAATACCGAGAATATAAGTATAATAAATCATCAGCTATGTATCCTTTAGTAATAAATTCCTTTGGTTGATCTTATTTCCTCACATATTATTTCAAATTTTTTGAGTACCCAATGAAAAAAATTAGAAACATATTAAAAAAATTTACACAATGCTTTTATAAAAATGAATTTACCAACGAAAATAAAAAAATATCAACATAAATCTAAATTGGATACATTAATTAATAATGTACTAGTCTACCACGTTTAGATTCATTAACTAAATGAACATTAAAATGAATCAGGACTATGAATAATTAAAGGGTAAATAAAATTTCTAAATGATATATCATCATAACAATTATTTCTTGAAGTTTATCATACTTGGTTGGATTTAATGTTTTTACACATATATATCTGAAAAAGGTACAAAAAACAAGTAGAACCATAATTACTTTTTCAGGTGATGTACTCATAAAATTAAATGAAACTAACTACTCTGTCCACATATGTGATTCATGGATTTTAGACCCATGTAACTTTTGATGTTTTAAGTCAAAAAACCGTGATTTGTTACTTAAATATCCATACATAACTTTTACATTCATTAAAGTATTAAGGAATACATATTTATCAATATTTTTCATTGTAAAAATAATTAAAGGCTACATGGCATTATAATTTTCCAAAAAACCGTGTTTTATATTCTTTTACTCGAAATCCCTATGAGTATTAAGGTGTTCCTTCGATTTACCATGCTCTTTATGAAATGTAAAAATTAGATAATCCTAACTGTTCTTCTCAATATGCATCGCATCATGATTATGATGTATCAAATTATCCTCCCAACAAGAATTTCTAAAAAATGTAATATTTTTCTTTAGTGTTTTGTTCTAGCTTCATCGAATATTGTACCTTGTACCCTTACCACCTTCATTAAACCAACAACATTTCCCAAATTTGGCAATGACATTCATTAGTTGTCCGGAGATTTCAGAACTAGATTTCAACTTTAGTGAATTTACAATTTCAATATCTCCATTGAGTCATGTCTTGTTTAACATGAATTTAGGAGAAGCATCACAAAATCATCGATGACACATAAAACAACCTTTTCATCTACGAGGTGATCATTGAGGTTCAAAATCAAAATTTAAAACTAGACATGCCGAACTGTTATGAGTGTTCCAACCAAATAAATTTCCCAGTCTAGGAAAGTCACTAATTTTCCACATTAAATAATTATGCATTTTAAATTGATGTCTCGTTTAATAATCATATGTTTCCATACCATCGTCCCATAATTCCTACAATTATTTGATTATAGGTTTAAGGTATATATCATTTTCATTTATAGGAATTTTATTACATGAAATAATCATCAAAATAGTGAAAGAATTTTACTTTATACACATCCATGGAGGTATATTATAGGGGAACACAAACATTGTCCAAATGCTATAATACATAGTAATAGTACCAAAAGGTTTGAAAACATTAGAATACAATCCCAAATGTACATTCCTAAGATATGAAGAGAATCAAGGATATAGTGAATCAAGCATCTTCCATGATATTTAATCTTTTGGAAGTCTCATCATGACATTTTTACTATCCTAATCATTCTAATTCATGATGTATGCAGTCTTAGATGACAAGAATAATATTTTTAATCATGGTTTCAAAGTAAAGAAACATAATACCTTTACATGAGTATTATTCTCCTATTTCTTCATTGGGTTTTATTGACTTATACTCTCATTATTTTTCATTTAATTCCATATGCTTGTATAAAATCTTACACGTAATTCTTTATAAAACTCTTTTCCCTAGTATAGCATGAACTCATTAGGGAAATCTTGTATCTTTTTATAATCACGTCCACATTTGTTGATTAATTTCTTCATCTCATAGAATGATGAATGGATCTTAGCTTCATGAAATTCATCATGAATAAACTCTAAATTTAGGGACATTACATTGTTAGTAATTATATAAAGACACTTGATATGATAAAACTTAAGTAGATAAGGCACCTTCGAATACATGGCACACCCTTAGTACAATTCTTGCATCCTGTCTTCAACTAATTCATTAACATCATTTTTTTCACAGATGTTATGAGAGAGATTAGATTTCTCATGATCAACTAATGGTTCTACAGATCTATTGAAATATTTTACATTTTATTTTGCCAAACCAAATGCACAACTTAAAAAATTTGAATATAATTTCTCCTATATATGGAAACATTGTATTTTGTTGACAGTATTGTCATTGTTTTTACATTCCATAACAATTGATTCTCCGTTCCAAATACAACATACATATCGATTAGGAAAATGTTTCCTTATGAAATTATCATATACATTGTTTCTATTAAACCATCACTTGAGTTTATAATTAGGATACAAACATTTTATTATACTATCCATTAATTGGATTTTAATTTTATAATCTAAAAATTATTTCCATCCCTTGGAATATCGAGGTGTGTTTCGAGGAATATTAATCCAACCTTTATCTATATGTATTAGACAAAATTATACCTATACATTTAGCTATATATATATAAATGTAAAATAAAACAAGTAAAATAAGAAATAAATATCACCCAACCTCTCCATTAAATCTTTTATGAAAACCAAAACGGAAAATTGGATGAATCAAATAGAAATATTTTTCTTACTAAAAATTTAATATAAAAAAAGAATCAAATTAATTATTATTTCTTAGAAAAATAGATGAATGAGATGAATCAAATAAAAGATAATGGTTTATTCTACCCTAGTTTTTTAACTAATTATGGTTCATTTAATTGAAAAATTTTCTACATTGATCAATGTATGAACCATTTCCCATGAATTAAATAAGTCCTAGAGCACCCCTAAAAATGTGAATTCATTGTATACTTTATTCGGATATCACCATATGTCAATCATGCTCAAAATATTCAACTACATTTGTCTATATTCTATTTAACTGGTTAAATGTGAATTCATGTTTTTCCATGAATTATATTAATCAACTCTATTCACATAACATCAAATCAGGTGTTCCTTCAGTTTGATATTAACATAAAAAACATGATGCTAACATAAATTTTAATAATTCATATTGTTATTTGCAAATAAAATGATAAAAAATTAGTCATTTGACTCAAAAAACAAACAAATTACACAATATAGTTATTTATATTAAAAATCATTTCAGTTAAAATAAAATAAATGATACAATGTTGTCTATTCTGGTTATTATAGTCAATAATTTATTTTCAGGCTTGTAAAATGTAACCCTAACAACTCGATCACTATTAAATAGATTATATTAATCTAAATGATTCCTCACATAGGCATAAAACGTGAAGAATTCTTCTAAATTTATAAATGGAATAATATCTCATTTTCATGGCCTTTTTCCACAAATACCTTTCCAGTCTTCTTGATATAACCAGGTCGGATCCCCAACCCTACCACCAATTGGTCATGAGTTGGAAAATAAAATCAATTATGTATATTTCAAAAACTGTAGGCATTAAAATATATAGATCAATGTGAAATTCATTAATATCAAATAAAACCATAAAATTAAGAACAATCAAGATTCCATAACTGACATATATCATAATTTTTTTTAATTTACACAACTAGAAAAAGGGTTATTTCCATGGTTCAAAACCATAGAAATAGGTCTAAAAACTATGGTTGTAGCCTATGACCACTGTTTTTCCCAACCATGGGTACTATCATCGTGGGAGTAGGGTCTGGCCTAGTTCCTTGGTTTTCCAAACCATGGAAATAGGCCTCAAAATTTTCAACCATGTTAGTTGACCTAGAGCCACATTGGAAAACTATTGCTATAGTCTCTATAAACTATGGAAATAACCAAAAAATATGTGCCCAACAGGTTTCGATCCCTACCCGTCATCCTTCCATATCAGCAACCCCACCATTACACTGCAAAATAGTTTGAATATATATATATATATAACATGGAAATAATATCAAAACCATGGCAATATATCATCCTGCCTTTTTTTGGGTGGCAAATGTTTTTTCCCACAGAGGCACGAGTGACCTATAGCCACAGTTTTGAAAAACTGTGGTAATAACCCTTGAAAAAAACATCCTTTATCCATTGTTTTGAAAATTTTGACGATATGACACCTAATAATGGAAGTAGGTGTGGTCTATATTCATGTTTTTCAAAACTGTGGCTATAGACCATTGAAAACTAACCTATAGCCACAGTTTTAAAACTGTGGCTATAGGCCATAGAACTGTGGTCATAGCCACCTATAGCCACAGTTTTAAAACTATGGCTATAGGTTCATGGAAGTAGCCTATTTTTATAGGTGTGTTAATAAAACATAACCAAAATTAATAATTTTGGTAACTCCAAACAACCAACTACATAATCCAAATAACACATTATTAACCATAATTATATATATAATTTCATATCAATGAATAAAAAAATTTATATTGTTTTCGTCACCCATTACATCCCATCTAATTCTACTCAATAATAAATTTAGTGTGAGGATGATGCAACCTTTAGGGGTGGGTATGTGTTTTCTGTATATGAGGGGATCTGATTCAGGCAGAGGGAGCTCGAAGGGGGGGTCGTATTTCTACTGAAGAGGGGAACTAATCTAGAGTGGGGAGGTGGGAGTGGGGGGGGGGGGTAGGTGGGTTTATGTCATTGGTGAGATGACCATAGAGGGGGTCCGGGGGGGGGGGTGTAGGGGTTGGGGTCGGAGGGGGATGTGGTCGTGTGCTGGAGTTCGCCTACATAGAGAGTAGATAAGGAGGGTTGGAGGGAATGGGGGTTGTGGGATCGAGGTCGCTGCCAATGATAAAAGAGGAGGAGGTCGAGGGTGGTGGGGTGGGATGTGGGGCAGGGTGTTGGGGTCCAGATCACATAAAGATAGTGGGGGAGGGCGAGGATATGGGATTATTAAAACATTTTGCAGAGGTTTAATTGAAATCGTTGCAAAAATAAAAAATAAAAAAATATCATTTCTTTTTTATGAAACTGTAAAAATATTATATTTATTTTTACTGAATTTATTTCATGGAGGTTACTAGAACATTTAGGAATAAACCACTAATAACCATTTATTTTTTTAGTGTCACTGTTCCCAAACAACTATGAGAAATCCACCCAAATATGGGATTCAACATTACTATCGAAACTACTTGAATGGGTCACACCACTGTCATCCATATCTCAACTAAATACAACTTGTTTTTTCCTGAAACCCTATTCCCATTATCGGAGAAAATTTATCAACACAAAATTTCCCCAAAGATTATTACATCCCCCCATATTCGTTCATTTGTAACTAAATGAGTTGGGCTATCCCGAATGACTCACTCCATTAACATCCAATATCCACTGTTGGCATGTCACACCTCTACCTATACATGACACCTTCTAACATAAAGAATCCCTCCCTCATATTGACACACCTACTTGAGTACATCCCCAAACTCTAGAGAAAATTCACCAGCATAGCATCAGTTACACCACAAATCATGGAAAGGATTTATAGTAATCACAAAAACATCTCTGATGAAATCAATCAGATCAACAATAAAATCAACCCGAGTCTGAGGTCGTCACCCGAACTGATCTACCTCTACACGTATAACCAAAATGAACTTCCCTAATGAATCCAAAAATTCCCTTACAGACTAATCATAATAATTTCGATGCCACAACATCCACTCCATGGTATTCTCCTTTCATTAATGAATGCCATAGCACTCTCCACCTTGGGAGTATTGTTTTCACCACATTGCTCAAGAAATTTCAACAAATTCTTCTCATGATTAAATCACATGATTAATTTAAAACATAGATGTGGATGTCCTTATTATCCTGAAACAAAAAACCAACATCATATGCTACCCATTATTTGCTTCTGAAAATGGAATCCATTGTATTCATCGACATCCGTCACATCTCATGGACCTCTTTCAAAACTGGTTGATGATGTTCTTCCCACCACACGATTCCACATCTGATTCCAAATGATGTTAACATATAAGCTGTCCCATAACTAATTGAAACAAATTCATTTTTCTTGGCTTAAATCCAAAGTCTTCTCATCAAACCCCAGATGTTGTCATGATATTTTACATGATCACTAATAGTGAAAAGTATGCTACGAAGTCATCAAATAACGTCACCTAAAACTATCAATCTCATATGTCACCCTCCAAAACATGGAACTTTGTCCTTAAAAAAGTCTTAGTCTTCCATTCCCATCCCTGTTTCATCCACACTCAAACACCACAACTTGAAGGGGATTTCCAATCATGAACATAGTAGCACTTCATGATCCAATGTCATGTGGGAATGACCAAAAACTCCCATTTGAATCACTGTCATTACCCAACTTGAGTCATTTTTGGAATGACATCAGTGATCTATATAGAAACACATTGAACACCACACTGATTCACAACCCAACTATCTTGCAGATGACTCATTTTTTCCACCATGATCATATAGAAATATGACATGTGTTAATCATGATCCACCTATTCATCCAACCTAATGGCATTGTACATTTCCAAAAATGCACCCGCATATAGACCTACTCAAGTCCCCAAGTCCTCTCACTTTCCCATGATCACACAGTGATCTCAAATCTAGATCATAAAAGTCATATATTAGCAATGATAGACCCAAATGCTGCTCACTAATCCTACCATACCTCCAGGTCTATCAGCCTCATAGGACTCAAGGCATTCTCAACATTCTCATCCAATGAACCAAACTTTCATTCAAGAAAACCCAACTACGTGACCACCACCTCCCATATGTGTCACTTATATATTAGAAGCGTGTATCCATATTTTGGTCACTTTTTCACCATTCTTGAAAAATCAAAATTGGTTCCCACATCAAACACCATCAAGTCCATAGGTCAAGGATCCTAAAAAACCTTCTCTATTCTGAAAACTGTCATTACAACCAACCATAAGCAGTCAAACACCAGATAAGAATGATTCTAAGGTATAACCACACACTTTTATAACACTAGACGTCACCAACCGTGCATCGATTCCACCCCTAAAGAAACAAATCATTCTTCGCATCTTAAGGAACCTTCAACATTGGTCCAAAAAGCCTTGTGAATAATATAAATTTACAATAAATATCAAATCATAAACACAAGTTGAGTCATATTTTAAAATCTGTTAACTTTCCCTCTTATCCCTCTAGGATAAAACATCTTATGGAAATAATCTCTACATTCCCCCTACAAATGTCCAAAATATGTTCTTGTTTCATGAGAACCCAAAATAACTATAAAACCAGCCAATATATCTCACATTTCATCATAAAATATCAAATGATACCAACTACTTAAACTAGAGTCACATCAAGAAGTCCAATCTCCCCCTCTCCCTATGCCATACATGTCAAACCTCAACCAACTCATTTCTCATAGCGACACTCACTCCCCCACTCCAAAACAAACCGTGTCTAAAAAACCACAATTGTCTTTTACTCTTAGAATCCCACCAATAATATGAACACACATACATCATAAAAAAATCCCAAACACCCACTATAGGGTCTTAAAAACAACTTGAAATATCAAAAACCTTATGAGTTACCACATCCATATTACCAGACAACAACTAAAAACCCATCGTCAGAGCCTTATCAAGGGAACACGAAAAATGACTCTTTTACCATACAAACAAACCCAAAAACCCTCACGAAAAAAACTATGGTCTCAAACTATGGAACTCTCACTACCCAAACCATCCATACCCATGGTCCAGTAACAAAACTAGGGATACCCATTTCCAATATCCATTCTTGTTTCATAATGTCTCATCAACCTTATTAATTATACATTTCCAATTATTAGAAAAGGTTTCACCTTTAAAAAATTTATATATTTAGAACCCCAAGGATGTACACTTTCAGAAAATTCTTATGATTGCAATATTTCAAAAATCAATAATACATTCAAATTCACAAATCAAAAAATTTCATTCATCATACATTTCATAGGAAAAACCCATAGAAAAATTTAATAGAATAATCGTACAATACCAGCACGTGAATCACAAGGTATGATCAATCATATGAGACATATGTAAATCCTTATAATCCTATGTGCCTAGTAGGATGTATGAACTCAAACACTCTCTATTTACATACGGGGCCAAGAGATAAACCTCATAAATCAATAAAATAACATCCCACTGTTCTAGTCAAGGTGGATTTAAAATAAGCCATAAAAGTTCAAATTTAACATCAATTCCCATCCCTTAAGACTTGGATTTTATCTTTTATGTGGGGCTATATATACCCAGAAACGAGATTATTACCTGGACCCCACAAGATCTTCATCACCTATCTACCATACCCTCTAATGTAAGACAAAATAAACCTCCTCTAATACCACTTTGTAACATCCATGACCTAGTTTCCAATATATGGTTCCCTAAAAGAGGTTATTACATGACCTCATACATGCCTACCAGTACGCCAGAGGCCACTAAAAAGCTTCGCGGGTCTATAGAGAAATTTATGGGAGAGTATACTCACTTGTTAGAGTAATTACACAACAGAAATAATATCAACATATTTATTAATGAGTAGAAAAAAATAAATGGGAAACATGTGACAATGTCAAAAATTAAACAAGTGTCACTTGATATAACAATATGATGAATACACTACTTGTATGGTTGTCATACAATCATAAATAAAAACTGATACCACTAAAATACCCCAAACATAGACCTGAGTCTCAACATGATCCCAATTTCTCTTAAACTAACCCATCATCCCATGCCCACCCAAACACTGGGTCCCTGTCCGGAACATATATCTACAAACAATTACATTCATCTTGGGTACCCATGTTCCACCACTGCTTGATAAGGCTTTGAGTTCAACACAGTAGTCCAACAATATAAATTTGTAAAGAAATAATGTGTCTGTAGAGTAGTGTATGTAAGGAAATGAGTGTAATAAACAAACATCGAATAAAGGAAGATGTTTCAACTTTAACAATTACCCATTTAACTAACTATTATAAAAAAACATGATTCAATTTAAACAATTAATAATAATCCATTTTATCAAATGTCCCATAGCATAGGCATTTACATCAAGTACACTATGACCTATGTTGGTCAATTACTAAGAATAAGTGAATAAGTCATGTTCCCTGTATCATTAGGGATAAAAATTTTATATAAAATTTCAGCACACTTACCTTGGGGCCTCAATCTAGGTAGTCTCATCAAATTCCATTATTAGGGGAATAAATCCCCAATCCCCTTCATGAACCTATGAATTATAGAGGTGGGCTTCAGAGAATCATTCTAACCCAACATGTGCGCGTATATCCTCAAGTCAAATACCCAGTAACTACTAATCCATGTGCACATGATTATTTGAACCATTTACCATAGATTATAATTCATAAACCATTATCAAATAATACTCATAATGTTCACATTCCATATTTATTTCTTCACATAAATCATCTTCATGCCTTAACCCATTAACACATTTAATATTTACATTTCTTAACCAATTATCCCAATTTCCGTATACCAAAAACACCCTTATACCATGTTATCAATTGTACAAAATTAAAATTAATCACATTTACAAACCATTTCAAATTTACCAACACAAACCATAACTATTAATCACATATATCATTACTCCTAACACCCACATATGTTATGGCATCTACTATGCACATTCATCATTAGTTCATGTCATAACCATGTTAAAATTATGAAATAATCATTATGTTTCTTATCTTACTAGACCTTAGATCCATTCAATGAATATGGCCCCAATAGACCATTAAAACCACATCATGCTATAAAAAATCAAAATACATATTTGACATCATGTTGGAGCCACCCCTTAAAACAAGGGTATTTTTATTTGAAAACAAAAACATGCCCTAACTCTGTCATTCCAATTTAAACCGTCCAAAACAACCATTAAAACATCTTTAAATAAAATGAATCCTTACCCTCATTTCAAAATTATTTTTAAATCTCTTTGGAAAACCACTTTATGAATCACTTTGACATCAAAACCTTATTACAAAACAATACTCACTTTGAAAAATCATTTTCCTTAAATAAATCTATAATCAAGTCATGCCCCAAAACACACCATTAAAACCATTCCAAAACCTACTGTGTATTTAAAAAATACAACTTATTATCATTTAAATTAATCAATTAACCCTACCCATTTAACTAACTACACTTTGACTTCCCATTATCTCTTATAATTACATTATCTCAATGCTTACCAATTTTATTCACAATTTCCAAGGGCTCAAATTACCCCATGGGTAGCCCTAGGTTTGGTATTAATCACCCACCTAATTAATGAGGTTAGTGAAGGGTTACACACCTTAATATAAGGAAAAAATAAATTCCCCGAATAAAATACTTAAAATAGTATCAAGATAATATATTAAAACAACTACATTCATACACACACACACACAATGATATATATATATATAACAACGTGACTATGGGAAAAAGATTTTGGACCACCTACCTCATGTTCATTGAAAAATGATTTCTTAAAATCATCCGTTGATTTGACTGAAAACTCCCACTAAATCTCCAACATAGAAGATGCAATAAAATTGACGTTTTAAGGGATTCAGAAGAACATGAGGGACTCAACATGCCCAAATCCATAAAAAAAGAGAGAATAGGATTGTTAGACTCACCCGAATCATTGATTAACAACCAAATTCACTCTGAATTATTAATAACATAAGGATAACCATTTCTTGTAATTATGGAAGGGGTTTATTCATACTTTGAGTTGTTGTAGAAGAAATATGTAAGAACATCAGGATAGAACCCTTAAATCCTAAGAATGAAAACTATAATATCCATTTTTATGGGTCGTACAGTTTGGCCTCGTGGTTATCCAAACCATGTGAAAAAATTAAAGATAAATTTTTCTAAAATGGTTTAATCTAAATAGTTTTTGGAATCCCCCACATAATTTGAAGAACCATGTGTGAGCCTCTATCTGAATGGTTCCCAAAGTCACACAGTTTCTTGGGTTAGGTGCACAGTTTGTACGAACTATACACCAACAATGTGCTTCACACTATTTGGCCTATTTTACCATCATTTAATGTCACAAACACCACAAGGAACCTCAAAAGCATTCCATACACCTGAGAAACACATCATTATAAAAAAAGGATGTTTAACTAAAATTTAAACAAGGATTAACATATATGAAAGGCTGAGATCATACAATTATTGTGTTTTCATTACCCTGATGGTAATGAATTGTGAAGTCATGGTAATTTAATAATTCTCACCATATCCTTTTTCACATTTTATACTCATTCTATGTAAATATATACTTAAACTTGTTATGGTAAATATATATTTTAGACATTACTCTACATAAATGATTTCTCAACATTTGTAAATAAAAGACTACATCTTCCTGTTAATGGTCATGTGTATGATAATTTATCTCAGGTGGTTTTAATATACATCAAGCATAAGAAATTACATGATCATTTTCCATTAAGACACAACCCATTAAATTTAATAATTAAATAGTAAGGATAAAAAAGACACCATTTCTTGATTGCAAGGCCAAAACGAGAGCATTCACAAATCTTATATTAAATTCCTATAGATATTCACCATGTTACATTATATAGATGAAGATAAGTCTTTTTTATTTCATATTAATTAAAAATATTGGAAACAATGAATAGTTTCTATAAAACCATTGGTAATAGCCTGTAAATCCATGGAATATATGAATATTAGTATCATTTGAAGGAATTTTCCAATCATCAATCACTTTTGTTTTAGAGGGATCAAAAATTGTTAGATGTTTATTTGAGATATAGACCAGCAATAAAATCTACTATAAAAAAAATGTCTCGATGGATAAATTTCCCAAATGAATTATTTTCTTATAGGGTTTTATGACCTCTAATTAAAATATATCATTATAATAATAAATTTATGAACCAACCAAAATAATCCTCAACAAGCATAATAATTGTTTATTGAAATTTTTATAGAAAACTCTATTCATATAACCCATCAATATTGGTGTATCATTAATCAACCCAAAGGGGATAAATAAAAAATGTAGTTACTATAAATTGAATGAAAATTGTATTAACAATGTCATTATAATTAACCAAGACTTTAGTACATAAAAACTACTTCTCATTTTAAGAATACTTAATACATTTCACAAATTGATGCCCAAAGAACACACTAGTATAATGCCTTCGAAAGCATGGAAACATAAACACCAGTGAAAAAGTGATTTATAATATCTCACACATGGTTCTTCTCTATTAGAACCCTTATTAGACACCTAAAATATAATTCATATCTTCATAACCTAGGGTAAAGGAAATATACCAAGGGGTGACCTCAGATTCACAGTATGGGTAAACAAGGGATACATGGAAACATAATCTTGAGAATAAGGGTAAGAGATTATGATAATGAACATAGAAGATCATAGGCTGCATATAAATGATCATAAATAGAAATCATGGTATAAAAATAGGATTTCAATAATACACTAATAATAAGGAATTAATGAACATAATCTCTAGAATTATTACATATGAATAATACATGAGATTTATGGAAGACACACAAGAATATAAATTTTTTTTCCATAGTAGTCAAGGAATTACTACCAAGGCCATATTAGTATTATGTGACCACTCCCCATACCATATTGGTTTTCATGGTTCACTCCCATAACCATCCTGGTTGTCATGGTTCAATCCCATTACTATCTAGTTAGTCATGGTTCATTCCCATAAACATCTTGGTGGAAAATGTCCTTAATGTCTTTCTCATGAGATATAAATATATACACAATCCATTTGAGGGAGATATAGGTACCAACCATATATTAATTAAATCATCCACACGTGTTCCATAATAAAATAAATCATGTATCATATCATAATCCATGGAATGAAATGAGTTTAATATACAACATTAAATCTTAACATAACCCATAGAAAATTAACGGGTTTCATAAATACCATTCCATCACAAACATAAAAAATTCATTGATAAAATAATAATTTTTATATTTAATAATATACTTAGTAAAAAATAAGTAATATAAAATAATTATATTTTATATGGAATATAATTTTGAGAGATCACTTGAAAACTTTTTCTGTGGAAAATATCATTTCTTCTTTTAAATCATTATATATTATTAAAATGTTAGGAAATTCCATAAGAATTTTTTTTTCTATTATTGTAAGACTACATAGTATTATTTATAGAGTTAATTAATAATAGACACATAAAAATCCATTTATTCAATTCAAATTTAAAAAAATTTCTCATACTTTTTTTAGAAAAGTCAAAAAAGTACATCATCAGATAAATGAAAAAATATTCCATTAAAACTCTTTAAAACAATGTAATACATAGGTATAAATAAATAATTTATTTTTGAATAATAATAAATATATTTTGGAATCCATTTTTAATAAACATAGACATGGGGGATTATCATTTATTGGATGATACTTATGTATGAACAATCCTGATAATAATGAGATTGTAGAATTAACCCTTACCTTATGTCTGGGTTATTTAGTATGTATCCAAAACACATATTTAATTGGTTAAATAATCTTACTAACTTATTCAATAACCTTATTCATATTAATGGTATCATATATGATCACCTTAGCACCTATTTATTGATAATATTTCATTATTACACTTCTTTTGTGTGTTTATGATATTTTTTTCGTATGCAGGTTTTGTCATATAAGTCTAAATTATTCTGAATTAGATATAGTTAAGTCATTTAAAGAATTATATTAATGTAATATATATCATATATATTATATAAATTTATACAATCATTATTTAATGGTGAGTAGATAAAATGAATCACATTGTGTCTTGGAGATGGTAGACCGTACGTATGCATGAGCGATGATATAATTCCCTTAATTATGAAAAGGTATGGAAGTGGATGGTATATGTTTATTTATATAATAAATATAATTTTATAATTATAACTTATATTTAATATTTACCTCATTATAATCATCCATGTAAATTGGTGATGATAAACTGATTACACCACGACGTGGAGGTGATAGGTCGTATGTACACATGCATTGGGATTTCATTTTTCGTAGGATCGATAAAATGTAGAATATAGTTTTCTTATATTAATAATAATAACATAAAAAATATAAAAAACTAGAGTTATTACATTATAGTGAAAAAAACCCATAAATATGAACTATAAGAAGAAATAATCTTAAAAGAGTCGGTAAAGATGATTACGTCTTCTTTTGATGACCTCCTTTGGATATCCTTCTTGGATATTAAAGGTGGTTGTTTTTAAAGAAAATTACCTCAATATAATATATTATAATTAAGGGAGGATAAATTTTTAGGTTTTGGTCGATCTAGAATGCTCACAGTGGTGTGAGGAAGTGAGGGAGGAGGAGTCTTTTTAAAAGAAAAGGAGAGGCACTATTGGAATCCTTTAAAACATTAAATTAAATTTTTTTATGTTTTTAAATAGATCTAAAGATATTTATTTATATGATAAGATGATTATGTTTTTAAATAATCTAAGAAATAATATTTATTCATGTTTGGGTCTCGATATTAACCTTATCTTTTGGAATTGACGATTTGTTAAACCCTTAAACTCTTACTGTGATAACTTGGATTTTTACGCTTCAGGTTTAATATTTTTACCATAAAATAACAAAAGAATGAAAAATGTATTATTGATAATTTATTTATCCTTATTCTAGTAATTTGGTCTAATTTTATATTTTTATGAATTTTATATCATTTTATAATATATTATTTATTTTAAAGCATCATTTTTGTCTATTATGATACTATTAATTATTTTTCCTTTTAACAGTATCCTAAAAATATGTTAATTTCGAACCAACACTTCTAATATATCAATAAAATTCCAATGTTATATATAAAATTACTATATTTCATTAATTATTTCAAATTATATTTATTTTAATATATTTAATATCATTTATTTGATAGTTCTAGAATTAAAATTTTAATGCGTCATCATTATGAAATAAATTAATTAAATTACATCTTCTCTAAAAAATAATAATAAATTATCATGATGAAGATGAATTTATTTTATTTTAACTGACTATTTATAGTCAAATTTATTTTTTCTATAACCCTATATGAAAAATAATATAATTATTAAAAATATAATTATGAAAATTTTAAATTATCTTTTCATAAAATATAATAAATGTCATATTCTAAGCTAATAGGGATAAAAAAGTTATAAATTTGGACCTAGGATGTTTTTGGTCAGAATAAAATCATCCTATGAAATTAGGACAAGTGTTAGGTTAATTTTATATTATTTACAATATTATTTTACCACTAATTACAAGATTTAACTTTTTTACTATGTTAATAAAAAGTTGTCAAAATCACTATTCATAATACCAAAAACATAAGAGGCCTATTTACATAATTTAGAACCTCTGAAAATAAATATAGAATTGATTTTTCAAAATTCAAAATAATAGACTTCTTTTAATTAATTTAAAATTAATCCAGTTGATGGGGGAAGAAAATGGATTAACAAAGATAAAACATGAAAAATATTAAAACATTTTTATATCTAAATTCAATTTAAAATTAATGAAAATGACGCAAATTAGATTAAATTATAAAAATTCAAAAAATTATATGTTTAAACTATTGAAAAATATAATTAAAAATGATAAATTATTTCAATGAAAAAAGTTGTATTTCATTTTAAATTTAGTTTTTTACTATTCATTTAAACATAAAACATATAGAAAAAAACTACAAAATATAGTAAAATTTAACTTTTATATCACCGTTTAAAATAATAAGTTTATTTTTTCAAATATAATATTTAAAAGTTTCAAAATTGGATTTTAATTTGTTCTCCATTAAAAGTCCGTAAAATTACTCTTTTAAAAAATATAGGTTTTTTTGCATAAAATTGGGGTTGTTCTAATATTATGCCTATCAAATATATAGGATGAATATCAAAAATATTTTATATAATACATAACATATATTTTTCATTAATATAATTAAATAATTGTAATTTATTTAATTTATTAAGACAAAATGGGTTTGGGCGTGTAAGAATTCAAATATGATCTTTATATACGATTAGTATATATTTTCTTTTATAATTAATTTTTAACAAATAATTTCATATTATGAACCATATATTTACATTATTTATTAAACACCATTCATAACAACAAATTTAATGGATATTTTATATCTTATTATATTAAAAATAAATATTTTATTTATATAATGTTGTTCAGTAAAATTTGGTAATTTTTGTAATGAAAGCTATCAAAATAACTCGATGTTTTGTGTAACACATGCTAAGTACAGTATTGAGTATACTACAAGCTAATATATGTGTTTAATTTAAAAAATATCAACTTGGTGTTTCATCTAACACAATCCAAACATACTGTTTTTCATATAACCAAAGGAATATTCTATATTGTATGAAATGAGAAATATCTAAAATATAAAATTATTTTGAAAAAACTATTTCAAAAATATTTGGGCAATTTTATTCTACCTCCTTAAAAAGAATTTAATCCTCAAAATTATTTTAAGATATCAAAGGCTTAATACATGAACATTCCCTTCATAGAATCCCACAACAAAAAAATGAATATTAAAAATTCTTTTAAAAAAAGAACGTTGGAAACATAACAGTTACCCAAAGTAACTCAAAAATTGGTTTACATATACTATAACATAGGTTGAAAGTGAAAATATTGACATAGAAGAGAAATATAATCATCAATATCTGATGGAGAATGATATATAACATGTTCAAGATAATGTTAACAATCAAAAATCCATAACCCAATGAGGCTTTAATAAGGTTACTGATATCATAAAGAATATAGAAAATATGTCAACCTTCTATATCACGATTATTTTATGAATGTCAAATATTTCTCAAGAGAAGATATAAGTTATTTATTTTAGAATAATTTAACACTTTTCCATTCCTTGAATAATTCCCACATCATATATTATTCCAATAAATGAAATTGAGATTGTCATTCCTGAAACATTAGCAGATCATGAGGTCATATATGGAATGATATTTCATTCCACCAGTCTTCATTACAACAAAAGTCTCGCACATTTTATCAAATATTAACCAATACACAAATATTTAGATAATACTCTAATCTCAGAAACATATCAAATGTTTAACTTAAACTATCCATAAATGGATAAGCCTATAATCTGTCCAAAATATGAAAATTGAAATATTTAGAAAGAAGTTTACTAAATAGAGTTAACATTTATCTCCCATATATCATAAGGTGTCTCATGGTTTTCTAATTCCAATCATGTTAATACCACCATAATGTATTCTTTGAAAACATTGTAATAACTATAATTACCATAAATAATTATTGAAAATATGCATGTTTCCTTATTCCAATGTTTATTGGATATATTCCTTCAGTCCAAAAACATATAAACTTCAACCATGATAGCATGAACCACCTTTCAACAAATCCTTAATACGTTCCAAGAAAATCATTACCATTGAAATTACTTATTAATATCCAACATATATTTATCCAAATATCATTATCTCAACATGAAACACATAGTATGGGTTATCCTTCCCTTAAGCATTTGTTTTACAAAAAATATCATCTTATTGCCTGAATCACTTTTCATGGTTACCTATACCAGTAAACATTTGATCCCAAATCACTATGTAACAAAAATTTGGACCAATAAATATTTTATTCATTGTTCTATAATATAAAAAAAGTACTTATAAAAAATTATTCATTAATTTTTCCAACATAAATACACAATCATTCCTCAAATTCGTTTTCATAATCTACATTCCCAATACTGATCACATTTTATTTTTCTTTTACATTAACCTTAAGAGGTTTATAATTTCAGTCATAATGGATATCCCTTGTATTAGTGAACTTGTTATCATAATTCACATTTTTCTTACATTAGTAGCATTGAAGTGGGGGAGTTTCATTATATGCAGTTTTCTGTGCATTCTTATTATAAGCTAACTTCTTCCTGTCATTTAGACACTCAAATTCCCTATGAACATACTTTATGCAATTAAAACATTTATTATACCCCTTAAGTTAATTTCCTCTATGATTCTTCCCACACAAAGTGCATAAAGGAAAGCTCATCTATTTTTTCTCTATGGTTTTTATATTCTCCTTTGAACTCCATTTTCATATCCATGTCACAAACATGAGATTGATACCTAACTCCACCCTCCATTTTAACCCTTATTGAACAACACAAAATCTCTTCATATCCCCTGAAGTATATTATGGATAAAACCATTATGAGAGTTTAATTTATGACTCTAAACAATCTATCAACTCTACTTTCATACAATACGATAATTTCTAAACCATACCCCACAAGTCTTATGAAATTGTCTTCATCAGCACCAATATATTCATCATCAATTTTATTTAAACTGAGAAAATCCTTATCCAATTGTTTATGTAGAATATAAGGAATGTAATGATTGAATAATGAGTTCTCAAACTCATCTCAATCCGTGGATTCAATTTTATCTTGCCACATTATATTCTTGGTTAGATTCCATCACTAGTTTGATTTTCATTATAAATGATAAACTTCAAGAATGAAATTCCTACATTATGAACAGTAGATAACATAGAATATCTTTTCAGTGGTACTATCCCATTTTTTAGAAACAAGTGGATCACATGACCCACTGAATAAAGTTGGATGTTTCCACATAAAGGAATAAATAAATATTGTTCCCTACATTGATAATTTAAGAGTACAACATGATTCAAATATTGTGACATCTAGAAGAGAGTAACAATGAGGTTTTTCATCCAAGATCATATATCATTCAGTTTCTCAGAAGGAAATATTTTTCATTTTCCATCACAATTCCCATTAGCATGATTATTTTTTGTTCCATCCATCGACTAAAACCAAAAAAACATAGTGTAGAAAAAATTATCATAGTGAGGAAACAACTTATTAGATGCCTTAATATTCATGATTTATTTAATATATGACACCTTAGTTCCATCCTAGGTTATTCATAGAGAACATATATTTAAATACTTCATGATGGTTCATGATTAGTTGTGAATTTCCAAAGAATATCCCTCTGGAGTGACATAACAAGTGTGTACCAAGGCCGATTGATGTGAATCAGGTTACGCTCGAGTCTGGCCCAACACACCTTTTCAGAGTTATTACACCTAGGTACATCTATTACAAAGACACATCTACTGGTATTATGAAGACATAGATGTATTACAAGTATATAAATCCCTCTATCATTTACCAAAATTCTAAGACATTTTACTTATATATATACTTATAATTAGATATTTACTTAGGGTTATCACTAAGGATTTAGCATCCTCATTTACAAAGGTTAACTAAATAGTTGATATAATACCAATTATAACAACCAAATATTTTCATATATTAACATTCCATAAATTTTTGTGAATAATTAATAAATTTCAATAATTGACACCTAAAGACTTTATTAGTCTAGTGCCTTTGGAAATATTAAAACACAAACACTTGTACATAAGTGAATCTAAATTATCTCCCACACGGTTCTCATAATCTATAACCCTTCTTAATCTCATAAAATATTATACATATATTCATAACCCAGGGGAAGGTAAATGTAAAAATGGTGACCTCAAATGCCCAGTATGGGTAATCAAGGGATAAATGTAAACATAATCATGAGCAAAAGTGTATGTGAA
The DNA here is from genome assembly GCA_963277665.1 of Viscum album. Lineage (NCBI taxonomy): Eukaryota > Viridiplantae > Streptophyta > Magnoliopsida > Santalales > Viscaceae > Viscum > Viscum album. The sequence goes on from OY728121.1 coordinate 538,794,697, forward strand.
CATGATCATGAATATCGAATATCATACCCTACACATCGATGATAATAAAAAATAATCATGATATAAATATTGGTAGTTTATAATATATGAATAAAAAGGAAATAAATACCTTATTCCATGAAATCATAATATAGTAATACGACATGAGATTTTGGGAAAACACATAGGTATAAAAAATTTGATTTCCTGAATATTGAAGGCATTTCTCCCAAGGCTGTATTAGTAGTACGGATTCACTCCACATACCATATTTTTTTCATGGTTCACTTCCATAACCATATTGGTAGTCATGATTCACTCCCATAACCATATTGTTATTCATGGTTCACTCCTATAACCATCATTGCAGACAAGGTCCTATATGTCCATCTAAGGAGATATAAATCTTCACCCAATAAATTGGATAGAGATATAGGTCCCACCAATTTCTTAATAAAATCATACATATGTGTTCCATATGAACATAAATCATGTATCATATTAGAACCCATGAAATGAAATGGGTTTCACCAATATCAATCCTTTACAAAAATAAACAATTAATTAAATGAATAATAATGGTAACATTGAATCATATCCTTATTAAAACATAAGTAGCATAAAATAATGTTATCATAGATTGAAAATAATTTTTAGAGATCACTTGAAAATAACTTTTAAGGAAAACATCATTTCTTCATTGAAATTGTTTTCATTTTTAAAATGTCGTGCAATTTTGGAGAAAAATTTTCCTTTTAAAATTATCTTGTAAGACTTTAAGTGAATCTGTAAGGAATTAAAACATCATTAAAGCATAAAATCCATCCATTCCATATTAGTAAAAAAACACTCTTCTTGTACTTTTTTTTAAAATATAAAAAAAGTACCTCGTTAGGAAAATGACAAAATATTCTGTTAAAACTATTTAATAAAAAGTAAAAAATGTTAAAAATGACTTTAAAAACATTATAATAATAGTAAAAACATTTTTTAATACATATTTAAGAAACTTGGACATAAAATATATATATTTCTCAATAGATACTCCCAAATAATCAATCCCAATAATAATGAGATTGTGGAATTAACCCTTAGCTTTGTTCTGGTTTCCTTCCTACATATCCATAAATCATGTATAGTGGGTTAAATAATGTTATTAAATTATAATATATCCATATTAATATTTATGATATCATATATGATCACCTTACCAAACTTTTGTTAATAACATTTTATCATTACTCTAATTTTAGTTGTTAACTGCTTTATTTTCTTATTCATGTTTTATCATATAAATACCTATTATTTTGTATCAGATATAATTACATAATTTTCAGAATTATATAAATTATATATATACAATAGATATTATATACATTTATATAATCATTCTTGTATGGGTAATAGTAAAATGAATCACATCACATCGTCGAGATGGTAGGCTTTATGTACTCTTGAGCAACGATATCATTCCTCAAATTGTGAAAAGGATTGGAAGTAGATGAAAATATTTTGTTCCAAAAACAAATATCATTTTATAATTGTAAAATATATTTATTATTTCATTAATTATACCCATCCAAATAATGTGGTTATGAGAAACTGATTACACCACAACATGGAGATGTTAGGCCGTATGTATGCACACATGGTGATTTCATTTTTTGTAGGATGGATAAAAGTAGGAATATGGTTATAAAATATTCATAATAACAACTTAGAATATATATTATAAATTATTTTTTTACTTTATAATTGAAAAACACATAAAGTGTAAGTAGAATAATAAATCCTCTTAAAGTAGTCGGTAAAGATGATTACCTCTTATGTAGTGAACCTCCTTTGGATATCCTTTTATGGACACTAGGTGTGGAATATTTTGAATACCAAGACCTACATAACTAATATAATAAGGATTTTAGGATAAATGGTTAGGGTTTGGTCGTTCTATTTGGCTCAAAGTGGTGTGAGGAAGTGAGGGAGGAGGTTCTTTTTTAGAATTGAGGGGAGGGGTACTCCTATAATCCTTCAAAAGATTAAATTAATATACATTTATTTTCGGTTTAGAATAGCTAAAAATATTTTTATATAGAATTTATGATTAATATGGGTCTAAATCATCTAAACTAGTGATATTTATACCAATTTGGGTCATAATAGTAACCTTATCTTTTAGATTTAACACATAGTTTAGCCCTTTAACTCACACCACAACAACATGATGTTTTAAAATTTAGGGTTAATATCATTATGATAAATTGAAAAAAGAGCCCTAAATGAATCATGGATGGGATATTTAAACTTATTATAGTTATTTTGACGAATTTCATATTTTCATAAATTTTATGTCATTTATTAAAATATTAATTTTTTAAAGTATCATTTATGTAAATTTTGATACTATTCAATATTTTTATTTTCAAATATATATCCTAAAAATAATATATATTAGTACAAGAACAAATAAAATATCTCTAACATATAAAAATTACCTATAAAATTATTTGATGTAATTAATTATTTAAAATTATATTTATGTTAATATTTTTAATATCATTTATTTGATAGTCCTATTAATGAAACTATTACTAAATCATCATTATAAAACCACTAAAAAAATTATTTATTAACTAAAAATTAAAAATAAATTATCATGATTATTATAAAGGAATTATATTTCAAATTACTATTTACACTAGAATTTAAAATTTTTATATCCCAATTTAAAAATTATTTATTTATCAAAAATAAGAGTATGACATTTTTAGTTTATCCTTAAATAAAATATAACAAATGATATATTTTTATTCAGGTGGATTAAAATTTTTAAAATTTTGACCCAATTATATTTTATTCTCTAAATAAACACATCCAATAAAATTATGACCGATTTTAAGGTAATTTCTTATTATTTATAACAATATTTTTTACCCTTAATTATGTTATTTACCTTTTAAACTTGTAAATAAAAATGTACTAAAGAAACTTTTTATAATTCTAAAAAAGAAAATAAACATATTTATATAATTTGGAACCTCTAATTTCAAATATGGAATACATTTTTCAAAATTCAAAACACAAGATCGGTACTAATTAATTTAAAATTAATCTCATTGATGGTGTGAGAAAACATGTTATTAACGTTAAAACATGAAAAAGATTGAAACATTTTTTATCTAAATTCAATTTAAAATTTATGCCAACAAAATAAATTAGATTAATTTATAAAACATTAATGTAATTATACATTAAAAACATTGAAAAATGTAATTTTACAATATAAATTATTTTGATGAAAAAAGATGTTTTTAAATAAAATTGAGAATTTTTTATCCATCAAATCATGAAACTTACAAGAAACACCAAAAATAAAATCAAAGTAAATTATTATATCATGATTTAAAATATGTATTTTATTTTTTCAAATATAATATATAAAATTTTTAAAAATTGTATTTAAAAGGAGTTCAACATTAAATGGTGGTAAAATTACCTTTTCAAAAAATATTGGTTTTTATTCATAAAATTGGGTTTGTTCTTATCTTATGCCTATAAAATATATTGGAGTAATATAAAAAATATTTTATCAAATATATAACATATATATTTCATTAATATTAGTCATTAATTACAATTTATTTAATTTATGAAGAGAAAATGTCATTGGGAGTATAAAAATTCAATTATTTCTTTTATATTCAACTAATATATATTTTCATATCAAAATAATTTGTAACGAATGATTTCATATTATAAACCATATACTTTCCTAAGATATTAAATATTATTAATAACATATAATTTAATACTTAGGTTATATATTATTATATTATATAATAATATTTTAATAATATAATATTGTTCAATTAAATTTGGTATTGCATGTAATGAATACAATCAAAAGCACTTAGAGTTATGTGTAACATAAGACCAAAATAGTGCTATGTATACAAAAATCCAATCTATGTGTTGCATGTAGTGCAATTTTGACTCGGTGTTTCATATAAATCAACCCATAAATAGTGTATTTCATATAAAAAAGCAGTATTCAGTATTTTGTTAAATGAAAAATATTAAAAATATTAGATTAATTCAAAGAATATATTTCTCAAAATATGGTGGTATTATAGTCGTCCTCCTTCAAATTTAGATGATGGTATCCTAACACTTGATCAACCATTATAAAATAATGATCTCCCTAAATCTGATAAAATATATCATTGATATGAGAGAATTTATACTTATTATTAACAATAATTTTAGTCAATGATATATAATCAAAGAAAATCCTTATGGAACCATCTTTTTTTTATCAAATAAAATAAGGGCACCCGATAGTTATGTTCTAGGATGAATTATCATTTATGAAGAAATTCATTGAAACGATTTTTTACTTATATAATTTCTAATTTTGCCATTTGATAATGTGGTATTGAATTTTTTCATAGAATATGGAACTAATTAAAATGTAAATTCCACTTACTGATTAGTTATAAATTTGGGAAACTCATCAGGATAAACATATAGAGAATATTTTACTTATATCACACCATTAACCTAATAGATCCATTATTTGAATAAATGTGAGCAAGTAAACCATCATTGTTATATCTTAAAACTTTATCAGCTTCGAATTATGTTGTCAAATGTATTAATTCACTTTTATATATAGAACTAAACTCATTTATGAAAATAAATTCTTTTCCACTATAATCTATCATATCATAATAAATTGAAATCTAATCAATACTCAATGTAACATAAAAATATACAATTGTAATGACTATAAAGTTTAAAATCTCCCTTAATATACGATAGTTGAAATATCTTTGTAAATTTTGGTTTCTTAAATAATACCCTTGGTGTATTTAAAAAATATCCAAACTACATTTCATGAGAAGAAATTTTAATTTTATAATAATTTTTTTTAGAAATTAAAGAATGAGTTGACCCTAAATAAAACAATACATTATCATAATCATAATAAACATGTAAAATACTTATTACCATTTTTTTATGGAAATAAATTTAAAAAAGTTACTAAAATGGTTTTTATCAAACCATTCTTTCTAAATTATTGTTTATTCCCATTATCCATTCCTTTTTTCAGACATATTTCTTCACAATGATCTATCTAATTACATTTAACACCCCATACTACCTGCTTAAAAAATTGGTCTTACTGACACTAATATCTTTTTATTGGAAGTCATGAGATATATTCCCAAACATACCAAATTAGAATCGCTACTTCGATTTTGTAAGTAATTACCTAGGGTTCTTTTCACTAAATATATGAAAACTTGTAAACTTTATTTTCATACATTTAGATTTAATTGATGTATCCTTTTCCATTTCCTACCTCCTCGACCACTTTTAAAACTTTTTATAGAAAACATGATCATCCAAAAACTACATTTCCACATTCACTGCATGGTGGAATTTTTTTAAATGACATTTAAATTCTTGAGATACTAATTTTATTAAATATATTTGATTCAATATTGAGTAAAACTAATTAATTATAAAATTATGAACATGGAAATTTTTTTTTCTGTAACAAGCCCATTGGGTGATGTTTTGTTCATATGTGGCCATAAATCTTCCTCCATTTAGTCATAATTTAATGATTTGGGTTCCCATACTTTATCGAATAAAATTATGAAAATAGTTCTCACGGAAAATGTTTTTAAAGTCATCCCAATCATAGGATTCAATCTATTTTATTTCACTAATATTCGTAACTATTTACCACCACTGGTCACCTTCTCTTTCAAAATCGTAATTATAATGAGTTTACATTTAATGATATGAATAAAACCTGACTTCAAATAAATTTTCCTAGGATTTATTTTGTACCTCAGTTACCACTTGGTTATAAGATTCACTTATTTCTACCTGGTGTTGTCTCATAAAAGTACTCCACTATTTATATGATCATATATGGTTGATTTTTAAGTTCTCTTGAATGGGTAAAACCCCTATTTATATCATATTTAAACTAATATATTATATCCATACACTAATCGCATCAAATTAAAACCATTCTTGGATGCAGATTTGATAGGAATTTTGGATTCTTGGCACCTTCCAACTTCAAATTCCATGTTTCCTTTGCAAAAAATCCATTATAAACAATGTTTATATTAATAAACATGGTAATAATATAATTATATATCATGAAAACCATAAACTATAATATATTAAGGGTGTTGTAATGACCTATAAAATTATGTAAATTGTTCATCTAATCCCTACTATGAGGACCCTATATTAAAAAATACATCTTATAGTTTCATTTAAAAATAATTTCTTTTCCTTAATTAAAAAATATAATTTAGGTTTATATTTTTATAAAATTAGGTAATCCAATATTTTAAAAAAAATATTATGTTAGAATTTGGAATGTTACACTTAGTATCTATCTATCCAACAATACAAAACTTTTATTATATAACATGTTTTCTTTTCAGAACATATCTTGATAATTTTCCTTTTAACCTCATCATTGTACCTAATAATCCATAAAACATTATCATTATTTTTTTAACATGAAATGAGAACAAAAATATCAGTATGTGAGATATAAAAATAATGAAAAAAACCCATTATTATATAAACAGATATATAAAAATATCCCCATTCCAAAAGATCATTCTAGCTCATAACAAACATTTTTTTACCAAAGAAATAAAAATATATGACCAATAATTTCATAAATAATTTCATAATAAGTCTTATGAAAAACTAATATTTTTTTTCTAAAAAAATATTTATATCACCCTTAAGAAGTAACATGTACTATCATTGAAAGAAAATGTCAATATATTACATTGTGAAATCATAATATTTCTATAATAACACATAAAAATCATAGAAAAATAATGTAGGTAACATGATATATCGATTTTGAAAAAAACAAAAATTTAATAAAAATATGGTCAATTTCCTTTATAATTATCCAAAGAACATAATCATTACCCAATTATTTGGAAGGCTATAGTGGTCTTACCTATCCTCGGTTTATAATATAACTACCCCTCAAATGTTTATAATGAAAAAATACATCATTTTAATATAATGTAACCACATTTATAAATAATAATTCTCACAAACCATAACATAATTATAATAATTGAATTGTTTCAAATTTATAATAATATTCATCGCACAAATTAAAAAACATTTTCCAGTTATCAAAATAACCACTCCATTTAAAGAAACTTTTTGGAAACATATTTAACATAGTTTAGAAGGGTTTTTATTTGATGAAAACATGGAATAGAATAATTTTATAAAAATACCAAATAATGGTTGGAGATGGTATGCCGTACGTACTGATGAGTAACATTATTTAATTTTCAAATATCATTTTTCAATGAAGATAAGTATTATGTTATATTTTTAGAATTATAATTAAATCCTAAATATCATTTTATTACATTAAATACACTTATATATATAATATCCATGTGATGAAATGAAAATGAATCAAATCGCATTGTGGAGGTGGTAATCCAAATGTATATACAAACGACGTTATAAATTTTCAATGGATGTAAAACTGTTAGATGATAAATAATATTTTTAAAATTATAAATATATACTAAATATAATTTATATAAATTAATTACATTATTGTATGTTGTGATGAGAGGAAGTGATAGAAAAAAATTTACTTCTGTTTTCATGGTTGTACTCTACCATACACACTCAATTATGAACTATACCCATCCTTTTAGAATTTCTTTTAGAATTAAACATAATGACTTCCTAAGATGGTTTTATGAAACAAAAGTTGTCTAGAAAAAGTGGGGGAATGTAAGGAAGGTATTTGGTTATGTATTGGATGAGACATAGTGCTCAAAATGTGTGGGAAAGAGAGGATAAGAAGTTCACTTTTATAAGGTACGAGAGGAGTAATTTCTGAATTTTTTAAAGTATTAAAATAATATAAGTAATTTTTCACAAAAATATGGATCCAAAATAATATATTTAACTGAGAGGATCAAGATGGGATAAAATAAAATCATTCAATATATTTTCTAAATGCTTAATTTATTTAACCTTATCACTTTGTTTAAACCCCTCTTTTAACCCATTTGACAATTATGATGGTATTAATATTTTTTTACACATTAGGGGTCATGAAAGTTAATATAAATCAAAAAATAACAAATAAATGGATCATGGTTGATATTTTAAAATGTATACCATTAAATTTTATGATTATAGTATTTTAAGGAAATTTTAATCATTTAATGAAATATTTTTTATTATACAATATCTCTAATGTCATTTTTAGATATATTAATTTAATTTGACTTTGAAAATGATAATAGAGAAAGGAATTATAATTTTATAATTTCACATATATTTAATTTTTAATATTTATATAAAATAAACATTTGAAAATTTAAATCTACCAATAATAATACTTATTGTGTTTTTTAGAAAAATAATTTACTTAAGTTTTCTACTTCTTACACAATTGCCGAGTTAGTATTGTGTAAGCATCTAAGGGAATTATTTTATCAATAAAAATATAATATAAGTTAATATGATAAAAATAATTCTAATTACAAATAACTATTTACAACCTAACATATGTTGTTTTTATCCCTATCACAAAATTTTATTGATAATTAAAACAAGATAGTGACATTTTTGACTTTATCCTCAACATAAATATTATAAAGTTCAAAATCATATATAAATTCCAAAAAGGTCATATTTGTAATTTTTGGATGATTATGGAAGAAATATACTCATATATGGAAATTAAAAAAAGTGTTTGAATGAGGTTTATTCCTTCTCACATGAGTTTAAACCATAATTAACATATTTTACCTTTACAATAGTAATTTTTCTTTCAATTCTCTCTATTCATAATTAATAAATAAAAATGTTCATATTTACAAAAAAATTATTCCATAATTCAATATATGGAATCAATTTTTAAATATTTATTTTCTTTAATTTGGAGAATTAAATTTAAAATTTATCTAGAAAAACATGATTAAAATAGGTTTTTGGAATAATTCATTTTTAAGTAGGAAAATATTTTATTCCATATTCAAAGTTAAAATCATTAAAAATAAAATAATTTTTTTTCTTAAAAAATTAACTAATTAAATTTTAAAAATTATACAACATATAATTTTATTTTTTAAATAATTGAAATAAAATTAAAATATCTAATAAATACCAGTAATTTTTACTATTCATTAAAGAAATAAAATCCTTCAAAAAATTTCAAAATATTCATCCTGAGATAAATTTAAAATTATTTATATAAATATGTATTTTATATTATAAAATAATAATTAATAAATTTTAAAATGAAGTATTTAATTAAAACTAAAATTTATTAGGAATAAAAATATTTCCATTTTGTGTTGGAAATTGAAAAATATTCTAATACAAAATATGTATATATAAAATTAAATTAATAAATATTAATTGAATATTAAATTATTTAGTATAGAAATACCTAGTGTTTTACAATGAAATACTATTTTAATTAATTAAAATAGAAACACATTATGCACTTAAAAAATATTTTTTGAAAATCTCCAATTTTTGTTCATAAATGATATTGTCCTTGTTTCAATCAAATTGATAATAAATACCTAGTTAACTATAAATATTGTAATATATTATTATAAGTAAAATGAGGAATATAAAAATACAAAATTTTCAATTGTTACTAAAATATTATTTGTAATGGAAAAATTCAAAAGAACATTGTAGTGTTATTTCGACCCAGAAAGTTCAAAATTGATGTTTATAAAATATAATTTGATTTTTTGGACTATGAAATATTAAAATTTATATTTTAATATATTATCATTTATTTAAAATTTTCACTTATAATAATTTAAGCTCTAGTGTTACACTAATCAAGAGAGAAATCATCTATGGTGAATTTATAAGTTTATCAACTACAATTGAAACAACATTTTATAATTAGAGGTTTATGGGAGTCCAGTTAAGAAATATATGGAGATGTTATTCCATTTGAATCTTGGTATGATTAATGTATTTAAAATACTTTTTTAATTATTTCTTTCTGTCGTGCCTTTTTGGAATATTATTTATCAATATATATACTCTGCAATACCCATTTTACTGTTGTCATAACAAAAATAGTCTTTTTGATCTATTTACATTTTCATACTATTGGGTAGCATAAATAATTTAAAACTATGAAATTTATCTCATAACTCTTTATTTATTACATATATTAGAGGGACATATATATAGTTTCTAAACAATTTCATTCCATCTCAATTATGATTGAACTCAAGAACATTTACCACATTATTTTGCAACGTTACAAATCCTTATATTTTTGTTTAATAATCAAACTGATGGATGGATGAACATTCATTTAAGATGATTTTGATATTTCCTATTTCCTCATTATTTCAAGATCTATATATGGAAAATAAATAAATAATGGATATATTATAGCCCTCATCTTGGATAAACTAATATGGTCTTTATGACCCATTGCATGAACAACCTTGTTAACCTTCTTTTGGTGAACGTTTTTGGAGAAACAGTAATAATTAATAAACTCCAAAAATCATCTCTAGAACATATTCATCTATTTTGGGTGAATATATTAATTAATATTATATGAACATTATATATATCCAACCAATATTCATAACGTTAATATATATATATAAATAAATGATTTCCATTTCTAACTCCATGTAAAGGGTTCAGTAAATCTATGAATGAACCTTTAATTGATGATAGACATAATGTACCAAAATATTATTATGAATATGATCAATCCCCAAATTCTTCATTTCATCATTGAATATCACCATCTCTTTTCCACTATAGGGTAGTGTGAGCACGGTTTCATAGACAAACCTTCTTTTCTAATAATTGAGATTCCCCTAACATTCATATATCTTGGGAAACTGGAATTCAGTTTGATTAAACATGGCATGTTTTTAGATGTCAATGATAAATTCCTCAAAAAATAATTAATATCCCCAAAATCCATGGAATATATGGATCAAAGTCAAAGTGTCTAGTTTGGTCCATTGTTCAATATCATTTTTCACTGATGGATCCACTAATATAATCTTACTTGAGATTATATAACTAAAATATGAATATATATATATATTTCCAAAATTTATAATTGTTAATTATTTCAAAACATTTATGTATATTTAGGTTATTCAATACAACCCTGAAGTGATATTCACGATCTTTCTTTATCTAGGAATAATTAAGAAAGTCATCAATAAATATTACCAAAATCTGATCAAGGTAATATATAAAGACGTTATTAATTAAATCCTTGAAGATAGAGGGGATAATAGTAAGAAATAATGGAATCAGTATAAATTTATCGTCTCCATACCTCCTAAATAAGGATATCTTGTGTATGTATTCACTTTTGAACCTCAATTGATAGTATCCAAAATGAAGGTCGATCTTGGAAAAATACAGATACCCTCATAATTGATCAAACAAATCATCATTACAGAGAAGAGGATACTAATTATTAATCATGATCTTGTTATTTGACATATAATACAAGAAGAGTAACATTGATCAATATTTTACCTTATCAAAATGAATTGGTGTACCCCATGGTGATTCCCAAAACCTAATGAATCCCTCATCAAGACTCTCTTAGCGTTCTTTTTTAATTCCCACATGGAAAAAATGGATATTCTATATTGATTATTTAAAATAAGTGTCCCAATAATTATGAGTTTTATAAATAAAAAAATAATTTTTTTTTGATTTTATAGAAGGTTAGGAATATCTTTTAAAAAAAATAAACAAACTCCCATTTAATAGGCATATCATCTAGGTTGAATTTCACACTAACCATTTATGATAATTATCCCCATTTAAAAAAATCATTAACCGTACAATAGTTGTAATTTCCATTAAAAGTTCATATTTATAATTTCAGGGATATAAAAGTAGATGTTGGATAAGAATATAAAATTTGAATTCCCTTACATGGTAATATATATGGGTTATACATAAATAAAGTAAATACATTTCAAAAAAATTAAACTATAGGATAAATAACATGATGGTTTGGGAAAAAAATCCATCAAAAATCAACATGAGAGGAATCAAAGACATGAGATGAAATAATCATAACATTAGGAGTTTCAGCTACTAATTAAATATCTAGTAATTGTTTTGGTAATGTGATACCCATAGAGAATATTTTAAATATAAAAGATTCATTATATTCAAAATCAAAAAGACATCTGAAGTCCTAGAGTGGATTATAAACATGTCATTAAAATTTTTGTTAATATAACACATATCAAAATTAGAGATCGCATGATATGTCACTTTTCATTAGTCTTAATAGTTTATTGAAATCAATTATCACCATTAACCCTCGAATTCAATAAATACCAAGAATAATTAATATAGTATTTTCATTTGAAACACTGGAGTATATGTGGTCAATTTTTTAGGGATTTTACTCCATTGATATTATTATATAACATATTCGAATCATTTTGGAATTTTATTTACCTATGAACTTCCTTTCTACAATTAAAAATCATTAACTAGCCCCCATATATAATTTCATCATATGTTTCTTTCCCCACATCTACAATAAATAAAGACTCACTCTATTCCCTATATTGTTTTTATTTTTTGAATTTCCACTAAATTAAATATGTCTTTTAAAATCCAACCCATTATATTAATGGGTGAATATAATCTCTATTTATATTCTCATAGCACATAAAATGATATCTTCATAGTTTCTGAAGAATATAATGGCTCATTCCCTTTATAGAATTGGTTTTAAGCCACTAAATATTTGATCAATATTATATTATCATTGAATGATAATACCTCAAGCATACCTCACATGTCTTGTAAAAATATTCCTCCCAGGAACCAATGGATTCATCATACTTTTTCTTAATATTAGGTAATTATATCTCCATTTTCATATGAAAAATAAATGGAATTTATTAGCTATAAAATAACCTTCTCAACTCATCCCACTCTATAATGTCAATTTCTTCATGTTTCCATGTGTTTTTAATAAGATTAAACAATATATCAGCTTTACCTAAAATATATTAATTACCCAAATCGCATTTCCATAATCCAGTAAATGAAGAATAAATAAAATCATTTAGTGATATAGATCCATTACTCAATAATTAATGGACCCCAATACCCAATAAAATAAATTTTATTTTTCTTCCTGAATACCCCAATAGATATTTTTTTCAACATTTTCTTGTTAGGAATCCTATTATGAGTTATAGATTGAAAAATATTTATAATCATTATAATGATATTTTTTATTATATCTCCTATAAAATTTTGTTTCTTAGGTGGAATATAATTTCATTTTCTATCACATTCAACATTAACACAATTCCTTTGGGGTATAGTGATTGAGTAAAACCAAAAAGCATTGCGTTAACCAGACTTACTGTAGTGATAAACCTTATAATCATTACAAATTATTCATGTGATGCCTAAATCATGAAAAATTAATATTAGTATATGAAAAATTAGGTTTTCCTAGCTCATCCATGGTAATAATTTATTCAAATCATTCATAGTGGTTTATAAAGAGAATGTGAATTAACTATTGAATATCCCCAAGAGTGTCTATCTATTTTGCAGTCTTAACACCATTAATTATGAACTGATGCGATTGAGTTACCACTTAATCTACCCCATTTAGAGAACGTACCTCTATGTTCATAATTTCAACAAATATGTCGAATTTATATTATCTAAATAAAGATTTATTTTCTAGGAAAACTACAATCCAATCTTCACCATAACATATGATATTCTCCTTTAAATAGGCTTATCCTAAGGGTTATCTTTAAGGTTTCCACATTATTATTTACAAGAAATATAAAACTAACTCCTACAAAAACTAAGATGACATAAACATGAAATATATAGATATTTTATCTAATTAGATGAATATTCATTACATACCATTTCAAACCATGATTTAACCACAAAGTTGCAATGTGTTTGGAAAAACGTATAGGTAAAAAACTGATAAATAAAATATCCACACCATCTCTAAATAAGTTATTCATGACTATAACCCTTCTTATACATATCATACTTAAAAACATTCTTCAAATACTAGTGAAAAGAAAGAATAAAAAGTTGATATTGGATGCAAAGTAAGGGTAATTAATGGAAAAAAAATTTATAATTCATGAATAATATGAGAATAAGGGTATGGGAAAATTAGATATAATTAGAAAATAATAAACCAAAATTAATAGGTTATAATCATGAGTAATGTAATAAATATTTGTTATTCATAAGACATAAATCATAACGAAATGAAAGAAAATGAGACATGATATTATAACATTGGAATAATGTCAAATCATAGGAGGACGGTATAATGTGTGGAATAAATATAACCATTGAAATATTTTGTCATGGAAACCCCTCATGACATTCATCACATGAAGGGCCTGTGATAACCACCTTGTCACCCTCTTTCGATATGGGGAAACCTCTCATGTACCCTCATTTAGGTCTGAGAAAACCTCAAGTATACCCCATATTAGGATTGGTATTATCTATCATCTAACATTTGATCTCATAAAACATTTCCCTTTTCCAAATGAATTTTATGAATATAATGGAACCACCCATCACATAATCATAACAGAATCATATGTATTCCACAAAAATTTGAAAACATTTGTTATTCCATCATAAAAAAACCCGTGGAAAAGAAAACAATTTTCATAAATGTTTCATCAAAAAATATATAAATCATATAAATTAATAAAATTGATCGTTTCATATTACCATATCCTATATAAAGCCTAATTAACATCAAATGGTTTCATCCTAGATGAAAAACACTCTTTGAAGATCACTAGAATAATTGATTGAGTAAAATAACCATTTTTATTTTCAAATCACATAACTAAAATATCAAAATCTAGTGAATATTATGAAAATAATATTAATTAAATATAAATATTTAAAAATTTAAATGAATATTAAATTTAAATATTATTCATGACATCGGAAGAATTTTTTTCTATGGTATGTGTTAAAATAATGGTTCCATTCACTCTTTTTCTAAAAAGAAAATCATTTAGAAAAAGAAAAGAAAATTCATCTTAATTTTTTATAAAAATTAATTCTTGGGAAAATATTTCTTTAACAAATAATTTTATAACTTTAATATTTTTTTTGAAACATTTTAACGATAATATGGAGATGGAAGAAAAAGGTTGAAAACAGAATATAAAAAACAATGTCGGGTTTCCCTAAAAACATTCATTCAAAATTTTGATTTCATAGAGAGATGAAAATGAATATAAAACAAAAAATTTATTTAGATATATATATATTTTATTAAATTAAAAGAAATTTTTTATAGATATATCAAATTATTTCATCATAAAAAATTTATTTATAAAAAATCATTTTTTAAATGAGATTGTCACCTAAAACCCATACCTAAAGTCCATCTTTCTTCATAATCTATATATCCATCCATATGATAAATTTATATTTATTATAATTATATAACATAAAAATATTAATATAAATATTATCATATATCCACAACTTATAAAATTTCAATAACATTTAAAAAAATTATTTATTAATATTGTCGTTATTAGGTGTTATCTATTTCAGTTTAGCAGAATATTTTAGTTAAAAAACTATTGTCCTTGTACATTGATCATCACATTATCTTATAAATAATTTAAATAATAAAATAAACATCATATTTACTCATTAAATATTTATTTATAAACATATAGAAACATTATAGATAGAAAAATGAATTACAATGTTCATGGAAAGTGTAGTATGTGCATACAAATGAACACAATTTTCATTTTATAAGTAAAAAATGAATGAAAAATATATAATATTTTATCATTAAAGATTAATAATTATATAATTAATATCATATAGTTTTATTAAATTTATCATTGTATCCATATATGTGATACTGTTATGGAAAGTGGATCATATTTCATTACAAAGGCAGTAGTCCACACGTACACATGGGCGATACTTTTATTTCTCATTTAATTGAAAATAGGTTAGAAAAGGTGGTTAAGTAATTATAATAACATATAATTATATTTATTATAATTTATTAATCATATTATTATAGATACAATATATGTAGATAAGGTTAAAAATGAAATAAAATTTAAAGTGTATAGTTATGATTTATACCTCTTCATTGGTCCTCCTTTAGTATACACCACAATCCATGTATATATTATATTACGAGTAAACCATAGGCTATGTAAAAAAGGTAATTAATCTATTAAGTTATTAGGTTAGGACTTGGTGGATCTATAAGGATTTAAATCTGTTAATAAAGGTAGAGTATAGGCTTCCTTTTATAAGTGAGGAAGAGGAAAAAATTGTAATTACATAAAATATTATATTATAATTAATGTCTTTTTCTGGTATAATGACTAAAATTGGTCATAGATTATATGGTAACGTAATATAGGGTAAAAATAAAATTAAAAATAATAATTATATTAGTTTATATGGAAATATTTTCCTAATCTGTTAGTTTAACCCTTCAGTAAACTCATATTAACCATAAATGTGGTTACAAATTTTTCCTATTATTACTTAATTATGACCCAAAATGGAAATAACCACATAATTCTATTATATAATTTTTTAATATGGAATTTATTTTATAAAGTTAAATTTTAATAAGTGGAAGAAATTAAATTTGAAAATAGCACATGGAATTCCACACAATCCTGTTTTAAGAAAAAAACATTTTTAATCATAAAACTGAATCTACAATCAATAAATTACTATAAAATGATATAAAATTAGTATTAGAAATATTTTATAATTATATAATCTAAAAATTTCTTAAATAAATTAATCAACTATAATTTTTTACCTATTACGATAAAAACTGATTGCACACCTAAAAACATTTTTATAAAAAATATCTCTTTTAAGATTTCTATGATATTATCTTGTTTCATATCCTTTAGATAACTACTATATGGATTTATATTAATAAATAAAAATAAATATATACTATAATCACATTTTATTGGTGATAAATATATATATTTTTTATTATAATACATATAATGTACAAAAATATATTTCTTTGAAAAATTTATCTTATAATAATTAAATGGTTTTAGTTAAAATTTAATGATTATTTCTAAGTAATTAATATATATATATTAATTTAGATATATATATATATAATTATATGTATAATCATATTCATACACTCTAATATAATGTGCAGATATAAAATTTATAATATATCATAGGGTTGTTAAGACGTGGCATTTCCTGTAAAGAATGAAACTGAATACTTATTGTTTATTTAAAAGGATGTACATATAAAATTTTCCGGTGTTATTAAGGGAAAACATATCATAATTTACATATATACATCTTCCCGATTCAAAATAGGCTTATGAAGTGGTTGATATTACCCATATGGTTGTTGATGCTCTACCTTGATCCTCTGTTCGGTCCGGAAATGAGAGACAAGGGTTGTGAAATCTCACATCATTCTTGGCCATAAGAAGTGTTACCTTATATCCTCTAAAATATTAGTTGATCATAGGTACTCGACCCAATATGTGGTATGGGAGTCCCTAATTATATTTTTAATCATGTAATTAGGATAATAAAGTCAACCATGATCAAAGATCATGTAGTTACTATCCATCAACCATCTCATAATTAGGTCAATTATTACAAACTATTCCCACATCATATAACAATAATGAAATGGAGGCTAGATGGTCACTAACTAGACCAAAAATTTCAATGTGATACCTAAATGAGAACACATTATAACCACTCATTTCTTATATTCATCCACCAATTATTCAGTTAATAATTTCATCACAATCATTTCTCCTCTAAAGGCCCCTCTATAAAATCCATTTTTTTACTAAGAGAATAAACAATTAAATTTCAATTAATGGGAGAATAAGTCATATAAAAGAAAAATTTCATAAAATTATAAAAAATCTTCCACTATCAAAGAATCAATTCCCTATGATAGAATATGTTACACATTACATTATTATCCCTATATATAAAAAATCTCTCACCAAAGAGATAATGTCACCATCACATCAGATAATAGAACAAAGACACCAAATTCAAGTCAACTGGTGGACAATATTTTCTCATAGTTTAATAGATACTAATATGCATAATACACTACCTAATATCTCATCCTCATAATAGCACCTAGACCAACACCTAAGGTATTTCAGAAAACCACTAATCCAATCACATTCCCTAAAACTATTTTTTTTAATTAATATTTTACTTCCCTTCATATATAGGAAAGAATTTTCACACTAGTTTTTCCACTCAAACATCAATCCCTTTTAGGTAATCTCATTCATAGGATCCTTCAAAAATGAGAAGTCTTATATAAAACTTCTTTAATTAATCTAAGCAATGAATTCTCTTGACCTCAAACACAATTCTTAAGTACAATGAACACATCACCAGTTGTACATTCTTAGTGTAAACATAAATTCATACATGTGAAATAAAAATTCCCAGGATATGGAAATCCAATATCTATAATTTTAAATTTTAGTTATTTCTACAGTTATTATGTGATCATAGTTCACTCCACACAATCTCAATGTGTGTATAGTTCAACTTTGAGTTCTATGAGTATATGAGGATATCATCAAAATATACCACCATGAGAGGGACATGATATGTATATAAAATCTATTCATGAGATCCATGATAATCATTGGTTAATTTTCTAAACCTATGGGAATGAAAATATATTCATACATATTTTACACAACTCTAAATAATGTCTTTAGAAAATACACCTCTCTGAATGAAAATATAGTGATGTTATGATCAAATGTCAATCATGGAGAACCAATGATCTCTTTGAAACTAATCTAAACATTCATAGATATATAGAAACCAAAATATATTATTTATGGCCACGTAGTTTAGTTTCCTAAATCCCACCAACAATTAATGATTATTATCTGTAATCTTTTCAAGATACCATGGATCACCCCATGAAGATTTTATTATTGTGAAAAAACCTTTCACATTAAAGTAATTGATCTATACAATGGTTGCTTCAACTTATTCGATGCCATAAGATACAAGGAAATTTATTTAGGGTTCAACTCTAAAATTAGTTTTATCTAAATGTAAATCCCTTAATTTGGAGGGAGTCATTATAAATCCCATATACAATAAATAATTATAAAGGTCCACTACATTATGAGAAGGTGTAGATGATATTTCTATATATATTTCAAGAGGAAGACTTATTAGTAATTAAATAATACCTCTAATTTTGATTAGTTCTAGACCCATTCTTCTTTCATCAACACACTATTCACTGGTTATCCCAAACATCTCTCCCATAATAATAAAAATGGATATTCATCTCCTATAAGAATTAATGTGTGTTTGGTAACTAGTAAACTATTAAATTCCAAATATAACATCAAATTTACCAATCTTAATAATCATATAATATTATTTATTTCCATATTAATAAAAAATAATGGGATATTCTAGAGATCTTTTATGACAATATTATTACCTCCCCAAGGGAGAATCAAGATATCAAAACACATAAGATAATATTTCCCAAATTTCATGTATGATAATAAAATTGAGAATATATAAATGAATTAAAATCTCATATATCAACCATGTAAGAAGATAACATAGTCTTGGTCATTACTTTTCATAAAAAATTCATTATCACCACTCCACCATGAGTAAAAACATGTTCTACTTCATACACTATTCCTTCCCTGGATCCACATGCCTACTAGTGAGACATATACCACGCTTGGGTCATAAAATATTATGGGATCAGATTATTATTTAGAGGACCTTTGATAGATTCCTAGTTCATATCCTACATCTATCTCGCACACTTAAGTGAACTTTTACACAAATCCATTGAACACAACTGGTGAATATGGCCAATATTTTTCCATTGAAGAAAAGTATTCTATGCTCTTTGTAATTTTTTTAATAATTCATGCTTTGTAAAAAGTCACAATAGTATGGACCTATAGATACCATATATGGGTTTGAATAGACTCTTATATACTCTAATATCCTACTACCAACTATATTAAACTCCTTACAATTTTCTTCATGAAACCAGTAGAGGAATCCACTATAACAATAGAATGTTTTCAAGCCAATCCAATAAGATATTGAAGATAACTTGTAGATTTATCCTCCTAGAGACCATTCTTGATCATTAAGGATATGGTTTAACTCCATGATATTTCATCAAGTTAAAGCTCGTAACCTAGTGCCTTAGATGTGGTTGGATACCAATCATGAATTTTTGGGACTTCCATTCCCCAATCAATGAGAAAAGTGGAGAGAAGAGAAGAAACTTATTAAAATAGTATGAGTAAGGCAACACAATCATTAGCCCCTACTTAAGCACCATAAAATCTTGAGGATGGTCTATACTTAGCATACCTAGAAATTACTCCTTGAAGAATATTGCGTTATAGGCTACCCATGTAATATACTTGCACAACTCCATTAGGTTCGTGACACCTCACCACCTCTTGGAGAGTCCCTTAAGTTTTAAATCATGTAATAAAACCCATGGATCCTATTGGATCCGCACTAGATCAATTATAACTTGATGACACAAATTTATTCCTTTATATATTTAGGTCCTAAATTACCAAATAAATATAGATGATTCAAAATTTTGATGTCCCGTTCATAATTGACCATTATATTTGGAGCATCTATGTGTTTAATATGCTCTAATCAGAAGCCTCCAAGTTCTATCAAGTACTCCACCTAACCCACTGGATCCATCATAAGAATATATTTTCATTCATGAGAATCATGGACAACTAACATTGGTGGTAATTTCCTACATCATCTAGGAAGAATTTTCTATAATTCCAATTTTATGCTTAGAGTGTCTATAAATGATTTCACAAGATAATAACCAATGTAATTTGTAGGCACACACAAGGGATTTCTATGGAAAATCTATCCTAGGAGACCACCCATGAAATGAAGTAAAAAAACTCCTAATACTACCCATGGATAAATCCCATTTCTCCATAATTAAATTTGAATCATATGAAATAATATAAAAATAAAAACAATAATTCCCATGTTCAAATATTATAAATTTCCTGATAGTGTAACAGAGATGAACCGGGATCATATCATGAAATTTAATTAATTAAACTACCCATTATAAAAATAAGTAAATGTATATGAAATTTTGTCATGCAAGCCTATTTATGATCCTATAATACACCAAAATACAATAAATTTAATAGTATAACATACCAAGTGTCATCCTAGAAACACTAAAACCACAACTATAATAACAATATCATCAATGTTAAATCTGATCTCCATTACATAAGAGTTGGATAAGAACTTATGATGTTACCATACCTGAGTTCCACATTCATGGAATCCTTTATACCTTTATTTAAACATTATCATAATGAAAAGAAAAGGAACAACAAATTTTATTCCACCTTGTAACACCCCAACCCGAATCACCAAGTCTAGGACAAAGTTCCAAATAACCTCATGTATTCCACCTCATACACAAGTTGTTGTAAAAAATCAATGACTATCTGAATGTTGTATTGAGTAGGATAAAACCTCAGAATCAATATCCAAGAACCACAAACATATAAAATTAAAAATAAAATCCTATACATACAAGTTGGAAATAAACAATAATAAATGTTATATCTGATATCATGTAAGGAATCATAGATTCATAAAAGAAAATAAAACATAGACACCTATTGTGGAGGGTCAACCAATATATATGTAAGAAACATGAAAAAAATAAATACATTGTAGAATCTTCCAAGAGTCTATATGAGTACTACTTCTATCTCCTTGAATCATTTCCTGAGCTCCTTATTGCTGGGCCCATGCCCTTCTCTTGATCTCTAAACATGATGTCCTCAAGAACATCAATATTCCTTTTCTTTTTGTGCGTATAAACAAAGTAGGAAACCACAAATATTCACTGAACATATGTTCAAATTCATAAGAGATGTATAACAAGGTAATAGTTTAATGAGAAACCTTTTAAACATAAATCGTGTACCAAATGTTCATCCACCAACCAAACCACCCTAAACCATAGTTTCACCTTCTTAGAATCATTCCAAAAGGAGATTAAAAAGTAATTTATGTTCATGGTTAGCCAAAAGGATACTATATATCCCTAAATATCCCCCTCGCTAAATAGACTCAAGTCAAACCATAAGGCCATCAAACCCAATCAGTGTCATGGGTTAGGACACAATTCCATTATACCCAATCTCTATCAATCGTCAGTATACAAGGTTTCTCATATCGCAACACAAAATTGGGTTATGGATCAAGGCCCTCGCACCCATTCTATATTCCTATGTCAATCCTTATTATCATTTTGTGTCACACATTCTACCCCTCTAGCGGCTAATAAAAGAAATGATGGTTTACCTATCATTGGATAGTAAAATAAAATCCTCCAAAGGGCATGCATTCTCACAAAAAAATCCATAACACATATTGGCACAAAATAACAAATAAAGCATGGGTATTGTTGGTTACCAACAGAAAAAAACATATGTTATCAACATGAAACATGGTTCATAAGGAATACTATAACACCGTGATATTTAACAGTATTTTTTTAATACATTTCATTTCTTCGATATATTGGGATACTTAAATCCCCAAGTAAAAGTGAGTCATAATATAATACTTGTCGTTAAATTTTTATTAATAATAAGAAAAACAAAATTTTAACAATATAAATAATTTTTTTAAATAAATTTAAAATATGGATAAAAAAGAACAGAATTTTTAGAATACATTTGAAATTATTTTTAAAAATTATTATTCCTATGAATGGATTTAATTGCATTACTGAGGAAATAAAATAATTAATTTTTTCACTTTTATATTTTTTTAAAAGAGTATCTATATTTTTTAAATCAAAATTTCCAAATTTACATTAATAGAATGAAGTAATATGATTTGGGGTTTCAATGGATTGATGTAACTACGTAGAGGTTGGGCTTTTAGGATCTCAGGAGGGCATGGAGCTAGTATGAAATTTGATTTCTGTGCATGATGCTGATCACCCAATTATTGGTGGGAAAATAAAGTATATAACAAACAAGAACTAGATTCATATTTCCCTACTAATCCAAATGTTGTTGACATCTATGTAAGGTTATTCAGGGATCTAAATGGTGGGTGCACAATATGTAATATAGAGTTTCAATCGAAAGAAGCACTAGGGGATAAAAATGAAGTATTTTAATTTATAAGCGATGTAGTCAAAGGAAGGGTACTTGAAGAAGGAGAGAAAAAATCATCAGCCTGCCAAAATAGTATAGTAAATGGGGACCAAGAGCTTTTAACATGTAAGGTGAGGTCACAAATGAAAAGTCCAATAATACTCATCATAAATAGATTTGAAAATTTTGTGTTTGGAGGATTGGTTAATGAGAAAGAGGATGAGCCCCAAGATGGGAAGGGAAGAAAAACTCTAGAATAGAAGAAGAATCCATATGATGATACATGTGATAATGGGGCAGACTCGAAGGATAATACTTTATTATATGCATCATGGGACAACATTGTTGGAGAAAATGATAGAGGGTTACGTATCCCTGAGATGAATAAGTTGAATAAGTGTAAAAGTGATTAATGGATTTTGATTTTGGTTAACAGAAAGAAGTCTAAAGGTTGCATGGACTATTCTAAATTACCTAAGATGAAGGAAACACGGTCCTTCAAAATGAATAAGGAAATGGATATAAAATTCACATCTTAGGAGAAGTAAATAAATTCAATTCTTATGATTGGACATTAGGATATAGATTGTGGTGTGGTCAAGGAACCTAAATAGGGTGGGGATATGAAGACTGATCTTATCGTGGAACATGTGGTTTCTAATGGAAGGGTCAGGGAAGCTGATAAGTTGGATGATGAATAAAGGGAAGTGTGGGAGCTCATCACACATTATAATGAAGAAATGGAAGAGTAGAAAATTTAATTTAATGCTACCTAGGATTAGTAAAATAGGATTGATGAGTTAATGAAGAATGTGAATCCCAATGAAGAATATTGTGCACGAATTGAAAAGAAAACCCACATTTTGACATGTGGATTCTATGAAAGGAATATTGTGATGCAAGAGTTTATATAAACATGGGAAATGATGGTTGACACATTTGAAGGCCTTTTCATAGATGATCCCAACATGAATTCTGATTACCTAAAATGGAGTCTCTAAAAATGTATGATTTTTAATAAGAATAATCATAATTTTAATACAACATTTATTTCTTATGATGTCAACATCTAGCCTTCCGTAAAAGTGAATAGTTTCCCACATTTTACAAAAAATGATAATTTCATAATAGAAAAGATCGTTTTTAGTAAAATTTATTCATTTATATTGTTAATAATAAATTTATGGTCATTTTAATTAATTTTATATGGATTTTGGTTTAAAATCCATTGTATACATTAGAAAACATTATTTATTGAATCAATTTTTTCATCACATTTTTTATATTTAAAATGAATTTTTACACTTAATGATATTGAATTTAAATAAATAGATATCACAATTGAAATTATTGTTTCCAAATTTTTAATGATCCCACTATAATTTTTGGTCAGAATAAATAGTAAAAATTGAGAAAAATTACCTTGGTTATGGTTAAAATGTGTTTACCATGGTTAAACCAAGAGATAAGTGTAAATTTTATAGTTAATATAAATAAAATTTTCAATAAAAAAATTTAGCTTATCTTATCCCAAAATATAATAACATTCCACTTCAATTAATATCTCTTGAGAATAAATACATTATATTTTAATCTCTTAATAAATACCAATTGCGTCCTCTCCCTCATTTATAAAATGACTCCCCTCCACTCACTTAACTACACCACATTGAGAATTCTAGCTTGAAAAATCTCTAAAAAATTATATTTTTAACTTCCATACAAATTAATTAGATGTTCTTATCTTCATATGTTACCATTAAAAGGGTATTTAAGAGAGAAACTAATGGAGGGCTATGAAGAAAGAGGCAGTCATCTTACGCGACCTCCATCAATTTATTTCATTATATTCCTCCTCAAAATTTGTGGTATTTATTATAAAATAATAACATTAGTATCATAAATATAGTAAAATTTTATTTATATTATGGAACCACTTGTATCTATCATCAATTCCATCAAACATGTAGTGAAATTATCAGTACTACATACGAGTCGACCACCACCACCACATATCGATACAATTCATTTTCCATCACCAAATTTAATGGATATTTATTATGATGAGATTATTGTATATATATATATATAGGAAATTTATGAAATATTTATTCATCTATAATTTTAATATCATATCAACCTTCTTACTATCCAATCAATTGGAAAATGATAATTCCACTCATGTGTACAAGTAGACTACCGCTTCTATGAAGCGATGCGATTTGTTTATCGTTTCATCTTCACATGGATGTTAATAATGATTAATTTAATTAAAAAAATTATAAATTATATAATAATGATTCTGAAAAGGATAAATATTATTTACCATTATTCCATTCTATCTGTTGAAAAGTGACAACAGTGTTCCTACGTTTGTACATCCTATCATCTCAATGAATGTTGTAATTCATTTTTATATATCTACACTATTTTTATGATTATAAATATAATTATAAGAAAAATATATGATATTAATACCATGATTACAATTATGGAGGTTACTTAACCATGTTTAATATATAATAACCAGAACCCATGAAAAAAATTCTCAAAAAAATAAAATAGTTAACACCTAAAAACTATGATTTTAATAAAGAATTAATAATAAATAAATATTTATGTTTTATAAGTGGTAAATATTTGATATTATAATTATATAAATGAATCTATTATAAATTAATAAGATATTCGAATTTATTATATGATTGGATAGATCATTTTTTATGTAATTCTTACTTGAGGAAAGGGTTTCACATCAAAAATTTATTTATATGAGTCATCTTCCATATTCATCACTTATTACATTTTTTCAATGTATATGACAACCTATAATTTATTTTATAATGCTTATCAGGAGAATTATGATTATTTACACATACATATAATATTATCTCTTTCATGAGTTTCTTTTATCAAAATTGACCAAAGTGGTTATGGATTTATGTTACATCCTCATTTTTTATCGATATTGTTTATGAAAAATTCTTTGATGATGATATTATATGACCTATAACTCAAGAATCCATATAGAGTTATCCCGTTCATTTGTTTTTTATTCCATAAACATGTTTTCTAAAAAAATTTTAAGAATATTTTTAATATTATTCAATAATTTTTCAAATTAATTTTTATAAATGATTTAAATATTAATTTTATTAAAAAATGAAGCTTATTTTAATTTTCTAAATGAGCTACTTTTGAATTTTTTCCAAAAATATGAAAGGAATAATTTTTTTGATGTATTCTACATTAATGGAATTTCCCACCATCATGAATCTCAATTATTTGAATATTTAATTAAAATTATAAAAAGTTAATTTTAAAATAAAATATTTTCATTAATATTTATGAAACATTTAGATTTTGAATATTTTATTTCAATGTGAAAATGGGATTTACCTTAAGAAAATTTCAGGTAAAATTTTACTGTATTTTATCATCTATGACATCATACTTTGATTTCATTTATGATTTTAATGGTTTATATTTAATGAAACTCTACACTTTCATTTGTTGTATAAATTATAATGATAATGATTTTTGGATGACACTACGAAACCCACATTATTTCAATGGGTTAATTATTTTACGATGAAACATTTATGAAATTTTTTTTACATGGGTTATATTATGATGATTTGATGAAATTTTTATGAAACCCATTTCATTTAAAAGTGTTATGAAATTATAACAGTGTTTTGATCTTGTGGAATACATATGTATTTTTATAATTTTTAAATTGGTGGGACAAAGATTATACAGTCTTCCAATGCATTGAAAAAACATAGATATCTAATATGATAATAATTACAGTAAAAGGTAGTGAAACCAATTCAGTAAGGGACTCTATCTACTATGATTTTATTTTGTATGAACCATGACTATTTATATAATGGAATGGGGATTGAAACAAATCTACTATGATAGTATTTGAAGTAATACTTGAATATGGAAGTGATTTTATATACTTATTTGTGTACCATAAACTTTTGTCTCATTTCAATGTTATTATCTCATGGCTTCTATTCTTCGATTCCATTATGGTTCATATATTTTGAACGAACAAGATTTAGGACCTGACTCAAGATTGTATTATTTGATAAAAATGGCATGGTTTTCAATTGATAATATCATGTACTCATTCAATTATTATCATTTTATGTTTAAGTAATCATTAATATATTTTTCCCTTACTAAGAAATAGAGATCACCCTTTATTATGTTTACATTTCTCCAGCTGATGAAGAATTTTTTTAGTATGATATGTATAATAAGGGTGGTAGTTATTAAGATATTAGTGAGAGATTAAGTATATATCTTATGAATAAGTTTCTTATTTTTCAATGTTACCAAAGACTCTAGGATTACATAGTCGTAGAATTGATTGTATTGTTATTTATTTAATATTCATAAAGTAAGAAGTTATATTAATATTTTAATTGAATGGGTTTACCTAGATGGTATTAAATAAAGTTTTAGTTTCCATTACAAACTAGGATTAGAGAATAGTTGTGAGAACCCTATGGATAATAAATTGTATAAGAGATCATCATATGTTTTGTTAACAAATTTAGTATGGTTTTTGTAGAAAATTATCCCCAACAAGATACTACCTGTTGATGTTGTTTTATAATAGATTCATATAGGGGTATTAACCATAAAAGGGTTGGTCAAGTATATTTCATCCATCATTCTTGATCACAATGCATGTGACTGGATTATGTACTTGGTTTCTCACTACTAGAGGATATTCATTTAAAAGGAACATTTTAGTTCCGAACCAATATAAAGGAAATGAATAGATGATGACCATGAATGAATTAGTTAAAAATAATTATTCATATATTGAAATAAATGATTCATTATTTAGAAAACATATATATATTATTTTTCATGATTTTGTGGTTTCTCTCTATGAATATTGTTTCTCATAGAATGATTTTTGGTTTTTTTCAATAGATGGAACCTAAAGGAATTATGTTATTGCCAAATGTGTTAGAAAATGAAATTATTGTGCCCTAGTGAAACCTAATGATAGTGATGTTTGAATGGAAAATCTTTCTTCTATGTTTAAGAATCTTATTGAGACAAAAAAAATTCACATAGAAATATTACATCTTATTTGATGAAGATTTTTTAAATAAATTTATGATCTACTACCAAATCATAATGGTTTAGTATCTTTGGAAACATGAAAACAAAAAAACCTTTTTCATAAGAGGTTTATTTTGTATACCACTATGTTCTTCATTATTAGATCCATTCTTATATTTATCATATTTAGAAACTCTATTTAGAACTTTAGGAAAGAAAATATGGGAAATAGTGATCTTAGATTCTTATTTATGGGTATACAAGGGATATACCAACAGTCAATAAATTATAACATGAGTATAAGGGTATTATAACATGGGATAAACATTTGAAAACAACATGAAACATATAAAAGATCATAATCTTGGATAATTCCATAAATATTGGTTATTCATAAGATGTGAATCATAATTAAATCTTAAACATGATCAATGAGAGAATAAGACTATCACAAGAAATATGATTGTGTATTACACAAAAGAATACAATATCATTTGATTATAAGTCATGGTCCACTTACAATACTATCATATTGTATTGTTAAAACTTCTAAATCTATTGTATCCTTAGTCAATGTTCACTCATAAGACTATCATAGTGGACATATTCCCTTTTTGAATCAGGTTCATTACCGAATATAGTCTTATTATCTCATGAGTTATTTATCTTTACCCAAATAATTCGACAGAAATATAATTATGATCCCACACATCATATAATTATAAACCATTAAAATGTGTGATCGATGATCTCCAATAATTAATAATAATAAAAACCCTCTCATAGAAAGAATAAGGATGAAATCCTTGGATCATTACCAAAATAAACTATAACTAACATCAACTGTTTTTATCATAGATGAATTACTTCTTTGAAATATCAATGGTACACTTTTGAAGAAGATGCACTTTTCAATTTAAAATAAATTCTTAAAAATTTAAAAATTATCAAAATATTATTTAAAAAATTTACATTAAAAAGAAATATGGATTCATTTGATAAATGATTCAAATAATTTAGTGGTCATGATGATG
The DNA here is from genome assembly GCA_963277665.1 of Viscum album. Lineage (NCBI taxonomy): Eukaryota > Viridiplantae > Streptophyta > Magnoliopsida > Santalales > Viscaceae > Viscum > Viscum album. The sequence goes on from OY728121.1 coordinate 538,824,146, forward strand.
GGAAATATCTTTCACGTCTTGTATGTTAACATGAAGATCCAATTGACATTTTTAGTAAGAAATCATAAATACCTCATTCATAAAATGAACAGAATAGTCCATTTTTCACATTTTGTAAAAGGAAAAACATTGGTAAAAATTAATTTAAACAATCATATTAGATTAGTAAAAACATTATTGAAAACATTTCTAGAAAAAATGGACATGGAAGGAAAATAAATTTATACTTAAGAGGGAAATAAATGTGGTTTTACTCATAAAAATTCTTTTGGTATATTTAACAAAAATAGATATGAAAATTAAAGGAAAACATTTAATGTAAAATAATAAATAGGAATAATAAAATTAATGAGTTTTATTGAGAGGTATATCATGAAAATTCTTTATCAGAAACATAGTCATAAATAATCTAATTAAACAAAGATATTGTAATATAAAACTATTTCTTAATGCTTAATATTATTCAAATGTGATTTAAACTCAATTATAATAAATTAAAATTTATTATAATTATATTAAAGAGTTATTAAAATACTTATAATTTCATATTGATCAACTTATAATATTTCAACAACAATTTATTAATAATTCCTTATTAAAATCATTATTTAATGTAGTAAACTATTTCAATTTTCTTTATAATTTCAAATATACAGTTCTAGTCCCTAACATTGATCAAGGATACATATTATATATATATATTAATCGTGTTATAAATATAAGAAAATATATATATATATTAATATTCATCCATAAAAGATAGAGATAGAAAAATGAATTAAAATTTTCATGGAGACAGTATACCGTATGTATGCATGAACAATGTTTTCAATTTCAGACAAATGGATAAAAAAGAATGTAAAATATTTATTAAAAATTATTGAATCATTATTATATATTATATATCATATTTATTCATTACATATATCATTATTACCATCCATATACTGAAAAAAAAATTAATCCCATCACTTTGTAGATGGTATAGCCCACACATACACACAAGCGACGTTATAATTTTACAATTGATTTTAAGATAATAAATTAGATATGATATTATAATTCTAGAAGGAAAATTAATTCATAAATATCACATATAAATTTTCAAACCACAATAATATCCATCCATGAATTATGGTGATGGAAAATAAATTTTACCACTATATGTAGGTGGTATTCCACACGTACAAACGATGGATACTTTAAGATCCTTTTTGATTGACTGTAGGTTTGATAATGGTGTTGGAATTATCATAACAATATTATATAAAATTGAGTGTAATTAATTTATTAAATTATAATTAATGCAAAAAATTTTGAGTAGGTAATATAATGATAAATTGATAGAGGTTGGGTAAGATGATAACCTCTTTTTCGGCAATGCTATTTTAGATCAACTATTAAGGATCATTTGATTGATATTTTAATAACACCAATAGATGTAGTTCACTGCTATGGATGTTTATAAGATAATTGGTAAGGGAATTTTCAAAATAGATGGTGCAAATTTATGTAATGAAAAGATAAAATGGGATTCCTTTTATAAGTGTGGGAGAGGATACACTTGAAATTATGATAACAATTATAATTTAATTTATTCATTCTCATACCAAATGCTTCATATTAGATGAGATTCTATATCAATATTTATAATATCAAAATATCCTTAGACAATGAAATTTGGATATGTTTTTGTATCATTTTATGTCATGTCTTGATCTACTAGTGCTTACCTAGCTGGAGGTAAGAGGAATTTGACACCACAATACTACCACCAATAGGGTCGAGGATAGTGATAAGAACTATGTATACATGTCGAAAAAATGGGAGGCCTTTACCTATGATAATTTTACACATTCTCAAATATACAAATAATAATAAAATACTAAATGTTATGATAAAAATGATACCGAAAATTCATTAATACAATTATAACCCAGATTAGAGCATGACAAAAGTAAGAGAAGTCCTATTAGGCTATATAAAATCCCACAAAAAACAATATGATTCCAAACTACTAATAAAGAGTGTATTGTTGTCAAATAAAACTCTTGTAACCAACCATTGTATGTATGGATCATCTATTCTCTTCCTATTCATAGGCCATCATTGAATATGTCATAAGACTTTTCATTTTCAAATGAGATGATAGGTGTCGGTAGAGCCCATGTTGGGGTGAGTATATACAAACCTATTTCGATACCAAGAAAACACAAAACACAAATCATAAATTCATTATTTATCTCAAAATAATTATGATATGTGATTTAAAATATGAGAAAATAAACAAAATGAAAAAAATATACCAATGATTGGAAAGAAGTATTAATGTATGGTCAAAACAAAATGACCAGCCTAAGATTTTTCTCGAGGCTTGAAGGTAATTATCATCTAAGAGAACACAGTTTATGAGTCTTTCCAAAACAAATGGATCTTCTCTAAGAGGTTATTCTCATTATTCCTTGATAATTAATATATATATATATATTCTAATCTCATAAGAATTAGATACATTGATTTTAGATCTCACCCATGGCCAATTGGGGATTCCCAAACCTAGCTTGAGTAAACTCAACGTGATGGGGATCACAAACCCTTAAAGTCGGTATACGATTCCTGATCCAACCTAGATAATAATGATATAAAGTCACACATTGATCCATATAGAGGGACTATTGACTCTATCTGAGAAAACTTCCTTAGATTGGATGAAATCCTATGATCAGGTAGTGATGTTTCAGGACACCTTCATTGTTTTTGACCAATGGATCACACCCTATAGATTCTTTTCGACACAAAATAGAATGACATACTAAAATTTACTTCAAATAAGTAAAAATATTTTATAGTTTATACAAAACATATCTTGGATACCCTAAGTATCTTTAAGTCCTCGAGATTATTCCCTTATACTACATCATGTGACAGTGTACTCTGGTCATGACTATGTACAATGTGGGTGCCTAGTTTCCCAGCCTATTCCAGGGTACTCGGAACAAGTCTATGCCCATGTATCAAAGTTATTATATTGTACCTAGAAATGTATATACCTATGTATCCCTGGAGTATATGGTGATGAACCAACACTAGTTCATGTTCCATATGGCGGTAACCCATAGTGTGTGAAATTTTTTTCTTCTGAAAACCATGTCTCCACCTCAAGGGTCCATATGATTTGTGTTTCTCTGAACAAAATGTTGTGTATCTTCGGATTTTATATAATACCATATTCTTCTTTTTTCTCTTATCATTCTACATCGTCCTTTGATATATCTATAAAAACTTGCCAAAATCTCAGATTTGGGGTTGGAAAGATTTGAATCATCTCTACTAGAAAAATTTCAGTCCATTGGTCTGTGTGTGGATCATCCTAATATCATATCATCATCGAACAGAAAAACCCTTGAGTAAAGGACACCCGATCAGATCAATGATCCAGGTATGTCCCCCATCACAATGCATGACACCTCATTTTTTCTTATGTTTCCAAATATAGACCCATATAAACGATCTTATGGTCCAAATATCAATTATGTAATGATTGGTTTCACATTATTTTTTGAGCTACCGTTAAAATGAATAACTAAAAATTAATGCTTGTTGAACAATGTTAGAAAAAATGAAGTGGAAATTGAATGAGAAAACCTCTTCTATTGACCAGGTTAGCCACAATCTATTATTTTTAGACCAATGAATAAAAACTAATAATCATGGATTATTAAAAATATCAATTCATAATTCAATAATGATAAATTAATACACATTTTTCAATGAAATAAATAACGAATAAATTTTTTATAAATATTAATTCACATTCTACATGCGATAAAATAAACATGGATTATACTAGCATAAGTAAAATCCATACCTTGATTTTTGATCGATCAATAATGATGAATCATTTTATTTCATTTTTAATGGAATCCTCAAAAAAATTCATTCACACTAATCATCAACCCATGAATCATGGCCATTCATCAATGTTTCTCCTCCAAGGCTCCTCTAAAATCCATAAGTTTATACAACTCAAACTTGTATTTTTAGAATAAATATTCTTAAATTGGGGACTATTAGGTTTTTCTCAATTTAATGAATATTAAATAAATAAGTAAATATATTTATCTATCAATCCACCCATAATATATCTTAAACCAAACACCTGATGTGCACAATGGATATGTCACACCTTTAATAAAACCAACTTTAAATATTTAATAATGGTCTTATATTTCCCATAACTTATATAATATATTTAATACTTTTTGTATATATATATATTGAGTAACCTTAGGCCCAAGAATCCCGTAAAGACATAACTCCTAACTCTAAAAATATTTCATCAAATCTTCCAAATTTTTAAGGGAATAATAGTGTTATTATATTCTCCCCAAATAAGGTATTATCATCCTAAAAAGTAAAAACCAACTCAAATAGTTTAGGGTAATGAGATCTCATATGATTATCCATCTCCCTGGTTCCCTTTGGAAGATTCTCCAGTAGCCACCCAAATTACAGCTTGAAGACCAATTCCCCTGAAGGATCTCCTCTTGAGGATACTCAATCTCTTTCAGGTACTCCACGAAGGTATCTATATACTTGATTTCCATCCCACCCTAGTCGATAACATGTGAGGGGTCATGCACATACCTTCTCTTCTATAACATAGGGAGGACATCATGTATTTTATCTAACTGTAGTAGTAGTGTGTAGTGGAACACACCCATTTGAATTGTACATAGTATCTCAAAAGTTATAATGAATATCAGAGATAACATGACACCCTATAAAAATATACAAAATCATCGCTAAGGTGAGACCATCAAGAACACATGGTTTCCCTTGTAAAACTATAGAGGCATATTTTTTTAGTACACATAAAACTACTGAAGGCTCAATGTAGTCATAATATTCTCATTAATTATCAGAACCACATCTATTGTTGTTTACACAAACTCTAGGACCACGAGTGTTGAATCCCATAGGCCAATAAATTATACTGGAGACCTACAGGGTATCTTGATTAAGGCCTTGAATGGTTCCATTCTGATGTTATAGTGGTAACTATTTTAATATGAAAACATCACCAAGGGTGGTTAACCCTTACAGTTACAAACAAAGGAAAACAAGAAAACCTAAAATATGTCCTCTAGAACCCAGATGGTCTACTTAATTATTCCATTTTTATAGAGATGAAATTCCATGCTCAGCCAAAACTAGATTCTAAAGGCCTCCTCCAATACTACTTGTATTCATGATTTGAGGTGATCATTGTGTTCTAAATGTATCATTGAGAGAACTCAAAAGTGTTTTCCTATACCGTGTATGTAAATGTGACTAAAGAACTATTCTAATCTCATATCTATGATTTATTATAAGTGGTACAACATGGTGAGTTGGTCTACGATGATTTAGATAGTTTCATTTCCCCTAGCTAATCATGGAACCCCCATAATGATGTATATAGAGGAACCATCCAACATCCACTCTCAAATGTCAAGGGGTTGATCCAAACCCTTTGAAAACTAGTGAAAAAAATTTACCTAATGAAAATTGAAGCATTAAGTGATAAAATCAACAATGAATGCCATCATTCCTAGTGAACTAAAATAATGTTAGTGGTCATGGTAATTATCCTCCACTCTTAGATGTATTGTTATGGGTGATGTATAAAAATACCACAAAACCTTCTCTCACATTATCATTTGTACCTTCATCCATCCTTATGAAAATATGATGTTCTATGAACCTTTAAATAATCCCTCAATAGCATATCCAATGGATATATAAACATGCAACAAAACACATTCAATATATATAATATGAGCCACCCTAACACACTTAAGTAGTGTATGGTTAAAAATAATAATCTATAGGAATACTTAACCATTTTATTATACTAACAAAATATTCAGTGAGGCCAAAATATTTGATTCTTTTCTCATCAACTACAAAAACTATATCCTATAGGGAGTATTTATCACAACATTCCACTCCTCAAGATTATAGAATACCTAAGGTTATAATAGTAGAGGGACTCTTGCCAATACATATATGTCCATTTTTTATCATTCTATGATATAATATACAATTGACACTTGTGGTTAGAATATTTGAAAAATTACTAATTCATAAGTTATTGTCACCACATCTATAGGAAAAGTTACCACACTTCATGATCTAAAGAATAGTTTGTATAGTTTTTCAAATGTAGAATTACCTTCCAAGATCCATAGAAAATATCCTCACGCATCTGCATCAGAACACATTCATGACCAATTATTGAGGCATAAAAAAACCCCACATACTCAAAACCCTCCTCGAGGAGTTTGAATATTGGGGGAACTCACAAAAAGCATATGTAATTCCTGAAAATCCAATTGGGACCTTTCAATCCAAATTAATCTATTAAATTTTTGAGAAAATATAGTCATACATGTCTATATTCAAGTTAAATCAACCATGAATCTCTAATTGTATCCTTCTAACGCAAGGAGGCACTACACCTCAAACATTATCATGGGTGTATCCCAAGGTAGCACTGCAATAAGCTTTGATAGGTCCAATTAAATACCGTATTTTGAGGTGAAATGTCCTAAAGTGTGGATATATCCAATCCAAAACTGAAGCTTTGATATCTTACCATAGATATGTCCCTCTCAAATTATTTAAAGGACTATCCTCATATGTGTCACATGCTCGTCCTATAATACTGATTACATTATGATATCATTGATGAAGACTACCCGGAAGAGATCTAAAATATATAAACGATCAAATTCATAAGTCCCATGGGAATTTCTAGGGAATTAATCATGATGAAAGGAATCACCATTTATGTTTAGTGTTCATAATGACATCATAATGATATCTTCAGTATATCCTCATCTCAAACTTGGAGCTGTTGATAGCCTTATATAACGTAAATCATTGTGAACCAACATTCCCCTTTCAACTTTTTTAAGATATCATCAATTCTTAGGAGTGGATACTTATTGGTGTTGTTCACCTGGTTAAGGATTTAACAATAAAAATATAAACTCATGATCAAAATCAAATTCTAAAAAAACAACACTAGGGATACCTTTGGAGACACAATGGGTCTAACATAGATCTTTATCTGAAACTCCTCCCACTGCATGTTTCTCGTACTAATCTCTACAGTGTTCATAATATATGCTAGTGTAGATATCAAGGTGTCCCTAGGTTCTAGTATATGAATAATTCAATCTCTTAGTGGGGCGGTATTCATGACATATCCATAGGAAAGAGGGCATCGTACTCCTCCACTGTTGTACGAAGCTAAAAGCTCATCGCATATACTACTCCAAGATTATAACATTAAAACCAATGATTAATTAGTAATATATTCCTATATATGTGATAATACTAATTTTAATGGGTTTACTTCTCCCAGATGAAGTAAAAACTCATCCCATCCAATCACACAAACTACATACTCCACCTAAAAACTCAATCTATGCATGAACCAAAGAGAGAATGTTGAAAATTAGAATGAATATATAAGGCCTTATCATAGCAATTAAGAGATCAAAAAATAATATATCGTTTCAAAGAGTCATGTCACACAACTAGTAGAAGTGGTTGATTTCTTAATTTCTATCAGTGAGTGTATCTAAACACAAGGGTCATGGAAATTGATCCACATGATTATCTAGATCTCAAACCAGTGTTGTGGTAAAGAATGAGAGGATCACCCATGTGTCCTTCAGTAAAATAACTAAATTTGATAAGACCCATATCATACCTAAAATAAACCATTGATTCTCTAGGTCATAATTTGTTAAAGCAGGTATCTTCCCTCATCATATACCATTAGCTCCCTGAGCTTCGAATGGATCACCTTGGGATGGTTGTGGGAATATATCAAAATGAAAACCACCTCATGCTTCTCTCCTAGCTCCTCTACCACATCACCATAAATATGGACTTACCTTATCAAGATGATGCCTCTTCTTATTTTTTCTATCGACCATCTCTTTATCATTTCCATGATGGGTTAGATAGTCATTCATGTGATGTCCCCACCCATTATAACAGAAACATCACCTCTACCTCTATTGATTGGAATTACCCTTAGAGACCCAAACTGTTGAACCTATTCATGAGAATGTCTTCAGAAACACAGAAATCTCTCAGATCTCTAAGTCAACCATTAAATACTAGATAACGATGTCTCATCTCCATTATTCCTACTACCAACACCAACTGTCCATCAATATTTCACCAAGAAGTCCTCCACCACCAAGGATCACTCAAGAACTATAGAATTTAATGAGATATAAAGCCAACACTAATATAATGAAAAAGTTTATAACAAATGGTACGTTATAGAAATAAATCATCACAAGCCATATCCATTAATAATCATGAAGTCAGTGAAAATGTACACATACTTTTAAGTAGTCAACATGCCCTGATGGGGCACTAAAAGCACCTAGATACATAATTCTCATGACACATTTGGATATAAATAATCACTATGGAGGAAAAAAACTCTATTCAAGAGAGTGATACCTCATCATGCATCTAGGAAAATATAATACACCATTACCCTGAGGAGCCATGGAGAAGGCTCATAGTGAGGACAACCATTAGATTTTGAACTATCCTGACTCTGTGTAAAACTCACACGACCGCTTTAAGTAATTGATAAAATTGTCGTAGGTATATGTTAAAAAACATCTAAGGGGTATCTAACTCTGAAAAACATGAAGTTTTATTATCCTATGTGCATCATACACTAGTACTTATAGTGAAACCTACTATTCAAAGGGTTGTGGTAAGACTGGGAAACACCCTGGAGGCGAAATGTCCTACATAGTTCCCTGAATAGGCCGGAGGATGTCATAGTCCTCAAAATTACATTTATTACTCCTACACTAGTACAACAGTGCAGGTTCTATCCACAGAGAAGGAAGATGAGTGATTTCTATGGTTTTTTAATTTTAAACCCCCACTGCTCTCAGTAGTGGGGAAAACATCTTCTTACTTTTTTTTTTATTATATTGATGAAATGAAATAGAGTGAGGAAACATTATTTTCTTCAAAGAAACTAAAATTTATACTATGTACTGTCATACTAAAGTATTATAGCAAACTAAAATTTAAAACCACAGACAGAGGAGCTCAAATCAACAAAAGTCACTCTGGAAATCTAATCTACTGGTTAAAATAATTCACTTCTTCACACTCTTATTGAGTCACTCCTCAAAACACACTGAAGAATCCCCTTCGCCAAGAAATTAAATAGGCAGAAGATTATGTTTTCGAGTTCACCAAATCAAAACTTTATCGAACTGCTATGAAGTCTGAAAAAAGGTTAAATTTGGAAATAAACTCGCCATAAATTTCCAAAGATAACGACATTTATGATCTGAAAGATTCATTCAAAAACAACCTCTCCAGTCAAATTTGAATTATTAATTTTGATATCAATTGAGAGGCGAGTCAACTGAACAGAGAATCAACATTCATTCTTGCTGATAGATGATGATTCGTAATAATATAAAGTAATTGAAGATGTTCTAAATATAAACCAGCAGAATTGAATTCCAAAGCTAAGAAAATATTAACCTATGATCATCTTGATTAATTCATTCAAAAAAAAACCGAAAACAAAGAACAAGATTATGGAAAGAAGGAAGGTAAACTCCCCTAGCAATGATCTGCCTTCGGGATCCATAGCCTCTGTGCCTGCTCTATCATCTCTCGGGAGTCTCTACTCTCAAAAAGTATGGCATGGAATCAGTATGAGAGGGTTCAGATCTGCTCTCCAATGTGTATTCATGGAATGAATGAGCCTCTTCCTCAAATTCTGCTTCTTGCTCTATTTTGTATCCTCCGTCATCCACTACTTATTATCGATCAATTCAACTGACTTCAAAAAGTACCTCAATTGTGCAACGCACACATGCGTTCTTTCGCAACAAGAACGTCAAACTAGAAATTCCCTCATTACTAACTCCCGGTGAATTAGTTATATGAATGTGGACATTTTTTAGTCCCTTGAATGAACCTGAAAATGAAAAACACACAGAACAATAAACGAGAAGGAAATAAATTAATATTTAAATTCATTAATTAAATATTTTAAAAGATTTATTTATAAAGTTATTTATTCTTATTAATTAAAGTTATTAATGTTAATTTAAATGTTTATTATTATTTATAAATTAAATTATTTACTAATTTATGTTAATTAGATTGGCTTATTTAAGTTCTAAATAAATAATTATATATTTTATTTTATAAACAAATAACATTTTAGTATGTCACAATAAATTAATATAAATTTAATTTATATATCTTTATTAATTAGTTAAGTTAAATTAAATTTTTTTTAAAGTTAATTATATTATTAATTATGCTTTTTTAAATTAATTATTTAGTATTTATTATTTTTTCATAAATATAATTATTAAGTGTTAATGTTATGTTATAATAAAAATTATTTTTTTTTAAATTATGTTTTTGTTAATGTATTAATTTCAGATTTTTGAAATTATTTTTTTATCTTCGCCCCCCCAATCGTAGCGCTTCAGGGGGATGGTTTCTGTGGCTTCTTCTCCAGGAGGTTGCAGCAGCGCAACTCTTTAGCGACTCGGATCTGCTGTCATAAGCTTGATCTCCTTCTTTAGCGACGGCGCAGACTCCCCTAGTGTGGTAGGGCTCAGACTCTTCCTCAGTGGCACACACATGAGAAACCAGTAGAAAAAGTGGTGTACTATCCCGGCCTTGTGCAAAGTGGCATTGACAGTGGATATCTTCGGCTTCGCCTCCTCGTCAAGCAGTAATGGGTATGACATTCTTCAGGTGAGAAAGGTCCACCCTTCATTCGAGGTGAGTAGGTCTTGGGCAGCGACAGACCACTCAGACCTGAATCCTATGCCAGTAGCACCTATTTCAGTAAACAACAGATTCAACATATATGGAATTTTAGATTGTTGGGATTTAGTTTGATGTGTACACGAGATTAGAATAGGGATTTGAAATTGAGTTTTGTTTAGTTTGAATCATGATTTGGGTTTGGTATATGGAATTTGTGATGATTTTTTGTTGTAATGCTGGACAGAAGGTTGATATAGTGGCTGGGATGATGATGAACCAGTTCCATGGCAGATAGAGTTTGACATGGATAATGAATGAGACTATGATGGAGATTCATGGTGGCTGGTACTTACGATTTGTGTGAAACTATAAGGAAGAGGAAACCAGTTATAGGAATGATAGAGTAAACTGGATTTGGGGTTGCAGCGGGTGAAGACAGAGAGCAGTGCGAGAGGATACTGTGTGTGGAGACACCGTGAGACAGCTTGGAACCAGTGAGACTGTAATAGGGGTTTCACGGTGGTTGTGTCACCGTAAAAGGATTACGGCGAGACAGTAATAGATACGGTGCATGGAGACACTCTGAAGTAAGAGTGGCAGAGACTCTGTGAGACCGTGAGGAGACCGGTGTGTGGAGACACCGTGACCGTAATGAAATATTGAACCTGTAAAATAAACAAAGAAATTAATTAAAACATAAATAAAATAAGAACAAAATAAATAATCAAAACTAAAAATGAAATAAAAAAATAGAAAATTTAAATAAAATGTAAACTTTAATAAATTTATAAAACCAATTAAACTAATTTTAATTTATTAATAACTACAATATTTAAAGTTTAAATTGATAAATAATTAAAACTAAAATAAAAAAGAAACTAACTTATTAAAAGATTAAAGTAAAATTAAAAAATTATATAACAAAGTAAAATTATTTAAATTAGTTACTTTAACAATGTTAATTAATTTAAAGTAGACAGATAACTATTATAATTTTAAACCATTATGTTTATTAATGAAATATATTTTAAAGAGACTTAACAAAAATAAAACAAGTTTATAGTGTTATATTATAATTAATGAATTATTAGAAGTCACCCAATAATTAGATTAGATTATTTAATTTTTTAATACATGAAATGTTAAATTAAGCATACATTAATCATGTACATATGAAAAATTGATTAATTAGTGCTAAACTAACAAATTAGCAGACAAATACAATAAGCTAAGTATGGGGCTATTAGACTATAAAACAAAGTAAAACTTAAATTAACAACATTATTACTTGAAATACATGATTAATTTTAAAAACTAATTAATTGATAAATTTATTTAAAGAAACAGAAAAGTTATAATATTTAGTTTAAAACATAAAAATATCCAATTAAATTGTAAAAAATAATAGAAAAAGATGTGTAAAAACATGTTTTTTAAGGCCACATCAAATTCTCCCACACTTAATTATTGTTTTTCCAAAAAAAATCTCATGTTTTATTAAACTTGAAAACAGAGTTATGTTTATAATTCAGATCAAAATGTAACATGTCCAGAACTTTAAACAGAGGACATCAAAAACATCTCAATAGGCTTTTAGAAATAAATTTCTCATATAAATCTTGCTTAGAAAAAATTATTAATGGTAGTCAAAAGAGTAATGAATCGGCAAGAAAAGAAAGTGTCATGCCTCATATATGGAGCTTCTTAGTGACTAACTTCAATCCAGGCTCAAGCCCAGAGTCCAACAGTGACCAAATGGAAACATTTATGTGAAATTTAGAACATAAGAGTAGGAACGTTATACTTCTAATTTTTCACCTAGGTTCCATAAATAAATATTTTTTTGAATCACCTTATTGATACAAAACTAAATGATTCCCATATAAACTAGTTGACCAATTATTAATTTTGTCTTCAACATTCCCCTCACCTTAATGAACTCATTTTTGACCCCTGAAACGTTATTTTTTTTCCCAAGCCATGTATCATTGTTCCAAGCACTGTGCAATGCACTTATTCAGAGTGTATAGAGGGCCTATAGTAAACAGAAATGCATCCAGCATCTAGGGTCTCAGAGACTCAACGTGGGATCCCAGATTCCCAAATTACTCATGTTTCAAAGGATTTATATAAAAACCATTTACAGTGGCCCATTAAGGTAATTAATATTTATAATTAGAAGATGACTGACCCCCTAGAATCAGAATCAATCTTCCAGTTCCAAGGGTTATGATCATAGTTTAACTAAAAGGTTACTCAAATCACTTTCAAGAAAAGTTCCTAAACCGAATTTTCATTATATCACAAAGAAATATCACTCATCAATCATCCAACCTCATAAATTTCATATTCACCAAAAATATTAACTACCAATAATGTATCATTAAAAGGTAAGACCTAAATGAGAAATAGAAAACAACCCAAAATGATGAGTTTTTTATTGAAAAATTTGACCCTTTTTTTAATAAAAAGAATGAAGTGATGTGGGAATTGATGGGATTTCAATTAAGAATAGGTGATAATAGTCAATAATTTAACCCCTCCACCACACTTAAAACCTAACTTTGTTCCAAAAGATGACTTCTAAAGTGAAGAAGAAAAATTAATCAATTACAGTTTAAAACAGATTTTAAATTATGTAGATTTATGACATGTATAAAAGGTCTCCTCGAAGTTCAAAAATATTTTTCACCACAATGAATAAATTAAAAACAGGTTCATTAGCAAAAAAATGAATTAACATCTAAGTCCAGTGAATAAATTCCAATATAGCTGAAAAGAAGCATATTAGGTGTGGGTGCACAACTAATTGAGTGTAAGAAGTTTAACAAAGTATGATTCAAATGTATGTTTAATGTACTAGAAATATTAATGTTAAACACCATATAGAATAATCAGTTCCAATGAAAAACACAACTACCAGCAATCATGTACCCCCCTCACATAATTTAATGTAATTAATGGGTTTAAAATAATGAATTTCACATCACAGCAGAAGGCACATGCATATTTTTAATTCAATTTAGTTACATGCAGCAAAAGTTTTTTTATATGAAAAATATACAGTAGATTTTGAGCAAGTACGTAGTAGAATTTGTTTTAAAACAAGTATTATTTATAGTGAGTAGAATTTTATTAGGAAAAACAGGTGATGAAATAAATGAAAAAGGTTGAAGTACTTCCCCATCTATATGATTCCATTACACCTCCCACACGAGAATTCCACTCCGTTATTGACATGATTAGAAGCATCCTAAGACAGAACATGTAAACTAGGAACAAAAATCCAACAGAGATATATTTCATCTTGGAGACAACAATGCAACACTTTATTCATCACTAAACATAACAAAAATGAAAACAAATAAAGACCATGAGTTTACTCCCATGAAGAACTGGTTTTAAAGTCTTCAGTTAGACTTTATTTAATTACAAATTATTTATTTTTTTACACAAAAAAGACAATGGGTTGCCTCCCATGAAGTGCTAAATTTATAGTCCCCATACAGACACAACTAGAAACTAACCGTAGTCACTAGGTGGATGTGGTTTCCTTAATAGGAACCACTATATGTGATTGGACCAACTATTTTTAACAGAAATATTATATTTGTGGGAAAAAGTCTAAAGTAGACTAAAAACAAACTCTCATAACAAAAAATAACCCCTATGTAGCACCCTTTAACAGTATTGGGTATAGTGTTGTCCACTTCCAGAATAAGTTCAGACATTTTATTATTTGAATACTCATGAAGGGAAAACATAGATCTAGGTGATTCAAAGGGTGTATCATGGACCTCAGATCTATCTCTCTTAACCTCAACACTAAGAGGTTCAAATTCAAGGGTGTAAATGGTCGAATACTAGACAGTAGGTTCAAGAGGGGATTCAACAGAGTGCTGAACATAATTATGAACATTAGAACTAAAGACTAATTCTACCTCAAGAATACTATCAATATCATGATGATCTTTTGCACCTGACTTATTTGAGGATGGGAGTGACATATAGGGAAGAGAATTTATTTGAACAACAACAGATTCAGTTTTAACAATGTTGTAAATCTCTTCCAAAAGTTCCTCATCATTGAATGAGCATTCAACATCTACTGCCTCAAAAAAATCAGTTCTGACTAACTCAAGTGTGTGCTCAACCTCTTTTTCATATTCAAATTCAAAAAGATCACTTTCTAAAACAAAATCATTTGAGTGTTGAAAAAATTTTAAATCAAAAGGAGTAATGTCCAATTCATCATTAATAAATTCAGTTTCCAAAATGTTCAAATTAAGACAATTCTCCTTAAGTTGGCTAAAACTGATTTCCATTCCATTGCACAATGATTCAGAAAAGTGATAACAATGAGAATAGTGAAATGAAAACTCATTAGTTAGTTTTTCTTCAAATATCATTCCCTCATCC
Source organism: Viscum album (assembly GCA_963277665.1). Taxonomy (NCBI): domain Eukaryota; kingdom Viridiplantae; phylum Streptophyta; class Magnoliopsida; order Santalales; family Viscaceae; genus Viscum; species Viscum album. The sequence goes on from OY728121.1 coordinate 538,839,413, forward strand.
TCATCATCCAATAAAATTTCAGAAATTATTGGGTTTATAGTTTCAAAACATGGAAGAGAAGTGTTCAATTTAGGTTAAAAAATTTGAGATTCTATAACTTTCATTTTAATGTTCTCATCCAGACTATACCCAATATCAATTTCAGGCTCTATATTCAAAATTTCCGAAATTTTGGGTAAATAGTATTTAACATTCAAATTTTCAGTTTCAAGAATCTCTTCTACCTGAATGACTACATTTTCAAAACTCTTAATACAGTGATTTTTCTCCAATGTAGGAAATATGAAAAGAATTGGGCAATTATTTTCAATCTTTTTCAATTCATCTTCAAAATTTTCCAACTCAACACCATTATAGTTCTTTTTGGGGTCATCATTAATGTGTTCTTCATTAAGTGAGTTTGTTATCCCCTTGTTTTATTCAACATTTTCAAATTCTTCAAAATAAATGTTTTGTTTCCCAGTTTCACAATCACTATCCTCTTCAACTTGATGTTCAAATATTTTATAAACACTTTCTTTTTCGTTTTCTTAAAATTCTTCTTGTTCTTTAACCCTTTCTTGTAAATCAAATAGCATGTTTTCAAATCTTTTTAGTCTTTGATCTCACTCTTGAGAATCTCTATGTTGAATTTCATGGGTTTGATCTAACCATTTGTTAATTAGTTCCACCCTAGCAGCTAGTTTATAATCAATTAGATCAATTTTAGCTAGGGTGTCAGGACTAAACTAATATTGTTCATTTTATTCAATGTGAAAATCCTGTTGTGGCTGGTTATAGACACACGGCCAAGCTGTGTGCCCATAATAGCCACAACACACACAATGTGGCCCCAATTGATACCGGTTTTCATGAACATCCATTTTTAAACTACAACTAGATGAGATTAAACACAGAAAAGTTCACAGTGAAGTAGATTTTAATGGATAACTAAAGCCTTATGTTCTAGTTCACAGTTTTTTAAAGTAATATTTTATGATATTCTTTTATGTTTTTTTTCTTTGTTTTTATTGATTTTTTTACTTTTTATTATAACCATAGACACCCAACGTGTGCCTTCCCCGGCAATAGTTCCAAATTTTGAACTTGTCGGAGGTCATCACGGCCCTCAAAATTACATTTATTTCTCCTATACTAGTATAAAAGTGCTGGGTCGATCCACATAGAAGACAGATGATTGATTTCTAAGGTTTTTGAATTTTAAACCCCCACTTTTGTCAGCAGTGGGGAAACATATTCTTAATTTTTATATATTTTTTATTTTATTGATGAAATGAAATAGAATGAGGAAATGTTATTTTCTTCAATGAAAATAAAATTTATACTAACTACTGTCAAACTAAAGTATTATAGAAAACTAACATTTAACAATAAGGACAAAAGAGTTGAAATCAATATAAGTCACTCTAGAAAACTAATCTACTGGTTAAAATAATTGAATTCTTCACACTTTTATTGAATCACTCCTAAAAACATGCGGAAGAATCCCCTTCGCCAAGAAATTCAATTGGAAAAAGATTAAGTTTGAGAGTTCTCCACACTAAAACATGATCGAACTGCTAAGAATTCTTAAAAAAGTTAAATTTGGATATAAAATCGCCATAAATTTCCAAAGATAACGACATTAATGTTCGGAAAGATTCATTCAAAAACAACCTCTCCATTCGAATTTGAATTATTAATTTTGAAATCATTTGAGAGGTTAGTCAACTGAACGGAGAATCAAAATTCTTTCTCGCTGATAGATGATGACACATAAAAATATAAAGTTATTGAAGAAATTATAAAGATAAACAAGTAGAATTGAATTACAAAGCTATGAAAATATTAACCTATGATCATCTTGATTAATGCATTGAAAAACAAATGAAAACAGAGTACAAGATTATGGATAGAGGGAACGTAAACTCCCCTTACAATGCTCCACCATTGGGTTCCTTAGCCTCCATGTCTGCTCGATCGTCTCCCGGGAGTCTCTTCCCTCAAAAAGTATGGTGTGGAATCAAAATGAGAGTGTCCGGATCTACTCTCCAATGTGTGTTCTTGGAATGAATGAGACTCTTCCTAAAATTTTGTTGCATGATCTATTTTGTATCCTCTGTCATCTTTTTCTTGTCACTGATCAATTCAACTGACTTCAAAAAGTACCTCAGTTGTGCACCGTACATGTGCGTTCCTTCGCGACAGGCATGTTGAACTATAAATTCCTTCATCACCAACTCATAGTGAGTTAGTTAGATGAATGTGGACGTGTTTTAGTCCCTTGAATGAACCTTCAAAAGAAAAAAAATTTATCAATGTTAATTTAAAAGATTATTATTATTTATAAATTTAATTATTTACTAATTTATGTTAATTAGATTATCATATTGAAGTTCGAAATAAATTATTATTTATTTAATATTATTAAAAAATTACTTTTTAGTATCTTGCATTAAATTAATTTAAATTTAATTTAGATATCCTTACTAATTAGTTAATTCAAATGAAAATTTTATTAAAGTTAATTATATTATTAACTATACTTTATAAATTAATTATTTAGTATTTATTATTTTTTCATAACTATAATTATTAAGTGTTAAAGTTAAGTTATTATTATTATTATTATTATTTTAAATTAAGATTTTGTTAATTTATTAATTTATGTTTTTTTTAAATTACTTTCTTATCTTCTCCCCCCCAATCGCAGAGCTATAGGGGGATGGTTTCTGCGGCTTCTTCTCTAGGAGGTTGGAGCGGCACAGCTCTTCAGTGGCTTCAAATCTACTTTCATCAGCCCAATCTCCACCTCAAGCGATGGAGTAGACTCCCCTAGTGCGATATGACTCAGAAACGTGCTCAGCGGCACACACATGACAATCCAGCAGCAAAAGTGGTGCACTATCCCGGCCTTGTGTGAAGAGGAGTCGACAGTGGATCTCTTCGACATCACCTCCTCATCTTGCAGTGATGGGTATGACATCCTTTAGGTGAGAAAGGTCCACCCGACATTCGCGGAGAACAGATCGTGGGTGGCGATAGACCACTCAGACCCGAATCCTCTACCTGTAACACCTATTTTGGTAAACAAAGGATTCAACATATATAGAATTTTTTTATTGTTGTTATTTTTTTCAATCTATGCACGTGATTGGAATAGGGATTCGAAATCGAGTTTGGTTTAGTTCAAATCCTAATTTAGGTTTGGTCTATGGAATTTACAATGATTTGTTGCGGTAATTTCAGCCAGAAGGTTGAAACAGTGGTTGGGATGATGATGAACTGGTGCCATGGCTGAGAGAGTTTGATAGGGATGAATAATGAGACAATGATGGTGATTCACAGTGGCTGGTACTTATGATTTGTGTGAAACCATGAGGAAGAGGAAACCAGTTATAGGAATGATAGAGTAAACTGGATTTGGGGTTGCAGCGGGTGAAGACAGAGAGCAGTGCGGGAGGATACAGTGCGTGGAGACACCGTGAGATAGCTTGGAACCGGTGAGACAGTAATAGGGGATTCACAGTGGCTGTGTCACTGTAAAAGGATTACAGTGAGACAGTAATAGATACCATGTGTGGAGACACTGCGAACTTAGAGTGGTAGAGACACGGTGAGACAATGTGGAGAACGGTACGTGGAGACACCGTGGCCATAATGAAATCGCGAACCTACAAAATAAACAAAGAAATTAATTAAAACATAAAAAATTAAGATCCAAATAATTAATCAAAACTAAAACTAAATTAAACCTATTGAAAATTTAAATAAAATGTAAACTTTTATAAAATTATAAAACCAATTAAACTTATGTTAATTTATTAATAACTACAACAAGTAAAATTTAAATTGTTACAAAAATAAACTACAATTTAAAAGCAACTAAATTATTCAATGATTAATGTAAAATTAAACATTTATATAACAAAGTAAAAATATTTAAATTAGATAATTTATGAAAATTTATTAATTTAATGTAGATAGATAACTATTATATTATTAAACCATTATGTTTATCAATGAAATATAATTTAAATATACGTAATAGAAATAAAACATGTTTATAGTCTTATATTATAATTAATGAATTATTAGAAGTCATATAATAATTAGATTATATTATTTAATTTTTTAATAAATGAAATGTTAAATTAAGAATACATTAATCATGTACAAAGTCGAAATTAATTAATTAGTGCTAAACAAACAAATTATAAGACAAAGAAAACAATCTATGTAAGAGGCTATTAGACTATAAAATAATGTAAAAATTAAATTAACAACATTATTACTTGAAATACCCGATTAATTATAAAAACTAATTAATTGATAAATTTATTTAAAGAAACACAAAAGTGTTAATATTTATTATAATACACAAGAATAACCAAATAAATCATTAAATATAATTGAAAAAGATGTGGAAAAGCATGTGTTTTTAACGCCACATCATTCCATGTACAAAAGGATCATCAATTGGAATATCACCATCATGATCATATTATGGTAGTAATCATATAGGAATCCTAAAATAGAAAAGTTGTTCCATGGTCAAATATAATATTTGATCAGCTGGCCCAAGAAGGTCATGAAAACCATAAGTCATTCTTGTATGATGTTTGTAACATGGTTTTCCATGGAACTTGTTCATATATTTACTAATTCAAATAGAAGGTAATCAGAGTCCCGATGAATTCATATGTATTACATGACACAAAAAATAGTTTCCATAGCCTATAATCCCAAATGGAGACACCATAATAGGGTTTCTCTATTTCCCAAACCAAAACCTCATAGCTATAAAATCTACAAAGACCAGTCATATGATAACTACCTATGATACCAAACTATCATAAATAGACTAATTGGGCCCCAAATGGATGGTTCTAATATGATTGTGACATCCCAAGTCATTATTTAATAGACCAGGGGTTAGAGACAAGATTTGAGCAGGTATATCACTCACAAGGCTGACCATATCCTATGGTATATATAAAAACACTGACACCACAATATAAAAAAATGATGAAAGTTAATTTATAAATGATACCCAAAATGTATGAACACAACTATATCCCACATCATAGTATGAAATATGTATGATAAAACAAAATTTCTAAATACTTGGCCCACAAAAATACTAGAAGAGAACAAACTACTATTAAGGGGGGACTACTATTAAATGGAACTCCTTGAACAAGACATGTTTATGATGGAACAACTATGATCTTCAAACTCTTGATCCACTTATGAATCCATAATAAGGAATATCATCACATGATTAGCCACTAAATGAGGATAATATTCATTGTTAATATACATAATATTCATGTTCTTTATTATTCATAAACACCATTTTAGTGCATTTTACAATTTGAACATCATTTCACATTCTGATTGTAATACCTTCTTAAAATGCACAATTATGTGGTACATTTTTGAACATAATTTGAAGTACCCAATGACTCATATAATTATAAATATTTTAATTTGATATTTTTTTAAATTTATCTACACTCCAATATGAACATGTTTCATTCAGGGATCAATGGAGAATTCATGTAGGATGATGGAGATATTTGGCAATGAAAGGAAGCAATTCTAAAGAAGGAAGATTGGAAACTAGCCCACTGATGAGACTGTGGGGACCAAAATAAAGGCCCAATTAACCCCAAATTTCTTTGGATGCTATAATACATGTCTAGGAACAAATATACCTTCAGGATCCAATGCTAATTCTGCCTCCATGGTGTTAGAGATAAAATTCTGGACAAGATTCTGCGGCCCAGAAAAACATCCCACCAATTAAACCATATCTCGAAAACCATAACTTCTTTTTGGGAAGAGATTTTACAGACTGTTAGGGGATATCCATAAATTAATTTCAGTATTCTATGGACCACCCAAATTAGGCCATCTAGAAGGTGTTTCAAGCACGTCTGTTCGGTGTATGAAAGTTGGATGCCTTTTCGGGTCAAGGATGGAAAGTCTTCTTTCCACAAACTTTCCACCACCCTAGACCTACCATACTCAAGTGGGATGACTTGTACTGTTGGAGGCTCGACCCAAGGCTCCCACAATTCCTATTTAGGGTAGTGGTGGTGAAGGAGTTTTGGATCTTGGATGATTTTTTCAATTGTAATGTTATGCTGCATTTTTGTTGCCTCAAATTTGTCTTTCACATGTAAGTTGTTCAATTCACTTTAGTTTCTTAATAAAAGTTCTTCTTATAATCTTATTCTGTTGTTATTCATATCACTTTGATACCGTTGGATCAAGGTGTGAATTTTTTCACACCAACCCTTGTGAAATTATTCACACAACGGTGGAGTGATCATTTTATTTTTGTTGTTTTCTTTACTTCTACATTTCCTCTCTCATGAGTCTACTTTCCGCTTCCATTGAAACCATGGGATAAATGGAGGGATAAAACACTTATGATTTGATCCAAGGGAGTAGCAAGGGGCTGTATTTGATGTTATATATCATCTAATTAATGTATAATCACTTCTTTAATTGGGATTTTTATTTGATGATTTTTAAACTCCATCGTCCTTGTTGAATTTAAGGCCACACACTTCAAATACTAATACGAACCTTTACCTTTAAGTGCTCAAAACTTTGATCCTTAAAGTGTATAGGCGACTAGTATTAAAGGGTGTAGGCATTAAACCAGTAAGTGATGATATTGTTTTATCTCCTTAAATGAACCCATCTCAAATTTAAGAAATTGAAATCATTAAAAAGAAAATACGTCCAATCCACCCCGAGCAATAACCTAGGATCAACTCATTATTTTAAATTGAATTCACTTAAATATATTAGATATCTTTAAAACCCATCCAAAATCAATCCAAGTTGGCCACTTCATATCCGAAAACAGTCCATAGAATGTACGTGTCTATAGGTTTCTTCTTAGGTCTCTGTTGATTCGATAACCCAAGCTAAACTACAAGGACCATCTTACCTTATTCTCTTGGGTAAATTTGAGCGAAAATCATAACATAATACCTAACATGTGTGGGATGATTCCATACATGGGTGAGTATACACACACCTAGATGGAATCATTGAAATCCCCAAACATAAAGCATCAAAAGATTAATCATCTCATCATCCAAAAATTATGTCAATATAAATATGATAAAGTGACAATAATAACCCATATATTCTCAATATATTCACCATTTCTAAATGTATTGTCACAATTATACATCTATCCGAGGATATCTCTTGAGGAATCAAGCTAACACTCATCCGGGAGAACTCACTCCACAATTTTTTCAAATAATGATTGTGCATATCTAATATGTTTGTTATAGTCATTACTACCTTATATAAGTACATGTTGAACTTAAAATATCTAAAAACATAGATATGGGATCTCACTTCAGGATTGTTGATGATTCATAACCCTTCTACATGTAAACCCACTAAGATGGGGTTCAAACTCCTTAGAAGCTGTCAAGGAATACCAAAAACAGCATAGGGATCAATCAAACTCTTGGAAAAATATAAGGATTAATAAATATATTTGGTAGAATTATTTTATATTGAATAAAATCATATTCTATGGAAATGTGTCCTCACTGTATGCTCATAGGGATAAACCACGGGAATTTAGCATATAGATAATATTCTTCATAAAAGAGAAGGATGTACTAAAATTTACCTGGAATAATTAAATGGAATATTAGAGGAATACATGGTGTTTATTATATATCATAGGTATTCCCATGTCCTTTATCCCTTGAGGGGTTAACCTATCTTGTTTTCATGTACTTTGGTTATGCCTATGAAATTTATCCATTCTCAGGTTATCTAGTTTTGTTAGAGTGGCCTCTTCATGTCTGAGTAATCTAGTCATGGCCATGCCAGGGTACCTATATTTTTTTTCATGTTTACATCTAGGTTATATTTTTTTATACCATAACTAGGTCACATGTTAGGTGAACAAACCACACAATATGTGATATTTAACTTTCAATGAAACCTGGGCTTCCACAACAAATGTCAATAACATGTGTTCATTCGAACTATATGAAGTGAAACACAAGATTGTATAGAATACAACTGTATTCAAATTTTTTATCTTGTTCCACATTATCATTCGATCCAACCAAAAAAAGCTCTCAAAATATATGACCTGGAATTGGTAGAACTCAAATTGTCACCTATGGCCATATTTTGGCCACCCAATATGTTTGCAAATCACCCATGCCACACCACATCACTGAATTCCAATACCTGATCCAATAATTTTTCCATTTATAATCTCTAATAAAACTGATCATGTCTCAACCATGCTTCTGAAATAGAATCTAAACCCATTAAAATTATTTTTTTGCACCAAAGAACAATTCATGATGATCCGTTTTTGGATATTTTTCAAACCATCATCCAAATGGATTACCAATAATGAGCACATGGAGAAAAAGTGGATACAATAATTTAACATTTAGGTGAATAAAAAACCTCACCCCCTTTTTAGGTTCAATAAAATACATTATCATTAGAAAAATAAATGAATATGAATAATCATAGATTATCAAAAAATATCATTTCCTAATTATAGGAGGATAAATCTGTACTCATAAATCAATGATCAACCATAAAATAAATTCTCTACAAATATTGATTCTCCTATAACATGGAATAATAACAAATGGGATTATACCAATAAAAACCAAATCCCTACATAGATTTAGACTGATCATTTTTGAAGAATAGTTCTACATTGTTTTCATTGTTGAGAACCAATGACTCATTTTCACAAAGATTGTCAACACAAGATGAATTTTATATTTTCAAAAGTCATATCCCAAGGCTTCTATAAAATACCTTGGGTTATATGAATAACCATAAGAATTTTCCAAAACTATGATTAAATACAGGACTATTAGGGTTTGGAAGTATAGTAACAAAATAAATAAATAGATAAATAATATATTTATCAATATTCCCATAATTTCTCTTAATATAAGAACTCAACAAAAAGAAATGTTGGGAATTATTTGATTTCCGATATGAGACTATATTTAGGAGTTGTTCCATTATTTCATAAAAATTGAGTGTATGTGGTATAATATATATTTTATTTTTATTATATCAATATTGAGCCTCATCAGGCCTTAGAGTATCATGTTGACTCAGGTCCTATCTTTAAAAACATTACCTAAAATATTTATAAATGTTACAAGGTAAAAATAGAGTAATTATATTTTTATGATTATCTTTTTCTATTAACCCCTTTGTTAACCAATTTGAACATTAAATGTTGTAACAACATTTTTGATATTAAAAGGTTATAATTTTACTAATATGTTAGAAAATATCTCATAAATATCCCAGGGACAAAATTATAAACTATATCTCATCATAAATGTACCCTTTCAAGATTATTAAGATTTAAAAGTAATTTAGTAAAATAATTCGGTTAAAAAATACTGTTAATTTCATTCTAAGAACTAGGTATATAATTTGACATTGAAAAAAACATGACAATAATGGAATCTAAATATAATCCTTTCATACTTATAGAATAAGATATATTTATCTAAAAAATTCTTGGAATAAAATAATTCACTCAAACTGTATTACTTTTTATATTTCTAAAAGAATTTATTTTATTTTTATATTAATTAAATAAATATTATGTCAGATTTGGGTAAGAATTTAGGTTAATTATTCAATTAATAACAAATTTAAATAAATTAACAAGTTAAAAAAAATTAATAAATATTTAAAACAAACAATTAGAACTCAACATATCCTTTTTTATCAGTTTATAAAAAATTTGACATATTAAATTCAAGATAATATTATTTTAGAATTTTCCTTACTTAAAATTACATAAATATCATTGCCAAGGATAAATGTAACCAAAAGGACATATATTTGAATTTGGGGTTTGTATGGTCTATTTTATTCCATAAAATGAAATAATGGAAAGTGTTGGGTTGATTTTGAGACAACATTTCATTGTATTAACCATATTATACCCATTATAACCTTAACATATTGATAAATATTTACCAAGATTTATATTCACAAATACCACAAATAAAAGGTAACTATTTTTAAAATTTGACCCTCTTTATTCTATAATTTGGTATCTATTTCTCTAGATTCGATATCTATATCTAGAAGAATTATATATTAATATAAACTTGTAAAACACCATGAAAATAGTTTTTAGGAAAATGAATTCTATGTATAAAAATAAATTATATCAAAATAATGAATTATTATGATTAAAATGAAATTAGTTGGATTATTATATGTAAAATGGTTTAATTTTTAATTTAATACCATATCCAAAATAAAATGAACTATTTAAATTTTTTGATCTAATGAAATGAACTGATAGTTTATAAAAAGTTGGAATTTTACATTTTTCCTTGAAAAAATAATCATTTTAGGAAAAAAAATTCCTCCCTAAGTGAATTTTGAGATATAAATTTCAGAAATAACTTTTATTTTGAAACTATATTTTCTAAATTTTGAAATAATTAATAATAGTTTCCATGCACAAAATACAATAAAATTAATTTTTGAATAAAATTAATTTGTGATGTATAAAATGTAATCACTAAAAATTATGTTCATTTTATAATATTAATTAAAAAATATATTTTTTATGAGTAGGAAAATGATAAATAAATTTTAAAATTTTTTTACACATATTCATACATTTAAATTAAATGGATATATTATATTGATCTTCTTTAAATTATAATAATTTTATAATATATCATAATATTACTAAAGATTAATGTTTCATGTAATGAAATATATCAAATATAATATTATTTAAACTAAATATTCACTCTATTACATTCTACTCATATAAAATAATTTTCACACACACAATTTTATCTCAGTTATCAAATTTTCATTATTTGAAAATAACTTTATTGAAAACCTACCTCATATAGAAGGATAAAAAACATCATTTAAAATGGGAATACGACAAACAAAAATGTTAACTAAATTAGAACATAATTATGTTCATAGATATTTAGAACATTTTTAGAAAATTAAATTATATACTTTGAAGAAATCAGCATCCAAGGAAAAATAGAGAATGAAAGATAAATTGCCCATGAAATTTTTAAAGACCACAAGATAATAGATATGATATGAGTAACAAGACCACTGTTTCACTAGAAATTAATTTAATATGATAATTTTTTGTTTAAAGATCATTTTCATATAGTTAATGAATTCCTTTATTATATATTCTAAGAACATAAATAAATACACTTACTTGACAAGTAGAATTTAATCCATTAATAAATTTCCACTACGATCTAATATTTTTCACCAAACAATGTGTAATTAGGAAGAATTTTCCATCAATTAAGAACTAAAATATTCAACAAAATTCACAAAAGGATATCCATAAATTCATCTTAAATTTAATTAGTAACCAAAATATATTTTTAACACCAGATAAGATAATATTGAAAATATATAATCCATTATATGTTGAAATATTTCATTTCACTACAAAATTAACTTAGTAATAACAATGTTTCATCCTAGATATTTTCTTAAAAAATCTTAAATAAAAAATTTCTTTAGTTATATCAAGGTTAAATAATTTTTTAACCATAAATTTTCACTGATAGAGTTTTTCTTACATCCCCAAACTTTTAATTACATTCTCAAAAAATAATCTTTCACCTTAAATCACATGGTAAACCTAAATATTATATATACCTCAAAAAAAATAATAATATCCCAAAATATAAATAATCACCTTGATAAATAAATATATAACCTTATAATGTAATTGAATTAACCTAAATATCCTAAATCAATTTTAGATACTAACCTGAGTGGTATTTTTTATCTTGACTATAAATATCTCTAAATATGTCACCTTTTCAATGATTTTCTTTTCAAGAATAATTATTATATTTATCCCAATATCTAATAGACTATAACTAGAAAAAAATAAAATCATATTCTTACCTGATGGGTTATTTTAACTTCAAGAGAGTAATATTCATAAAACAAAGAAAAAGTTTCAAATCATATCAATCTTTTGTCACATGAAACCTCAAATGCGATATGTATGACTTTAAACTTAAAAACCCAAAAAAATATAAATCCATGATGGTTTCCAGAAATATAAATCTAATCCCACATGAGAACATATATGCCTATAAAAATTAACATAATCCTTTTTCTGTAACTAAAAATTCATACAATTAAAGTTATTACATAAATTGAAAAATTAAATAAAATTCATCAATGATTACCTAAATCGCTTTATAATCAAATCACTGACCAATGTCATGGTTTCCAATACTATCCAATTTAATTCAACAATTTTGATAATATATTCATCCAAAATTACCACTATTAACTAAACAACATACAAATATTAATAGTAATCATTTCCTTAATCACGTGTTCTCCAAAAATATGATCTTATAACTAAATCAATTTCCTTTATTATCACTATCATTAAAAATATGTTTTTAAATCCTTAAAAAATTTTGTGGCATAATCCTTTGATGTTTCATGATTCTTATAACCATAATATATTTTATATATCACTTATACAACATTATTTTTAAATGCCAACACAAACGCACTACAATACCATCTCTTTAATGGTTGGTATAACATTGGTCCTTCTAGTGTCTAGATATTGACCCTTATAATAGAGAATTGAATCATATAATTACAAAGTGCACCACACATAAGAAATTAAATTACTCAAAAATTCATTTCTATAATACCTTTAGTTCCACATAGAAAGCATATTCACATTCTTTTAATATGTTCTCTTAGGTTTTCCCTCCCATATTCATGAAATAATGAAAATTTAATTTAATTTCTTTTTTTTCATTACCACATGAACCTTCATAAAAACCCATATTCTTATTATTTGATAGGCGAGGAACCTCCCTGAATATTATGTATTTAATTATGTATCAGAATACTTAATTAGGTATAATCACATGGTATCACCTTCTATTTCTCATTTATTTTATTTTATCATGAGTAAAATCATTCCATTTTCTATTACACTAACCACTAACATGAATCCAACTAGTTCTATCCATTTTATAAAACCAAAAACCATATTTTTAGATTCAATAATCATAGTTATAGATCCTAAAAAATCATTTATTAAATGTATAAAATGTAACATATTCATTCTAATTTTTGAAAGAATATATTTAATATTGGTAATCCTTAGTTATCATCAATTGAAATACTTCCTAATTGATCATAATGAATGTCAAAATTAACTAAAGAATATACCATGAGAATTTCAGAATAGTTTTTTTGTAAGGGTATATTCATCATCCACTAGAATTGTAGTAATGCTATACATAAAAAAAATTGGAGGTTATTAGCCCTCAATACATCTCTTCAACAACCATATCCACATATAGTATCCTAATTTGGATGTTTTATAAGAAAAAAACCATTATTTACCATAACATATAAAATTATCCTAGACATAGGATTATCATAAGTATTCTCAGAAATGATTTTTCAATATAGATTCCCAAGGTAACTAAAGCTTACTCTGATCCAGACAGTAGACATCGAAAAATTTCATAAAAATATTAAATCTTATTTGATGAATATACAATACATAAATTTTAAATCCATGCCATAATAATATAGGTTTAGTTTCTTTAGAAACATGGTAACATAAAAAACTTTTTTATAATATATTTACTTCATTTCCCACTAGGTTCTTCATAACTAGTTCCCTTCCTTGACATATCATACTTAAAACCATTCATCCTAATCTAGGGTAAGGAATCATATGAATGGGTGATATTAGATGCTCTGTAAGGGTATATAAGGGCACTATCATTGTTCACTAAAGAATAAAATGAGAAAAGGGGTATTTGAAAACGAGTTTTAGATTTTAAAATCATTCCAAGAATATCATAGATCATATTCTAGAATTCTAGAATATATCATGGAAGTTCGTATGAAATTAATAATACAGGAATAAAAGAACCTAAGACATGATGTTATAACATTGGAAAAATAAATATGTTTTTGTAATACACATATTCATATAATATCATTTCCATAGTGCCCAAGGCCAATGGCTGAGACTGTCATAGTAGATTGGGTACACTTCCCAAAAAATCATACCCTTAGTCAAGGTTCACTCATATTTCTATTATAGTTGATGTAGACTCATAATGAATGGTGGTTACTCCCCATTAAAATCTATATTATCACATGAGATATCCAAATTTACCCAAATAATTAGAAGGATATATATTTTTGGGCCCTCCCATCATAGAATCATAATCTTTTCATATGTACACCACACAATCATAAATCATTCATCATATATCTTAACTCATGTAAAATAAATGCGATTCATAATGTTCTCATTATCATAATAATAAAACATGTAGAGAATTAATACAGATGATATAATTGTTTTATACCCTCCATAAAGTATAAGTAACATCAAAGGATTTCATTTTAGATAAAAAATTCATATAAACAATCAATTGAAATATTTCAAAAGGAAAATATCATTTTTAGTTGAAAATATGATATTTCAAATCTAAAAAATTATAAAATATTCTGGAAATAATATTCATTTAAATAAACTATAGAAACATGTAATGGAATATTCAATTGATTGGGTGGTTATGATGTAGTGAAATTTATTTCTTGACCATAATGTAAATACAAATATACATTTTATATTTTTGGTGAAAACAAAAAGGTTAATCAATTGTAAAACAAGAAGAATATTAAATTTAAACAATTTAGTAAAAACATTAATCATGGGTAACCCTAAATTTAAAAATTAAAAGGATAATATTAAAATAGACATGAAAACATTTTAAAAAACAAGGACTTGAAATAAATATGTTTTTTCAAAGAAATAAATAATGTTTGTTATCCGTAAAAATATTCTTTTGGTCTACTAATTAATTAAAGAGAGTAAAATGAAATAAAAAAATTGAATCTACAAAAATAGATTATAAGATAATTCTTGAGAATTATTGAGTGGTAGATTCTTAAAATTCATCACCTGAAACATAAACATAAATAATCCTAGTGAATAATGAGATTGTAACATAAAACACTTTCCTAAAGATTGAATTACCTAGAAATAAATTTGACATGTTTTATACTAAATTTAAATATATTATAATAGTATAAATTAGACACTAACATACTTATAATATCAAATATTATCTATTTATAATAATTAAACACCCATTTGTTAATAATTACTTATTAAAATCATCATTTCCTACTGAGAACTATTTCATTTGTCATGAGAATTTCGTTTCGGTACTTAAGTTCATTTTATATAGATCAAGGTTACATCATTTAATTTTTTTTAATCATGATATAAATATAATATCTATTTATTATATTTATATTCATAGTCATAATTAAATGATATATATAGAGAAATGAGTTACACCATTCATTGAGAAGGAATGACCTACGTAAAGATGAACACATTTTTAGCTTTACGATGAATAGAACAAAAGAGTTGTAAATATTAAATAAATTTTAATGAATCATTATTATATCATATATATAATATTTATTTAATTAATATATCCTTACTACCTTTCATATAAATTTCAAATAAAAGGAAAAGACATCGGTTCAGGGATGTGGCAATCCACACATACGTAAGAGGGATATTTTCACTTTTAAAATTTTTTAAAGGTAAGAAAGTAGATATTATTTAATAATTTAAAAATAAAAATTTATTCATAAATATAATATATATAATTTAAACCCATAATAACATCCTTCCATTAAACATGGTGATAAATAATTAATTCAATCACTATGTGGATCGAGTAGTCCAAACGTTTTCATGAGTGGTAATTCACAGCCCATTTGATGGAATAGAGGGTGGATACTGGTTGTTACATTACCATAATAATGTTTTTTTTATTTAATTTAGTAAATTTACTGTTTTATGTAAAATAGAACAAAATTAGAGGAGAAATAATAAGCAGTAAATTAAAATTCATTGGGTAGTATGATTACCTTTTCTTAGTACACGTCCTTTTTATCCATTCAAAATGACCCTTTAATTGTTAATTTATGTAGACCAAAACATATATTTTTTGGATTGATAATTTTGGATGATAATTGGGATGGGTTTTATCATTATATATGGCTCAATGTGGTGTAAAGAAAAGAGAGAAGATTTTTCCTTTTATAAGGGCATTAAATTACCCACATGGAATTAAAAAAAATAAAAATATAATATAATTAAGTCATTATAAAGAAAATTGATTTAAAATGGAACAATATTTGAATAAAAACATTATGTTTAATTTTTTTTATTATCCTAAATGGCACAACTAATCACCCATATGACATGAAAAAAATGGTTTGACAAGATGTGAGTAGTCTATCCATTTTATATTGGGAAGGATATTCAATAGTTAACATACTTCATATCAGTTTCGCCATTTTTTCATCAGGAAAGACACAAATGAGAATTTTTATTGATAAAAAATTGACTTTGGGGGGTGGAGGATCAATTTGATTCACAATATTTGATTTCAATTTCACCATTATTGTTAATAATTAAAACTCTTAATGGTTCTTACATCCATAACTAGGTACAAACATGATTTCCAAAGGATGTTGGTCTATCGAGGTGTCATACCCAATGAAACATAGGAACTCACATTGGTTGAGAATATGGGAGGTCGGGCACATCACATCCATTTAGGGTGATTTTTTATAACTTTATAACTATATTATATATTTAGAATATGTTGATGAATCTATTCAAAATACTGATACACAACATATTACCCTAAAAAAATGATGATATGTTAAATTCATTAATATGTGAAAGGGAATATTTTAGTGAGACCTTATTTATGTACTTGAGTTTCTACATACATCTTGTAACACCCTGAGTTTTTATGAAAAATATTATTTTTAACTTTATTGATTTCTTGTGTTGTACGCTACACCAAAAGGATCTTTCAATACACGCATCCCTGACTTGTCTTGCATTACACGCAATCACGACCTTCCACGATAGCTTGTGTTGTACGCAATACCGAGTTTCACTAAACAACGATATGTTATATGAACCAGCCGTTATGAATAGTAATACCCACTTTTTAAAATTTTATAAATTTTATCTTTCTAAATGGACTTCATTTTTGGATTAAGAATATTGAAATTCGCATAGGGTGAATTTTTGGTATTTTTCTGAAAACTTTCAATTTTTGATGAATAGTGAAAACACTAGGTTACTATTTAAAAACAGACTTTTTATTTAAATAATTATTTTTTTATTTAAATTTATTTTAGATCAATTTTGATAAATAATACCTATATAAGTTCAATTTAATTAATTTGAGTCATTTTATATTAATTTTAGAAATATAAAAATTTTATTAAACTTTTCACCATCTTTTACCCACCTCCTAGGAGAATTTGGAAATTAACATAAAACATATTTTTAACGCTTCTGTGAGTGGAATTTTGAAAATCCAAGAAACATAGTTAATATAAACGACTAAAATGTGGTTCACTGAGATGAAAATAACTTTTGGTGAATATCAACTTTCTACTTTTATTTACCACGGTTAAAAGTAAATAGGGTAATTAAGGGTAAAAATGATATTATTATTACCCTAACACATGTCTTAATTTTATAGGATAAGTTTAATTCGACCAAAAAAAACATTAGGAATAAAATATGTCTATTAGGGTCCACATGGATTAGATTAGGACATTTATTATTAATTTATTTAAAGAAGGGTTAAAATAGATAAAGTCATAGTTTAAAAACTAATTCATTTTTAATATGGGGTTATACATAAGATAAATTCGACTATAAATATTAAATAGAAATAAAAAAATATTTTCTACCTAATGGTATTTTATTTATAAATTTTAGACATTATATAATTTATGTTATTTATGAAACAATGGTGATGTAGTAATTACCTAAATAATGAAATATTAAAATAATTGAAATTATAAATACCCAAATAAATGTAATTTGAGACTTTTAATTAATTAAACTAATTTTATAGGTTAATATGTCATGTTAGTATGTATTTAATAAACTTTTTTCGAATTAATCATGATGTTATGATTTTTACAAAAATCAATTACCAAATAGTGTCAAAATTGACATAAAATAGTTTTTAAAACAAATATTATATTATTAATCGTTATTTTATTCCTAAAATTCTAAGGTCCGGAAACATGACTTAGATAAGGATATATATATTAATAATGAACCACTTGGGGTTAGTTTGGCTTGTTATAGTTTGTTTATTAACCATATAGTGTAAGAATACAAGAAGACACAGTAAAAGATAAATTATTTAATTTAGAGTTAAATCTAAATTATAATGTTACAATTATAACCTAAACTTGTCTAAAATCTATTGGTTGAAAGGACTGCGACCAATACCCACTTTATCTTCAAAAAAAAAATCAATTTGGAGCTATTATAAATGGAAAATGACTTTATTATAAAATAATATTTTATGTTTTTCCAAAGGTGTCACTCTCCTCCCTTATAAAACGGGAACCCCTTCCCTCTTCTCTTCACACCCTTTTGAGCCTTGAAGCTCGGCCAAACCCTGCAAATTTATAATCTCCACTTCCCTAGAAACATTCTGGAGGTTCAGGTATTCTCAAAACACCAACACTACTTCCATAAGAGGAAGCTTAAAGGAGGTGCGTCGAAGAAGAGGTAATCTCTTCTTTCGATTCTCTCAAGTTTCTTTCTTCTTCTAGTTATTCTTCTTTAGTTGTATCATTATAAAGTAATAAAATCAGTAATAATTATATACTATTATGTTTTTATAAATATTATACAACCCTATTTCACCTTCTATCCATCCTATGGAAAAAGAAATCACCGCGCGTGCGTACGTACGGAATACCGTCTCCACGCCGTGGTGTAATCTGTTTTCGACCACCACCTTACTTGGATGGGTATAATGGTGTAAATAAATAACTATATATGATTATTGTAAAGTGATATTTATTCTTAAATATTATTCATTCTCTTTAATACAATTCCATGATCATGGGAACGATATCATCACTCGTGCGTACGTACGGACTACCGTCTCCACGACGCGATGAGATTTATTCTCCATGTTAACCATTCATGAATGATTATAAATTATATATAAGGAATAATAATGAAATATATGAAATAATAATGATACTGGATTTATGTATATATATATATATTTAGTTCATCTACTTAATTCCATTCAATTCAATAAGGAAACGAAAACAGCGTTCATGCGTACGTACGACCTACCGTCTCTATGAACGGTGTATTTCATTCCATTTATCGATATATCACATATATATGTATATGCTAAATATATATTATATAAAAATAATGTTTTGAATTCTTGAAATAATTAAATCAAGATATAAGTAATAATATCAAGAACAACAAGTTGAAACACGTACAAAAAATGGAACAATTTTACCCAAATCGCTCATTTTACATCGAATTTAAAAAAGAACGGGTAATATAAATTCATAAGTAAACCATATATGATATCATAACAATGAATATGATTCTTTAATAATTCAATGACATTATTTATATCATTATACAGTAGGTTCAGATACATAAGAAGCATATCATACATAAGGTAACAAATAATTATTCCAATCTCATTCTTATCCGAGATTGTTTATTCGTAAGTATTTACAAGGGTTATGTTTATTATCCATGTCGATATGTTCTCAAAATGTTTTCATAAAATGTTTAATTTTATTCCATGTATGTTTAAAGTCATTCTTACCCTCTTTTTACTTTTACCACATCGAATGGAAGGAATCGTTCTTTTGTTTACCATACGATGTACTTTTTGACTTTTCCGACAAATGTACGAGAAGAATGTTATTTTTAACTTATACGACGTGAATGGATTTTTACGGTTTCATAACAACTTATTTCAATGAAGTTTACTCTACAAAATTTTATGACTATTTTCAAAAAAATACTTTTCTTTTAAAATTGCATGGAATTTGTGAAAAGAAAATGATTTTGAAAAAGAAAGGACATTTTCCTCAAGAATTCATTTCAAGTGTTTTATCAAAACTATTTTCCATATAAGATGAAATTATTTAGTATGTTTATGTTTCAAATATAATTTCTCCATTATTTAAATGGTTTGATTCTTCTTATGATGAATGACATCCAATTGTTTTGTATGGATTATGTCATAATGGGATGATGTTTATAAAACCCATTTTATTTTTTGGGTTATGATGAATGTTTTATGTTTATGTTGTGGCACAAGTAAGAAGGATTTCATTATGAGATGGGTGGTACCTATATATCACTCTCATGCATTGGGTAAAGATTTATATCTCATGAGATAGACATGGCTGGAACGGTAAGTTAATCCGGTTCAGTATTACAGGACTGGAACGAGGAGTGAAATCGATTTAGAATGGAACTTTGTCCACTAAGATGGTCATGGAAGAAATGCATTGGATACAATGTAAATCATAACATGTTCTTAATGGATTCCACAATTACGTGTTTTATTACCATTCTAGTTTATCATGATTAATGTTCCTTTATGATCTATGCCTTGTGTACTTCCAAGATTTATGTCGTTGCTCATGATTTTGATGTTTAGATTTCATGTCCACGTTTTTGCATTCAAATGTTTATGGATTGTTTTATGTTCTCTATGATTACCCTTACTGAGAATTTGAGCTCACCCTTTATATGTTCTCTTTTCCCAGGATTTAAAGAAAGGTTTTTGGTAAGAAAACAAAAGGGGAAAATCTTTATGGGAGATATTGAAGATCTTTCACCACGATTAAAGATTATTTTCTGAGTTTCCAAATACACTAAACTATTATGGTATTTGTGTGTATGTTTTCATTATGTATTAATTATTCCACAAAATAAATGTAATGTCCACGTACGTCATGATTTGGGTCTCTACAGTTGGTAACATAAGTAAGGTTTAGTTAACCTTTGGAAACTAGGATGCAAAAACTTTAGTGAGATCCGTAGAGATATTTCTAAGGTATGACTAGGGATGTCCCTACGGTTAAGTATAAGTATAAGTTATAGTCCTAGAATTATGGTAACGATATTAGAATTAAACCAAAGATTTTAGATATTGAAGGTACTCCCCCATTATTATGTTGTTTTCCTAGCAATATTTTTGCCTCCCACACTGTTCTTTTTGGGTTTTAGACGATGGATAGAACCCAAAGGAACCATGTTGATCAATGTAATGGAAAATGCAGTGATTTTCCTCCAGATCAACCAAATATGATGGGTGATGGAGTGAAAAATCGTATTGTTATACATACACAAGCTATGAAACATTCTGGATTTCCAAATGATCAGAGAAGGGAACAATAATATATTGAGTCCTTCATGAGGAAACATCCACCGTATTTCAATGGGTCTTCTGATCCACTTATTTTTGAACAATGGATCAGTACCATTGAAAATATATTTTCCATACTTCGCTGTTCAAAACATGAAAAAATCATTTTAGCTATTTACCGTTTAGAAGGTGAATAAGACTAGTGGTGGACTTTAACTAATAATACATGGCCCCAAGATGAAATTGAATCCATGGAATGAGACGAGTTCAAGAACTTGTTTTTTAGTAAGTACTTCCCTCGTATTCTTCGAACAAATATGGAAAAGGAGTTTCTTGAGCTTAAGCAGAAGGATGATGAATCTGTTGGTATATACGAAGCGAATTTTACAAGACTTTCAAGGTATGCATCTAGCTTTATCATCCAACCTGAATGTAAAGTTGATCGATTTTTCAGTGGCTTAAAACCAAGTCTTCTAAGGGAATTTTTTCTAAGAGGCTTCAGTAGCTGTGAAGAAATTATGTGTCATGCTATCATGGTCGAACTGGATGTTGGTTTAATATCTCCATCTCATGGTTTTGACAAGAAACGAAATATGGATTTCAAGGAGAAATCTCAGAATAATGGTAAAAAAAGATGAATGTTTCTTTATGCTCAATGTGTAAAAAGATGCATGGTGGAGATTGTCTTAAAGAGACTAGAAAATGATTTATGTTTGGAAAATAAGGTCATCAAGTAGCTGAGTGTCAAAGTAATGGAAAAAGGGATTCTAATGATGTGAATAAAGAAAAGAATGCAGATAATGCACCACCAACACTTCAAAGCTTAAAGTGCAAGGTAATGGGGAATTATGCTAATAAATGCCCCAATCCAAGGGTTAATGATGATCAACATGAGAAACCACTTAAGGCAAAGGACAAAGGGAAGTCACATGAAATCAATATTGGCAATGTTGAATATGAAAACGATGTGGTGGAAGTATTAAGTATTTATGTAATGGGATTCCAAAATAATGTTATATATAGTATCGTGGAATATTGGAATATTTATGTATTGGTCTATTGTGGTTTTCAATAATTTTATGGTACCGGTAACCATGGAAAGTGATTGAGATATTTCTGGAAAGAAGATGATATGTGCATAATGAAGGGATAATGAGAAAATGAAATGTTCGAAAGTATTCATGAGCTCATGACTAATATAAGAAAAAAGGTATATCATGGTTTGAGTATATAGAATTTTTCGATTTTGGTATGTTGAAAGAGTTAACTTTTGAAAACATTTATGTTTTCACAAAGATTAAATGGGTATTCATTTTTCAAGAGAATACATGATTAAGGTATTCAAATGTTTGGAATGTGACCAACAAGATATATCTTATATGGGGGGAAAATGATGGCATTCACATGATCAGTAGATGACATATCTAGTAATTGTTTTCTTTATACTATGATCTTAGACAGATGTATTTTAGATATTACTAATGATTAGAATGAATTATGTTGGACATAATTTAGTATTGTTTAAGGCTAGAACTTTTTAGATATTATTGATGGAATGTTATAATATTGTAGTTTAAGAAAAGGGACAACATGAAGAACGGGAGACTACCCTTCGCGTCAGACAAGGTTGCGGGAATGGAAGCCACAATCGAAGTACGACATGCCTTTATCGCCTACCACTGGCCTATAGGAAGTCCCAGTTTAGTAGAAACCAGTTTTATTATAATAAGCAGTATGATATATGAAGTATAAGTCCATTTTAGGAACCATATATGATTAATCTCACTATAGATGAACTTATGTATTTTTGATAACTTTTTTTAAACTTTTGTTTGAGACAGATGGAATGACCCATCATTCTATCACACGATCTTCTAACACTTCACGAATGACAAATTCAACTTCATTTCTTTAATATATGAAGTAGAAATTGTCCACGGAATGACCAACGGTGAGTCTGTACCAAAATAAAGAATGTATTTCTTCTAATTCCAATTTCTTCAACTTTAGGGGAATGGTCATGAAAACCAAAAATGTTTTCCTAGTGCCCTTATATCCGATGAATCAGATGGTACCTTAGATCATCAAAAATCTATTGCTTTGTGATTTTTGGATTTTCCATAGCCATGTTCTCTACCACTCTCCATCAGAACATGATGGTTAAATTTCCCTTCCAAATCCATATTTTCACCTTATGTTGTCCTATGTGGAAACCCTGTGATTAGTTAATTTGGGTAACCATTACGTTTCATACATTAGTTTTAAATATTGGTTTTGGTATTCCTTTTTTACGATGTGGGTTTCTATTAAAGAAACATTCGAGTAGTAAACCATTTATAACCCCGATGAATTTCGAGGGCGAAATTCATTTTATGGGGGGTAGAATGTAACACCCCGAGATTGTATGGAAACAATTATTTTTAATTTTATTGATGTCTTGTGTTGTACGCTACAACAAAAGGATCTTTCTCTGCACACATCCCTGAATTGGCTTGAATTACACACAATCGCGACCTTCCACGATAGCTTGTGTTGTACGCAATACCGAGTTTCACTAAACAAAGATATGTTATATAAACTAGCCATTATGAATAGTAATACCCACTTTATAAAATTTTATAAAATTTATCTTTCGAAATGGTCTTCATTTTGGGATTCAGACTATCAATATTAGCTTATGGTGAATTTTTGGTATTTTTCTGAAAACATTCAATTTTTGATGAATAGTGAAAACACTCGGTTACTATTTAAAAACTGACTTTTTATTTAAATAATTATTTATTTTATTTAAATTTATTTTAGGTAAAAATTTATACATAATACCTATATAAGTTCAATGTAATTAATTGGAGTCATTTTATATTAATTTTAGATATATAAACATTTTATTGAACTTTTTACCGTCTTTTACCCACATCCTAGGAGAATTTGGAAATTCACATAAAACATAATTTTACCACTTCTGTTAGTGGAATTAAGAAAATCCAAGAGACACGGTTAATATCAAGGACTAAAATGTTGTTCAATGAGATGAAAACAATTTTTGGTGAATAGTAACTTTTTACTTTTATTTACCACGGTTAAAAGTAAATAGGGTAATTAAGGGTAAAAATGATATTATTATTACCCTAACACATGTCTTAATTCTATTGGATAAGTGTAATTCGACCAAAAACAACATTAGGAATAAAATATGACTATTTAGGTCCACTTGGATTAGATTAGGACATTTAATATTAATTTATTTAAGGTAGGGTTAAAATAGTTAAAATCATTGTTTAATAACTAATTATTTTTTAATATAGGGTCATACATAAGATAAATTCGACTATAAATATTCATTACAAATATAAAAATATTTCCTACCTAATAGTATTTTATTTATATTTTTTAGACATTAAATAATTTATGTTATTTATGAAACAATGGTGATGCAGTAATTACCTAAATAATGAAATATTAAAATAATTGATATTATAAATACCCAAATAAATGTAATTTGAGACATTTTATGAATTACACTAATTTTATAGGTTAATATGACATGTTAGTATTTAATTAATTATCTTTTTTAGAACTAATCATGCTGTTAGTATATTCACAAAAATCAATTACCAAATAGTGTTAAAATTGACATAAAATAAATTTTAAAATAAATATTATATTATTAATTGTTATTTTATTCCTAAAAATCTAATCAACAGCCAAATGACTTATATAAGGATATATATATTAATAATGAATCACTTGGGGTTATTTTGGCTTGTTATATTAAGTTTAATAACCATATAGTGTAAGAAAACAAGAAGACATGGTAAAATTTAAATTATTTATCTTATAGTTAAATCTAAATTATAATGTTAAAATTGTAACATAAACTTGTCTAAAATATATTGTCTGAAAGGATTTATACCCATCCCCACTTTATCTTCGAAATAAATCAATTTGGAGCTATTATAAACCGAATATGACTTTATTATAAAATAATATTTTAAGTTATTCCAAAGGTGCCCCTCTCCTCCCTTATAAAAAGGGCCCCCCTTCCCTCTTCTCTTCACACCCTTTTTAGCCTTTAAGATCGGCCAAAACCTTCCCATTTCTATTCTCCACTTCCCTAGAAAGATTTTTAAGGTTATGGTCTTCTCAAAAGACCAACTCTACTTCCATAAGAGGAAGCTTAAAGGAGGTGCGTCGAAGAAGAGGCAATCTCTTCTTCTGATTCTCTCAAGTTTCTTTCTTCTTCTACCTCTTCTGCATTAGTTGTATCATTATAAAGTAATAACATAAATATTAATTATATAATAATATGTTATTATAAATATTATACAACCCTATTTCACCTTCTATCCATCCTACATAAAATGAAATCACCGCGCGTGCGTATGTACAGAATATCGTCTCCACGCCGCGGTGTAATCTGTTTTCGACCACCACCTTACTTGGATGGGTATAATGGTTTAAATAAATAAATAAATATGATTATTGTAAAGTGATATTTATTCTGAAATATTTTACATATGCTTTAATACAATTCCACGATCATGGGAATGATATCATCGCTCGTGCGTACGTACGGACTACCGTCTCCACGACGCGATGAGCTTCATTATCCATGTTAACCATTCATGAATGATTATAAAGTATATATAATGAATAATAATGAAATATATGACATAATAATGATACTGGATTTATGTATATATATATATATATGTATTTCAACTTCTTAATTCCATTCAATTCAATAAGGAAATAAAAACAGCGTTCATGCGTACGTACGGCCTACCGTATCCATGAATGGTGTATTTCATTCCATTTATCGATCTATCATATGAATATGTATATGATGACTATATATTATATATAAATCATTTTTTAAATTCCGAAATTATGTAAATCATGATATAAGTAATAATATCAAGAACAACAAGTCGAAACACATATAATAAATGAAACGATTTTACCCAAATCGCTGTTTTACATCGAATTTACAAAAGAACGGGTAATATAAAGTCATAAGTAAACCATATATGATAAAATAACAATGAATATGATTCTTTAATAAGTAAATGACATTTTTTAAATTATTATATAGTAGGTTTAGATACATACGCAGCATATCAGACATAAGGTAAGGGATAATTATTCCAATCTCATTCTAATCCGAGATTGTTTATTTGTAAGTATTTACGGGGGCTATGTTTATTATCCATGTCCATATGTTCTCAAAATGTTTTCAAAAAATGTTTAATTTTCATCCATGTATGTTTAATGTCATTCTTACCCTTTTTTTACTTTTACTACATCAAATGGAATGAATCTTTCCTTTGTTTACCATACGAGGTACTTTTTGACTTTTCCGACAATAGTATGAGAAGAATGTTATTTTTAACTTATACGGTGTGAATGGATTTTTATGTTTTCATAAAAAAATATTTCAATGATGGTTTATCTAAAAAATTTTATGACTATTTTCAACAAAATACTTTTCTATTAAAATTTCATGGCATTTTGTGAAAAGAAATTTATTTTGAAGAAGAAAGGATATTTTCCTCAAGAATTCATTTCAAGTGTTTTATCAAAACTATTTTACATATAAGATGACATTATTTAGTATGTTTATGTTTCATGTATAATGTATCCTTTATTTAAATGGTTTGATTCTTCTTATGATGAATGATATCCATTTGTTTTGTATGGATTATGTCATGATGGGATGATGTTTACGAAACCCATTTTATTCTTTGGGTTATGATGAATGTTTTATGTTTATGTTGTGGAAAAAGTAAGAATTATTTCATTATGAGATGGGTGAGACCTATATCTCTCTCCCATGCATTCGGTAAAGATTTATATCTCATGAGATAGACATGACTGGAATGGTATGTTAATCCGGTTCAGTATTACAGGACTAGAATGAGGAGTGAACTCGATTCAGAATGGAACTTTGTCCACTAAGATGGTCATGGAAGCAATTCCTTGGCTACTATGGAAATCGTAACATGTTCTTAATGGATGCCAAAATTACATGTTTTATTACCATGCTAGTTTATCATGATTAATGTTCCTTTATGATCTATGACTTGTGTACTTCCAAGATTTATGTCGTTGCTCATGATTTTGTTGTTTAGATTTTATGTTCAAGTTTTTGCATTCAAATGTTTATGGATTGTTTTATGTTCTCTATGCTTACCCTTACTGAGAATTTGAGCTAACCCTTTATTTGTTTTCATTTCCCCAGTATATGAAGAATGTTTTTAGGTAAGAAAACAAAAGGGGAAGATCTTTATGGGAGATTTTTATGATATTTCAGCATGATTAGAAGATTATTTTCCGAGTTTCCAAAGACACTAAACTATTACGGTCCTTGTGTTTATGTTTTTTTATGTATTAAGTATTCCACAAAAGTAATTTAATGTCCATGTACGTCAATATTTGGGTCTCTACACATCTCCCCAAAATGGGTATATTATTTTATGTTGAAATCTTACAACTGATTACTTTTATGTTTTTAAGGAGTATATTAATATCTCATGTTTGGGATTGAGACTTTATGAGGAATCCTACATATCATATTTATAATAGGGATCTAAAACCTTTTATTTCATTAAAAAATTACAGTTTCACACCATTTGGAAAAGATATACATGAGGGGACATAGTCACTGGGTTATTAAGATCGATCCATGAGGAGGAATCCAATGTATCCTGGTTATAGATGGAATCCGAGTCATTATAGTTCAATCATTCCCTTGGGAATTAACCTAAGGTGGAGGAAATTATATGGGAGTAGTAATGTCATTTCACTAATTAAGGCCTAAACATGATGGTTTTATTTACATGTATAGATTTATGATGTGAATGATATGACCATTTAAACTTGATAAACCCACATGATCTGTGATAAATTTGAGAAACAATTGATAACAACTAATCATTCTCGCTATATATGCATGTGGGACTTATGTGTTTGGATAACCATTTGGATATTTATTATGTATCATAGGACTTTTGAATTAATCTTACACATATTTTTTTATTACAAGAATCAGCGTTTTTATAGTTTAGTGGACTTCTCAATCCACTGATCGATTAGGATGAACGATTAGTCCATGGGAGAGACTAGGTCTCGATGGTTGGAATGTGGGAGAGATGTGGAGACATACACTATAGTGGATACCCATTAGATATTGTGCATTATAATGGTTTACTACATATCATAGTTATTTTATGAATCAATGTTCTCATAATTTAGTAGATCGAGACTCACAAACTAAGGCTTCCCATGTATATGAGATATATTATATTATACTATTGATTGAGGCATAGAAATAAGGATTCCTTAGTATTTCCACTTTACAACATTATCATTTCCCATGAATTTTTTTTCATGACTTGGTTATCTGCTTAACATGGTTTTATTGCCTATTAGACATATCTCAAGATGCCTGTACATGTCCTAGATATATAGAAGACATGTCCAAAGATATTATCATGATACATTTGTCTTTCATGGAGGAAATTGAATATTCTAAATTTCATGTCTAAAGACCATTTCATTATGAAGGAGTACTTTTGAGGAAGATATTGAAAGACCTGGATGACCTATCATGGATGTTGTAGCATGATATGGATAACATATCGGGAGGGCATCTCATGTTTCAGTAGATATATCCAAGGGACATCATGTGATCTGTTTTACATGTTTAGTGAATGACATACAATCTGGATGACTTTTACTAATATCATCATGAAACATGACAGTCATGCTTGGAGGGTGTCATGTCATCTGGTTGGTGAGCCTAAAGGACTTCGTAAGAACTAGAAGGCATGGACTAGTGTTGTATCATAATTTTGGTGACCTATTTGATGAAATTTAATTATATTGATGGAATTCATAGTGGGATTCACAAGACTCTGGTGGAATTCCTGGATGGTGTCTCAAAACATTCATGACATGTCCATTAGACACAACATGATCCAAAAAACATGTTTTGAGGACATAACATAGATTGGGAGACATGTCCTAGTGTTATATCATGATTTAGATGATTCATCCAAAGAACAAGAGAATTTTAATATATGTTCTTCACATAATTCTCCCATATTTTAATCTTTATTCCATTTTTTATTGCATATGTGCCATATATTTGTTCAGTGTAATATTTTATTGGTTTTTCTATATATCAAAGATATGTGTGATCTGTTTATCTTAGAAAAAACGACACTCCTTATATCCTTCCATAGATCTCAAGTGATCAATTTAAGTGTATATTCATGCCTCATGAACCATCAGTATGTTCCCTAGATTTTACTTAGAAAAAAACCTTTCAGATCGTGAGGTAAGATACTCTGGGAAATTTGTTCAATAATTGATTTTTATTGGATGTCTGGATGAAACTATTCACAGATCCATAAAATATTTTTTTTACTGTGGGGGAGAAATTTATAGGCCTCACCCCACTATTTACTCAATGACTTGTGTGGAGTAAATGTCACAGATTTTGGATGGATTCAGTGGAGGGATTTGATGTTATGTGATTTGTATAATACAACCATGGGTGTCTCAAGACTTTTAGCACCCGCAAGACAATCCTGTCATAGTTCTATCTATTTTATTTTGGGAAATCAAAGGGGAAATTCAAAAAATTATGGTCGTGTAAAGTGAATTTCAAAATTCTGGGTTGACATATCGACGGAACATCGTTAGATAAGGATTCATGTTGAAATTATTTTTTATGACCAAAGATTATTCATCTTGGACCTTCCAAAAGAAAATAGGGGCTTACGATAGGGCCTTTATGAGATCTAGGTTTTAGGAAAAGGGATCTTGTAGGACTGTGATTTGTTTTTGATGGGGGTTTATCATGGTCGATGATAATCTCTTACCGTGTGTTACTCCATTCTCACAAAATCCGCAAATCTTCCCCTAACAAGAAGCTCCTACGATTTTACTTCTTATTTACTTGTTTATTTTACATGGTTAGGGGATATTTGGAATTTTTATGAGGGTTTTGTAACGCCCCAAAATTTTATAATGTTAATTTACCCTATTATAACTATTTGATATGGTATGAAACAAATACATACCATATATAACCAAATAAAATCCTCATTCTCATAATTGAAGAATGAAATAAGTGGTATTTATATAAATTAAGAAACCTATAATGATGAATAGTAACATGACCATTGGAATATTAACATGAAAAATAGGAATTGTAAACCATCCAATAGAATAGTAAAATCACAAATAAAATTATAAATAAAATTTAGGAATATTTTAACTGAAAATATTATACATTTATATCAATTTATATGTAAATAAATGTTTTAAAACTGATAAATGTAGTGCTGGTAATTTTGTTAAACATATGTATTTTACAAAATTATAATTAATATAATCATTTAAAAGAAATTTTATTTTCATAAAATAGATTAATAACAAAATATTTTGTTTTATCATAATAATAATATAATTTAATGAGTCATTAATTAGTTTTTCAAAGGGTCAAAAGATCTAGAATAATATTAACATAATTTTTTTTAATAAATGATTATTTTTTATAAAAATTAAATTTCATATATTTATAAAAATATTTTCAGAAAATTTATTCCATTTTATAAATATTAACATAAAAAATGGTTAAGGTTATTTTTTGTGATATTTATAAAATAGTAGAATTCTTATTGAGTAGTGAAATACATTAATTTATGGTATAAGGAAAATACATGAATACTGGATTCATATTTGATGTATGGATGATGTAGAAACCATAATCTAGAACTCTCCATAATTATCTAATATATTTGGTGATAAGGATAAACACTATTGATAGTATTGATCCAAAATAACAAACTAATGAACATGATAATAAAAAATACACCTCTTGTCCCCATTAAATACCAGCCCTCACCAACTCTTATCCTCAGACCTTCCATACCTTGTATCTAGTATTGATTCTACCAAATTCCCTTCAAAATACTATTTAACAAATCCAATATCTTTTAGTCTCAACCAAACACCATGTCCAATTTCCTAAGGGAGTTTTCACGGAGAAGATATTAACGAGGCAATATCCACCTTTGTTCTCTTTTAATTAATTTTAATTTCTTATTCTATCCTCACTACCTGTATATAAGATTCATGATATATCTAGTGTAATATATATAATAAATGTTTATAATTATATTGTAATATCCATCATCTATCCTCTTATCCACTTTTTTATTCTATAAATGAAAACATCATCCGTCAATTGTTTATTCACCACCTTCATGAATGATGCGTTTTGATTTTCCCTTGCCAACTAAAAGACTGGTAAAAAATACTATGGTTGAAAAATATTTTAATGTTCATATTATTACTTTTTTAATGTTCTGAAACTAATTTATAAGAATAATTCTTAATAAAATGAAATTATTTTCTGATGGGTCGATAAACCGTCAAAATAAATTAAAAATTTATATGTTATAATTTATCTAATGAATCATCCGCATATGAAAAAATGATATATAATACCATTTAAAAATTTATATGTTCATCAATAACATATAATTTAAATTTTGGAGAATTATTCTCATTTTACATGGGCTACCATACTTTTATACAAGTAAATAGATCATGAAAAAAATAAAATGAACACTCCTAGAACGATGAAAATGAACCCTATAACTCATCAAAATTACTGCAAAATAATTTAATAAAACTATAACAAATAAAATATGTGTATAAAAGGTTACATATTTAGTTATTAATTAATACAATTTGATTATATATGATTTTATCTGCATGTGGAAAAAGCATTCAAACATAAGGTAAGGGGATTCTCAAACCCAACTCCCTTTCTTTGGGTTATACATATTACATTCCAAATTTTAGAATAGATATTCTTTTAATGTTTGATAAGTATAATTTCTTTCCTCTTCCCAAATGTTTTAGGATATTCATGTTTTTAGCTTAGTTTTTTAATAAATATATAGATTTTCCAAAAAATCCATTCTTTCCAAAACACATATTCAATCCTCTTGAGATGGTTTCTTCTTCATGGAAGATTAATGATTCTTACTCCATGTAAATTTATTCCCCTTTTTATTGTAGGAACCTGAAATCTTATATAGTGATGTATTATTTGAGAAATTATAATGAAACCCATTCCATTAAATATGTTTTTTATTAATATAATTATTATATGTTCAATGTGGCATGCATGGTTATGTAAATGTTATGATGTGATTGGTGGGCCCCAAATTTTATATCCCTCCAATGCATTGGGTAATGTGATGTATCTCATGAGATAATGGCCAATATGCATGAACATGAGGTTATCTTTATTAAAAAAGATGATGTTATGGTTGTTCACATATGCTATGCATGATCATGATGCTAGTTTTGTTCACAACTATGTGTGGTATTTTGTCCCCAAAGTCATGATGTTTCATTTTTAGGAATTTCCACCTTCCATGAATTTATCTTGTGTTTCCTATCATTATTATTTTCATGATCCTGCTATTATGTTATGATTATGATGATTATTGTCACTCATGTTATATTGATTCATGTTCTTATTCATACTCTTACTGAGATTTTAGGACAACCCTTTCTTATATATTTATATATATAGGTGACTACATATACTAATGATAATTCAAACATTAAAAGGATAAATAATATTTTCATAAATAAATATTTATTTTTTATTTTGTTTAAATTATGTATAGTCCTAATTTTACCAAGATAATAAAAATTTGGATATTATATTGTAACAATTTTTTGTTTTTTATCATTAAAATGATGTAATAATCATGTTAAAAATGTCGAGTCACTATAATTTGTCTAAGAAAATCACTCTCCCCAGTGGTGATTCATCACATGACTGATAAAATGTTCATGTGGTCATGTAAGATATTTATTAGGGACAATCCTTTTGTTTGTATTTGGAGCTGGAGGGGGTGTGCAGGATTGCATAGACACATCTGAGTCCCTTCACATGATGAGGGTGTCATATGAGCAATTTTTTGCATGACTAGGAGGAAATGTCTCATAGGATTCTGTAGTGTCTTGTAAACTATATTCATATGTCACATGAATATTTAAAACCATGAAAGGTTTCATCTTTCACATTTTCTCCTTATTTTGTACATGGATTATTGGATGGGGTTTCAGGATCCTACTGACATAAGAGGTCTTATGATACATTTGTAATCATTTGGAAGCCTCTAAAAGATCATTAAATATCTTGAACGACTTTTAAAAATTTAAGGTCTTTTCAAAGGTCCCCCACGTGATCTCCTGGAGGTTATGCAATGCGCATGACCCACATGTTTATTGGAGGTTCATGTGATGCATTTATTTTTGGATCCTTCTTATTCCATTCCTTTTTTGAGAAAATAAAATCCATGTTTTGGGTATTTATTCCAATATTTTTATGTGGATTCTCATTTTGTGGTCGTGAACAAATTTCCCCCTCAGGAGTGACACTCATGGGGAAAGATACTTCATTCTATGGTAATGTAATTGCATGCCTATGCCTTTTTGGCTATCACCAATCAGTGTCTAGGGTGATGCTTGGTCTTCCCGATGATCTTTGGTATTTGGAAGAAGATTAAAGAAAGAGGTTAATGGAGAGATACATGTTAACAGGAAACCCAACTCTTTATATATTTATCTATCATCCTTAATCACGTGACCCATTCACAATACCTTCTATAAGAACTATTTGTTTGATCTGTACACAATACCATGTTGTGAGAACCACTTTGAAATATCTTCCTCATATGTACAATTTTTTTCAAACCAACCACAAATCTACATTGGGTAATTTCTTAATCCTTGGAGATATAACTATAAAGTTGTTTTTGAATGTTTCATATGATCTTCTGAATTGACCACATGACCACATGGATTTTATGCTAATCATGTGATAATGTCAAGGTCATGAGATCACGAGTCTCGTTAAGGTTTGAGTGGTTCCATGATGTTATATTTGTTTACGTAGTTAGTGACATCAGAATCATTTCAAATGATCATGAACACCCTTATGGGTTATTTGATTCACATGATTCATCAAGAGTTATATATTTATTTGGATGATATTTTCACATTCCCGATAAATTTGTCTTACTTTCATGAGGATGTATTCCAGCTCCCATTATAGTTCATCCACAGTGGATAACAAGAGGGACATGTTTTCTAGGTACCATAATGTTGAACCTTGATATCTTTTTCACTCAAACAATGAGGTTCTGAAAATGAGTCTTCCAACCAAAATAAAAAAATAACCATTATTACACCGGCTTCATTTGTGTGGGTTTGACTAGATAGATTATGTTTCCATTACTTATCTAGAAAATAGTCATCCTTCTGGTTGGGCATCAACTTCCCTTGATTGCATTTAGAAGAATGTTTTTGGGGCATCCAAGTAGTTGTGGAAAGGCACCAAGGGTTTCCTTACATGATATATAACTCACCTCTAGGTTCAGATGGATTTTAATTGACTCACCATCCAATTTATCAAATTTATTTGATCATATCTGTCTCTTCTTTGAACAACCATGGTGGAAGTTAGAGCTGAATGTGTGATCAATGTTATTGTGGAAACATTTAGGATGAAGGGGCATGGACTTTCTAGGTCAAGATAAACTACATATAGTTTTTAAAAAATATTCAAAATATCACAATTTACAAGGATAAATGGGTTTCCTAGTTCATAATTTATCATCAATCTAATATTACCTGATAACTGATTCACCATTAGTTACTTAGTAATAATTCATTCCATTTCCCCATGGTAAATTAGGAATCATCCTCAAATATATCTACTGAGTGATTAGGATATCCACCTTTGGGAAAATGTATGAATAATTCCATCCTACCATATACATCTAAGGTGACCCGGAATAGACATCATCCTTGGTGAAGGTTATAGTCCACATCATGAAATAAATGTGATGAATGGAGCTAACTATGTGACCAATGATCTCTTATAAAGATTTGATACACATTTTCATTCATCGTATAGGATCCCTTCATATATATATACATCTTCATTGGTTCCCATTTAGGATATTTCATGAAATATTAGTTTCATACTGGGCAGAGATTATTCCCAATGAGTCTACCATGTGATGCAGTAGATATTGTTGAGCCGTAGGCTGGTGGGTTTTAAGGAGATAATCCCAAACGCGTGGCTTTCCTCAGCTAGGGATTCATGTTTAGGAATCCATGTCTTTCTGATGTTGATGGTTTCATTGTTAGAAAAGGTATAACCTCTCAATCTGGTGGTATCGACTATTTCACAACTTTAGCAGCTTTTGGAACACTTTGATCAGGGAAACATCCCTTATAGGATCAGTGGACATTTACAATGTTTATTTGGGAGGATATGGTAATTTTCACTTATATAGTTATTACAGTCCTACCAGGATCCCTAGTTCCCTTTATGTCCTAGGTTTGCAAACATATATTTGGTTATAAACATGTAATTAATCTCTGAGGAGTTTGATGATATGATGATATGATCTTATTTTTTTGACCTCACTCTTTATCCTTCACTATCCAAGACAATTATTGACAATGGTGGTGACAATATTGATGAAAGGTTATACAAGATATCCAGTCAGTAAATGGTTTTTTCAACTGTGATTGATGATTTGATCTTTTTTTATCTGTATTTCCCTTATCAGCTTCCTCTCTAGTTCGATCGCATCAAATGGTTTTTTTCCTCTCCCTTCAGTTGACATGCATGTAGAGTGACACCCCAATATCATCCACTAGTTCTAGATAATATTATCATATAAAGAAAAAAATGTTGAGATCATTCTTCCTCCCATTAACATCCATATATTTCTATCATAAGATTATTCTTAGGCGTGGGATAGAGCCTACTCAGGTGGTATGCTAAATAGGTTGTTCTGTCATGTGGATAAATCATTTTCCACTTGGATTCCACCTATTTTTAACAAAAACTGAGTTGATTCATGAATTTGGAGAGTATTAATGGAATTTCCATTTCCCTAGGAATAAAAAACCCACCACCAGGTATGAATCTGTCATTGAAGAAAGTCCTTTTTTTATAATTAATGGATAGTTCACCTATTGATGGAATAGTATATGGGGATTCATCTCCTACTTCCTTCTAAGCATAGCTAGTTTATCCACTTTATAACATGACAACCATAGAAGATTAGGCACCACATTGGAATATGTGGAGGAATAATCAAACCATGACCACATAAACTCCCATATAAACATTTCATGATCAATAAGAACATATTCTCAAGGTATTTCATGAATTTTTTGTGGAAAATATTGACTAACGACATTTATATGAAATATTGAAATAAAATCATCTTGACATGAAAAGTGTTGTATTACAACAAGAAGGAATTTCATGACCATGAAGATGATATTCCCATAGTAGAACACATGAATAAATATTTTGAGGCATTGGAATAGAGAAATCAGTTCATATTTGAGTTTCATTCCCAAATGGACATCTTGACCACCCATATTTAGATTTATTTGTGATCTTAGGTCTTTTAAGGCCTGACCATTCAACATCACTATACAAGTTGGAATCCACTCAGAAAAAAGTTCAGGATCTATGTACACTTATTAAGATCCTTCTCCCTCAAGTAGTAGTGGAATAAGAGGGGTAGAAATCACTTTAGTTCTAGATCAAGGATTCTCTTCAGTTTAGGTTTTCTAGGTTGGACATTCTATTGCTATAGTTTAGGGTTTTTATGCTTAGACATTCTATCACATAGAAAAAGTCCATTTTTGAAGTATAATTATTAGTGTAGTTTAATATTATGTGATAGTGATGTAATCTATAATGTTTAGCACAATGTTGTAGAGATATAGATATACTATTCAACTTAATGTCTCACTTCCATGATTTTTTTTATGAATATAGAATATTTGGAATAAAATCCTAGTAGAGATGTAAGGATTAGATGCCTCTGTTAGGCAGGTCAGAGCCCTTATGCGTCATCTGAATTTTCATACAGAGTTATATACATTGTTTTTGAAGGGTTGTGGAAGATTTATGGGGGTAATATCAGTTGGGGGAAATATAATAGGGATTCCACGTTTACCTAGATAGTTGGAATGTGGGTAACCTAACTAATAACCCAAATGTTTAATTTAGTGGATATGGGATGGGGAAGATGTGTTGAGAATGATCCATAAAATCATGAGGTGCTAGGTTTAACCATAGTGTTACTAGGGATTATAAGGATTTGGGTTCCTTTCTTGCAAGGATGGGATACTACTGGTTGATAGTTCAATACCCTTATGCATTGATTTCATAGTCAAAAATATTTTTCCCCTCTCTTTTCCATGGTCTATGAAATATTTTTGAAGACTCAAGAATTCAAACATTGATGTTGGGTATGTTGGAAATGTTATCTAGGATGGTTTATGGAACTCGAAGGCAATTTAGCTCTTAAATTGTGAATCTTAGGCCGTATTCCTTGTGAATTAATGTAATGAGGAGTGGGATATTAAAAGGTTCATGAATGGATTTTCAATATCCTTCTTTGAAAAAGGATAAAATATGGTGAAATAATTTTGAGGATGTCAAATCTAGTTAAATAGTTTGGTTATAGGGATTTAAAATCATAGTACAAACATCTCAGTTCATTTGGATGGTGTGGGAAAATTATGTCTGGAATAGGTCAGAGCACAATGAGCTACTCTGTTCTTCATTGGTGACATTTGGGCTGACAGGGATTGGAAATCCCTTTTTTCATTGTGTCACATTTGGATTATAGCCATAAGTTCATATGGAGGAGCTATAACCATGAATGAATAATTAAATAAAGGGTCACTTGAATCTATATTTGCATTATCTAGGGATGTTTATGGTTTAAATGACCAATGATGCTCAAATCATGAAGTGTGATTTAAGGAAAATGTAATAATCGTGGAGGGTTCAATCACCGCAAGTGTTATTTCATCACTTATTGAAATCGCTATTTGGGTGACGAAATGTTATAAACCATTAACTTTTCACATTCCTTGAATAGGGAGTCCAACAAGAATATCATTCTATTTTACCAAGGCTACAATTTTGGCTCTATGATCTTTATTCCACATTTATTGGAACCCTAATTTTTTCCTAAACTCTGGAGGTAACAATTTTAGAGAGTGGAGACTTGAATTTTTCTCATGACAACCTTTATGTGTTTTCATCATGGAATGTTTTGTGTGTCTTTAACTATCAGTTTTAGATCCTGTAATTTTTTCCATCAAAGGATAGAGTTTATAGTCATACAACTTTGACCAAAGTGAGGTCAGTATATGGTTGTGACTCATATGGTCCTAATATGACGGGAATGTTACATGAGATCTTAATTATGATACGGAGGATCTAAAGTAATCTAATAATAGTTTGATAAAGAGATGATGATTTTATAAATCATTTTCCAATATTCCTAGGTTATGAGTAATGATATTGAAAAAATCATTACAGTAATAGACCATAACAATTTACGGTGATTAATTCGGCCACAATGACATTAGGGATCACAAGGATTATAAATCCATTCTTATAGAGCTTGGATGTTTCTTGTTAGTAGGTATGAGCCCTAAAGCATCAATAAAATGGCCTAACAAAGAGAAATATTATTGTTTCCAAGGGCCATGAATGGTTTATAGTAACTAGAGGTCGTCAATTCATGAAATGTGATCCATGGGCTATGGGGCTTAAAAGATAATGAAAGTAACCTATATTATGATTGACAAGGGTAAGGCTTTATTAATCCTTTGATAAGAGATAAATAAGGATGGTTTTTGGAATATTTTAATATATTATGGTGGGGACATATTTGGAATGTAGTTTAAATATCATGTGACCATCACATGTTCCATTCGGATTAACATCAGGCGGTAATGATGCTTTTTACATATGTATAACCTATACATAGTTAGGGGGTTTATTTTAATCATTTAATATTTTGAAAAAAAACCATGGATTGGATATCTAGGTGTTTCTACATATACTACGATGTTAGGAATCATGATATAAATAGTTATTAAATGAAAGTTCCCTTTATTGGTATGACCCATACATGGGGATGAGGGGACATTCTGTTTGATCATGGATGAACAAAATAATCAGAGATCTAAGCATCGATATAAATTTTGTGAAGGTAAGAATCAAGCCACATGTTTTCATTGAATGATAAAAACTTTTAAAAGTTATAATAAATATGTAGGGGGAATTTCTACCCGTGATTATTGTAATTGGACAAAGGATTGGTGATCTGAGTGTCACTACATATCATGTGACTATCGAAATCAAGAAAAAATAGTTCTTGGGAAACTATTTAGTTTAATGTCGAATAGAAAGGACGTAAGATCCCCAAAATGAAAAAAATATTATGGATGGACCCGATACATGAGATCTAAGAATCACTATATATCCTTTGATGTTAGGAATTGAGCCACAAGTTGTTCATAAGAAACCATGTAGTTTAATTTAATATGGAAAGGATATATGGGGAGCCATTTAAAGTCATCTATTTTGGAGCATAACAACCCTATATCATGTTGATATGTCCAAATTATGCCATAAACCCTTTCCAACATTCTTAAACCAAATAATCCATGCTCTATGTGAGAAATAATGAATGGTATGGGTTCTATCTCCATATAAAGATAGCTAGGGAAAGGATAGTGGCATCTTGTATCATGCGGTGGATAGACCACGATATAGGATCCATGTGTCCAAAAATATC
The DNA here is from genome assembly GCA_963277665.1 of Viscum album. Taxonomy (NCBI): domain Eukaryota; kingdom Viridiplantae; phylum Streptophyta; class Magnoliopsida; order Santalales; family Viscaceae; genus Viscum; species Viscum album. The sequence goes on from OY728121.1 coordinate 538,879,503, forward strand.
TCATAATATTAAAAATCATGTCATACATAGTTCTAGAAACTCAAGTAGTTTAGTGTCATACAACAAGGACACACACTATGCAATTTAACATCATGTGGTAGGGATGTGGGTGAATCGAAATAAAAGTAGAAGAATACTTTGGCTTTTCCCATGAATAGAGGTATGGGCGTCACTATGTATAATGTGATGGTTGGAATCAAGGCACACATAGTTTTTACAAACCATACAGTTCAGTGAAATTTAATGAGGGAATTATACATAAATTTTATCATCATGCAATAAGAATGTCGGACGCACGACAAGTATGTAATGTAATAATATGATTGGGAATAATAATACTGGTTCAAGTGTCACTAATAATCCTATGATGGAATGAATCAAGGAACACACAGTTCTTAGGTATGAAGATTCCATATATGGACCACTTTCACACACAAGGATAGGAGGAATTTAATCTTTCTATCATAGAGATCTAGATCATGATCAGTTAATCGTCAATGATAAGCTGATTCTTATGATGTTTAGAATCATGCGGTGTGGAAATCTTCCATGAAATTAAACCTAAATAGGTAAGGATACATTTTCATAATTTAATTTCATGTTAACCTCTTTAGTTTAACTTGTTTCCACAAGGACCTGTTCCATACAATTTTCCTTTATGTGGGTAGGATGAGAGATGTAGTGCAGTATAATTTACAACTTCCAGAATAATATCAATACATTTTAATATCATTTTGTTCGAAAAAATGATGACGTTTAGTTAAGGTATTGCTATCATGATTATCTCTAAATAGTTTAACATCATGTTTTTAGGAAGATCTCTATATAGTTTAACATTGGGTGGTCGGGATGATCTCTTTACAATTTAACATCATGCAGTATAGATAAGATCAATTGTATTTAGTTTCATTTGGTCAGGATGAGTTCTAAATATATTATCAAAGTGTGGTCAAGATTATCATCATACAGTTCAATGTAATATGGTTAGTACCATAACAATATTGTTTAGCATTTTGTGTTTAGGATGAGATCCATATAGTTTAAAATAGTGTGGTATAGACGAGATCTGTATAGTTTATTGGTGTGGATAAGAAGAGATTCATATAGTTTAACATCATGTGTTTAGGATAAGATCCTTATTGTTTAAAGTTGTGCGGTTAAGATGATATTCATACAATTTAACATCACATGGTCTGGATGAGGTCCATATAATTTAGGATTTTGTATTTAGGAAAATATATGTATCGTATAACATCGTGTGGTTAAGAAGAGATCCAGAGATTTTAACATCATTTGGTTAGGATAATATCCACACAATTTAACATTGTGTAGTAAATTAAAGCTCCATACAGAATAACATCTCATGGTTAGTATGATCTTTTTATAGTTTAATGTCTCATGGTTAAAACAAATTACAATTCTTGGTGGATATGAAAATTATTTATTAAGAAACCTTTCATTTGTGGGGGTGTTACGTCCTCCCCAATAATTGTGGCATTGAGTAGGCTTCCTTATGATAAACCTTATGTATTACATAATTCTATTCCCATTTAGATTATATCTTCATAGGATTCTTTCCTAATATCATTGGGGTTTTGAGAACAAAAACCAGTTATCCTTGAAAGAATTAATAAAAGGAGACATTTTTATTAAAGGATCATGAAATCTGATTATGATGCACTTCTTTGTTGTGGGATTTATGAAACCTTTGGTCATCAAGCCTCTCTTACTCATCCCTCCACTTTTTCTATTTTTAATTGTTAGAGAGTTTTCTACAAATGGATTTTAAAATTAAGGGAAACTATAATTTTATAGTAATCACTTCATTAGTTCCATACACCCACAAATACGTACTTTCTTTTGAAGTAGTATATGTGGTAGTTTGGTAGACCCATAAATCACAGGGGATTTTGTCCATCTAAAAATTATTGTCCTTATTCATTATCTCATGGAGTGTAATTTATTGATTCTTATTATAGGCCTACATTTTCCCGTTGATGCTACATGATAGAGGGATGAGTGATTGTACTCAATGTTGTACTCATAATACAATTTCTTCAACACTATAGAACATAAGTTGGTGTTGTAGTCCATCAGTATCATGTTAGAGACTCCAGATCTGGTGATGATATGGGACATTAGAAGGTTGATGATGTTCTTCGCATTGATATCATTGAGGGGTATTTATTTATCCCATTTGTAAAATAATTTACTAGTAGTAAGGATCTACTTTAACATCCTATCCATGGCTAGGGTATGTGTCCCTAAAACATCCATTCCACATATAGAAATTGTCCCGGAATATTTAGGTGTTTATAGAAAATCCCGGGGTGGATGGATGATGTTTTTATGAACTATGCATGAATTAAATTTCTTGGATAATTCCACATAGTCCCATATCATTCTTTTCAAGTAGGTAACCAACCTCATTATTTGGTTAGAGATTATTGTCCCATACAAATGAGCACCATAGGACCCCACATGGAATTTTTACATAATGGAAACAATCTATCATTATATTTTACATCTAAGGAGGATTATGACAAATCCTCACTTGTAGAGAGGTTTCTGGTCATTCAGACCACCCTAGAGGATAATGTTCAATACTTGACACCAAATTTTCTTGCTTCGGGATTAGTTTAGAGGGAGAGCCCGATTTTAAAAATAATAATTTATAGGCTCCATCCATCTGGGCTAGGATAATAGTTCATCATTCTCTAGGGTGGTTTTTACCAGATTGATTTATTCAATGTTGTATATGATGAATGATGAGACCATATTTTTATTGAGTACTATTAAACATTGTTTCCTATTGACCAGGATTTTCCATGACTATGGTTTCATTAAGCAATGCATCAAAAAAAATGTTTTATGATCAGGGAACATGATGCAATATGTGATATAATGTGAACTCTGCAATTTTTCAAATGAAATTTGTAGTGAGATGGGCCAGTCATTCTGTTTCAATAGAATATTCTCCATTGATATGCTTTATCACTAGATCCAAATCCCCTCTCATGTTTATGTATGATGTTTGGAGCTATAGGGATAATTCCAAACTAGACATGAGGGCTTGATATTCAGACTCATTATTCATACAACTTTTAGGTAGTGATAAATATTTGGGAAAATTTCCTATTTCTAGAGAGAAAAATTAAATCCCTAAGACATACCAAATTTGTATATTATTTTCCATCATATTTTAGATAAGAGTTCGGTCAGCACCATCAAAATACCTCTCCAATGTTCGGGGTGGGTCATGGGTGGATAAAACATCATCAACTAGAATCTTTGTGCATACTAATGAAGTTTCAAAAGTGGTATGTGCCTTGATGAATTCAACCAGGTTATACACTTTTACTAACCTATGTGACAGTAATTTGGTGTCATATTATTGTAGAATGACCACCCATGAGGACCATAACCTAGTATATATGGGACGTATAAATACGTACTTGATTTGATCAATAAAAGAGGCCGAGTGTACTTTCTGGTGTTTCATGTAATACCTAATATTTATCAGAAAAATGATTAGTGTGATGTAATTCTCTTCACCATTTATGTATCAGGTCTCAGTACCTAGCATCATTCGGCTAAGGTATTAGAGGATTTTTTTATCTCGTACATCATTCTTCTATATTAGGAGAGAACCAAGTGATCATCCCATGGAATCCACATATAATACGAGTGTATTTCCATACACCTATGGCATCAGGATCGATTAGTGTAGTAGATACTACTTTTAACTCTCAAAGGATTATTAAAATTCATCATCCCATTGATAGGTGATTCCAATATTCATTAGCATGGTGAAAGGGATATATTTTTTGGTCATGTTGGATATGAAACAATGAGTATAGGTGTGGTTGCCTTGGAAACCCATTATATCATTGATATTCCATGTGGGTGAAATTTCTATAAGAGGAGTAGTCTTATTAGGTCTAACCTCAATACCGAGATGGAATACCATAGAGACAAGGAACTTCCTCGATGTTACCCTAAATTTTTATTTCAGTAGAGTCATCTTCATACTATGCATCCTAAAGTTATCAAATATTTTTTAATGATATTTGAAGTGATAATATCAGTGTTGAGACTTGACCATAAGGTTTTCAACATAAAATTTGATTATTCATTTAAATATGAGCTTAAAGATATAATTAATGGAATATTTGGATGTAACACCAACATTATTTAATCCCAAGAGCATGAAATAATTTAAAAGGATACCCTAAACTGCTCTAATGGTATTGGAATCCCCATCTTCAGGGCCCATTTTTATCATATTTACCTTGATTACATGTCCATGAAGTAAAGGGCATGGAATTTGAAATTTGAGTCGATCAAGAGTTCTTCGATCAGCAATGGGAGTTTGTTCTTAAGAAATGCCGACTATGGTATCTGAAATCGATGAAGACCCTAATATTCCAATTAATTTTCATGGTAGGGTTGTTGTTAGAGATCCATATTGGGTATTTTACTTCTTAGAGAAACTTCAATTTGATCAATTTATCAACACACACCTCCAGACTGGCAGCTTGAGAGGGTTGTATTCTCCTAATGTATTTATTAACACCTTAATGATAATTGGGTAAGTCTAGATAGTGTGTAGCAAACTCTAGATTAAGTGCAAGAATTTATGTATAGTTACAAGAGAACACAATTCATTGTTTGATGAGAAATGAAATATAAATCTCTTTCTCTTTAAAAGGGATTAAAAAAATAATCAATATAGGTCTCATGTCTTCTTTCATTCCTAGATTAACGTACTTCAGATCATTAACGGGGGTAGACATGCCTTTCTTAAATACGGGAGGTGTGTTATTGAGTTTATCCTCATCTTCTTTTACCTTTGAGTCCATGGTGGAATTTGTAGATGAAGTTGGAAATTTGAGCGCATCTCCATCACTATCTTGGTGAGAAAGGTCATGAGAAAAGACAATTATCATCCCTTATTTCTTGAGTCGTTCTAGAGAGATTTTGGAGATGATATTCTTTTACATTGTCACTTGTAATATAAGAATATTGGGAATCTAGTGTTGATTCTACTACCTCATCTGGATTTGTGGGTAACACATAATTGCTCTCAAGAATACTCCAGTGATTTTAATGGGTGGTAACCAAGACCCTGGGTGATAAAATATGCATATTTTCATCCACTATTGGATTTTTACATCCCTTTTATATAAGATAACTTCCACATATGTTTCCTCGTAATACTAGATGTGTGACCTTTCCCCATGTAGTGTTCCAACCATTCAATCAATGTGGTTTTTCAATCAGTGATGGAATGTTGAAGGTACTACAACATGGAAATAAATCAAAGTAATTTTGAGAATGAAATCATATTATGTGTCTTACTTGATAATCATGAAATAGATGTTATATGTTAGATCCCCAAATGGTGATTTGAGCTTGATCTTCATGATAGGTCTTTACTCACACTTATCATACCCTTGAATGGTTATCTTTGTGGGAGATATTCCCCCTTCATTGTATCCCAAATATTGATGGGTTATAATTGGGATGAGGTTGATCCCAAAACCATTGCAAATCAGAGGCCTTCAGATGTCAACATTATTGAGTCTATATGAAACAAAAAGGTTTCTTATGTGTCCTTGGACAACCTCTTCATGATCCTTCTCTATGAATGAGAGGGTGACATGGAATTATAATGGCATAGTCCCCTATAAATAATACACGACCATAGTGACTTCTACCTCAAATTCCCATGGGATCTAGAGGGCTTCAAAAAGTGCCTCAATGAGATCTTTTGATACATGGAAATAATATGTTATCATGATTTTCGCTAGGAAAATTTCCTTATATTTTATAAAGTAAATTTTTTGTTACATTTTGGCACTTCATGAGGAGGTGTTTCTAATTAAGTTTTAATTTTTATATAATTCATTCAATGTAGATGATTCTGGTGCTTGTATAGAGGTTAAGGGAGAATCTGATACTAGTGGTGCTGGTCATGTGAACCTTACTCATTTTTGGGTTGATAAGATAATCGGACCGTCACAAGGTGATAATGTCGAATGACTGGGTATAGATGATTTCTATTGGATTATTAGATACCACCATGTCTCATTTGGGATTTTTGGAGTTCTTTATATTGGGTATCAACTACATATATGTCCTCTCTAGGGATGTGACAGAGTTCAACCATGCCCTAACTGTCCTATGTGCCTTTATCTCTTACACCATCTGCCCCTGGTCCGCAAGCAGGTAGGGGGAACTCATATTCTGAGGCATATTCATCATCAAAGAAGGGTTATTCCAAGTTAATCTCATTAATAGAAGTAATGATGATAATTTCTTCCATCAAGGGTTCCGTTTGGTGCGGCCATGCCTATGCATTAAATATTTTATGGAAGAAATTAAAAAGAATCATATCAAGAATAAGAGTTGAATATAACTCTTCCAATTTATTCTTTTTTGATGATCAATGATTACATCCTCATTCAGGAGTCATTTTTGATGTCACATCCCTAGGAGAAGGTACCACTCTGGGTTTTCAATGTTATGCTCTCAGGGTTGTATGCGCTCGTTCAAATGTATTTTGAGTAATATATATGTTGAACTTAAACCCACAACTAGTTGGAACTATCTTCCCACAACCTTATTCTTCTAATTGGGATATAGTTATGCCTATCACATGTGCATAGTAGTTATCCATCATCAACAATATGAAATTATAAATGATTTATAGGAAGAATTTGAAGATGGAGAAATCCTAGATGATGGGACTCAACCTTTTATGAAAAGGTATGCTATTGGGATGACCAATGAGGTTGACCTCATTGGGATTCTTAGGTTGTGGAAAATAGAGGATGTTATTGTTCACGTATTTAGGTAAATAACTAGGGAAATTCTATTTTGGAATGATTATTCTTTGTTAATATATTAGTAAATTCCTAGTATCCTTGATCTCTTTATCTTCCATATGAAGGTTGAATTTATTTTGTTTCCACTAAATAAAAGGTGTTATGAGGTTCTGAACCTACCTATGTGCTATAATAGAACTTTAGGTATTTTTTGGGTAAAAATGTTTGAATCATCCTTACAAATAATTCCTCCTTGTTCTAAATGGATGATTCAATACATAGCTCAGGTATGATAAATGGTGTCTTCTAGACATTTTTCCCTTTCTAAAACCTCACAAATTCCACGTTCACATTGCATTGGGAATACAGGCATCTACAACTCATCCCAAATATTTTCAGCATTGAGATTCAGAAATTTTTCATATATGAGGGGGTTCGGAGTGAATTTTTTAGATCATTCCTTATGGATATGATGTAAAACAAACCCTTATTTTTTGGTTACATGCAGTTTTTCATGATGAAAATTGTCATTTTCCTCAGCATAGAAATGAAATGATAAAGAAAATGATGACAAGGGTCTTCCCATCCTATAACTGATCTTACTGTAATATTGATTCAACAAACATAGGTGGGACCTATCCGAGTCTATAGAAAATTACTGCTCATTGTATCATCCCACTGATCTCGAGGGAACATCATCAAACCACATCGGGATAAGGAGTTTATGAAATTCTATAACGTGTCTCCCAAACCAAAAAATGTGGATAAAGTATTATTGTTGAAAATGGTTTGAGGAAAATACTCATCCACCCATTTGAGATATGACTTTATATCATTCTACAAAAGTGTGTGTCACCCTCCCCTCGCTACAATTATAGATTATAGATACATGATGATGTTGAGAAATTACAATGGAACTGCTATTTGAGCAACGCCACATCTACAAGTAGTGGGAGGGGTTTGATATTGTGGCCTTATTGTTATAATTGAATGATTCCCGATCCATACTAAGACTGAATGATCACCATTTTGAGAGAGAGACAATGTCCCATTATTGGAGGGTACTCATGATCATTTTTTACTTCCTCATTTGTGTATATCAGATGACTAGATCTAATGATGGTCTGACACTCAGATTCCACTCTTATAGGTGGATTGACTCAGTCTATACATATAAGAGGAGGAATATTCTCTATAGTCAGATGATGATACTTAGTGGGAATGTTTCCCCTGAGTATCTCCTCATTTATTTTTATGAGTGTTTGTATCGTGTCCTCATATTATGAGAGCTGTTTCTCCATAGAAGGATTTTTAGTTCTTCTTGGTGGTGATTGGTTTGTTTCCACACCTCTCATGTTATAATAAACAATGTTATTCCATATAGCTGCAAATCGTTATTCATAGGTGATAGGTTTCAGATCCTCCTATGGTTCTGGTTATGTGAAGTCTCTTTGGGTACATCCAAACACTCCTCTTGGGGTATGTTTTCTAATTTTCATACCTCTGAATCTGTGTCTTAATCCACATTATAAATTGTGTTAATGGGGAGGAAATTCATAGAGGTTTATTGATCATTGGTAGTTGTCCCATTACTCTCAACATAGTAGGATTATTATTCACTATCATTATTGGGGTTATTTCCCAAAACCTTATCCATAATGGGTAGTTTTGTCCTTGAAACCTAAAAGAGTTTGATCTCTTTATCATTATGTGAACAGTGACCTTGAGATAGTTTTCAGTCTATTTTTTAGGACAGTAAAAATATAGGTTCTTCTTATGGAAGAAAAAATGGATAGTATATAGACTGTCCATATTAACCTCCCACTCTAGAAAAGACTAATTCCTTCTATGGTGAGGATGATGATGAAAATTCACCCAACACTATTTGATGGGGATTATTTGGTGCTACACAAGGCATTGGAGGATCCTATTGTTGAGGGTTCAATGCATCATGTTAAGGGATTGATGATTCCTAATATAAACTTTGAGATATAAATTTCCCCATCCTAGTAGGATGGGGATCATCTAGAACCTCCATTGCTTTCCTGGGTACCCTCTTGAGGGATGATGATTCAAGGGATAGTGATTTAGATAACAATACACCTAGCTCTATGGGATGGGGTTGGTTCTTTTCTATTAGTGACATTTCCCGGATGCTTTAAAGGGTTGATGATCTGAGGGGTGAAGGTAGTGGAATATATTCCCCTAGTCCATTGGTATGGGGTTTCTTTTGGGAGGCTATAATAACAATTTCCATTGTGACCAATTAAATTTGGTGTTACTATGATAGTGCATGAGTTGAGTGCATCAAAAGTCCATGATGGGATTCATTCCTTACAACATGTGTTCTAGTTAATTGCAACATTGGATTCAATGGTTGGAACATATTTCCATTACATATAGGGGACCGGTTTAAAGATTATTGGACATCCTCTTCCTCCATTCCTGATATGTCAACATTTATAAAGTATGGGGATTTCTTTGTTGTGTCTAACAAGCTTATGTGTTACACAGTCCCCTAATTTCAATGAGGCTATAAAATTATTGGATTCTATATACGATGGGCTGTATTTTTCTAGGTGTGAGGTAAAATTCAATCCTCCACACTTTTACTACCCTTGAATATGGATACATGGAGTGGATTCTTATATTAGTTTCTGAAGATTTTTGATTCAATGGAAGAAAGAATGTTATAGATTTACACTATGATTTTTTGGCTTTCAGTCCCTGGACATGGAGCAACATCTAATTCTAGTTGAAAATATATTATCTTGATGGCCTGAAGGTGAACCTCACATCCTAGATAAAATAGATTTTTATCCTTTAGTCGCTATTTATTTTCCTAAATATTTTATTATAGGTATGGTATGAAATCATTTTATACCTCATATGGGATATCATAGTCAATAGAGGCAAGGGGAATGAAAATGGTGGGGAGGTTATTTCTGGATAACTTCTATATATGTCAATGTAATCCTACTATTCATTAGACTTATATGCCTCCATTTGGTCAGTCCATAGAAAATTCTTGTTCGAGTCTCTTGCAGATTGGATTGGAGTGTTTCTAAGTGTTTATGGGGAACTATATATGGTTTACCCTAATGTTTTGAGAACCACTCTGTATGAAGGAATCCATGCTTTGAAAACACCTCTATATGGAGGTGTTTGGGAATGTGGAGGATTTCCTTATTCAAGTGAGATATCATTGTAGGTTGGTTGAGCATGATAGATGTATCAATTAGTATCCCTACTATCCATGTCCATTCAACCATATGAAGGATTATCATAGTAATGATATCCTTTTTCTTTGGTTGAAGAGTCAATATAACCTTAGGGTGTTTGGAATGTGTCACAAATATTCTCAAGGACAATTCCATTGAAAAAAATTGGGATATGAGCCTCATTATACAGTATGGTCAAAATATGGAATCCTGACTTTTGGTATTGTGTAGGGATATGAGCCTACTATATGATGTCTACTAGAATATATTGATAACCATCTACTATTGGGGGAATATGAGCCTGCGGGGGAGAAGATGTTGTAATTCTCTACTGAAATTCTCCATTATTAGTAAGAATTTTACCCTACCTTGAAGAACGTGACACTATCTCTTGGTGAGAATAAGTCTGAAAAGGGACATGAACTTGATCCTAAGCTTTGGAATATTCATATGGTTTTTTTGACAAGAATACAAGACTATACCGGGGCATTTTATGCTCTAACATGGTGAGCCCCAATTGGAACGAGAATATTATCCCACTCTAAATATTAATTTCATAGCGGAATATGAAAATGTAACTTGGTAATGGTAGAGGGAATATGAGCCTTCTCCAATATAAAATTATAAGGAAGTTGAGGCATTCATTCATAGGAATAATTATGGATATGATCATGGATTACATGAGTTTATAGAATATTTTAAGAAGCATCACTAATAGGAATATGACATTCTACTTAGGAATCTACGACTTTCACATGGAGAAACCCTTACATAAATGATATATGAGAGAAATATCATGCCATTTTAGTATGTCGCTAGTCTTCTTCTATAGGAATATGTTCATGTCTCAATATATGGGCCTCTCTCACTTGGTATGCCCCGTCCAAAAAGGGGATACACGCCCGATCCTGAGACATTGGAAATGTGAACATGATCATGGTCTAGTGCCTCACCATTTACCAGAATATGCCGATAATCCTCCTAGATTGTGGAAATAATGTGTTAATGCTCCATAGAAACCAATTGATCATACTTATTAGAGGGTTATTCTTCCCTAGATGTAGGGATATGAATATGAACCTATCCATTCATCTATTCCAATGCTAGAATATGTTGGTGGAGTCACTACAAAAGATAAATGTTCTTGCGACCAAGAAATAGTTCTGTTGCAATTATAATAATAACAAAAAATATTATATATGTTGATTAATGTGTTTATCAATAAGTTCTAGTGAAAAATTTTATCTGTTTGAAATAATATTACCAACATATAATAAATTTAATACATTACATTTGAGTAAAAATTAAAAAAATTTATTACTAGTAAAATTTCATATTATATTTCTTAATTTATCATATATAATAAATTTAATAATTATTAAATTGAAATAAATTAAAACATGTTCATACTTATAAAAAATTAATTATATTAATATGGAAATTCAATAAAAAATAATCAATAAAAAATCTTCCCCAACACGATCCATCACACTCAATAATGAAAAATCCATCCCCCGCTGCCAACATCACCCATTCATGACACATTAGGGACAAATGATCACTAACAAACCATCGATGACCTATGAAAAGAGTCAGCTTCAGTCCATCCATTCCACACAAGGGATAATTGAGTACCAACAACTCATATATTATCAGGGAACAATGATCTTACTCCAACTCAATTTAGTGAAAAATATCTGCATGAATTGAAACCAAAATATGAGTAGATGTTTAAACACTGATTTTCATAGTATGAATTTTTCAACATCTATGCAAATATTTCCTCCGAGGTATGTATTATCTTATCCATATAAATTTTTTCCCAAACCAACTAAAACCCCTAAAAATGATTTCCATAATAAAACATTAATAGAGCTAGAATCCAAACACAAAAATCTTGGTTTCTCTAAAATAAAATGATATGATCAATATTAGAAATATAAGCTGTAGCCACTGATATATAGCCACAGTTTTATCGATATGTGGCTATAACGTATTTATAGCCATGATTTAGTATATTCTGTCTTGGATAAAAATTTGTGTTGTCATTTTTTTCAAATCCCATTGGCCTCCTCCTCCATTATCCCCTGATCATTTTTTTTTCAAATCACATTGGACTCCTCCTCCATCCTCCTTAGATCGGAACCCTCTAAACCTTGTCCCTCATGGAGGTGACCCTCCAAACCCTATATGTCTCTCATTACGTGAAACACTCCTTCCCTGACCCATCATGACCTCTCCTCTCCCTGATCCTCCTCCACTGGTGGTGCCCCTCATGACCCTCCGAACCCTAGAAGTATCTCATTGATGCACCCTAATCTCTGATACCATCTACACGTAACCCTCCTTACCCGAACCATTGTGACCTCTCATATCCTTGATCATCCGCCACCGACGGTGCCCCTTGTGATGGTGGCCCTCGACAACACCGAACAAGGAAACCCCACCATGAGCCAATGCCACAGAATGCAGGACACCTCACCTCCCCCACTGATGCTGCTCCTAGGTGTCCTCACCACCTCCTCTAGCATTCCTCCGACATGGCCAACCCCCTCCAGGTGATCCTCCTCCTCCATGTTATGAACATTTATGTGTTCATTATTTTGTTATCAATGTATAGAAGTAAAATGGAATAATTTCACAAGTTTGATAATGGAAAGATGTTTTTAAATTAGATACATTATTCTAACTATAATTGATATGTGTGGAGTGAGGGACAAGTGGTTTTCAGTGAAGAACCAATTAGTCTAGATTGAGAATCTACATTGTGGAGTTGTGGACAATTTTAATCAATAAAAATTAATTGTATCAAATTTTGATGGTTAAATTGGTAATCAGGGGATTATCCTAGACGCTTCTCAAGGATTGTAATTCTTATGATTGGGATTTTTTAATGACCCACACAATTAGAGGGTTGGTAATTTCGAAGAATGTTTGAAATATTTTTCTTGTTGAAGAATAATTTTTGAGAATTGGGATATTAATTGGAATTTCCAGAGTTGGTACATCTCTGGGATGTGTTTTCATTAGAGTATAATGGTTATTTAGAAGGTTGTTTTCCAAATCTCAGGGTGGTGGAAAATAGAAAAAAACTGCATTAGTCATTGGGTGTTCTATTGGGAGGAACTAGGTACCTCTTAATGGGTTTGTAAAAAACTACAGCCTTTATAAGGTAATCGATGGAGGGGTACCAGGTACATGGTGGGATGGAAAGTGTAGTGGGCCTTTTATAAGTTCCATCAGGTACACAGTGGAGGTGGATTGGTTACCTAGTAGGGATGGGTGTTGTTTTCTAAGGATAAAAAAATAGTTATTCTGGATTACACCTCAAAAAATTCCTTATGGTGTTCTTCTACATTAAATGGATAGAGTTCAATAATCCTCTTCTACCTCCATTATTCTTTCTTATATATATATTTTAATATTTAGTTTTTTAGGGTATGATTTGTGTCAGATTTCACCAAGTCATATTGTGACACATGAGAATGTGATGTTTACAATATTTATTTATAAATTTAATTGTTTGAAAAAATTGTGGCAAATGGAAACATTGTTTTATTTTTCTCATTGTATTAGATACTCGAATTACATTTTATTTATTAAAGTTATCCTTGATGAAATCATTACATTGTCACCATTCCCTCATAAAATATGATACAATGACATTAAACTTCCACATTCCCATCTTTAACCAAGATTTCTTATGATCTTATTCTTTCTTATCTTTTGAAATCATTACCTAGAAAAACATACCAATTGATATAGAATATGTTTACTAGCATAATTATTAGATATCATGGTTGATTCCCTAAATAAATATTCCCACAATGAAGTTTCTTATAAATTATTTTTTAATACTATTCTAATATTTCAAGGATTCAGGTATTTGAAAACATGACCAATATGTATCATGAACAGATTTTGGTGTTATATTTACAAATATAGATGGTCCAGAATCATCCCCAAGCTAAAGGTGAGCACATGGAATTTACAGATCTATCCTATATTGATAAAATCAAATATTTAACCACTGATTTTTTTTTGGTGGTTAATCATTATTAGATTTAAAATTCTCAACATTGATAATGAATTTACCATCATTGATGCTACTATGTGATTACATGAGCCCAATTATATACTTACCACTAGGAAAATTTTAAAGGTTACATCCTTTTCTTTTCATCTTGTTATCAAGAATAATATTTTTTTTTTCTAAAAACAGTAAGTAATTTAATAATTCTAAAAATCAACCTCTAAACATGTCAGAGTGAATTGAGGTTCCTCAATATGTTCAATTTACTACTTTCAAAAATATTATATAATGAAAACATATTGGAAACGTGGTATCTACTAACTATACTAATTCTGGGTTCCTATCCATTCCATGTGTCCAATATAAAAAAACCCACATTTCTTCTCTGCCGGACATCCACATACCTTCTTCGCCTCAATCCCTTCCTCTCCCTCCGTCCCTATTTGGCATGCGGTTACCCTCATACTCTCCTCTATATCTGGGATTATCTCTTATCAAACTAGGGTTCATTGTATTCCTTCATGTCATACTGTTTCTTTTTCCTGACACCCTCTTTCGCACATGGTTTCCCTCAGTTTCTCCCCACACATGCCCTTTTTCTCTTTTCTACCTATAGTCCCCACAGACTCCAAACGTTTTCATCCTCCTAATCCCGGTTCCCATCCACTCATCAGATTCCCATGAACTATTTCCACCATCGTACTTTGATACCACCCTTCAGTTCAATCCACCATAATATTATCCATTTACTGTTACACTGAATTCCTTTTCTGGATCCAGAATTTGTTGACATCAACGCCAAGTATCTATTTCCCTCGGTTTCTCCTCCAGCTCGATTATCACCTCCCATCGAGCTAAGGTTCCCTCCTTCCCCGATTGACATATCCCTCCGTCATCTAGTACCCCTCCACTCCTCTAGGGGCTCCCAATATTATCTGTCTCCTATGAGATATACCTTGGTGAAGCACACCTAGTACTTGCTTCGTGTTTCCATTCACCATCACCGAAACCTGATACTTTATTCAAAAATCTATCTCGCTATTTCTTTGTAGAAATAGACGAGAGGGTTGAAATATTCCATAAGCATAGATTCATCCATCTCCCGATGAATCATGCATATTGTATTTTCTCATCTGCAGCATCTTAGTATCATTTTTCTGTACTCTATAGGTTCACATTTCACTATGTTCATACTAATTTTGTAGGCTGTAATACAAAATTGTGCTTCCCAAATGCTGTGTTCTCATATGTTTTTGGAAACAAAATTCAATTCTCTCTCAGATTTAGTTTTTCCAGGTACATATGGATTTTTAAAAAATTAATACAATATATATCCTATTTTGATTCACCAATTACATCTTGTACTTATTTTCTTGGTCAATATTTCATAATATAAAATTTCTTCAATGGTTTATATAGATTTTCTTCGCCGCATTTATGCATTCTCCATTTTACGTATGTAGAATTGATTTAACTTAGTACAAATTTTTTTCAGTTTCAATCATGAAGATTTTTTGTCAATTTCTTTGTTTTTTTATAAATGTATTCGATTACATTCATAGTATACACATAGATGTTGGGTATGTTAAATAATAATCCACTTAGGTATATAAATATACTTTTTATTAGACTGTTATTTTTATTCTAATATTATAATTGAAATATATGCATTTTTGGTGTTTATTTCCATTTTGTCTATAACTAAAACATAAAATTCATTTATTTTTTTTCAATAGGATATTAATTGAAATTATTTAAATATTTCTTATACATAAATGTTTGGATATCGCTAATATAGAAGTTTTTTCATATTTCAGCTTTCTTAAAAGGATTTTATACGTAATTGTTTCACTCATTCACAGCTTCAATTATAGGATACTTCATCCTGGGTTCTCCATGGGAGCGGTTTTTTTGGAAATTCAATGTATACAGGGATGTTCCAAGGTTGAAATGATATCCTTAGAGAAGAAGGTATAGAGGTAACCCTTAATTTATGTTGTTTATTTTTCTTTATGGTTAATTGATAGTGAAATATATATGTATTATTTTAGGTTTTATTTTATAAAAAATATTATCTTCAATAACATAATCAGCTGGACCCTTCAGATGACTAAGACACTGACATAGAGAGGTCCTTAGATAAAAATTAGTTGAAGAAAAAGAGTGGCCATGTTGGACTTCAGGATTATTTGGTGCTCAGTAAGGATAACATTCCTCCTAAACTGATTGGTATGTGATCTGAACATTATATGAATATTGGGAGTTAACTGACTGATTTAGATGTTGCATATACTATTTGTCGTTGGTGAATTTCCATTCTCTAATTCATTAATTCTCTAATTCGTTAATGCTATATCTTCACAAATATCTCTTTTTGCTTCCTTACTATTCATGAACAGGTTCTTTAGAATAGAGATTCTCAATATGACTATTTGACGGTCTCTTATGGAAACATGAAAAGATTACTTGGATGAAATATTATGAAAAAAATCATTTCTTCCCACATTTTGAATTGTAACAAAAAATCTATCTTTAGATATTTAAATGTTTTCATTATTTTGGGTTTCAATCTACAGAAAATCATGGGTGATGGTTACATCATACACATGGGTTATGTTTGGAATTTATATAGGTATTTCCTAAATGATTTTCATTATTAAAATGGTACATCCATCCCTTCTTTATCTTCTTTATTTTAATTTATTTTCATTTTGATGAGTTCTCTTTTACAACAGATGAACTCTCTGTCATCTGTAGATCATTAAACTCATCTTTTCTTGAAACACCCATAGGTTGTTACCAAAAATTTAAACACCACAACATAGTCAATTCTCACAACTATAGATTACATTAATGAAACTATATTTCATTACTATCTTCCATCAAGGATTGAATATCTGAATTTTAATATTTTTTAATATATCATTAGAGATTGTAAATGAAATATATATTGGAATCTATATTGAAAATATCCACAAGTTCACAAGGATTGAGTATATATGGGTTCTAAAAAATCCTACATGTGTAGAGAGGCTGGTGCTGGGGATTGTTTCACCATGGAGGTGTCTTCTTTGTTTATCCACACATTGTTAGTTTTCTTTCTATTAGGTGTGCATTTTTATTGTTGAAGTTCACATAATTATAGTAGAACATTATTTCTATTTTTTTGGTCTTTTCAATTGAAAATATCTTTGTAATTTTTTATCTATAGTTGCAATGTTACATATTTTTCTATTAATGAAGCTCTTATTTATAGAGAATAAAACATGTTTCTGTTGTAGTTTGTTTTGTTGATCTACAAAACATGTATTCAGTTTTAATTTTGTTATCTCAAACTGAAAACTCAATTGTAACTATTGAATAGTAGTTAATTTTTTTTCTCATGAAGTTGTCTGCATCTGGACCGACTGTTAAGGATATTCACATGAGAACTTCAGCATATTGGTGGGTGGTCATGATCTTATTTTAGATGGGTCTGTTACAATTTATAAACATCCTTCTTATTTCTCTACAATTTTATGTTCACAAATCATCAAACACAAAAATATTTCAATGTTTTCATTAATTAAATGTCTTCTCATTTTTATGCATTATGTTTATCGGAGTATTCTATTGGTAACATAATGATATTATATGAATCACCATATAAAAATTGAATGTTTTAATTAATGAAATGTGTTCTATTTTTAATGCATTATTTTTATCAAGATTCTTCTCTCCTTCCACTGATTTAGGTGCATAAACCAATAAATATTTCAATGATCATGATGGTGTAGGAGGTGGTGGTGGTCTGAGAGGAGGTGATAATGATGTAGGTGTTTGTATAAGAGACTATGATGGTCATGAGGGTTATGGTTACATTTCTATTGAGGTACATTTCAGATGTAAATTTTAGTCTTGGTTTGTACATTTAATTTTATCAAATAGTTATTTTTATTATCATGATATTGATATTGAAATTTTATATTGTTTATATTGGAGAGATTTTTAATTATTATTATATATATTGTATTATGTTTGAGTTCATTTTTATTTGGAAGGTGGGATTTTTTTTTCTCGTCGCTAAAGGATTTAATTACTGCTATAAGGTTCAGCTATTATAAAAGAATTTGGTGATTAAGTATAGCTAAGTAGGGGGTTGTCCGGGGGGGTTGTCCGGGGTGAGCTGTCTAGGGTTCATAGGATCTAGATGTGGCTGGTTACTGCTCAAGGAAGGAAATTATTTTAGGTTCTATGGTGGAAATTCCCTCTACTGTTCACCATGGGTGACTGGGTATTCATATGGTTATCAACATGTTTATAGAAGTGGAACTTTAGGGAACATGGGATTTTTGTGCCATGGTTATCTGTTATATTAAATATTTTGGATAAGATCAGAATAATGCCTTACATGTTGCCTCCTCCGAAACATTACATGATGAAAATTTCATTTCATATATCATAGATCTTGAAGTATGATCCAGATCATCTATATGTGGTTGAAAATGATGATAGTGAGTTGAAGGTGGACACGTGATTTGAGTAATATCTAGATTATTTCTTAGATTAGAGTAGGAAGGTGATATGAGAGAAGACAATGCCTATTGTTCAGGTGTTTTTGGAATCATTGGAATATCAAGGTGGAGAACTGTGAATATAGGTTACATATAAATGATCAATAGATGAAGTTGTTCATAGGGGGGTTGTATGAGGAGGGTGGGGGTGTAAGAGGCAGGGGGGATGGTGTTGTCGAAGGGGGCAGGGGGTGTGCAGTGTAGGAAGGGGTGTGTAGTCCAAGAAGGGGAGTGTAATGTATAGGTGATTGGGGTTTTCTAGAGTCATGGGGGTTGGTGCTGGGGAAGAAAGCGGGGGGCGGGGGTGCTTGGGAGGGTGGGGGATTGTGCAAGAGGGTGTGTATCGAGTCCGGGAAGGGGTTTGATGGGTACAAGGGATGGGGGGTTGCAGTGGGTGTGTAGGGGGGAGGGGGGTTGCAGGGGGAGGGTGTGTCTTGGAGGGGGGGGGGTCTGTGGAAGAGGGTAGGGGATGTGCAGGGGAGGGGGGTGCAGGGTTAGAATATATTATACGAGCTTAATTAGTTACACATTTCTCTTAAGTTATCTTCTTCTATGATGACATCACCTATCAGGAGAATATATTATATGAACTCAATTAGTGCCACCTTATTATGAAAAGATCTCTCCTTCATGGTGTAGTGAATATGGAATGAAATTTTCTATTCTTACATAACTCTAAGATAGTCACACTCAGGATTTAGTTCCATTCACCTTTAAATAAATAAACATTATTAATGTGTTTCAACTTTAAATAAACCTTATAGATACAAAATTTATCTCACAATAATTCATACCACACTTCTCTTGGACACCTCCACCTTGAACCTATATAATATTACAAGTTTCATCATATTACTCAAATTAATTTCATGCAGCATTCGTGTTTATTTGGTATAGATATGGGTTAATCTATTTCTTATTCTATTATAGAATGCATTATCTCATATATCCCCTTTTATACGAGATCAATATCTCCCAGCTATGATGAAATAGTAAAGGCCAGAAAAGCCCTAGAATTTAGGAGTCTGTGGGAAGAATGTGTTGATTCTATGAAATTATCAGGGAATGTGTTAGATATTTCAGTGGTGGTTCGTTTATATAGTGGATCAAGTGATAAATTTATTTCTAAAAATATTTCCACGATTTCCAATTTATTTTCCAGGCCATCCAAGCAATTCAGAATTGGGTTGGGAGACAGGAATTGGTAGTACTCATAGGGATTTGTAAGGGTGTTTAAGTGACTATGATGATTTTGTTTCACAACTAAAGATCACATGTTTGACATTGGTGGACCACATTTTATGCTTTGAATGACTTGGGAAATAATTTTGTTTTTATTTTCAAAAATTAGAAACATAAATCAATGGAGTTCATATGGGATGGTTTAGTTGTGAGATTACATGGGGAGACAAGCATATACAATTACCATTGAAACTAAAACCTACATTCTTCCCATGGATTATTCTTTTAGAGTTTTGGTATTGGAAAACTAAATTAAATGTTTTGTTACCATGAAAAACCATCAGTAGGAAGAAAACTAGTAGAAAATGGAAAACTTTATTTTTGAATTTCATTACATATTTTATGAACCAAGAGATTTACCACCTGAGTTAGAGATCATTTTATCACTTTAATTCAGGGTGCAAAACCAATGAATATATGAACATATATGATAGATACAACCTTGAATGAGGATGATGAAAAACAATTATCTGGTAGGGGGGATACTGGTGGAGGGTGGGGGGGGGGGGGAGGGTGTAGGTGGGGTGTCTAGGAGGGGTTTTTCTGGGAGGGGGTGTCTAGGAGGGGGATGGTAGAGGTGGGGTGTCTAGGAGGGTTGTCTGGGGGCAGGGGATGTAAGGTAGGGGGATGGTCTTGGTGCGGTGCAAGGGTGTGTCAAGGTGGGGGTGTGCAAGAATGGGGATGGTGTAGGTGTGGTGCAAGGGAGGTGTCCAAGATGGGGGGGGACCTGGAAGGGGGGATACTGGTGGGGGGGCAGGGGGGGTATGCAGGGTAGTGTGGAGGGTGAAGGTTTAGTGAGAGGGGGTTTCTAGGAGGGGGGACCTAGTAGTGGTGTGGGAGGGTGTAGGGGGGTCTGTAGGGTAGGGGAGGGTGCATATGGGATGTCTAGGAGGGTTGTCTAGGGGGTGTGTAGGGAAGGGGGAGGGTGTAGGTGCGGTGCAAGGGGTTGTCTAGGTTGGGGGTGAATGGGGTGTCTGCATGGTAGGGGGAGTGTGCCGGGTGTGGTGCAAGGGTGGGATGTGTCCAAGAGGGGGTGGGGACCAAGCAGGGGGATACTGGTGGGAGGGGGGGGCAGGGGGGTCTGTAGGGCTGGGGGGAGGGTGCAGGTGGGGGTGTCTAGGAGTGGGTGTCCAGGGACTGTCCATGGTATGTCCAGGGGGGGAACATGGGGAGGGGGTCTGCATGGGGGGATGATGTCTTACATCAATGTCTATCCATGAGAGATGTGTCAAATTCTTAGATATACAAAAATGAAACTAATTTTATCACACATGATCAGAGGATGTGTATCAGTGAAACCACTATCTATCCCATTGGAAATACACTTGGATTCTGCTGAGTTATTTTTCAATAGCAAGGTCTGCTCTCAGTTCTATGTCCCTTTTCGGAGACTATTCAATACACCCCTTGCCTGTCTAATACCAATTCAACAGCTCCTTTCCCGGCCCAAAATAGTTTGGTAACTGGGTTGTTTTTTCACACCCAACTGGTAAATAGTTGTTGAACAGTCTAGAGAAATCCCCTGGCTATATCAAACAAGCTATCTATTTCTACGTTTATAGAAATCTTTGATGCACCTGGGGGGGGGGGTGCAGTGGGGTCTCCTTGTCTAGGGGTTGTGCATGGTCTGTCCGAGGGGGGTGGGGGTCTAGGGGGGTGCCTAGGGGGAGGGAGGGTGTGTTCATGTGGGTGTCTAAGGGGAGGGGGTGTCCAGTGGGGGTGCAATGGGGGCTGTCCAGGGGGCCATGGGTGTCCAGTTGGAGAAGAAGGGTGTTGTCCAGTGGGGGGTGCAAGGGGACTATCCATGGGGTGGAAGGGGGTTGTCCCGGGGGTATGGGGTGCATGGGGGTGTTCAAGGGGGATTTCAAGGGGTGAAAGGGTGTGCAAGGGGGTGAAAGGGGGCTATCCAGGGGGCATGGGGGTGCAGGGGGGATGTTGAATGGGGTGCAGAGGGGGGCTATCAAGGGAGGGAATGGGGGTGGGGGGGTGTTTAAGGGAGAATGTTGGGTTTTTTATGAAATAGGAAGGCCTACAACTAAAGTTTCATACCGATGATGTAGGTATATTACCATAGTTATTAACCGTGGCTATAACCATATAGCCACTGTTTTGAACCATGAAAATAGGACCTGTATGGCTTACTGTTCTTCTGCAGTTTCAAACTGTGGCTTTAGCCCTTTAGCTATAGTTTTTGAACTGTGGATATATCCCTTTATACATAGTTTGAATTGTGGCTAAATGCCTTTAGCGACGGCCGTAAACCGTGTCTATAGGTCTTTCCCTATAGCCACACCAACACCAGCCATGGTCCATTGAACCGTGGCTATAACATATAGCCACCTTTTTAGGCATATAGCCACAGTTTCAAACTATGGATATAACATAAATTTCCATTATTTAATTCATCTCTCCCCACCTTTGGATATGGAGAGGTTGAAGAAATTCAGGAATTATCATCAACAGTGACAAAAAACACCACCCAAGGATAGATTCTGATGGAAATGATTTTCTTCGCCACATCCAGAGATCTATACAGATCTATTACCTCTTGTGCACATGTAATACAATCCAATCCCATGTGTTGGTAACTATAAATGGTAATGCATAATAAAAAAGCATGTTAGAGAATATCAAGATATCAAAAAAGCTCCAATATGATTTATCATGCAATATGAATATAAACCCCCATATAACAAATTTGATCATAGATAAACAATACTATTGGATTAAATGGAATACATAAACTTCTTGAACCATCAGTTAGATTCACAACAATGATATTAAAATAATTCACTAAATTCAAATTCAAAAACATAATGTAGATTGTACGATTTGAGAAAATGTAGTAAATTTGGAAGAATTTGAGGTCAAAACTAGGAAGTGATCAAGGAAGAAATTATTAACTAAATTCTCTATAAAGGGAATTCCTGGTAGTTATGTGAAGGAACTTGGTAGGGATTATAACAGGTCCCTTGACTTTTAGATACTTGGTATTGTCACCATGAACTTGATCAATAGACACTAAAAACAACATTAAAATATTGTTAACAATTAACTTCTAAAATAATAGAAAGAACAAACCATTGGGACCAAGGACTAGAATTATTTGATGTATTACTAAATACATTTTTTCTTTTCAATCATATAACTTTGTTCACATGATTGAATCTAGTCATCATTTCAGGAAATTTTATTTGAACAACATTAATTTCAAATATATTTTGAAGAGGATAATGTTATTTCAATTGAACTTAGTACATGTTGAGAGCTAGCATATGAGGAAAAAAATCATGTAGAGTTATTGTAAAATCAAAACACATCATAATTGGTTTTATAAATAAATCAATATCTAATTAATTTCAAAAATATCCACCCTGAACTATTCTTAAGAAAAATATTAGAACGAGAATAAAAGATTCTATATTTTATCAAAATATAATTAAGAATAAATTTAGAAAACAAAACACAAAATCATTGAATGGAATAAATAGAAAAACTTTTGAGGTTCTTGATAGTTTTTTAAGGAATTTGTGATCCTGATCTTTTGGATCTTCAACAAGGATTCCTTTAGGCCATTTTTCATTGGTTTCCTAGATGCATATGTCAAGGCCTCTTCTGAAACCAATGGGGAACAAAATAAATGGGTTTCTATAGCTACAAGTTGATGTTCCCCATCCCCCTCCCACCATAGAATTATTTCCATCTCTAACATTAGGACCAAAAGGTTAAACCTAAAACAAAAAATTATAATTTCTAATTTTTTCCAAACGGTTGCAAACTGTAACATTTGAAATGATTCATTATGGTCTTACCCCACTTGTTTCCTTCACCCAACCCCACACTATCTTCATTAACCACAACTTCATTGGTAGGATCCCATTGGACCTCCCTCACCATATTCCCAACATCGACATCATGAAGTATTCTAGAATCCTCCCTGCCAGTGTCTCTTGGCAGAGAAAACCCACTCACAGGGGTGTTAGGTTTATTATCCAAGAATACCCTATGAATTTAAGCATCCTGAAGATGGTTCAAAGATACATTCTTCATGTATAGATTATTATCCACCATTACACTCTCATGTGCACCATCTACAATGACAATATCACTTGAAAGACCTATAATTTAGTGATTAAAACCTGCTTCTCCATTGCTTTCACTTACAACATCAAAATTTCCCATGATTAACAAGAGCTCTTGAAGAGATCACCACTATCATGTCCTATTTCATCATTAAAAAAATCCATTTACCTTTGGAATAGGAGGCAACACATTTGATGATTTCTGCTACACTACATCACCCAAATTCATAAGACCAACATCCATACCAGCAGTTCAAACATCACCCTCATGATCCTGAGTTTACACATTACAGTTCATCATGAAAATTCCCTGATCAATTGTAGTCGCAACTAAAGAATGATTCACCCAATCACTTAGACTATATCTTTATTGCCTCAACGTTTTATTCCTTCAAGCTGCAAGCCTATTCCCCAATTCCATGCATAATGTGCAGAAGTAATACCATGATTCAAAAATGACCAACTATTTGTAACAAAACTTCTCACCCACAAAAATATTGAAGGATTCAAATAGGGTCATAGATACATAAACTTCAACACATACCTTTGGTGAAATACGGTGACATACTTCCCATGACCTACTATCCAAGCAGAGATAACACCCTTCTAGATTTCCAAGCATACGAAGGATGGGAAGGATTTTGAAAGGGAATTGGGAGTTCTAAAAATCTTACCCAAACTTCCATTGTTATTGAATCTATATTCATATGATATTGACATAACTAAATTAAAAGAAAAAATGGATCCTTCACAAATATGTGATGTGTTCAAATAGGAAAGGATTGTATCTCAATTAGAGGTGACCTAGATCCTAATATGCTTGGAATCAAGAAGCCCCAAAGTTGCACTGATATAGACCCCATGATCCCAAAATTATGAGGTCAATGACATAAAATGATGGTCTTCGACATTGAGAACATGAAATCAATGTTACATGCAATAGGTTGGAATAATCCATGAATTCCAAGGTTGGGAAAGACAATTTAAGGGACCCATAAAACCATTTGAGGACCTTAGTTCCAAGGGAGACCTGAGGGAAATATGGTATGAAATTAGGATTCAAGAAATTTGTAACGTGTGGTGGTCGATCCCCAAGTAGAGAGGGTGAAGGACCCTCCCCCACCGAGGGGGGAGGGGCTGGTGTAATAACCATCGCAGCCTTGGGAATGTTTGTTAGAGTGTTGACTAAGCAAAGCACGTCCCTTCCAAACATTTTTTGGTTTTTTATGTTTTTTTCTTACTAAATTTATATTAATAATTTTTTATATTTATGTTGATTATTTTATTATGTTTCATAAAGATTTATATAAATATTAAATAACTATTTAAAACATGATATTTTAACAAAAAACCCATGATAAATTGATTGTTAACATTGGTATTTAAAATTATATGACAATAAATTATATTTTTAAATCGGTTAATGATAATGTATTTTTTCTTCAATAGTTTATTGAATATTATTTTTACGATGTTAAAATATCTATTGGTAATGATGGTTATTAATAATAGATTAATGTGTTGATAAAAAATGCATGTATTGATATAATAATGTAATATATTTAAGTGTTTTGTAATATAATTGTTGGTATTTAAATGTTATTATTAATAGATATATCTATTGGTAAAAATATTTGTAGGTATATTAAATTATGTTCAACAAAACATAATATCTATTAAAAAAATCAATTTTAAAAACATATATATTATCAGTCATTGAATTTTTGTTGGTATAAGTCACATTGATTGGTAGTGAGTTCATCAGTTGTTTATAGGATGAAATGAAACATTAGCAAAGTTTGCATAGGGATGAAATCCAACACATTTTTTATCTCTATTGTATACATGTAGATATCTTCAATTGAAGTGGGAATATGATCCCAATTTCCCCCATCATGACACCATAATATTCTGATGCAATTCATGCATGGGGTTTGGGACATGCGCCTCTACCATGTTTTCCATAAAAACATGTCTGAAAACTTGTTCCATGTGATTAGGGATATGATCATGATCCCTCGTTACTACAAGAATATGATATTGTTCATTGTTAGTGGGTGTGGGGATATGGTCCGTCTCATGATTATCTAGAACGTCCAATGATCTATGTGTCTTCCTTATTTCATGTTAATGGGTATCATATGTAGAAGTTTGTTAAGTGGTACACTTAGATGAAGATTATTGGGAACCTATGGGAAAACACTGTCAAAGATGGATGAAAGGATGCCTATTTGGTGTCACCTGAACCGAAAGGGAACTACAATTGAATCCATGGTCCACCATCATTAGACACTTAGTGTAGTTATTTTTTTTGATTTGAGGATAATCTCCATAATTGATTAGTGGTGGTGATGAGTGAGCCTGGATTTACAACATCTTTATTTGGATGATGAAGATCGTCAATTTTAGTACTTGGAGACCTCATAGGAATCCTCAAGGTTCAGTATCACACCATATTGATGGTATTCCGAGAACATTTCATTTTCTACTCTTTGATGATGGTGTTAGGTGGGTGTGGTAATTCTATGGCCCACAACAGGATGTAGTTGATACTGATTTTACAAAACCATCACTAGATGAAGATATGATCTTATATTGGATGTTTTATTGAGATAACTATATAAATTTATGAATAAAAAAATGAACAATGTAACTAATCAGTGCATCATCATTGGAATGATATGTGCTCAATCAGATATGAATGGGTAAAACAATTTTCCTTTATTATCCCCAATTCACCCATTCTTCTTGTGTGGACATGTCAATGAAAAAATGAAATTGTTTCAAGAGAAACCTAGATACAGAAGATGATATGTTCATATGAAATATTAATGACTTTTTTACATGTTTTCATGGGATATAAAAAACATTTAACAACACATAGTAATCTAATCATATTGTTACTTTGGAAAATCATGTAGGGATCACCATTTTGTTTCCCTTAAAAAGAAACAAATGATATCTAAAAAGTTTAGAACTAAATGGTTAGACGAGAACTGGGAAGTCTATATTTTTTATATTATGAAGGAGATACCATAGTTAAATGAATAACAATTGGGATCACCATTTTTTAATCGGGACAAACAAAATTGGGAATTGTGTTTGGCTTGATGACTAATTTTCGGGTTTTAATGTTTTGAAAAATCATTCACATGAACTTAAATATTATTTTTCTTGTTGGAAACTCCCAACATTTCCTATATTTGTAACAGGGTACAAACCTTCTTTCAAAATGAAGGTGTTCAATTAGAGATTCATACCTAATGGAAATTAGGAACTCACATTGGTCTAGAGTATTAGAGGTCGAGTAGATCACACACTGGTGGGTATTATTTCATACCATGGGAATCTCCTGTTGATTTAAGATATGTTCATGAATATCTTTTTAATCAAAATATATAACCCATTACCCTAAAAAAATGATCATAGATAAAATTACTGTATTTTTAATGGAAATCATTTAGTGATACCATCTTTATATATCCAAGGTTATTCATCTATTATCCCTTATTGGGTATCTTTGTGTATGTGGAAAAAATACAACCTGTCGCTCCATAATCTAATTTCAAATATGAGATTAATATCATGAGGTTTATATTGAGCCATTTTTAGGAATTATATGTGTCCTATTTAAAACTAGAATCAAAACCCTCATAGAATGTTAAACCCATGCTTTTTAACATCATGAAGAAAGAAAATATATAACGAAATATATTCCCCAGGAACATGATATCAATCCTCAATGAGGCATCATACATATCTAGGTTATAGTGGGAATCATATTAATCATATTTTTATCACACCTTTTTCACTTATCATGACTTGGATGTCTTGATATGTGAGAAGTAATGGCATGTCACTGATCAAGGATTACACTATAAGGTTTCATCGACTGATGGAGATTCATGATACAAATGATTTTACTATTGAAACTCCCTTAGACCATGTCATCCCTGATCAGTGTGATAGACAATGGATAACAAATAATTAGTCTCATTTTAAATTGATATGGGAATTATGTGCTTGAACGACCCTTTGGATGTTTATTATAGAGTTTTGACCTTAATAATGATTCATAAGTATCATGATTGTTGCATGAATCATAGTTTTCATATTTCATTTGTCTTATCAGTCCACTGATGGATGATGAAGAATGATCAATCAATGGGAGATATTTATTCTAGAAGGTTGGAATGATTGAGACATGGGGGGACTTGCATCAATGTGGATTCCCATTTGATCTCATGCCTTAGAATGAAATCCTTAAAATCCTGTTTATTATAGGAATCAGAGATTTCATAGTTAAGTTTCTTAGAGGTTAAACATTAATGATTACCATGAATGTGGGAACAAATATATTAATCCACTGCTCAGGTATGACATACTACAGTTTCCTTAGTATGACCACACTATAATGTTATCATATATTAGGATGTCTGATTGACATGACTTGGTTGTATTCTTGATTTCGTCTGATTATCTTCCAGAAACATATGAGGATGTATTTATTGGTCATATTTTCATAGAAGACATGTTAATAGATATTCACATGATCTAGTGGCATGTTATAAGGATATTTAATAAAATTAATGACTTTTATGAATACCATTTCATGATCAAGGTTGACTTGTCTAGAGGACATCACACGACGAGACCAAATTTTCTTAGATGTCATCACATGACTAGGATGAATTTCTTGGATGGTGTCACATGTGAAAAATGAAATGTTTGGGGGATTTCATGCTATTTGGATGACTTTTCTTGGGATTTTCAAACCATATAGATGAATTTTCATAGTGTCATCATGAATCCTACCATACATTCTTGGAGAGTGTCATGTGATCTGGTTGGTAAGCCGTGAAGACATTGCGAGACCTAGGAGACACATACTGGAGTCATCAAATAGTTTTTTGAATTTTATGATGATAATGACATATATAGATTTTGATCCCAGAGGGATTCTCTTTATTCAGGTGACATGCTAGTGGGAATTCATGTTTGGAGGACATCACATGACCCGAACGACATGTAGAGAGGGAATCACAAGACTTGGGTGACATGTAATAATGATTTCACATGATATGGATGAGTCATGTGAAGCACAATAGGATCAAAAAATATGTTATTTACATAATTATCCCATATTATAGTCATTATTATAATTTATATTTCATATGTTCCTTATATTTTTTCAATGTTAAATTTTTAGGTTTCACTTGATGGGAAAAATAAACATACCTCATTCTCATTGTTTGAAGTTAAATCTAGAAGTACTTCACATGATATAAATTGGTCATGTGACTTTCCTATTAATTCCACAAAATCCCTTAGGCTATTCCCCAAACTTTACTTGTAGATTGTTTTTGTGATTTTGAGAATGGATACTCTAAGAAATCCACACCATAGGTGACCATTATTGGATGCCTAGAAGTGATGATGCATAGATACAAAGATTCATTTTTTTATTATTAAGGTGGAATAATTTCTAGGCTTCACCATATTAGGTATACACCTTATTTTATAGAGTGTATCTCACATATTCATGCTGGTGTTGGTAGAGGGATTTGGTGTTCCACACTTTGCATGATCTAGCAACGGGTGTCAAATGGTTTTTAGCGACTATTAGGCAATCATTTAAGCACTATATCTATTGGATTTTGACCAATAAAATAGGTATTTCCAAATCATGTGGACATGAAAAAGGTATTTTTCAAGGGTAAGAAGATATCTCTATGAACCCTCACAAGATCAAGATTCATATTCAAAGGATTTCATGTGATCTGAAATGCTTTTTTGAGACCTTCCTTGAGATAGAGGTGGCTTTTGAGGGGGCTCCACGAGATCATTCTATAATTAAAAGAGGTATCACATGACCATGATAGCATGTTGGTGGGGGGGGGGGGGGGGTCACATGATCAATTAAAATACCCTGGGGTGTATAACTCATTTGTAAGAAAATTAGTGTATCATCCCTCTCAATAATATTCTTTCATTTCCATTTTTATTTCCTTTTATATTTT
Organism: Viscum album; assembly: GCA_963277665.1. NCBI lineage: Eukaryota > Viridiplantae > Streptophyta > Magnoliopsida > Santalales > Viscaceae > Viscum > Viscum album. The sequence goes on from OY728121.1 coordinate 538,909,484, forward strand.
TCAAGGGATGAGGATATCACTTATTTATAAAACTTTTTTTAAGAAAATTTCACTCCTTATAGGTGATACACTACATGACCAATAAAAGGGTAATCGTGTGAAGTATAAAAATTATCATGGTAAAACCTTATATTTTAATTTGGAGTTAGAGTGAGAGCGCAGGATCGTAAGACATGTTTGAACCATTTAGTTGATGAAGGTGACATGACCATGGGCTCTTACGCCACAAGGCAGACATGTAACCAGGGATTATGTGGTCACCATAAAACCACATTTTTTTGTCATCAAATATTTAATGATAAAGGATTTCTCATTTTTAATATTATTCAATTTTATTTGACAAGGATTATTGGATGGTTTTTCAGGAATCCATCAACATGATAGGTCACATTATCTGGAAGAATTCAAATGGAACATGATTCATGATTAGAGAATTTCTCAGACACCATTGAAAGAATAGAAAAACTTGTCAAATGGGATCCCTGTGGTCTCCAAGAGGCCATTTGTTGTGCATGACCCTTGAGTTCTTTAGAGGTTCACGTGATCCTCATGATTTGGTCACCTTTTTATCATAGTGCTTTATAGGTAACATAATTCCTATATTTGGGGTACTTATTCATTTATAGATCTTATAATGATCATTTGGAAGGAATATAAAAATATCCTCATAAAATAGAATTTTGAGAGTTTTTTGTTCCATTTTAAACCTTATTTTTAGCATAATCTTTTCATTAAATGATGTTAATAATAACTTCTGTAACATGTTCTTTAATCTTAAAGGGTTATAATTATAATTATAGTTTAAAAATGAGATCATAAATAAAATGGAAACAAATTTTTCAGACGTCATACTCATAATATCCAAGATTAAATATTTTTATGATTTTTGAATAATTTAATAATTTTTTACCATAAAATACTATTATTCCCATTTTAAGAATTATTCAAATAACGTGATTTTAAATCAATATGACAATAATAGAATTTGAATCAAAACATTTAACACATCCCTAATTTTTTTTTAATTTTTAATTTTTCAGATAAGTGATCTCACCCATATTAGAAGATGAACCCCACAAACCCTGCCATGTCTTGAATCCATGATACACAGATATGGGATCATTCTAAGGACCTATATAACATAAAAAAAACACAAATCATGATCTAACAACCAAATAAGAGATCATATATCCAATTACACCACAAAACCCTAATAAATACACAACCTTTGTAGGGGGTTGTATATTTGATTATTTGAAAAACCCATAATGGGAATGCTTGATAGATAGGGGATCTCTTCCCTATATAAAAAGATCATGATGCTACCATAAAACCTACATAGGAAAGTCAATATGATAGAGGATGACACCCCAACTTCCTAGAGGGATGCACCAAATCTATCAAAAGTAATCTTATTGAGGGGATCACAATCGTATTTTGAGGACATAATTCCACATATTACTCATATAGAGATATACCAAGGGAGAACAATCGAATAATACTGGTCTACATGTCTCTAACAGAAGAGACTCTAAATCATCACCCCACATTTCATCTCTAACACTAATTATGTGGATACAATCACATACCATGGGGAAAACTACTTATGATAGGATACTCCATGTCAACTATCTATGTCATGAAGAAGAAGATGCATGAGGGAGGAATCCAAAACTGAATTACATATTATATAACTTCAATATGCGATGTGTCTCTCACACACCATCCCCAAGCCATGTCCCCTCTCAATACTCCACATGTAAGGAAAGACTACATATTGTGTACCCATGTCACATGGTGTGTGACCTATTTAAACCCCTATGAACATCATCACCTAACACGGATGTCTAGGCATGTCACTCTAAATGGCACACACCCACATTTCGTGACATTTATTGGCTATTTAGACACTTGGAAATGTTCTTAGACCGTGACCATGTACCACTCCCAAAATTCATGTTCGTAGCTGTGAAATACTAAAAAACAATGTTTATTGACACATAAACCCTATAAATGTCCCTTATACACATAACCTGGCATCACTACATGGAGTGTACAGCTAGTACATGACATATAGTCCCACATATTATATATTCCTCTAATATTAATAAAACATAGTGTGTACTACCGCACTACATGTTGCGAGATCATGTTTTCTATATGGGAATCACCTATAAGATACCAAAACTCCTCAATCTACCCCCAAACCCATTGATCAACCCCTATGGGATCACATGTATTCATAAAAAAGCATAAAAACCAAAAAATGTTTACAATAGGATCGAATCACAATGGTGGAAAATCCAAATTCCCCATGGAGAAACACCAAAGATTTAGGTCCAGAATGATGCCTGAGACATATTTCACCTCAATCCAGTGACAATCAGCATTAAAAATCTTAATCAAAAAACATCCACTCATAGGTTCACCCTCATGACACCCATCATTCATGGGGGGATCCTACCTCTCCTCTCTATTCACTTTTAATTTTATAAATACATAAATCATCCATTTAACTCCCCATAAACTATCCCCTCCGACCAAAAATCTGATAATGAAAAACATTAGGCCTAGAAACGACTAAAACACACTTTATGAACTCAACCATGATCTCAAATTTTGGATACATGAATCAACTGAGGGCAAAAACCATGTTTACAAAAAAATTCTTATGTGTTAAAATAAATTTAAATTTTTTAATATCACAACACCGAGGCTATACACACCCCATAATCCCCCAATAACATAGAAAATAGATTCAAATTTATTCCTAGAAATATTCTATAGTCTTACATGAAAAAAATAGAGTCACTATAGTCTCCAAAAATTCAAAACATTTCATCTTAAATTGAAAAATCCTAGGTACAAGGGAAAAATTGTGCTCTCAAGTACGACTCTCATGTTGTAATCTCCACATAGGGTTCCCAATGTCCTAACTTGAATTCGGAAAAACCACATGGGCCATAACACGCCTAACTATAAAGTTCAAAATATGTCAACATCATGAAATAAATTGTCAATATGTCACCTTAGTTGTGTCAAGGGAAAAATACTAAGTTCCTCGTCTATTTTCATTAAAAAAAACTATGGGAGTACACCACCATACTATACTATTTTATATACTATCATAACCGAGTAGTCTATATACACCCTTCATTGAATTTATCCACATAAACATGTTAGACCAAATAATATTCTCTTGAACTAGAACAATTTTACCTACACGGAACTATCATTCTCTTATGTGTACTATTGAGGGAAACACAAATTCCCCAACTCCATGTATCATAATGCGAATGGTGTGATCATGAAAAATTTGAAGGCCAACATACTCTCCACATTCATAAAATCAATTGGGAACATGTTCAATTGATATCTAGTCATCAAAAACTTCATGAAAAAAATCTCCTAGTTGTGCCTCCATACCTCGCTAAAAATAAATTGGGTAACCTAAAAAACAGATATGTTTCACATCATCCTCAAGTGGATAATGCACATATATGATGTTGAGAAAATGAGTGAACTAAAAACAATTCAAAGCTACACAGATGTACATAATATGTCTTAATAGGACCCCAATATATGGACCTACAACTACACCAAAATAGATTAAGATCCACGGGAGAGAACTGATACCCCGATACCAATATGAAGGATTTCCCTTGGTTCTAGTCTATGAAAAAAAAAATTATTAATGGGGTGGAAAACATGACCCATCATCTGGTATACTTCCTCAACTACACCCCTATGGAAGGAAACTGATATCCCATAGGACCACTTATCCACAAGACATACTAGACATCTTATAAAATTCAGCTGTATATACCCATACATGATCTCATCCTACTCAATGTTAGATCACACCACCCAAAATGAGGAGTACGTTCCAAAAATATGGAAAAACATCCACACCCTATTAATGAAGCCATCTATGTGGGATGATAGGAAACCAAACCACACTGATGAAACAGTCTTATTGTTGTTCTCTTCCACTATGGAAAGGTTCAATGTGAGGATATCCCTCCACCTAAGTTGGGTCTCACTATAGATAAAATTGTATGACCAAAAATACTATCTGATAGTTCCCCTGAGTAAAAGGGTCGAGAACAAAATTCTCTAAAAACTATTCTCCAACTGCCTCAACACACAAGTCAAAGAAGCTCTGCTACCACACCTCAATAAAATCTGATTTGGTTGCATTTGCTAGACCACATAGTTTTGTATCAAGTCACAAGAACATGTATCATTGTTGTAATAATCCAACTTTTTATGAGTCTGATGTTACCTAAAAAATCACTATCAAAGGTCTCTAACGATTCCCCATGTCACCATGGATAATCCTTCAACAAGAAGTGGCAAGAATATTACTTCAGAGTAGTGTTTAACAACACTAATGAAAAAGTATAATGGACATAGAGTGTACCTATAATCATCCTCAAAGCCTCTAGGATATTGGTATCTATATCCTTAATCTATCCTTTCCCCTATCCTTGATCTCCTTGAGCATGGTACGGAAAACCTGTGGGTTTTGGTGGAAGCATATCGAACCATCTACCACCTCCAGGTAATCTCCATTATCATATACCACATACTCTATCATCCTGAACTCCATTCACCCATCATTTTATTTTCTAGGGTAGTCAATCATCTTTTACCCACTGAGCAACATAGAATGCTATAACAATCTCACATGTGATGTCACCATCCAGCATGAGAAAAACACCACCTCTCTTATAACTATCTTGATCTAGAATATGAGCCTTTATATGTAGACCATCCAACCTACTATCATCTCCTAAAGAATATCACAATCTTCTATCCCTATGCTTTCTGTTGGCTACAAACTACCAAAGAGTCATCTCTTGTATGCTTAGTAACAACAGATAGAGTCCTCTTTTCCAAAAATCTCTCCACAACCAAGGCATGCTCACTCCAGAATAGAAAGGAATGAATAATAAAAACACTAAATCCGTGATCTTCTGATGTTGTTCATGCTTGAAAGTCCATTATCAAAAAAAGAAAAATGTCATTATACCCCCAGAGCTGTAGAAGCTCCAGTATATTCCCCAATATCAACCTAGATGGATTAATTTATTACATGAATTTCCACTCAAACTCCATCCTAGAAAATGTCATCTAATCAGGGGTCTACATCACTAGATTCCATCATTACATGACTGAGCTCTATAGAATGCTCACTGCTTAGACCACCATCTTATTTGGAGGTGTCCTCACAAGGTTGAAAATAAAAGAGATAACCTTGATCCAGTCATCAGCTTTATGGGTGTATTTGTAAACATGATATATAGGATGTGTCTATATTTTAAACTCATGTAGTGTATTTAGTCTACACATATCATTTCTCTGAACTTCTGTTAGAACCTACTGAACCTGCTACTCAGTGGGTAGTGATTTTTCTAGAAAACCAGCTGGAGCCACCACCTCAAGACCATCCCCATCGACTGAAGACTCATTCTTAGGTATATCATCCGCACAATACCACCTAGAAATCATGTATGGATATCATCACAGTGGAATCCAAAAATATAATCACGATGTTCCACAGTCAATGAGTATATTTGAGAAGTTGACTCAAGGAAATAGAACCCATAACCAATTCATATGATATGCATGTACCAACATTCCGTACAACTAGTTCCTAAATGTTATTAGTCAATTAGTGGGTTCTCATAGTCATAGTAAAATTTTATATCAGCAGACACACCAACACTAGGGTACCTAGAGAAATAGATGATCATGAAATGCTATAACACTATCACTGTAAATCTCAAACCAATATCACATATAGAAAACTGAGATTGGTTCAAAGGAATAACCTCCTATGATACCACCCTTTCATGAACCGAAAAACATATCCCTAGGCGCTATTACCCCATCCTGCCACCAATAGGATATAGTTTGGAAACCAACACCTAATAGGTATATCACAGACATGGGAGGACGTAGCCAATTGTAATTGTATGTAAGAACACACATAAATCACCATGGAGAAATATAATGATAAATGAAGATGGAATCCGAAATACATGACTAGATTTATCCCAAAATAAGTGAATAGTAAAAGTATTAAAAGCGTAAAAGGGGAAAAACAAAAATCACACTAAAAAAGGAATTTTTTCCCAACATGATTAGTAGAGGACATATTTCATATACAACAACCCAAAAAAAATCTCTATTTGTTTAAAACTATAATATTTGTCTACTCTAAGTCCTCCCAGGATTCCTTTGGGGGCTTTTATTCTTTACATGAAACGAAATGTATGAGAAAATACCAAATAAGGGTGAGAATAGAAATATCCAGTTGGAACCCAAAAAAATTAAAAGGAGAAACATAAATGCAATAGTCTTCTCAACATAATCCAAAGGAGTATACCCATGTGAGAGAGAATAAGAAACTCCATCTTGACCTATCCACAACTATAAATTTATGTCCATCTCAATCTAGAAGGTATGTTATTCAAGATAAAGTACATCAAAATAAGAGATTAAAAAATATCATTGATATAAACATCCCAGAATCGATGTCTTTTGAGGTCGCAACCTCATAGCCAGCCCCAAGGTTCCACTCGAGGATCAAAGTTAATGATCTTCTAGGAGAACACACTCTACAATAATTTCATCCTTGATGGAACATATGTGAGATATCACTCCACCAAAATATCTATTCCATTTCTAACAACACACATATAATAAAACAAACTCCATCAGGTATCACTTTTTCCATGGAATATCCCCCATCCCACATGGTATACACACAAGAGAACAAACCTTTACAAAATATCAAAAAAAGAATTTCATGATGTCACTTAATGGTTCTTGGTAATTAGTTTCGGGGTCACACGTTTCCCAAATGGGGGAATCCTCAAACCCTACTAGAAACACTAATTTCCTCATATCAATGATAGGGGATCACACTAAGACATCCAGGGAAACAATGTAACCAATATGAAACGGAATATGATATTATCACACAGATAGGGGATCACACCCTACTTGGATATACTTCTACATATAGGATTAACTCCCCATTTTCAATGGCCACTATGATACCCCAAACCCAACGTATGGAAGTCATTATGATAGATAATACAACCCCAACATCCCAAAGTGATGCACCAAGTCAATCAAAGGTAATCCTATTAAGGGGATCATAATATTGCGATGATGAAAAAATTTCACACAATACTTCCACAGGGATAGAACAATGTAGAAGTCTCGATTGATACTACTCTATACACCTCTAACAAAATATATTCTCAATCATAACCTCATATCACATATCTGATACCAATAATGTAGCCAATATCATGTACTATGTGGAAAACATCGCAGGAATGGATAATCCCAATATTGTTTCTTAGTAATGAAGATAAATATGCAAGAGGGAAAGATACCAAAGGGAAGTACAAGGAATTTACCATCATTAAACGACCCGTCTCTCACAAACTATCTACTGTCCATGTCCCCTATCAGCACACATCATGTTAGGAAAGATTATATATATTGTACCCATGTCACAAAAAATGAAACCTCATTCGAAACTCGTGGTTTTTCTGCACCCATAAAAAGATTGTTTGATCTGTCCCCCCACATGACATGTGTTGGAAATCAGGACAATTTGATGGACATTCATCCTATGATTGTGTATGAGACCCCATGTTCGTGTACCAAGCTGGGAATTTCCACATGATATGGTATCTCAGAATAGAAACCATAGCCTTTCCCCTTGGAAAGATAAAATGGGATCACTACCCAACGTGTACGATGAGTACCCAATATTTATTCCCCAATCGTATATCTTCCATTAATAGGAAGAATACCTAGTTTGTACTCCCATAATACTCACTATGTGATCAGAAATTCTGAATGGAAATTCTGTTCGAGCCACCGTAAAATTATTAGTTTCCACTAAAACTCATAGATGTACCTCTAGGGGATTACTAGTATATATAATAAATATTGAAAACGACAAAATAATTCATAACTGGGAGTTTTGGTATAAAGAACATAAAAATTCCTACCTCATAGAGAAACAACAAAGCTTGAGGTCCTAAACAATTCCCAGAATATGTTTCACCTCAATCCATTGATGATCAACATAAAAAGGGAAATTGAAATAACCTCCTTTACTCATTTCAGCCGAATGTAATCCATTTCTCAAGGGAGTAATCCTCCGTCCCATCTCTTTGCATGAGAACCCATGTTGGTGAGGAATTTAATTAACTTAGATTTATTAAATTAATAAAAAATATATTTATGACCCCGTTAACTATTACCTTGAACCGAACATCCAATGTCAAAAATCATTTGGTTTCACCTAGAGTAAGGAAAACTTTTTGAACTCAACATCAGTCACATATTTATCAACTAAAACTATTCTAGAGAGAAAAACATGATTACTAAAAAATATGCTCATGTGTTGAAATATATTTAATATTTTTAATATCACCACATCAAGGCTCTCTGGACCACATAATCCAATTTCAACAAAGATCATGTATTTGGAAATAGTCTTATAATTGTTCCAAATTTATAAAAATAAAAACCAATTTTTCTACTTTTTCATCCATCAATAATTGAAAATAACATTCATGTGTATGTACGACGTAACATCTCTATGAATGACATAATTCATTTATTAATATAAACATTTTATAGTTGAATATAAATAAACCTATAATGAATATATATTATATTTGTTTCAATATCAAGATTATATAGATGATGGTCCCCTTCTTAACTTACACATACCAGCCAACAAATTTTTTTTTTCTGAAAAATGAAATAGTTAAAAATAAATAAAATCATGTTTGATTTAGAATTATAAATAAATGGGAATTGATATGTTATAAGTGGAATATATATGATATTATAATTATTATAATGACCCAATTATAGATGTATAAAATATTAAAATGTAATATATATATTATTAGATCTCATTCAAATATAGTTGATCTTGACTTAAAGGATTCTCATCAAACTTTGATGTCTTTGAGATATATTCCATATTCACAATTTTCCATTTTGTGGTGAATATACTTACCATAAATGTTTTTATTACTGCTATTATAAAATTATGGGTATTTATATATCAATATATGTTTTTCTATGTAATTTTGGTTTGATTAAAATGATACAAATGTTGTTAGTGATTTATGTTCCATCTCATTGTATATTATAATTATTTATAAACTAGTTTATGATGATAATATTTTATAACCTATATCTCAAGAATTAAATGATTTTTAATCCCTTATGGTTAGCTATTAATAATTATGTTTTCCTATTATTTTACAATCTTTAATAACTAAATATTTCGAAAGGATGTTTTTATGGAGAATAAACATTATTTCTTTGTTCGATAATGTAATTTATATCATGTTAGGGTATTATATCTCTAGTATTTAACATTATTAAATATTTCATGTCATAAACAATATAACATCACTCATGTAGGTGATAAAACAACCCTAAACAAGAGCATGTTATAAATACCGAATAAGTAAGAACATGCAATTATAAAATCATAATATGAAACTTATAGAATAATATTTAATTTATAAGTATCATATATATTCATAATATATAATTTTAAACATCTAATAAAGGATAGATATGGAAATGAAATATACCACTCATAGAGACACTTGCCTATAAGTATTCATGAACATTAGTTCCATTTTATATTGAGAGAAAGGAAAATAAATTAGATTATATTTATTCACTAAAAATCATAATTATAACATAAAAATCATATATTAGTAGTAATTAAAATATTATAGTCATCTACGAGAGGCATTTATTGTAAATGAATCACCTCGCTATGTGGTGGTGGTAGTCCGCACATATGCATGAGCGATAATTTAATTTCCAAGTCATTAATAAAGAGGTGGAAAATGATTTTTAAATAGTCATAATAAAATATAATTTTATTTATAAGAGTAGAGAAATTATATTAGGATATATATATATATATAATAGTTTATGTATGATGAGAAGAAATAAATTTTGAAAGAGTTGGGTAACACAATTACCTTTTCATTGAGAGACCTCCTTTGGATTAGCACTTAAGTCATTTGGAGATGAGATTAGGGTAATATTTGGAGTATAATATATAATTAAAGGAATTTATAATGGAATTATCTTATCTCTCTTTATAGATACCGCTATCATACTACTTGAAAAATTTCAGAGAAGTGGTTCCATTTTTCAGGTGAGAGGAGGGATATACATGGAATTACATAAAAATTTATGTAATATGAATCAATTTTCTTCTAAAAGTAAAAAAATGTAGAATGAATAAAATATTAGATAATTTTGGTTTTAAATATCTTCATCCAAAAAGATTCATACAATTTTAATTGTTGTATTCATCTTTATCTCTTAATTTAACCCCCGGTTAAACCTTTTAATTGTAATCATGGTTACACATTTTACCTATTTTTTGTATTCATTATGATCCAGATTTAATATAGATTCACTATTGAATTTGGAAATTATTATTCGAATTATGGAGTAATTTTAATAAAATTCATTTTCTATGATTATAAAAATTAACAAAAAACTAATTGGGTAATACCCAACCAAAATTGTTTTTAGGAAAATTCATTTTTAAGACCCACTGCAAATTAAATTTTTTATTTTTAGAATACTTTTAAGGAAGAAGTGAGAATTCAAATGATTCAAAAGCCAAAATAAATTATAGATATATTGAAACAAATATTTATCCTACTAGATTTATTATACCTAAATAATTTCAATGATGTTGAGGATACATCAATGTCTAGAACATCTTTTCAAAGATTTTCAAAATGAAAAACCATCATTTCCCAAGTATCCATGTAATTGTTTTGATTAATAATACGTTCGTTGAATCCCCTTATCATTAAAAGATAATTCTTTTCAATTGGTGAACTCTTATTGTCATTGGTAGCCACTTTTAACGGCCTTCCTATCATCCTGTTAGCTTCCCAATCAGTGAAATTATTCATAAAAAACATTTTCACCATCACTTTATCCAAGTGAAAATGTAGCTATTAGGATTAGTCAGGGGCCACACCTGACTACCCCTATTGAATCCTAATGGGGGGATTCAGCCCCATGATTCACAGGATCGGCCCAAACAATAGAGGCCTTGGAATCATATTCATTCATCTTTTCCTTCAACTTTTTAGAGGATCTTGTTTCCATTGGAAGTGGTGAATCTGATTATTCCTTTCATCCTTTTCTACTGCCTTTTATACTTTTCCTCCTACTGGGGTTGGGCGGCCCTCTACCTTGAAATTATTCAATTGAATTTACAAATGAATGATTAGTAGACATATCTATAGACTCAGACATATGGACCCCCTCCTGTTCTATCCGATCTGAAAAATCTCATGAATCAGATATTCATTTACCAATCAATCAAAGAGGTTTCAAAGTATAATATATAGAACCTCCCTTCTTGGGACTGATCTAATAAAAATTCAACCCCCTATGTCCTACTCCTGACCCTTGCAACCTAATATGTTTCCCTCCCCTTTAGTCATTGAACGACATAGAAACACTCTGAGAGGGGAGGCATGAATCAGAGTGTCACCTTTTTCTTTATAAATTTGTAGATCTAATTCCCATGTTGGTAGGAAAATTTTTAAATGTATCCAAAAAACAAAATCATGGATATGACGCAACACTTTTACTTGGTTCACCGCAAAGGGCTGCGTCGAACGAACATACGATGATAGTGTGTCTGTTGTACCTAAATACACTAATATTTACTAGTTTGATGATTACGTGATTTGGTCATAGTCACTTTGTTCCAAAAACAACGCATTTTCAAAGGGTCAGGTATAGTTCACCACGTCCATCATGTCAATTTTGTAGACTCCCCTAGATCACTGCCTTGAGGGAAGTTTATCTCAGTTTATCCACTTGAAGTTCGCTTCAATATATTTTCATATAAGTCTTCGTCTCTATTTAGCATGAGACACTACTTGCATCGAAGTCTGTAATTGATTTACTTGAAGGCACTGATCACACAGAACAGATATTAAAATGTCTATTGGGATCATAACACCACACATTCTCACAATACCTTAACTTGCGTGCAAGATTTGGGAATTGTCACGAAAGATGACTTTCACACAACAACTAATTTCCACGCAACCCTTATATTTTCCACAAAGAAACCACAAGGTTCAGTTGGTCTTTTTAGAATAATGGGACACATTACGCACAAGGTTAACTCTCTTCCAATATTTCTCACACCAATATTTTGTTCATTATATGAACGAGTTTTTCATTGAAAAAATTATAAGTCTTCCATGGGAGTAGCCGTATATTTATAGACCTTTGTAGATCCTACATGCAAGATCCCAATATATATTTTTCACTTCACGTATGTTTCTTTACAAGCACGAAATACACATTTTAATGTTGCATTGGGAGTGTAATATTATTTCATGCACCACTATATTTCATGCACATCCACATCTTACATGCACTTTTTTACCTTTTCCATATTTTGAAGGACTAATCCCTAAAAAAATATATTGTGAAACTCCCTTTAATACTGTTTCCCGCCTAAACTATATAATCCTTTTCCTAAAAAACATCCTATTCTCTTAAAGAGGATGGAAGAAAAACACAAACCATACTCCATCTCTAGCATAGAACATACATGTTTCCAACAATCTCCCCATTTGTGTTTTTGAAATCTTTAGATAAATTCAATAGAGAACCATCCACAATCAAACACTAATATACAAGAATAAACACAATCAACACTCTAAGTCTATGTGATCAATGATCAGTGTAGAAAACAAGAGGGAAAGATGGAATTGAGTTGCCATGTTTTTCACTTCATAATGATGCCCAAGCTATTCACTTTCTATGTCACAAAAGCATTACATGTCCAGAATTAATTCCTTCTTCTCAAAACTCAGAATGATCATTGTGTCATAGAAGCATTACATTTCCACCACATTTCATGAATTCACATGTCTTGAATTTATTCCTTCCACCCCATTGAATATAAACCCAAGGACTAGTATTTGTTCATTGTATTTCACAAAACACCCTTGGATAGTATCTGACCCACAAACCTACATCACATCCACAAAAAGATTAAAAACAATTAACATAACCAGGGAGAGGGGAATTTTGAAACCTCCTTATATAGTAAGTGGTGGCTGAACACCATGGTTCAACCGATGTTTCTAAAACACAACTGCTGACAGTGGAATGGTCAGAATATTAGCCACATGCTCATGAGTTCCCACATGATCCATTTCAACCACTTATTGTTCATATTTTCCTTGATAAAGTGATATCTGATTTCAATATGTTTTGTATGAGAATGATGAATTTGATTATTTGTATGATCAATTGGGCTCTTTTTATCACAGTAAATCAATATTGGTTGATTCCCCTCATCACGAATATCTATCAGTTGTTTCTTCACTCATATTAGTTGAGTTCATGCCTTTGTAGCTGAGATATACTCAACTTCCGTAGTACTAAGTGAAGTAATTTCTTGTTTCTTGATAAACCAACCAACATATTTCATCCCAATAAATAATGCTCCACCATGGGTGGACTTTATGTGCACTACATCTCCATCCCAGTCAGCATCATAAAATATAGATAATTCACTATTCCTTCCTAAAGAAAATTATATCCTATAATTATGAGTACATTGATTGTACCTCATGTTTCATTTTACTACTTTCATATGTTCTTCCTTTGGATTACTCTGAAATATGGCCACTAAGAAAGTTTCAAATACAATATCAGGTTGTGTTTCCATTAAGTATAGTAGGATTCCAATAATCTTCCTATACATGGTTGGATCTATAGAGGTCCCATCATCATGCTATCCATGTTTAGTTCAAACTGCAATTGGAGTTGACAAGGGTTTGGATTCATGCATATTAAATCACTTCAGTAACTCTCTTGCATAATTTTTTTAATAAATAAAGGTTTAATCCTTATTTTGAATCACCAAATGCACCAAAAAATATGATAGCACCCCATCCATTGACATTTCAAATTATTATTTCATGTTATTGGGGAATTCATCCACTTATTTCTTCCTTCTTCCCCCAAATATAATATCATCAACATAAACTAGAACCATGAATTGATCTTTGGTAGAATTCATCACATATAGATTGTGATCTACTCCACCTATTTTGAATTCCAACTTCTTGAGATAAGATACCAGCCATGAATACCAAGATCATGATGCCTGATTCAAACCCTAGAGAGCCTTCTTTAGTTTAGAAACAATTGTTTCATCATTACTAAGAAGAAAAACCACCGGTAGTTCGATGTATACTTATACATCGAGAACACCAATCAAGAATTATATCTTCACATCCATTTGATATACTTTATATCCTTTTTGGATTTCCATGGAATGAAAAATCCTAATTAAATCCAATATATCCACCAGAGAAATGGTTTCTTCAACATAAAAACCTTCAATATGTGAATATACTTTACATACAAGTTGTACCTTATTTCTAATAACACTTCTATTATCATAAAACTAGTTCTTGAAAATAAACTTTGTACCAATTATATTGTGATCTTTGGGTCTCTTGACTAGATCGATTATCTGATTATTTTCAATCTGATCTAACTCTACATTCATGGAATTCACCCATGATTCATCGTTTTCATCTTCTTTAAATGAGGATGGTTCCACAAATGATAAAAAATGTAGACTGAGTGTTATTCCTTATTCTCCATTTTTTTGTTGGTGTATTCCAATCTTCAATAATGTTGGATTGACCAATTTATTCCCTGCAGTCCCTCCTTCGAGATTCAACTACATTCTCTCCATCACAGGTATTCTCTTAAAATTACTCTTCTAAATCAATATCATGATGTGAATCCTGAGTGTTTTTTACACCTTCCCTTATTTATTTATTTTAATTTACCCCACATTTAATTTCTTCCTCATTTTCTGTCACATCTTCATATAAAATCCATGAATCATTTGTGGTTTTCTCTTCAATGATATTAACATCGCTGCTTTGCTAAATCCTTCTTAAGAGCTTGTTGAAACACATGTAGTCATTGCTGTTTATTGAGTATCCAAGGAAAATTCTATCATCTACATTTTCACCATACTTCCATAGATTTTCTTTTTTGTTTCTGATTAATAATTTACTTCAAAAAACATGAAAGTACATCAAAGAGGTCTTTCTTCCATGCCACAATTAATATGGTGTCTTCCTCTCACCCATACAAATCCATGTTCGATTTTGAATATACATTGTAGCTTGAATGACCTATTTCATGTAATGTCATGGAATACGACTCACAATCAAGATAGTTTTTTTCCATATTGTTCACCTGCTGATTCTTGCATTCAACCACTCCATTTTGTTGTAGAGTTCTCAGAGAAGCTACCTCATGTTGTATCCTTTGTTTATCCATGTAATTTTCAAATTCAATGAACATGTATTCCCCTCCATTTTAAGATCACAGAACATTTATTGTTTGTCCAGTATCATTCTCAGCAATTTTCTGATATGTTTTCATGCGGTCAATCATTTTTCATTTTTATGTATAACCATTACACATGCCATTCTAATTTAATCACCTATGAAGATGATGAAGTAAATTTCAGCATGAGTTCGGGGAACATTTTTTGGCCCACATGAATCTATATTAATGAGTTCAAGAAGATGAGATTCTCTTTTCTTCTTTGGATGATATGAACTGCAGACCAGATTCCCCCGAATGCAAGAATCAGAAGACATTTCATGTTCACTATTCAGGTTGGCAATGTTTATGAAAATCTATAGTTTTGATATTTTCTCTAGGTCTTGTTGATTGATGTGCCCCAACCATTGATGCCATAATATTTTTTCTTCCTCAATAGTAATTTAGAAAAGGTTTTATTTACTATAAACTGGATATAGTTTTTTTAATATTTTTCATCCCTTCATAAGTTAATTTCATGTATTTCACTTGATAGTTCCACCATTCAGATTAAAAGTAACGATAAGAACTTAGTCATAGAGTAGACTCACACATAGGAGATCATGATGTTGGTCATCTACATAATGGAAATCATTTTTATTTTTCTCTCCATTAAATAATTCAGTACTTAGAATTCCTTTAATTTTCATAGTTCCATCATTACCAAACCTTACTATTCCATCACCCCTCCTCTTCACATCTGTTAACAGGCATGCATTACCTATCATATGAGACAAACAATTGCTATCTGGAATCCAGGTTCTATTTATTTTTCTTTCTTTGAGGGAAACCCCTTCATGATGTGATTTCACAATTTTCTTCTTTTCATTCCATGAGACATTGTATTTAGTGTAGAAGACTAATGGCCTTTAAATTTTCTCTTCGGTGTACATGGGTTCTTTATAGTTGAAATCTTATTACATTAGAGAAAACCCATTTGTAAGATCAATACTATCTTGTTGACAAGCTTTTACTTTCCTTAGACTTTGGAATGAGGTTTTTATGCCCCTCCTTTACCTGCAATAAATTTCCTTATGACCAATGTTTAAAAAATGAAAATAGTACCCATAGAAATTTTTTTAATCTAAAACAATTATGATATGAATTTGTTCTACTTTGTTGAACTCACATAAATTCTACATTAAAATAGATTCTTGACTCTTTGAAATAAGGCATGGTATGGCTTAGATATCCACATAACCGACACTTCATGAGAGGAAATTTCATCTCACTTCTGTTTATCCTCATTCCTTCTTCCATTGGATAATTGTCTGACTGCCTTTTATTCTTGGAGGGTCATGGATAGTCTTCTGTTCTTATTTCAAATTGAATTGGGGGTTTATTTTTTATAACTTCAAGAGAAATTTCTATATGACCCACTTTCATCTTTCCTTTATTTTGGTCATCATTATTTACCCCATTTGATCATTATCATCATCTTCCTCTTCATAGAAAAAACTACTCATTGGTAATTTCATTCTACATTTGAAGCCTCCATTTCTAAGAACCATTTTATTAGGATTCTAAATGTTTTCAACTTCTCTATCTTCATCATCAATAATTCTTAACCAATGAGGGGAAATGTGACCAACTTTTCCACAATGAAAGAATGATAAAGGTAACTTCCCTTTGAACTTCCCTTTTCCCTTCTATAATGTCTTGGAAATGAGAGGAAGAATTTTTTTTACCTCATAATCTTCTACACTAATATCATTTAATATTTTCAGCTTCTCTATGGCTTTGTATTCGATTTCCATGCTCACTCTATTCGTAGAATGTTCTGGTTTGACTCTCATTTCATATGCCACCAGACTGCTCAGTAGATCATTCATAGAAAGATTTGAAAGATCTATTTCCTCAATGGTTGAGACCTTTTCATTGTACATGGGTGTAAGTATTCTCAATATTTTATTTACAATGTACACATATTTGATTTATTTTCATAGACACCGAATTGATACAACCACTTCTGTAGTTCGATTGAAGAAGGAGTCTGCACTATCATCAGGATGCGTCTTTAGATCATCAAACCTTCTGTACATGACTTCTAGTTTTTACTCCTTAACATTTCTATCTCCTTTATATAAATTTTCATGTTTATCCCAAATGTAAATTTATGAGGTGAAACTCATCTCATTTAGATAGATATGATCAAAAAGAGATGTGGTGAGAGCATTTTGCGCATTAGAAACTGCATAAACAATTTTCAAGTCTACATCAGTCATAACCAACCCTATTGGATCTGTAACTTGTATAAATTGTGGAGTGGAAAATAGGGCTTCCATTATATGGGATCTAAGATGAGATCTCAATATGTTCTTCCAAATTTGAAAATTAAATCCATCAAAGAAGGGGATACACCTAGAACTAGCTGAATTCCCCATAAAAGTATAAGAAAGATCAAACACGAGTAACTTCACTTTGATACCACTTGAAGGACCCCAGAACACCCTGAGAGGGGAGGGGTGAATCAAGGTTTCAGCTTTTATTTTAAAATATTGTGGATCATATTCCCACATTGGTAGCAACTTTTTAAATATGTCAAACAAACGAACGTAGGGATATGACACACCACTTTTACATGGATCATCGCAAAGGGATACGTCCAAGGATCATAAGACAACAATGTGTCAGTCATACATAAATCTACTAATCTATACTAGTTTAAGGATTAAAATATTTTGTCATAGTCTATATGAGCTAGGCACACTTCCTTTACAATGGTTCTGGGATATCTCATTGTGTCCCTCAGGTCACTTCTTTCAACTCCCCTTAGCTCACTACCTTGAGAGAAGTATTACTCAGTTTATCAACATGATGGTCTCATCAACAGATTTTAATTAAAGTCTTCATCTATATTCAACATGATACAGTTCTTGCATC
This sequence comes from Viscum album, assembly GCA_963277665.1. Taxonomy (NCBI): domain Eukaryota; kingdom Viridiplantae; phylum Streptophyta; class Magnoliopsida; order Santalales; family Viscaceae; genus Viscum; species Viscum album. Next base: position 538,927,868 of record OY728121.1, read on the forward strand.
GAATATCTATATTGATGCACATGAAGGAACTAATCACACAAAGAACATATTCAAAAGACTTTCATAAGGACAACACCACGAATGTGCACAATACATCAACATTCAAACAAGATGTGTGAATTTTGGTGAAAGATGTCATTTGTGAAACACCTAATTTATGCGCAACCAAAATCTTTCGTGAAATGAAACCAAAGGGTTTACATAGTGTTTTCATACTATAGGAACACCTTGTGTTCATGCTTAACTCTCTTCCAATCTTTAACATGACAATATTTCACATGGCAGGGGAACCATATTTTTGTTGAAAAATTATTAAGTCTTCCTTGGTTGTAGATATATATTTACATACCTTTGAAGACCCTATATGCAAGATCTTGACACAACTTTTTTAGTGTGCCAAATATTTATTCCGAGCACACAAAACCCCTTTTCATGTCTCATTGGGCATGTACGATTCTTTCTTGGACAACCATCTTTCGCCCACATACATTTCTAGTGTGCACTTTTTTCATTTTCATATTTTGAAGCAATGATCCCATAACAAGACTTGCGTGCAAGATTATAATCACCCTTCAATCATTGAAAAATTCCCTTTTCCAAACACACAATTATCTATTTCCTGATTTTCAGGTCCAAAAATGTTGAAAACGCTGGGAAATGGTGAAACCATCAATACTATTGCCCACTAGAACTGTACAATCCCTTTCCTGAAATAATCATGAACTTCTAATGAGGATTGAAAAAAAACACAAACAATAATCCATTTCCATCATAGAACGACCATGGTTCTAACAGTCATATGTGCTCCACCTCTTTCTCTAGAGCCACTCCCTGAGTGCACTGCCTCTCTCTAAGAAGAAACCATGGTAGGCCTAGAGCCTCTATCTTCTACTTTAAAAGTATTCATTTCTAGTATGTTTCCACTGTCACATTTCACAGCCCTACCTAGTGGAAATATGATATATATTATAACATTTATTATCTTCCTCAAGTTATATGATATTAGAAATTATCGAGTCTATATCACAGTCCGTATGTTGTGTCCCCACCTCATTAGATGTGGTTGATAACCAAATATAAAAGATAAAAGATATATATTTCATATATCTCCTGGTAGGATATTTTTTCACCATTTCCCACTAATGAGACTCATAATTAATTTGATATGGCAACACATAAATAGTAGTCCATGTAAGAACATCGATGGCTACATAAAAAATTACATCAAAGTAAGGAAAATCCATTTATGTAATGATCACCATGTTCTCAGGATTTCATTTTCAATTTTATAATACATATAAATTTTATTATTATAAATCTTTATGATAAAAAATATATTTTAGATGAAATATGATTTTTATATATTTAGTCACAAAAAATCTTATCATGTACATATATCCCTCACTATAGGACTATGAAGATGCAATATCATGGTCACTCTAGTAGAAAAGATTAATATTTCACATCTCATGATCTAAACCATGGATTTGAAATCATAAAAAGATATATAGGTAGGTGGTATTGAATAGTACATGATTTTAGTTCCCAGATCCATTGAGTTGAATCCCTAATCCAAAATCCAAACTCAAATTTACTCAACACATACCTCCAAATCTCTATTGAATTGAAATTGAAAACTAAATTCGACCTAAGATTCATTGTGTCTTCCCATCATCCTTATTAAAACATTTATAATTATAATTTCCCTATGACTATGGAAATATCCAAAGCATTAAATATGGTCCAAAGTTTAACAACAATAATTTAAGGCTCATGTTAACTTAATATTTAATTCATGGATTTTATTATATTTATGTGTAAATAAAACCTTTTAATCTGTCACATTTATTCTTAATTTAGTGTGATTTTTAAATTAAATAGCCATTTATTTAATAAATATTTATTCATAATCCATTTTAATGTTATCTCAAATATATTGTGATCTTATATAAGCATCCAATAAAATAAGTATGGATGAAAATAAATATTGAAATGATCATGTGAATTGTAATGATTGATTTTTTTTGCGATGATGATAAATAAATCTATGACCCATAGGGGAAATACCCTATAACTACTATGGGATTGAACTATTGTATTCCAACACTTACCAAAGTACCTATTTGGTTGGTCTTTCCTCGGATCCATCATGAAATCCATATACATTCATGGGGACACCATTTTAATATGTTTTTAACTTACACACATGTAAGGGAAACACAAGGATAGTAATTGGGGGCTTGATAAAATAAAAATGAAATTGCAAGTCTTGAATATAATGAGAGGGAGGGTTGACGTATATTTTATAAATTTAATTTAATAAAAATTATAACGAAATTATGAAATATAATCAAATTAAATAAAAAAACTACATTAATTGGTCAATATATTGACATTATCAATTATTCCTATAAAATAGTATCACGAATAAAATAAATCAATAAAAACCATTTTAAATAATTTTTTATTAATAAAAACTAGGTACAAGATAATAAATTAATTTTTGGATTAATTGAATTAATTTTTATATACATACAAATAATAATGGATAGTCCTATCCACTAAAATTGGAAAAAAATGATAAACCTTTTTTATTTTATATTAATTGATTAAAAGGATTGTATTTGGAGGCCACACGACATGTACACATTAAAACTTCTCTCTATATGACATGATATTTATTTTGTATAGTGAATGAAAAATTTATGCATTGGTATATTTTTTGTTAGGTAATTAAATTGTGTGTTGATTCATTAAATCAAACACTATAACACGATAATTATTATATGGTTAATTTTTTTATTGCAAATGTTGTACATAACATGTGACAAAAATACACAGCTTAAAGTTATATATCTATCATTAAAATTACTTAATCATTTATTATTTTATAAACTCTATCGTAGGACATGTACTAATAATAAATAACACAAATACACATGGTTATTAGGTTTAGAATAGTAATTTATTTTTTATTTCAATGTCAATTTAAATATGAGGAGTGTATCCAATATTGGAATGTTCTCTTTTCTAGTCAGGTATTAGACCAATTGGGTATTAAATAAAAAACCAATTAATCCTGTATATTAATTAAATAAATATTTTGCATTAAAAAAGTATACCCCACATTTTAATTTATTATACATTGAGAAAGTGTTAATTAATTATACAATGTATGCATATTTATTAATTGTATACCCTATGTGTATTAATTAATTACAAACCATGTGAATCATAAATACTCTCCATGTTTGTTAAACACATGACCTTCATGTCATGCAGGGTTATACTATTGGAAGTCAATATGTATCATGTGTATTAAATACAAAATTATTTTCTTAATTTATGACCACCACTTCTAGTGTTTTAAATACCCAACATGTGTTATTAATTAAATGATTCATCCATTGATGAAATAAATGCACCACTTGTGTATTAGTTAGATGACCACCATGTTGTGTGAATTAATTATACACCCCAAGTGTATTAATTAGTGGTTGTGTGTATTGATTAATTAAATATAGGATGTGTATTACTTATAAATTATGTGTGTATTAATCAATTAATTTACTTCCTTTGTTGATAACACAAGCTATATTTTTTGTAGTGTCACATGGCCTGTATGTTTAGTATGTGTCATCAATCCTTGAAAACATTATTCTGACTCTGATGGGTTTATCTGTTTTTTTTTGTGATTTATCAACATATTCGTGGTTTTATTAGAGAGAATGAATAAGAAGAAGAAAAGATCTCAACATTCAGTTTTAAATAATTAATAAAAAGAAAATGGAATTCAACATTAATCATGTAATTGATTAATAATTGATAAATATCAATAAATTTTAATGAATCCAATATGATACCACTTGAAGGTTGTTCACAGAGTTTAAGAACCTTTCTGGAGCATGCCAAAAATGATTTCTATCATTGTATATATATATTAAATGATAATTACATGGAAAATATTTCATGAACAATGGATATTAAACAAGTAATAACTGTACATTGAATTTTGTAACCACAAGAGGGTATCCATTCATGTTAAAATTTAAAATAATTTTTTTTGAAGAAAAATACCTCAGTATGTAGATTAATTTTTATATATCATTGTTTATAATGAAAGACCTCATTCGATGACATAATTTCTATATCTATATGATACAAAATAGAATACCTCCAGTCGTGTTAGACATGTGATCCATTTAATCTTGGAGCATATCTAATGGATGTCTTGTCGATTGCATGGATAAACCAATCATTTGGATTTTATTTCATGAAAGCTACCACAATCCATTCAAAATATATGTATCATTATGAAGCTCTATTGAAAGAGATGAAGAAGGATACCGTCACCTATAACTTCTGAGATAAACCCTATATTTGTTTTTAGTGGAGAGAACACTCAAAGGAGAAGAACTTTTGTGCAAATAAATAATGTTACAAAAAAACATTTTTGGATGAAATAATCAACTATTTATAATTAAAGTTAGAGTTAGATGTTATATAATCTTGTATATGAAATTTGGAAAAAAATAAAACCCATAATGTTACCCTTTCAATAATAAAAATTTAAATATTATTTTATATCATAGTGTTTGAAAATCCTCTACAGTGGTAAATATAATATTTAATGGATGTAAAATTGATATATGACCTAAAAAATGTTCCACTAATTCTCCTTAATATTTATGGAATCTTGAATAAATATTTAATCAAATATTTAAGTAAATATTATTAATAAATAATTTAGAAAAAAATTTAATATTATATTTATATTATAGTGAATATATATATATTTAATTTTTATGACCAAAAAAATATTAATAATAACTTATTCATTTAAATAGAAGTAATTATTTATTATGACTATTAAATACAAGTAATATTTAATTGAGATCAATAGAAACATTATGTGGGTGAACCTTTGGGATTCATACTTAGTGGAATCAGGTAGGCTAGCCTAGAGTCTAATATTTGTGTCTAGTAACATGTAATGGAACCAAAGAGAATGATGTTAACGTCTTAACGATGACAACCACATATGAATGCATTTAATATAATATATTTGTCTTCATATCTACCATCAAGTTGGTTGTATACTTATTGACATCAATTTATGTGATCAATTAATCTTTCTTTGACATTTCAAAAATAAATCATTGAACACCATGCCTTTAAAATTTATAATAAAATTACATTTCAATCAAATAAATTGTGAAATTGAAATTGATGAAGATAGAAGGGATAAATAATTTCTCAAAATATTCATTAATAAAATATCAATAATAATTTACCCAATAAATCCAAATTAACCATGATCATATTTCATCACAATTTTTAAAATACATCAATATAAACTTATCATGTTATTAATTAATAATATTCTAGATCTCTATGGACGATTATACTTTCTCCAAAATAAAAAATCCAATGAAACACAGACATGCTGATTTTTATAGGTGAGATTGGCCTTATAACTTACCATATTTGGGAATACTATGTGAGAAATACATGATAATTAGTCTCATCTACTTCTATGTATTACAACTGAATGGATTTGGACATCTATGTCCTATAATAAGGTATCATCCAACCCCAAGACATTTATTTATGAATACAATCATAGAAGATCAAGGTTTATATAACAGATTGGAAGTTTTATGACCATATAATTGCAAGAGATACCCAAGGACATTATCTAATAAATGTAATATAGAAGAGTAAATAATAATATGATAAAATATATTTAATATTCACCACTTTTAATATAAAATGACAATATAATGTAAATTTTTGGTTGTTCTAGGGAAAAAACTCCAACATAAAAACATATTTTTTTAACATTCCTCCTGAAATGGAAACTATATTTATCTAATTTTGTTATTTTAAAGAAAATAAATTATATTTTTATTTGTTTATGTATTTTAATATTTATTTATTTAATAAAAAATATTTATTTTTATAAATATTTAGTTTAGTTTCAATAAATGATAGGGAGGCTAGATGAACTATGTTAACAGTCTGGTTGTATAACATGCATGTTAGATCAAGGAGAATGAATAATAATAATAATAATAATAATATAGTAATAATAATATCATGGTAAATATGTCATATGATATATTTGATTTGGATACTATGTGAAATTATTAATATTAAACCTCATCACTATATGGAGATTATCAACACAACACCTTTATTATACATTATAACAGTTTATTAGACAACTATAATGTAAATAAAATTTAAAAAATGAGTCTCTTAATTCTTAAGGCCACCTCATTACTTCCTTATCTAATCCAAAGGCTACATTATTTTTTAGAACCTTCCCAATTGGATTATTAAGGTATTGATTAGTGTTATCTTTTGATGGAATTTGGTACATTGTATTTCAAAAGTGGCTCTCACCTCACTATCTTATCTCATGTATTACCTTTACATATATGTTATCTGCTAATTAATTAGTTTGGAATATTTCAAAAAATCATGATCAAGCCCTAAATAAGGTATAAAAAACAAAAAATCAATTATCCTGAATAACATGTAATATAATAAATGAATATATGAAAATTTATAAACATAGCTTAACTCTTTAACCTAAATAAAAAATCCATTAATAATAAAATCCTAAAATATATGAGTTAAAAATAGGTGAGTAAAATAAATACATAAATAATTTATATATTTATACATGGGATAAACAATATTGACATTCCATAAACAAATAAATATTATCACTTTACATTTTCATATATTATTATCTCTTCTTCAATATCATTAATGCAATGACCCAACCCACTAGGGCCTTCTTGGCTGGTTGTAAGATTAGAATGGAAATCCATGCCTGCCTCCAATAGGCCAAGGGATGAAAACTAGCACCAAGTAAGAATATCACACACATGAGGGGCCTTATCATAAAGTATCTGGGAACTTGCACACACCCCCCTATAATAGTATAATGTAAAATGTAATGAAATCATACTTTAAATTCATTAATAACATTTATTGCACTTAAGAGTTCCATAATAAGTATATATGATTTATATAGGGTCAAATACAAGTCCACAAAAATAGTAAAAGATCTCGACCTATAGAAAACATTTGTGTAGCTACCCAAAAGAAACTCAAGGACCCACCAGGGGTTAATTTTGAATAACTATGCTCAAACTATGATCAAAATTCTCTTTGTACCCCAAGTACACTAATGAAAATTATTTCATATAAATAATACACTAAAATTCTGGGAAGAGCCCTTGGTGGGGTGATTCAATATGAACTTATTAAGAATACCTGAAATAGCCACTCATATTGCATCAATTGAGAAATTAAATCATCACCATGAAGGTATGTGAATATGGATATGATACGTTGAAATTAATAAAAAAATTTAACACATATATGATCAACATAGTCACTAAGTATCAATGTGATGTCATGAACTCACTATAAACCTTGGATTCTTCTATATATTTAACGGTAATGGTCATCCAGAAAAACAAACTCCATAAGCCTTTCCATCCCTAATAGAACATATCAAAGAGATCAGAGTAATTAGGTTTTACTGTATTGATGGAACTCAGACATGGGATCATACTCACTAGGTCTATCCATGAATATTCCCCATGGAAATTGAGAGTGATCATCCGAGATACATAGTGGACTAGACTACACCTCATCAAAAGAAAATATTTATCGATAAATTGAAAGGGGATCACACCCATGAAAAATGGTTTGTACCTGAACCTAACTAGAATAACCCACTATGTATGGGATCATAAGACCACATAAGTTGTCCACAATGATTCCTCAAACCCCACCTAGTGATGAATAATGAATGATAGAGGATTATAACCCAAGTCACAAAAAGTGATTATTACGCCCAACCAGAGAAAAAAACCATAGATGGAATCACATACTATTTATAGGACATAATTATTCATAGTACAATCATGGGTATTCACCAAGGGACCGCAAACAATAAGAAATGGTTCAATGGAACACACCCAGGCTGACACCAAATCAGATTTGAGAAGAAAAATAGCTATAACATAATATTTAATGAGTACACATCATGTCCCCATGGGTAAAAATCATATATAACTAAGTCTGAAAATGGTCGTGCCTCACTAGATCAGAAAACATGTATTTTTTTAAGTACACAACATGTTATTTAAGATAAATGAAATGTAGATATTGGCCAAGAACTCAATATTCCACCTAGACTTGCACATGAAATATAGCTTATCACAATATAATCAAGTAATTATAGTGTACTTGATACATTTCTAAGAATTCCTTAAGTGCATGAAATGTTCCCCACGACACATGGAATGTGGGGTTATAAGGAATCTTCGGTGGGTAGCCCATGTAAACACCAAGCCATTCAACAATGGTTAAAATGTGTAACCCCACACAAATGGAGTGTACCACCACACGACTTCCAAGGTGTAACAATCCAAGATTTCGTAGTACATTATCTCAGTAATGTAATTCAATAGCTTGCGCTACATGCTACATCGAGTTCGAACACACAACAAATTACCAAACTAACCATTAAAAAAGTAGTTATGAATAGTATTAACTGCATTTTGAATCGTATATACTCCATAAAATTTCATCAACCATATTATGTGTTTCTTATACCTAATATTAGAAAAAACATCATTTTTTAAATAAAGGAAGTATTGTTTAGAAAATGTAATTTTACAACATTTTAATAGAGAACCCTTTTAATATAAAATATTTGACACTTTTATATATTCAATTTTACAAAATAAATATCTTCTTTATTTTCAGGACAAAAAAATTGTGATTTGATAAATTTTTGGTGTTTTTCGGATAACTTTCATATTTGGGTGAATAGTGGAAAACTCTAAATTTTAATTGAAAACTACTTCTTTATTAAATATAAATTATAGTGTTCAATTATAAATTTGAATGGATTGGAATTATAATAAGATTATATTTTTCTAATTTAATACAATGTTGGTCATTATAAGTTATTTTACGTTTAAATGTAACATAAACACATGTCAATATTTTGATAGTTTTTACTTTTAAAAAACCCGATTTTTGGTTTTGACAATGGGAATTGATTTGAAATTAATAAATGAAACTAAAATGTTTTGAATTTAGTAAAATATACATCTTTTTTTAATTTAGTATATAAAAATTAGCATAGTGTGAATTTTTTTTATTTTTCAGAAAACATTCAAATTTTGATGAATAGTGAAAACACTCCTTCATTATTTAAAACCAACTTTTTATTTAAATAATTATTTTCATTATTTAAATATATTTTATGTAAAAATAGATATATAACACCTATATATGTTCAATTTAATTCATTGGAGTAATTTTATTATATAATTAGATGTATAAAATTTTATTGATCTTTTTAATGTTTTTTACCCACCTTCTTTGAGCATTTGTAAATTTGCATAAAACTTAATTTTACTTCTTCTATATGTTTATTTTCAAAAATAATAGAGTCATGGTTAATATAAATAAGTAAAAAGTGGTTCCATAAGATGAAAATAATTTTTTTTGAATAGTGACATTTGACTTTTATTTCCCACGACTAAAAGTATATATGGTAATTAAAGGTAAAAATGATATTATAATTATATTAACACATTTCCTAATTCTATTGGTTAAGTGTAATTCGACCAAAAACAAACTTAGCAATAATATATGATTCTTTAGGTCCACTTGGATTAGATGATGACATTTATTATAATTTTATTTAAAGAACAGTTAAAAGTGTAAAATTCAATGTTTATAAACTAAAACATTTTTAATATAGGTTCATACATAAGATAAATTCGACCATTAATATTAATTAGAAAGATAAAAATATTTCATACATAATGGTATTTTATTTATAATTTTTAGACATTAAATTCTTTAATTTATTTATGACACAATGATGACGAAGTTATTACCATGTTAATGAAATATTAAAATAATAGATATTATATGTATCCAAATAAATGTAAATTGGGAATTATGATGAATTCCAATAATTTTACAGGTTAATATGACATGTTAGGGTTTATTAGCTAAATTTTATGAAGTTATATGGTTGTTAAAATGATCACAAAAACAAAATTCCAAATAGTGTTCAAATTCACATAAATTTGTTTTTAAAACAAATACTATACTATTGGTTGATATAATATTTTTAAAAACATAAGGTTTAGCAAAATGGCTTAAATATAATATTATATTTCATTAATGTTCCACTTTATTATATCTTTGATGTTTATAGTGTGGTTATTAACCATATAGTTTAAAAATACAAGAAGTCACAGCAAAAGATAAACTATTTAACTAAGAGTAAAATCCAAAAGTTATGGTTATCATGGTGACCTCAACCTATATAAAACCTATTTGTTGAGTGTTTTTCAACCCATCCTCACCTTATCTCTTAAATAAATCATTTTTAGAAATTATAAACTGAAAATTATTTTATTATAAAATAATATTTTAATATTTTCCTAGAGTGACCCTCACCCCTCTTAAAAAAGGGAACTTCCCCTTCTCTCAAATTCACACCTCCAAAGCCATTTAGATTGGCCATCCCCTACACATATATCCGCCAAAATACCCTCACTTCAACCTAGAGGAATCAAATTTATCTGAAAGACAAATTAAGAGCCCTTTTGATCAACACAAAAGAAAACACCCGAAAAATAAGAGGTTAACATACCCTCGACCAAAGAAAAGTACAAGGTAAGGGTTAAATCCTCAATCTCATTATTATAGGATATTGTTTATGTGTAAGTATTTTCTATGAAATTTTTACCATACTTTCACATCATTCATAAAAATGTATTCAAAAAATTATTTTAAGGATTTGTTGAAGGTACTCTTTAGCAAGATCAATATTTTAAATGTTTTAACGATTTATATTTCAAAATACTTTTAATTAATATCCATGTTTTCAAAATGATTTTAAGGATTTATTTATATGGACATGAATGTTTTTAAATGATGATTATTTTCAAATGATTCAAATTTTTATGAGAAAATTTTATTCAAAGAAGTCATTTAAATTAGTTCCTTTATAAATTATGTGACTTTTAAATGATTTAATGAAAAAGGGATATTTCTCTCAAAGATTTTTTACTGATCATTTTTGACTATGTCAACATCATTTATGAAATATAATTATTAATAATGGTTGATTTATTATACAAATATTTCTTAATATATTGAAGGTGTTGTGATATGATTTATTGTGGATGTGTTATATTTATACAATTCATGGTTTAGATATAAATTATTGACCTTTTGTATGCCAGTTTTAATATGAATGTCTTTGTTATGTTTAAACATTTTCATTTGAGGAATGTATTGGACTTAGTAAGTGATGGTTGGAGCCCACTATATCTCCTACGAGCATCGGTCGGTCTCATGAGACAATTATACGTGGAATTGGCTGAGGCATTTCCCAATTTTGATATATGGATTTGGCCAAGGACTTAATAATTTTTAGAAGTTTTGTCTGAGGCCTTGAAATTTTTTTTATAAGGTCCATTCCCTCATTATGACATTATTATCGATGGTTCAGGTTGTTATTAGACTTGTAGTATACCCATGACTATGTTTTTTTATTGAATTATTTACTCAACTCATATTCCTTCCATAAAGTGTTCATGTTTATTATTTGTAAAGGCATGTGTTTTCAATTATTCACCTTGAAAAATGTTTATGTTATCTTATGCTCTATTGCTTACCCTTACTGAGAGTTTCGAGCTCACCCCTTTCTTATGTTTCATTTTCCCAGGATATGATGAAGTTAGTTATGAGTGAATTGCATGCATAATCTAGGAGGCTTGGAAGTTTCTAATGGAATAAATTAGTATTGAATTTCTTTTCAAGTTATAATGTTGATCTTATGTATGTATCTTGTTTCCAATAATACTAATCTGATTGGTCCTTTGGGGCAGGTTTCATTGTAATCATTCCAATGTGTTAAAATAATGTACCGGCTCCAGGCATCTGGGGTCCGGGCGTTACAGTTGGTATCAGAGGAAGTTTAGTACATACCGTGGAAACTAGATTTTTAAAAACTCTGATTAATAACATTCCCCTAAGATATAATTTGAGGATTATTATCAAATAACTTCATATAATTTTGGTAATGTAGAGATTTTTTGTATTTTCCAAGCAACACATCCTTGTCTGGATATGAGCAGGTAGAGGTAGCTCGGGCATAGATGTACCTAAGAGTGAAAACTTCGACAAGTAGTTTTTGTCTAGACCTGAGGTATCCTGGTACATGAAAATGGGATTTGATTCACTATTGGTTATGACCCTCTGGAGGGATATGATTAGAATAAATCACATTTTCATTATATTCCATTATTAATGATTTAGGAGTAAATAATTCCCCAAAGAAAACATTTTATGATTACAGATTACATGAATAATCTATTCAATTTATGTTAGGTATTTTACATGTTTGGAATTATGAATCACAATTCATAAACTAACTTATTGTATTCCATTTTTTAGAAATGGTGCTTAGTAAAAGGAATGAGAATTCCAACAATACGCATGATCAAAAGACTAAGTGGATCATATCTTTCATGTTATTAATCCATCATTTAAAATGGAAATAGTCTCCCATGTATTCTCCTAAATTGATGAAAAAGTATCATGTATTAATAAGATAAGTAAAGAATTCATTGAGTCCTATGGCTTTGAAGGGAATCAAGAGTAGAAAAATATTGAAGAGAGAAAGATGGATAAATGGAAGAGGGGAAAGAAGGATTTTCCCATATGTGATAATTTTGAAAATAATCGCCTTGGTAAATGCTTAAAGTTAATGAGAGTTTGTTATAAGTGTGGAGAAAAAGGACACCATGTACGTGATTTCAAGGGTAAGAAAATGGTTTCAAAGGTACAATGCTTCATCTTCAAGGAGTTGGGACACTACACAAATCAATGTCCCAATCATCAAAGTATACCCCAAATGCTGCTATTAGATAATAATCAAGTTATGATACTACTAAAGATAAAGAGGAATGCTTATAGTTATTATGTTGATATTAAAGAATTATTTCATTAGAGTGTGGCATAAACGATGCAATGGTTATAATAATTATGTAGTTTATAAAGATTATACTGTAGTACTATTTCATTACGGGATTGAGATTGTGTGGAACCAAGAAATGTGACTCAATAGCAGGTTAATGTTCATGGGAAATATATTTTAGAGAGAAATATAAACTATAATATGGTTCTGATATTGAAGTAGTGATTTATGAACAGTATATGATTAATTTGGATAAATTATCACTATTACAAAAATGGGTTTTATCAGCGCTCAAAAAGGACTTTAACAGTGCTAAAAAGCATTATGAAGCTCAGTGCTGATAGGGGGTCCCCTTTATCTATGCTAAAAATTCCCTGATAAAGTGATACATTATCAGAGCTAAAAACAAACTAATAAAGGCTCAAATATTTGTGGTAAAAAGGCTCTAATAAATTCCCTACCTGTTGTAACGTAAAATTTTACTATTGCACAACCAATCAAGACCTACAAAAAAAGCAGCTTATCAACAAGAATACCCATACAAATCTAACACATAATTAATAATGTAATTACAACATGTATACAAATACAACAAGTATACCCATACAACATGTATACCCATGCAATATTAACACATAATTAATAATTTAATTAAATACATAAATAATTAAATTCAAAATTCATGGGGTTGGGGAGGGATTTTCAGGGGTTTGGGGGGGCTTTCCAAGGAGGGTAGGGGGAGTCTAGGGGTTGGGGGTGTCTGAGGGGATGGGGGGTGGGGGTGTCCATGGTGGTGTCCTGGGGGTGGGGTGGTGTCCAGGGGGTGGGGGTGGCTGTCCATGGGGGTGGGGGTGTCCAGGTAGTGGGGTGGTGTCTATGAGGGGTGGGGGGATGTCCAGGGGGGGTTTAGGGTGGTAGTGGTGGTGGGGGGTGGGGGGTTGTCCATGGGGGGGGGGGGGGGTCCATGGGGGTGGGGTGGTTTCTAGGGGGGTGGGAGGCTTTAATGGTTTTAATGGAATGAATTTCATGGATTTTAAGATCATTGTTATTTTTAAAATGGTTTTGTAATAGTGTTTATTCCAATAGTATGTGTTTCATTAGGAAAATATTAATGCTTTTGGTGTGTATGGTATGAAGGGGGTGTTATGTATGTCAGTTGTTTTTCACTTATTATTCTGTCCATTTTAAACAAAAGAGAGACACTTTGATTGATATACGCCACACTATGCCTCATATTGAGGAGGGGTAGACTTTTACACATCACAAATGACCCATGGATTGTTATCCTAAATTATCAACACAATCTGAATGTGTTTGGTCTAAATTACATACGTCATCTATTGTATTCACTTACAATTCTGTCCATTTTAAACAAAAGAGAGACACATTGAGTGTTATCGGCCACATCATGCCTCAGATTGAGGCAAGGTTGATTCATAAACATCACACACGACCCATGATTCATTCTAATAATTTATCAACTCAATTAGAAGGTTTTTGGTCAGTTTTCCATACGTTAGTTTTTCTTTTCACTTAAAATTCTATCCATTTAAAACAAAAGAGAGACAGTTCGAGAGATACCAGCCACATCGTTCCACTAATTGAGGCAGGATTGACTTGTAGACCTCAAAAATGACCCATGTATTTTTATCCTAAAGTATCAACACAGTCCGAATGCATTTGGTCGGTTTTCTGTATGTTAGTTGTTGTTTTCACTTAAAGTTTTGTCCATTTTAAACAAAAGTGAGACACTTTGAGTGATACCAGCCACATCATGCCTTATATTGAGACGAAGTTGACTCATACCCATCAAAAATGACCAAGGGATCATTCTACTAAGGTATCAACACAATCCGAATACATTTGGTCATATTTCTGTATGTTATCTGTTGTTTTCACTTAAAATTCTATCCATTTGAAACAAAAGAGAAACACTTTGAGTGATATCAGACACACCATGCCTCTAATTGTGGTGATTTTTACTCTTACATGTCTCACATGACCCATGTATCATTATCCTAAACTATCAACACTATCCGAATTCATTCAGTCAGTTTTTCATATGTCTGTTGTAGTTATCACTTAAAATTGTATCCATTTTAAACAAAATAGAGACACTATGAGTGATACTAGCCACACCATGCCTCAGATTGAGGCAGGTTTAACTTTTACACAACACCAATGACCCATTTACTAGTCTCCCATTGTATCAACAGAATACAAATGCGTTTGGCCAGTTTTCCATACGTCAGAAGTTGTTTTCACTTAAACTTCTTTCCATTTTAAACAATAAAGAGACACTTTGAGTGATATCGATCACACCGTGCCTCAGATTGAGGCAAGGTTGACTCATACACATCACACATGACCCATGGATCATTATCCTCAAGTATCTACCCAATCCTAATGAATTTGGTTATGGATGAAGGTATTTTGGTGATTTTACTGGTTTTTCATATCCAAAGCCCAAAGAAAAGTGGTTCATCATTATTGCATGTTGCTGGGGCATTTCATCTGTTAAAATAGACAAACGTCTCATTGAAAAAAAGGATTTTTTATTTAATAACATTTTCAATTTTCATACAAAAATTTTATACAAAAATTTTATACAAAAATGTTTCTTCGTTTGATCTCCTTAACCCCTCTAAAAAATGGCTGCCAATTGTACATGTCCCGAAGTCAGATCTTAATGCTATTTGTATACAATCTTCCATGAGGTATAGGACCCACGAATTTTTGAACAAATCAATATTTTTTGGTGAATATGAGGATTTTAAATAGTCATAGTATTTTTAGAAAATATATAAATAAGTAATTAATAAATAATTAAAATGAAATAGTAGTTGCTTTTGAAAATACCTCTTTGGGGATGCTAGTTTGTTGATGGAAAACAATCTATCTCATAAATTTACAAACATAATAACCACAATCATTATGTTTTGTTTGTTTTGGAAACTTTAAAAACTTTGATCATTAGGAGAATAAATAAATTTTTTTTGATATGTGTTTGGATAGTGAAATTTTTTATATATACCCTGATATTTGTCCAGACATAGTACTTTCTCACCTCCTTATGCTTAGCCCCTATCCTCATTCCTTTTTTAGATGACATTGATACAACACCTTATCATAATAGAATCCTCAGTAAAAGATAATATAATTTATATTACTTGATGTTTAGACCTAAAATATAATATGTAGTGTCTTATAGTCTCACAAACTTCATCATGTGTGGTCGGTTTGTTGGATATCCATGCATTGAATCCAATTTTTTTTGGATTATCCGTGTTCCTTGTAATTAGAAGCCATTTTTCCCTAAAAACACCAAAAGGAATAAGTAATAAAATATTTAAAAATATAATTGATATGATTTAATCTTTTATTTTTACCCCTTCATGGTTGTTATTAGGAAGTGTCTGTCATCCGTAATCTTCCTTTACAATAGGGGTATGTTTCTTTGATGCATGTTTTTTATTTTCAGTACTGAGTTGTTGTTTCATAAATGAAACAATGACAATAAAAGTGATGAATAAATGTATCCTCAAACATCATATTATCAGACACAAAGTACCTAAAAATTTTCATCCCCATAGTAGCAAATAAATGCATCCCATGCTTCTTGGGATATTGGGTGATCATAGACACGGGGTGGATGTGAGTTTGTTTTACCTTGTGAATCTTTCTGTTGAAATTTTGTGAAAATAGTGCAAAAACATCGATGAATCTTTCATGAAAGCCTTAGTACATAATTTTCATGGGAATAATCTACTATAAATGTACTCTTCAAGAGATTGAGAAGAGTAAGAAACTGTTTCATTATTTTATTTTCTAGTAAACTAAAGAAATAATATCATAATGTTACCGTAATTTCATCTCAGATCACCGCCTTCAGCCCAGACACAACATTTTTCCCTGAATCTATGTTAATCGACATGAGTTTCCACGTGACAATTCTAATGTAGCTTCTAAACATAGCCTTGTTGGGATTCGGATGTTGGCATCATGCATTCCTTCAATCATCAAATTTGATGCCTTTGCATTTCGCCTTGAGAACATTGGAAAACACTGTCAAACTACGACACAACTCTATTTTCTTTGACGTCTGTCCTTCATCCCTGACCATTTAATCGATATCAAAATCATATATATGTTCATATGAAATGGTAGCAAAGTTAAGTGCTAATGGTTGTTGGATCTCAACACTAGGAGAAACAACAGATTCAGAAACTTGTTGTTGCTCTACACTGTGAGCAGCAGCAACAACAACAGCTTGTGAGACTCGTTCAGCATCAAGGATAGGAGCACCATAATGTGTAGAAGTCATTATCTACAAAATAGATTGAACAGTTAATTTATATTACATAAATTCATAAATGATAAGTTAATATAATGAGATAACTAGATCTATATTACAAACAAAATATAACCTGTTTATTGAATCTCTTTATTTTTTTCAAAGGATGAAGGGATTTGAAACCTCTATCAACTATCCAAATGCCATCATTGTGGTATCCTCTAACATAAATAAAATCATATACATTGCAACCACTATGAAATTATTACGATGTACCACAGAAATGATCATTCTCAACTAAATTTTCATCGGACCCTTCAGTAGTTTTGGACGATAATAGTACAATTGACCACTTTTTGTTTGTGGGATCAAGAACATATAAATTTTGTACCGCTTGAGATGCCATTGTGAACTGTTCGTCTTTGTACCCTTTTTTACTAAAATCAACATTCACAAATCCCAATTAATTTATTTTAACACAACTCTTGTTATGAGCCCATTTTCATTGAAAAATCGGCAATTGGAATGTCGTATATTCCATCTCCCATATTTGTTTGTTAATTCAAAAGTATGAAATATTCACATAAATTGGATTTCTATCCTTAATACGAGAAACATTAATTGATTTAGCCACGATTATAACTCCACTATTTTGCATTGTACTATCTTCATCATGTTCATTTATGTAGAATGTATAACCACTAATTACATAATCAATGTAAGATAATACATACACACTTTCTCTGGCGTCTAGCCATCGAAGTCGTTCGGAAATTGAATTCATATTTTCTGCTAAATCCTTAAAAATATTGTCCTGAAACCATCCTATAAACTGGTGATTATGGGAATTTGATATCCATATTTCATCCCTTGATGGTTTCAACTGCCAAATAATTTCTTTGTGGGTTTCAATATATGGAGTAACCTGCCAACTTTCAAGCATAACATAAAGGTGGGCCTGCTCTAGATCTATAATATTGATTTTCAGAACATCTCTTCCAAAAATTCCCTCACCCTCAATGAGTCCAGTGAGTTGAGATATTAGGAGACCAATGCCTTCGACATCCAGTAAGTATTCGGTACAAAATTGAATGGATTCCTTAATAATATATACCTCCACAATACAACCATATGGCCGACATTGATTTTTGACATTCCCTTTCAAAATCATCACATACCGTTCAATGGGGTACATCCATCTATTTTGAAAATGACCAAAAATTCAAATCTCTCTCACCATGTGATCCATAAAATGAACCATTATATCAAAGAATGGTTTTGGGAATAACATTTCTAATTCACATAATATGATGACAATTTCACATTCCATAGCTGGATATTTCCCCGAGTCTAAAACTTTGCTTCATATAGCTTTGAAGAAAAACAATTTTTGGTTAACGTATGATGAACATTATTTGAAAAAATGCAACTTAAATCTATAGGAATTAAATCATGAAACAAGACATGGATGTCATGTGATTTCAAACCTTTAAACATCAAATCATTCATTAACCCAATGTTCTTGACATTTTATGAATACCATTATGGAACCTTTACATCGTCGAAGAATCTTCAAAACTAATATCCCTCCTACCTAGAAAGAGTGCAAGAAGCTGGAGGAAGAAACATTCGATTTTCACCCTTCATAGGAGCCAACTATTCTTGTAATCCCACGTCAACCGTGTCTAACCTGGCCTTAACTCCATCATTTTTCTTTCCAGGGGAATTTAGAGACGTTCTGATAAAAATTTCACATACATTTGTTTCCACATGCATCACATAATGAAAATGTTTGATGTACAAAAATTTCTAGTATAATAATTCAAAAAAAGATCTATTTTTCCAACATATTTTTATATGGTTTTTCAAAAATGGTTTACCAAAAATAGTGTTCACATATTTTAATTTCTCAAACAGATGATCACCTGTTAGTGGAGATAGTGTTGTTCATTATTTTAAACTTCCATTGAATGATGACATCCAGGATCGGTATTTATGCCAATGAGGTAGCAATCTATGATGTCTGAGAAAAATAGATTTTGGTGATTGTTTTAACTGAATTAATTTAGTATCTTTTTCACACACGAGACACCCTTGAGTTCAATTAATGATATAGCCTGAAAATTTCCATAAATAGGGAAATCATTTATCATAACATACAAAAACACTATAAATGTGATGTATTGACTTTTATAAGCATCATAAAACATAACACATGAATCCCTCAATAACATCAAATCATCGATCAAAGGAGTCAAAGAAAAATATGTATCATTACTTGGTTGTTTTTTTCCTGATATAAGCATAGATAACATGTTGAATTTCAATTTCATGCATATCCAGGGTGGAAAGTTATAAGTTACCAATATAAAAGGCCATGTACTGTGACTACTTTTATGAAAACCAAAAGGATTCACTCCATATGTAGATAATGCAATAAAATGGTTTCTCGACTCATTTCTAAATTCATGATACTCATCATCAATTCTCATCTATTGGGGGGAGTCAGTTATGTGATGTAATTTCCCATATTTATTTCTTTTCTCTGCATGCCACGATAATTTTCTTGTAGTTTTTTCACTTACATATAGACGCCTAAACATTGGAATGATTGGAAAGTACCATAAAACCTTTGTAGGATTGGATTCATCTTTCTTGTATCAGAAAGCACCACACTATGGGCATTCTATAAATGATTTTTTCTCCTTGAGAAAAAAATATAGTCTTTCAGGCATGCATGTATTCTTTCAAAAATCAAACTCATCCAGCGTAGCATTACTTTAGCATCATATGTCCTGTGTGGGAGCTCATTATCTTCTTGGAGCATGTCATTCAAGAGATCATGTAGTACCATAAAACTGACATCACTTCATTCGTTTCCTACTTTTGTAGGATTGGATTCATCTTTCTTGTATCAGGAAGCAACACACTTTGGGAATTCTATAAATGATTTTTTCTCCTTTAGAAAAAAATAGTCTTTCAGGCATGCATGTATTCTCTCAAAAATCAAACCCATCGAGCGTAGCATTAGTTTATCATCATATGTCCGGTGTGGGAGCTCATTATCTTCTTATAGAATGTCATTCAAGAGATCAAGTAGTACCATAAAACTGACATCACTTCATTCGTTTCCTACTTTCAATTTTTACAACTTCAGTACAGCTGACAATGTTGTATATTTAGTGAAACCTACATACAATAACATCTTTTCACAACTCATTATATTCTCCAACAATTTTGGGATATCATGGAGTTCATTTTAAAATTTTCATTTCATTAACTCAATATGATCATCATCATCACTGTCATCTATAATCACATCCCCCTTACGGTCATATTCATTATCCATATTTGTAATCATTGATGTTCCATAAAATGCAGTTTTATCCCAACCAGTAGCTACATTCAATTTTTATATGTGTTTATTCCTATTTTTATAACACGGATCAATTCCATGACATATCTAATGTTTTACAACACCACTAGAGTAACTAGTCCAGAATAACAACAACATAAACACATACAATGTATTGGAGAAGGATCCTTTGCATGATCCTTTACAAACACGATGAACACTTCCACTCCATTCTCATACTCTATTGTCAAATGATTAGCATCCATCCTATCAATATTTATCTCCATCCTATTTGAATATAAAATATAATTATTTATGATTCAAATACACAAAACAATATTTCCAAACACAGTAGAAGAGAACCACTTATAAAAATAGAGATCAATAGAGCCTAAACATATCTAATAATGATTTGAAAATCAACAGAACCAGGATAGAACCCTATCAAAATCAACACACATTTTATCCCCCTTACCAATAGTTCTTTCACCCACCACCCATGCAAAAAAAATTAAACATCCTTTTAACCACCCCTATTATCCACCTCATTCATAATAAAATAATCACATTAAACAGCCCAAAACAATTGTCCAAACTCAAATAAAATGAATACAAGGATACAATTTTGATGAGAAAACTAATATAGTTGATACATTTCCAAACACAAAGGTGTTCACGGAGGATAAAAATAACCTAGGTTTATCCAAAATTACTATGTAATATCATAAATTTTGTTACCGAAATTAATATAATAAATAGAAAATTGAGGTTAGTGAACATAAATTCTATCATGAACACCTAAAGGATATTCAATAACTCTCCCTAACCTTCCCCAAACAAGTAACTGATATCCACAGAAACATCATACATTCATTCTATAAAGAAGCACATTCCTAGATAATGGGATAAAAAAATCCCTTAGTGTTAAAAAACTCAAACATGAGGGAGAAGGACCACATCAGCCATCCGTTTCCAAAACACAAACCTCCTCTCAAACCTCCTCTCCCTAAATGTTAATATATTCCAGAATATTTATACATACCATAAATAAATTATTTCCCAAAATCATGACCGTTAGATTAGAAAACATTCCATCCATCTATGTAAAATAGAAATATTCTTCATTTGTTTTCTTATGAATCATTAAATTTGGACAAACACACTAACTAACTCAATAAAATTCATATTTTCACAAGTATTTGAAGGTAAAGAGAGATGAATAATTCCATTGTAAATAATTCAACTGAATCTTTTTGTATAAATTTAAATAGGGTATTGGTTAATAAAGCGATGAGGTCAATAACTCAGGACATAATAATGACTATACTCTCAAACCAAACTCATGACATCCCAAAATTTTATCAACAAAAAAATGACCATCCAACTAAATAAAACTACACCATAATGAATATTAGCATAATAAAAAAAGTAAATGGATGAGGATGAGCAGAGAAATCCCCAAATATCAATGATGGGAAGACAAGAATATCAACTCATCGAAAAGAATCCCAAACAATTGAAGTATGGTTTACGGGGTGTAGGATCCAACGGGGTGGAGGAGAATTAGGGTTCGTGGGGATGAGGATCCAAAAAAGGGGTTAGAGGGGGTGGATAAAGAGTAAGTCTTGCAGAGGAAGAGTAGGGTAGCAACAGTAGTGTAGGGCTTCCAGTGGAGTAGGGAAGTAGTGGCGGAGTAGGGAAGCAGCGGTGGAGTAGGGCTGTAGTGGCGGAAAAGGGCTAGAGGAGGAGAAGTATGTTAGTAGTGGTGGAGAAGGGCTGGTTGTGGAGTAGGGAAGCAATAGAGGAGTAGGGGAACGATATTAGAGTATCAGCTAAAAAAGAGAAGATTGGGTGGGGGAGGGAGGGGAGTTGTCATAGGGGTATTCTCCCACGAGAGCTTGAGGGCATGATAAACAGAGGCCACTATGCACTATATTTGATAAAATGGGACTATGGTTATATTAGTGCTAGAAAATCGCTAATAAAGGTAAATCAATATCAACTCTAGAAAAGAGCTAATAAAGTAACCCTTTATCAGTGCATTTAATTAGCGTTGATAAAGAGTTTCCTTTATCAACACATTTTTCTCAGCACTAATAAAAGGTAGTTCTTCCCATTCCAGTTTCGGTACCAGTGTATATTGGTTATTCTTGACTACCTTAAAACTGATTAATGATTTGTAAATTCCATCACTGTTGTAGTTTACATCATTTTTGGATAGAAGAATTATATATAGTATTCTATATGTAATAAGGGATAATGAATGTAATCAATAAGGTTTTATGATAATTTTGGGTGTTATAGTGTTTTAAAAGAATCCAGGATGAAGGTATTCACATGTTATTATGTGGAAAAAAGGATCTTCATTGTGATTATCTTCTATATAAATTTTGGACTACGAGTTTGGACATAAGTATTTTTTATAATTATAATGGTTATAATAGATTATTTTTTACATTGGATACTATTATTAATGTTGATGTATTTCTTAATATTATTTTTGGATTGTCATAAATTGGATAACACAGAGGCTGGGCGACAACCCGTCGTGTCTGTCAAGGGTGTGATACTTGGACCCAAAACCAAAGGTCTAAGAGGGTGCATCACCTACAACTGGCATACGTGATGTCCTTGTTTGTTTAATTTAGTGTTTTTTTAAATAGTCTGAAAAATGAATTATAAATTCATTATTTTTGGAACCAAATACAATTAGGATAAGTGTAATATATTTGAATTCTATTATCTTTTGGAGTGAAAGATGAATTTGTGGTAGCAATTAGTTGAAGGATAAACACTACTTTTCAGGTATATAGATATACATATTCACTTATTCTAGGAAGAAATTAATTCTTAAACTTTAGGGAAGAGATCATAAAACCAAAAATGTTTTATCATAATACCATATGTTTTGATGAAATGATGATATTTTAAATCATCATAGATGGATGGTTTTGATGCCCTCAATTGTACAATATTTTGTGATCGATGATCTCAATCACTCTCTATAAATATTTAAATTTTCCCTCCAATTATGTGTCTTTAATTTCCACCAATGTTTTCCAAATAGAGACTGTAATTTGGTGGTGACTTTTTTTATTTCCCTTTCCCTCTTATTAAGACTAAATTTTATTAAACCAATTTCCAATGTAGGTTTCTGAAAAAGGTATTTTTCTATTTTAAACCTTTTATTTTCAAAGAATAATTTAAAATTGTGAGGATGAAATTTATTGAAGGAGGTTTGAATGTAACACCCCATGATTTCACAGTACATTATCTCATTATAGTAATTCAATAGCTGGTGTTACACGCAACACCGAGTTCGAGCGCACCACAATTTACCAAACTAGCTGTTCAAAAAGTGGTTATGAATAATATTAACAACATTATGAATTATATATATTCTATAAAATTTTAAAATACATATTATGTATTTCTTAGACATAATAATAGAACAATTCATTTTTTTCATATAAAGGAAGTATTTTTTTGAAAATAAAATTTTTCTACCTTTTAATGGAAAACCCTGTTTAAATCCAACATTTGACACATTTATATATTTAATTTGACAAAAGAAAATTTTTCGTTAGAACCCGAACATAAAAAATTTGGACTCGATAAATTTTTGGTGGTTTTCTGATAACTTTCATATTTAGGTGAATAATGGAAGATACAAATTTTAATTGAAAACAATATTTTAAATCAAAATAATTTATAGTATTAGATTATACATTTGAATGTTTTGGAATTATAATTAGATTATATTTTTATCATTACTACAATATAAGTCATTATAATTAATTTCACATTTAAATTTAATAGAAACACTTGTCAATCTTTTGATTGTTTTAACTTTTTAAAAACCTGTTTTTGGTTTTGACAGCGGCAATTAATTTCAAATTAATAAACGAATCTTATATGATTTTAATTTGGTAAAATAGAATTAATTTTTGAATTTAGAATATCAAAATTATATTTGGGTGATGTTTTGATATTTTTTTTGAAAACATTCAATTTTAGATGAAGAATGAAAAACACTACGTTATTATTTAAAACAGACATTTTATTTTAAAAATTAATTATTTTATTTAAATTTATTTTATGTAAAAATAGATATATAAAATATATTTATGTTAAATGTAATTAATTGGAGTCATTTTATAATAAAATTATATGTATAAAATTTTATTGAACTTTTTAACGTTTTAACCCACTTTCTAGGAGGATTTACAAATTTGCATAAAAAATAATTTTACCACTTCAGTGAGTTGAATTTCAAAAATCCTAGAGACATGGTTTATATGATTTATTAAATGTGGTTCAATAAGATGAAAATAATTTATGGTGAATTGTAGCTTTTGACTTTTATTTACCACAATTAAAAGTAAATAGGGTAATTAAAGGTAAAATTGATATTATAAGTACCCCAAACGTGTGCTAATTCTTTTGGATATGTTTAATTAGACAAAAAAAAATATGAATAAAATATGATCAATTTGCTCCACATGTATTAGATTAGGAAATTTATTATTATTTTATTTAAAGAAGAGTTAAAAGTGTTAAATTTAATGTTTATTAACTAATCCATTTTTAATATAGGGTTATATATAAGATGAATTCGACAATAAATATAAATTATAAATATAAAATGATTTCATACATAATGGTATTTTATTTATATAATTTAGACATTAAATAATTTAATTTATTTATAACACAATTGTGATGTAGTAATTACGTTATTAATGAAATATTAAAATAATAGATATTATAAATATCCAAATAAATGTAAATTGAGACTTCACATGAATTACACTAATTTTATTGGTTATTATGACATTTTAGGGGTGATTAGATATTTTTTAAAATTGATATGTTTGTTATGAATTTCACCGAAACAAAATACCAAATAGTGTCAAAATTGACCTAAATTAGTTTTTAAAACAAATACAATATTATTGGTTGTTATACTATTCCTAAAAATTTAAGGTTCATCTCAAGGGATAAATAATATTATATATGTCATTAATGAACTACTTGAGGTCTTCTTGGATGTTTGGAGTATGTTTATTAACCATATAGTATAAGAATACAAGAAGACATGGTAAAAGTTAAACTATTTAACTAAGAGTTAAATATAAAAGACAAGGTCATTATGGTGAGATAAACCTGTCTAAAACATATTTTTTGAGTGGTTTTGGACCCATCCCCACCTCGGCATTGAAATAAATCATTTTGGAGCCATTAGAAACTGAAAATGATTTTATGATAAAATAATATTTTATTCTTTTCCTAATGTGACCCTCACCCCACTTATAAAAGGGCACTTCCACTTCTCTCAAAATCACACTTCCAAATCCATTTGGCTCAACCAACCCCTACCCACATATCAACCCAACTTCCCGCACATCAACCTAGAGGAATTACAATGATCAGAAAGACAACCTAAGGAGCCATTTTGATCAACTCCAAAAGAAACACCCAAAGAAGAGGAGGTTAACGTACCCTTAACCAAGGAAATGTACAAGGTAATGGTTAATTTCTTAATCACGTTTTTATCCAATATTTTTGATGTGTAAGTATTAACTATGAAATTTTTTTCATAAATGTCCATCATTTATAAAAATGTTTTTAAAATGATTATGTTAAGGATTTTTGGAAGGTACTCTATATCAATATCCACATTTTAAATGTTTTAAAGATTTATGTTTCTAAATATATTTAATTAATGTCCATGTATTCAAAATGATTTTAAGGATTTATTTACATGGACATGAATGTTTTGAAATGATGATTCTTATCAAACGTTCCAAAGTATTATCGAACAGTTTGATTCGAAAATCTATTTTAAATGACTTCCATTATAAATTATGTGACTTTTAAATGATTTCATTAAAAAGGGATATTTATCTCAATGATTTTTTACTAATCATTATTGACAATTTATACATCCTTTAAGTGATATTATTCTTAATCATGGTTGGTTTTTTATAAAAATCTTCCTTATTATGTTGATGGTTTTGTGATATGTTTGATTGTGGATGTGTTATTTTTATACCATTCATGGTTTATGGAATAAGTCTTGGGATTTCTTATTCTTTTTTTAATACAAATGTTAATGTTTTGTATAAAACTTATCATATGAGGAATGTATTGGACATAGTAAGTGATGGGTGGCGCCTACTATAGCTCCTCAGTCCATCAGTAGGTCACATGAGACAATTAGACGTGTAATTGGCTGAGGCCTTTCCCAAGTTTAATATATGGTTTTTCCGAGGTCTTAATAATTTTTAGACGTCATGGTTGAGGCCTTAAAAAAATGTTTCAAAAGGTCCTACATTATACATTTCCTCATTATGAAAATATTATCGATGGTTCATGTGGTTATTCGACTAGTAGAACACCCATGACTATGTTTTATTATGGTATTATTTACTCAACTCATATTCCTTCCATAAAGTGTTTATTTTTATTAGTTGTATTGGCATGAGTTTTCAATTATTCATCATGCCTAATGTTTATGTTATCTTCTACTGTATTGATCACCCTTACTAAAAGTTTGAGATCACCCCTTTCTTTTGTTTCATTTTCCCAGGATATGAAGATGTTAGTTATGAGTGACTTCTAGGAATAATCTAGGTGGATTAGATGATTCTAATGTAATAAAATAGTTTTTTATTTCTTGTTAAGATGTAATTTTGAACTTATGTATGTATCTTGTTTCATATAATACTAAAATGATCGGTCCTTCGGTACTTGATTCCTTGTAATCATGCCAATGTATTAAAATAATGCACTGGCTCAGGGCTTATGGGGTTAGGGTGTTACACAAGACATGTATACCATATTCATTCTGTGTTGGATGAAAAATTTCTATGCCAGGTGTGAGTAAATCAAACAACATTTGATATTTTACACAATATGTAAATGATCAAAAGCACTCCGGGGTAGTGATATGGATTGTGTCCTTATGAACTAAATGGAATTTAGTTCATAATTTCTAATAATTCATGATTCATTTTGTCTCTTCACTCAACTCTCTTATATTGGCTCTAATTCCTTGACGAGTCATGTTGCAACCCCATAATATGAGTTGACTAGCCTATAAGTCATTATTTTCATCAGATTCAATCTTTTAGTGACTGAAAATTCCAATACCATCACAATACTAATGTGCCAGATGACCAAAGCCATGAGTTACCCATATCTTCCACCTTACTTGAGTCTCCTTGTATTTTAGTAGAAGGATTTGATCTAAACCATATGTATGGGTATTTACTTTATCTCACCACATTTTACAAATATCGAAAATGACAATTGTGGGTTTCAAAATCAAAATCCAATCATCTTCTATCATTTCACACCCTAAATGAGTTTTCTATCCCAATATCTAACCCATGGAATTGATCCATCATGCCAATTATTAAATGATAAATGTACAGTTTCCATGTAATTTTCCATCTTCCAGCTCCATAATGATTTATCAATAAAAGGTAGAGGATGAAAAAAAAACAAAAAAGTAGGAACAAACTATAGTTATTGATCTGGTTGGATTGAATTTTTTTCATCATACTCTAGAAAAAATATCGCCAAATATTTAAAAAATAATTAGAATATATCAATTCCCAAGTCCTAGAAATATGAACCCCACCCATAAATCATTTTGGATCCAAAAATCAATTCATTAGTTTAATTGATTTGATTCCATCATAAAATAAAAAATAGGGATTGTAAAATGAATAATACTACCAACCTCAGGTTCATATCAGTCATTGATGATGAATGGCCACACATTTCAGCCAATGGTGGGAACCATAATCTATGATTGGAATGATAAATTCCAGTCCATGATCATATATTGATTGTGTGATAATCCTCCTTCAGTTTCCCTATCTCTGTCTTGTGGATAATGCGACTAACTATAGGTATTTTTATAAGTGCGTTTTTATGGATGATATTTTTTATGGTTAACTATAATATTTAAATTAATATATATATATATATTTCCATCAACAATGACAATCAATACAAGAACTCGGTACACAAAAAGATTATATAATGGCTAGTGTAAATCCCTTGTTATATATTTAATGGTGGCCAAAAGTTTCTGATACAAGTCTCCATTCATGAGATATTCCAAATTATTTATAAAAATGAATGATCATTAATAAATATATTTAATATTTTCAATATTAATGCACTAATGATCTTAGAGAGCCATAATTTCAAACTGACATAGAATCAAGTATCAAAAATATTACTCAAATTATTCTAATGTCATGCACAGTAAAATAGATTTATTAAATTTTCCCCACCTACAATGATATTCATCCTGACATGAAAAACCTACACATAAGTGAAGATACAGATATCTCAACTTGGCTTCCCACCCCTTCAATTTCTCATCATGGTTCCTATTTTTTGAAAAACATATTCCCAAAGGACACACATTCCCATATAGGGTCTCCTCTAATTTTTTATTCTAAATTTCAATCAGAATCCTAAAACTCCTTGAAAAGGTAACTCCACCCCCACAACCTAGATCACCGTATTCGATATAATGTAATGACCCATGGAAATATCTCTTCTTCCATGACAAGTATAATACATTGAAATCTCAGCCTATCTATGGTCATAGGTTCATGTGTTACACCACCATACTGTGACAACAAATTATTTTTAAAAATGGATCATGAAACTAAACGATATCCTATTCGCTTGAAAAAATCCCCGTAAACCACAATGAGGTGAGATATCCTTCAAAAAATTTATCTCTTCATAGACCTTCACGTGGAATTATCATCTATACTCAAAGGGCTCATAATGTTCTCAGATAGTCTTCAGATATCTTTGGATAAAAATCACCTTTTATAACCATCACAATCCTCAACTCTAAGCCCACATGGAATATCTATTCAAATATACATCTAGTATAGCCATGACCTGTAGGGTCTCTTATACCTGTCATAAAATTGTTCTACACTAATTTTAGAGTGGTAACTACTATAAAACACAACATTCACCAATGGTAGATGATCCTCACATCTATTTCCTATAAATTACATTCAAATCGAAAGCATGTCTACCAGAACATGAATAATCTGATTTACCAACGCATATTTTTGGGGTAAAAACATTGTGCTAAAATGATACTGATTTAAAAAGGTATCCAAAATTATCTCTATAGTCTTGATATGAATTGAACATCGTGGTTTTAAAATAATATAAATGTAATTCCATAATGTCATACAACCAACACAATGCACAATAATCCCAAACTATATAATAAACTCTACAATCTAATGGTTTTGAAATATTCCAAATTGGTGAGTTGTTTTATGATCACTCAGATAGTGTCATGGCCACTCCAAAATCACAGAATCCCCACCACGAGAATCACAAATATACCTTCCAATTTCCATCTCCATCCTACTACATTATTCATCACATACTGATATGTGAAAAACTCAAGGGTTCAAGTGTGGAATACCAGACAACGTCCTTGGCCACCCAACCTAGTGCCAATGGATCATGTTACATTCTTACCTATTTGAGTGTACTACTAAGGGAGATCATGAAACATCATTTGTACCTCCACTCACAACATGAATAGTGTTGTATTCTATCATCAAAAAAGTATCAGGTGCTCCCCACATTCAAAAACTCAAATGGTAATATTTCTAGTTGATACCTAGTCATTTGATATCTCATATTTGATATCCCTAATTTGTTCCTCTCGGATGTGATGGAGAATAATTGGGGAACCAAAAATCAACTGGAGATACACATCACCATAATCATCCTTACGTGTCAACTATAAATTGTTAAAATTGTATATCACCTTACTGAACTATAATGAATTAAAAACATCACTGTGTGAACCTTCTACCACCAAAACACTCTTGGGTGGCACCCAATCTAGAACTGACTAATCTATTACTATATACACATTAAATACCATCTTTGAGAAGACATATATGATAAATTGGACCACATGAATCCATAAATTATACATCAAGAGATTCATATTATGATGATGATAATATTGGAAAATATCAAGAACCATCCTAAAATTAATAACTGGTTCCACCTTTGATGTCAGTCCCAACAGTATTTCATTGAAGAAGAATATCAAGAAATAATATATTAATGGATGAATGATCCTTTCCAACACTCCCATAACCAGATTCCAGGTGTTAAACACAGCATATGGTATCCCTAAGTACTCAGATAAACTAGATAATCTTTCAAAATATATCCTTGGTATATCCCCATTTTAACACGATGTTGGTGAATACTCCAAATGAGGTAAAAATCAGAGAACTTCTTCACCTCTACAACTTGTTAAATATTTCATTAATTATTAGAGATAGATACACTTTCCTATGTCACCTAGTTAATGTGATGTTAATCCACACTTAACAACATTCTATTATATTCCACCCATGTGAATAAAATTGGACTACCGAGGAAAAATAAATTGCAACCCAGGATTAACATACATTGATAATACATCATTTTATATTAATATTCTGGACAATAAAAAATACATGCCCAAAGACCATAATAGTTTAGCATATTAACAAATTTGGAAACAAAATATTCTATCCTTGTGAAATATCTTCAACATCTACCCTAAAGATATCCACCTTTAGTAATTCTACATAAGACCATTATACAGAACTTGGGGAAATGAAACATAAGAAAGGGGTGAGATCAGATGCTTAGTAAGTGTAAAAAAGGAAATTACTAAGCATAACATTAAAAAGGGTATGGAACATGGGCATAAAATTTTAATACCATACCTTAAATATCATAGATCATAATAAATATTGGCAGTTCATAATACATGAATCAAAATGAAATAATTAAAATAACCCATGAAATCATAACATAGGAATAAAACATAGAATTGTGGAGAACACATAATAATATAAGAATACTTTGGAAAGGAGGACAACCAAGGCCTTTATAACATGTTAGGCTTCGGTTAATCACCCATGAGTTTATTTCGGGCAAGGAATTCCCGATCATGTATCCCCTTGTTTCATGCTTGATATGTCCTCCCATGTACCCTCTTTCTTTGGGAATGGGATGTCATCATGTATAACCACATATTTCAGGCTCGATATTTCCTCCCGTATACCCTCTTTTTGTGGGCATGGGATGTACTTACACATACCCTCTTATTTTGGTCTTTGGATGTGCTCTCATGTACCCTATTATTTTTGGTTCTAGATTCCCTCCCATGTACCCTTTAAGATCATAAAAAATTTATTATTTCCTAATGCATTACGGGGAGATATCGGTCCCACCAATCCCATAATGAAATCATACATGAATGTTCTAGAAAACATTTATCATATATTAACCCATGAGAAGAGATGGGTTATAAAAACATAAAATCATATCCCATGAAATAAAATGGGTATCTATAATATTTAATCACATAATAACCTATGGAAAAGATATAGGTTCCATTGTCACTCTAAAAAATCATAACCCTCGAAAAGAAACAGGTTTCATAAGAATATATGTTGAGGAAGAAAAATGGGTTTCATAAATATCATGAAATAAAATCGTAAATCATTCCTAGAGAGACAATTAATGGATACTTTGGACCATTTCCAATAAAGGCATGAGTAACATCTATAAATGTATCCTTATATAGAAAATAATTGGGAAATATCATTAAAAACATTTCTTTATGAAAATATTATTTCTTCTCTAAAAAACTATATTCATAACATTGATCCTTTTTAAAAACATTTCACTTGAAAATAATTTGAAAACATATACATAATTATTAAAGTCATTTTGAAAACCGTTTTTCTAGCAAACTTATGAATGAAACATGGAAATAATCTAAAAACCATTTTCCTTGAAAACATATTAAATAAGCTTCAAAAAATTGTAAAAACTTTTTCATTGAAAACACTTTAAATTTTTTTGAATAATTGTTGAAAAATTTCTATAAACCATTTCATTAAATATACATTTAGAAAATATTCCAAAATATTGCAAATGTTTTGAAGACCATTTTTTTGAATATAACATTGAAAATTTATAATGAAATACTTTAAAATCATAAAACATTTTTAAAATTATTTTTCCATTTTAATTATCATAAAATATCATTTTAAAAAATTGAAAAAAACTTATTTGAAATCATATTTTGGAAATAAAATAGATTTCTGACCGAAGAGAGTGATAAAGTTATATTTTTCTTAAAAACATTTTCATATTTATATTAAGTACCAAACAGTGGAAAAATGGTTATAATACACAGATATATCTAGAATATTCCTAGGGCAAGGAAGTTTATGAGTTTTCATGAGATACTGATCATAATATTTCATCAAGATAAGCGTAATCATTAATAATCTCGAAAAGTGATGAGATTGTTTCCATAAAATCTTACCACATGGTTACATGGGATCATAAAATTAATGTTAGAAAACGAAATTATCTGTATAATAAAATGTTATCAAAATAAGGATATTCATTATATAAAATTCTAATTATAATCATATACACCTTGTTAAATAATATCATTGTATAACATAAATGTGTCTCTAATAAGAAAATTTGAGACTAAAATACATTACAGATTTGGTAACTTTTGAAACATTAAACTCATGAATAAAATCATCGAATAAATATGTAAACACCAATAAATTGATGTATAATAATCCTATAATACATCTATGGAAAATATACACACCACAAAAATGGAATTAGTGGTGAATAAATCATGTATCACCTGGTAATAAAACATGAGTTGAAATTTCCTTACCATATGTCGTAACTATCATCATACTCATTAAAAAAACCTTTTTAATAAATATAAATTTATTATTCATATTTTACATGAACATAATACTATACAAAATACCATATATACTATTTTTATGGATTTATTTACCCTCTTATTATGAATTCTATGTTAATGTTTCACTTTCGGTAATATCCACTATGTTTTCCACATGTGTCATAAGTTGTTATATCATTGGTCCATATACATATATCATTATTTCCAGAATTTAAACCAAAATTTAAATATTTCTTATATTCAGTATATGTATGTTATAATAATCTATATAATATATAATTATGAAATAGAGGACACTGTTCATGTAGATGGTAGGTCGTACGTATGCATCGTGTTGAAAGAATGAAAGTAAAAGAACTATATGTATATATTTGTATATATATATTTATTAAACTATCATTATTATATCAAATAGATATATATATATATATATCATTTATATTAAGTAAAACTATACTTAGTATATTCCATGTAAATCGCATCACTTTGATGGGGGAGGTAGTCCACATATCCTCAAACGAAAGTATCTTATTTACACCAAATGTAAATCAACAATATATGAAATGAATAGGGAATATAAAATTTAAAACATAATAAATAAAATATATTACTTATATAAACCTATTTTATATCCTAATTTCCACTATGATAGGTGGTAAAGGAAAAATGAATAATCATCATTTAGTGAGGTGATAGTTCACCATACACATAAATAGTATGTTCATTACCCATTAGATGGATTTTTGTGTAAGTGTGTTTATAAAACATAGAATAAAAACATCATATTATAATGAATATAATTTTTTTTGTAAAATCATGTAATCAAGATATTGGAAGGGATTTAGAAAGAAAATAAAAGAAATGAGCTTGAGAGGAGACGCTAACTCTTAATCGGGTTACTCCTTTTGGATTGTGCCAAAAGGGACCAATTGACTTCACTCTGAACAAGGATAGGATTATTGGACTAATGGTTGTATATTTATTAGTGTCTTGGGATTATATTGGATGAGGAAAGAGGGTTTATAGGAGTGAGGAAGTGGGTGAGATGGTAGCCTTCTATAAGGAAGGAAAATTACGCACATGAATTTTTGAAAACAATTTAGGTGTACACATGTTCTTACCTTACAAAATTAATAAAAATTAATCCAAAATCAGGAATTATATTTTTATGGAATAAATATTTCAATAAAATGTGTGTTGGAAAAGTGGATGGGTCATTAGGTATCCTATGACTAGGTTTTAGATCCTAATTATGCTTTATTTGACATTAATCAATGTGATTAATTTTAATCACTTTTACTAATATTTCTGGTCAATAATTAACATGATATAATTAGAATAAAAATATTATACTGATTAAAATGGTGTGTTTATATATTTTGAAATTCAATACATAAAATAAAAAAAATTCTGCATAATGCTAATCCTGTAGGTGGGATGAAATAATGGGGTTTAAAAGTAGAAAAATAATCAAAAGTTTGTAATGTTTTTATATTCAATTTAAATGAAAAATTGATGATAAAAACCAAAATTGTATTAATATATGTTTAATTGATATAACTTGAACATAAAACCAATTTAAAATATAATTAAAAATTAATAATAATTTAAATAAAAATATAGTTATTAGCAAAAATGATCTATTTTTCTCTATTCATTGAAAATAATGTTGTTTCAGAAAAATCCAAACAATTTACCATAATCTAATTTTAGAATTAGAAATTTCAAAATAAATGTTTTTTTATCAAATTAAATTTCAATATGCGTTTAAAATCACTTTTTCTACATCATATAAGGGCATGAAAAGAAATTTATTTAAGAAAATTATATTTTTAAACATTTAAAGACATTACAAAAAAACTAGTTATAATTATCAATATGATTTATTTATATAAAAAACATTTAAATAAAATTATAAATGTAGTTTTTAATATAAGTATTTCTATGTTTTAATGCCTATGTAATAAATTTTTTTATTAAATAATTATAATAATAAAATCATGTTTTGTAGAAACTCAGTATTAGATGTAACCTATGCCATGTCGGTGTTGCATGGAGTGAAATCCATGTTAGTGTTGCATGTATCACTATCAATCATTATGCAATGTGAAAGGAATATTAGACTTAGTATTTTAATATATATATATATAACTACTTCTAGTGTCACCTAAAATGAAAAATACATAAATGATAAATTAATTCGTAAAAAATATTTCACTAAATCTCTTTGTGTTCCATTCTACCCCCCTTAAAATTAATTTCTCCCCAAAAATTCATCTAGGTTACCAAAATTATAATACATGAAAAATAATTTTATAGAAACCCATATCGTAAATGCTAATACTAAACCTTTCTTTAAAATGGAACGTTGGAACTATAACAGTTACCCTACGTAAAAGATAACTAGGATTCCACATAGAAGACAGAGGCTGGGAAAGAAAATTGGACATGGAGGAAAAGAGTAAATATTTATAGGTAGGGATGAAGATGATAAAAAACAAACAGGTGAATGATCGAAGAATTTTTTAGGGACTCAAATTCATAAATTTTTGTAGATTTTAAATTCCATTAGTTCCACAAAAAATAACATATTAGGACAACACATTTTTTATCATTATCATAATAGTGAGTAATTAATTTATTGAACCTGAATAAATGTAAATATACTTCCTTGATATATTTTTTTAATTAATATTTAATTATTTAGTTGTGATTTTATCTATTTATAGTTCATCCATTACATCATGAAATGGATGTCTATAAATTCACTTAGATTCCTAATGTACTAAAAGACACTATTAGATGATCATTATGCCCATAAAATAAATAAATGTATAACTTTTTGTCTATAACTATTTTTCAAAATCAATGTTGTTAATAAATTAATCCATATACATAAATAGTAATATTAATGTCTCATCATTATTTGTTATTCAAAAATAATAATTACATATAGACCAGGACATCGTGTAGGCCAGTGTTAAGTGTGAATACCTTTTTATCCTTCATCCATGGGTTCAATAACCATGTCCTTAATAGAAATGATTGGTTTTCTCATAACACATATGATGTCATTTTATGAACACACAATAATATAATTTCAAAAATAAATATGATTAAAATCATTGAAATAAGGTTAATCAATAAATAGCCTATTAAACATCGTTTCCAATAATATATCATTACCTAAATACTTCCCCCCAAGTAAAATATAAAATTTTCATGAATTGATTACCTTATAAAACCAATTAAAGATGAAAATGAAAAACATTATAATGAATTTCATTAAATCACCATAATATTGATCCCCCCTAAATCACAAAGTTTCTTTTTGTTCTCACATTCCCAAAAAGTGAATAATCTAATAATGAATTCCCGTAACTCATGGTATCAACCTGAATTATGATAAATACTTTTGGAAATCATGAATTATTACCTATTACATATATTAATAGACACCTTCCATAAATCCAATATGTTTTAATATTCAACCATTATAGCATGAACTACTTGTCAACATGTCCTTAGTTAGTTCTAAGGTAATCAATACTGTCCAATTTACTTATTTATATCCCGCATATCTTCATTCGAAAAAAATATATTAACATTAGGGTAAAATTACGGGTTATCATTCCTTTATTTATCTATTTTATATGGAAATCACCTTTCTATTCAATCACTTTTCTATTCTATAGGACCCATTAAATGTATTCTCATAAATCATTAATAAAAAAACATAAACCAGAAAATAATTTTATATTTCAGCATTCATAATTATTGAATTGAAATACATAAATATTTATATTACTTCATATTTAATCCATTATCAAGTTGACATCATACTATTACAAAATTCCACGTTCCAATCACATTTAATATATTGTCTTTTCATCATTAGGAATGCTAATATTACTCAGACCACCTTGTCGATTCTCATCAGGAGGCTTCCTCTTGGGACATTGAGTTTCATAATAACCATATATTCCCTTAATAAATCACTTAACCTTCTATGATGGATTAATGAGTAAAATATTATCATCCATTTTGTTAACCAAACTCATCATTTTCCATTTTAGTCACTTCCATTGTGTCCTTATTTTCCAAAGTCAAAACATATTCTCATTTCTATAAAACATTCTCAAAGGTGATTATTTCCACAACTTTTCCACAAGGTAACTAAGTATTATTTACCACATGGTCTTTATTACCCAAAATCTCATTGAACTACTTATTTCTCTTCCTTGGGGAGTTCGAGAGTTAGTTATAGTAGAAGTTGTTAATCATGTGTCATGAAAATAGATTATGCATGATCACAATATCTTTTACTCCAATGATAATCCCACTTGACGAATCATCATAAAATCATCCATCACATTCAATGTAATATTTTTCCTTCTGTTTCTATCCATTATCTAAATATTGAGTCTTAGTTTGAGAATTACTTGTCTTAGTAGGAATGAAAATAGTTATGAAGAGAATTACTTATAGGATATATAAATCAATACACTATCCATAAACTGTAAAACCCTATTTTCATCTTAGGTTATTCATAGAAAACAGATATTTAAACCCTTCATGATGTTTTGTGAAGAGTTTTGTGAATTCCAAAATAATATCCCCTAAGAGTGTCAAACCAAGTGTACAGAAATGCCCATTTTTGTTTACCATATTACCCTGATTCAGGCCTGAAACTTCCTGTCAGAGTTGTTACCCCTAGGTATATCTATGGAAGAGCTACATCGACAAGTAGTTTCTAAACATGGATGTATTTCTAGGAAACCACTATCTCAATCCTTTAAAAAAAAGATATTTTCCCAAATGCTAAAATCATATTTATAATTATCCTTATATAAATTCCAAAAAAAATACATAGAAATATACCTACGGATCTCACTAATGTTTTATCATCCACATTTCCAAAGGTTGACTAAAATTCAATTTCATAAAAACTATAGTCACTTAGGCTGGACATTCATGGCTATTACTTTTTTAGTTGAATATTCCATACATTAAAAAAAATACCTTCCCAAGGAAAATAATAGTTTAGTGTCTTTGGAAGCATGGAATCAAAATACTCAATCCCAATTAATGGTATTCAACCTCTATCATAATGATCTCCACGTTTAATAGTTCTACCTATGAACTTTTTTCAAAACATGTGGAAAGGAAACATATGGAAGGGGTGAGTTTAGAAGCCCAGTAAGCTTAAATAAAGGAAATGTGTAATCATAACATTTAAAAAAGGGTATGGAATTTTGAAATAACATTAAAATATCATATAATGAATTGCAGAGATCCTAATAAATATTAAAAGTTCATAATTCATGAATAATAATAATATAAGAAATATAATCCATGAAATAATTACATAGGAATACAATGTGGAATTGTGGAAAATACATAAGAATATAAAAACCCAATTTCAAGGAGGCTACCCACGGTCATTGTAACATGTTAGGTTCGGGTTTGTCACCTAGGTACCTACTTCAATATTGGAATTCCCTCCCTTGTACCCACTTTTTTTGGGCTTGGGATATCCTCCTTTGTAGAAACTAGTTTTATTCTTCATATGTCCTCCCATATACCCTCTGGATTCGGACATGGGATGTCCACCCACATATCCTCTTGTTTCGGGCATGGGATGTACTCTTGTATAACCTCTAATTTCGTGATTGGGTTTTCCTCCTGTGTACCCTCTTGTTTGAGGCTAGGGATGCCTTCCCGTGTACCATTTGAGCTCATAAAACATTTATCATTACCCAGTGCATTGGTTGGAGATATAGGTCCCACATGTTATATAAGGAAATCATATATTGATATGCCACAAAACATACATCACATCATAACCTAGAAAATATATAGATTCTATAAACCATAAATAATAAACCATGAAATGAAAAGGGCATCATTAACATTTCATCACATCATAACCTTTGACCATGAGATAAGTCTCATAATAACTTCACCAAATCATAACTTGTGAAAAGAAGTAGGATTCAAAAAAATATAAATCAAGTATGATAAATGGGTTTCATAATCATCAGGACATTAAATAATGAATCAGTCAGAGAAATAATATGATGAAACATTTTGATCATTTTCTAGAATGGATTGACTATTATCAACAGATGACATCTTAGATGGAAACTAATTGTGAAATATCTTCTAAAAACCATTCTTGAAAAAAATATCATAACTTCTTTGAAAAAATAATTTTAAGAAAAGAAATTTTAAAAATCATTTCCTTCTAAACTACTTTGATAAATTTTAAAGAAGTATAGAAATCATTTTGAAATACAATTTCCTTGAAAAGTTCTGAAACAAACATGAATTTTTTTTGAAAACCCTTTATTTTGAAAATATATAAAATAAGGTTCAAAAAATTTTAAAAACCATTTTAATTGAAGAAACATTTAAAAAAATATAAATAAATACTTAAAAATTTATAAAAACCATTTCATTAATGATACTTTGATAACTTATAATGAAATATTGAAAACATTTTAGAAACCATTCATTTGTAAAAAAATGTTAAAACATATAATGTAGTCTTCTAAATGAGAAAAAAATTGAGGAAAATTTTCCATGGAAATTATCATTATGTATCATTTGAAAACATTTTTTAAAACAATTTGGAATATACAGTTTTGACATAAAATAGACTTCTGACCGAAGAAAGAGATACTATTAGATTTTTTTATTTTTTTAATAATACATAGTAAGATAGAGTGAAACAAATGGTACTAATACAATTATATATATTGAATAAACATAATTTAATGAATATAATGAGTGTTTATGAGATATTAGTCAAAATATTTCATCAAAACAAGAAATATAATTAACAATCTTGAAATGTGATGAGATTATTTCAATAAACTCTTACCAGATGGTTAAATGAGATCATACTATTAATGAATGAAAATTAAATTACATGAAACATAAAATATCATTAAATTAATTAAATTCATTATATAACATGTGAATTGGAATCATTAATATCTCACTAAAGAACATAGTTTCATAATAAACCATGTGTCTCAAAGAAGGAAATTTGAGACAAAACTTCTTTACCAATTTGGTTACTTATAAAACATGAACCCATGAAATAAAGATAATACAATAGATATTTAAATACCCATAAAATTAATCCTAATAATCATAGAATATATACATTGGTATTATAGAATCTACCTAAAAGGAATGGGTGGTGAATAAAGCTTGTATCTCACAAAAATAAAAATTTAGATGAAATTCCCCTACTATATGTCTTGACAATCATCGTACTCATTCAAACCACATATATAATAAATATAATAATTTTTTACATATTTTATAGGACCAAATTATTATACCCATTACTATACATTATTTTATTATGTTTTTATATTAACCTATTGTTAATGATTCTATGTTAAGGTTTCATTTTGGGTAATATACCCTTTTTTCACATATGTCTTAATTTGTTACATATTTGTTCCTTATATTTATATCATGATTTACAGAATTTAAACCGTAATTTAAATATAATTTATATTCATTATATTTATATTATAAAAATCCTGTGAATCTAGACGTATGAATCATAATAAACCATTCATGGAGAGGGTATGCTGCACGTATGCATGTGCTCTATTTCCTTTAATTGTCTTGTCGAAAAAAATAAAGTTAAATATATATATGTATATATATATTTTTAATGTATATTTTTTAAATAATATAAATATTATATATTCACTAACACCATCCTTAATTCATTCAATATATTGAACTAATGAATCTCATTTCTTTGAGGGGGTGGTAGTCCACCATTCCTCCAACAAAATTATCATATTTACACCATAAGGAAAGAAAACAAGATATCTTTTGTAAAAAGAATAAATAAGAATATAGAAATAATAATAATAATATATGAAATATATAAATAGATTTTCATTCATAATTTAGAACATGAGAGGCAGTAAATGAAAAATTAACAATCATAGTTTAGTGATGCGGTAGTTCACCGTACACATAAACAATTTTTTCATTATCTATTATATGGATGACTGTGTTTTTTTAGGACAAACAATTATTTTAAAAAAATGATAGTATATTTCATATACTGTTTTTTATCTTATCATTGAATAAAGAGAGTGTAGTGGTGAAGATGGAAATTAAAATAATAGTTCTTGAGGAAAGACATTACCTCTTAATGGAGTAACTCCTGTTGGTTCGTGCCAAAATAATTCATTAGATTTATTTATGAAAAAACTATATGATTATATGAGTACTGGTGGTATTTTTTTATTTGTAATGGGTAAATCATATATGAACCTATGTGGTTTTAGAGGTGTGAGGAAGTGGGAGAAACAATGGCCTTTTATAGGGAAGGAAAATGAATCACTTGGAATTTTTGAAAATAAGTTATGTGTACACTAGTTATTATCTAAATAAAAGTCATAAAAAAAATATAATGGAATTTTTATGGCCAAAATATGGCCATAAATTAGTTTTTGGAAATTTTTAACTTTCATTTGGGCCCATAAGATTAAGGTTTAGTCCCTAATTATACTTAATTTAACCATAAACAATGTGATTATTTTTAATCACTTTTACTAATATTTTTGGTCAAAAGTTATCATGATATATTTAGACACTAAATATTATACTGATTAAATATAGTATTTATGTTTTTTAAAATTCACTCTATATAAAAAAATAAAGATTAATGCTAATACTACAGATGGGATGAAATAATTGGTTTTTAAAGTAGTAAAATGTTCAAACATTTTTTATGTTTTCTATTTTCTATTTCAAAGTGAAACTTATTATAATGAAAAAAAATTATTAATAGATATATAATTTATTTAATATAACCTTTAAAAAAATAATATATAATTTAACATTAATAATAATTTAACTGAAAATGAATTTATTAACTAAAATGCATTATTTTTTACTATTTCACATGATCCTCCCCCCAATTGGTGAAGACTATTTAAGTGCATCCATGAGACCTAGGATTACATATTGGTGGAGGAATATATTTTTATTACTATATAAGTATTTTATTGGTAATTTATTAATACTATAGCATGCATTGTAGTAGATACTGTAGCAGTTACTATAGTAGGTACTGTAGATGGTACAGTTCAGTAATATTGATGCCCGAACAATTCACCCCCGGGAAACCAGTTTGGTCCTTGAGTCCTGTAGACCTTCAATAAACTCTTTAATTCAGCTTTTTAAGGCTTTAGGGCCACCTTGTGTCCTTTGAGACAACTCAAGGGCTTCAGGACACCTCATGGCCTTCGAGCTACATGATGTGTAGACACAAACTAGAAGGATTCTATATGGAACAAGCTCTAAAGAAGGGTATAGAGTGAGGCACATTCATTAAAGAATATCAATAAATTTTAGAAGAATGAAGGGGTATAGAAACTTCCATCAGTATTAGGCATGTGAATCTCTGCATAGGGAACTTTCCGAACATCCATGTAGATGTGGGGAGGAGGTCACGACGTAGAAGCTGGGGAGGGGCAGTTTCAAGTAGTCATAGTCTAGGATAAATTTTTCTATGACCGTCAGATCCTATGATGTCGAGAAACTTATAATCCATTTAAGGGTTATGTTTCAA
Organism: Viscum album; assembly: GCA_963277665.1. NCBI lineage: Eukaryota > Viridiplantae > Streptophyta > Magnoliopsida > Santalales > Viscaceae > Viscum > Viscum album. The sequence goes on from OY728121.1 coordinate 538,971,010, forward strand.
CCCTTAAAATGGGTATTATAAAAAATGATGAAAAATTGAAGGTCATCGGGCCATTCAGGCATGCAATATTTTCCACTATTCATCAAAAAATGACGTTTCTTAGAAATTTCCAAATAATTCACTCTAAGCTAATTTAGGAAATCTAAATTAAAAAATTAATTATAATTTATTAAATTAAATTTCTAGATGTGTGAAAAATTAATTTTTTTCACTCTTCACAGAAGGAAATTAATACTAGTTCATTAGAAATAATAGTCTTTTTAAACATATAAAGAATAAACAAAAAAAATATATTTTTTATTTTCAATATGTTTAATTTATATAAATCCATTATAAATAAAATTTAAAATTTATTTATTACTATTCTTATTACAATTTATTAACATATAGGTTATAACTAACTTGTTTAACTAATTATAACAATAAAATTATGTTTTATAGAAACTCGGTATTGCATGTAATGTATTCCAAGTGGGTGTTGCGTGTAGCACTTTCCATGTATGTGTTTCATGTATCATTAGAGAAGTTGGGTCCATGTGAAACCAATTTTTGACTTAGTTTTTAATATATATATATATATATATATATATATATATCCATTTCAACTTTCATGTGAAATGAAAAATACAAAAAAGATAGATTTATCCAAAAAATATATTTCATAAAATCTCAGGGTGTTACAAATACACTAGTTCTTATTAAGCACTACCTTTATAAACCCTCCAATAACTCCATTATCTCCCACATCTGTATGATTTAACCAGATGTGATATCATGGATATTGATATATTCTTGTTGGAATTGTATGTTGAAAAAAAAATCATTCAATTGGTAGGTAAGCTTGGTACATATTGAGGGAAGAGGTCCTTTTGCTCATCCAACACCGTAGCAAAACTAAATTCTCATGGAAACAAGTACTCTGATTTCTTTCTATCCAATTGAGATAAAATATAATGTATCCTCCTACACTGGAGTTCATACTAATTTTCTATTTGATTCCTTTACACTAAGAAAGAAAATCCCACCTCACTGACATTAGTATACATAAACCATCACTAGTAATTGTCAAATAGGCATGTATAGTGGGAAACTAGTCTATACCAAGGAAATAATTTAGGATCTCACTGCCATTATAGAAGTATTAAAAATGGGGATCTCTCTTATCCTAGATAAGGTAACAATGTTAGTTAAATTGTGTGATTAATTATACTCTTTATTCGATCCTCGAATACATGGGTCGATAAAAAAAGGATCAATATGTATTTATTGGTGTCAAATAGGGGATATGTTTTTGGAAATTTAGATTGGAACTGTGTAAAAAAAGTAGCTATGGAAGAGAAGAAATACTTCATACCATGAACTATATTTGAATCTTCTTATCACAAGATATTTCTATTTAAGAAAAAATTCCCTTTATTGTTTTTCCTCCAAAAATAGGGTTCACATAAACAAAATATCACATCAAACTATGTCAAACATTCATATTATTGGAACTAATTATCCACACATCAACATTATCCTCGTTAGTTGTCACTAACACATCCATACAGTTTTTGGATCACACCACAGGGATGAATCATGGTGTAGAAATTGTCCCTCTCCCATGTGTTCCAAAATCCATGGAAAAAATCACCGATGTAGGGATCTAGAAACACCTTTGATAACATTGGGTATGTCACACTACTAGGGACACCACCCAAAGGTGTCATAACCAAGTGGGACACTCAAACCACAAGCAAAAAAATGTCCCAAACCACTTAAGAATGGGGTCTAGATCACTACAATTACTAGGTGATATCTATCTTTACAACTCATGAATCATAGTACGAAAAAGATTTTCATCCTCTAATACCACTTAAACTGACTATAGGATGACATGATGAGGTGAATCGAACAGAATTACTAGAGCTAGTTCATCATTTCTTATAAAAGTGTTGCGATATCTCTATCTATCCACACTGAGGATACACCACCTATACAGATCCACATACTGAATCCTCATCACTAGTAGGATCATTACAATAATACATCTAGATAAATCTATATGAATTCCATCATGGATACGTCTAGAAATATCCTTAGTGACCATGGGTCAGAATATTATATATGGGAAAATGATTGAATCATGTACATGGAACCACAACCCATTCCTATGTGATGAGTGTACCCATATTTTTCCTACAACTAGTACCTAAATGTTCCATGTAAGAAACCATGTTATCAATGTCCTAGTTAATGGATACATTGGATGATACACTTATTTTGAGTTCCATGGATTGAAAAATGAACTCAAAAAACATTAACACTGTTTCCCTAATTCCAAAAAAAACCTCAAAACTAGAAAATATCCAAACTCTCATCCTAATATAACATCCTTAGATACCATTCAGTCACAACCGGAACCACTGGGTCCACATTTCTAGTGGTAAAATTATAATGAACCCCTAATCCAACATCCAATAGGCTAGGGGATGGATGTTTGAACTGAGTAGGAATATCAGACACACGGTAGGCCTTATAATAATGTTTTGGTACTCATGCATGTATCTATATAATCCAATAAAATTAATAATGGTAATCAACACGTACTTTAAATGAATTCATAATATATATCCCATATAAAATTTCCAAAATAATTATAATATAATTATAGCGTTCGAAATAAAATCCCACCAAATGTGAAAAAGTTGTCAACATGGTGATAATTGTGGGAAATCTATGCAAAAGAAACTACTAGATCCATCTGAGGTTTTTATTTCATAGATGATCTCCAATTGTGCTCCACCTATACTGATCCACCACTGATTCCAATGAAAATACTATTTTCAACATATGACATGACATGTATGGGATGATCCCATGAATGGGTGTGTATATACAAACGTACTAGGATACAATGAAATCACCAAAAATAAATCATTAAGAGTGTATTCATCTCATACCCATGATTTCTCATCGATAAAGATACGAGACAAACAAATTATATAATTAAAATAACACATAAATTATCAAGATAAACACAATGTATCAAGGTGTGTTCATGAACTTAGTAATACACTAGAAATACAATAAAGGAACAATGGTAACCCTCATCTATACGAACTCACCACTCAAACCTTACCATACCTAATGGAAGTCAGTTAATTGATCACACTGATAAAGTCTAACCATGATCGAGTGAACTAAGAAGCACCAACAGAGAAACACACTCGACCATATGAAACCTCATCAAAAGATATCATATGTCAATAAAGAGATAAGGGGTAACACCCAGTACCAATGTTATATACCTAACCCTAACTAGAATAACCTACTATGTTTGGGATTGTACAACCACATATATCGGAAAATAATATTCGTTAAAACCCACATAGTGAAGATTAAGAAATGATCGTTTATCACACCCTATTTCACATATAGGGATTCTAAAACTCTATCTAATCATAATCTCGTAGATGGGATTAGATCCTAGTAAAAGAATATGATTCCTCATGGTACTATCAGAGAGATGGAACAAGGTAATGTACCAACAATAAAATAATCATAGGGAATACACCAACGCTCATGAAAGAGACTAAATAAGAAGAACAAGGTCACAAGCCTTCCCTTCTATGAGTATAGGGAGTTTCCCCTAGGGTAAACGGTGTGCCTCACTAAGTCTAGCGCTATATGTGTCTCCCTAAATCACATGACATGTATTTTCATAAATATAAATAATATTATTTAAAATAAAATGTATGTAGATATTTTTTTGGAACTAAGGATGATGCACAATGTAGCCCATATACTATATCTCATTCTCATGTTGTTAAGGAATTCCCATATACACTAACAGTTTGAAGTACTCTTTTATGTACATGACATGATCCCCATCACACACTGCATGTGAGATCACAAGGTCTCCTGGGAATGTACTCCTTGTACACACTATATATTTTCAAAGAGTTACATGATGTGTAGTCAGGATCATATGGAATATATTTCCATAAGTATTTTTGGCTATTTACTCCTAGTACATACTGAGATGATAGACTATGGGTCACACAATATGTGATTAAATCACACAGTGTGTAAGTAAATTATTGGGTGAGTGCTATCTAACTAAAAATATAAACCATAAACACTACTCATGGGTCCAACATTGTGTGTTTTCTTCTGAACTAAATGATGTTTAGATTGAATTTTTTTTTAATACAAGATACATCACAGAACATCTTATAAACTTCCTTTATTTCCTCAAATTCTACCATGAATCAAACCTCAACACCCATATCTAAGTTAGCTAGCCTATACGACTATCAAGAAGTTAGATTCTAATCATTTTTCATTAGATATTCCACCATTGTCACTATCTAGATTGAACATGGACAAACCCATGAATGAGCTGTCACATGCACCCCATTCAAGTCACCATTATCACTGTTGGCTAACTTTTGGCCATCAAATCTAATCACGGGTTATCTTAATATCATCACACTTCCCAACCACTGAAATAAATGAAATTTTGATCCAATATCTGAAACCAATCATCAATCCTCATCCTGTACCATAATCATATCATCGATCTCAATATCCAACAAATAGTAACTTTCCACTTCCCCAAATATCTATTATGGAATAATGGTTTTGTGTGTATTTTTCATACAACAATCTAAACAGTATGCTGACGATGATTACACGATGAACGGGGAGAAAAAATAACACAAAAATTCAAGAGGAATGAACCATGCCCATTTTAAGTGTTATAATTAATTAATTTCCATTATAATTCAGAATAAAGAAAAAAATGAATTGAACACTAATCCAAAAATACAAATTCCCAATTCCAATAACAATAAAACCCCACTCACAATGAATAATAGAACTTAATAAGTCCATCTATTAGGGGAATTATTTTCATATTTATCAATTTATATAAAATGTTTCTAACCATTGAATAAGAAACAAAATTCCACAGGTCTAAATAGAATCTAGATGAATAAAATTTTCACATTGTAGTCATTGGAAATATGCACAGGATCCGACATGAATGAAAATTTCAAAAACCATGACCGATTATTAATCATTCAAGAATCCTCCTCAAACTACCCTCTCTCAATATATAATTTTTTTTGTGGTGAACTGTTGGTATTTTCCATTAGAAAATTTATATAATAGATGGTTTAGGTTCAGGGATAGTAATAAAAAATAAAAAAATATAGTAATTTAAATATTTTTTATTTCACCCTTGATGATGCTCAAGTCAAATACGTGAAACAGAAAAATATTATGTCACTACATTGGTAAAACCCACATTCCAAAATTAATTGTTGTAACTGATTTATAATCTAACACCCATTCATGATTTACACTATTATTTTAGAAAAAAATATCTTTGATAAGTCAATTTTTTTAATATTTTGAATATAACTACACTAAGGCTATCTTGGCCCCAAAATTGTGTTCTTACTTAGTTCATTTCTTCAAAAATATTCATTAAATTAATCCAAATTCTAACATGAAAAAATTATATTCGTTACTCGTTATATAGATTCTTTTGTAAATATATGATATCAAAAATATAAAAACTTTTTATATAAACTATTCATAAATATTCTATTATGTTCCAAAGTATCACATTTTAATTATTTAAACATTAATCATATCAATTATCAAAAATCGATTCTATAAGGATCTAATATTTAAAAAAACCTTTTAATTTGAATTTATCAAATTATTAATTTTTAACAATTCATGATTCAATAAAAAAATTATATTTAATTCTTATTTTATAATTTTTAAAACATTTATAAATTACATTATAATATATATATATATATATATATAAACCATTTTATTCCAATAATAAGTCATCTATTATAATTTCAAATTAATTTAATATTTAAAACTAATAATATAGATATCTATTTTATAAATGCTTCACAAATATTGAAATAATTATATATAAATTAATTATACTAATAATTAAATATTTTGGTTTGATGATATACTTTTAGGGAAAAGTGGGAAACCAATAAAGATAATAATACAAAAATGGAAAAAATTAATTGATATAACCAATTCATTCAAATAAATTTTATAATAATTGGAAAGGTTTTGCCTATAATGAAACCATTCAATGGATGTAACCTTCACATATGGATTATGGTTGATGTGCTCCTCTAAATTGAAGTCCATCTTGGACATGGTCTACACGCGATCCTATATGATTTTTCCCCTTGAGGAATCCAAATGTAAAGATACAATTCTATTTATCTTTCAAATTATATTTTTCTTCATTAAGAAACACTTGGAGAGGTCTTTCTAAAATTCAATGACTATCCACATTTAAGATATTGATCAGGGTAGACACCTCTAGCTTATCCTCTATAGAGTGGAAGATAATATCATGGACTATTGAACTATCATCCTCTACCCTATCCGAAACCTTCAGAACACTACCATTCAAGGCTAGCTTGGGGTATAGTGAAAAATCATTATTAGGAAAAAAATTCATCTGAGGTTCTTGATCCATAATCGTACCACCATAGTCCTCCTCAACATTATCACTGTAATTTGAAACATTTTTTCTGGACTTACCATGTTTCTATGTAACATATTATTCATGTGATGAGTCACCTGGATGAGGCTCTTTCCCATGTTTCTTTTAATCACCTTAGAATCGGGTAACCATGATTTTTGGAAATTTTGAGTTGTCCATTAGGAGCCTTTTTTGTCTTCTCCTTGTTAACTGATATGTTTCAAATAATGTGGTTGCATTTTTTTCCATTTCATGAACCCTCCACAACAATCCTATTTGTGTGTGAGTCTAGTTAACAATCTATCATTGTTTGGGAGTCAGTTTCCATGTCCCTTAGTTCATTATTCTCAAAGGGAATTGTACCAACATGCTTCCTTTTCAAACTTAGAATATATGTTTTCTAACCTTCTAGATCCAAATTTCACTTATCATAGACATTCAGTAACAAGTTGCAGATCTAGATTTTAATTGTGATGGAGGTAATATACTGGCTATAATAACATAGTCTCAGATAATCTCCACCATTCATCCTTGAAAAAACATGAACTGGATAGATATGGGGATAAAATCAGTTAGAGATTTACTAAGAAAACCTAGATAAAATCGGATTGAATGGGATCCCTTGGCCCATTGGCCTTTCTTCATTCCATTATAGATTATATAAAGGAGGGGGACCCACCCGAAACCCCCAAGTCATGTAATAACAATGTGTGATCCCCCAAATCAAGTATCAATTAAAAAATATGTCTGAAACCATTGTATTGGGATATAATGGAACCAAATTCTTTGGAAGAAATTCGACATTAGTCTCTTATCTATATTAAAAAATATCAATTGAGGGGGATTTGAGAGAATAATTCACATTAAAATAAATATTAGGGATGACCACCCTTTGAATATCCCTACCACCGCGTCAACATGAAGAGAACATATAACCAAGACTATCGCAAGAGGGAAAAAATTCCTACCAAGACTAAAAGATCACAGAAAATATTTAGCAAACATTCTTCCCAACCATGATCGATATCCAATATCCAAGGGGTTTAGATAAATCGACCTTGACATTCATATAAAGAGAAATAAGGTGAAAGACAGAATATGTTCTATTATCCGAGCATAAAAACCTTCCATCCATATTTTCGAGAATATATATAATTAATGGGTTTTGAAAGGGAAGATGAATTTTTGGGAATCTTTACCATAGATCTATTTTTTAATCATCCCTCTTAATATGGATTTCATATGACCATCAAAATAGATAGAAATTATACTCGTCGCATGTTAGAGGAGCTCTTAACCAAACCATGATCAGATCCTACATCAATGATAATCATACCATAATTTATTTCTTAAAGATAATTTTGATAGTCACCGACTAATATAATACCCAATAACCAAAAAAAAACTCTGTTTAAGGAGTCATTTGACTTATGGTGAGAGATGAAGAGATCCAAAGAGTTCAGGTTCAAGAGAGATAAACCTACCAAGAAGTCTAAGGTCAAAATCTTGAGATTTGAAAAATCATAAAAGAGAATGAGGACGTTAGGGAATAGATCAATTAAAGGTAATTTAAGGAGGGAATATGGATTTTAGAATGGTATAATTATATGAGGATGTTCCCTAGGGGAATGCAGAGGAATACGCCTCCCTTGGATGAGGGAGGGGCTGAGGCGGTGGACATCACCACTTAGGGTATCCGAAAAACGCCGAAGACCGAGAGATGCACATCAGTTTTATAATATATTTTTTTTTGAATTAATTTATAAACACATTTATAAATTATATTAACATTATTAGAGAAAATTTCAAAAATTTATAGAAATTTTTTAAATTATAAACATCCATTTATTATTTAATATTTCCGGAAAAAACAACAATGATCACATATTTGATGATATCATTTATATCATAAAATCATATAGTCTATGACATATATCCTATTTTAAATTTTATATTTATAGATAAGTAATGGATTATCCTAGTGTTATTAATCAACCAAAATTATACACAGGAACTATTTTAAGTAGTGATATCACCATTGGTTTGATACTGCACATATTTTACGATATGGAATATTATGGTTGAATTATATGATGCTCTATTTTAATTATACATTAACATTATAAGTCAGTGAAATCATATACTATGTCTGTACATATACACACTTGGTATATTTAAATAAAAATAACTACATTTTGCCACTTATTTTGATATGCATTATCATACCAATCAATATTATCATAACTTCAACTGCACATACCAAACAAATTAACCATAGTTCATTATGAATATCACTTGTTATGATATAATATATCATAATGAATTCCATAGTCTAAATTCCATGCCTTTTTCAATGAAAGGTATTACGATACATAATATGACAAGAAAATTTCATTATTTTAAAACATGATAATGAGAATCAAGAAGCATGGTAGGCATTGATACTACCAATGGTTTTATAATGATAAAATAACACTTATGAAATATATTTTAAAAAATATAAACCAGAAACATAAGATCAATATTCTATGAAAAATAAAAAATATGTATAAAATAATAATGAATATGTATATTTCACCGTATATGGTTGAACTAAATTCCTCATTCACATTTTTTGATGAAAATTATTTTAGAATAACCATGTATCTCTTCCAAAAATTATTTATACACCGGCTTATATTAATAAATAAGAGAATGGGTTATATTGTTGAAAAATCCTTCGGTATAATAGTACCACTTAATGGAAATGGTAAAAGGTTGAATGATGATTTGGAAGAAAATACATGAGGCGTGGGAAATCATATGAATCCATCCAAATTTCTACTTTATCCATATATATCCATGGATTAATTTCATAACATATCTATATTATTTCTTTAATGTTATAAAACATATGAATAATGATACAATTACACCTTATAAACAATTAGATCATATAGTCTTCTTGAATGGCCCATGAAGTAAACTGTTACAATTAATTATATCTACTGTGGAATATTTCTAGACAATAACTCTTAATGTTTTCATTATATACCTCAATTGTAAGATACCTAATGAACTGAATATTATGATTCCATTTATTATAACACTTATAATATGATCCTATAATATAGATAAATCCATTTCTAGGATTTATACATTGTACTAGAAAAATATCACTATATTATAAAAATGGATATACCAAAAAGGATAATATATGATTTTTATTCATTGAGTTTCATAAAATATTATATCCTTTCGATCTTATTAATGGATAATGCCTAAAATATGTCTTGAATATATTGTATTTAAAGAATATCTCATTCATATTTAACCTCATTCTCTTTCAAATGAAATTTAACATCCTAAAATCAGTTAGAACAATTTGATAACTGAAATTGAAGATGGTTTTATTCCAAGATGTATCTAATTCAAAAAAATGACCTCTCATTTTTGGGGTGAACTTAAGAAAACTTTAGAAACATCATGATTTAGGTCTAAAACATGAATTAATATCCACTGATCCTTAACATTAATTTCCCTAACTATTAGACTACGCATTTTATTTAGTGATAGATATAACTTTTACCATATCATTATTTACTCAACTTATATGAATTCTCAATTATCTAATAAGTCCATAATCAATAAAAAATAAGGTTTAAAGGAGAGACACCATTGATGATAGTAAATTTTGTCAAAAAATTAGGATAACCAATCTGTCCCTAGAATATCATCATAGACATAAGTTGTTGGGTGAAAAAATAAAAAGTATGACCATAATTATTTACAATGATAGCACAAGAAAGAACACTATTACAATATTTTTTTTTGACCTACCAAATGAATATCACAGATCATTAACATTGAAGACCTCTCCACTTTTATTCCTAAGCTTGAATATGACTTCACATATTTAAATGAATATGATGTATTAAGGTAAAATAATGTAAAATTTTCTATATAAGATATTAAAATATTAACTATATGAATTTTCCAATTTAATAATACAGATATAACGAGGTGTATTTTGATTTAATTTTAGTTATTATTTTAGAATATTAGTATTTTTTGACTATATATGTTCTTAGGGGAGGTCAATGGTTAAAATTTTGTGAAATAATATCAATTATAAAAAATATAATAGTTTAAAAATTCCACTAGATACTTGAGGTCATTGTATTTTGTACTTGATTGTTGGATATTAAGGGAGAATTTTAACAGGTAGTAAATAAACTACTAAATGGACCTAATCTAGGTATTTGGTGGCCACCAAGAATAAGATGATGATTCATTGTTTACCAAATGGCGTCAATGTTGTTATTTTTTTTTAATTTAAGGTATTTTTTTATAATATCACGACTCTTCCCCTTGGTAGTCGACATTACCCTAAATACCTTCTTTCACATTTTCATTGATATAGACTTTATTTCTCTTATATATGAAAAAATATTGTATCATTCATTATTTTCAATCACAATAAATAATTTACCCATCCTAATATGTTTGGTTTATCCTTTTACATAACTCTTCCTCAACTAGTATCCTTGAATTGGATGTCTTTATTTAATTTTTTTTCTAGCAACTGAGGCCAAATCACATAAGGATATTCAATAAGAATGCACCTAGAAATATCAGGTAGGTGGTCCTTAAAAAATTTATTTCCATGTATATGATATTAATATATTTTTAATATTTTGGAGTAAGAGATTAAATGTTGATTATAATGCCCAAATGAATCATGTAGAGACATTTATGATTTGCTGGAGGTGAATAAATGAATCCAAATTTTATTGGGATTTAATGTTTTCATTATTTTCAACTCTATCACAGAAACCTATAAACATGTTAATAGGAATGAAAAAAATATACACACTCAAACAGTAACCAATAATGATGTAATTAAGTAATAATGATAACACACATGATTTTTTAATGTCTACTGTTTAGAGTGAGAACCTACTCCTTTCCATGTGTGATCTTTTGATCAATTGGATCCTACTATCACAATTACGTTTCAATAAACAGAAGTTACATGATTATTTCAAACATTTGTATTTGGGAAGTATCATACACATTTTGGATATGATGTTTTTTATTGTAGAACCACAATTTCATTAATGATAATATTTATACAAGAACCACCAGTTCTTCCGTGATTAATCCATCACGCTTTTTAGACATGATTTCCCATCTACTCTAGATATATTTTCATCCACTAATGGCCTTTTTTCTTAACAATAGGTCTTAAAATAACAATTAATGGACAATTTAAATTACATTATGTTAGGTCTATAAGACCTCTCCATTCCTTAAGCTTTTATTTTGAAAATCACAAACACCTTCTTCATAAATATATTTTACTTACTCTTCAATATATTTCCTTACACTTATATAAATTTACATATAACCAATATTTCTATAGAATTTTGAGTTTAATATTTTTTTATTATGGTTTTTAGAAATATATATTTCCATTCCAGAAATGTTCCTATGCTTTCAAGATTTGGTTCATGGTTATACCATACCAGAATTCCTTGTGACACCGTTTCCCATTCTCTGTTTTCACTACGATACTGATTTCCATCTTGAATGAAATCATATATCATTTTTTCCTTATACATAGATTTCCAATATTTAGGTTTTCTAATTCTATTAAACTCTAACTTATTAGTTATCGGAACAATAGTTCCTTAAGAAATATTTGACATACCAATACCAGAAATCCCAATACAAGATTTCTTATACTGAGATTTTCTATACCAAAAATTTTATTTTCATACATATTTTAATACGGATGTTTTCAAAGCCTAAATTTCTACCAGAAATTTCCATTCCCCATTTATAAATAATATTTTCTTAATAAAATATATGATAGAGACTATGATACTGTTTCTTATGATCCCATTACAGGAGAATAAGAAACTGGTACTGAGAATTTCCTTATACACCATCTTCTATAATCTGATACCGGTTATATTCTGTCATGAAATAAATCATGATACTGGTACTAGAATTTATAAAACATAGTTTTCATAAAATATTTCCTTATTCTGTACTCGTACCAATTTTATGAAAATCCATTCAGAAATTTATAATTCCGGAATTTATTTTTCAATGATTTTTTTCATTATAATTATTAACTTTATAATTTCATTCAAATCATTTCAATTTTATCGTATTCCAAGTTCCTTACACTTAAGCTGTAAGATCATTATATTCACAGTTAGTTATATAAAATGATGTCGTTGTTTCTATTATAAACTAACCGTTGTATGTTTGCCACGTGTCCAGGTCCCTCCATGATTTAAGGAAATATGACCGTTGGAGTTGAACCGACTAGTAGATTTTGAAAGCTACTAATAGGAACTCACAAGATGAGATCTACACCAGTTAACATGTTTGCATTTTGGAGTTCATCTCTCTGAAAGTGAATTTCTCTAGACTGAGAGGCTCTTACAAACTCCCAAGCTTTGTGTAGAATGTTTGAACGACTTGTTCAAACTTTTCTTCATGCAGAATTGCTTTGTGAAGACTTAAGATTTCCTTAAAATCAGATACTTTGTGTTGTGAAGTCCGAGGTGCTGATTTCTATAAAAATTGAGTGCTTACAGGGATAACAATATAGATATCGATCTTTGGACTGAGGACTTACTTGGCTTTGGGTAATACATACTTTATTGTAAGTATGAACCAAGGGACCTTTATCCAAGGTTGTTGGATACCCTCCTCATTAGTTTGAAAGAATATTGTAAATATCCATTGCTTTGTAAATGTTAGGAAGTTTTCATTTTGTACAAACTTTATAACTTGTATCTATGAATGCAAGATATTCTATACGCCCTGTGTTAGAATAACTTTTTAATAAAATTTTCTTATCCTTTAGACTTAAAAACTTTTTATTCCTCTAAAAAGGTGAAATATTATTAGAGGTATTGCAAATTTTGTTTATACAAAATTTCATTAAGAAATATTTAATGTATAAAATTCACTCCCCTCTTGTATATTGTGCATATTTTGCCCTTTTGAGATCCTAATATTGATATAGAGTAAAATATCATATTCCATAGCAACATATCAATTGGTATCATAGCATTGGCTGAATCTAAATTAATCTATTGATTAGATTTAGAAGAGAAATCTTCTTCCTCTTCATATTTTCGAAATCATAATTTCGGACTCATGTGTCCGGACTCATATTTTTCTTAGACATTCCCTATTTCTTGTTTTTTCATGGACTTTACTATATTTCTTAAACGTTTTCTTTAAGAATTATAACTCCCCGACCAGAGAAGCCCAGAGTCGGTGCATTTTTACATATCATAGGCATGATCACAAAAGATCAAGTATCAAAAGACCAATTACTTTAGTAGACTTGGAAGTACTAGATACATTTATAAGGTTCACATTACATCATAAAATGGAAAACTACAACAACATTGTTTGAATAGAAAACAATGAGATCCCATAGACTCACCCTGTAGGTCAGTCATAATATATTTCTTCGCATCCTAGGAAAAATAAAACATACAAAGGGGCGAGCTTAGATGCTCAGTAATGATAACAATATAGCGGAATCATTCAAAAACAAGAAAAAACGTTTAAGGAAATATATAAGACTAAAACAAAAGAATTTTAAACTTTATCGTCAGCATAATATGGAAAATATAAAATCAAATAATGCCATTTACTTATTCACATGGATATTCTACTAGTCAGATGATCACATTCAATATCAATAGCCATTTTTAAAATGATGGAATGCATAATCCCAGAATTTCATAACCACACAGTCAAGGCCTTGTGCCAAGACTAAAAATATGATTTTGTCAAGGCCTTATGCGAATAAGCTAGTTTTCCTAATTAGACCTACCGATGCATCGAGGAGATTTAGCAGGCTCCACCTGTCACTTACTATGTCCAATGCATTCCTCATATGAAAAGGTTTAAAGGTAACATAAACATTCATATTGAAACTAGTATATGAAATATCAATACTTTATCCATAAACCATGAGTGGTATGAAATAAGACATCCACAATCAAACATATCAGAAAACCTTCTATTCTATAAATAAGTCTTGTATCATAATAAATCAACTTCAGACAAACTTAAAACTCGTCAATGGATGTTGACATAGTTGAAATCAAAATAATTTTAGAGATATATATCTTTCAATATTGAAATCATTTAAAAGTCATGTAATCATTAAAGAAAACATTTATTTTTTAAATTATTTTTATAAGCTTGTATGGGAAGCATTGACGATGTTATAATGGCAGAAAATAGCTGCACCTGTCGTATAAGTTAAAAAACATTCTTACCTTAATTTTGTTGAAAATGTCATAAAGTACCCTGTTTAGAAAACATTTGAAAGATTACATTAAAAAAATATAAGTTCAAATAAGGGAATAAATTACATTAACCCATCCTATATTAAATAGTTAAAATGTTTTGAAATACATTTTTAAGAATATGGATGTTGATGATAAAGAGGTCGCAGTAGATTCATTTGTAAAAACAACCTCGGATTATAAAGATATTGTGAAATTAACCCTTACCAATTTAGTATCTTATGAAACATAGACCCCATGAAAAAAGTATCATACAATGAAGATGTAAATACACATAAATTAAAGTTTATTACACAAATAATAAAATTATTGGTAGTACATACACCACAAAAAATGAAATAGTGGCAATATAGCATAAATCTCATGGGGAAAAGGTGTGAGATGAAAACCCATTACCTTGTACTTTTCCTTGGTCAAGGGTAGAACAACATCCTATATAAGGGTGAAATAATTTTAATTAAATTAGAAAATAATCATATGAATTAATATGATATCTTATATGATCTTTTAATATTGCATTGTCAATAATATTTTAGTATTATCATCGTTTCAGGTGTTAACTGATTCGTTATCCTTTATATGCTTGGTTACATAAGTAATGGTTGTTGTGGATATGATGTATCTTATTCATATTAAGAATGATATTAAGTATTCCAAAAATTTTTTTAATAATCTAATAAAAATTAGACTTGAATGAATGCGATGGGAAATGAATCTCATCGCGTTTCATGGAGATGATAATCCGTACATACGCACGAGCCACAATATCATTCTTTTTATATTAAAATAATATATAATTGGATTTTATATCATATATACGGAATAATTATCATGTTATATTTATTATCTATATCAATTATACATCATTATTATATCCATCCAAATAATAATGTATTCAATAACAATTACACCACGACGTGGAGACGGTAAGTTGTACGTACGCATGTATGGTGTCAAGTCATTCATAGGATGGATAGAATAATGAATATGGATGTACCATATTTATAATAACATCACATTATATATAATATTCTGGATTTATTATTTTATAATGGAAACAACAGAGAAAGAGGAAGTGGCAGAAGAAAATAACTTGAAAGAGGTGATGAATTATTTACCTCTTCTTCAGGTTCTTTCTTTTGATTTGATCAAAAGGGCACAATAGGTTGGCTTTATGACTAAAGGAAGGCCTCTAGGATGAAGGGAGGAAATTTTATAGGGTATATGGGTAGGGGTAGGATGATCCAAAAGGCTTTTAAGGTGTGAATTTGATAGAAGTGGGAGTACCCTTTTATAAAAGGGGTGAGGGGCAACTTAGGAAAAGCTAGAAATATTATTTTATAATAAATCATTTTCGTTTTATAATGGCTCAAAAATAAATTATCTAATTTGAAAGGTGGGGATGGGTCGAAAACCACTCAACCTGAAGGTTTTAGACAGTTTGGGTCAATATATAGTCTTTATCGTTTAGATTTAACTCTTAGTTAAATAGATTGACATTTACCATGTCTCTTTTTATTTTTATATTATATGGTTAATAAAATTACTATTAACATACAAGAGAACCCCAAGTAGTTCATTAATGATACACATATCATTATGTAATTCTCTTTGGCCGAGCCTCATATTTTTAAGAATAGAATATAAATTAATAATATAATATTTGTTTTGAAAACTCTTTTATGTCAATTTTGACACAATTTGGTATTTTGTTTTTTCTAAATTCATAACAACATTATTACTTAGAAAAAAATTCATATATCCAACAATAACATCATATATTGACCTATTAAATTAGTCTAATTCATAAAAATATTCAAATTACTATTATTTGGATATTTATAATATCAATTATTTTCATATATCATTAATTAGGTAATTACTGCATCATCATTGTTTCATAAATAAATTAAATTATTTAATGTCTAAAAAATATAATTAAAATACCATTATTTATGAAATATTTTTATATTTCTAATGATTATTTATAGTCGGATTTATCTAATGTGTAACCCTATATTAAAATCGTTTGGTTATTAAACATTGAATTTATCACTTTTAACTCTTCTTTGAATTAAATAATAAAAAATGTATTAGTCTAATCCATGTGGACTTAATGGATCATATTTTATACCTAATGTTGTTTTTTTTCGAATTAAACTTTCCCAATAGAATTAAAACATGTGTTAGGGTAATAAAAATATCATTTTTACCCTTAATTACCCTATTTACTTTTAACCGTGGAAAATAAAAGTAAACAATTACCATTCACAAAAAAATTATTTTCATCTTATTGAACCAAATTTTACATACTGAAATCAAACATATATCTCATATTTTTTAAATTCAACTCACAGATGTGGTAAAATTATGTTGTATGTAAATTTTCAAATTCTCCTAGGAGGTGGGTAAAAGAAGGTGAAAGGTTCAATAAAATTTTTATATATCTAAAATTATTATAGACTGGCTCCAATGAAATAAATTGAACATATATAGGTATTATGTATCTAATTTTACATAAAATAAATTTAAATAAATAAATAAATATTTAAATAAATATTCGGTTTTAAACTATAAATCATTGTTTTTTCACTATTCATCAAAAATTGAATGTTTTCAGAAAAATACAAAAAATTCACTCTAAGATGATTTTGATATTCCAAATCCAAAAAATAAAGTCCATTTTGAATGATAAAATTTATAAATTTTCAAAATGTGGTTATTACTATTTATAACGGCTAGTTTCTTTGGTTGTGGTGTGTTTGAACTCGATGTTGCGTACATCACACACTATTGTATTATTCAAAGAGAAACATACTGTTGATGTTTGGGGTGTTACATTCTCCCATCATTAAAATAATTTTTTCCTTGAATTTTCAAGAATATTACTGCATAAAAAGTCTCGTGTGGTTTTTCATCATAAGTTCCTCGGGTTCCCACATTGTCTCTTCTATCTTTTGGTTTTTTCCATTGAACTTTTACCAGACAAGTCATACAGTTTCTTAGCAATTGTTCTCTTGTATCAAGAACCTTGATAAGATCTTCTCAATAAGACAGATCGGGTTCCAGTTCTAATTCCCCATAGGTGGGTACATGCATTGGGTTAGGCCTGTATTTTCTCAATAGTGATACGTGGAATACATCGTGAATTTGGAGATACTAGGCTACATTTCCAAATTGTAAGCTACAACCTCAATTCGTTCAAAATCTTTGAAAGGTCCGATGTACCTGAGACTTAATTTTCCCTTCTTACCAAAAATTATAACACCCTTACATAGAAATACCTTCAAGAAAACATGATCTCTTACATGAAATTCCAAATCCTTACTTCGGTTATCAGCATTGCTCTTCTGCCTACAATGAGCTTCTTTGATGTGGGTTTGTATTATCTTCATCTGTTAAATTTTTTCCTCCACAAGTTCTGGGCCTAAGAGTTTTATTTCATGAACATCAACCCAACATGTTGGTGTGCGACATCTCTTTCCGTATAACACTTCATATGTTGCCATATGAATACTTGAATGGAACCAATTGTTATAGGAAAATTATACCAGAGGTCAATATTGATCCCACATACCTTGAAAGTCATGTGATAAAGATATCAACAAGTCTTCTAAGGTTTGAATAGTCTTTTCTGATTGTCCATTAGTTTGAGGGTGGTAGGCAGTGCTCAAACGAAGTTTAGTATTTGGGGATTTCAGAATTCATTTCCAGAATCTTGATGTAAAACATGGATCGTGATTAAAAACAATCGATAATGGTACTCCATTAAGTCTTACTACTTCATTAATATATAGTTTTTCTAAATGTTAAAGTGGTAAATCTTCTGTTATAGCAAGAAAATGTGCTGACTTGGTAAGAAGATCAATAATGACCGATATTGCATCGTTCCTTCTAGGAGTATTTGATAGCCCCATGAGAAAGTCCTTTGTGATACCATCCCATTTCCACTTAGGTATGGGAAGATGTTGCATGAATCCTCCAGTCTATTGTCTTCCAGCTTTCACTTGTTGGAAAACCATACATCTTGACACAAAATTAGAAATCTCCCCCTTCATGTTATCCCACCAAAAATGTTCCATCAAATCTTTATACATCTTAGTGCTACCAGGGTTTATAGAGAAATTGGAGCTATGAGCATCATCTATAAATTCATTTTTTCAAATCAGGTATATATGTATCAAAAAGTCTCTTCCAAAATTTCAAAATCCCATCTTCATATATAAAGTCAATCAATCTCCCTTCATTCACATCATTAATCTTATTTTGAGACTCTCCATCATCGGTTTGAGAACTCATTATCATTTCTAGTAAAGATGGTTTGGAAACCATTTGAAAAAAGTATTGATGTTACACCTTCCCTGGTTATCCCCATGTCCAACATTACTAGATCCTTGTATATAGGAACCTTTTCAACTCTCATATTGTTCAGAACTCTATGATCCTTTCCGCTCAAAGCATCTGCCACCTAATTTTCCTTCCCTAGGTGGCAGTGTATGGTGAAATCATAATCCTTGAGTAGTTCAAGCCATCTCATTTGCTTCATGTTGTGTTATTTATGTGAGAAAATATACTTCAAACTCTTGGTATCGGTATATATCTCACATTTTTCACCATAGAGCTAGTGTCTCCAAATCATCAAAGAAAATATTACTGATGCTAACTCAAGATCATGAGTGAGATAGTTTTGTTCATGAATTTTTAGCTTTCGTAATGCATAGGCAATAACTCTATTATTCCGCATAAGGACACAACCAAGTCCTTACTTTGAAGCATCAATATAAATAAAAAACCCATCATTCCCCGATGGTAGAGTCAATATAGGATCATTGAATAATCTTCTATTTAGTTCTTCAAAACATTATTCTCAATATTTTGTCCAAACAATTTTAACGCCTTTATGTGTGAGCTTGGTTAATTGGTCATCCAATCCGGAAAAATTATGGACAAAATTCCGAAAATAAACAACAAAACCAATAAAACTCCATACCTCAGTTATACTCGTCGGTGTTGTACATTCATGGATTGCTCTTGTCTTAGAAGGATCAACAGAGATTCTATCCTTAGAGATGATATGGCCACGAAAAGAAATCTCTTGAAGCCAGAATTCGCACTTTCTAAACCTCCCATATAATTCATGTCTTCTAAGAGTCTTTAGAATATTGTTCATGTGATTTTCATGATCTTCATGGCTTTTAGAGTATACCAAGATATCATCATTATATACCACTACAAAGTCATCAAGATATTCCTTGAAAACTCTATTCATTAGATCCATGAAGACAGAGGGTGTATTAGTCAATCCAAAAGGCATTAACGTAATCTCGTAAAGCCCGTACCTGGTTCGAAATGCTTTATTTTGAATTTATTTATTCTCCACACACAACTGATTATATCTAGATAGAAGCTCAATCTTTGACAAGTTATTGAGATCCATGAAGTTGGTCGAATAAATCATCAATGTGAGGTAGTGGATACTTGTTCCTTATTATTATTGCATTGATCTCACTATAGTCAATGCACAACCTCATAGATCCATCTTTCTTCTTAACAGAAAGATTAGGGGCTCTCCATGGAGAAACAATAGAGAAAATAGATCCATTATTTGTCAAATCCTCTAGTTTTTTCTTTAGTTCCACTAATTCCATAGTGTCCATTCTATAAGGGGTCTTTGATATTGGCCTTGATCCAGGAATTAAATCAACAGAAAACTCAATGTATCATTCTGGACGATGTATATGTAAATATTTTGGAAACACATCAACATATTCTTACACAATAGTTACATGATCTATTGGAACATTCTTTTACTCACCCACGGTTATTTCATTCTCTTCCTCCCCAATAATAAAATTTAGTTGAGCTACTGGGGGTGGATCTAGATAAGAATTAGGTGGTGACGATTCTTCTCTAAAGATATGGTGTTCTTTATCATCGTCATCAAAAATAGTATCCTTTTTTTCTTACATTAAATTTTTGTATCATTGTCTGAAATCCAATCCATACCAAGGATTATATCTAATTAAATCATGTGTATGATGGTGAGATCTACATATAAAGAACATTTATATGCCATAATGGGGAATGATTCACAAAACATTGATGCAATAATGCTTCCCTTATGAGTTTTTACTGACAACTCCCTTGTTAAATCAAATTGGAAATATCTAATTTTCTTAGAAAACTGGGAGGATATGAAACAATGCGATGATCAAAAATCAAATAAAGAATTGGATAAACTTGAGGAAACTATTAAAACACCTACCACTATAGCTTTTGGATATTCAACCTCTACAGTAGTGATAACATAATCTTGGCCATGATCCCTTGGCCTTTTTCTGAGGTATGTTCCCCTGACGCTTAGGACATTCATTCACATAATGCCCATGTTCTCTACAATAGTAGCATTCAACATTGACAACCACTTTCTTCCCCTTACAATCACGATGTTGGTGGCCTTTTTCACCACACTTGATATAGACTCCCATTCCTTTCTGGCTAGTATCGTGGTGTTTCTCCCCACATTTACTACAGGATGGATATTCAACTTTTCTATTTTCCCCATATTTCCATTTCCAGAGTGTTCAACAGATCTCTTCTTCTATTTCTTTGCTTTAATGTTGTAAGAATTATAGAATTCCTTTTCTGTATTGATAGCACATGAGACAATATCTTCATATGATGAGAAGGATTTTGAGACTTATGCTCGATAGAGAAATGGTTTTAACCCATCAAATAAACGATCAATCTTACTTCTTGGGTTCCATATATAATCTGCAGCGTGCCTCGCTAACCTTGTAAAGTTAGCTTCATACATTGTGACATTCTCATTCTCCTTTTTCCCTCAGACTTAGAAATTGTCTTTCCATATCCGCTCGATGGTCATGAGGAATATATTTTTCTAAGAAAATATTTTTAAACGCCCTCTATTCCATATTTGATACTTAATAATCATCCTTTGTGTTTTGAATCAATTACCACCATTGATCAACATCTCTAGTGACGCGGTAAACTTCCATGACTACTTTTTCTCTTCCTCTACTCCCCAATACATGTAATATTTTCGCTATAGAATTTATCCATTACTCGGCTTCTAGTGGATTTATACCCCCATTTAATAATGGTGGTTGTTGCGTCATGAAGCGATCTAACATTGATCCGCCACACTATGGATTAGGGTGCTTTATACGGATAAGCTTATTATTCATAACTTGAGTATGTTGTCCTAGTATGGTGATTAGCTGATCAGAACCAATTCCATCACCAGGTCCACTATAATTATCTTGAGTAGGAGGGAAATCCCAAAATGGAGTGAGTACATTGATATGGGTTCTATTCCTTCTACTAGGTTCCATTTCTAAATAATAGAATTAACTAGATTATTTTATGAATCGAAATACATAATTACAAACATGTAAAACACTTAACATAAATTGAACAGTTTATGGATATAATCCATAATCATAAAAAATTTCATTGAGGAAGTATATACTTCTAACCCTTCATAATGGATTGTAATGAAAATGAGAATTATCCTATGCAGATCCCCTGGGAGTGTCGTAGCTAAGAGTGCAACAAGGCCCGTTGTCATGCACCAGTTCCTGTTCAAGTCTATCTCATCAGAGTGTTTTCAGGTTTTACCCCTATGTATATCTGTGCCAGAGCTGCCTCTACCTTATCATATCTATACAAGGATTTATTTCGTAGAAAACTCCCAAAATCTCTAAAATACCAAAATTCTAGGAAATTATACTATACTAATCATCAATGTCTATCTTAGGGCTATGTGCTATAATCAGATTTTATCTAAATCTAGTTTACAAGGTTGGTACTAAAATTCATCTTATACCAACTGTAACGCCCCGACCCCAGAAGCCTAGAGTCAGTGCATTACTATGTATCATTGGCATGATAAAAAAAGAACAAGTCTTAAAAGACCGATTAGTTTAGAATCCTTGGAAGTACTAGATACATTCATAAGGTTGACATTACATACTAAAATAGAAATCTACAACAAGATTGTTTCTATAGAAAATAGTGAGATCCCATAAACTATCCTTGTAGGTTAGTCATAATATACAATTTTGCATCCAGGGAAAAATAAAACATAGAAAAGGGTGAGCTCAGATGCTCTGTAATGATAACAATATTACAAAAAATTTCATAAATAAGAATAAACATTTATAGATATTTATAAGAATAAAACAAAAGACTTTTAAACTTGAACTTCAGCATAATATGGCAAAGATAAAATAAAATAATTCAATTTACATATTCATATGGAAATTATACTGGTCAAATAATCACATTAAATATCAATAGCCACTTTCATAATTATGTAATAAATAATTCCAGACTTTTATAACAACATTGTCAACACCTTGTTCCAAGAATACAAATAAGCTTTTTTCAAGGCATTTTGCAAAGACACTAGTTTGTCTCATGAGACCTACTGATACATCGACGAGCTATAGAATGCTCCACCCTTCACTTACTATGTCCAATGCATTCCTGATATGAAAAGGTTTAAACATAACATAAACATTCGTATTGAAACTAGCATACAAAATGTCAATACTTTATCCATAAACCATGAATGGTATGAAATAACACATCTATAGTCAAACATATCACAAAAGCTTCTATACTATATGGAAATGTTTTATCATAATAAATCAACTTCAAACAAATATTAAATCCATCAAAGGATGATGACATAGATGAAATAAAAACATTTTCAGAGAAATATATCATTCTATTTTGAAATCATTTAAAAGTCTTGTAATTATAAAAGAAAACATTTTCTTTTGAAAATATTCGTATAAGCTTCTAAGGGAATCTTTGATGATGTTATAACAGTGGAAAATAGCAGCACCCGCCACATAAGTTAAAAAAACATTCTTACCTTAATTTTTTCGAAAGGGATATAAAGTACCTTGTTTGTAAAATGATGAAAAGATTACTTAAAAAATATTTAAGGATAAATAAGGGTATAAATTAATTTAACCCATTTTCTATTAAATACTAAAAATGTTTTGAAATAAATTTTTGAGAAACATGGATGTGGATGATAAAGAGGTCCCAGCAGATACTTACGTATAAACAACCTCAGATAATAAAGAGATTGTGAAATTAACACTTGAAATTTTTGGTATCATTCCAAACATACACCCCATGAGTGAAGTATCATAAAATTAAGATGTAAATAAACATAAATTAATGTGTATTACACAAAGAATAAAATTATGGGCAGTACATACACCAAAAAAAGGACATAGTGTTAATATAGCATGAATCTCATGGGAATAAGGAGTGAGATGAAAACCACTTACCCTGTAATTTTTCTTGGTCGAGGGTAGGTTATCCTCATGTATAATGGTGAAATAATTGTTATTAAATTATTCAAGAATAATATGCATTATTATGATATAATATATGATCTTTTAAAATTACTTTGTTAATAATATTTTAGTATTATCGTCGTTCGGGTGTTAACTGATTCGTTTTACATTATTTTATTTCTTACGTATGTAATGTTTGTTGTGGATATGATGTATCTTATTAATATTAATAATGATATTAAGTATTTAATCATTATTTATAATCATCTAATGGAAATTATTCTTGAATGGATACGATGGGGATTGATTCTCATCGTGTTTCATGGAGACGGTAATCCGTACGTACGCACGAGCGACAATATCATTCTTTTGATATTAAACTAATATAAAATTGGACGTTATATCATATATAAAGAATCATTATCATGTTATATTTATTATTTATAGAAAATTCACATTATTATTATACCCATCCAAATAATAATTTATTGGATAACAATTATAGCACGACGTGGAGATGAAAAGCCGTATGTATACACATATGGTGACATGTCATTCAAAGGATGGATAGCATAATTAATATGGTTGTAACATATTTATAATAACATCACAGTACATAGAATATAGTGGTTTTATTATTTTATAATGGAAACAACAAATAAATAGGAAGTGTAGAAGAAAGGAACTTGAAATAGGTGAAGAAATATTTACCTCTTTTTTCTAGTTCTTCCATTTCATTGGATCAAAAGGGCTCCATAGGGTAGATTTTGGACTAAATTAAGTCCTCTAGGATGAAGGGATGATTGTTTAGAGAGTATTTGCTTAGGGTTTGGACGAGCCAAAAGGATTTTATAATGTGAATTTGTGGGAAGGGGGCGTGCCCTTTTATAAGAGGGGTGAGGGGCACCTTAGAAAAAGCTAGAAATATTATTTTATAATAAATTCATTTTTCGTTTATAATGGCTCAAAAATAAATTTTATAAAGGATAAGGTGGTGATGGGTCGAAAACCACTTAAACTATAGGTTTTAGATATGTTTTGGAAACTATATTAACTTTATCTTTTAGATTTAACTCTTAGTTAAATAGGTTGTCATTTACCATGTCTATTTGTATTTTTATATTATGTGGTTAATAAACGTACTATAAACTTCAAAACAAACCCCAAGTGGTTAATTAATGATAAAAATATCATTATATAAGTCTTTTTTCCAAACCATATGTTTTTATGAATATAATATTAATTAATAAAATAATATTGTTCTTAAAAAAAAATTTATGTCAATTTTGATACTATTTGGAATTTTGTTTTTTCTAAATTCCTAAAAGCAATATTACTTCTAAAAAATTTATCTAACCAAACCTAACATGTAATATTAACCTATAAAATTAATGGATTTCAAAAAATGTCTCAAATTACATTTATTTGGTTATTTATAATATCAATTATTTTAAATTTCATTAATTAGATAATTACTGCATCATCATTATGTCGTAAATAAATTAAATTATTTAATGTATAAAAAATATTAATGAAATACCATTATGTAAGAAATATTTTTATATTTATAAGGAATATTTATAGTCAAATTTATCCTATGTGTAACCATATATTAAAAATGGATTAGTTATCAAACATTTTATTTAACACTTTTAACTCTTCTTTGAATAAAATAATAATAAATGTCTTAATATAATCCATGTGGATCTAAAAGATCATATTTTATTCCTAAGGTTGTTTTTTATTGAATTACACTTATCCAATAGAATTAGGACACGTGTTAGTGTAATAATAATTTAATTTTTACCCTTAATTTCCCTATTTACTTTTAACCATGGTAAATAAAATTAAAAAGTTACTATTACCAAAAAATTAGTTTCATTTTATTGAATATAATTTTACTTAATGATATCAACCATGTCTATATGATTTTTGAAATTCAACTCACAGATGCTGAAAAAAAACATTTTTTGTAAATTTGCAAATGCTCCTAGGAGGTGGGTAAAAGATGGTAAAAAGTTCAATAAAATTTTTATATATCTAAAAATATTATAAATTAAATCCTATTAATTTAATTTAAATTATATAGTTATTTTGTATCTATTTTGATATAAAATAAATTTAAATAAATTGAATAATTATTTAAATAAAAATTCAACTTTAAACTATAAATCAGTGATTTTCATTATTCATCAAAAATTGAAAGTTTTCAGAAAAATACCAAAAATTTTCCCTAAGCTAATTTCGATATTCCAAATCCAAAAATGATGTCCATTTTGAAATATAAAATTTAAAAAAAATTTAAAAAGTGTGTATTACTATTCATAACGGCTATCAGAACTGATTTCCCTTTTTTAAAAAACAAGGATAAGAAAGAAAGGAATTTAGGGAGAAACAAGAAAAAGTTCTACTGTTATAAGCACAAGAAAAGCCTTAATGGAAATGAAACTTGGAGTTCTTTTTTGTGGAGACTCTTCCGAAATTGAATCTTCAGAATATGAATCATCAACACAAAATTATATTAGATTCATTGCTTCTACTTCTTTCCCAAATTCAGGTCTTATGGACAAGGTACGCTCTGCTGAGGATTTAACAAATTTATCTCTTGATAAGAATAATTATCATGAAGATATTACTTCTGATGAAGATACTTCATCTTTAGATAATGAATAAATACCATTGTATGAAGAAGTATCTAGATTTTCCATTTTGTTAGAAGTAAAAAATTATAAAATTTCTCAGAAACTAGACAAGGAAAATACTAGAAGAGATGTTCTTACAAAAAAGATTTCAGATCTCACTAAAGATTTTGATGATAAAGATGAGCTCCTAGAAAAACATTCTAAAGACCTTAAGGAAGTAAATTCTAATAAAGAAAAACTTTCTAAAGATAATAAGAATGATATTTCAAAAATAAATGTTTTTGAGGAAAAATATAACTCTCTGGAAATAATTCCTGAGGAATAGAATAAAGTCATAAGAATAAAATCCGAAATATATTCCCTTAAGAAACTATTTCCCATCTTTACTTCTAGTAAAGAATATTTTGAACAGATGTATTTCCAAATCAGACCTGATAGAAATACTTCTAGAGTAGGTTATACTCAGAGAAAACATATTTTAAAAAATAACAATTTTATTCCATCCATATCCCCATTCTGTACAAAATGTCAATGTGGAGGACATTGGATGAAAAATTGTTCCTTAAACAAAATTAACTCTCTAGGATTCCACAGGGCTTATTTTTCACAAAAAATGTTGGTTCCTAAAATTTTACTCTCTAACCTCGGATCCAAACATGTTTGGATTCCGAAGATCTAACATTGGTTTTTGTAGGAAAGTGAATAATGTACCAACAATATCTGTTATATGGATAGTGGATTTTCCCATCATTTGACTGGTAACAAAATTTATTTCAATAATATTGTCAAAACTAAAGGTGGAAAATTATCCTTTGGGGATAATTCTCAAGGATATACTGCCGGTATAGGTAATATCATTCTTCTTGGAAAAGTTTTAATTTCTAATATTTTATATGTTAATGGTATTAATCACAACCTTCTATGCATAAGTCAATTATGTGATGAAGGTTACCTTGTGAATTTTAGGAATGATAAGTATTTAGTTCACAATTCTAAGGATGAATAAATTCTTACTGCCTATAGGCATGAGAATGTTTACAATTTAAACATATAAGACATAAGAAGTCAATATCATCCTTGATTAAGTGAAAATGAAGATCAATCTTGGATTTATCATAGAAGATTAGGACATTGAAACCTTAATAACGTTAGTAATTTCTCCAATAAAGTATTAGTTAAGGATCTACCAGTTCTATGTTTTGATTCTTCAAAATTTTGTGCCCCTTTTCAATTTAGAAAGCAACAAAAATATAGTTTTAAATATATTAGTGAATTTTTAACATCTAATTCCCTATAGTTAGTGCATATGGATTTATTTGGTCCAACACAAAATGGATGTATTGGAGGAAAATATTATGTATTTGTTCTTGTTGATGGATACACTTGATATACTTGGGTCTATTTTCTAGCAAGAAAATTGGAAGCGTTTTCTTAATTTAGAACATTTCGAGCTCAAGTAAAAAATGAGAAAAACCTACCATTGATAACTATTCATAGTGATCATGGTGGTGAGTTTGTAAATTATGATTTTAAAACTTTTTATTGTAAGATATTTATTACTCACAATTTCTTAGACCCTATAACTCCTCAAGAAAATGGTGTTGTTGAAATAAATAATTGAATCCTTCAAGAGATAACTAAACCATGTTGAGGGAATATTCTATAGAAAAACACATTTGGGCTGAAGCTATAGGTACTACATGTTATACTATAAATAAAGTTTTGATAAGACCATTTCTTAATAAAACTCTTTATGATCTATGGACTGGTCGAAAACCAAATGTTTCTTACTTCAAGGTTTTTCATTGTAAAGTTTTTATCCTTAATACTAAGGATAACATACACAAATTTTCACCGAAAACTGATGAAATAATTTTCATAGGATATTCCACTAACTCTAAGGCATATAGAGTTTTTAATAAAAACTCATGGACTATGGAGGAAACTATATATGTTAAATTTGATGAAACTGATCCTTTTGTTTTCAAACTACATGATTTAAATCTTCCAGATATATTTCATAAAAATGACCAACAACCTATAGTTGAAGATTCTTCTATGAAAAATGTTCATGAAAATATTCTTGAAACATTTACCCTTAATGGTTTTCTACCTTATGTTGATGTTCATGTTTTACCAAACCCAAATTAGTTGTTACTTAAAAATAATCCTTTTGATAATATCATAGGATATGCCAATCAATCTGTAAGGACTAGAAGTTCCTTAAGAAATGAAATTGAAAATTTTTCTTTTATTTACCAATTAGAACCAAAGACTCATGAGGAAGTCTTAGGTGATGAATATTTTATAAAGGCTATGCAAGATGAACTCAATGAGTTTGTAAGGAATCAAGACTAGACTTTGGTTTGGATACCTAAGGATACATCTGTTATTTGTGTAAAATGGGTCTTCATGAATATATGTGATGAAAATGGGATTATAGTTAGAAATAAAGAAGTAATAGTTTCTAAAGGTTATAACAAACAAGAAGGCATAGACTATGAAGAAACCTATTCATAGGTAGCAGGACTCGAATCTATCCGAATTCATCCAACATTTGCAGCATTATATAATTGTAAACATCATCAAATGGATGTGAAGTATGCTTTCCTTAATTGATATGTACATGAAGATGTCTATGTTGACCAACCTACTTGTTTTGAATATGTAAAACATCTTAATCATGTATATAAACTTACCAATGCTTTATATGGCCTTAAACAAGCCCCTAGAGCTATGTATGATAGAATTACAAAATTTTTACTTCAAAACAACTATTCTAAGGGTACCGCGAATTCAAAAATTCTTATCAAGAAAAACAAGAAAGATATTTTAATTTTTCCAATATATGTTTACGACATTATAATCGGATCAACTCAACAATCCTTAACAGATTCTTTTGTGGATCTTAAGAATTATGAGTTTCAGATGAGTATGATGGGTGAGTTAACATTCTTTCTTGGTTTTCAAATTTCTCCAAAACCAGAAGGAATTTATATATCTCAACATAGGTACATCAAAGATATTCATAAAAAGTTTGGTTATGATAACAATAAGAGTATAAGTACTCCTACCTGAACTTCTAATACTCTTGATATTGATGAAGCAGGGAAACTTGTTGATCAAACATCTAATAGAGGAATGATAGGAAGGTTACATTACTTAATAGCAAGTCGACCCAACATAATGTTTTCTATTTTCTTATGTTTAATATATCAATGAAATCATAAGGAATCTCATATTAAGGTTGTGAAAAGAGTATTCTGGTACTTAAAAGGAACCTAGTATTTAGGACTTTTTTATTCTTCAAGAAATGTTTTTGAACTAAAAATGTTTTTGGATACTAATTTTTCTTATTGTAAAATGGATAGAAAGAGTACATATGGGACTTTTAATTTACTAGGAGATTCTATAGCTTCTTGGTCCTGTATGAATCAACATTCTATAGAACTTTACACTGATGAAGCAGAATATGTAGAAGCTAGATGTTGTTGTGCTCAAGTGTTGTGGATGCAACAAAGACTCACAGATTATGGAATGAGTTTTACCAAAACTCAAATCTTTTGTAATAACACTAGTACCATAGCCCTAAGTAAAAACCCAACACATCACCCTCGTAATAAACACATAGACATTATTCATCACTTTCTTAGGAATCACACACTCAAAGGAGATATAATTCTTCAATTCATCGGAACACACGAACAACTTGCTGATATATTTACTAAACCATTACAATCTGATAGATTTGAACACATTAAACAAAAGATAGGAATGATATTTTATGATAATAGTTCATATACACTTCTTGTTTAACCATCTAATAATAGTAAATTACTCATAAATTCAGGGGGATTACATATCTTTGAAAAATTTTAAAAAAAATCAATAAAATATTTATTTTTCGGAATTAGTGAGTTTCAGAATTGAGAATTTTCCAGTATCTTTTTTCTCAACAGACCAGAAATTTAAAAGTGCCAAAAATCTTCAGTTTTGAAATTTTATGAAAATTTTTTTCTTTGAAGAAATTTATTCTTAAGGAATGTTTTTCTTAAGTTAAAAAAACTTTAATGAATTTTTGTGTTTCTTTTATTTTTTTTGTCTTTTTTGAAAATCCCAAAATCAAAATTATCGGAATCTATATTTTTGGAGTTGAAATCCCCGAAGTCAAATTTCTGATGTCTAGTCTTTATAACCCCATGAATTTTTTTCAAATACAGATAATTTCTTTAGAGGTTCCTTAAAGTTACATTTTCTTACCCCCTAGTTATTTTTTTATAATTCTATTTGTTGGTATATATTTTATTTAAGAAATTTTTCTTTGGATTCATATTTCCATAGAATCTGAATTTTATTTTTATAAAACCTCAAAATTTCGGTATGGATATATCTTTTCAACCATATTGAAGTATTAGATCATATTGGAAATATCTCAGCTGTTTGATTTCCTTATGGAAGTTGAAAGTTCCTAGTTTGTCTATAAAATGTCTACCCCACTTCATGAGGACCCCACCGGTTCCTTAAACCTTCAAGTCAATGTTCTACTGCTTCATAGTTTGTCATTCCGGATTTCTGCATAGATTTCTTACAAATCCAATTGGCAGGAAGTTCCGACCAAATGGTAGTCAAGGACAATAAATACAGGATGATATTTTGGGAGATACTTGTATGTTCAGACTTTTACAATCGTAATGATTCCCTCATCTATCGTATTATAAAATATAATCATCAAGAGAGTATTTTTATAGGAAAGGAAATGTCTGAAGATCCTGTATATCCGGAGCTAGTCATATAATTTTATGACTCTATAAATTTATTTGAGAAGGACGACAGTGAGTATTTCAGGTTTAAGGCTTATGAAAAGTATTACACTGTTTCATGCTGGAAAGAAAATTACATCCTGAAGATTCTATATGAAGGAGAGGCCCTCATAGATTCTTACAAAATTCTGGATATAGATGTTTCTTTCGAGAAGAACCATTCTCTAGAAAGTCTCGACATCTTGGGAGTTAAGACATCAAAGATTTCATACTTATCAGTGGACTATAGGTTGGTGGAATTATGGATGCAAGGGTTCTTTATCCCAAGAAAAGAGGATAACTATTCCTTAAAGATGTGCGATGTTCTCTTGATTGACATTATCATCAACCTTAGGAAGGTTAATTTTGTTATGTATATATTTCTTATGATTAATGCTATGAAATCCGGTACCATCAAATCCCAAATCCTGATGTACCCTACCACTATCTCAAGGATAGTTACTACGGTCGTAGCTGAAATGAAAATTACATGCAATACCACTTTGAATTATTGTATGATTATGTTTCTAAGTGAATATTAACTGAAGAGAATGAATGTTTCTTACAATATAGACTCTAAGAAGTGTGAAGAAGTGATGACGCCGGATGTTCAGAAGTCGGTATTGAGGGAAGCTATTCCGGAATCGTCCAAAGCGGCACTGAAAAAGTCAGTACCAGAATCATCAAAAAGTTATCAGTGGAAGAAAAAGTTGGATGAGGTCCCTCATGTAAATATTGTCTCGGTAGCTCCGGGTTCAAATCCACCAGTTATAAAGAAACTGAATGCTTACTATAATGATATTGTTACTTGTTGGAGGAAGTTAGCTGAATCCAAGAAAGAGGAGGATCCAACTTTTGGGTTGAATATGGAAGAGGAAAAGGAATTGAATATTCAAATAGTTGATATGTTGGAGAATGAAGCTAAGTAGAAGAACTAGAAAAGAAAGATAACTGAGACAGAGATTATACAATCCTTGCTGAAGGAAGTAGAGAAGTCCTCTGAGAAGCTACTAGTACCAGATGTCACTCTAGAACCTAAGAAGGTGAATAAACTTGTAATGATTCTAGAACCTATTCCAAAACTACAATTATAAGTACATGAAGATGATGATATCATTAAAGAAGAAAAAAATGATGTGGTTAGACAAGTTGATTATTATGTTGCAACCCCGAGAGTTTCTACTGAGGAAGAAGAATAAGAAGAAGTTGAGACCAAAGTTAAAGAAGTAGAAGAAGTAGAATAAGAGATTGAAGTAACCAGAGATGAAAATGAAATCCGTGAATCCGAGAATAGTGATACCAGAAGTGAAGAAGAGAAA
This sequence comes from Viscum album, assembly GCA_963277665.1. Lineage (NCBI taxonomy): Eukaryota > Viridiplantae > Streptophyta > Magnoliopsida > Santalales > Viscaceae > Viscum > Viscum album. The sequence continues at coordinate 539,003,964 of OY728121.1, forward strand.
GAAGAAGAAGAGATTCATGGAAGATCAGGAGATGATAAAGCTATAGAAAATTTGGAAGTCCCTTAGAGTTCCAAACCCTCTACAGTACCGAAAGGTGATAAAGGGAAGGCCATTATGGTTTCCCCTTCTGATGTCGAATCTCCTCAAAATCTTGAGAATCCATAATTCTCTGTTCCGAAGGTCAATAAAGAAGAATCTGACATCGAGTCCTCGTCATCTATGGGTGATGAATTTGTAAAAAATAATTAAGGAAATTAGTAAGTACCATTCCAGTACATGCTAACATAGATTCCCAAAGCCAAATGATGCAGGAAACCTTAAACCAAAGGACCGATTCAGCATCTATGTTGATGGACATGGTGGTGAATGTTGAAGAAGATAATAATAATTTTCTCATTGATTACAATGCTCAAGAAATTTCACATAATAAAGTGACGAGCCAGACCCAAGCCTTATCAGATAAATCTCTACAATTCTCAGAATTCATGGAATCAACAAGGGGGCTTTTAATGATGTAGAAAATGAGGTGGCCAAAGTCTATAATTCTTTCTCAAAGAAATTTTCAAGTGAGTCAGCTGCAAGGAAAAATGAAGGAAGAAATATTATTAATAAAGTGGATACTGTAGCTGAATTTTTCAATTATCAGAAAGAAATATTTGTTGGTCTTGTTAATAAATCGGATTCACAAGAGGATGTAATCAATGTTCTTGAAGATAAAAATTGGTCCCAAGAATTCTGGATATAGGCTTTGGAGAAGAAGGTAGTTGAGCATGATTCCTTGGTAATGAATCTTCAAGAAGATCATAAGGAGGTGAAAAAGATTATGTCCTTGGTGAAAAGTCTTCTTTCTGAGATTAAGAAGGAGGGTTGATTCATTTTTCCCCTTTCTGAATTTTCATTGTGAATCATAATGATTTTTTTTCAAATATTATATATATTTTGTCTCGTGTATATTTCATTCTAACCTTACAGGTCCATCTACATTTCTTTTTTAAAATAACAAAGGGAGATAATTTTATCAATGGGGGATGTTAGAGGATGAAAATTATATAGATTAAAAATTACTTAGGGTAAAATCTAATGAAAAATATATTTTCCAACTTCATATATAATGAAAATTTCTATATATAAGGGGGAGTCTCTCTAAATAGAAGAATATACATCTGAGGGGGACATTTACATACTCTAAGAACTTCTACAAAAGGGATGAATAATTTACCCTATGTTATCCACTTAAGGGGGAGATAAGTATTTCTTACTCTAAGACAGTATTTCTTTACTTGGTCATATTTTTTTCAAAGTTATTTGTGATTACCAAAAAGGGGGATATTGTTAGGTCAATAAGACCTCTCCAATAATTAACCTTTCATTTCGAAAATCACAAACACCTTCTTCATAAATATATTTTCCTTACTCTTCAATATATTTCCGTACACTGACATAAATTTTATTATAACCAAAATTACCTTAGAATTTTGAGTTAAATATATTTATATAAAGGTTTTTAGAAATATATATTTTTTATATCATAAAAGTTCTTAAGGATCATAAATTTGGTTCATGGTTATACCATACTAGATTTCCATTAGGTACTATTTCTCGTTCTCTGTTTTCACTGCGATACTAATTTCCATCCTGAATGAAATCCGATATCATATTTTCCTTATACTTGGGTTTCTAGTATTTTGGTTTTCTAATGTTCTTAAACTCTAACTTCCTGGTTATCGGTACTGAAGTTCCTTAAGACAGATTTGTTATACAGATATAGGAAATCCCAATACTGAAATTCTTATACCGAGATTTTCTATACTGAAATTTTTATTTTCATACATATTTTAATGTCGGTGCTTTCAAAGCCTAAATTTCTACCGAAAATTTCCATTCCACATTTCAAAAGAATATTTTCATAATACCATTTATGATAGAGATAATGATACTGTTTCTTATGATACCGTTACTCGAGAATAAGAAACTGTTACCGAGAATTTCTATATACACTGTCTTCTATAATCTAACTCTGGTTATATTCTATCATAATGTAAATCATGATACTAGTATCAGAATTTTTAAAACCACGTTTCCATAAAATATTTCATTATACTTTACTCATACCAATTTTATGAAAATCCATTACAGAATTTATAAATACAGAATTTATTTTTCAAAGGATTATTTCCATAGAATTCTGAACCTTATAATTTCTTTCATATCTTTTCAATTCTATCGGATTCCAAGTTCCTTACACTTAAGGAGAAATATCTTTATATTCATAGTTAGTTATATAAAACAATGTCATTATTTATATTATAAACTAACCATTGTATGTTTTTCATGTGTCTATGTCCCTCTGAGATTTAAGGAAATATGACCATTAGAGTCGAACCGGCCGGTAGATTTTGAATGATATAAATAGGACCTTAGATGATGAGATCGACACCAGTTCACATGTTTACATTTTGGATTTCATCTCTCTAAAATTGAACTGCTCTAGAGTGATAGGAAATTATAAACTCTCAAGCTTCATGTAGAAAGTTTGAACGTCTTGTTCAAACATTTCTTCATGTAGAACTGCTTCTTCCAGAGGTGTGATTTACATAAAACCCGAGACATCTTGTTGTGAAGTTAGAGGTTCCAATTTCCTTACAAATCGAGGGCTTTCAGGGATAGAAATATAGATATCGATCTTAGTATAGAGGGCTTACCCGGGTTTGGTAAAGTCAAACTTTCTTGTAAGTAAAAAACGATGGACAATTATCCAAGATTGTTGGATACCCTCCTCTTTGGGTTAAAAGAATATTTTGAATATCCACTGCTTTGTAAAAGTTTGAATTTTTTCTTTTTGTATAAAAATTTTAACTTGTATCTTTGACTGTAAGAGATTAAATATTCCTCGTGGTAGAATATCTTTGTAAGAAAAGTTTCATAATATTTATACATAAGAACATTTTATTCCTCAAATAAGGTGATTTATTATTAGAGGTAATGTGAATTTTTTTATACAAAAATTATCTTAATAAACAATTAAATTATACAATTCACCCCCTCCTCTTGTATATTGGGAATATTCAGGCCTTTTGTGATCCTTACATTAGTATAGAGTAGAATATAAAACTCCATACCAACCTATCACATTCAAGTCATCCCAGTAATATTTTTCAATGATTTGATTGTAATATTATACATCAACTGACAATATAACATGAATGATCAACATAATGTTATATGAGTTGATGAAATTTCACACCTTCTTCATTTTACAGTTTAGATTATAATAATACTGGTCACAATATTTCTATTTTTCATGAGTACATAATATATGGTCTTCTTATAAATATTAGTTAGAATCATTTTACTCATCAAAATATTATTTAATGCAAGGAATTCTAAAAATATATCTTTTTCGATTAATTTTTTCATATTATTCCTCATAGGCCTATTCTAAGTAAAAAAAATTACATATATCATGTAGGAATTTTCTTAAAAAAAATCTCTCAACTCAATTTATGCATAAATAAATATTTTATTTTAAAAATTAATTTATACAATAATAATAATGTTTTATGTGGACTTATCATACAATATGATCTACATAAATACTATGTGATTTTTATAAGACATATTAAAATGGATATTTATTCTTTTTTACTTATGATAACAAACTCCCCAAACAATGTTCTTTCTCTAACACACTAGTATTTATGATTATAGAATTGTCTCTCTTATAACATCTTATTCACATGTATTGATAAACATATAAAATCTTTTATCCTTTTAAAACTATATATGTGTGAACTATCATACATATCCTTCATGACGATTCTATATATAGTGTAAATTTAATGCTAAAAAGGCTCAGTCATTCAAAGGATTTCATTGTGAATTTACACATGACTGAAATCACAAGATTATATTCATTTATATTTTCATTTTTTAGATATCCTTGATGGAAATACAATATAAAAAAATATTTTTTTAGTTTCCACTTCAAATATTTTTTCCTAATTTTTTTTTATCGTATCATTATTTGTATTTATAAATAATTCCCCCAATTTCTTCATTGAATATAATATTGTGTCAATATATATAAATATTCTTATTGATGTTGTTTTCGAATTTAAAATAGTTTGAAAATGAAAATCCTAACGTAATATTACACTTAATTTTTCTAAATTAATACATTTTTTAAATATATACACATTCATGAATGTTCACGAATATTTTTTTTGTAAAATGAAAAAATCATTACTAAAATAAAATTCATAAAAATAATACTATTCCAAAATATATCTCACCTGAGAGAAACTAAACCGGCACCCCCATGTAAGTCTCCATAAGACCTCATGTGTTCCTCTCTATATGATACAGGTTTTCGATTAGTAGTGAGGGTCTAATAGATCATGGTGAGATACTAAACCCTTTATTCTAGTGAAATACCAAGTAGAGAACATATGAATTAAAGTAAAAAATAAGCAATAAACAGGAAACGTGCATTACACACCATTTCCCAAATAGGGTTTAACCATAAAAAATGGATAATATTCCATTCTAATGATAACTATGAAAAAAATAAATGGAACAAAAAATATAGACAAATAGATGAATCTCCCAAAATGGATCTTGACTCTATATATGGACCTTTATCCATAGACATCCTATTCCCTACTCAAATCAATAGCATAAGGAATTTTCAATTTTACTGAACAACAACCATGAAATCTTATCAGGTACCTAATGTTGGCCTGAGTAGGGTGTGAGTACAACTTAGTAGGCCATAACCAATTTTGTATAAAAAATATCCAATCCAAAAAAATTGTGCATGAAATTAAGAAATTAATGAAAAATGAGCAAAATAAAACTTGGTTGACAATAGTAAAAAGTATTAACCTTATCCATTTAAAAAATTATATTTATTCATCAATTATACATATTTCACTAATAAGTTAATTTTCCTCACCTAATCCATGGGTTATGAATTTACATCATTTATACAATGGTATTAGATAATCAATTATCATGAAAAGGGAAATAAGTCGAGTTACCTATCTCACCAGTGATAAAAATTTGATAAAAAAATATATCACACTTACCTTGGAACCTTTTTAAAGGTAGTCTAATCAAATTCATCCATTAAGGACTTATAACATTGGTCCCCTTCTCTAACCCATGAATTATGGGGGTGGTTTTTAGAACCTCAGTATAACATGAACCGTTGATGTAGATCCTAAAGTCTAATACCCACAACTACCAAGCCATGTGCACATGATTGTTTATCCTATAACTAGGTATACCATATCACAACATACATATTCAATACACATAACCTTCATGATTCACATTTATTTCCATATAAAACAATATCAATCTTTACCCCATTAACATATTCACCATTTATATCATTCAGCTCAATTAATCCATTTCTCTTTTCTTAACATAACATGTTTTTTATATTAACTAATGACCATACATTATACCATTTAAACCATTCTTCAATTAACAAGAATTATCCCATTTATAAGATTCATAAATTCATATTTTTTATTTCATTTAGGCATTTTCATCACTAATTAATGATCTATTTAACACATTCAAATTAATCCATTTAACCATTTTTTCCACCATTCCAAACAATCCCTTATGTCATTATCAATAAATAGAATGAAATACCATTGGTCCCTTTATGGATTAAAATAACATGTAAAATTATTTATCATGGGATCTATTTCAATACAAACCAAACCTATTCTTAACATTATAATTAAAATTTATTGGGAATGTTGGCGCACCTCATGGGTGGCCCTAAACCGGTCTAATCATCCTCACCGAATGCCAAAAGGATCATCAGGGTTTCATTTTATCATTTATCCAACCATTTTACATAATGTTTATAAAGTAATCAAATTAACATAAAGAGGGAAGCAACATCACAACCCCAGATTCACAAATCAATAATGAAACTGTTGGATATAACTTGTAGACCACCTACATCGAGCCTGATGAAGGAATATCCCTTAACCATATCCTTATATCCAGATTCATGAACCCTTTAAATTCTAAAACTATGATAAATGAGAAAAATTGGGTTTAGTGATTTATAAAAATAATAAATTTTTTACAAAAGCTAATTCAAAAAATAGAAGCAAGGGGGGCTTCAGACAAACTCTGAGCTTCAATCCACAACAACAAAACTCCAAAAAAATTGAATCAAATAAGATACACACATAGAATGTTTGGTTTGAAATGGTTTTTCATGAGGGTTGTAGGATGATGAAATTAGGATAAAATCAGGTTAGGAACATAAAGTACCAATGGGATGTTTGCTAATTTTTCACTTTTTAAGGGGCTACACAGTTTGGCTATATAGTTCTCCAGACCGTGCACCTACCTTTTTCCAAGATGGGGTATGTCAAACAATTACTAGGGAAGGACTCCATGGATTTAAAATCCATGTTTCAACCATGTGGAATACCTCCATCCTAGATCTCATGGATTGGATCCCCCTAATAATTTTCCTCTATCCATGCCCAAACATTACAACCTTAATAAGATGGAAATTTTCCCACTTTTCATGTCCCAAACCCCTAAAACACCACTGAACCTCCTCAAAAACTTGGAAACAATTTCATTATAAGAATTTAAGATACATAAAAAATGTAAATAATTAAATAGCTCTATGATTTAAGAGATATTAAAACTCACCACATTATGATGGATCACCTCGAACTAAACCTCCAAGCATCACTAATCTCCCAAAACAAAGAGATCATGTCACTAGACCCACATATCCAAATCTCTTTCCCAAATTTCTTCCTGATATTTACCTAGATTCCATAAAACGTAAATAAATGGAACAGTAATTCCCCATATGATTTTCTCACAATGATCCACATTACGAACCCGATGCTCTTTAATGGACACATCATCCCCATGTTCAAAATAATCAAAATAAATCACATCAGTTGGGTCATGGTGATACATTAAATTATGTAACGCATGAAAAATACATGAATTCAACTATATCACAGTTTAGAGCCAATTGATATTCCACCAGTTCGATCCTATCTGCAATCTATATGGTCCCATATACTTAAGTACCAACTTACCCTATTTCTGAATACAATGGTGATATAACCATGGATACACCCAAAGAAACACACTATTAACCACAAAAAACTCAAGAGGTCTATGATTCCGATCCACATTTGAATTATTAATACTCTTACACATTTCCAAAAAAATATTGAATTAACTAAATTTTTTCTAATGTTTCATACATGAGACTTGGTCACACCAACACTGATTTCTTATCTTCCATCCAATATAACATAGATCTACAAAACGTACCATAGAGCACCTCATGTGTTTCCATCTGAATCATGGCCAGGTAACTATTTTTTTAGTGAATCTAATCACATGAAAAAATATTTTTTTCATGATCCACCAAAATCTACAACACATTCTCTCAACAGGTATTCTAGTACATGAATAGTATACTCAGACTACCCATCCATCTACTGGTGGAAATTGATACTTGAAAAATACCTAGGTACAAAGTGCTCTCTGTAATCCGTACCAGAAGGATAATGTGATGTGTAGACCATGATCTGAAACTATATCACACTATACCCCAAGAAACCACCCTACCACTCAATCTTACAACTCGCCCAACTGATTACTGGTGAATGTCTGTTGAATTCTAAAGAAATGTTCTACCTTACTCAATAGATCCACAACTATTTCAACCCAGAAAAAACATACACATATATTACATCATTTTTTATGTGTATATAGTATATTTATAAGAATACATTACTAAGGACCATAATAGTTTAGTGTATTTGGAAACATGGAAATATAATCTTTTAACCTAGAGAATGATCTTCAACATCCCCCATAATATCTCCACTTTTATAACTTCTACCGAAAACCTTTCTTCGTTAACTGGGGTTAGGAGTCATAAGAAAGGGGTGACATCATATTCATAGTAAAAGTACATAATGTAGATATGTAAGAAAAGTTATGAACATAAGGGTATGATAACATGATTATAAAAATAGAAGATCATGCCCTGTATATCAAAGATCATATACATGAAACATGGAAAAATAATTGTAGTAACAAAGACAAGAATCAAAATGAAGAAAAGAACATAATACAAGAAGGAATAACTGTTATGACCCGCCTTTGCCAAAAGGAGGGAAGGGTCAGAAGATTTCCATGCCCTTCCTTCTTTAATTTGAAGAAGAGATAATGACCCATGAAACCGGCCTTCAATAGGTCCTGGAGTGGCGACTAGCACCAAGGGTATGGAAATCACACACGAATGGAATGCATTACCCTTTTTGTTTTATAGGATTGGGAGATAATATGATGAAACTCAACAACACCAAAACTAAATGAAAAGTAAAGACAAAAAGTTAAACCATTCTGACATGCATGTTCAATGTAAATGATACAAGCCACAAAAACCCCAAGTTAAAAAGACACCAAGAAAAAGGAAAACGACAACAGAAACTGTCCCAAGGGTCTGCGCTAGTATGGTCCCGCGCGATGCCCGAAGTCCTCCTGGAAACCTGAAAGAAGTTTTATATACGTAGGGTGAGCATACAAGTATACTCAGTAGGGAAAAATCAAGGACTCTTGTGCACAAGTGGGGGAACATACTAAAGTCTTGTGAGAAGAAGACAACCAACACTATCAAGGAGTTCATCCATCCCACTCACTGGCCACACTCACCAAATAACGCAAGAAAGGGAATGTATAATAAAATCACATCGATGTTTGGGTTCCCCATGCCATTTTCCCACTGGTTATTGAAGACATCCTATGCATCGAACCAATACCGCCATTCTCACTGTAGTCCCACTGCGACACCCTGCCCGCACAAACCTGGTACATAACCTCACATAGTCCCACTACCAAACCCCACCCACACACACCTGGGCTATAACCTCATCCAGTCCCACTGCCAAACCCTTCCCGTACACACCTGGTCCATAACTGTCATACGTAACCATGCCTTCAAACACCTAGGCCAGAACAACCACTGTCACGCCTGAAGACACATGGGCTAGAAGATCCACTGCCATGCCCGAAGACACCTGGGCCACATCCCAAAGACACATGGGAAACCACCTGCCCACACAAACCTAGGCCATAACCACCACACTACCCTGACTGAAGGTTCTTGGGATAATAATGGACTTCAGGCCATCACTGCCTACTCGAAGATACTTGGGCTATCCAGGTAAGGGAGTAGAAAGGAGAAAATAATCAGCCACTAATAGAACTGTTGGAAAAAACACTCTCCCCCGTGAAATGGGGGTGTTCGATACTAAGTGATCGACTTGCGTGGGGCATGAATAAGAAACACAAAACTACAAGTATATGTATAGGTAGCAAGAACTCACCCAGTTTAGATTTTTCTTCAGCCAACCTAAAGAACATAATCAGTACCATGTCCATTTCACAACTCACACCAAACCAAAACACATTTGTCCCATCCTAGTTTACATGTTCAGTAATAATGTTTAAATACGTTTCTTCACCTACTTGGGAAACTAGAAATCATAAGCACAAGCCTAGGGAAGAGTACAATCAAACATCAACTTAAACATTCACACCTGGTTCTCTTGTAAATTCACTACAACAAAAGGGATAAGGGAGATCCCTCAAAGTAATGGAACCAAAGAAAACCCCAAGATAATGCCTACACATTATGCAACATATGGGTCCAGAGAGATCCGTCGAAGTAAAGGATGCAAAGGAAACCCCATGCCACTGCCCTATCTCCCCAAATTCGAGAAGCAAACAGTTTCTTATCAATAGAGGATCCCTCCCCAATTCGTGATATAGAAAAAGTAACCACACGGCCTCAAATTCACAATCGGCAAAACCATAACAACAGGGGATCCCATCCCCACCCACATCACTCAGCAATAGGCCCGTGAAAGGAGATAACAAAACCACTACCACCAACACAAAGTAGTCCCATGCCAGTATTTTCAGATTTAAAAGATTTAACACACTCAATGATTTCAATCCTGTTGTATTTTAACCAGGGTTATCATAGAAAAAGGGTTGATCATGGTGCTTTCAATTTATTTACCCGCATATATGTAATTAACCAATATCTTTTACACGACCGACACATGAATTAATGGTCTATTAGTTCATAGAGAAAGGCCACCAACGACCATGTTTTTCAGTAGGAGTAATCCCACACAAATCAGAAATCATTAATCATGAAAGAGCATAAAACAAACCAGCATCATCAATTACACCCCTCCCCCCATTCTTTAAAGTTCATTTATTATCTTAATTAACATTGGGCTTCATCAATCCCCTCACAAGGACAAAGAATACCCACCCTGCATGATACACATTTAGGAGAGACAAAGGAGGAATCCCTACTTGGTTGATCAACGATCGAAGTTTATCTTTACGCCGCCAGGTACAGGGGATGTGCGATTTGTAGGGGTGGGGCCTCAGGAACTCAAGCACGAGTAGACGAATCGATGGGAGGGTGATCGAGAAAAGAAACCCAAGGAGTACCCTTTAGTTTATAATGGCTCGGGATAGTTGAGATAAGAATGTGAAACTGCGTAAGGAGTGGGGTCGTGGGTTGACCACGCGGCCCCATACATCATTAAAAGTTACCTGCCCTTTGGGGTAGTTTAAACCGACGTACACACTAGGGTACCTCATTAAATATTTAATTAAAACCCATTCATGGGAATTATTGGGAATTTAATCAAACATAATGGGGTAAAAATAGGGTTTAAAACTCAATTAGCACAAAAAAGAGGTGCTACCGGAAAAACCCCAACAAGGCTGGGTGGTGCCGATCGGTCACGCCGATCGGTAGCACCGATCGGGGGCGCCGATCGGTCTCACACTGAGACTCTACCCTTAGGATCCAGATTTTGGCAAAGGAAAGGACCATGAGGGTCTGGGTCATCACATAAGATACCTCTCAAACTATTCTCTCCCTCGAGAATCAAAACAACTCATAAGGAAAGAGAGGGTCCGAACTGTCTCCTCGAAAGATACCTCTCAAGAGTAAACCCCATTGACATTCAAAACCACTAACACATGAGTCAGGATGTACCTTCTTATATGTCAGGATATTATCCACTTTGGGCGGTGCTGACTCGCCCGCACGGGTTTAATCGCATCAAAATTAATGCATCCTAATTAGCAGTCAGGTTTTTCCATCATCACACATTCGGACACACACACACAGGGATATGGAACAGATCATTTCATGGATAAGAAAAACAATCATTCCACATATATTCAGACACCAGGTAAAACATATCAACAAGAACATTACAAAACAACAAGGGAGTCAAAAAAACTCTGGGTTCTGGGCGTGCATCTGTGCTTCCCTCTCCCACATACTCTCCTCATTCCCACCATGTCGCCATAACACATGAACCAAGGGAATGGTTCACCTGCAAAGCACCTTCTACTAATGATCCTCGATCATCAATGGTCTTTCCACAAAGGTCATGTCATCTTCGATGTCCAGATCTCCCTAGCCAAGGACTTGTGAATCATCATGCAGATACCGACGGAGCTGGGACACATGGAAGAAATCATGTATCATTAGTAGCGACAGTGGTAACGCTAGCTGATAAGCCACTTCGCCGACCCACCGCAACACTTAGTAGGGTCCGATGAACCTGGGAGAAAGCTTAATCCCCTTGTCGAACCTCTGTTGTCCACACTGAGTGGAGACCTTCAAGAACATGTGGTCTCCAACCTCAAAATCCAAGGGCATTCTCCTATTATCAACATATGACTTCTGCCGGTCCGGGGCAGCCTTCATCCTTTCCCGTATGAGCTGAACCTTCTCTGTCGTGGTCTGCACCACCTCTGGGCCAAGGATGCCTTCCTCTCCTACTTCAGTCCAAAAGAAAGGCGAGCAGCGCGGTCTACCGTACAAGGATTCAAATGGGTCCATACCAATGGAAGAGTGATAACTATTATTATAGGTGAACTCTACCAGAGGAAAGTGTCGCACCCATGATCCTTCTGAGTCCAGAACGCATGCCGACAACATATCCTCCATGGTCTGGATGGTGCGCTCTGTCTGCCCATCTGTCTGGGGATGGAAAGCAGTGCTAAGACGTAGATGGGTTCCAAAATCATGCTGAAAGTAGAGACCCAAAGATTGATGTACATGGATAGTACATTACTTTTGCAGAATACTTAATACATAACGAAAAGCGACACACAAGTACCGTAATAGTTTAGTGTCTTTGGAAACTCGGAAAATAATCATCTAATCGTGGTGAAAGATCTTCCACATCTCCCATAAATATCTTCACCTTTTGTTTTATTACCTAAAACCATTATTTAAATACTGTGGAAAAGAAAACATATAAAGGGTGAGCTCAAATTCTTAGTCAGGGTAAGCATAGAGAACATAAAACAATCCATAAACATTTGAATGCAAAACATGAACATAAAATCTAAACATCAAAATCATGAGCAACGACACAAATCTTGGAAATACACAAGGCATAGATCATAAAAGGAACATTTTTCATGATAAACTAGCATTTTAGTAAAACACGTAATTGTGGAATCCATTAATCACATATTATGATTTCCATAGAAGCCAATGCATTACTGCCAAGACCATCTTAGTAGACAAAGTCCCATTCTGAATCGAGTGCACTCCTTGTTCTAGTCCTGTAACACTAAACCGAATTAACTTACCATTACAACCATGTCTATATCACGAGATATAAACCTTTACCCGATGCATTGGAGGGAGATATAGGTCCCACCCATCTCATAATGAAATTATTATTACTTGTGCCACAAAATAAACATAAAACATTAATCATAACCCAAAACATAATATGGGTTTCATAAACATTATCCCATCATCACATAATCCATATAAACCAAATGGATATTTCATCACAAGAAAAGTGAAACCATGTAAATAATAGAGAAATTATACTTGAAACATACACATATGAAATAATTTCATCTTATAGGGAACATGGTTTTGATAAAAAACTTGAAATGAATTTTTGAGGAAAATATCCTTTCTTCTTCAAAATCACATTCTTTTCACAAAATTCCATGCAATTTTTAAAGAAAAGTGTTTTGTTTAAAATAGAAATAAAATATTGGGGGGGGGGGGGTAATATTCATGAAAAGGAGGCGTTATGAAGCTGTAAAAATCTGTTCACGCAATATAAGTTGAAAATAACATTCTTCTCGTACTTTTTTTGGAAAAGTCAAAAAGTGCCTTATATGGTAAACAAAAGAATGATTCCTTCCATACGATGTGGTAAAAGTGAAAAAAGGGTAAGAATGAATTTAAACATACATGGAAGAAAAGTAAACATTTTATGAAAACATTTTGAGAACATATGGAGATGGATAATAAACATAACCCCAGTAAATACTTACGAATAATCAATCTCGGATAAGAACGTGATTGAAATAATTATCCCTTACCTTATATCTGATATGCTTCGTATGTATATGAACCTCCTGTATAATGATTTAAATAATGTCACTGACTTATTATAGAATCATATTAATTGTTATGATATCATATATGATCTACTTATGACTTTATACTACCCGTTCTTTTGTAAATTCTATGTAAAAGCAACGTTTTGGGTAAAATCGTTTCATTTATTGTACGTGTTTCAACTTGTTGTTCTTGATATTATTACTTCTATCCTGATTTACATAATTCCATAATGTAAAACATGATTTATATATAATATATATTCAGCATATACTTATATATTTGATAGATCGATAAATTGAATGAAATACACCGTTCATGGAGACGGTAGGCCTTACGTACGCATGAACGTTGCCTTCATTTCCTTATTTAATTGAATGGAATTAAGTAGATGAAATAAATAAATATATATATATATACATAAAACCAGTATCATTATTATGTCATATATTTCATTATTATTCATTATATATATTTATAATCATTCATGAATGGTTAACATGGAGAATGGATCTCATCGCATCGTGGAGACGGTAGTCCGTACCTACACATGAGCGATGATATCATTCCCAAGATCGTGGAATTATATTTAAGCGTATGTAGAATATTTTATAATCAATATCACTTTAAAATATTCATATATAGTTATTTATTTATACCATTATACCCATCCAAGTAAGGTGGTGGTCGAAAACAGATTACACCACTGCGTGGAGACGGTATTCCGTACGTACGCACGCGCGGTGATTTCGTTTTCCGTAGGATGGATAGAAGGTGAAATAGGGGTTGTTCATATTTATAATAAAATATAAATATATAATTAATACTGAATTTATTACTTTATAATGATAAAACTAAATAAGAATAAGTATAAGAAGAAAGAAACATGAGAGAATCGGAATAAGAGATTACCTCTTCTTCGACGCACCTCCTTTAGGATTCCTCTTATAGAAGTAGAGTTGGTCTTTTGAGAAGACCAGAACCTCTATAATGTTTATAGGGAAGTGGAGAAGATAAATGAGAAGGGTTTGGACGAGCATCATGGCTCAAAAGGGTGTTAAGAGAATAGGGAAGGGGTTCTCTTTTTATAAGGGAGGAGAGGGGCACCGTTAAAAAAACTTAAAATATTATATTATAATAAAGTCATATTCGGTTTATAATAGCTCCAAAATGATTTATTTCGAAGCTAAAGTGGGTATGGGTCGCAATCCTTTCAAAAAATAGATTTTATACAAGTTTAGGTTACAATTTTAACCTTATCATTTATATTTAACTCTACGTTAAATAATTTAACTTTTACCGTGTCTTCTTGTTTTGTTACACTATATGGTTAATAAACATACTATAACAAGACACAATAACCCCAAGTGGTTCATTATTAATATATATATCCTTATCTAAGTCATTTGTACCATCCTTATATTTTTAGTAATAAAATAACAATTAATAATATAATATTTGTTTTGAAAAACTATTTTATGTCTATTTTGACACTATTTGGTAATTGATTTTTGTGAAAATCATAAAAGAATGATTAGTTCTAAAAAAGTTAATTAAATCAATAATAACATGTCATATTAACCTATTAAATTAGTTTAATTCATAAAAAGTCTCATATTACATTTATTTGGGTATTTATAATATCAATTATTTTAATATTTTATTATTTAGGTAATTACTGCATCACTAATGTGTCATAAATAACATTAATTATTTACTATCTAAAAATTATAAATAAAATACCATTATGTATAAAATCATTTTATCTTTCTAATTAATATTTATAGTCGAATTTATCTTATGTATAACCCTATATTAAAAATAAATTAGTTATTAAACATTGATTTTAACTATTTTAACCCTTCTTTAAATAAATTGATAATAATTGTCCTAATCATTTCCAAGAGGACCTAAATGGTCATATTGTATTCCTAAGGTTGGTTTTGGTCTAATTAAACTTATCCAATAGAATTAGGACATGTTTTAGGGTAATAATAATATCACTTTTAAACTTAATTACCCTATTTACTTTTAACCGTGGTAAATAAAAGTAAAAAGTTATTATTCACCATAAATTATTTTCATCTCATTGAACCAAATTTTAGTCCTTGATATTAACCGTGTCTCTATGAGTTTATAAATTCCACTCACAGAAGCGGTAAAATTATGTTTTATGTGAATTTCCAATTTCTCCTCGGAGGTGGGTAAAAGACGGTGAAAAATTCAATAAAATTTTTATATATCTAAAATTATTATAAAATGACTCCAATGAATTACATTGAAATTATATAGTTATAATGTATCAATTTTGACGTAAAATAAATTTAGATAAAATAAATAATTATTTAAATAAAAATTCGGTTTTTAAATAGTAACCCAGTGTTTTCACTATTCATCAAAAATAGAATGTTTTTAGAAAAATACAAAAAATTTACCCTTTGCTAATTTTGATATTTAGAATCCAAAAATGAAGTCCATTTCGAATGATAAAATTTATAAAATATTAATAAGTGGGTATTACTATTCATAACGGCTAGTTTATATATCATATCGTTGTTTAGTGAAACTCGGTATTGCGTACGACACACGCTATCATGAGAGGTCGCGATTGCGTGTAATGAAAGCCATGTCAGGGATGCGTGTAGTGCAAGATCCTTTTGGTGTAGCGTAAAACACAAGATATCATTAAAATTAAAAAGAATATTTTTCATAAAATCTCTGGTTGTTATATTCTACCCCACTTCAAATGAATTTCTCCCTCGAAATTTGTCGGGGTTATAAATGGTTTACTACTCAAAAGATTCTTTAATATAAACCCACATTGTAAAAAGGAATACCAAAAACAATATTTTAAAACTAATGTTTAAAACATAACGGTTACCCAAATTAACTAATCATTGGGTTTCCACATAGGAGAACATAACTGAAAATATGGATATGGAAGAGAAATATAACCATTATGTTTTGATGGAGAGTGGTAGAGAACAAGGCTATGAAAAAGCCAACAATCACAAAGCCATATATTTGCGATTATCTAAGGTACCAACTGATTAATCAGATATTAGGGCACTAGGACAAAAATTTTGGTTTTCAAGATCATTTCCCTAAAGTTAAAGAAATTGGAATTAGAATAAATACTTTATTGATTTTGGTACAGTCTCACCGTTGGTCGTTCCTTGGACAACTTACACTTCATATCTTAAAGAAATGACGTTGAATTTGTCATTAGTGAAGTGTTAGTAGATCATGTGATAGAATGATGGGTCATTCCACCTGTCTCAAACAAAATGTTAGAAAAAGTTATCAAAAATACATAAGTCCATCTATAGTGAGATTAATCTTATATGTTTCCTAAAATGGACTTATAATTCATATATCATACTGCTTAATATAATAAAACTGATTTCTACAAAACAGGGACTTCTTGTAGGCCAGTGGTAGGCGATAAAGGCCTGTCGCACTTCAGTTGTGGGTTCGATTCCAACATCCTTGTCTGATGCAAGGGGTTGTCGCCCGTCCTGCAGGTTGCCATTTTTCTAAAACTACATTATTATAACATTCCATAAATAACATCGAAAATATTCTAGCCTTAAACAATTCTATCTGATTTCCAACTTAATCCATCCAACCTTTAAGCTTATCGAAAATACTTCTGTCCAATCTCAGAGTGTAAAGAAAATTATTGCTTGAGAGGTCACATAACAAGTATGTGAATACCACCATTTATCCCACATAAATCATATGATATATCTTGTTGGTCACATTGAAAACATTAGAAGGCCTTAATCATGTATTTTCTTTAAAAATGATTACCCATTGAACCTTAGTGAAATCATGAATGCTGTTAAAAGTTAACACTTTCCGCATACCAAAATCCCCAAAATTTTATATACTCAAACCATGATATAACTTAGTCCTTATATCAATCATGTGCTCATGAATACTATCAAACAATTTATTTTCTCCTTGTCCCTTCATTATGCGCATATAAAATGCTTTCCAAAATATTTGAATCACTTTTCATGGTTACCGGTACCATATTCTTATAGAAAACCACAATGAACCAATACACAGATATTTTAAAATTCCACGATACTATAAATGAGATTCCATGATACTATTTTGAAATCCCATTAAAAAACACTCAATCATTACAAAACATCATTGTAATTCTGAACATCACAAATAGTGATCTCATGTGACTTCCCATTATCCTTTTCCTTAAGAGGTTCCTCATGTTGATCATCATTAAACCTTGGATTAGGGCATTGATTAGCATAATGCCCCATTTCCTTGCACTTGAAGAATTGAAGTGTTGGTGGTGCATTCTCTGCAGTATTTTCTTTACTCACATCATTAGCAACCCTTTTTCCATTACTTTGACACTCAGCTACTCGATGACCTTCTTTTCTAGACTTAAAACATTTTCTAGTCCCTTTACGAAAATCTCCACCATGCATCTTTACACACATTGAGCATAATGAAACATTCAACTTGTTTTCACCATTTTTCTGAGATTTCTCCTTGAACTCCATCTTTCGTTTCCTGTAAAAACCATGAGATGGATATGTTACACCAACATAGAGTTCTACCTTGATTTCACAACACAAAATTTCATCATATCTACTGAAGTCTCTTATATCTAATGACCTTCGAAGACTTGGTTTTAAGCCACTGAAAATTCGATCAACTTTAATTTCAGGTTGGATTATAAAGCCAGATGCATACCTTGCAAGCCTTGTAAAATTCACTTCATATATACCAACAGATTCATCATCCTTCTAATTAAGCTCTAGAAACTCCTTTTCTATCTTTGTTCGAAGAATATGAGGGAAGTACTTACTGAAAAACAAGTTCTTGAACTTGTCCCATTCCATGGATTCAATTTCATCTTGGGGTCTTTTATTCTTAATTAGAGTCCACCACTGGTCTGCTTCACCTTCTAAACAGTAAACAGCTAAAATGACTTATTCATGTTCTGAACAGCAATGTATGGGAAATATCTTTTCAATGGTACTGATCCATTGTTCAGCAACAAGTGGATCAGAAGACCCATTGAAAGACGATTGAAGTTTCCTCATGAAGGACTCAATAGAATATTGTTCCCTTCTCTGATAATTTGGAAATCTAGAATGATTCATAGCTTTTGTAAGTATAGAAATATGATTTTTCACTCCATCTCCCATCACATTTGGTTTCTCGGGAGAACAATCATTGCATTGTCCATTACATTGATCAACACGGTTCTTTCGGGTTCGAGCCATCGTCTAAAACCCAACAAGAACAGTGTGAGAGGAAAAAATCATTCTAGGAAAACAACATAATAAAGGGGAAGTACCTTCAATATCTAAAATATTAGGTTTAATTCTAATATCTTTACCATAATTCTAGGACTATAAACTATACTTATACTTAACCTTAGGGACATCCCTAGACATACTTTAGAAATATCTCTACGTATCTCAGTAATGTTTTCGCATCCTTGTTTCCAAAGGATAACTAAACCTTTCCTCTGATACCAACTGTAGAGACACAAAGATTGACATACATGGAAATTACATTACTTTTGCAGAATACTTAATAAATAACGAAAACAGACACACAAGGACCGTAATAGTTTATTGTCTTTGGAAACTCGGAAAATAATCTTCTAATCGTGGTGAAAGATTTTCAACATCTCCCATAATGATCTTCCCCTTTTGTTTTCTTACCTAAAACCTTTCATTAAATCATGGGGAAAAGAAAACATATAAAGGGTGAGCTAAAATGCTCATTAAGTTTAAGAATAGAGAACATAAAACAATCCATAAACATTTTAATGCAAAAACATGAACATTAAATCTAAACATCAAAATCATGAGCAACGACATAAATCATGGAAGTACACAAGGCATAGATCATAAAGGAACATTAGTCTTGATAAACTAGAATTGTAATAAAACATGTAATTGTGGCATCCATTAACCACATATTATTCTTTCCATAGTAGCCAAGGCATTGCTTCCAAGACCATCTTAGTGGACAACGCCCCATTCTAAATCGAGTTCACTCCTCATTCCAGTCGTGTAACACTGAACCGGATTAACTTACTGTTCTAGCCATGTTTATCTCATGAGATATAAATCTTTACCCAACGAATTGGAGGGAGATATAGGTCCCACCAATATCATAATGAAATCATTCTTACTTGTGCCACAAAATAAACTTAAAACCTTCATCATAACCCAAAAAATAAAATTGGTTTCATAAATATCGTCCCATCGTCACATAATCCATATAAAACAAATGGATATTTCATCTTAAGAAAATTGAAACCATGTAAATAATAGAGACATTATACTTGAAACATACACATATGAAATAATTTCATCTTATATGGAAAATTGTTTTGATAAAGCACTTGAAATGAATTCTTGAGGAAAATATCCTTTCTTCATCAAAATCAATATCTTTTCACAAAATTCCATGCAATATTAAAAGAAAAGTATTTTATTGAAGATTTTCATAAATCTTGTAGAGTAAGATTCATGAAAATTAGGCATTATGAAAGCGTAAAAATCCATTCATTCCTTATAATTTAAAAATAACATTCTTCTCGTACTTTTGTCGGAAATGTCAAAAAGTATCTCGTATGGTAAACAAAAGAAATCTTCCTTCCATACGATGTGGTTAAAGTAAAAAAATGGTAAGAATGACTATAAAAAAACATGGAAGAAACATAAAAATTTTATGAAATTTTTTTGAGAACATATGGACATGGATAATAAACATAACCCCAGTATATACTTACGAATAAACAATCTTGGATAAGAATGAGATTGGAATAATTATCCCTTACCTTATGTCTGATATGCTTCGTATGTATCCGAACCTCCTGCATAATGATTTAAATAATGTCATTTACTTATTAAAGAATCATATTCATTATTATGATATCATATATGGTTTACTTATGACTTTATATTACCAGTAATTTTGTAAATTCGATGTAAAAGCATCGATATGGGTAAAATCGTTTCATTTATTTTATGTGTTTCGACTTGTTTTTATTGTTATTATTACTTTTATCATGATTTACATAATTGAAGAATGTAAAACATGATTTATATATAATATATTTTCATCATATTCGTATATATATAATAGATCGATAAATGGGATGAAATACACTGTTCATGGAGATGGTAGGACGTACGTACGCATGAACACTGTTTTCGTTTCCTTATTTAATTGAATGGAATTAAGTATATGAAATACATATATACATATACATAAAATCCAGTATCATTATTATGTCATATATTTCATTATGATTCATTATATATACTTTATAATCATTCATGAATGGTTAACATGGAGAATGAATCTCATCGCGTTGTGGAGACAGTAATCCGTACATACGCACGAGCGATGATATCATTCCCATGATCATGGAATTGTATTGAAGCATATGTATAATATTTCAGAATAACTATCACTTTACAATAATCATATATAGTTATTTATTTACACCATTATACCCATCCAAGTAAGGTGGTGGTTGAAAATATATTACCCCACGGCATGGAGACGGTATTCCGTACGTACACACGCGTGGTGATTTCGTTTTCCGTAGGATGGATAGAAGGTGAAATAGGGTTGTTTAATATTTATAATAACATATCAGTATATAAGTAATACTGATGTTATTACTTTATAATGAGACAACTAAATAATAAGATGTAGAAGATGAAAGAAACATGAGAGAATCAGAAGAAGAGATTACCTCTTCTTCGACGCACCTCCTCTAAGCTTCCTCTTATGGAAGTAGAGTTGGTATTTTGAGAACACCAAAACCTCCAGAATGTTTCTAGGGAATTGTAGAAGAGAAATGGGTATGTGTTGGCCTAGCATCAAGGCTCCAAAGGGTGTGAAGAAAAGAGGGAAGGAGTGCCCTTTTTATAAGGGAGGAGTGGGGCACCCTTGGAAACAATTAAAATATTATTTTATAATAAAGTCATATTTGGTTTATAATAGCTTCAAATTGATTTATTTAAAAGCTAAAGTGGGGATGGGTCTAAATTCTCTCAAACAATAGATTTTAGACAAGTTTAGGTTTCAATTTTAACCTTATAATTTATATTTAACTCTAAGTTAAATAATTTAACTTTTACCGTGTCTTCTTGTTTTCTTACACGATATGGTTAATAAACATACTATAACAAGTCAAAAGAACTCCAAGTGATTAATTATTAATATATATATCCTTATATAAGTCATTTGGACGAACCTTATATTTTTAGTTATAAAATATCAATTAATAATATAATATTTGTTTTTAAAAACTATCTTATGTCAATTTTGACACTATTTGGTAATTGATTTTTGTGAAAATAATAACAACATGATTAGTTCGAAAAAGGTTAATTAAATAAATAATAACATGTCATATTAACCTATAAAATTATTGTATTTCATAAAAAGTCTCAAATTAGATTTATTTGGGTATTTATAATATCAATTAATTTAATATTTTATTATTTAGGTAATTACTGCACCACTATTGTGTCATAAATAACATAAATTATTTAATGCATAAAAATTATAAATAAACTACCATTAGTTAGGAAATATTTTTTTCTTTCTAATGAATATTTATCGTCTAATTTATCTTATGTATAAACCTATATTAGAAATTAATTAGTTATTAAACTTTGAATTTAACTATTTTAACCCTTCTTTAAATAAAATAATAAAAAATGTCCTAATCTAATCCATGTGGACCTAAATGGTCATATTTTATTCCTAAGGTTGTTTTTGGTCGAATTAAATTTATCCAATCGAATTAGGACATGTGTTATGGTAATAATAATATCATTTTTACCCTTAATTACCCTATTTACTTTTAACCGTGGTAAATAAAAGTAAAAAGATACTATTCACCAAAAATTATTTTCATCTCATTGAACCAAATTTTACTCCTTGATATTAATCGTGACTCTCAGATTTTTGAAATTCCACTCACAGAAGCGGTAAAATTACGTTTTATGTGAATTTCCAAATTCTCCTAGGAGGTGGGTAAAAGACGGTGAAAAGTTAAATAAAATTTTTATATATATAAAATTTTTATAAAATGACTCCAATGAATTACATTGAACATATTTAGGTATTATGCAACAATTTTGACCTAAAATAAATTTAAATAAAATAAATAATTATTTAAATAAAAACTCTGTTTTTAAATAGTAACCTGGTGTTTTCACTATTCATCAAATATTTAATGTTTTTAGAAAAATACCAAAAATTCACCCTAGGATAATTTCGATATTTAGAATCCAAAAATGAAGTCCATTTCAAGAGATAAATTTTATAAAATTTTAAAAAGTGGGTATTACTATTCATAACAGCTAGTTTATATAACATATCATTGTTTAGTGAAACCCGGTATTGCGTACAAAACACGCTATCATGGAAGGATGTGATTGTGTGTAATGCAAGCCATGTCAGGGATGCATGTAGCACAAGCTACTTTTAGTGTAGAGTACAACACAAGACATCAATAAAATTAAAAAGAATATTTTTCATAAAATATCGGGGTGTTACATTGCAATCCTCTCCAGACTCGTGAGGTAAACCATGCATCCCTATACAAGACTATGGACCTCAGAATTCCATGCAACTGCACCACCTAATACATGTACCTTTGTGCCAAAGCATCCACTGCACTTGTCTCCTTAATCGCCAGAAAGTGAGCCGATTTCGTCAACCGGTCCACGACTACCCAGATAGCATCGTATCCCCTTTGAACCTTGGGTAGTCTTATGATGAAATCCATCGATATGTCCACCCATTTACACTCAGGGACATCCAGAGACTGCAGTCGGCCACCTGGAACACGGTGTTCAGCCTTCACCTGCTGACACACTAGGCACTTGGCCACAAACTCTACCACTGCTCGCTTTACTCCGGGCCACCAGAATTGTCTCCTCAGACCATGGTACATCTTGGAATCTCCGGGGTATACCACTAGGGGTGAGTTTTGGAACTCACTGAGAACGTTTCCGCGCATCTCCTCTAGAAAAAACATCTTTCCCTGAAAAAAACATCCGGTTTTGACCATCCTCCGTCCATCCTTCCAGAGCATTGTTCTGGTCAACTCGGTCAGGCATCACTTCGCACTCTGGGTCTTCCCACTGAGACTCCTCCACTTGCTGCAACAGAGAAGACTGCACTATCATCTGGTACATGAATCTTCTACCACTATCCATCCTCGCATCTAGGTGCAAGGCAGCCAACTCCTCCATCATCTTCGAGGCATCTACTGACTCTCAGACCGCATCCTTCTGCAACCTCCTGCTCAACGCATCGGCCACTACATTCACGTTCCCGGAAGTGTAGGAAATCTCGAAGTCCTAATCTTAGAGGAACTCCACCCACCTTCGCTGCCGCATGTTTAGGTCCCGTTGGGAGAAGATATACCTCAAACATTTGTGATCTGTGAAGACCACAAAGCCTTCTCTGATGATGTAATGCCGCCATAACTTTAGGACCAAAATGACCGATGCAATCTCTAGGTAGTGGTTGGAATAATTACGCACATGAGGGCATAGCTTCCTAGACACCTAAGCGATCACCCCTTATCGCTGCATCAACACACATCTGAGGCCTTTCCCTAAAGCATCACAGAACACCCCATACGCCACCCCTTCTTCTGGTAATATCAACACTGGGTAACTAACCAACTTCTCCTTCAGATAGCTGAAGGCTTCCTCACACTACTCACTCCACACGAAAACATGGTCTTTCTTGGTCAAGGCTGTCAAAGGGGCTATAACTCGGGAGAATTTGGGTACGAACCTCTGATAGTAACCTGCCAGCCTGAGGAAACTACGAACATCTGCCATATTCTATGGTGCTTTCCAAGAAACAACTACTTCAACATTTGATGGGCCCACCACTACCCTCTGCTCGAACACTACGTGCCCAAGGAAGTGCACTTCTCGTGTCTAGAAATTGAATTTTGACAACTTACCATAGAGCTGGTGCTGTCGGAGGACCTCCAAAACCATCCTCAGGTTCTCCACGTGATCCTCCTCTGATCTTGAATAGATCAGGATATCATCGATGAACACAACTACGAACTGATCCAGGTACTCCCAGAAGACGGAGTTTATAAGCCCCATGAACACAGCCGGGGTGTTCGTAACACTGAAAGGCATGACTAAGAACTCGAAGTGTCCATATCTGCACTTAAAGGCCATCTTCGAGATGTCACCCTCTTTCACACTCGACTGGTGATATCCAGACTGTAGGTCGATCTTTGAGAACCATCCTGCCCCTTTCAGCTGGTCAAAATGATCTTCTATCCTCGGAAGAGGGTAGCGATTCTTAACCATCACCTGATTCAGCATTCTGCAGTCTATTCATAGCCTGAGACCACCATCTTCCTTCTTTGCGAAAATAACTAGAGAACCCCATAGAGATGCACTCGGTCGAACATAACCCCTCTTCATCAGATCTTCAATCTGAATCCACAACTCCCATAGCTCCGAAGGTGCCATCCGGTAAGGAGCCATCGAAATTTAGCGAGCACCAGGCTGCAAGTCTATCCCAAAATCGATATGACGTCGACGTGGTAGAGTCGTCACCTCTTCCGGGAAGACATCCATAAACTCACTCACAATTCTTAGCACCTCCACCATCTTAGCATCTACTGACTCTACTGACAGCTCAGCTAATAAGGAGAGGAGGGGTTCCTTTCGCCTACCACCCTTCTAACTGCTCCGCTAACTGGTGAAAGTAACACGCTGTAGAGACCCGTATCCTGGCGTACATGGACATTACATTACATGTGCGGAATACTTAGTACATAACAAAAACACACACTAAAGGATCGTAATAGTTTAGTGTCTTTGGAAACTCGGAACGTAATCTTCTAATCGTGGTGAAAGTTCTTCAATATCTCCCATAAAGGTCATCCCTTTTTTTTACCTAAAACCTTTCTTTATATCCTTAGGTCCGACTTGCTTGTACGTGTCCGAACCTCCTCTTCTTTGAAGTGCCTCTTTGAGACCTCCTCTTAGGGCACTAGAATTGGTCTTTGAGGAAGACCAGAACCTCTAGGATGTTGCTAGGGAAGTGGAGAAGGGATTTTGGCAGGGGTTGGACGAGCTTGAGTGCTCAAATTGGTGTGAGGAGGAGGGGGAGGAGGTGTCCTTTTATAAGGGAGGAGAGGGGCACCTTAGGAATTCTTAAAAATATTAATTTATAATAAATCTAACCCCACTTAAAAACCTCCAAAAATGACTCATATTCGAAGCTTAGATGAGATAGGGTTGTAATCTCATCAACCAATCAAATTTAGACATGTTTGGATCTTATTTTAAACCTTATCAATTAGATTTAACTCTAAGTTAAATAATTTGACTTTTACCGTGTCTTTTTGTTTTCTTTCACTATCTAGTTAATACACTTACTATAACATGCCAAACGAACCCCAAATTGTTTATTATTAATATATATATCCTTATCTAAGTCATTTGGCCGAACCTTAGATTTTTAGGAATAAAATAACAATTAATAATATAATATTTGATTTAAAAACTATTTTGTGTCAATTTTGACACTATTTGATATATGATTTTTGTGAAAGTCATAACAGAATTAAATGTTCGAACCAAGTTGATTAAATAAACATTAATATATCATAGTAACTTATAAAATTAGTGGAATTCATAAAAATTCTCAAATTACATTTATTTTGGTGTTTATAACATCAATTATGTCAATATTCCATAAATAAGATAATTACAGCATCATCTTTGTGTCATATATTAATTAAATTATTTGATGTCTAAAATTTACAAATAAAATACCATTATGTAGGAAATCTTTTTATCTTTCTAATGAATATTTATAGTCGAATTTATCTTATGTATAACCCCATATTAAAAATGATTTACTTATTAAACTTTGATTTTAACTATTTTAACCTTTCTTTAAATAAATTAATAATAAATGTCCTAATCTAATCCAAGTGGGCCTAAATGGTCATATTTTATTCCTAAGTTTGTTTTTGGTCGAATTACACTTGTCCAATAGAATTAGGACATGTGTTAGGGTAATAGTAATATCATATTTACCCTTAGTTACCCTATTTACTATTAACCGCGGTAAAAAAGTAAAAAGTTACTATTCACCAAAATATTATTTTCATCTCATTGAACCACATTTTAGTCCTTGATATTAACCGTGTCTCTCGGATTTTCGAAATTCCATTCACAGAAGCGGCAAAATTAAGTTTTATGAAAAATTCAGTTTTTTTAACTACCACTTAGTAGTTTCACTATTCATCAAAAATTGATGTTTGTTAGAACAATGCCAAAATTTCATCCTAAGCTATATTTCATATTCCGAATTCAAAAATGAAATCTATTTTACCAAATTCATAACATAGAAGTTGCATTAATTAATTTTATAATTAAATCCCGCTGTTAAAATAAATAGCGTGTTTTTAGGAAACAATATATATCAAAAGATTGACACTTGATTATGTCTTGTTTAAATGTGAAATTACAACCAATGACCAAAATTGTATTAAATTGTAAAAATATATTCTAAATATACTTTAAAACCACTCAAATTAATAATTTATCACTATTAATTATTTCGATTAAAAAAGTTGTTTTTAATTATAATTTAGTAATTTTTCACTATTCATCAGAATATGAAAGTTAACCGAAAAGTACCAAAATTTCACCTTAGGCTAAATTCGATACTCCGAATCCAAGAATGAAGTTCATTTCTAAAAAATAAGATTTACAGAATTTTAAAAAGTGGTTATTACTATTCATAACGGCTAGTTTTAATAATATTTTAATAGCACATCGTTGTTTAGTGAAACTCGGTATTGCGTATTACACACGCTATTGAGGAAGGTCGCGATTGCGTGTAATGCAAGGCAAGACAAGGATGCGTGTTGTGCAAGCTCCTTTTGGTGTAGCGTACAACACAAGACATTAGTAAAATTAAAAAGAATATTTCTTTATAAAATCTTGGGCTGTTACATTCTACCCCCCTTAAAATGAATTTCGCCCTCGAAATTCGTCAGGGTTATAAATGGTTTACTATTCGAAAGTTTCTTTAATAGAAACCCACATCGTAAAAAGGAATACCAAAACATGGCTTTAAAAACTAAAGTATGAAATGTAACGATTACCCAAATAAACTAATCACTGGGTTTCCACATAGGTGAAAATATGGATATGGAAGAGAAATCTAACCATCATGTTCTGATGGAGAGTGGTAGAGAACATGGCTATGGAAAAGCCAGTAATCACAAATCCATAAATTTGTGACGATCTAAGGTACCATCTGATTCATCAGGTATAAGAGAACTAGGACAACTTTTTTTTTTTGGTTTTCAAGATCATTTCCCTAAAGTTAAAGAATTTGAATTAGAATAAATACTTACTTTATTTTGGTACAATCTCACTGTTGTTCGTGCCTTTAACAATTTCCACTTCATCTCTTAAATAAATGAAGTTGAATTTGTTATTCGTGAAGTGTTAGCAGATCATGTGATAGAATGACGGGTCATTCCATCTGTCTCAAAAGGTTAGCAAAATTTATATACATAAGTCGATCTATAGTGGGATTAATCATATATGGTTCCTAAAATGGGCTTATACTTTATATATCATACTGCTTAATATAATAACACTAGTTTCTACTAAACAGGGACTTCCTGTAGGTCAGTGGTAGGCGATAAAGGCCAGTCGCACTTCGGTTGTGGGTTCGATTCCCACAGCCTTGTCCGAAGCGATGGGCTGTCGCCCGTCCTGCAGGTTGTCCTTTTTCCAAAACTATATTACTATAACATCCCATCAATAATATCGAAAAAAATTTCTATCCTTAAACAATACTAACTTATGTCCAACACAATCCATTCCAATATTTAGGCTTATCCATAATACTGCAGTCCACTCTCATAACATAGTGAAAACAATTACCAGAGATTTAATATCATCGTTGATCCCCATATATCATAAGATATGTTTTGTTGGTCACATTCCAAACATTCAAAGTCCTTAATCATGTATACTCTTGAATACCCATTGAACCTTAGTGAAAACTTGAATGCAGTTAAAAGTTAACACTTTACACATACCAAAATCCTCAAAATTATTTATACTCAAACCATGATATCACTTAGTCCTTATATCAATCATGAGCTCATGAATACTATTAAACATTTCATTTTCTCGTCTTCATTATGCGCATATCATCTTATTTCCCAAAAAAAATATCTCAATCACTTTGAATACCACATCAATAAATATTGCAATACTCAATGATACAACATTATTTTGGAATCCCATTACATAAACGCTTAATCATTCCACCACATCGTTATCATATTCAACATCGCCAATAGTGATCGCATGTGACTTCCCTTTGTCCTTTGCCTTCAGTGGTTTCTCATGTTGATCATCACTAACCCTTGGATTAGAGCAATTATTAGCATAATGCCCCATTTCCTTGCACTTGAAGCATTGAAGTGTTGGCGGTGCGTTCTCTGCAGTGTTTGCTTTATTCACATCATTAGAAACCCTTTTTCCATTACTTCGACACTCAGCTACTCGATGACCTTCTTTTCCACACTTAAAACATTTTCTAGTCCCTTTTAGACAATCTCCACCATGCTTCTTTCCACACTTTGTGCATAAGGAAACATTCATCTTCTTTTCACCATTATTATGAGATTTCTCCTTGAACTCCATCTTTCGTTTCTTGTCAAAACCATGAGATGGATATGTAACACCAACTTCCATTTCTACCTTGATAGCACAACGCACAATTTCTTCATAGCTACTGAAGTCTCTTATAGCTAATGCCCTTCGAAGACTTGGTTTTAAGCCACTGAAAAATCGATCAACTTTACTTTCAGGTTGGATGATAATGCCAGATGCATACCTTGCAAGTCTTGTAAAATTCGCTTCGTATATACCAACAGATTCATCATCCTTCTGCTTCAGCTCAATAAACTCCTTTTCCATCTTTGTTCGAAGAATACGAGGGAAGTACTTACTGAAAAACAAGTTCTTGAACTCGTCCCATTCCATGGACTCAATTTCATCCCTTGGCCTCGTATTCTTGATAAGATTCCACCATTGATCAGCTTCACCTTCCAAACGATATACTGCTAAGATGACTTTATCATGTTCAGAACATTGAAGAACTGAAAATATCTTTTCAGTGGTACTGATCCATTGTTCAGCAACAAGTGGATCGGAGGTCCCACTGAAAGAAGGTGGACGTTGCCTCATGAAGGACTCAATAGAATATTGTTCCCTTCTCTGCTCATTTGGAAGTCCAGAATGATTCATAGCTTGTGTAAGTATAGCAATAAGATTTTACACTCCATCTCCCATAACATTTGTTTGTTCAGGAGGGCAATCATTGCACTGTCCATTGCATTGATCAACACGGTTCCTTCGGGTTCCAGTCATCGTCTAAAACCCAAAAAGAATAGTGTGAGAGGCAAAAATCATGCTAGGGAAAACAACATAATAAAGGGGGAGTACCTTCAATATCCAACATCTTAGGTTTAAATTCTAGGATCGTTAGAGCAATTCTAGGACTATAACCTATATGTATACTTAACCTTAGAGACATCCCTAGACATACCTTAGAAATATCTCTAGGGATCTCACTAACGTTTTCGCATCCTAGTTTCCAAAGGTTGACTAAACCTTTCCTCTGATACCAACTGTAGAGACCCGTATCCTGGCGTACATGGACATTACATTACATGTGCGGAATACTTAGTACATAACAAAAACACACACTAAAGGATCGTAATAGTTTAGTGTCTTTGGAAACTCGGAACGTAATCTTCTAATCGTGGTGAAAGTTCTTCAATATCTCCCATAAAGGTCATCCCTTTTTTTTACCTAAAACCTTTCTTTATATCCTTAGGTCCGACTTGCTTGTACGTGTCCGAACCTCCTCTTCTTTGAAGTGCCTCTTTGAGACCTCCTCTTAGGGCACTAGAATTGGTCTTTGAGGAAGACCAGAACCTCTAGGATGTTGCTAGGGAAGTGGAGAAGGGATTTTGGCAGGGGTTGGACGAGCTTGAGTGCTCAAATTGGTGTGAGGAGGAGGGGGAGGAGGTGTCCTTTTATAAGGGAGGAGAGGGGCACCTTAGGAATTCTTAAAAATATTAATTTATAATAAATCTAACACCACTTAAAAACCTCCAAAAATGACTCATATTCGAAGCTTAGATGAGATAGGGTTGTAATCTCATCAACCAATCAAATTTAGACATGTTTGGATCTTATTTTAAACCTTATCAATTAGATTTAACTCTAAGTTAAATAATTTGACTTTTACCGTGTCTTTTTGTTTTCTTTCACTATCTGGTTAATACACTTACTATAACATGCCAAACGAACCCCAAATTGTTTATTATTAATATATATATCCTTATCTAAGTCATTTGGCCGAACCTTAGATTTTTAGGAATAAAATAACAATTAATAATATAATATTTGATTTAAAAACTATTTTGTGTCAATTTTGACACTATTTGATATATGATTTTTGTGAAAGTCATAACAGAATTAAATGTTCGAACCAAGTTGATTAAATAAACATTAATATATCATAGTAACTTATAAAATTAGTGGAATTCATAAAAATTCTCAAATTACATTTATTTTGGTGTTTATAACATCAATTATGTCAATATTCCATAAATAAGATAATTACAGCATCATCTTTGTGTCATATATTAATTAAATTATTTGATGTCTAAAATTTACAAATAAAATACCATTATGTAGGAAATCTTTTTATCTTTCTAATGAATATTTATAGTCGAATTTATCTTATGTATAACCCCATATTAAAAATGATTTACTTATTAAACTTTGATTTTAACTATTTTAACCTTTCTTTAAATAAATTAATAATAAATGTCCTAATCTAATCCAAGTGGGCCTAAATGGTCATATTTTATTCCTAAGTTTGTTTTTGGTCGAATTACACTTGTCCAATAGAATTAGGACATGTGTTAGGGTAATAGTAATATCATATTTACCCTTAGTTACCCTATTTACTATTAACCGCGGTAAAAAAGTAAAAAGTTACTATTCACCAAAATATTATTTTCATCTCATTGAACCACATTTTAGTCCTTGATATTAACCGTGTCTCTCGGATTTTCGAAATTCCATTCACAGAAGCGGCAAAATTAAGTTTTATGAAAAATTCAGTTTTTTAACTACCACTTAGTAGTTTCACTATTCATCAAAAATTGATGTTTGTTAGAACAATGCCAAAATTTCATCCTAAGCTATATTTCATATTCCGAATTCAAAAATGAAATCTATTTTACCAAATTCATAACATAGAAGTTGCATTAATTAATTTTATAATTAAATCCCGCTGTTAAAATAAATAGCGTGTTTTTAGGAAACAATATATATCAAAAGATTGACACTTGATTATGTCTTGTTTAAATGTGAAATTACAACCAATGACCAAAATTGTATTAAATTGTAAAAATATATTCTAAATATACTTTAAAACCACTCAAATTAATAATTTATCACTATTAATTATTTCGATTAAAAAAGTTGTTTTTAATTATAATTTAGTAATTTTTCACTATTCATCAGAATATGAAAGTTAACCGAAAAGTACCAAAATTTCACCTTAGGCTAAATTCGATACTCCGAATCCAAGAATGAAGTTCATTTCTAAAAAATAAGATTTACAGAATTTTAAAAAGTGGTTATTACTATTCATAACGGCTAGTTTTAATAATATTTTAATAGCACATCGTTGTTTAGTGAAACTCGGTATTGCGTATTACACACGCTATTGAGGAAGGTCGCGATTGCGTGTAATGCAAGGCAAGACAAGGATGCGTGTTGTGCAAGCTCCTTTTGGTGTAGCGTACAACACAAGACATTAGTAAACTTAAAAAGAATATTTCTTTATAAAATCTTGGGCTGTTACACACGCCGTCTACCCATGTTTAAGAACACAACCCTTACTCTGAAGCAGTTGATGATGACACACACAGAGAAAAACCAGTCGATTCCTAGGGTGACATCGTATGGCTGTATCTATAGCAGTAGTAGATTCCTGACTGATTGATGTGAACCTATCATCTGTCTTCATCCTCAGAAAACATATAACAAGTCAGTTTGACCTCTGACTGGTGTGATCATCACATGGGGAACTGGAAGTCTCTCGTCATCTAGGCACAAAGAATGGGCTATACTAGGTGCAACGAAGGAGTGCGAAGCTCCGGTATCAAACAAGGCATGAGCAAGGGTGCTAAACAAACTGATCGTACCTCGAATGACCTCCGGTCCCTCTGGGAGTGCTGCCTCCGTGGCGTTCAACTGCCCATGCCCAGCTCCTCTGCCTCTTGGCTGTCGGACACCTCCCCGACCATGCCCTGGTCGAGGTCCCTGAGGTTGGACTCCTCCTGCAACGCCTGCCCCCAGAGGAGCGGGAGCTCGCTGCCCCTGCTGCTGCTACTGGAAGGGCCTAGCTAGAAGCTGCTGCTGGGGCAGGTGCTGGGTCTGTCCGCCACCACCGTACTGTACCAGGCCCGGGAACTGATTCCGGATATTTCTATTGCCCCCATAGACGAAACACCTCAGTCCTGGGCCCGAAAGTAGAGGGCGAGGACAGGGGGACCGGAACTGGAACTGTTGTGGTCTGCTCCCTTCTGGTCGAAACCTGGAGGGTCCTGACGTTGGAGGCCTGGTGCTGACGGCCTACCACTTAGATGATCCCAGCTGGATCCCCTCTTGTGCCACACCTCCTAGAGGATGAATCCTCTCCACTACTTCGGCCTTCTTCTGGACCTCTATGAACATCGGCAGGGTGAAGGGGGTAACAACATACTGATGGGAGGGTCGGAGCACCTCCTCGAAACGTCTGTCCTGAGACTCCTCGTCTGGAAAGAGGTCTGAAGGAAAATGTAGGAGGTCCTTGAATTTTATTCTCAGCTCCCGTACTGACATACTCCCCTGCTGGAGGGAGAGCAGCTTTTTCCTCTTCTCTGCCTTCATCATAGAAGAGAGGAATTCTTCCCAGAACTCCTTCTCAAAATCAACCCATGCCAACTCAGCCTCTCTCCTATCTCCCAGGTAAAGCATCCACAACTGACGCGCCGATCCCCGCATCTGGCTGACAGCCAGAGGAACCCAGTACTCGGTCGTAGCCCGTATCAGGCCGAAGGCTATCACCAGATCCTCTAGCAAACTCTCCGTCTTAATGTCAGAGGTGCTGCCCTCATACTTCTTGAGGGTCTGTCACTAGAAGGCCCAAAGTGTCTTCTTGCCACTAGTCGTCCTCCTCTCGATCAGCACTCTACCGATCGGCCAATGTAGTCTCCAAGGCCTCGATCACCCGTACCTCATGTGGTCTCCTCCCAGGTGCTTTAGCTGCAAGGTAAACAAGGAATGCATAAGCCCAAGTAGTGCAGAATATTGTTCTTAAAATTTCTTAAACTTATTATTGATTTCAATTCCTAAAACAACCATGAAACCTAAGAACACAAGTCATTATGATGCATGTACCTTTCCTAGGGTCTCTACCCTGCAATCAGTGTGGCCTCACATGGTCGTTCGGTAGGTCCAGTGTCCTTGCATCGGATCACGGGGGGACCTAAAATCCCATGTCCTAGACGGTCTTCCCTGGCCTAATTCATGCACCAAGGTCACCCAAAACCTTTTCCCTACCATCCCATGCAGTCCTTACTATGCCTAACTCCAAACTCCATCCTATCTCTCAACCATCACCTCTGATACCATTCTGTCACGACCCTCCTTCACCAAAAGGAGGGAAGGGTCAGTAGATTGCCACACCCTTCCTTCTTTAAGTTGAAGAAGAGATAATGACCCCAGAAACCCGCCTTCAATAGGTCCTGGAGTGGTGAATAACACCAAGGGTATGGAAATCACACACGAATGGAAGGCATTACCCTTTTTGTTTTATAAGATCGGGAGATACGACGATGAAAACCAACAACACCAAAACTAAAAGACAAGTAAATCCAAAAACATAAACCATTCCCACATGAATGATCTAAGTAAATGATACAAGCCAGAAAATCCCCAAGGTAAAAAGATAGCAAGAAAAAGGAAAACAGCAACAACAACTATCCCAAGGGTCTGTGCTAGTATGGTCCCGCCCGATGCCCGATATCCTCTCAGAAACCTGAAAGCTGTTTTATGTACGTAGGGTGAGCACACAAGTATACTCAGTAGGGAAAACCAATGACTCTCATGTACAAGTGGGGGAACGTACTAAAGTCCCATGAGAAGTAGACAACCAACACTATTAGTGAGTTCATCAATCCCACTCACCGACCACACTGACCAAATAATGCAAGCAAGGAAATGTATAATAAAAGAACATCGATGTTTGGGTCCCCTGTGCCACTTTCCCACTCGTTATTGAAGTCATCCTACGCATCGAACCAATTCCGCCATTCTCACTAGAGTCCCACTGCCACACCCCTCCTGCACACACCTAGGCCATAACCTCACGTAGTCCCACTGCCAAACCCCGCCCGTACACACCTTGGCCACAACTATCATACGTAACCATGCCTAGAAAAACCTAGTCCAAAACAACCACCGTCACGCCCGAAGACACCTGGGCTAGAAGATCCACTGCCATTCCTGAAGACACCTAGGCCTCATCCCGAAGAAATGTGGGAAACCACCTGCCCACACACACGTGGACCATAACCACCACACTACCCCGCCCGAAGGTTCTTGGGCTAATAATGGACTTCAGGCCATCACCGCCTGCCCGAAGATACTTGGGATATCTGGTAAAGGGAGCAGAAAGGATCTAATAACCAGCCACTAATAGAAGTGTTGGGGAAAACACCATCCCCTGTGAAATGGGGGTGTTCGGCACTAAGTGCTCAACTTGGGTGGGGCGTGAATAATAAACACAAAACTACAAGTATATTTATAGGTAGAAACCACTCACCCAGTTTAGGTTTCTCTTCAGCCAGCCTAAAGAACACAATCAGTACCATGTCCAAGTCACAACTCACACCATACCAAAACCCATTTGTCCCATCCTGGTTTACATGTTCATTAATAATGTTTAAATAAGTTTCTGCACCTACATGGGAAACTAGCAAGCATAAGAACAAGACTAGGGAAGAGTACGGTCAAACATCAACTTAAACATTCACACCTGGTTCTCTTGTAAAGTCACAACAACAAAAGGGATATGGGAGATCCCTCCAAGTACTGTAACCAATGAAAAACCCAAGATACTTCCTACACCATCTACAACTAAAGGGGCTAGTGAGATCCCTCGAAGTAATAGAAGAACAGAAAACCCCGAGACACTTCCACATCTCCCCAAATTCAAAAAGAAGACGGTTTCTCATCAACAGAGAATACCACCCCAATTTGTGATATATACAAAGTAACCACAGGACCTCAAATTCACAACCAGCGAAACCATAACAACATGGGATCCCATCCCCACCCACATCACCCAGGAATCAGCCCGTGAAAGGAGATATCCAAACCACTACCACCAAAAGAAAGAAGGCGCGTGCCGGTATTTTCATATTTAAAATATTTAACACACTCCATGATTTCAATTAAGTTTTATTTTAACTGGGTTATCACAGAAAAGGGTTGATCCTGGTGCATTCAATTTATTTAGCAGCATATACACAATTAACCACTTTCTTTTACACGACCCACAGAAGATGTAAGGGTTTATTAGAGCATAGAGAAAGACCACCACCATCCATGATTTTCAGTAGGAGTAATCCCTCACAAATCATAAATAATTAATCATGAAAGGTCATAAAACAAACCAACATCATCGATCACACCCCTCCCCCCATTATTTAAAGTTTGTTTATTATCTTCATTAAATTTGGGCTTCATCAATATTCTCACAAGGCCAAAGCATACCCACCCCGCATGATACACAATAAGGAGAGACGAAGGAGGAATCCCTACTTAGATGATCAATGATCGAAGTTTATCTTTACGCCGCCAGGAACAGGGGATGTGCGATTTTCAGGGGTGGGGCCTCGGGAACTCAAGCTCGAGCAGACAAATCGATGGGAGGGTGATCAAGAAAATAATACCAAGGAGTACCCTTTAGTTTATAAAGATTGGGGATGGTTGAGATAAGAACATGAAACCGCATAAGGAGCGGGGTCGTGGGTTGACCACGTGGCCCCATACGTCATTAAAAGGTCCCCACCCTTTGTGGAGGTTTAAACCGACGAACACACTAGGGTAACTCATTAAACATTTAATTAAATTCCATTCATGGGCATTACTAGGAATTTAAACAAACTTAAAGGGGTCAAAATTGGGTTTATAACTCAATTAGCGCAAAAAGGAGGCACTATCGGAAAAACGCCGACAAGGCTGGGGTGACACCGATCTGTCTCACCGATCGGTGGTTCCGATCGTTCTCACGCCGAGACGCTACCCTTAGGATTTGGATTTTGGAAAAGGAAAGGATCCTGAGGGTCTAGGTCATCACAATAACATAGTAATAAAATATGGAATTGAGGCAGGCACATAACCATATAATATGATTACTATAGTAGACAAGGCATCACTGCCAATATAATCTTTGTAGTACGGGTTCACTACCCATACCATCTTAGTTGTTGTGGTTCACTCCCATGGACATGTTAAGTGTATGGGTTCATTCCTCATATCATATTAGTTATCATGGTTCCCTCTCATGGCCATAATAGTATTTAGTGATCATTACCAAGATAATATTAGTTTATCTAATGAGATATAAATCTTCACCCAATGTATTGTAGGGAGATATATGTCCATCCCATCTCATAATGAAATCATACATACATGTACCCCATGATCATAATTAATCATATATTAACCCATGAAATGAAATGGGCATCATAAATATGTTGACACATCATAACCTATGAAAAAATATTCAAGTTTTATAATAATATCATAAAAAGAATATATCGTGAAGGAAAAACCAATTTCATAAACTTATAACCCATGAAAGGGGAAAAAATTTCATAAAAATATAACCATTGAATGTGAGAAAAGATTCATTAATTCCATGACATCAAGGATAACCTATTCATAGAAATAATATGAGTGTAACAATTAGATCATTTACCTAAGGGGCATGAGTAACATAAAAAAATTTCATTTTAGAAGGAAAATAATTTTGAAATATCATTCAAAAGAAATTATTGTGGAAAATAACATTTCTTATTTTAAAAGGTCTTTCTAATAAATAAAACCATTTGAAAATCATTTTCTTAGAAAATATCATGATAACTTATAAATAAAACTTTAAATCATTTTGAATTTTTTTTCATTGAATAAATTTAAAATAATATTCAAATCATTTATAAACCTTTTCCATTGAAAGCACTTTGAAAAATTATAATGTAATCTAGAAAATGTTTTTAAATATATATTTGGAAAACAATTTGAAAAAATAAAAATAAGGCTTGAAACCATTTTTAAAAAAAATTCCTTGAAAATAAATAAATGATGATTGAAATCATATTAAAATCAATTCTCTTTGAAAA
This sequence comes from Viscum album, assembly GCA_963277665.1. NCBI lineage: Eukaryota > Viridiplantae > Streptophyta > Magnoliopsida > Santalales > Viscaceae > Viscum > Viscum album. The sequence goes on from OY728121.1 coordinate 539,042,063, forward strand.
GTAACATTTAAAAAACATTTTCGTAGAAATAATCCATTTAAAAATGAGAATGACCCTTCAACGAAATGAGAGTGTGTAAATCCATACATGTCGTACGGGGTAAAAAAATTTTGTTTTCACGATAAAAATATTTGAAAAAATAAATATTTAGAAAAAGATAAGAATATTCCATTGAAAAAATCGGTAAAAGACAAAAAGGGGTAAAATTACTTTCAAATATTCACAAATAATAATAGAATATTCTTGGAACCCTTTTTAGAAAATAGAGATTTCCAATCGAAGAGGGGGTAATGTCAAGCTTTCATAAAAATAATTTCTTAACTATCATGTGTACCAAAGAGTGGACATATTGTACCAATACCTGAGTATATCATTAAAAACCCAAGGATATGTAATTTTATGAATTTTATTGAGATAAGTATTATATAAATTTATCAAAAGAAACATAAATGAAAACACTCTTGAAAAGCGATGAGATTGTTTCAATAAACTCTTACCACTTGGTGAATTTAAATAATACTCCCCATGTAAGGAAATTTTATTATATAAAGAATAAAATATCCAGAAAAGAAGGATATTATTAATATTATATTTCAAAGTTAGTATATTCAACTCATGATGAAATATAACTATATACCCTGGGATGTGTCTAAAAGGAGGAAAAGTGAGGAAAAACTACTTTACCAATTTGTTAAATTTTTTAACATATAACAGATGATAAAAATATATTTAAATGGCTGTGTAAATACCCATAAATATATTTATAATTATCAAATAATTCATACATGGTATGTATAAACATCACTTAAAAGGAATTGGTGGTTAATAAATCTTGTATCTCATCGAAATGAAAAGTGTTACGAAATTCCCTTGCCTTCTTTCTTGAATCTCATTATACTAATTCAAAACACGTATATAATAAATATAAATTTATTATAAATAGTTTATATAAACATATTATTTTATATAAAACCATATATGGTTTTATTATGAAATTATATTACCCACTTGTCAACAATCATATGGTAAGGTTTCACTTCGGGTAATATTAGCTTTATTTTTCGCATGAGTGTTAGTTTATTATACCATTGGGACTTATAAAAAATGAAAGGATTTAAAGAATATAAAAAATGATATAAATAACATATATATCCATTATATATGTATTATAATTATATATTGAATGTATAATTACAAAATGTAATACACTGTTAATAGAGACGATAATCCGTACATACGCATGAATGATGTTTAGGTTTTTATTCTCATATTGAATGAAATTAAGAAAATGAAAAATATGTATATATTTATATCATTATTACTATTTATTTATGATATCATATATATGATATATAATCACTAAACACATACTTTCCCATTTCCATGTATTGTATGAATGAATCATATCACTTTGAGGGGGTGGTAGTCCACACGTCCTCAAATGAAAATATCATATTATCAAAAAATGTAATGTCAAAGGATTTATGTTTTAAAAAGGAATAAAAAAGAATATTTAATTAATAAATATAATATTTTAAATATATAAAAAAAATTCCATCATAATGTCCACCATCAGAGGAAGGAAGGAAAATTATAAAATCACCATTTAATGAGGAAATAGTTCATCACACACATAAATAGTTTGTTTGTTACCCATTAGATGATGGTGTGTGTATGTTTAGGTCCAAATATTATCATAAAAACATAATAGTATATTTTGGATACTATAATTATTATAAAATTTTGGAATAAATTGAGTGGAGGGTGTAGAGAAGGAAAATAAAATGAATGAGCATGGGAGAAGGCACTGCCTATTAACCAGGTAACTCATTTTGTGTTGTGCCAAAAGGATTTCTTGGAAGAATTTTTTACAAAATGGAGGATTAAAATGTAATTTATGGATTTGTGGAAGTGTATTAGTCATATCATGGCCAATCCTAAGGGGTTGGAGAGGTTTAATGTAGAGGGAGAGGCGATGGCCTTTTATAGGGAATGAAGAGTGGCACTCTTGTAAATATTAGAAGCGAGAATTCCACACAGAATTTTCATGTTGCAATTAGATCAAATAATGGTAAAAAGTATATAAAATATTTGATTTAGTCAATATATGTCCATCTATATTTTTTTAATGTGTATATGTCTTCTAGGCCCTTAATTTTAAGGAGTAGTACTTAGATAAGATTAATTTTACATTAATCAATACAATTTATTTTAATTACATTCTATAATATTTTTTGTAAATAAATTTGATTACCTTATTATAAATTATGAATTATTATTATTAAATATATGTATTACATTTTTCCTAATTACAATCACAGAAGTGGCAGAAATTAATATAAAATTAATCCCGTAGTTAGGTCGACAATGTAGGGTTTTAAAGTAAAAACAATCAAAATTTTACTATGATTATATATCCAATTACAATATGAGATACATTAATATTACCTACATTGTAATAAATGATTAAAATATTATATTATTAATCATTGAAACAAATTTAAAATATAATTTATCCTTATAAATAAATTAGTTGATAATGCATTTTTGAATAAAAATCCTGTTTTAAAATTTTTCATCTAAAAATGAAACATTATATTAAAATTAAAAAAATATTATCCTATTAAATTTTTTATATTTTTCTTACAAAGATAAATTTTATTTGGAAATATTATGTCCTTCAAAATTTTATTGAAAATGGGTTCTCAATTAAATGGTGTTAATATTACCTTTATAAAAAATATATGTTTTTATGCATAAATTAAGTATGTTTTTATCTTTTTCCTATATAATATATGGGATGATTACAAACAATATGTTATAGAATATATAAAAAATATATTACATTAATATTATTTCTTAATTTTAATTAACATAATCTTTTATGGTAAAATAGTATTAGGACCATAAAAATAATAAAATTTTCTATTATATTAAATTAGATTTCATATTCCCTAATAACTAATTTCTAACCTATGAATTCATCCTATATTTGTGTAAATCATATATTTTAATAAATTAGTTAATAATATTCATTACCACAAATTTGACTACTAGGTTATATTATATTATATTATATAATAATATTTAAATTATATATTATTTTTTTGGTAAAACTCTGTAACACCCCAAGATTTTATGAAAAATATTCTTTTAATTTCATTAATGTCTTGTGCTACACCAAGATTACCTTGCGCTATACGCAACACCGTATTAGCTTGCAGTATACTCAACACTATTCTTGGATCGTGTTATACACAATTTTGATAATAGTTATTCTACACAACATTGAGTATATATATATATATATATATATATATTCAATGTATAAATGAAATATGGTTGGAGACTGTTATACGAAACAACAAAAAATTCTTGCACAACATGCAACCCTGACTTGGCTTGCATTACACGCAATCGCGACCTTCCTCGATAGTGTGTGTTGTACGCAATATTGGGTTTTACTAAACAACGATATATTATTATAATATTGTTATGAACTAGATGTTATGAATAGTGTTAACTAAATTTTTAATTTTATAACATTATTATTCATCTTACACATTTCTAGAACGTGGTATAAGAACACAATAAATTTTTCGGGTCAAATAAGTATTTTTCAAAAAATGCAGTTTTGCCGCCTTTTGATGGCGCACCCACTTTAAATCTAGTTTTTGACATGTTTATAAGTTTAATTTGACAAAATAAAATTCTTCTTTTGAATTAGGATATAAAAATTTACAATAGATAATGTTTTGATATTTTTCCGATAACTTTCATATTTTAATGAATAGTAAAAACATGCTATATTTTAATTAAAAACAACTTTTTTCATCGTAATATCTTATGTGGTTAAATTATAATATTGAATTGTTTTAAAGTATAAATAGAATATATTTTTACCATTTAATATAATGTATGTCATTAGCATTGATTTTACCTTGAATTCGTAGGTTAAATCAATTCAATCTTTTGCAATGTTTTAAAGAAAAATCAGTTTTCATTCGACAACGAGATTAATTTTAATTTAATTTCTGAAACTTTTGTGTATTGAATTTGGAAAAATGGATTCCATATTTGGAATCAGTGGGTCCAAATTATGTTAATAAGCTACTTTTTATTTTTGGGCATTGTGAATAGTAACTACGGTAAATTTTATTTACTATAGTTAAAGGTAAATCGGGTAATTAAGGGTAAATATAAGATTATAAAATTACCCTAAAACTTGTAAAAATTCTATTGGATGGCTAAAAGTAGACCCATATAACCTAAGGGTCTGATTAGATTCATTTAATTAAATTTTGTCAATGAAAATAATTTAATTATTATTAAAACCAAAGAATGTGACAACATGTCACTTTCTTAAATCATATAAGTATAATAATTTTAATCTAGTGATAAACTTCATGAAACTTCAAACATGAATAGTCTCCAGAAATATAATACAATTATCTACATCATAGGAATTTATTTAGAATTTTTAGGGATTAAATAATTATCATTTTTTATGACACAAAGATGATGCAGTAATTGTCCTATTAATGAAATATTGACATAATTGATATTATAAATTACCAAATAAATGTAATTTGAGAATTTTTATGACTTAAACTAATTTTATAGGTTAATATGACATGTTATTGTTGATTTAAGTGACTTTGTTCTAACTTATAATTCTGTTATGAATTTCATAAAAATCATGTACCAAATAGTGTCAAAATTGACATAAATTAGTTTTTAAAACAAATATTATATTATTAATTGTTATTTTATTCCTAAAAATATAAGGTTCTGCCAAATGACTTAGATAAGGTTATATATATTAATAATAAACATCTTGGGGTTCTTTTGGCTTGTTATAGTAAGTTTATTAACCATATAGTGTAAGAAAACAAAAAGACACGGTAAAAGTTAAATTATTTAAATTAGAGTTAAATCTAATTGATAAGGTTAAAATAATAGCCTAAACATGTCTAAATACCATTGGATGAGAGGATTTAGACCCATACCCAATTTAGCTTCGAAATAAGACACTTTTGAACCATTATAAACCGAATTGTACCTTAATATAAAATAATAGTTTGTGATTTTCCAAAGGTGCCCCTCTCCTCCCTTATAAAAGGGCACCTCCTCCCCCTTTTCCTCACACCACTTTGATCCTTCATGCTCGTCCAAACCCTGAAAATTTCTTCTCTACACTTCCCTACAAACATTCTAGATGTTCTGGTCTTCTTCAAAGACCCATTTTAGTGCCCTAAAAGGAGGTCTCAAAGAAGCACTTCAAAGAAGAGGTAATGTTCGTTACCGATTCTTTCATCGTTATTTCTTCTTCCACTTCTTCTTATTTAGTTGTTTCATTATGAAGTAATAACATCAGTATCACTCATATAAGGATATGTTATTATTAATATGAAACAACCCTATTTCACCATCTATCCATCCTACGAAAAAAGAAATCACCGCACGTGCGTACGTACGGAATACCGTCTCCACGCCGTGGTGTAATCTATTTTCCACCACCACCTTACTTGGATGGGTATAATGGTGTAAATAATGACTATATATGACTATTCTAAAGTGATACTGATTCTGAAATAGTATATATACACTCCAATACAATTCCACGATCATAGGAACGATATCATCACTCGTGTGTACGTACGGAATACAGTCTCCATGATGTGATGTGACTCGTTCTATATGATCTTCATTTCACAATGATTATATAAATGAATTGAATGAATGAATATGATATATATTACACTAATACCAATCTTGAAATTAGGTATCTATAACCTAAAGAGTAGAATAAGAATTTATTTGACAAAACACGCATAAGAACAAAAAGTTATAAACACCCGAATAACAAGTAACAATGAAATATTACTACTAAGAATCTAAGAATATGACCATATATGATATCATAAAAATAAGTATGATTCTGGAATAAGTCAATAATATTATTTAAATCATTATACAGGAGTTTCGGACACTTACGAAGAAAAACGGACCTAAGGTAAGGGAAAATCTCGCAATCTCAATTTTTATCCGAGATTGTTTATACTTTGAAATTTACTGGGGTGTATTTTATCATCCACATCCATGTTTCATCAATATGTAATATTATTTCCATCCACCTACAATTTTTTAAATCCATTTTTACCCTTTGGCAAGTTTTTAGTAAAGGATATTAAAGGAATCTTTTGTCATTTTTCGTACGAGGTACTTTTTGACTTTTCCGAAAAAAGTACGAAGAATGTTTTTTAACTTATACGAAATGAATGGATTTTTAAAACATTATTTCCAAGAAGCTTCCTTTACAAGTTTTCAAGTTTATTTTTAATCAACTTATTTTTGTTTAAAATTTTATGACATGTTACGAAAGGAAAAGTGTTTTTGAAGTAGAAAGGATATTTTTCTCAAGAATGAAGTTCAAGTGTTTTATCAAAATTATTTTCCATCTAAGATAATAAAGGGTTCTGTTTTTATCAATATTATTACATTGATTTGATTATGTTGTGATGGAATTATTTTTATGAATTCCTTTATGGTTTATGAATTGTTTTATGATGTCATGATGTTTAAGAATCCCATTTTTATTACATGGGTTATGCAATGATGTATGATTTTTGATTTTGTGGCACACATAAGAATGGTATAATTATGAGATGGGTGGGACCAATTTCTCCCTCCAATGCATTGGGTTAAGATTTTATATCTCATGAGATTGACATGGCTGGAACGGTAGGTTATTCTGGTTTATTGAAACAAGACTGAAACGAGGAGTGAAATCAGTTCAGAAAGAGACTTTGTCCACTAAGATAGTCTTGACAATGAGTCTTGACTAATAAGAAATGATTCTCTATGATTATGTGTGTATGCCACAAAGTTTGATGTTTTAAGTTATGATTATTGGGATTAATTTTCACTACTATGATTTATCCCATGTTATGAAATTATGATCTCTTTTGCAGGTTATGATTTCCAAAATTTTATATTTCTTTTGTTTACCCTCACTGAGCATTTGATCTCACCCTTTTATATTTTCTTTTCCCCAGGATATAAAGAAAGGTTTTAGGTAAAAAAAATGGGAAGATCTTTATGGTAGATGTTGAAGATCTTTCACCACGATTAGAAGATTATATTCCGAGTTTCCAAAGACACTAAACTATTACGATCCTTGTGTGTGTGTTTTTGTTATGTACTAAGTATTCCGAAAAAGTAATGTAATGTCCATGTACATCAGGATTCGGGTCTCTACAGTTGGTATCAGAGGAAAGGTTTAGTCAACCTTTGGAAACTAGGATGCGAAAACGTTAGTGAGATCCCTAGAGATATTTCTAAGGTATATCTAGGTATGCCCCTAAGGATAACTATACGTATAGGATACAATCCTAGAACTACGGTAACGATCATAGAATTTAACCTAAGACGTTAGATATTGAGGATACCCCCCCTTGATTATGTTATTTTCCTTGTATGATTTTGTCCTCTCACAGAATTCTTTTTGTGTTTTAGTCAATGGAGGGAACCAGAAAAAATTCGGCTAGCATTGAATCCAATGGACAAATTGGTGACTATGAGCAACAAAATTGTGTAATTCCTAGAGAGAAAGATATTGTGATTATGCCAAATCAGTCATCACGATATATGATTAACAAGGTGGAATTTAGTGGTATGCCTAATTCATAAAATAAGAGGAAGATAGACATTTATGCATGTTCGCATGTTGAGGAGCATAAAGAAAGAAAGATTGAGATTTCTAATGAAGGGAAGAACAACCTTGAGGAATACCTCAAATGGAGGGACAACTGTTATCTATGGAGAAAAGGGACATAGAGTGACAGACTGTTATGGAGTTCAATGTCTTATTTGTGGAGAACATGGGCATTACCCAACTCAATGCCCTGAACAAAAAAGTAACTTCTAATTAAGGAAGGACTTATTCCAGGACAATCATCGAAGATGATGGTTTGAAGTGTTTATGTATTGGTATTCAATAAAAATGTTATTGAGGTACTTTTATGGTATATTGGAATATCTATGTATTGGTCCATTGTTGTTTTCTATTAGAATATGACATCGGTAACCATGAAAAGTGATTGAAATATTTTTGGAAAGCAGATGATATGCACATAATTAAGGGATAAAGATAATCTAATATGTTTGATAGTATTCATGAGCTCATGATTGATATAAGGACTAAGGAATATCATGGTTTGAGTATATAAGATTTTGAGGATTTTGGTATGTGGAATGTGTTATCTTTTAACTGCATTCATGTTTTCAGTAAGGACCAATGGGTATTAATTTTTCAAGAGAATACATGATTAAGGCCTTAGAATGTTTGGAATGTGACCAACAAGACATATCTTATGATATATGGGGATCAACGATGGTATTAAATCTCTGGTAATCGTTTTCACTATTTTATGAGAGTGGACTGCAGTATTATGGATAATCCTAAAGATTGGAATGGACTATGTTGGACATAAGTTAGTATTGTTTAAGGATAAAAGTTTTTTTATATTATTGATGGGATGTTATAGTAATATAGTTTTAGAAAAAGGACAACCTGCAGGACGGGCGACAGCCCATCGCGTCAGAAAAGGCCGTGGGAATCGAACCCACAACCGAAGTGCGACTGGCCTTTATCTCCTACCACTTGCCTACAGGAAGTCCCTGTTTAGTGGAAACTAGTTTTATTATATTAAAGAGTATGATATATGAAGTATAAGTCCATTTTACGAACTATATAAGATTAATCTCACTATAAAGGGACTTATGTATTTTTTTTGATAAATTTTCTAACCTTTTGTTTGAGACAGATGGAATGATCCATCATTCTATCACATGATCTGCTAACACATCACGAATGACAAATTCAACTTCATTTCTTTAAGAGATGAAGTGGAAATTGTCCAAAGAATGACAAACGGTGAGACTATACCAAAATCACGAAAGTATTTCTTCTAATTCCAATTTCATCAACTTTAGGGAAATGATATTGAAAACCAAAAATGTTGTCCTAGTCTTATTTCTGATGAATCAGATGGTACCCTAGATCAACACAAATTTATGGCTTTGCGATTACTGGCTTTTTCATAGACATGTTCTCTACCACTCTCCATCAGAACTTGATGGTTATATTTTTCTTCCATATACATATTTTTACCTATGTTCTCTTACATGGAAACCCCTTGATGAGTTAATTTGGGTAACTGTTACATTTCATACTTTAGTTTTTAATATCCATGTTTTGGTATTCCTTTTTACGATGTGGGTTTCTATTAAACAAACTTTCGAGTAGTAAACCATTTATAACCCTGATGAATTTCGAGGCCGAAATTCATTTTAAGGGGGGTAGAATGTAACACCCCAAGATTTTAGGAAAAATATTCTTTTAATTTCATTAATGTCAAGTGCTACACCAAGATTACCTTGCGCTATATGCAACACCGTATTAGATTGCAGTATACGCAACACTATTCTTGGATCGTGTTACACACAATTTTGATAATAGTTATTCTACGCAACATTGAGTATATATATATTCAATGTATAAATGAAATATGTTTGGATTATGTTATACGAAACAATGAAGGATTCTTGCACAACACGCAACCTTGACTTGGATTGCATTACACGCAATCGCGACCTTCCTCGATAGTGTGTGTTGTACGCAATACTGGGTTTTACTAAACAACGATATATTATTATAATATTGTTATGAACTAGCCGTTATGAATAGTGTTAACTAAAATTTGAATTTTATAACCTTATTATTCATCTTACACATTTCTAGAACATGTTATAAGAACAAAATAAATTTTTCGGGTAAAATAAGTATTTTTTCAAAAAATGCAGTTTTGCCACCTTTTGATGGCGCACCCACTTTAAATCTAGTTTTTGACATGTTTATAAGTTTAATTTGACAAAATAAGATTCTTATTTTGATTCATGATATAAAAATTTACATTAGATAAAGTTTTGATATTTTTCCATTAACTTTCATATTTTAATGAATAGTAAAAACACGCTATATTTTAATTAAAAACAACTTTTTTCATCGTAATATATTATGTGGTTAAATTATAATATTGAATGGGTTTAAAGTATAAATAGAATATATTTTTACCATTTAATATAATGTATGTCATTAGCATTGATTTTACCTTGAATTCATAGGTTAAGTCAATTCAATCTTTTGCAATGTTTTAAAGAAAAACCCGTTTTCATTCGACAATGGGATTAATTTTAATTTAATTTCTGCAACTTTTGTGTATTGAATTTGGAAAAATGGATTCCATATTTGGAATAAGTGGGTCCATATTATGTTAATAAGATACTTTTTATTTTTGGGCATTGTGAATAGTAACTACGGTAAATTTTATTTACTATAGTTAAAGGTAAATCAGGTAATTAAGGGTAAATATAAGATTATAAAATTACCCTAACACTTGGAAAATCCTCTTGGATGGCTAAAAGTAGACCCATATAACTTAAGGGTCGGATTAGATTCATTTAATTAAATTTTTTCAATGAAAATAATTTAATTATTATTAAAACCAAAGAATGTGACAACATGTCACTTTCTTAAATCAAATAAGTATAATAATTTTAATCTAGTGATAACCTTAATGAAGCTTCTAACATGAATAGTTTCCAGAACGATAATACAATTATCTACATCATAAGAATTTATTTAGAATTTTTAGGGATTAAATAATTATCATTTATTATGACACAAAGATGATGCAGTAATTGTCTTATTAATGAAATATTGACATAATTGATGTTATAAATGCCCAAATAAATGTAATTTGAGACTTTTTATGACTTAAACTAATTTTATAGGTTACTATGAAATGTTATTGTTTATTTAAGTAACTTGGTTTGAACTTATCATTCTGTTATGAATTTCTTAAAAATCATGTACCAAATAGTGTCAAAATTGACATAAATTAGTTTTTAAAACAAATAATATATTATTAATTGTTATTTTATTCCTAAAAATCTACGGTTCGGACAAATGACTTATATAAGGTCATATATATTAATAATAAACAACTTGGGATTCGTTTGGCTTGATATAGTATGTTTATTAACCATATAGTGTAAGAAAACAAAAAGACATGGTAAAAGTTAACTTATTTAACTTAGAGTTAAATCTAATTGATAAGGTTAAAATAATAACCTAAACTTGTATAAATCCTATTTTATGAGAGTATTTTGACCCATCCCAACTTTATCTTAGAAATAAGACCCTTTGGACCCATTAAAAACCGAATTTGACCTTAATATAAAATAATATTTTGAGATTTTCCAAAGGTGCCCCTCTCCTCCCTTATAAAAGGGAACCTCCTCCCCCTCTTCTTCACACCACTTTGAGCCTTCAAGCTCGGCAAAACCCTGCCAATTTCTTCTCTAAACTTCCCTAGAAACATCCTAGAGGTTCTGGTCTTCTTCAAAGACCCATTTTAGTGCCCTAAAAGGAGGTCTCAAAGAAGCACTTCAAAGAAAAGGTAATGTCCGTTACCGATTCTTTCATCTTTATTTCTTCTTCCACTTCTTCTTCTTTAGTTGTTTCATTATGAAGTAATAAAAACATTATCAATAATATACTGATATTTTATTATAAGTATGAAACAACCCTATTTCACCATCTATCCATCCTACGGAAAAAGAAATCACCGCGCGTGCGTACGTACGGAATACCGTCTCCACGCCGTGGTGTAATCTATTTTCCACCACCACCTTAATTGGATGGGTATAATGGTGTAAATAATGACTATATATGAATATTATAAAGTGATACTGATTATGAAATAGTATACATACACTCCAATACAATTCCACGATCATAGGAACGATATCATCACTCGTGCATACGTACGGAATACCGTCTCCACGATGTGATGCAACTCATTCTACATGATCTTCTTTTCATAATGATTATATAAATGAATTGAATGAATGAATATGATATATATTACACTAATACCATTCTGGAAATGAGGTATCTATAACCTAAAGAGAAGAATAAGAATGTATTCGACAAAACATGCATAAGAACAAAAAGTTATAAACACCCGAATAACAAGTAACAATGAAATATTACTACTAAGAAGCTAATAATATGACCATATATGATATCATAAAAATAATTATGATTCTGGAATAAGTCAATAACACTATTTAAATCATTATACAGGAGGTTCGGACACTTACGAACCAAAACAGACCTAAGGTAAGGGAAAATTTCACAATCTCAATTTTTATCTGAGATTGTTTATACTTTGAAATTTACTGGGGTGTATTTTATCATGCACATCCATGTTTCATCAATATGTAATATTATTTCCATCCACCTACAATTGTTTAAATCCATTTTTACCCTTCAGCGAGTTTTTAGTAAAGGATATTAAAGGAATCTTTTGTCGTTTTTCGTACGAGGTACTTATTTACTTTTCCGAAAAAAGTACGAAGAATGTTTTTTAACTTATACGGCATGAATGGATTTTTAAAACATTATTTCCAAGAAGATTCCTTTACTAGTTTTCATGTTTATTTTTAATCAACTTCTTTTAGTTTTAAATTGCATGACATGTTAAGAAAGAAAAAGTGTTTTTGAAGTAGAAAGGTTATTTTCCTCAAGAATGAAGTTCAAGTGTTTTATCAAAATTATTTTCCATCTAAGATAATAAAGGGTTCTGTTTTTATCCCTATTATTACATTGATTTGATTATGTTGTGATGGAATTATTTTTATGAATTCCTTTATCGTATATGAATTGTTTTATGATGTCATGATGTGTAAGATTCCCATTTTTATTACATGGGTTATGCAATGATGGATGATTTATGATTTTGTGGCACACATAAGAATGGTATCATTATGAGATGGGTGGGACCTGTATCTCCCTCCAATGCATTGGGTAATGATTTTAAATCTCATGAGATAGACGTGGCTGGAATGGTAGGTTATACCGGTTCAGTGAAACAGGACTGAAACGAGGAGTGAACTCGGTTCAGAAAGGGACTTTGTCCACTAAGATAGTCTTGAAAATGAGTCTTGACTAATAAGAAATTATTCTCTATGATTATTTGTGTATGCTACAAAGTTTCATGTTTTATGTTATGATTGTTGGGATTACATTTCACTACTATGATTTATCCCATGTTATGAAATTATGATCTCTTTTGCATGTTAAGATTTCCAAAATGTTATATTTCTTTTGTTTACCCTTACTGAGCATTTGAGCTCACCCTTTTATGTTTTCTTTTCCCCAGGATATAAAGAAAGGTTTTAGGTAAAAAATGGAAGATCTTTATGGGAGATGTTGAAGATCTTTCACCACGATTAGAAGATTATATTCCGAGTTTCCAAAGACACTAAACTATTACGATCCTTGTGTGTGTGTTTTTGTTATGTACTAAGTATTCTGCGAAAGTAATGTAATGTCCATGTACTTCAGGCATCGGGTCTCTACAAACTCTGTCATGATTATTACGTAATCATTTTAAGAAATACATTATTGTGTTTAATTCAATCTAAACTCAGTTTTCATGTGGAAAAAGCTAAAATTTATCTTGTGTGTAGTGCACTATTAACTTGGTATAGTGTATAACAAAAAAATAACATACTGATTTAATATAAAATAAACTATTTTCAGTGTTATGTGAAATGGAATATAAAAAAAGTGTAAATTAATTTAAAACAAATATTTCACAAAATATCAGGCTATTACAATCTACCCCGTTAAATTTAATTTCTCCCTCGATATTCATATGTGTTATCAAAGGTTTGTTACCTTAAATTTTCAATCATAGAAACCCAAATCACAAAAATGGATTTTAAAACATTCATTAAAAAGGGAATGTTGGAACCATAAAGGTTACCCAAAGTAACATATTGAAGGACCCCGAGACACCCTGAGAGGGGAAGGGTGAATCAGGGTGACAAATTTTTCTTTTAATGTGATGGATATTGTTCCCATGTTGGTAGGAACTTGTTGAACCTGTAAGATGAATATGATCAGAAAGAAAACATTCACATGCACAGAGAAGACACAACACTTTTTACTTGGTTCACCACTAATGGCTACGTCCAAGGAGCATACGCCGACAAGTGGTCGGCCGTACCTAATTCCACTAATCTTCACTAGCTGTGGATTACAAAGGTTTGGGCACGGTCACTTTGTCCCAGGCTCACTACCATTACAAAGTTTTAGGGATAGCTCATTGCTTCCCTTGGGTCACTCCCATTGACTCCCCCCTGGCTCACTGCCCTTAGATGAAGTACCACTCAGTTTATAGACATGAAGGTATCTTCATCATTGCATAAGAATGCATCCTCTATCATATGTAGATGCTATGTTGAAGTCCAACTCTTACCAGAAGACTAATCTCACTTTGCACTGAAAGTATCAGGCAATCTTTCAGCTCTTGTGCAGCTCCCGAAAGACAGGCGTGCATCAACAATATCTGGCTCCCCTTTTCAAGCCCGGTGTGCAAGTTTCAATACGGTGTGCAAGTCCTCGGCGCGCAAGTCTAAACTAGCATGCAAGTGACACCAAAACACCTACTCGATGCTTCCTTCCCCAACTAAAAACATGTGCATCCCTATAGCATCCCACCATTTTATAACATAAACTTTCATTACATTACACAAAACTGGGGATCGTTAAGGTTTAGTGTCTTGGAAACAAGGATCATAAAACATAAAAAAAACATAAAAACATTCTTCTTAAACACTTGAAAGGCTTCTCCTTTAGTTCATCCTATGTTCATTATGCATCTCATAACCTGGGGACATACATCAAAAGAAAGGGTGAGCAGAAGGCCCAGTAAGGGAAATAAGAGGAACATTTTACATGTGAACTTGAGATACTTCAATAAGGACATGAAAAGAACTTTAAGGCATAAGAAAGAAATCATGAGGCATTTCATAAATAAAATAACATTTTTCATAACTTGAAGATGTGGCTACATCATTTAACATAGACAATCATGAACATATCACCAAGGTCCATCCCCAAGGTGTCATTTGAAAATTACCAAGGTTATTCACCAAGGTATCGTGAAAATTGTAATCTCTAGTGGTTACATCATTACCCAATGCATTGGAGCGCTATCAGGGCGCACCCTTAAATTTGACTTTATTATCATGTGAGCCACATATATCATCATCAAACATTTCATAAATAACCCACATAGCATAAAATAAATGGGTTTCATTTCATAATCATAACGTTTTAAAAACTGCTTTAAAGACATGATCTTTACGTCACTTTAAACCCACGGAAAGGGAAAGCGGGTCTCATGTATGTAAATCCCAGAATTTAAAATGGAACATTTTGATATATATGTGAATAACCTTGTAGAAATAAGAGCTTTGAGTATTCACTTTATAACATAAAATAATTTTTGAGAAAAGAGACAGGCATTTTGAGGGGAAAATTCTACAGCATAACGGCTAAGTTTCGGGGTTTTAGAAAACGTTGAAATGAGAGGGGACATGGGTCACCCACTCATAAATGATCCATAAAACAGTATGGTGAAATAATAAGAAGGACATATGGACATGGTAACGAAATTTTAGGGACATACCATTTGAAATGAAAAACATGGAAGGAAAAAGATTAGATTTCTCTTATGAAAATTTGGCAGCCTTACGGCGTCACTTAACTTCAAAAGAAAATGATTTGACAAGGTCAAAAAGGGTCCCTCATCATATGATCATAAGAGATCAGTATGATTGATATAGAGATCATACCCCAACATAATAAAAAGGAACTTGAAAGACTTGACATGAAAATTGAACTTGAAAAATGAGAAGGGTGAAAGAATCCCTTAAAAATTCGGCAGCCTAACAGCGTCACTTAAACTTTCATAAAACGAAATGATGAGAGTAAGAGGGGATCTCTCATCATATAAACATGAAAGGGCAGTAAGAGGAATATAAAAGAACATCCTCTCACATAAAAACATGGAGCATAATAGGAATGACATAAAAGAGATTTCATGAAAAGAAAGAGAGGGGTCGGATCCCTTACCTTAAAATGTGACTCTTGAAACTCAAAGGATTGGACCTTGAGGGCTTGGGGGCACCTTGGGAGGACTCCTTGGAAGGTAAGAAGACCAGAACTTCGTTGGGGGAGAGTTGGGAGTGAAAACTAAGGGAGGAAAGGGTGGGTATTTATAGGGAAAGTGAGGGGACAAAGCATTAATGGTCAAGGGACACCTCACTAGTGGTTTTGGCAAAACCATGGGCTTGCCCATGGTATTTTCCCATGGTATTGGCCACTTGGGACACCTCACACCTTATCTTACTATTCATAATTCGACCATATTGAATATATACTTAATACATCATTTAATGATGTCATTAAACACCCGTAACTTAAAAACTATACTTTCACTATTCACCAAAAATTCAACTTTCTCAGAATAATCCCAAAATTTCACCTTAACCAAATATCAATGCTATGATTTCAAAAATGAACTCCATTTTACAAAAATAATTTTCTAAATATTTTTAATTTTATTTTTAAATAAATACACTATTCATCGAAAATTCATTTTTTCAGAAAAATCCCCAAAAATTACCATAACATAATATCGATGCTCTGAGTTCAAAAATAAAGTCATTTTTATAAAAATAATTTTCTAATTATTTTTAATTAAATTTTTAATTAAAAAACACTATTCATTCGAAAAAACTAATACTTGAATAATAATTTATGAAACTGTTATTTACCCATTTTATTGAATCACATTACTTAATCAAGGTGCCTAGATTATTTTAAAACTTTCTTTAAGTGAGATTACTAATCCATTTGGTCACATTACTAATCCTAAGTGTAAAATCACTATTCATAATTTACTAATCATCAAAAATTATGTTGATCTTATTAGACTCCAAATTCCTTAATGAACACTTTTGTAGAAGACCATTTTTTGAAAATCATTACACATCATTAGTTATTTAGGGTTTACATAAATATTTCAAAATATCCCTTTTTCAAAATTCATCAATAAAATACATTCTAAAATTATCTAGACATTTGAAATTTCACAAACATCACTAAAGGAAGAAATCTCAATTTATTCATCCGAAAGGATTACACAAGGAAACTAGGGTCTCATCACATAGCCCCTTATAACACTGGCATAAGACCTAAGTGTAAGGTGTGCTATGGTGATAGAATCTGAGGGAGTCTCAGATAACATTGCCCTAGTAGCAATCTCCACTAACTTGAACTTCTCCTGCAAGCGTTTTCGTTCAAGCTTGACACGCTGGAGCTCGGATTGGGCTTGGTCCAAAGCGAAGCCCACAGATGCTACCTCCTTCCCAAGCTCTGATAAGTGGGCTTCGTAAGGGTTGAGTCTACTGGATGAAGCCATCGACTCCTCTTTCTGCATTAACCATTAACATCTTATTAAATAAATAAGAGTAAGTTAATATACTACTCAAAAAGATTGGGTCGTTACATTCTTCCCCCCTTAAGAAATTTCGTCCCCGAAATTTATACTTGAGGCCTAGTTGAAAATGTGAGGGTACTTTTGCTTCATCGTTTCCTCAGGCTCCCAAGTCGCTTCTTCATATTTATGATTCCTCCACAACACTTTCACAAGGTGGGTAGTCTTGTTTTGTAGGACCTTGTCTCTACGGTCCAAGATCTCCACTGGCTGCTCCTCATAAGAGAGGTCATGTTCAAGTTGTACCACCTCTGGGTTCAGTACATGCGAAGGGTCGGGTATGTACTTCCTCAAGAGAGATACATGGAAGACATCATGAACTTGAGCTAGGTTCGGTGGAAGTGCTAGACGATAGGCCACTGCTCCTATGCGATCAAGGATTTCATAGGGGCCAATGTACCTACGGCTGAGCATCCCTTTCTTCCCAAACCGCATGACTCTCTTCCATGGAGAAATTCGAAGGAAGACTTTGTCACCAACACCAAACTCCAAGTCCCTTCGACGATTGTCAGCATAGCTCTTCTGCCAACTCTGAGCAGCCTTTATGTGTTGTTGGATGGCATGAACCTGTTCTGTCATCTCTTGCACGAGATCAGGCCCAAGAAGCTTCCTCTCACCAGTTTCATCCCAACAAGTAGGAGTTCTACACCGCTTTCCATACAGAGCTTCATAGGGTGCCATCTGAATACTCGCATGGAAGCTGTTGTTATAAGAGAACTCCACTAATGGGAGGTGTTGATCCCATCCACCTTTAAATTCCATTGAGCATAATCTCAACATGTCTTCGAGTGTCTGAATAGTCCTTTCAGATTGGCCATCAGTTTGAGGATGATAGGCTGTACTAAAATTCAATTCAGTATTCAGAGCATGCTGAAGACTTCTCCAGAATTTTGATGTGAATCTTGGGTCACGATCAGATATGATGGATAGTGGTACCCCATGAAGCCTTACCACTTCCTACACGTATATCTTGGCAAGCTGATCCAGAGAGAAATCTTCCCGAATAGAGATAAAATGGGTTGTCTTGGTGAGACGGTCCACAATAACCCATATCTCATTGTTTCCTTTGGATGTTTTCGGGAGACCAGTTACAAAGTCCATGGTGATATTATCCCACTTCCATACTGGTATGGGTAGCGGTTGTAATACCCCCTTAGGAAGTTGTCTTTCTGCCTTTACTTGCTGACACACCAGGCACCTTGTAGTGTAATCGGCAATCTCCCTCTTCATGTTATCCCACCAATAATGATCACGAAGGTCTCTATACATCTTAGTGCTTCCCGGATGTATAGAGAAAGTAGAGCTATGAGCTTCATCCATCAGTTCTTTCTTTATCTCCGGAATGGATGGAACACATAGTCTGGTACGAAATTTCAACACGCATTCTTGATCAATATTGAAATCAGGGAACTTCCCATCCTTTACAGCCTCGAACTTCTCCTGCAGCAAAGGATCTTCTTTTTGAGCCTTCTTGATCTTCTCTAGTAATGAAGGTTGAGAAATCATTTGGGATAGGGTTGATGATGTCCCTTTCCTTATAATTCCCATGTCCAGTTTTACTAGATCTTTAATCAAGGGATCTCCCAGGATCCTCATTGTTGCCAGAACAACAGGATCTTTCCTGCTTAACGCATCCGCGACTTTGTTTTCTCTTCCAGGGTGATAATGAATTGAACAATCATAGTCTTTAATAAGCTCCAACCATCTCCTTTGTCTCATGTTCAATTCTTTCTGAGTGAAAATATACTTTAGACTTTGGTGGTCAGTGTATATATCACATTTCTCCCCATAAAGATAGTGCCTCCATATGTTTAGAGCAAAAACAACTGCCGCCAGCTCTAGATCATGCGTAGAATAATTCTGCTCATGAATCTTCAACTGTCGAGATGCATAAGCAATTACTTTGTCATTTTGCATGAGGACGCACCCAAGCCCTTTCAGAGATGCATCGCTAAAAATAACGAATCCTTCTCCGATAGAGGGTAGTGTTAACACAGGTGCAGTAACCAATCTCTTCTTCAGCTCTTGGAAACTTTCCTCGCATTCCTTTGTCCAGATGAACTTAACCCCTTTTCGAGTCAACATGGTTAGTGGATTAGAAAGCCGTGAAAAGTTTTTCACAAACCTCCTATAATATCCCGCTAAACCAAGGAAACTACGAATCTCAGTTACTGTTGTGGGTTGAGGCCACTCCTCCACAACCATTGTCTTTGCAGGGTCAACCGAGATTCCTTCATTGGTTACGATGTGCCCCAAGAAAGCCACTTGTTGTAACCAAAACTCACACTTGCTGAACTTCCCAAAGAGCCTCTCCTTCCGTAGAGTTTTCAAAATAACCCTCAGATGATCTTCATGCTCCTCCCGACTTTTTGAATATATCAAAATATCATCAATAAAAACTACCACAAAGTTATCAAGGTAGTCCTTAAAGACTCTATTCATCAAATCCATGAAAATAGCAGGAGCATTAGTCAAGCCGAAGGGCATAACAGTAAACTCATAATGCCCATATCTTGATCGGAAGGCAGTCTTTGGAATATCTTCCTTCTTCACCCTCAGTTGATGATAACCAGATCGAAGGTCAATCTTAGAGAAGAATTGAGCCCCACGAAGTTGGTCAAATAAATCATCAATTCATGGAAGAGGGTATCTGTTCTTCACTGTGATCCCGTTCAGTTCTCTATAATCAATGCATAGCCGCATTGATCCATCCTTCTTCTTTACAAAGAGAACTGGTGCTCCCCAGGGAGACACACTCGGTCGGATAAACCCCTTCTCCAACAAGTCTTGGAGTTGTTTCTTTAGCTCCTCTAGCTCCACATTTGCCATTCTATACGGAGTCTTTGATATCGGTTGAGACCCAGGTACGAGTTCAATGGAGAACTCTACCTCTCTTTCTGGGGGAGTTCCAGGTAACTCCTCAGGAAATACATCCATGTATTCTTGAACAATCGGAACATCTTCAATTTGTATTCTCCCTTTCCCTTCTTCCTCATCACCGATTGACTCCATAAAGAAAGCTATAGGAGGTGCTTCTAGATAGGGATCAGTTCGGGATATCTCTCCTCGGAAGATAACTGTAGGTCGTTCATTCAAGACTACTGAGATTTCCTTACTTCTGCATTTGATCTTAGCATTATACTTTGAGAGCCAGTCCATCCCTAGTATAATGTCAAATTCCATCATGGGAATGACTACTAGATTTGCGATAAGATTGTGCTCACCAAAGTAAACACTAGAGTCTCTAAACACTGTTGATGCATGGATAATCCCACTTGGAGTCTTGACTGACAACTCTACCTCAAGCAATTCGGGGATTGATTCTATATTCTTTGAAAACTTGGAAGAAATAAAGTAATGCGTAGAACCAAAATCAAATAAAGCACTTGCTAGTTTTGAGAGGACAACAAGAGTACCTGCTACCACATCGTTCGGAACTTCAACTTCAGTTGTTGTGATAGCGAAAGCACGACCTTGCTCCCTTGGCCTCTGCTGAGGTTGATGGTGATTCCCCTCCACCGCCCTCGGATTTGGACATTGATTAGAAAAGTGCCCAAGCTGTCCACACTTGAAGCATGTGACTTCGGGTAGGGCCAGAACCATCTTTCCTCTGTCGTTAGTGTTGGGAAGTTGAGGCTTCACATCACCACGACAATTCCGAGAAATATGGCCTTCTTTTCCACACCTATAGCACTTGCCACTTCCGATCAAGCAGTTCCCCGGATGCTTCTTCCCACATTTATTGCATGTGGAATGTTGCATATGCTTTCCACCTCTTTCCTGATCAAAACTTCTTCCCAGGCTTGGTTCTAGAGTTCTCTTCTTCTCATTAGATTTGTGAGACCACTGTGTCTCTCCAAACTCTAGTTCAACTTTCATAGCACTTCGAACTATTTCTTCATAGCTATCGTAGTCCCTGTTGGCTAGATTCTTCCGCAGATGTGGTCGTAGTCCGCCAAAGAATCTATCAACCTTCCCATTAGGGTCCATGACAAAGCTTGAGGTATAACGGGAAAGCCTTGTGAAGTTCATCTCATAGCTTCCGACAGATTCGTTCTCCTTCTGCTTCAGCTCGAGAAACTCTTTCTCCATTTTCGTTCTCATGGAACGAGGGAAATACTTGTTAAAGAAAATTCCCCGAAATTATTCCCACTCAATAGCTTCCATCTCTCCTCGTGGCTTCGTGTTTTTGATCAGTGACCACCACTGATCAGCTTCTCCCTCTAGGCGGTAAACAGCAAGGGTGACTTTTTCTTGTTCCGAACAATGAAGTACAGAAAAGATCTTTTCAATGGTGCTTATCCATTGTTCCACAACCAACGGGTCAGTAGATCCACTGAATGTTGGCGGTCGTTGACGCATGAAGGACTCAACAGAAAGTTGTTCCCTTCGTGGTGAGGTCGGCCTCTCAGCTTGATTCAAGTTATTACTCATAACTTGAGTCAGTTGGTTCATCATCCGCATGAATGTTTCCATTCCGGCTTCCATCGGAGGGCCGTCAGCACATGGTGCATTGCGGTCACCATCGGCACGGTTTCTCCTATTGCCCGCCATTTTCTAAAAGAATAAAACCTTAGTGAGAAACTTATTTCATTTATGAATCTTTTAACTAAGACTTCGTGCTTAGACAATTATAGTTCTCTATAATTCCTTCATAATGATTCATAAAAAGCATGTGATTAACCAAACATATCCCCCGGGAGTGTCGTAACCAAGAGTGCAGCAAGGCCCGTTATCGTGCACCAGTTCCCGTTCGAGTCTAGCTCAAAGCGGTGTTTTCGGGTTTTACCCCTATGTACATCTGTTCCAGAGCCGCCTCTACCTGCTCGTATCCAGACAGGGATGTATTTGTTTGATAGACCACTTACTTAATACTTACCAAAATACCAGGAAGTTTTCCTATATTTAAACTTTTCTATAGGGTTCTTCCTAAAGTTTTTATATCCTAATTTCCACAAATAACTAAACCATCCTTTGATACCAACTATAGCATCCCATCATTTTATAACATAAACTTTCATTACATTACACAAAAATGAGGATCGTTAAGGTTTAATGTCTTGGAAACAAGGATCATAAAACATAAAAAAAAAACATAAAAACATTATTCTTAAACACTTGAAAGGCTTATCCTTTAGTTCATCCTATGTTCATTATGCATCTCATAACCTGGGGACATACATCAAAAGAAAGGGTGAGCAGAAGGCCCAGTAAGGGAAATAAGAGGAACATTTTACATGTGAACTTGAGATACTTCAATAAGGACATGAAAAGAACTTTAAGGCATAAGAAAGAAATCATGAGGCATTTCATAAATAAAATAACATTTTTCATAACTTGAAGATGTGGCTACATCATTTAACATAGACAATCATGAACATATCACCAAGGTCCATCCCCAAGGTGTCATTTGAAAATTACCAAGGTTATTCACCAAGGTATCGTGAAAATTGTAATCTCTAGTGGTTACATCATTACCCAATGCATTGGAGCGCTATCAGGGCGCACCCTTAAATTTTCCTTTATTATCATGTGATCCACATATATCATCATCAAACATTTCATAAATAACCCACATAGCATAAAATAAATGGGTTTCATTTCATAATCATAACGTTTTAAAAACTGCTTTAAAGAGATGATCTTTACGTCACTTTAAACCCACGGAAAGGGAAAGCGGGTCTCATGTATGTAAATCCCAGAATTTAAAATGGAACATTTTGATATATATGTGAATACCCTTTTAGAAATAAGAGCTTTGAGTATTCACTTTATAACATAAAATAATTTTTGAGAAAAGAGAGAGGCATTTTGAGGGGAAAATTCTGCAGCATAACGGCTAAGTTTCGGGGTTTTAGAAAACGTTGAAATGAGAGGGGACATGGGTCACCCACTCAAAAATGATCCATAAAACAGTATGGTGAAAGAATAAGAAGGACATATGGACATGGTAACGAAATTTTAGGGACATACCATTTGAAATGAAAAACATGGAAGGAAAAAGATTAGATTTCTCTTATGAAAATTCGGCAGCCTTACGGCGTCACTTAACTTCAAAAGAAAATGATTTGACAAGGTAAAAAAGGGTCCCTCATCATATGATCATAAGAGATCAGTATGATTGATATAGAGATCATACCCCAACATAATAAAAAGGAACTTGAAAGACTTGACATGAAAATTGAACTTGAAAAATGAGAAGGGTGAAAGAATCCCTTAAAAATTCGGCAGCCTAACGGCGTCACTTAAACTTTCATAAAACGAAATGATGAGAGTAAGAGGGGATCTCTCATCATATAAACATGAAAGGGAAGTAAGATGAATATAAAAGAACATCCTCTCACATAAAAACATGGAGCATAATAGGAATGACATAAAAGAGATTTCATGAAAAGAAAGAGAGGGGTCAGATCCCTTACCTTAAAATGTGACTCTTGAAACTCAAAGGATTGGACCTTGAGGGCTTGGGGGCACCTTGGGAGGACTCCTTGGAAGGTAAGAAGACCAGAACTTCGTTGGGGGAGAGTTGGGAGTGAAAACTAAGGGAGGAAAGGGTGGGTATTTATAGGGAAAGTGAGGGGACAAAGCATTAATGGTCAAGGGACACCTCACTAGTGGTTTTGGCAAAACCATGGGCTTGCCCATGGTATTTGCCCATGGTATTGGCCACTTGGGACACCTCAGACCTTATCTTACTATTCATAATTCGACCATATTGACTATATACTTAATACATCATTTAATGATGTCATTAAACACCCGTAACTTAAAATCTATACTTTCACTATTCACCAAAAATTCAACTTTCTCAGAATAATCCCAAAATTTCACCTTAACCAAATATCAATGCTATGATTTCAAAAATGAACTCCATTTTAAAAAAATAATTTTCTAAATATTTTTAATTTTATTTTTAAATAAATACACTATTCATCGAAAATTCATTTTTTCAGAAAAATCCCCAAAAATTACCATAACATAATATCGATGCTCTGAGTTCAAAAATAAAGTCATTTTTATAAAAATAATTTTCTAATTATTTTTAATTAAATTTTTAATTAAAAAACACTATTCATTCGAAAAAACTAATACTTGAATAATAATTTATGAAACTGTTATTTACCCATTTTATTGAATCACATTACTTAATCAAGGTGCCTAGATTATTTTAAAACTTTCTTTAAGTGAGATTACTAATCCATTTGGTCACATTACTAATCCTAAGCGAAAAATCACTATTCATAATTTACTATTCATCAAAAATTATGTTGATCTTATTAGACTCCAAATTCCTTAATGAACACTTTTGTAGAAGACCATTTTTTGAAAATCATTACACATCATTAGTTATTTAGGGTTTACATAAATATTTCAAAATATCCCTTTTTCAAAATTCATCAATAAAATACATTCTAAAATTATCTAGACATTTGAAATTTCACAAACATCACTAAAGGAAGAAATCTCAATTTATTCATCCGAAAGGATTACACAAGGAAACTAGGGTCTCATCACATAGCCCCTTATAACACTGGCATAAGACCTAAGTGTAAGGTGTGCTATGGTGATAGAATCTGAGGGAGTCTCAGATAACATTGCCCTAGTAGCAATCTCCACTAACTTGAACATCTCCTGCAAGCGTTTTCGTTCAAGCTTGACACGCTGGAGCTCGGATTGGGCTTGGTCCAAAGCGAAGCCCACAGATGCTACCTCCTTCCCAAGCTCTGATAAGTGGGCTTCGTAAGGGTTGAGTCTACTAGATGAAGCCATCGACTCCTCTTTCTGCATTAACCATTAACATCTTATTAAATAAATAAGAGTAAGTTAATATACTACTCAAAAAGATTGGGTCGTTACAGTCCCACTTCCTTTCTCTCCCAAACCACCTTGGGCGCGCAACCAACAATAGGCGCGCAACCTCTACTTGCGCGACCCAACTACCACTAGCACATCTTAATCACTTGTGCGACGAGAGCTTGAACAATCTCTAAGACTTGAAGTCCGTGAGAAATGAGGAGGGGTGGTCCAGTATTTATAGGCAATTTGACCATCCTGCGCGATGGCGCGCATGTCAATCATTGGCGCGGAAGTCCCGGCGCGCAGGTCTCTTCCCCTACTATTCACTTGTGTGACCAACTTCCAAGCATGCGAGAACCTCTTTCCTTTGAAAAATTTCAATCTTCTGATCAGCAAAAACCGTAGGCGTGCAATTTATGAAGCTTCCAAGGCATCGACGCCCAAGTATCTTTCACAACGCGCAAGTAACCTGTGCGACCTCACAAAAACTTGCGCGAACCTTATCCCTTTTCCATACTTTGATTATCTGATCTTGAAAATCATATGGCGTGCAAGTTTCCTCTTCATTCAGTACAAAGCGCGCAAGTAACATTGCCAAAAAAACACTTTTCTCCATTTTTCGATTTTCCGGCCCAAAAATTTGGCAAACACTAGGAAACGGCGCCACCTTCATTACTATTGTCTGCTTGAACGGTATGATCTCTTTGCTGGTACATGATCCGAAAATCCATTGATGATTGACAACAAACACAAACCATACTCCAAATCATGCATATAAGACCATGGTTCCAACAATCTCCCCCTATGGGTTTGTGGGCAATCAGAAAATAAATTCAATAGATCTCCATCTATGTGAAAACCAAAAACGCAGGAATCAACTCAGCCAACACTCTAAGTCAACATGAGCAATGCTTAGTGTAGAAAACAAGAGAGGAGGCTTGAATTGGGTTCCACTGTTTTCCTTTTCATTATTCTCATCACAGATGTTTCCTGAATTTATTCCTTTCTCCTTTCTCCCCCATTGACAATAAATCCAAAGATCAGTAATTTTTTCACGTTCAGCTCAAAACATACTCCCCCTGGATAGTATCTCCCCCATAAACCTTCATCACAACCATAAACAGA
Source organism: Viscum album (assembly GCA_963277665.1). Classification (NCBI taxonomy): domain Eukaryota; kingdom Viridiplantae; phylum Streptophyta; class Magnoliopsida; order Santalales; family Viscaceae; genus Viscum; species Viscum album. The sequence continues at coordinate 539,068,468 of OY728121.1, forward strand.
TTAAAACAGTTATAACAAATAGGGAGAGGGGAATTGTGTAACCTCTTTATGCACTAGGAGGTGGCTGAACACCAAGGTTCAACCGATGCTTCTCAAACACAGCTGCTGACAGTGGTTTCGTTAGGATATCAGCTACTTGCTCATCAGTTCCCACGTGATCCATTCTAATCACCCTTTCTCATTTTTTCTTTGATAAAGTGATACCTGATTTCAATAAGTTTTGTACGAGAGTGCTGAACATAATTTTTTGTAAGATCAATTGCACTCTTGTTATCACAGTAAATCACCATTGGTTGCTTTACCTCATCACCAATATCTGTTAATGGTTTCTTCATCCATAGCAGTTGAGTTCATGCCTTTGTGTCAGATATATACTCAGCTTCAGCAGTACTAAGAGAAGTACTTTCTTGTTTCTTACTCAGCCAACAAACACAGTTATTCCCATTAAAGAATGCTCCACCACTAGTGGAATTTCTGTCCACAACATCGCCAGCCCAGTCAGCATCTGAAAATGCTGACAATTCACAATCCCTTCTTGCAGCAATGTATAATCCATAATTGTTAGTACCTTGAATATACCTCATGATTCTTTTTACTTATGCCAAATGTTCTTCCTTTGGATTACTCTGAAATCAGGCTGCAAGACATGTGTCAAAGACAATATCTGGCCATGTTGCTGTTAGGTACAAGAGGCTCTTAATGATCCTCCTGTACATGGTGGGATCTACAGATTTCTCATTCTCATGCTTTCCAAGTTTGGTTCCAACTGCAATCAGAGTTTACAATGCTTTGGAGTCTTGCATATTAAACTTCTTCAGTAGCTCTCCAGCCTACTTTTCTAGAGAGATAAAAGTGTAGTATTTCCTTTGAGTCACCTGCAGTCCCAAGAAATATGTGAGCTCCCTAATCATTGACATTTCAAATTCTGATTTCATTTGATTGGAAAATTCATCCACTGATTTCTGCCTGCTGCCACCAAATATAAACTCATCGACGTAAACAAGAACCATGAAATGATCTTTCAGAGAATTCTTTACATAGAGATTGTGATCTACTCCTCCTCTTTTGAATTCCAGCTTCTTGAGATAAGAATCTAGTCTGGAGTACCATGCCCGTGGTGCCTGTTTCAAGCCACAAAGTTCTTTCTTTAGCTTGCAGACCTTTGATTCATCAGCACCAAAAGGAAAACCCACTGGTTGTTCAATGTAGACTTCTTCTCTGAGTACACCATTAAAAAATGTTGTCTTGACATCCATTTGATATAATTTATATCCTCTCTGGAGATCCATGGAAAGGAACAACCTGATTGACTCCAGTCTAGCCACTGGAGAAAAGGTTTCTTCAACATCAACACCTTCAATCTGAGAATACCCTTTACATAGCAGTCAAGCCTTGTTTCTGATAACACTTCCATGCTCATCAAACTAGTTCTTGAATATCCATTTTGTTCCAATCACATTGTGACCCTTTGGTCTCTGGACAAGATCCCATGTCTGATTCATGTCAATCTGATCTAACTCTTCATTCATGGCTTTCACCCATGATTCATCCTTTGCAGCTTCTTCAAATGAGGAAGGCTCCACAACTGACAGAAATGCAGAAGGTGTGTTATTCCTCATCCTCCTTGTCTGAGTGGGTGCATTCCTGTCTCCAATTATGTTAGATGGATCAATCTCTGCTCTTCGATTTCTCCTGTGAGGTTTAGTCGCATTCTCACCATCCAAGATTTCCTCTTCAGATTCTTCATCTGAGTCAACATCATGATGTGACTGCTGAGTGTTTTGAACAACTTCCTCTATTTCTACATTTTTATTTTCTTCCCATTCACTTTCTTCCTGACTTTCTATCACATCAGTATATGAATTACTTGACGCATTTTTATTTTTCTCTTCAATTATCTTAACATCACTGCTTTCCACAATCCTTCCTAAACACTTGTTGAAACACTTGTAGGCTTTGCTGTTCATTGAGTAACCGAGGAAGATTCCTTCATCTGCATTTTCGCCATATTTCTCTTGATTTCCTTCTTTGTTCCTGATGAAGCATTTACTTCCAAAGACACAAATGTATTTTAAAGAAGGATTTAGTCCATGCCACAATTAATATGGTGTATTCATCTCACCCACATAAAGTCCCATTCAATAATGAACGTACACTGAAGCTTGAACAACCTCTTTCCAGTAATGTTGTGGAATACGACTCTCAATTAGCATAGTCTGTGCCATGTTGTTCACCTGTCGATTCCTACGTTCAACAACTCCATTTTGTTGTGGAGTTCTCACATCGGCTACCTCATGCTGTATCCCATGCTTTTCCAGATAATTTTCAAATTAAATGGATGTGTATTCTCCTCCATTTTCAGATCGCAACACTTTGATTGTTTGTCCAGTATCATTCTCGGCGATTCGCCGATATGTTTTCATACAGTCAAGGACATGTCGTTTCTTGTGAATGACCATCACACATGCCATTCTACTATAATCATCTATGAAAAGGACAAAGTACCTTTCTACATGATATTAGGCAACATTTATCGGCCCACATACATCTGTATGAATCGGATCATGAAGGTGAGATTCCCTTTTCCTCTTTGGCCGATATGAAATGCAGACCAGCTTCTCACGAATGCAAGCATCACAATATTTTTCACGCTCATGCTTCAGGTTGGTAATGTCCATGAAAATTCTCAATTTTTATATTTTCTCCATTTCTTGTTGATTGATGTGTCCCAGTCTCCGATGCTACAAATTGTTTTCTTCTTCAACAGTCATGTAGCATACATTCTCTTAACTATCAACCTGATACAAGTTACCTTCTGTTCAGCATCCCTTCATAAGTGAATTGCTTGTCTTTCCCTTGATAGTGCAGCCTTTCTGATTAAAAGTAACTATAAGTCCTGAGTCACAGAGTTGACTCACATTGAGGAGATTATGACGTAGACCATCTACGTAATGGGCTTCAGTCTTCTTTAGTTCTCCATTAGCTATCTCGGTACTTCCACCCCTTTGATTTTCAGAGCCCCATCATTACCAAATCGTACTGTACCATCAAACGTCCTTTTGATATCCGTTAGCAGGCCCACATTACCCATCGTATGAGATGAAAAACCGCTATCTAGTATCCAGGTACTGTTGTTCTTTATAGCATTGAGGGCTACCTCTGCAAGGTTGGATTTCTCAATCTTCTTCCTTTCCTTCTATGAGACATTGGATTGAGTATATAGTACTGATGGCCTTTCAATTATCTCTTCCACATACCCAGGTTCTTCATAGTCAAAATATTCTTCGAGAGGAGAAAACCTGTTTGAAATAGAAACACTATTTTTCTGATGAGACTTGACTTGTCTTGAACTTCGGTATGATGTGTCCATGTCCCTTATCTGCCTACAATTAGCAGCCTTATGACCATAGTTAGAACAACGAAAACAATATCCAACGAAATTGTTTCTTCTATAAGAATTAGGATATGAATTTGTTCTCTTTTGTTGAACTTCTATATCTTCTCCATTCAGATAGCTTCTTGACTCTTCACAATAAGACATGGTATAGCTCAGATAGCCACAGAACTAACACTTCATGAGAGGAAAAGTCTTCTCACTTGAATTTCTCCTCATACCTTCTTCCTTGGGAGAAAAGTTAGACTGTCTGTCATTTATGAATGATTGAGGATAATTTTCAGTTCTCCTTTTAGTTTGGATTGAGGGTTCCTTTTTCGACACTTTAGGAAACGTTTCAACATTTTCAACTTTCATCTTATCTTACTTTTGGATCTTTTCACTTCCAGCTATTGATGTCTCAGCCACACAGCCAATTCCACTCTTTCCCATGCAAGCGGGTCTTTGATCACTCATGATTTTTCCAACCCCATCTGAACCACACTTGGCTCTTGCTAGTAATTCTGCATCTGAGAATCTTCCAAACTGTATTTTCTTCCTCGATTCTTTTGGAATTGATTTAGTCTCAAGTTTAATCCTTAGAGTAACAACATCCTCTTCAAGACCCTCAACAGTCTTGGATTTTTCATCAAGTCTGGAGGTGAGGTCATTGATGAACTTTGCCTGCTCTTCAATTCTCAGCTTCAAATCCACACCATCATCGTTTCTTTCAATTATTTTAGACTGTACCTTTACAAATTCTTCCAGTCATTCAATTTCATCTTCAATATGATCAACATATTCAGTTGATTCTTCTACAATTTATTTCCACTTATTTCTACTCTTACATTTAATCTTAAGCTTACTAACGGCATCCATAAGTTGCATCTCGGGATCTACACAGGTCCTCAGTTGTTCTTCTCCACCTGTATCTTCTGATTTTTCAACAGTGGCCATAATGGAAGCATGGTTCCTAGTTTTGAATACTTGTTCTTCATCATCACAGAATTCATTATCATCTTCTTCTTCTTCACAGACAAAACGCTTCCTTTGCATTTTCTTTCTAGATTTGAAGTCTCCCTTTTTGAAGAACCTTCTCCATGGCTTATCGAAGATTTCATCTTCACTATGTTCATCATTGATCTTTCTTAAGCACTGAGAGGCAATGTGCCCAACTTTTCCACAACGAAAACATGTGAGAGGTAATTTCCCTTTGAATTTCCCTTTCCCCTTATAGATCTTCTTTGAAATGAGAGAAAGAATTTCTTTTTCTTCTTCATCTTCACCACTACTATCTTTTGAAATTTTCATTTTATCCATGGCCTTGAATGACATTTCCTTGATCACACGAGTCGTAGCATCTTCTGGTTTGACTCTCATTTAATATGCTACCAAGCTGCTAAGTAGATCATCCAGAGAATGTTTTGAAAGATCTCTTTCCTCAAGGGCTGACACCTTTGCATTGTACAAAGGTGGAAGTCTTCTTAATATTTTCTTTAAAATAACAATGTCTTTGATTTCTTCACCTAGACCATGAATTGCTCCAACCACTTCAGCAATTCGATTGAATAAAGAGTCTGCACTCTCGTCTGGATGCATCTTCAGATCATCAAACTGATTGTGCAACACTTGTAGTTTCACCTCCTTCACTTTGCTATATCCTTCAAAAATATTATCTAGTTTATCCCACATGGATTTTGCTAAGGTGAAATTCATCACCTTTAGGTAGATCTGATCAGAAAGGGCAGAAGTGAGTGCATTTTGGGATTTAGCATCTACATCATGAATTTTCCTATCTGTTTCATTCATAGCCAGGCCGGTTGGGTCAGTGACTTGTATTCCTTGCACAGTAGAAAAGAGAACATCCATTCCAAGAGATCATATATGAGATCTCATTCTGTTATTCTAGATCTAGAAATTACTTCCATCTAGGTAAGGGACTCCCCTAACATTGACTGCATTCTCCATGACGATAAAAGACAGATTCAACACTAGCAACCTCGCTCTGATACCACTTGAAGGACCCCGGGACACCCTGAGAGGGGAGGGGTGAATCAAGGTGACAAATTTTTCTGTTAATGTGATGGATCTTTTTCCCACGTTGGTAGGAACTTGTTGAACCTGTAAGATGAATATGGTCAAAATGAAAACATTCACATGCACAGAGAAGACACAACACGTTTTAATTGGTTCACCACTAAGGGCTATGTCCAAGGAGCATACACTGAAAAGTTATCAGTCGTACCTAATTCCACTAATCTTAACTTGCTGTGGATTACAAATGTTTGGGCATAGTCACTTTGTCCCAGGCTCAGTACCTTTACAATGGTTTAGGGATAGCTCACTGCTTCCCGTGGGTCACTCCCATTGACTCCCCACTGGCTCACTACCCTTAGGTGAAGTACCACTCAGTTTATAGACATGATGGTCTCTTAATCATTGCATAAGAATTCATCCTCTGTCGTATGTAGATGCTCTGTTGAATTCAAACTCTTACCAGAAGACTAATCTAACTTTGCACTGAAAGTATCAGGCAATCTTTCAGCTCTTGTGCGGCTCCAGAAAGACAGGCGTGCTTTAACAATATCTCGCTCTCCTTTTCAAGCCCGACGTGCATGTTTCAAAACAGCACTCAAGTCCTCGGCGCGCAAGTCTAAACTGGAGCGCAAGTGACACCAAAACACATGTGCGATGCTTCCTTCCCCAACTAAAAACTTGCTCGTCCCACTTCCTTTCTCTCCCGAACCGCCTTGGGCGCGCACCCAACAACAGACGCGCAACCTCTACATGCGCGACCCAACTACCACTAGCGCGGATTAATCACCTGTGTGACGAGATCTCGGACAATCTCTAAGTCCTGAACTCTGCGAGAAATGAGGAGGGGTGGTCTAGTATTTATAGGCAATTTGACCATCCTGCGTGATGGCTCGCAAGTCAGTCATCAGCGCGCAAGTCCCGGTGCGCAGGTCTCTTCCCCTACTATTCACTTGCGCGACCAACTTCCAAACTTACGAGAACCTCTTTCCTTTGACAAATTTCGCTCTTTTGATCAGTAAAAACCATAGGCGAGCAATTTATGAAGCTTCCAAGTCATCGACGCCCATGTATCTTTCATGGCGCGCAAGTCACCTGCGCGACCTCACAAAAACATGCGCGAACCTTATCCCTTTGCCATATTTTGATGATCTGATCTTGACAAACATATGGCGTGCAAGTTTCCTCTTCATTCAGTACACAGCGCGCAAGTCACTTTGCAAAAAAAAACACTTTTCTCCATTGGTCGATTTTCAGGCCCAAAAATTTGGCAAACAATGGGAAACGGCGCCACCTTCAATACTGATGTCTAATTGAACGGTATGATCTCTTTGCTGGTACATGATCCGAACATCCATTGATGATTGACAAAAAACACAAACCATACTCCAAGTCATGCATAGAAGACCATGGTTCCAACAATCTCCCCCTTTGGGTTTGTGGGCAATCCGAAAATAAATTCAATAGATCTCCATCTATGTGAAAACCAAAAACGCAGGAATCAACTCAGCCAACACTCTAATTCTACATGAGCAATTCTTAGTGTAGAAAACAAGAGAGGAGGCTTGAATTGGGTTCCACTGTTTTCTTTTTCATTATTCTCATCACAGATGTTGCCTGAATTTATTCCTTTCTCCTTTCTCCCCCATTGAAAATAAATCCAAAGATCAGTAATTTTTTCACGTTCACCTCAAAACATACTCCCCCTGGATAGTATCTCCCCCATAAACCTGCATCACGACCATAAACAGATTAAAATAGATATAAAAAATAGGGAGAGGGGAATTGTGTAACCTCTTTATGAACTGGGAGGTGGCTGAACACCAAGGTTCAACCGATGCTTCTCAAACACAGCTGCTGACAGTGGTTTCGTCAGGATATCAGCTACTTGCTCATCAGTTCCCACGTGATCCATTCTAATCACCCATTTCTCATTTTTTCTTTGATAAAGTGATACCTGATTTCAATAAGTTTTGTACGAGAGTGCTGAACATGATTTTTTGTAAGATCAATTGCACTCTTGTTATCACAGTAAATCACCATTGGTTGCTTTACCTCATCACCAATATTTGTTAATTGTTTCTTCATCCATAGCAGTTGAGTTCATGCCTTTGTGTCGGATATATACTCAGCTTCAGCAGTACTAAGAGAAGTACTTTCTTGTTTCTTACTCAGCCAGCCAACACAGTTATTCCCATTAAAGAATGCTCCACCACTAGTGGAATTTCTGTCCACAACATCGCCAGCCCAGTCAGCATCTGAAAATACTGACAATTCACAATCCCTTCTTGCAGCAAAGTATATTCCATAATTGTGAGTACCTTGAATATACCTCATGATTCTTTTTACTTCTGCCAAATGTTCTTCCTTTGGATTACTCTGAAATCAGGCTGCAAGACATGTGTCAAAGACAATATCTGGCCATGTTGCTGTTAGGTACAATAGGCTCCTAATGATCCTCCTGTACATGGTGGTATCTACAGATTTCTCATTCTCATGCTTTCCAAGTTTGGCTCCAACTGCAATCAGAGTTTACAATGGTTTGGAGTCTTGCATATTAAACTTCTTCAGTAGCTCTCCAGCATACTTTTCTAGAGAGATAAAAGTGTAGTATTTCCTTTGAGTCACCTGCAGTCCCAAGAAATATGTGAGCTCCCCAATCATTGACATTTCAAATTCTGATTTCATTTGATTGGAAAATTCATCTACTGATTTCTGCCTGCTTCCACCAAATATAAAGTCATCGACATAAACAAGAACCATGAAATGATCTTTCAGAGAATTCTTTACATAGAGATTGTGATCTACTCCTCCTCTTTTGAAATCCAGCTTCTTGAGATAAGAATCTAGTCTGGAGTACCATGCCCGTGGTGCCTGTTTCAAGCCATAAAGTGCTTTCTTTAGCTTGCAGACCTTTGATTCATCACCACCAAAAGGAAAACCCACTGGTTGTTCAATGTAGACTTCTTCTCTGAGTACACCATTTAAAAATGTTGTCTTGACATCCATTTGTTATAATTTATATCCTCTCTGGAGATCCATGGAAAGGAACAACCTGATTGACTCCAGTCTAGCCACTGGAGAAAAGGTTTCTTCAACATCAACACCTTCAATCTGAGAATACCCTTTACATAGCAGTCAAGACTTGTTTCTGATAACACTTCCATGCTCATCAAACTTGTTCTTGAATATCCATTTTGTTCCAATCACATTGTGACCCTTGGGTCTCTGGACAAGATACCATGTCTGATTCATGTCAATCTGATCTAACACTTCATTCATGGCTTTCACCCATGATTCATCCTTTGCAGCTTCTTCAAATGAGGAAGGCTCCACAACTGACAGAAATGCAGAAGGTGTGTTATTCCTCATCCTCCTTGTCTGAGTGGGTGCATTCCTGTCTCCAATTATGTTAGATGGATCAATCTTTGCTCTTAGATTTCTACTGTGAGGTTCAGTCGCATTCTCACCATCCAAGATTTCCTCTTCAGATTCTTCATCTGAGTCAACATCATGATGTGACTGCTGAGTGTTTTGAACAACTTCCTCTATTTCTGCATTTTTATTTTCTTCCCATTCACTTTCTTCCTGACTTTCTATCACATCAGTATATGACTTCCTTGACGCATTTGTACTTTTCTCTTCAATTATCTTAACATCACTGCTTTCCACAATCCTTCCTAAACACTTGTTGAAACACTTGTAGGCTTTGCTGTTCATTGAGTAACCGAGGAAGATTCCTTCATCTGCATTTTCGCCATATTTCCCTTGATTTATTTCTTTGTTCCTGATGAAGCATTTACTTCCAAAGACACAAATGTAATTTAAAGAAGGCTTCCGTGCATGCCACAATTCATATGGTGTCTTCATCTCACCCACATAAAGTCCCATTCAATTATGAATGTACACTGAAGCTTGAACAACCTCTTTCCAGTAATGTTGTGGAATACGACTCTCAATCAGCATAGTTTGTGCCATGTTGTTCACCTGTCGATTCCTACGTTCAACAACTCCATTTTTTTGGAGTTCTCACATCGGCTACCTCATGCTGTATCCCATGCTTCTCCAGATAATTTTTGAATTAAATGGATGTGTATTCTCCTCCATTTTCAGATCGCAACACTTTGATTGTTTGTCCAGTATCATTCTCGGCGATTCGCCGATATGTTTTAATGCAGTCAAGGACTTGTCGTTTCTTGTGAATGACCATCACACATGCCATTATACTATAATCATCTATGAAAAGGACAAAGTACCTTTCTACATGAGATTAGGCAACATTTATCGGCCCACATACATCTGTATGAATCGGAACATGAAGGTGAGATTCCCTTTTCCTATTTGGCCTATATGAACTGCAGACCAGCTTCTCACGAATCCAAGCATCACAAGATATTTCACGCTCATGCTTCAGGTTGGTAATGTCCATGAAAATTCTCAATTTTGATATTTTCTCCATTTCTTGTTGATTTATGTGTCCCAGTCTCCGATGCTACAAATTGTTTTCTTCTTCAACAGTCATGTAGCATACATTCTCTTCACTATCAACCTGATATAAGTTGCCCTCTGTTCTTCATCCCTTCATAATTGAATTTCTTGTCTTTCCCTTGATAGTGCAGCCTTTCTGATTAAAAGTAACTATAAGTCCTGAGTCACAGAGTTGACTCACATTGAGGAGATTATGACGTAGACCATCTACGTAATGGGCTTCAGTCTTCTTTAGTTCTCCATTAGCTAACTCGGTACTTCCACCCCCTTTGATTTTCAGAGCCCCATCATTACCAAATCGTTCTATACCATCAACCTTCCTTTTGATATCCATTAGCAGGCCCGCATTACCCGTCATATGAGATGAAAAACCGCTATCTAGTATCCAGGTACTGTTGTTCTTTATAGCATTGAGGGCTACCTCTGCAAGGTTGGATTTCTCAATCTTCTTCCTTTCCTTCTATGAGACATTGGATTGAGTATATAGTACAGATGGCCTTTCAATTATCTCTTCCACATACCCAGGTTCTTCATAGTCAAAATCTTCTTCGAGAGGAGAAAACCTGTTTGAAATAGAAACACTATTTTGCTGATGAGACTTGACTTGTCTTGAACTTCAGTATGATGTGTCCATGTCCCTTATCTACCTGCAATTAGTAGCCTTATGACCATAGTTAGAACAACGAAAACAATATCCAACGAAATTGTTTATTCTATAAGAATTAGGATATGAATTTGTTCTCTTTTGTTGAACTTCTATATCTTCTCCATTCAGATAGCTTCTTGACTCTTCACAATAAGACATGGTATGGCTCAGATAGCCACAGAATTAACACTTCATGAGAGGAAAAGTATTCTCACTTGAATTTCTCCTCATACCTTCTTCCTTGGGAGAAAAGTTAGACTGTCTGTCATTTATGAATGTTTGAGGATAATTTTCAGTTCTCCTTTTAGTTTGGACTGAGGGTTCCTTTTTCGACACTTTAGGTAACGTTTCAACATGTTCAACTTTCATCTTATCTTACTTTTGGATCTTTTCACTTCCAGCTATTGATGTCTCAGCCTCACAGCCAATTCCACTCTTTCCCATGCAAGCGGGTCTTTGGTCACTCATGATTTTTCCATCCCCATCTGAACCACACTTGGCTCTTGCTAGTAATTCTGCATCTGAGAATCTTCCAAACTATATTTTCTTCCTCGATTCTTTTGGAATTGATTTAGTCTCAAGTTTAATCCTTAGAGTAACAACATCCTCTTCAACACCCTCAACAGTCTTGGATTTTTCATCAAGTCTGGAGGTGAGGTCATTGATGAACTTTGCCTGCTCTTAAATTCTCAGCTTCAGATCCACACCATCATCGTTTCTTTCAATTATTTTAGACTGTACCTTTACAAATTCATCCAGTCATTCAATTTCATCTTCAATATGATCAACGTATTCAGTTGATTCTTCTACAATTTATTTCTACTTATTTCTACTCTTACATTTAATCTTATGCTTACTAACGGAATCCATAAGTTGCATCTCGGGATCTACATAGGTCCTCAGTTGTTCTTCTCCACCTGTATCTTCTGATTTTTCAACAGTGGCCATAATGGAAGCATGGTTCCCAGTTTTGAATACTTGTTCTTCTTCATCACAGAATTCATTATCATCATCTTCTTCTTCACAGACAAAACGCTTCCTTTGCATTTTCTTTCTAGATTTGAAGTCTCCCTTTTTGAAGAACCTTCTCCGTGGCTTATCGAAGATTTCATCTTCACTATCTTCATCATTGATCTTTCTTAATCACTGAGATGCAATGTGCCCAACTTTTCCACAACAAAAACATGTGAGAGGTAATTTCCCTTTGAATTTCCCTTTCCCCTTCTAGATCTTCTTTGAAATGAGAGAAAGAATTTCTTTTTCTTCTTCATCTTCACCACTACTATCTTTTGAGATTTTCATTTTATCCATGGCCTTGAATTACATTTCCTTGATCACACGAGTCGTAGCATCTTCTGGTTTGACTCTCATTTCATATGCTACCAAGCTGCTAAGTAGATCATCCAGAGAATGTTTTGAAAGATCTCTTTCCTCAAGGGCTGACACCTTTGCATTGTACAAAGGTTTAAGTCTTCTTATTATTTTCTTTAAAATAACAATGTCTTTGATTTATTCACCTAGACCATGAATTTTTCCAACCACTTCAGCAATTTGATTGAATAAAGAGTCTGCACTCTCATCTGGATGCATCTTCAGATCATCAAACTGATTGTGCAACACTTGTAGTTTCACCTCATTCACTTTTCTATATCCTTCAAAAATATTATATAGTTTATCCCACATGGATTTTTCTGAGGTGAAATTCATCACCTTTAGGTAGATCTGATCAGAAAGGGCAGCAGTGAGTGCATTTTGGGCTTTAGCATCTGCATCAAGAATTTTCCTATCTCTTTCATTCATAGCCAGGCCGGTTGGGTCAGTGACTTGTATTCCTTGCATAGTAGAAAAGAGAACATACATTCCAAGATATCATAGATGAGATCTCATTATGTTCTTCTAGATCTAGAAATTACTTCCATCTAGGTAAGGGACTCCCCTGACATTGACTGCATTCTCCATGACGATAAAAGAAAGATTCAACACTAGCAACCTCATTCTGATACCACTTGAAGGACCCCGGGACACCCTGAGAGGGGAGGGGTGAATCAAGGTGACAAATTTTTCTTTTAATGTGATGGATCTTTTTCCCACGTTGGTAGGAACTTGTTGAACCTGTAAGATGAATATGATCAAAAAGAAAACATTCACATGCACAGAGAAGACACAACACGTTTTAATTGGTTCACCACTAAGGGCTACGTCCAAGGAGCATACACTGACATGTTATCAGTCGTACCTAATTCCACTAATCTTAACATGCTGTGGATTACAAATGTTTGGGCATAGTCACTCTGTCCCAGGATCAGTACCTTTACAATGGTTTAGGGATAGCTCACTGCTTCCCTTGGGTCACTCCCATTGACTCCCCACTGGCTCACTACCCTTAGGTGAAGTACCACTCGGTTTATAGACATGATGGTCTCTTAATCATTACATAAGAATTCATCCTCGGTCGTATGTAGATGCTCTGTTGAATTCCAACTCTTACCAGAAGACTAATCTAACTTTGAACTGAAAGTATCAGGCAATATTTCAGCTCTTGTGCAGCTCCAGAAAGACAGGCGTGCTTCAACAATATCTGGCTCTCCTTTTCAAGCCCGGCGTGCAAGTTTCAATACAGCACTCAAGTCCTCGGCGCGCAAGTCTAAACTGGAGCGCAAGTGACACCAAAACACATGTGCGATGCTTCCTTCCCCAACTAAAAACTTGCTCGTCCCACTTCCTTTCTCCCCCGAACCGCCTTGGGCGCGCAACCAACAACAGACGCACAACCTCTACTTGCGCGACCCAACTACCACTAGCGCGGATTAATCACCTATGCAACGAGATCTCGGACAATCTCTAAGTCCTGAACTCTACGAGAAATGAGGAGGGGTGGTCTAGTATTTATAGGCAATTTGACCATCCTGCGTGATGGTGCACAAGTCAGTCATCAGCGCGCAAGTCCCGGTGCGCAGGTCTCTTCCCCTGCTATTCACTTGCGCGACCAACTTCCAAACTTACGAGAACCTCTTTCCTTTGATAAATTTCGCTCTTCTGATCAGTAAAAACCATTGGTGAGCAATTTATGAAGCTTCCAAGTCATCGACGCCCATGTATCTTTCACGGCGCGCAAGTCACCTACGCGACCTCACAAAAACATGCGCGAACCTTATCCCTTTGCCATATTTTGATGATCTGATCTTGAAAAACATATGGCATGCTAGTTTCCTCTTCATTCAGTACACAGCGCGCAAGTCACTTTGCAAAAAAACACTTTTCTCCATTTGTCGATTTTCAGGCCCAAAAATTTGGCAAACACTGGGAAACGGCACCACCTTCATTACTGTTGTCTACTTGAACGGTATGATCTCTTTGCTGGTACATGATCCGAACATCCATTGATGATTGACAACAAACACAAACCATACTCCAAATCATGCATAGAAGACCATGGTTCCAATAATCTCCCCCTTTGGGTTTGTGGGCAATCAGAAAATAAATTCAATAGATCTCCATCTATGTGAAAACCAAAAACGCAGGAATCAACTCAGCCAACACTCTAAGTCTACATGAGCAATGCTTAGTGTAGAAAACAAGAGAGGAGGCTTGAATTGGGTTCCACTATTTTCCTTTTCATTATTCTCATCACAGATGTTGCCTGAATTTATTCCTTTCTCCTTTCTCCCCCATTGACAATAAATCCAAAGATCAGTAATTTTTTCACGTTCAGCTCAAAACATACTCCCCCTGGATAGTATCTCCCCCATAAACCTGCATCACAACCATAAACAGATTAAAAAAGTTATAACAAATAGGGAGAGGGGAATTGTGTAAACTCTTTATGTACTGGGAGGTGGCTAAACACCAAGGTTCAACCGATGCTTCTCAAACACAGCTGCTGACAGTGGTTTCGTCAGGATATCAGCTACTTGCTCATCAGTTCCCATGTGATCCATTATAATCACCCCTTTCTCATTTTTTCTTTGATAAAGTGATACCTGATTTCAATAAGTTTTGTATGAGAGTGCTGAACATGATTTTTTGTAAGATCAATTTCACTCTTGTTATCACAGTAAATCACCATTGGTTTCTTTACCTCATCACCAATATCTGTTAATTGTTTCTTCATCCATAGCAGTTGAGTTCATGCCTTTGTGTCGGATATATACTCATCTTCAGCAGTACTAAGAGAAGTACTTTCTTGTTTCTTACTCATCCAGCCAACACAGTTATTCCCATTAAAGAATGCTCCACCACTAGTGGAATTTCTGTCCACAACATCGCCAGCACAGTCAGCATCTGAAAATGCTGACAATTCACAATCCCTTCTTGCAGCAAAGTATAATCCATAATTGTGAGTACCTTTAATATACCTCATGATTCTTTTTACTTCTGCCAAATGTTCTTCCTTTGGATTACTCTGAAATCAGGCTATAAGACATGTGTCAAAGACAATATCTGGCCATGTTGCTGTTAGGTACAATAGGCTCCTAATGATCCTCTTGTACATGGTGGGATCTACATATTTCTCATTATCATGATTTCCAAGTTTGGTTCCAACTGCAATCTGTGTTTACAATGGTTTGGAGTCTTGCATATTAAACTTCTTCAGTAGCTCTCTAGCATACTTTTCTAGAGAGATAAAAGTGTAGTATTTCCTTTGAGTCACCTGCAGTCCCAAGAAATATGTGAGCTCCCCAATCATTGACATTTCAAATTCTTATTTCATTTGATTGGAAAATTCATCCACTGATTTCTTCCTGCTGCCACCAAATATAAAGTCATCGACGTAAACAAGAACCATGAAATGATCTTTCAGAGAATTCTTTACATAGAGATTGTGATCTACTCCTCCTCTTTTGAATTCCAGCTTCTTGAGATAAGAATCTAGTCTGGAGTACCATGCCCGTGGTGCCTGTTTCAAGCCATAAAGTGCTTTCTTTAGCTTGCAGACCTTTGATTCATCAGCACCAAAAGGAAAACCCACTGGTTGTTCAATGTAGACTTCTTCTCTGAGTACACCATTTAAAAATGTTGTCTTGACATCCATTTGATATAATTTATATCCTCTCTGGAGATCCATGGAAAGGAACAACCTGATTGACTCCAGTCTAGCCACTGGAGAAAAGGTTTCTTCAACATCAACACCTTCAATCTGAGAATACCCTTTACATAGCAGTCAAGCCTTGTTTCTTGATAACACTTCCATGCTCATCAAACTTGTTCTTGAATATCCGTTTTGTTCCAATCACATTGTGACCCTTGGGTCTCTGAACAAGATCCCATGTCTGATTCATGTCAATCTGATCTAACTCTTCATTCATGGATTTCACCCATGATTTATCCTTTGCAGCTTCTTGAAATGAGGATGGCTCCACAACTGACAGAAAAGCAGAAGGTGTGTTATTCCTCATCCTCCTTGTCTGAGTGGGTGCATTCCTGTCTCCAAATATGTTAGATGGATCAATATCTGCTCTTCGATTTCTACTGTGAGGTTCAGTTGCATTCTCACCATCCAAGATTTCCTCTTCAGAGTCTTCATCTGAGTCAACATCATGATGTGACTGCTGAGTGTTTTGAACAACTTCCTCTATTTCTGCATTTTTATTTTCTTCCCATTCACTTACTTCCTGACTTTCTATCACATCAGTATATGACTTCCTTGACGCATTTGTACTTTTCTCTTCAATTATCTTAACATCACTGCTTTCCACAATCCTTCCTAAACACTTGTTGAAACACTTGTAGGCTTTGCTGGTTATTGAGTAACCGAGGAAGATTCCTTCATCTGCATTTTCTCCATATTTCCCTTGATTTCCTTCTTTGTTCCTGATGAAGCATTTACTTCCAAAGACACAAATGTATTTTAAAGAAGGCTTCCATCCATGCCACAATTCATATGGTGGCTTCATCTCACCCACATAAAGTCCCATTCAATTATGAATGTACAATGAAGCTTGAACAATCTCTTTCCAGTAATGTTGTGGAATATGACTCTCAATCAGCATAGTCTGTGCCATGTTGTTCACCTGTCGATTCCTACGTTCAACAACTCCATTTTTTTGTGGAGTTCTCACATCGGCTACCTCATGTTGTATCCCATGCTTCTCCAGATAATTTTCGAATTAAATGGATGTGTATTCTCCTCCATTTTCAGATCGCAACACTTTGATTGTTTGTCCAGTATCATTCTCGCCGATTCGCCGATATGTTTTCATGCAGTCAAGGACTTGTCGTTTCTTGTGAATGACCATCACACATGCCATTCTACTATAATCATCTATGAAAAGGACAAAGTACCTTTCTACATGAGATTAGGCAACATTTATCGGCCCACATACATCTGTATGAATCGGATCATGAAGGTGAGATTCCCTTTTCCTCTTCGGCCGATATGAACTGCAGACCATCTTCTCACGAATGCAAGCATCACAAGATTTTTCACGCTCATGCTTCAGGTTGGTAATGTCCATGAAAATTCTCAATTTTGATATTTTCTCCATTTCTTGTTGATTGATGTGTCCCAGTCTCCGATGCTACAAATTGTTTTCTTCTTCAACAGTCATGTAGCATACATTCTCTTCACTATCAACCTGATACAAGTTGCCTTCTGTTCTGAATCCCTTCATAAGTGAATTGCTTGTCTTTCCCTTGATAGTGCATCCTTTCTGATTAAAAGTAACTATAAGTCCTGAGTCACAGAGTTGACTCACATTGAGGAGATTATGACGTAGACCATCTACGTAATCGTATTCAGTCTTCTTTAGTTCTCCATTAGCAAACTCGGTACTTCCACCCCCTTTGATTTTCAGAGCCCCATCATTACCAAATCGTACTATACCATCAACCGTCCGTTTGATATCCGTTAGCAGGCCCGCATTACCCGTCATATGAGATGAAAAACCGCTATCTAGTATCCAGGTACTGTTGTTCTTTATAGCATTGAGGGCTACCTCTGCAAGGTTGGATTTCTCAATCTTCTTCCTTTCCTTCTATGAGACATTGGATTGAGTATATAGTTCTGATGGCCTTTCAATTATCTCTTCCACATACCCAGGTTCTTCATAGTCAAAATCTTCTTCGAGAGGAGAAAACCTGTTTGAAATAGAAACACTATTTTGCTGATGAGACTTGACTTGTCTTGAACTTCAGTATGATGTGTCCATGTCCCATATCTGCCTGCATTTAGCAGCCGTATGACCATAGTTAGAACAACGAAAACAATATCCAACGAAATTATTTCTTCTATAAGAATTATGATATGAATTTGTTCTCTTTTGTTGAACTTCTATATCTTCTCAATTCAGATAGCTTCTTGACTCTTCACAATAAGACATGGTATGGCTCAGATAGCCACAAAACTAACACTTCATTAGAGGAAAAGTCTTCTCACTTGAATTTCTCCTCATACCTTCTTCCTTGGGAGAAAAGTTAGACTGTCTGTCATTTATGAATATTTGAGGATAATTTTCCGTTCTCCTTTTAGTTTGGACTGAGGGTTCCTTTTTCGACACTTTAGGTAACGTTTCAACATGTTCAACTTTCATCTTATCTTACTTTGGGATCTTTTCACTTCCAGATATTGATGTCTCAGCCTCACCGCCAATTCCACTCTTTCCCATGCAAGCGGGTCTTTGATCACTCATGATTTTTCCAACCCCATCTGAACCACACTTGGCTCTTGCTAGTAATTCTGCATCTGAGAATCTTCCAAACTGTATTTTCTTCCTCGATTCTTTTGGAATTGATTTAGTCTCAAGTTTAATCCTTAGAGTAACAACATCCACTTCAAGACCCTCAACAGTCTTGGATTTTTCATCAAGTCTAGAGGTGAGGTCATTGATGAACTTTGCCTGCTCTTCAATTCTCAGCTTCAGATCCCCACCATCATCGTTTCTTTAAATTATTTTAGACTGTACCTTTACAAATTCATCCAGTCATTAAATTTCATCTTCAATATGATCAACGTATTCAGTTGATTCTTCTACAATTTATTTCCACTTATTTCTACTCTTAAATTTAATCTTAAGCTTACTAACGGAATCCATAAGTTGCATCTCGGGATCTACACAGGTCTTCAGTTGTTCTTCTCCACCCGTATCTTCTGATTTTTCAACAGTGGCCATAATGGAAGCATGGTTCCCAGTTTTGAATACTTGTTCTTCTTCATCACAGAATTCATTATCATCTTCTTCTTCTTCACAGAAAAAACGCTTCCTTTTCATTTTCTTTCTAGATTTGAAGTCTCCCTTTTTGAAGAACCTTCTCCATGGCTTATCGAAGATTTCATCTTCACTATCTTCATCATTGATCTTTCTTAAGCACTGAGAGGCAATGTGCCCAACTTTTCCACAACGAAAACATGTGAGAGGTAATTTCCCTTTGAATTTCCCTTTCCCCTTCTAGATCTTCTTTGAAATGAGAGAAAGAATTTCTTTTTCTTCGTCATCTTCACCACTACTATCTTTTGAGATTTTCATTTTATCCATGGCCTTGAATGACATTTCCTTGATCACACGAGTCGTAGCATCTTCTGGTTTGACTCTCATTTCATATGCTACCAAGCTGCTAAGTAGATCATCCAGATAATGTTTTGAAAGATCTCTTTCCTCAAGGGCTGACACCTTTGCATTGTACAAAGGTGGAAGTCTTCTTAATATTTTCTTTAAAATAACAATGTCTTTGATTTCTTCACCTAGACCATGAATTGCTCCAACCACTTCAGCAATTCGATTGAATAAAGAGTCTGCACTCTCGTCTGGATGCATCTTCAGATCATCAAACTGATTGTGCAACACTTGTAGTTTCACCTCCTTCACTTTGCTATCTCCTTCAAAAATATTATCTAGTTTATCCCACATGGATTTTGCTGAGGTGAAATTCATCACCTTTAGGTAGATCTGATCAGAAAGGGCAGCAGTGAGTGCATTTTGGGCTTTAGCATCTGCATCAAGAATTTTCCTGTCTGTTTTATTCATAGCCAGGCCGGTTGGGTCAGTGACTTGTATTCCTTGCACAGTGGAAAAGAGAACATCCATTCCAAGAGATCATAGATGAGATCTCATTCTGTTCTTCTAGATCTAGAAATTACTTCCATCAAGGTAAGGGACTCCCCTGACATTGACTGCATTCTCCATGACGATAAAAGACAGATTCAACACTAGCAACCTCGCTCTGATACCATTTGAAGGACCCCGGGACACCCTGAGAGGGGAGGGGTGAATCAAGGTGAAATTTTTTTCTTTTAATGTGATGGATCTTTTTCCCACGTTGGTAGGAACTTGTTGAACCTGTAAGATGAATATGATCAAAAATAAAACATTCACATGCACAGAGAAGACACAACACGTTTTAATTGGTTCACCACTAAGGGGTACGTCCAAGGAGCATACACTGACAAGTTATCAGTCGTACCTAATTCCACTAATCTTAACTTGCTGTAGATTACAAATGTTTGGGCATAGTCACTCTGTACCAGTCTCAGTACCTTTACAATGGTTTAGGGATAGCTCACTGCTTCCCTTGGGTCACTCCCATTGACTCCCCACTGGCTCACTACCCTTAGGTGAAGTACCACTCAGTTTATAGACATGATGGTCTCTTAATCATTGCATAAGAATTCCTCCTCTGTCGTATGTAGTTTCTCTGTTGAATTCCAACTCTTACCAGAAGACTAATCTAACTTTGCACTGAAAGTATCAGGCAATCTTTCAGCTCTTGTGCAGCTCCAGAAAGACAGGCGTGCTTCAACAATATCTGGCTCCCCTTTTCATGCCCGACGTGCAAGTTTCAATACAGCATGCAAGTCCTCAGCGCGCAAGTCTAAACTGGAGCGCAAGTGACACCAAAACACTTGTGCAGTGCTTCCTTCCCCAACTAAAAACTTGCTCGTCCCACTTCCTTTCTCTCCCGAACCGCCTTGGGCGCGCAACCAACAACAGACGCGCAACCTCTACTTGCGCGACCCAACTACCACTAGCGCGGCTTAATCACCTGCGCGACGAGATCTCAGACAATCTCTAAGTCCTGAACTCTGCGAGAAATGAGGAGGGGTGGTCTAGTATTTATAGGCAATTTGACCATCCTTCGTGATGGTGCGCAATTCAGTCATCAGCGCGCAAGTCCCGGTGCGCAGGTCTCTTCCCCTGCTATTCACTTGCACGACCAACTTCCAAACTTACGAGAACCTCTTTCCTTTGACAAATTTCGCTCTTCTGATCAGTAAAAACCATAGGCGAGCAATTTATGAAGCTTCCAAGTCATTGACGCCCATGTATCATTCACGGCGCGCAAGTCACCTGCGCGACCTCACAAAAACTTGCGCGAACCTTATCCCTTTGCCATATTTTGATGATCTGATCTTGAAAAACATATGGCGTGCAAGTTTCCTCATCATTCAGTACACAGCGCGCAAGTCACTTTTCAAAAAAAAACACTTTTCTCCATTTGTCGATTTTCAGGCCCAAAAATTTGGCAACCACTGGGAAATGGCGCCACCTTCATTACTGTTGTCTACTTGAACGGTATGATCTCTTTGCTGGTACACGATCTGAATATCCATTGATGATTGACACCAAACACAAACCATAGACAAAATCATGAATAGAAGACCATGGTTCCAACACATATAACATGGGTTTCAATATAGTATAAAATAGGTTGGGATTAAAGATTATACATGGAGGAAAAGGGAAAATATTAATATCGAGTGATTGAGGCCATCACTCACAAAAAAGTGAATAATCAAAGAAAAGTGGGGGGTCACAAAGTCGTCAATATACGATGAATTAAAATTCCATCGGTTAAACAAAGTTAAGATTTTAAGACAACACATTTTCCTTTGATCATTATCCTAATGTTGAGTAATTATTTTATATGGAAATATACATACTCGATATATTCCAATAAAAAAATTCATTCATTAGTTGGGTTTTAATCTAATTTTTATTCATCCTTTACATCAAGAAATTGATTTCTTTAAAATAATATTAACGAGTCAAGTACTAAAATTGACTTTTAGTTGGTATTAAGGCCCATAAAAGAATGAAAAGCATAACTATTTATCTATTAATATTCATATGATCAATATGGTAAATACCTTAATCTCCAGACATAAAAAGTAATAATAATGTTTCATCATAAACAATCATTCATAAAAATAATTATACATTAACCAGTACATCGCATAGGCCAGTGGCATGCGTGAAACCCTTATCATCCTTCTATAATGGATTTAAGACCAGTGGCATTTTAGGACTTGTTTGGTTTTCACCTTACATTCATGATGTCCTTTTCTAAAGATACAGTGATATAATTTACAAAATAAATAATATAGACATCATTGAAAAGAGATTAATTCAAAATTAACATTTTAACTGAGGTTTTCAATACCAAATAAGTGTAAAAATATATCCTATAAATATTTTCATAAATTCTTATTTAATGGTTAACTTTATAACCCTTCTAAAATATGAAAATCCAAAACATTAGAATTAATATCCTCAAATTAAATTAACATTTATTCCCCCGTATATCCAAAAGTATCACTTGGTTTTCACATTCCATATTTTTTAACAACATCATCATATATTCCATTGAATAATGTTAATTACCAAGAATAATTTTTAAAATAAGAATGATTCCTTATTAAAAAGATTACTATAAAAATTCATTAAATCATAGAATTCCTAAACTTTATTCTTAACGACATAGTCCATTTTTTCAATAATCAGTTCCAGGGTAATTTCTACCATCCAATTTACTTATTCATATCCAAAATATCATGATCTAATCAACATTAACATAACATAAGTAACATATTAATGGTTATATTTCCATTTTTATTGTGTTTTACCTGGACATATCCTTTCCATTATATCACTTTTCTATTCAATCAAAACCATTCAATGTGATATTTTAAATCCTTATAAAAAACATAAATTGAACCATAATTATATATTTTCCATTTATATAACATTCTTATTGAATAAAAATACATAAAAACATCAATTAATTCATCCTTAAGATATTTAAAAGGATACATCATCAAAATAAGTCTATCCTCTCACATTTCTTTTAGAGTATCTTCATCACCAATAATGTGACCATTACTTGAATAAACATGATGAACCTTTTTATGAGGTTACCATTTGGGACATTTAGTTTCATAGTGACTATTTATTACAATATTGAAACACTTATCCATAGATGATGTATTATGAAGGCTAATATTTTCATTAATTCAATTAACTGAACTTTAAATTTTCCCCTATAGTTACTTTCTTTGTGACCATATTCACCATAGTGAAAAAATATTCTTGTTCCTCTAAGACATCAACATAGGGTATTCTCACCACATTATCGCAATAAATATAAACAAATCTTCCTTCCACCATGGTCTCCATTACCTGAAATCTTTGAGAATTCCTTCTTTCTTTTCCTTGGTGAGTTCAAGAGTTGTGTAACTATACGTTGTTAATCATGTTCCATGAAAACTGATTAGGAATGATCACAACATCATTCAATCCTGTGATCATCCCACATTACTTATCATTAGAAAATTGTCCATCACATTAAATTTTAATATATTTCCTTCATGTTCTCACCATTTACTAAAACTAGATGCATAGTGTGAGCATTACTTTACATAGTAGAAATCAAAATTCAGGAAAACAATTACTTATATGATGTCTAATTCATGATGACTTTTCTAATCTATGACACCATAAGTTCATCCTAGTATTATGATTTCCAAATTATTTTTTAATCATTCATAATTGTTTGGGATGAGTTTGTAAATTCCCAAAACACACCCCATAGGAGTGTTAGACTATGTGTGCATCAAGGAATATTTTTGTGTTCCAAATTACCCGGAGTCATGCCTAGAACATCTATTTGGAGTTGTTACCCATAGATACACCTATAAAAGAGCCACATCCACTTGAATTATCCATACATGGATGTATTTCTATGAAAACACTCACTCCATAAGTTATGAAAATTCCAAGATATTTTCCTATGTGTTAAATATTTTTTTATAATTATCCTTAGTTACATACCTATTAATATCCCTAGAAATATAACTCAATATCTTAAAAAATTTTAAGAATCCTATTTAAAAACGTTTGAATAAACCTTTCAATTGATACCAACTATAGATAACCGGATATAATATATATTAATTTTATATTATTTTACATGAATATTCAGTACATTACACAAATACATGCCCGAGGACTGTAATAGTTTAGTGTCTAAGAAAACATGGTAACAAAATATTCTATTCGGTTGAAATATATTAAACATCTCCCATGATGATCTCCACCTTTAGTACTTATACATATAACCTTTCTTTATAACCCTTGGATAAGAAACATAAGAATAGGGTGAGATGAAATTCAGAGTAAGGGTAAATAATGCAGATATATAAGCATAGTTATGAGCATAAAAGTATGAGAACATGATCATGAAAATAAAATTTCATACCTTTAATATCCAATATCACATACATGAATCATAGCATAATTCATGATAGTTCACAAGACATGAATCATATGAAAAAACAGAATATAATCCACAATAGCATAACAAGGGAATAAAACATGGAATTGTGGAAAACACATAACTATATAATACGATTTACATAGTAGCCAAGACATTACAACCAAGACCATATTGATAGTATGGGTTCACTCCCCATATATTCTTAGTTGTCATGGTTAACTCCCATGTCCATCATAGTATCACAAGTTCACTCCTCATACTAGCATGGTAGTTATTATTCACTCTCATGGCCATCATATAAGTCAAGGTTCATTCCAAAGACCTTATTAGTTTATATCATGAGATATAAATATTTTCCCAATTAATTGGAGGGAGGTATTGGTCCCACCCACCCCATAAATAAATCAGACATACAAATTCCACAAGATCAAAATAATCATATCATAACCCATGGAATGAAATGGGTATCATAAACGTGTAACCATATCATAACTGATGAAAAAAGACAAAGGTTTCATAATCATTTTAACAAAAGAATATCCCATGAAGGAGAAATAGATTATATAATCATATAACACGTGAAGAGAAATATATTTCATAAACATATATCCAATGAAATAGAGATGGATTTCATAAAGACTACGAAATTAAGAACAACCCATTCATAGAAATAATATTATTAGAACAATAATATCATTTACTTGAAGGGAATCATTAATATTAACGAATGTAATCATTGATGGAAAATAATTTTGAAATATCTTTCAAAAACGTTTTTTTGAACAAAATATCCTTTCTTCTTTGAAAAGGTATTTTTAATACATAAAACAATTTGAATATTATTTTCATAGAAAATACCTTGAAAACTTATAGAGAAAACATGAAATCATTTTCAAAATTTTTTTCTTTAAAACATGTAAGATAAAATTCAAATATATTTAATAAGAGTTTTCTTTGAAAAAACATTGAAAAATTATAATGAAATTTGAAAATGTATTAAAAACAATTCTTTGAAAATATATTGAAAACAAAAAAAATAAGGATTGAAAATATTTTTTTTAAAATTTTCCATGAAATCATATAAAATGAGATTGAAATCATTTTGAAAATAATTTTTATTGATAATTACATTTTAAAATATATTTTCTAATAAAATATTTCATTTAATATTTAAAAGGAGGCTTCAATTAAATGTCGGCAGGTAAATCCATATATGTCGTATGAGGCAAAAACCACATTCCTTTTTCAGTATAAAGGGTTCAAAAAAATTCATTCATTAGAAAGAGTCAAGAGTATTCCTTTTAAAACACTAGTAGAAGAAGAATGGGGTAAAAATGTCTTTGAATGATTTTAGGATAATAATATAGTATTTATAGAACACTATTTAGAAGACATAGATTTCTGACCAAAGAGAGTGACAATTCATGATTTCTTATAAAAACATTCCTAACAATATTATGTATTAAAGAGTGGAAAAATAGTACCAATACCTGAATATATCAAGAATAAATAGTTTAGAATTAATTTCATCAGTGTTCTTGAGATATGAATTATAAAAATGAATCATAAACATAAAAAATTATGAATAGTGATGAGATTGGTCCAATATACTCTTAACTCATGGTTACATTGAATCATACTCCCCATGTAAGAAAATTAAATTATATTAATCATAAAATATTATTAAAATACTAATATTAGTTTTATAAAATTTTAAATTCAATATATACACCTCATGGTAAAATATTTTTGTATACCATGACATATGCCTCAAGGAAGGAAAATTGGGACAAAAATACTTTATCGATTTGGAATCTTTTGAAACATAATAACCTTCAAAAAGATATCATCAAATGTATAGGTAAATACCCTTAAATTTTCTTATAATAATAATATATTTCATCCATGTTAAGTATACACAACACTAAAATGGAATGGGTGGTGAATAAAGCATGTATCTCATAGAAATGAATATTGAGATGAAATTCCCTTACCTTGTGCCTTGAATCATGTCCTACTAATTCAAAAAACCAATATACTATATATAAATTAATTATAAAAATTTAAATGAACCATATTATTATATTTAATGCCTTATATGGTTTTATTGTGGCATTATTTAACCCTCTTGTTAGAAATCATATGTTAAGTTTTCACTTCATGTAATATTTACTTTAGTCTTTGCATGTGTCTGAATTTTTTATCATGGGTACTTATACTTTATATGATGATTTAATGAATTTAAATCCTGATATAAATTACATTTATATCATATAAATTTTTATTATAATTATATACTTAATATATAAGTATAAAATTGAATACACTGTTCATGGAGATGGTAAGCCGTTTGTTTGCATGAACACTGTTTCTGTTATTATCATTGTATTGAATGAAAGAATGAAAATGACATATATGTATATATGTATATAAATGTTAGAGTAGATTTATGATATCATATAGATAATATATAATCACTAACCACATACTCAATACATTCCATGTTTTGTATGAACGAATCATATCGCTTTGAAGGGATTGTAGAGCACACTTCCTCAAACGAAATTATCTTATTAACATAAAATGGAAATTAAAAAAGATATGAATTTTATAAAAGGAATAAAAAATATTAAATAAATTTGAAAAATTATATCTACCATATATTAATAGAGTTTCTGTCATTATTTCCATCATGAGAGGTTGTAAGAAAAATTGAACAGTCATCATTTAATGAGGTGATAATTCGCCACACACAAAAAGAATATATTATTTACCCATTATATGGATGTGTGTTTAAGTGAAATGAAAAACCTAATCATAAAAAAGTAATATTATATTAAGTATACTAGTATATTTACAAAATATTGGAATAAAGATAGTGGATGGGAGGTTACTAAAAATAAAAGGAAGGAGCTTGAGAGAAGGTGTAACCTCTTAATCGGGTAAATTATTTTGGATTGTGCCAAAAAGCATCCTTAGAAAAATTAATTCCCACATGGAGGTGTAAAGGAGGAATTTATGGTTTTCTTAATTATATTGGGAATATCTTGGATGAACCTGAGTGGGTTGATAGGTGTTAATAAGATGAAGAGGTGGTGGCCTTTTATATGGAAGGAGGAGTGGAACTCTTATAAATATTTGAAGAGAGAATTCCATCCATATTTTTCATGTTTAAATTGGATCCAATAATGATAAAACGTTTAGAAATGTGATTATATGGTAGACATATGTACATCGAATGGGGTTTTGACAAGTTTCTAGGTCATTTAGTCCCTTAATATTAAGGATTAGTTCTTAGTTAAGCATAATTTTACAACAATCCATGTAACTAATTTTAATCAATTTCACTAATAATTTTGGTAACAATATATTTTGACCTTATTAGATATTAAGAATTATTATGATTCAAAATATGGAATACATTTTTCTAAATTCCAATAATATAAAAGGAAGAAATTAATTTAAAATTAATCATGTAGTCAGGTCAATAAAACATGTTTTAAAGTAGAAACATTCAAAAGTATTCTAACTTTTTATATGAAATTTCAATGACCAATTAATTAAAATAATATAAATTGAATTAATTATTAAAAAATTATGTAATTAAAAATTTAAACTAATTTAAAATATAAATAATCCTTATAAAAAATTTAGATGAAGATGGAGCATTGAATTAAAATCCAGAATTTTAAACTATTCATTAAAAAATGAAACCATATAGAAAAATATAGAAAAATATCCTAACCTGATTTTTCTATTTCTCTTAGAAAGAATTTTTTTTGAAATATTAATTATATAATAGTTTCAAAAATTAATTTAATATTGTTTCTCTATTAAATGACATGAAAACTACATTTATAAAAGATATAAGTTTTTATGCATAAAATTAGGATTGTTTTTATCTTATGTCTATCCACTCTATAGTATGAATACCAAAAATATTTGATTGAATATATAACAAAAAATTACATTTATATCAGTCACTTAATTTAAATAATTAAAATTTTTACTGTAAAATAGCTTTATGAACCTAAAAATATTAATATTTTCTTTTTTATTCATCCGAGTTTCATACTCATTTATAATTAATTGGTAACATATGAATTCATTTTATATTTTTGTAAAAAATATATTTTCATAAATTTGTTAATACTATTCAATATCAATAATTTTATTTATTGGTTATATGTTATTTTGTTAAATAAAAATATTTAAGAAATATATTATTGTTTGGTAAAACTCTGTCATGCGTGTTACGTAAGCCATTGTGGAAAGTCATTGTTGCATGTAATGAAATCTACACACAATGTTCCATGTGGAGGAAGATAAAATTTATTTTGTGTGTAGTGCATGAATAACATGGTCTTGAATATAATGGAATCAAATAATTTTGACTTAATGTAAATAAACTATTATTAGTGTTATGTGAAATAGAAAATATCACAATGGATAAATTAATTCAAAAAAAATATTTCACAGAATCTTGTCGTGTTACATCAACTACCCATATGACATCATTATTCTAAGGATTACGAGGGATACCAACTAATAAATCCATCATCACATCATCCCACTTCTATTTGGAAATGGGAAATTGTTGTAACAAACCAGCTGACCACTGATACTGGACCTTTACAAACTGGAAATTAAGAAATCAAGCCATGAAACATGCAATATCCTTCTTCATCCCTTGACAGCAATACTAACTCTACTGATCAGGATAAATTTTGGTCAACCCTGGATGCACATCCCACTTCGATTCATGACACATAAGAATAAACTCTTATTGAATACATGTTTACAAAAACACATGTCCATGAACATAAATGATCCCAACATCACCAACGGTCTAAATGGTTGGAAACTCCCCACATTTATGTCATTCCCTCACATCCAAAAATTCTAAATTATCATACTATCCTTATTTAATATAATGCAAGATCTGAAAATAAACTACCAAGGTTGTAGGTTCATCTTTTCTTGGCCATATCGCACCTCAAGTTTAATATTAGTAAACGAATCCATCATCTTCGACTCTGAACAAGATTCTTAAACTACAAAATTTTGAGTCTTCGGACACAGAGAATATGAAACATTTTTTTCCTATCATTGTGTGTAAACCAATTAAAAGATAAAGGATTTCATGTAATCGACCCATATTAATTGAAAAAGATAAATATGTTGCAAAGATAAGATGTATATCTGGATATTATTTTCACTTCACACCATTAACTAATCCCCCAACAGATAATGCCACAAAAATATTAATGCCAAAACCACTCCGGCCAATTCAAGATCATGTGTTGGGTAATTTTATTCATGATGCTTCAACATTATTGACCTATACATGATAGAAAAATCATCCAATATCAACAATGCTGCAATCCCAACATCAAAAGAATCCCATAATAAGCTATTCTTTTCACCAGGATTAGGTAAGACTTGAATCATTGCAATTTTCATCCTCATCTTTAACCCTTGAAAAGAATCCTCACTTCCTCCAGACCCATAAAACTCGATTTGGTTCTTCGTCAATCTAGAAATTGGTTCTTAAAAAAAGGGAAAGGAATTTAATGATCCTTTTTTAAAAGCTCACCAATCCCAAAAAACATCAGGCATCAGAAACATTCATGTGCTTCTCCCATGGATGGACTACCTACACTTTCACCTGGTCCATTGACACATCTTTCTCAGCGATGATGTGAAACAGGAAATGCATTATATTAATCTAGAAATAACTTTTGGATATATTTCTATATATCCTATGCAATTTTGGATTACGCATGATGATTTTAAGATATTTTTCATGATCATTATGATTTTCAAAATACACCATGATGTCCTGAACAAAGACAACTAAAAATGGATCTAGGTAAGGGTGAGCTATTTGGTTCATTATGTCCATAAGATCTATTGGTGAATTGGTAAACCAAAATGTTTCAAAAGAACTCCAAGAACCCATACATGAACCTAAATGAAATATGTGATACATAAAAAGGTCTCAACCTCAACTGATGATAACTTGATCTGAAATAAATCACGGGGAAAACTGATTCACCTCTCAATTATTCAGAAAATAATCATTGATTCATGGATGATGGTATAAGTTCAAAATCTTTATTTGATTTTGATTCCTATAAAAAAATACACAACCATAGTGATCCATCAAAAATCTTGGAAAAAAACACAAGAGATACCCAAGGTGGCATACTCAGATGAATGAACCCCTTATTCTCAAGTTCTTCTAATTGAGATTTGATCTCCTAGATTTCTTCTAGTGTCATCTTATATAGAAGAATGGATTCTGTTTCTTCTATCAATAGTAACAATATCATGAACTCAACATCCATCTTGATTGTAATCCACAATAAATCCTTAGGAATCACATCATGAAATTGATCCCCCATAGGAGGATAGAACAGCTATAATACTACCCCATCATCAATCATAAGACAAGACATTTGGGCTATGAGTTCACCCAAATACTGACAAACTAGTCCTACATGGCCTGCACAGACATCCCATTCACCATGACAGACATATGTGTATCCCTTAGGATCTGTGAATGTTACTATATGAAGGAAATCATTAATATGGGATTGGTACAACAATTGCTTGTCCATGACCAAAATCAGCTGAAAACCCAACATCTCAAGCACAAACAAGTCCCATAGTTAACAATAACCAATATCCTGAAAGGAAAACTCCTTTAACTACCATATGATTTATTCTTTCACCCATAATGGAATATCAATCGACATTATACCACAAACATAATACAGCAACGGGCCCCAAAAACTCACAGATAGAGGAGAAACATAATAATGTGAGGCGCCTATATCTAATAGTGCACTAAAATTGTAGAATCTACAAGGACCATACCTCGAATTGTGGATGGTCCCACGTCACCACCTCTCTGTGTGGACTGAACTGCATGAAGATGGACTGCCCCTTACTATAGACCCTAGTCTGAGTTCATGGTTTTACACTACTCTGCTGATGTGGATGCTACTACCTTGATGTCACACATCCACCACATCAATTGGTATGCCCATAAAAATTCAAATGCTTTCCTGATAAGGAATAACTAACACCATTCATATACTCTACATTAGCCTTAATCCACCATTCATGCCCACTTATTGAGGGTTCCTACAAAAACTCTGTACATTTCCCATTCTTTCACACACTCGACACTCACTATGTGATCATGGACACTATCTAAGCTTATTCCCAATACTCCCACAATGATAGAAAAACGCATTGACACCACCTTGGGAGGCTGCTCCTCTTCACTAAATACTCTGAGAGATACCTCCCTGGGTAATATTTCAATAATGAAGCTCCATGCCCTCAAAAGTCTCACCAGTGGACCATCCAACTAAAACCACAAACCCACCACTTGGTTCTCCCTTTATTTTCCCTTAAAAAATATGGTCCATGTCCAATACTTCTTCAAACATCATTAAACATAATATGTTCACTTGGGAATTAATCACTTGTAATTTCTTCCAAAAAGTGCCTTGATGTAGCGGCCTCATATCCTTCCAACACTAGGAAAAAGAATTGTAAGTCCGTCACATGGCTAGTGTTATCCATAACTAGCATATTTCCTAGTGTCAGCATCATATACTATGAAACATGCTCCTATATGATGGTCTCTATATAGAAGTTCTCAAAAAACATTTCCTAAAAGACCTTCCATAGCATACTATTATCATGTGGAATCTGAACCAAGATATCTGAAAAGTTATTTTCTTGCCCCAAAACATGTTTGCTACAAACATACCTGTCTTTTCTATAGGAGTGTTAAAGTAATCCAAAATAGCTAGGATGGACTCTATCAATAACATTTCATCCTTGAGTCCTCCCTCCCTAGAAAACATTATAGGTTGCATCAACTAAATATCTTTGGTCCTATTAATCACAATCGACAAGAGCCCCTTAGGCCTCATTCTATTATCTACTTAAAATGGGAAATGTTTTCACATAACTAATCTTCTTTAGGGTTACTCTATACTGATGGATTTTCACTCTCCCTTCCCGGTGGAGAAATCTCGTAAATATCATCTTGTCACCCAACCAGTACATGTTGTTGTGGTGGTATTTATCTTTAACTCCAATCAATAATCTTAGAACATATAACACAAATCTTATAAAATATACATAAAATGAGGCTCTCCACTTGACATAAACAACCCATTACACATACCCCATCCCAAAAAGAAATCATCGCATATAGGACAAAACACTTAACCAAGAGTTATTTCAAACATGATGTAAACCAAATTACAGAGTAAAAAACCATTAGTTGGACACTCCTTTTAAACCATTTCCACTTCCAAATGAAAAAAAAATCACCTTTAGGAACATTGTTTTCTTTAATGTTCATTACAACTAACATTTAAACTTATTTGGAACTCATTATAATCATCAATTTAACTCATTTACACCCCTTCATCAAGAAAACTCTTTTAACCCTTCCTTAACTTTGGTTCCATTTATTCATTCACATCATATTCATTGTATAACATTTTCTTCATGTTTTCATGAATTTAAGGTGCATCCTACACTTCATTTCCCTCACACACCCATCCCCTTTGTTCCAATAATGATGTATTCCACCTACATCACTATATTCATACAATGATGCAAGAATGTAGAACCTCATTCTTTCATGAAATAATAAATATATCAAAAAACATCACTTAACAAAGGTGTATCACCCAAAATTAAAATATTATTCAATTTTAACAACAAACATCAAGAACAAAAATTAACACCATGGGTATATGGGGTTTCCCTCATGAACGGATTAGCTACTGCCATTCACGAGCCTATTTCTAAGGTCCAACGCATCCTAATATTCAATCTACCATACAACAAAAATAATTCCCCATAAAATAACTACTATAATAACACTTCTTAAATTCCCTATCTTAGGAGACAATAAATTGGTGCCCAGAGATGAGCCCCTACATAAACACAATCACACCCCACATATGCCCGAAGTTTTTGCCTAATAGTGAAGGTATGATAAATCACATGGGAAGACTATACCATCTCTAGTGTATAATGAAATAGAATAAAACATAGGAAATAAATAAATAATGAGAATTAAAAAAACATTCATTATGAAACATTTCTTAAATAGGGTATAACCACTAACAAATGGTAATTATGCCATGTCAATGATAAATTTTCCAACAAGGAGGAAAAAAATGAATACAAATAGTTGAATCCCAAATATGACTCTTAACTCCAATTATAGATCTTCATCCATACACATCCCCATACTACAACACCCACTAACATATGGTTGTTTCCCTTATCATGAACTAAATCCATGAAATCTACCTAAGTAACCGAGCTAGGTGTGGCTAAAGCTCAATAGGTCATCACCAACAGTGTATTCAAAATATCCAGTCCAAATAAATGTTCATGTATTTAGGAAATTGAAGAAAAATAAACAAATAAAAACTCAGGTGTTATTAGTCTAAAATATCTAAATTATCCATTTCCATCATTTTTCCTATTTTCATCACCAATACTATATTCATTTTATATTCATTTTCATCACATGATCCTTGGTTTTGGAATTTATATCATTTACAAAACTGCATAAGCTGGTCAATAATCATGAATAAGGAAATAAGCCGAGTTCACTATCTCACAAGGGATAAAAATTTTATAAAAAAAATACATCTCACATAACTAGGATTTTGATTCCATGTAACATCATCAAATGACTATGTTAGGGGAATAGAGCCTTGATCCCTTTCTCTGACTCATGTATTTTTAGGTGGATCTTAAATCCTCAGTATAATTCAATTTTTGGGCATAGATTCTAATGTCCAATACCACATAACTACCAATCCATGTGTACATGCTTATTTTTCTATTAAAAAAACCCTACATCACAATTCATATTCAATACACGAAACCATCAAAATTCATAATCATTTTCATATAAAAACATATAAAGCTATATCCCATTACAAAATTTTCAATTTATATCACTTAACTCATTTATCCCATATCCATGTTCATACCTCAACCCATTTATCATATTTAACAATTACCATAAATTAAAAAAAATTAATCCATTCCCCAATATACATGCATTAGATCATTTATCACATTCCTCAATTTATATGACTTATTCCATTTACGTGTTTCCATTATTAATTCATAATCAATTTCAAACATTCACATTAATCCACTTATCCTTTTCACATCATTCCAAACAATACCTTAGTTCATTATCACCAACTAGAAATAACTACCATTGGTTCCTCTTATGTTCTAAACCAACAAGTTATCATACTTTTCATGTGATCTTTTTCAACTCAAACCAACCACATGCATAACATTATAATTTTCCTTGTTCTGGAATGTGGGAACATCCCATGGGTGCCCCTAAACTAGTCGAATCATCCTCAAATCATCCCACATGGATCATGAGGGGTTAGTAATATCATTTTCCTAACCATTTTACCAAATATTACTAAATACACAAAATGTACATCAATAGGGAAGAAACACCACAACCATAAAATCATAAATTGCAATGAAACTATGGGATATAACTTTTTGACCACCTACAAAAAGTCTATGATGAAAACACACATAAAAATATACATAGAACTGCATTCATACTATCCATGAAACCCCAACCTATGATTTACTAGAAAAAAGTGTTTTTATGGATTTAAATGAAGAAGAAAAATTTTATAATCCCTTCTCCAGAAAAGACAATAAAGTGGAGCATTAGAAACCCACAAGGCTTATATTATAACTCAACGACACTCCAAATAGACCAGAATCTAATGATATCCACCATTAGATCGCATGGGTTGAAATGGTTTCTCACTAGAGATGGATGAGGAAGATATGGGTAGACAATTGGGTGAGTAAGATACAATCCCATAGGAAAGGGTGGTATTTTATTTAATTTTTAATGGGATACAACATTTGGCCACACGATTTTCCAAACCAGGCACAAACCATGTTCCTAGCACTATCCCATGGGAGTAAAGTCACATGGTTACCCAGTAATGCCTATATGATACGAAAAACTAAATACTAACAATGAAGAATTCCCAAGTCAAAGGTCAAACTGTTTGGTTCCCCTCAGAAAGATTCCTCTAATCATGCTTAAACCATGAAATATGAACATGATGGAAATTTCCCCTCCTTTTTCTATCCCAATCATCAAGAACACCGTCAAACCTCCTCAAAAACCAGGTAAATATTATATTATCCATATTTAATAGATTTAAACAAAAATATAAACATTTACATAAATATATGATGTCCCAGATTTTACATCATCTTTTTTCACACATTGTGAAATGGAATATCAATATGATCTCATTATGGCCTCTCATGGAAGACCATATACAATCAAAATGTTTATTATTTATGATAATTTTATTTTCCTGAAGTTAATATTCTCATTTTTATGTTTTAGAATCATTATGAGTGATCATTTGTGTGGTTATGATTCCTTAATCTACGTAGTTCATTGTCTTGTGTGTGGAATACTAACTGAATTTTATTTTTTTAATAAGAAAACACTTTTGCGGGAAAAGTGAGAAACCATAAAGTTCAAAAAACACCAAACAACCCCAAAAAGGAAAATAGAAACAACCTCTTCCAAGCATAAGTAGCAACCGCCATATCCAATGAAGGAACAATCAGCGATCCCATGCATGCATGGTCCCTCCTAATGGAAAACCCATCTCTCTCAGCCAACCAAATCCCAAATGACCTGTAGAGGAGATAGCAGCGTGCTCAAGCACATCTGAGACGATCTGACTATCATAAATTTCCACACAAATCAAGGGAGAGTGCACAACCAAGCATTAGTTGGAAAAGGAGTAAGCAGAATCATTGAAAACCAATTGAATTCTGCCAGAGTCTGTATACCTAAACAACTTCCAGGATATATTGGATACCTAATAGTGTGGATCTCCCCTTATCAGGTCTTAAAATGAAGAAGTTAGTTTATTCCAGACCTGAATGTACTCCTCGAGCCTGATCAACCCCTTATTGAAGCCCCCAACCAGGATCATGTCCTGTTTGTCAACTCAAATATATTTCTCCTCATTAAGATCCACTTTGATATTCTGACCCATTATCTTGGAAGCATCCTCTTCCGAGGCATTGAGAAATAACAGATGTTCTGTCACCTCATCATCAGAACTCAAAATCAAATCCAAGGGTAGTTCAGGTTGACCAGGTGGTTTTAGTTGCCACCAGACCTCGCTGTCCAACTTCGCATCCATTTTCTTTTTTGCAAACCGAGTCTTCATAGGAGGAGGCATGGAGGAATAGTACTTCCTACTCATCCTCCTCCTATTACTCATGTTGATCCTCGAACCTGAATCCTCTTCAGAAAGACCCTTACTGACCTCAATGAGTTCTTCCTCCCTGCCTACATTAGTAAAATCTTGGTAATCATGCACAATGATCCAACCTTCCATATTGGAGCCATCGAGGATCTTCCTGCTGGATTTACCTTCCACAACCAGAATAGAGGATTCATCTCTCAACTCTACATTAGCATGTCCTTCAAACCTGTTGCTCATAATGACTGGCGTCTGAGTTGATGATTCTGCACCCCCTGGTACATTTACAGGGCCCGAACCCCCTGATTCCCCAATAATGGCCTGGAAAGGCACCTCCATGACAGTCCCTTACAACTGAAGAGGGTCACTACCCAGTGAAAGCACCACCCCACTGTCCCTTTCCTTTCCCTTAACAATTGCTTCCTCTTCCCCTGTCCACTCCTGAATTTCATATTTATTCAAATAGGGTGGATCAACATCAGTAGGTTCCAACACTGCAAACCGATTAAGAGAAAGGGAAGACAAGCCACAAGTCCTCACCATCTCTGCATCATACAAGATCACCTAAGAATAATTCTATGGAACCACTGAAACAAAAGGTTTATCAAAACCCCTTCCCATGTATTGAGGCTGGGGATTTTGATCCTCCCAGCCCATGATCGAACCACTGGCCACAATGAAGGTGGCCTCAGATCTGGAAGGATCACTTGTAGGGAGAGTCCTCGCCAAAGCCCCATCCCCATGGCCCTGACTCTCTTTTCCCATAATGCTGGACACCTGGCATCCACCCAAATCCTTCCGAATATGATCAAACACTGCCTCCACCTAAGGTCCCAAGACCGTAGAAGAATCCTTCAAGTCTGAGCGTGAAGGCCTCGCCCCCCCCCCCGAGCCAGTAGGATCCACCGCAGAAGGAATATCATGACGGGGTATCCCCACCCCATGTTGACTAGGCGGCACATACTCCTGAACACCCAGAGGTGCCTCATGATGATCAAGGGTATCCGAAGACACCTCCTTTGACCTCTGTTTGCATGCATCAGGATCAGAGCCATGGACAGGATGAGCTCCACCGCCCTCAACCTAAACTGAATCACCTTTATCCGCCGATGAAGTATCAACTAAAACCGCCAATGACCTTTTGCGACACTCATCAAAACAGTGGCCATGTCTATGGCCGAAAGAATAGAACGACGACCAATATTCATAAAAAATACTTTGAATATACCTGTATTGACCCTCAATCAGGATCCAAACCATCTCCGGAGGAGTTCGGGAGATCTCCATTTCAACACAAATGCACGCAATGATTGGGTGCACCATAAAATCAGTTAGCTGATCCGCACAAAGGAAAAATCCCAAGGAATTACCTATTGAATGAAGGAGAGCTGGATTCTGAAGGGGCAGCGGTAAACCTGGAAGCTGAATCCAGATTGCCGAAGAAGAAGAATCAGGATTCATGTGCAAATCAGACGTCCAACGATGTAGATGGAAAATAAACCCTCTAACATATCTTCTTGCACGAGACAAGGTCAGAGCCAAGTCATCTTCATCAGCGAGGCAAATAAGAAATTGGCGCGGACCAAGGAGTCCGATGACTGCATGATGACATAAACCCCATTCCTGATTCACGTAACTATCGAACTCCTCAACCTGAGGACTTTGTTAAGAGAACATTGCAACCAGGGATGTGGAAATAAGTGAAGAATCTTCGAAGAATTCCTAGGAAGAAACCGGTACAACTGGATGACCATTGATGATTCCAGGGACCTTTGGAGCGACATCGATGCTCGGGAAGAAGGAACGCCTCTTGGGTAATGAAACCCCATGAGAGATATCCTTCCCCTCACCCTGAGGAGTAGGGGTCGTCGCCATTTCCAAGGAAAGTAGGACATCGCTTCCGCCGTGAGCCCGAGAATCACCGCCCCCTCTAAATTATTTTCTTTGGTTATGAATTTACAACCCAAACTCAAGGGTTAAATACGATGAAAATTATATAAAATTCCATTTATATTAAATCCTTTATGGTCATAAAATTTATAACTGTTAAATATATTAATACATATGAATTTTTATTTAGGGTTCCACAAAAAAATGTAAAAAGGATGAAAACTTATTTTTCATGTATTTTTCACTTTATAGAAGCCAGTGAATAATTACAAATAGTAATGGTCTCATAAAATCCCCAATACTTCCCCGATCATGAGAGTCTAATCATCCACTGCTGACATGTTTCAACCCACATGATCTGGGAAACATTTCTGTGTGCTATATTTTTCTTGACTCAACTATTTACCTTCAAAGACCCATTTTCTATATTGAGCAAGTATTGTTTTCAACAAAACATAATATTGTTATTTAAAGGGGGAGATTATTGAAATTAATAATCTATATCTTTATGATAATTTTTATGCTCACAAATATCCTTAATTATTTTCTAAATGATTTTATTTGTTATGTATTTTGAAGGAATTTATTATTTTATTTTACTATTGAAATAATGAGAATTTATTACTAAATTATTCATATTTAGTGTGTTTCGGAATCACTGTTCATACCCTACTTATTCGGGATCTGCTTTAGTATTTTTTGGAAACACTGTTCATACCTACGTTGAGAAAAGTAGCGTATGTATGAAAAGAGTGTATAATTTTTGAGATAAGTGAAAATTATGGTTAATCAACCATACAATATTAGAAATGAATGGAAGAAGAACCCTAGGTTAGGAAGGAACCCTACGCATGGGATATTAGAAAAGTATGGAAGGAGAATCATACGTAAGTATTATATGTTACGTTAATTTCTCAATAGTATGGTTCATCAACCTTACTTTTGTGAACAACCATACATTCTTGGAGAAGTATGGATCAAGTAAAAGTATGGATATTTTACCATACATTTGAATGTTTTAAGAGAAAAGTATGGATGAAAAACCCTACATTTATGATGAACCTTACATTTGAAGAATGTGACATGAACCTTTCGTATGTGATCAACCCTACGTATAAAGACTACGTACTCAACCTTATGTTTAGTGTTGGATAATTTAAACGATATTTTTATACAACGACCAGCAAACTGATTATTAGGCGGATTTCAAGACGATTTTAAAGATGATTTAAAGTATGTTCTTGATCGATTCAAAGTCGTTTTATCAATGATTTATGGATTGAATTAAAAAGAGTTTTTTTTCGAGTCTTCAGGGAAGTTACGACTACTTTGTACATTCCAATATTTGAATTTCACAAGTCAAAATGCGACTTTTTTGGATCCAAATTTGCAGGGGATGTGCTCATCATTATTATATACATGTGTTTTATCTGAAACAGATGATGATGATCAATCTATCTTTCAAAAAGGGTGGAAAAAGAAAAAATAGAGACTACTCAAAATGTACAAATCTTCTGATTCGAAAGGAGCGACAAAGCTCTGTTTATTGAAGAGGAAGGAACTCGATAGAAGATTAACTCATTCTACATCAAAGATCTATTGTGGATCTGATACTTTTGAAATTGTGAATTATATATCTCTATATATTGAAACGGGATCGACTCATAACAACTCTTCTATGAAGATAATTATTTCTGAAGGTGACAATCTATCTACTATCAATTGCATGCTGTTGTAATTGTGAAGAACATCTAGAAAGTATTTTCAGAATACAAAAATCATTATTTTCTATTCTTGAGTGACCAGATTCTCATACTATGCTATGTAGGTTCTGTGGGTGAACCATATGGCTTTGTATTTCCTTAATTTGTAAAGGTTTCAACTGCCTGTACACAGTTGTTGAAAGGTCTATTGAAATGAGGACCAGATAGTGAAAACCACCAAGCTCGTGGAGTAGAGCGTTTGTGCAGTGGACTAGGGGATTACTCTTCCCTGAACCACTATACATCGTGTGTCTCTACACTTTATATTTCTGATGCATTATTCATCTGATTAATGTAAAAATGCAGAACACAATCTCGTGAAGATTTATGAAAAGACACAATTCACCCCCTCTTGTGTATATTTGGTATAATCTGATCAAACAATTGGTATCAGAGGTTAAACTTTCTGATGAATCCTTAACAAGATGAAATTGATTATACAAAGAGAAGGATGAAAGATACAAGAGAGGAAATTTCTATAGATAGAGAACAATACTTCAATGGAGGAAACTATGGATGCTACAAGTCGCAAATGATTATTTATATGAAAATGCTTGGATATAAAGTATATTCGAAGATTATGACTCAATATGAAATAACAGAAAAACCAGAAACATTGAGTGCAGCTACTGAAGCAGAATATGATATGAACTCAAAGGTAATGAATGAAATTATATGTGGTCTAGGACCTGATGAATTCAACAGAGTATCTCAATTCCCGACAGCATTCGAAATATGGCAATCTATTGTTGTAGCTTGTAAAGGAACTAACAATATCAGGAAAATGAGATATGCAACTACTATGCTTAAATTTGATACATTCTGAATTGTTGAAGGTGAAATTATTACTCAAATAAATAGAACATTGATAGAGATTGTAAATAACATAACTGCCTTGGGAGATCCCATTATACAAGCTGGCCATGCTTTAAAAGTACCGAGAGTACTACTTACAAAGTGGAATGGAATCTCTACTGCAATCAGACAGTCGACACCCATCAATAACTTAACCATGAGAGAACTGATTGGAACACTAATGATGTATGATGTTTTGATGAAATATGAAGATAATGAACACAATGTGTTTATTAAGAGATATGACACTGCCTTGAAAGTGTCATCACTGAGCAAAAACAGATAGATGAAGAA
Source organism: Viscum album (assembly GCA_963277665.1). NCBI lineage: Eukaryota > Viridiplantae > Streptophyta > Magnoliopsida > Santalales > Viscaceae > Viscum > Viscum album. Next base: position 539,109,649 of record OY728121.1, read on the forward strand.
AAGTGTAATAGAGAAATCAGAAAGTTCTGATTTATCAAATTCTGATGTGGAACTAGATCAACTAACTAGAAGATTCAATAAATTATATAGAATGAATAAGGGATTCAGAAAATCCTTCAAAAAAGGATGACAAGGAAGTTAGATGTTATGAATTCAAGAAAATGCGATATATTAGAACTGACTGTCCTCAGCTAAAAGAATGTAAGAGAAATAAATTCTTAAAAAGAAATGATTATGAGAATAAGGATAAGAAATCCATGAAAGATACATAGAGTGTATATGAAAACTCTAGTGGCACTTATGAATCATACACAGAGAAGGAAGACGTAAATCTGAAAGCCAATATGTATTTTATGGAAGACACAAATGATGTAAAATCTTACAACTCTTTTGACTCTAGTTCTGAATCTACTTAATGTAATGAAAAACTTGCAGCCTACTAGAATATGCTTGAAGAAAAATATGATTTTTTGTTTGAGAAGCATATGTCTTTTAAGAACATTTTCAAAGATGTTTCTGATGAAAGAGATACAATGCTAAAACAATATAAGAAGTTAACTGAGAAGTTTGACTCAATTAAAACTAACAATATAGATTATGAATCAGGGATAAAATCTATGAAAAATGAAGTAGAAACCTATAAAAGTGCTGACCTTGTTTTTACTAAAGGAGAAAATACATTAAATGAAATTCTTGTGAAAATTAAATTAAAAGGGAATGATTTGGAATTGGCAGTAAAGGTGAAAAACCCAAGCTGTTCAAGAATTATTTTATTCCATGTAGAAAAGGACTATATTGTAATTACAGTGGAATAAGAGGACATAATTATAAAAATTGTTTCTTAATAGAACCCCAAATAAGTGGTATTATGAAATATTTTGTTTCAAATGATTTATTTTACTCCTGTGAAATTAGAAAAACAAAGAAAGTCTGAATTTCTAGATCATTTCTGGATAACACCCCTGGATCCCACAGAATATGGGTAACAAATCAAATTGTATAAATTCCCTTGCTGGGAGAAGGTCACACAAGAAAAAAGGACATATGGTACATGGATATTGGCTCCTCAAGACATATGAGTGGGAGCTCATCAATCATATCTATAATCACACAAAAAGATGGTGGACTAGTCACTTTTGGTGACAATGCAAAAGGGAAGATCATTGGTATTTGAACGATTGGAAATCCAGAAGCTGTCTCAAACAAAAATGTACATTATGTAAAAGGATTGAAAAACAATAACATAATTATTTCTCAATGATGTGATAATGGTTATAGTGTTTATTTTTCTAACAATTGTTCTTCTATTTTCAGGAATAAACTGCTTAAATTTAGAGCACCTAGAATTGACAATGTGTATACCCTGGATTTAAATTCCTTGTGTAAACAACAAGTAAACTGTTTAACTGATAAAGTGAATGAATATTGAATCTGGAATTGGAGACTTGGACATTGTAATGTATATGTTTTACATAAATTATATAAGAAACAATTAGTTTCCGATTTTCCTAGTCTCAGATTTGAAAATAACAGATTCTGTAATGCATGTCAACTAGGCAAGCAAGACAAATCATCCTTCAAATCTGTTAACATAATTTCTACATATAATCCTCTAGAACTTATCTGTATGGATTTGTTTGGCCCTTCATGAGTAGCAAGATTGGCTGGTAAAATAAATGTATTTTTTTTAGTTGATGACTATTCTATATTTAAATGTATTTTCTTTTTGAAATTTAAAAATGATGTTTTTACTTTATTTGGAAGTTTTTTCAAAGCTGTTAAAAATGAAAAAGGTTTTAAAATAATTTCATTAAGAAGTTATCATGGTGTAGAATTTGAGAATTAGGAATTTGATTCCTTCTACTCAAATATGGGTATTAAACACACAATCTCTGCACCAAGAACACCTCAACAAAATGGAATTATTGGAGGAAGAAATAGAACTATTTAGGAAATGTCTAGGACTATGCTAAATTAATACAGTCTTCCTACCTATTTTTGGGCAGAAGCTATAGGAACATCCTACTATATAATGAAAAGATTTTAAATTAGACCACTTTTGAAATAGAAACCGTCACAACCCGTCCTCGGGGCCCGTGCCGTGACTACCCCAATCCCGCCTTCAATAGGCCAGTGGCTGGCGACTAGCACCAAGGCATAAATCTCGATAACTGGGAAGGGATTGCCTTTATAAAAGAAAACAAACACCACTGATCACAAGTAGAAGTAAAACACTAAGTACAAAAAAATGCTGAAAAGTAAATGGTCCAGAATACAAACCCAACTGAAGTACAACTACAACTGAACAAGGTACAACAGAAAAAGACAACAACTGGAAGAAAGGAAGCAGATCCTGGTTCATCGTCCTCGGATCCTACCTGAAGGGTAGGTACAAACAACATAGCTCCTGGGTCGTCGTCCTCGGATCATACCTGAAGGGTAGGTACAGACAGCGCAACTCCTGGATCGTCCACCATTGATCCTACCTAATGAGTAGGTACAGATAGCCTCCACAACGCTCTCGCCCGTCAACCTCCTCCGTGTGTCATATCTTCGCGAAGTCCACCTCCGGATACCGACTCGTCGTGTGGTCCACCTCTGGGTACCGTCTAGTCCTCGAACACTTGGCCTCCGTCAGCGCTACCGTCGTCTGCAACCAACACAACGAGGTGCGGGCATATCTCGTGCAGGGGTGAGTATAACGATACCCAGTAGGGACCCCGAGACCCTCAAGGTCCCACTAAAACCAACATGGATAACCACAAAGAAGATCTCAACAGATAACCTCTACTTAGTTATATGCCCATGAATATACCTAAGTTATCAATTAACCCATCTCAATCATGAGGAAAACACCAAGATCATGAAATCAACGGATAACCACTACCCAGGTAAATGCCCATACATATACCTAAGTTATCAAGTGACCCACCTCAATCATGAGGTAAACACAAAGGTCAAAAGTCTCAGCTCAAACCATGGTTTTCATTATCGAAACCGTAACTGCTGAAGAGCCCCATCTCTGGAGTGTACAGTGGTCCTGTCACGACTCCGAGGTAGTGCTCACTAATCCAAGTCTCCGAGGTACTCCTCCAGTCGAGTACCATGGGTCTGCTACCAAATACTGGGCGCTCCATCTACTGTGGTTCTATCGCCAAATATCGGGCGCTCCCCCTAATAACCTACAGAGGTACTCCTCCGATCGAGTACCGCATGTCTGCTGCCAACTACCAGGCACTCCGTTTGCCGTGGGTCTGTCGCCAAATATCAGGCGCTCCGTCCACTGGGCTAGTCGACTCACTCCAAGTCGAGTCGGTTAAGCAGTCGTCAGGTCTCAGTCATCTACATGGTCTCCGTACTCCGTATGCTCGTCTGCGGGAGGAACTGCTCCACGATATACTGTTCAATACTCCGTGTAGAGACCCAAAACATGACGTACATGTACATTACATTACTTTTGCGGAATACTTAGTACATTAAAAAAACACACACACAAGGACCGTAATAGTTTAGTGTCTTTGGAAACTCGGAATATAATCTTCTAATCGTGGTGAAAGATCTCCAACATCTCCCATAAAGATCTTCTTCTTTTTTATACCTAAAACCTTTATTTATATCCTGGGGAAAAGATAACATAAAAGGATGAGATCAAATGCTCAGTAAGGGTAAACAAAATAAATATCAATCACATCATATTCATAAGAACATAACATTTTGGAAATCTTAACCTGCAAAAGAGAGCATAACTTCATAACATGCGATAAATCTTAGTAGTGAAATGAAAATCCAATAATCATAACATACAACATGAAACTTTGTGGCATACACACATAATCATAGAGAATCATTTCTTGTTAGTCACGACTCATTTCCAAGACTATCTTAGTGGACAAAGTCCCTTTCTGAACCGAGTCACCCTCATTTCAGTCCTGTTTCACTGAACCGGTATAACCTACCATTCCAGCCATGTCTATCTCATGAGATATAAAATCTTTACCCAATGCATTGGAGGGAGATATAGGTCCCACCCATCTCATAATGATACCATTTTTATGTGTGCCACAAAATCATAAATCATACATCATTGCATAACCCATGTAATAAAAAATGGGAATCTTAAACATCATGACATCATAAAACAATTCATATACGATAAAGGAATTCATAAAAATAATTCCATAAAAAACATAATCAAATCAATGTAATAATAGGGATAAAAATATAATCCTTTATTATCTTAGATGGAAAATAATTTTGATAAAACACTTGAATTTCATTCTTGAGGAAAATATCCTTTCTACTTCAAAAACGCTTTTCCTTTCTTAACATGTCGTAAAATTATTAACTAAAAGAAGTTTATTAAACATAAACTTGAAAACTTGTAAAGGAAGCTTCTTGGAAATAATGTTTTAAAAACCCATTCATGCCGTATAAGTTAAAAAAAATATCCTTCTCGTACTTTTTCCGGAAAAGTCAAAAAGTACCTCGTACGAAAAACGACAAAAGATTCCTTTCATATCTTTTACTAAAAACTCACCGAAGGGTAAAATTGTATTTAAACAATTTTAGGTGGTTGGAAATAATATTACATATTGAGGAAACATGGATGTGGATGATAAAATACACCCCAGTAAATACCAAAGTATAAACAATCTCGGATAAAAAAGAGATTGTGATATTTCCCTTACCTTATGTCCGATATGATTTGTACGTATCCGAACCTCCTGTATAATGATTTAGATAATGTCATTAACATATTATAGAATAATATTCATTGTTATGATATCATATATGGTTCACTTATGACTTTATATTACATGTTCTTTTGTAAATTCCATGTTAAAGAAGCGTTTTGGGTAAAATCGTTTCATTTATCGTAGGTGTTTGGACTTGTTTTTCTTGACATTATTATTACTTATATCATTATTTACTTACTTCCATAATATAAAACATGATTTATATATCATATATATTCAATATATATATATATAATAGATATATAAATTAAATGAAACACACCGTTCATGGAGACGGTAGTCCGTACGTACGCATGAACGCTGTTTTCCTTTCCTTATTGTCTTGAATGGAAGTAAGTAGATGAGATACATATATACATAAATCCAGTAGATTTATAATTTCATATAATTCATTATTATTTCTTATATATACTTTATAATCATTCTTAAATGGTTAACATGGAGAATGAATCTCATCGCATCGTGGAGACGGTAGTCTGTACGTACGCACGAGCGATGATATCATTTCCATAATTATTGAATTGAATTGGAGTGGATGATACAATATATCAGAATCATTATGATGTTATAATAACTATGTATAGTTATTCTTTACACCATAATACCCATCCATGTAAGGTGTTGGTGGAAAAACAGATTACACCACGGCGTGGAGACGGTATTCCGTACGTACGCACGCGCGGTGATTTCGTTTTCCGTAGGATGGATAGATGGTGAAATAGGGTTGTTTCATACTTATAATGACATATCAGTATATGAGTGATACTGATGTTATTACTTCATAATTAAACAACCTAAGAAGAAGAAGTGGAAGAGGAAATAAAGTTGAAAGAATCGGTAACGGAAATTACCTCTTCTTTGAAGCGCCTCTTTGAGATCTCCTTTTAGGGAACTAAAATTGGTCTTTGAGGAAGACCAGAACCTCTATGATGTTTCTAGGGAAGTGGAGAAGAGAATTTGGCAGGGTTTGGCCGAGCTTTAAGGCTCAATGTTGTGTGAGGAAGAGAGGGAGCGGGTGCCCTTTTATAAGGGAGGAGAGGGGCACCTTTGGAATAACTAAAAATATTATTTTATTATAAAGTCAAGTTCGGTTTTAAATAGCTCCAAATTGATTTATTTCGAGGATATGGTGGGTATGGGTCGAAATCCTCTCATCCAATAGAATTTAGACAAGTTTAGGTTCCTATTTTAACCTTATCATTTATATTTAACATTAAGTTAAATAATTTTACTTTTACCGTGTCTTCTTGTGTTCTTACACTATAAGGTTAATAAACTTACTATAAGAAGACAAACGAACCCCAAATTGTTTATTATTAATATATATAACCTTATCTAGGTCATTTTTCCAAACCTTATATTTTTAGGAATAAAATAACAATTAATAATATAATATTTGTTTTAAAAACTATTTTATGTCAATTTTGACACTATTTAGTAATTGATTTTTGTGAAAATCATAACAGAATGATAAGTTCGAAAACAGTTAATGAAATCAATACTAACATGTCATATTAACCTCAAAAAGTATTTTAATTAATAAGAAGTCTCAAATTATATTTATTTGGGTATTTATAACATCAATTATGTCAATATTTCATTAATAAGATAATTACTGCATCATCGTTGTGTCATAAATAAATTAAATTATTTAATGTCTAAAAATTACAAATAAAATACCATTATGTAGTAAATCTTTGTATATTTCTAATGAATATTTATAGTCGAATTTATCTTATGTATAAACTCATATTAAAAATGTTTTAGTAAATAAACTTTGATTTTAACTCTTTTAACCCTTCTTTAAATAAATTAATAATAAATGTCCTAATCTAATCCAAGTGGGCCTAAATGGTCATATTTTATTACTAAGTATTTTTTGGTCGAATTACACTTATCCAATAGAATTAGGACATGTGTTGGGTTAATAATAATAACATTTTTACCCTTAATTACCCTATTTACTTTTAACCGTGGTAAAAAAAGTCAAAAGTTACTATTCACCAAAAATTATTTTCATCTCATTGAACCAAATTTTGGTCCTTGATATTAACGGTATCTCTCAGATTTACGAAATTCCACTCACAGAAGCGGTAAAATTAAGTATTATGAAAAATTCAGTTTTTTTAACTACCACTTAGTGGTTTCACTATTCATCAAAAAAATGATAGTTTCCAGAAAAATACCAAAAATTAGGCCTAAGATATATTTGATATTATGAACTCAAAAATGATGTCTATTTTACCAAATTCAAAACATATCAGTTGCATTAATTAATTTAAAAATTAATTCCCGTCGTTAAAACAATTAGCGTGTTTTTAAAAATTAATAACTATCAAAAGATTGACACTTGTTTGTGTCTGGTTTAAATGTGAAATTACATCCAATGACCATCATTGTATTAAATTGTAAAAATATATTCTAAATATACTTTAAAACCACTCAAATTAATAATTTATGACTATTAATTATTTCGATTGAAAAAGTTGTTTTTAATTAAAATTTAGTAATTTCCACTATTCATCAAAATATGAAAGTTATCCGAAAATTACCAAAATTTCACCCTAAGCTAATTTTGATATTCCTAATCCAAAAATGAAGTCCATTTTGAAAAATAAAATTTACAAAATTTCAAAAAGTGGTTATTACTATTCATAATGGCTAGTTTTAATAATATTTTAATAGCACATCGTTGTTTAGTCAAACTCGGTATTGTGTACTACACACGCTATCGAGGATGGTCGTGATTGTGTGTAATGCAAGGAAAGTCAAGGATGCGTGTTGTGCACGATCCTTTTGGTGTAGCGTACAACACAAGACATTAATGAAATTAAAAAGAATATTTTTCATAAAATCTCGGGGTGTTACATTCTACCCCCCTTAAAATGAATTTCGCCCTCGAAATTCTTCGGGGTTATAAATGGTTTACTATTCGAAAGTTTCTTTAATAGAAACCCACATCGTAAATAGGAATACCAAAACCAATCTTTAAAAACAAAAGTATGAAACGTAATGGTTACCCAAATAAACTAATCACTGGGTTTCCACATAGGTTAAAATATGGATATGGAAGAGAAATCTAACCATCATGTTCTGATGGAGAGTGGTAGAGAACATGGCTATGAAAAAGCCAACAATCGCAAAGCCATAAATTTTTGATGATCTAGGGTACCATCTGATTCATCAGATATAAGATCACTAGGACAACATTTTTGGTTTTCAAGATCATTTCCCTAAAGTTGGTGAATTAAAGGAAATACTTGCATGATTTTGGTACAATCTCACTGTTGTTCGTGAATTGAACAATTTCCACTTCATCCCTTAAAGAAATGAAGTTGAATTTGTTATTCGTGATGTGTTAGCAGATCACGTGATAGCATGATGGGTCATTACATCTCTTTCAAACTAAAGGTTAACAAAAGTTATAAGTCCATCTTATGGTTAGATTAATCGTATATGGTTCAAAAAATGAACTTATACTTCATATATCATCCTGCTTAATATAATAAAACTAGTTTCTACTAAACAGGGACTTCATGTAGGGCAGTGGTAGGCGATAAAGGCCAGTCGTACTTCGGTTGTGGGTTCGATTCCCACAGCCTTGTCCGACGCGATGGGCTGTCACCCGTCCTGCAGGTTGTCCTTTTTCTAAAGCTATATTACTATAACATCCCATCAATAATATCGAAAAACGTTTTATCCTAACTTATGTCCAACATAATCCATTCTAATCTTTAGGATTATCTAAAATACTTCGGTTCAAGCTCATAGTATAAAGAAAATGGTTACTTGAAATGTCACAGAACAATTACGTGAATGCCATCATTTATCCCCCATATATCATAAGATATATCTTGCTGGTCAAATTACAAACATGTGACTACCTTAATCATGTATTCTCTTGAAGAATGAATACCCATTGAACCTTAGTGAAAACATGAATGCAGTTAAAAGTTAACACTTTCCACATACCAAAATCCTCAAAATTCTATATACTCAAACCATGATATCACTTAGTCCTTATATCAATCATGAGGTCATGAATACTGTCAAACATTTCATTTTCTCCTTATCCCTTCATTATGCGCATATCATCTTCTTTCAAAAATATTTGAATCACTTTTCATGGTTACCGGTACCTTAAGATTATTGAAAATCACAATAGAATAATACAACAATATTCTAATACACAACAAAAGTACCTCAACAACATTTTTCTTGAATACCAATACATAAATACTTCAATCCATCCTCTTCAATTATTGTCCTAGAATAAGTCCTTCCTTGATTTAGAAGTAACTTTTTAGGTCAGGGCATTGAGTTGGGTAATTCCCATGTTCTCCACAAATAATACATTGAACTCCATAACAGTATGTCACTCTATGACCCTTTTCTCCACACAGATAACATCGGTCCCTCCATTTGAGGTATTCCTCAAGGTTCTTCTTCCCCTCTTTAGAAATCTCAATCTGCCTTTCTTTATGCTCAACATGCGAACATGCATAATAGTCTAACTTCCTCTTCTTTGATGAATTAGGCATACCACTAAATTTCACCTTGTTAATCATATATCGCGATGACTGATTCGGCATAATCACAATATCATTCTCTCTAGGCATTACACATTTTTGTTGCTCATAGTCACCAATTTTTCCATTGGATTCAATGTTAACCTAATTCCTTTTGGTTCCCTCCATTAACTAGAACACAAAAATAATTCTGTGAGAGGCAAAAATCATGCTAGAGAAAACAACACAGTAAAGGGGAAGTACCCTCAATATCTAACATCTTAGTTTAAATTCTAAGATCGTTAGCGTAATTCTATGACTATATTCTATACGTATAGTTAACCATAGAGGAATCCCTAGACATACCTTAGAAATATCTATAGGGATCTCACTAAAGTTCTCGCATCCTAGTTTCCAAAGGTTGACTAAACCTTTCCTCTGATACCAACAGTAGAGACCCGAAACTTGACGTACATGTACATTACATTACTTTTGCGGAATACTTAGTACATTACAAAAACACATACACAAGGACCGTAACATTTTAGTGTCTTTGGAAAATCGGAATATAATCTTCCAATCGTGGTGAAAGATCTTCAACATCTCCCATAAAGATCTTCTTTTTTTTATACCTAAAACCTTTCTTTATATCCTGGGGAAAGGAAAACATAAAAGGGTGAGCTCAAATTCTCAGTAAGGGTAAACAAAACAAATATCAATCACATCATATTCATAAGAACATAACATTTTGGAAATATTAACCTTCAAAAGAGAGCATAATTTCATAACATGAGATAAATCTTAGTAGTGAAATGAAAATCCAATAATCATAACATAAAACATGAAACTTTGTGGAATACACACATAATCATAGAGAATCATTTCTTGTTAGTCACGACTCATTGCCAAGACTATCTTAGTGGACAAAGTCCCTTTCTGAACCGAGTCACCCTAGTTTTAGTCCTGTTTCACTGAACCGGTATAACCTACCATTCCAGCCATGTCTATCTCAGGAGATATAAAATCTTTACCCAATGCATTGGAGGGAGATATAGGTCCCACCCATCTCATAATGATACCATTTTTATGTGTGCCACAAAATCATAAATCATACATCATTGCATAACCCATGTAATAAAAAATGGAAATCTTAAACATCATGACATCATAAAACAATTCATATACGATAAAGGAATTCATAAAAATATTTCCATCACAACATAATCAAATCAATGTAATAATAGGGATAAAAACAGAATCCATTATTATCTTAGATGGAAAATAATTTTGATAAAACACTTGAATTTCATTCTTGAGGAAAATATCCTTTCTACTTCAAAAACACTTTTCCTTTCTTAACATGTCGTAAAATTATAAACAAAAATAATTCGATTAAACAAAAACTTGAAAACTTGTAAATGAAGCTTCTTTGAAATAATGTTTTAAAAACCCATTCATGCCGTATAATTAAAAAAAACAACCTTCTCATACTTTTGCCGGAAAAGTCAAAAAGTACCTCGTACGAAAAACGACAAAAGATACCTTTCATATCTTTTACTAAAAACTCACCGAAGGGTAAAATTGCATTTAAACAATTTTAGGTGTTTGTAAATAATATTACATATTGAGGAAACATGGATGTGGATGATAAAATACACCCCAGTAAATACCAAAGTATAAACAATCTCGGATAAAAATGAGATTGTGATATTTCCCTTACCTTATGTCCGATATGATTTGTACGTATCCGAACCTCCTGTATAATGATTTAAATAATGTCATTAACTTATTAAAGAATCATATTCATTGTTATGATATCATATATGGTTCACTTATGACTTCATATTATCCGTTCTTTTGTAAATTCCATGTTAAAGCAGCGTTTTGGGTAAAATAGTTTCATTTATCATAGGTGTTTGGACTTGTTGTTCTTGACATTATTATTACTTATATCATGATTTACATACTTCCATAATATAAAACATTATTTATATATAATATATATTCAATATATATATATATAATAGATATATAAATGAAATGAAACACACCATTCATGGAGACGGTAGTCCGTACGTACGCATGAACGCTGTTTTCCTTTCCTTATTGTCTTGAATGGAAGTAAGTAGATGACATACATATATACATAAATCCAGTAGCTTTATAATGTCATATATTTTATTATTATTGCTTATATATACTTTATAATCATTCTTAAATGGTTAACATGGAGAATGAATCTTATCGCGTCATGGAGACGGTAGTCCGTACGTACGCACGAGCGATGATATCATTTCCATAATTATTGAATTAAATTGGAGTGGATGATACAATATATCAGAATCATTATGATGTTATAATAACTATTTATATTTATTCTTTACACCATAATACCCATCCATGTAATGTGTTGGTGGAAAAACAGATTACACCACGGCATGGAGACGGTATTCCATACGTACGCACACGCGGTGATTTCGTTTTCCGTAGGATGTATAGATGGTGAAATAGGGTTGTTTCATACTTATAATAACATATAAGAATATGAGTGATACTTATGTTATTACTTCATAATGAAACAACCTAAGAAGAAGAAGTGGAAGAGTAAATAAAGTTGAAAGAATCGGTAACGGAAATTACCTATTCTTTGAAGCGCCTCTTTGAGATATCCTTTTAGGGCACTAAAATTGGTCTTTGATGAAGACCAGAACCTCTAGGATGTTTCTAGGGAAGTGGAGAAGAGAATTTGTCAGGGGTTGGCCGATCTTGAAGGATCAAAGTTGTGTGAGGAAGAGAGGGAGGGGGTGCCCTTTTATAAGGGAGGAGTGGGGCACCTTTGGAATAACTAAAAATATTGTTTTATTATAAAGTCAAGTTTGGTTTTAAATAGCTCCAAATTGATTTATTTCGAGGCTATGGTGGTTATGGGTCTAAATCCTCTCATCCAATAGAATTTAGACATGTTTAGGTTCCTATTTTAACCTTATCATTTATATTTAACATTAAGTTAAATAATTTTACTTTTACCGTGTCTTCTTGTGTTCTTACACTATAAGGTTAATAAACTTACTATAAGAAGCCAAACGAACCCCAAATTGTTTATTATTAATATATATAACCTTATCTAAGTCATTTTGCTGAACCTTAGATTTTTAGGAATAAAATAACAATTAATAATATAATATTTTTTTTAAACTATTTTATGTCAATTTTGACACTATTTAGTAATAGATTTTTGTGAAAATCATAACAGAATGATAAGTTCGAAAACAGTTAATTAAATCAATACTAACATGTCATATTAACCTATAAAATTAGTGTAATTCATAAAAAGTCTCAAATTATATTTATTTGGGTATTTATAACATCAATTATGTCAATATTTCATTAATAAGATAATTACTGCATCATCGTTGTGTCATAAATGAATTAAATTATTTAATGTCTAAAAATTACAAATAAAATAAAATTATGTAAGAAATCATTTTATCTTTCTAATTAATATTTATAGTCGAATTTATCTTATGTATAACCCCATATTAAAAATGTTTTAGTAAATAAACTTTGATTTTAACTCTTTTAACCCTTCATTAAATAAATTAATAATAAATGTCCTAATCTAATACAAGTGGGCCTAAAAGGTCATATTTTATTCCGAATGTTGTTTTTGGTCGAATTACACTTATCTAATAGAATTAGGACATGTTTTGGGGTAATAATAATAACATTTTTACCCTTAATTACCTTATTTACTTTTAACCGAGGAAAAAAAGTCCAAAGTTACTATTCACCAAAAATTATTTTCATCTCATTGAACCAAATTTTGGTCCTTGATATTAACCGTGTCTCTCGGATTTTCGAAATTACACTCACAGAAGCGGTAAAATAAAGTTTTATGAAAAATTCTGTTTTTTTAACTACCACTTAGTGGTTTCACTATTCATCAAAAAATTAAAGTTTCCAGAAAAATACCAAAAATTAGGCCTAAGATATATTTGATATTATGAACTCAAAAATGATGTCTATTTTACCAAATTCAAAACATATCAGTTTCATTAATTAATTTAAAAATTAATTCCTGTCGTCAAAACAATTAGCGTGTTTTTAAAAGTTAATAACTATCAAACGATTGACACTTGTTTATGTCTGGTTTAAATGTGAAATTACATCCAATGACCATCATTGTATTAAATTGTAAAAATCTATTCTAAATATACTTTAAAACCACTCAAATTAATAATTTATCACTATTAATTATTTTGATTGAAAAAGTTGTTTTTAATTAAAAGTTAGTAATTTCCACTATTCATCAAAATATGAAAGTTATCCGAAAATTACCAAAATTTCACCCTAAGCTAATTTCGATGTTCCGAATCCAAAAATGAAGTCCATTTTGAAAAATAAAATTTACAAAATTTCAAAAAGTGGTTATTACTATTCATAATTGCTAGTTTTAATAATATTTTAATAGCATATCGTTGTTTAGTGAAACTCGGTATTGCGTACTACACACGCTATCGAGGAAGGTCGTGATTGTGTGTAATGCAAGGCAAGTCAAGGATGCGTGTTGTGCAAGCTCCTTTTGGTGTAGCGTACAACACAAGACATTAATGAAATTAAAAAGATTATTTTTCATAAAATCTCGGGGTGTTACACTCCGAGTATCACAAAGTCCCACGAATATGTATCTCAAAGGACCGCCTCGTCATAGGGGTCTCAACGCAATAGACGGCGCATCAATCGGACGCCCGGTCTGTGAGTTATTAGCCTTTTCGTCCCAGGGGCCCGGTTGCTTTCATGAGCGAACCAACCCGACCGTATCTCAACTATACCATGAACTCTCATATGGTATACTCATAGGGACCGTTTTTCAACGAGATCACCAACGTCGCTGAGGGTTCGTCAAACAGACGTCCAGTCTAAAAGATATCAGCTTTTCCGTTCCAGGGGCCCGGTTGGATTTCAGGTGCAATCCAACCCGGCCACTATCCAACTGCATCCAAAACTCGGGCGAAGTATGCCAAAAGTTCTGTCCCCTCAAGAGGAATTCAATGAGACAGACGGCGCGTCAATCGGACGCCTGGTCTGTGAGTTATTGGATTTTTCGTTCCAGGGGCCCGGTTGGTTTCGTGAGCGAACCAACCCGACTGCACTCCGACGACATTCAAACCTCGAGCGGAGTAAGCCAAAAGATCCGTCTCATCAAGACGAATCCAACATAGTCGACGGCACGTCAATCGGACGTCCGGAGCTTAAGATATGAGCGTTTCCGCTCCGAGGGCCCGGTTGGTTTCATGTACGAACCAACCCGGCCGTATCTCAAGTATTCCGAAACCTTGTCTGCGATATACTGAAACAACCGTCTCGATCCAAGGATCGCATCTCCGCTGACGGTGCGTCGATCGGAGGTCTACAGCTCAAGATATGAGCGAGAAACCGTGAGGGGTCCGAAAACGGGGGGTCTGGGCCCGGACCGACCCGGCCCAACCCCCCGGGTCGGCCCGAACCGGGTCGACCCGGCTGGGTGCAACCCGGCCCGGCTGGAGCGGTCCGGCCCGGTCTGGGCGCGACCCGGTTTGGCGGTCCGGCCGGGCGGCTCGGCGCTGGCAGAGCGGCCGCGCCAAAGGAGCCCCCCCCCCACGCGGGGGCCGCTCCGTGTCCCTAGACGCGGCGCAAGGCCGCGTCCCTCGTTCTCTGGTTCCGCGCGGCCACAGAACCCTGCTCGCGGCCGCGGCTTCAGCCGCAGCAGATTCTTCCGGCTTCAGCCGCGACAGATTCTTCCGGCGGCGCTCCGGGCGACGCCGCCACCAACCGCCGCCGCCGCCGCGCCGGCTGGGGCTTCCGCGGACCACCGGAGGCGCCCCGGTGGTCCGATTCTCCAAGGGTCTTCGCCAGTGATCATCTTGGGACCCGAACTACGCTGCAAAGCCTTCAAAATGCCTTCGTAGCCCGCCTCACCATCGTCCGTCGATCCGCACATCGACAGCAAGCCGCAGTGTCTTCAAATCGCTTCCTCGGCCCCGACTTCGCCCGCGGTTTCGTTTGGCCCCAACGGCGCGACGCGACGGCGCCACACTTCTTCGCCGCGTTCTTTCTCGTGTCCGCACGGTGCTGTTGCATTGTGCCGCCTTTGTTTGTGCCACAACGAATCAAACAATAAAGAGGTAGGAGTGTCGGCCGTGGTCGTGCGGTCCGACCTCCTCCCGTTAAGTGGGTAACAAGCGGCCCAAAAGACGAAGAACAACAAGGAAATTTCATGAACAAAAGAGAAACAACCCAAATAGTTTTTCCCCGAAACAGATTATTCCCAACCCACAAGGAAACCGTTCGCAGATCAACTAGGTAATAAGTTGATCCGCGTTCTTAGTTTTCTTTAGGAAGAAAGAAATCAAGGGAATAAAATCATTCTTAAAACATAATTCTCTTCCTCAAGCGTTGTCGTAGAATGCGAGTTCGTCGCGGAAGAAACGTCGCAGAAGGAGCGTCGTGGAAGTAGCGTCGTTGACGTCGCGGTACACGGCGTCGCGTCGTAGATCTCCGAGGGTTTGGCGTTCTTCGTCGGAGGTCAGAGCATTCTTCGCGTTCTTCATCGAAGAAGAATGCTTTCCTCCAAATCATCTCCACGCCACAAGTTCCAACAGAAATAAAATAAGAGTTATCTTATTTTATAAACGCACATGACACGTTTGAATTTAAAAGAATAGAAAAGAACAATTAATTCATTGAATTAATTGTAACGATTTAACTGCCCAATTAATGAGGCGTTTCTTATCCAGAAAAAACGCACGGTTGACTTTAATTAAAGAGGGGTTTTCGCCGGTGTGTTACTTAGAGGAAAAGAAACGGTGGGGATCGTGCGGGCCCCACCTCACAAATATCCTACCAAGAGGTTAGGATATTTTGGATTGCACGCTATCCGCTTCAACTCAGCTTAATTAGCTTTAAGTGGCTTTAAGTGAAATAAAATAAAGTTGTCGCACTACTTTATTTTATTTTTTTCTTCACTTAACCCCCAAAAATTAAAAACCACACCCGAGTAAACACAACTCCGGAAAAGGCGTTTCTAAGAAAATATCGGCCCTGCGATTCCATCAGCGCCCTCAGAATTCGATTCCAAGCACCAGTTTAGAAGTTAGAAAAACCCACTCGTTCGTTCATTGAACGTACCCGAGCCAAACTTCGAAAATTGATTCTGGGCACACCGGGCCTCAGAATCAGGAGCCGTCAGAAACTGAATTCTTGTAAAATCCCAAAGAAAATTTAGAAAAAATTTCCCTTGAATTTTAAGGTTCTTTACATTACTCCCACCTCCAGGCTTTACGTCCTCATAAAGCTTAAACACAAACTAGGGATACAAAAGCGGTACTGAGCACGCATCTCAGCCTCCTGCTCTCATGTGCTCACTTAGAGGTTCCCGTACTGCCAGTGAAAGCGCACCCGAGGAATAGACCGTTCTCATTCGATCTGATCCTGTCGATCCTCGATCCCCACTGGAACCTCCGTGAAAGTCACCCGATCGCCATCGTCCAGCTCCCCATGGTCGATTATATGCGAAGGGTCGAGCAGGTATCTCCTCTGTTGAGATATGTGGAAGTCTTCGTGCACCTGGTGCAACTGAGGTAAATGGGTCAAGCGGTAAACCACCTCGCCGACCAAGATGAGGACCTAGAAAGGTCCATTGAACATCGGAGATAACTTTCCACCTTGGCCACATCTCCATAAACCTCGTCGAGGTGAGACCCGTATAAGGACGTGATCATCATCCTCGAACTCCAGAGGTCTCCAATTCCTGTTAGAACTGGAACTAAAATGACTGCTTCCACGAGGGTAAGGTTGACCTACTCAAGAGTGATCGGTCGCACCCTCCTGTGCAAGATTTTATCCTGTGCTGCCTGGGGTTTCCTTTTCGCCGACCAAGGAAAACCCATCCCGACGTCATAGTTAAACCACAACCTTTTTGCCTAATACAGTCAATTTGTGTATGAACTGTGATTGCCCATTCCATACTCAAACCAATGTCGTAAGGCCTCGACACTGCCACCAAGAGATTTAAACCGAAACTGTCACCTCGAGGGTCTGACCACACTGTCGGCGTAAGTGTGATTATCGAGTCTCCTCATAAGGCTTCTCCAGACGTGAGGGTCAAGTCCACGGCTTACCGGAAACTCTAGGTCTGGGATAAGATTTGTGAAAGCAAGGAATGATTCATATCGACGTCTGATACTATAGCAGCTAGTAGTGGACACAGACCGTCCCTTGAATCATTTTTAGAGCCATTGGGTCACTCCCCCTGACCGCATGCAGCCGCACTCTCCCTCCGCCCTCCATCTCCCTGAGCCTGGCGGGGATAACTACGGCGGGTGGTTGTAGCATGTTAAGATGTACACCAACTCATGTTGCTCTTCAAGCTTTGCCTCCATGTCTGCTGCTTTGTAGACTCATCTCTCCTTAAAGCTTCCTCTTCTTGAAACATTTAACATGCTCGAGTCTCTAAGACTGGCGCCGGTTTCCCGTTTCTTACTGCATGGTGCAGTCTTCATCCGCCCCTGGATTATTTTCACCTTCCTTGCCTACGATCTGAAGGAGCTACTAAAATTTCTCCTTTGCTGAAAAGAGAAACTCGGTCTCATCCCCTGGATGAACCATGCCCATTGCCTAATACAGTAAATCCTGACATGAATGATGCATTCATGCCATGGATGATGTTGTAAGGCCTCGACGTAACTATTGAGAGATCCAACTGTCACTCTCGCCTCTAAGGGTCGAGTCACGCTGTCGGCATCAGTGTGAGGTCACTGGGTCTCCTCCGGTAGAAATATCGAAAGTGAGGGTCAAGTCAACAGTTTTTAACCGGGACTTCTCAGTATCAACCAAACAAAAGGACATGAAAGAATACATCACAAAGATAAGTGTATTTTTATTATTGCAGCTGATAGTACAAAGACACAAAGCAAATACAAAAAAACATCAAAAAAACTAGAAGCAACATGATCAATAGAATCCAGGTCTGGAGCTAGTCCCGCTCCCGTCCATATGCTTCTAGAGCTCCATTACCATAGGCCTCAGCTGCCTGACGCTGAGCTCTCCCATGTCCTCCTGTCCCCTGTGGTCTGCCCTGATCGAACCTATGCCTCTGCCTGGGAGGTTCTTCATTTAACTGCTGGTCATCTGCATGGCGGGTCGGACAGTCACGTGCCATGTGACCAATCCCGCCGCAGGAGTAACACTGTCCACTCTCGGCACGACTGGCTCTGACTCCACCCCGGTTCCCCCGCACAACTGAACCTGAGTCGTGCAGTCAGCCACCGGTAGGTCTGGTCCTCTTGGACCTCTATGTCATCTGTCTACTACCTACTGCAGAAGACTATCCCACATGCCGGCTAGTGGTGGGTCGTGCTGCTGGTGACTGCTCAGCAAAGAAACTCTCCACTAAGAGGGCTCTCTCCAACACCCCTGTCTGGGTCGGAATGCTGTGAGAAACAACAGAAGCTCTAATCTCCCACCTGAGCCCCTGCTCAAAGGTTCGGGCCCTGAAGAACGGGTCCCCATACCATATCTGTGGAGTAGCGCGAGAGGTCTGTGAACCTCACTGAATACTATTCCACTGTCATGCTGCCCTGCCACAGCTGAAGTAGCTCTTGTATACGCACCGCTCGAAGGGTGGCTGGTACAAACTCTGCCCGGAACATGCTCTCGAAGTCTGCCATATAAGTGTCACCTCGTCATGTATATGAAGCATCAGGCTCCTCCATCTGCCTTATGTTGCCTGAAGAAGGCTGGCAGCAAGGATCACCATGAAATCTTCCAGCGTCCCCACTAGCCTGAAGACTCCCACCATAGACTCCAACCAATCCTCAGATGCCTGCAGGTCTGTCTCTCCCCAGAACCTGGGTGGCCTCTGGCGCTGGAAATCGTGCAGTGCGCTCAAGTGACGTGCACCCTCTACTGCTCGGGCTAGTGGCATCAGTGGACCAACGGGTAGTAGTACCGCTGGTGCCCCTGCTGGTGCCTCAACTAGGATATGGCCCTATACTGAGGCCACGTCACTCCGCGAGCTGTCAGTACGAACAACTCTCGGGGATCTAGCTGGCCGTCCTTGGGGAGGCATCCTGAAAGAAACAAACATGACACGGTCAAAATATTTATACCTAGTGAGCTGACCTGGTTTGAGCTAATATTTAAAAACTTCTGGAAACACACACGCAATCAGTGTTTTTGTGCACAAATTCGGAAATCAGTTGTCAGGGTCCTGGTGTATGGATACGTCGGCTTCCCGCACTAACACTGGACTCCCTGAACTGAAAACCATACTCGGTACTCTTAACACTATTTCTTAATAGAAAGAAAATATCAGAGTTATAAGTTCTGCGGTAGAACCGACTCCTCTGATACCAATTTGTCACGACCCGTCCTCGGGGCTCGTGCTGTGACTACCCCATGCCCACCTTCCATAGGCCAGGGGCTGGCGACTAGAACCAAGGTGTAAATCCCGATAACTGTGAAGGCATTTCCTTTATAAAAGAAAACAAACACCACCGAGCATAAGCGAAAGTAAAACACTAAGTACAAATGAAATGGTGAAAAGTAAATGGGCCAGAATACAAACCCAACTGAAGTACAGCTACAACTGAACAAGGTACAACAGAAAAAGACAATAAATGGAAGAAAGGAAGTAGATCCTGGGTCGTTGTCCTCGTATCCTACCTGAAGGGTAGGTACAGACAGCACAGCTCCTGGGTCGTCGTCCTCGGATCGTACCTGAAGGGTAGGTACAGACAGCGCAGCTCCTGGATCGTACACCACGGATCCTACCTGAAGGGTAGGTACAGATAGCCTCCATAATGCTCTCGCCCTTCAACATCCTCCGTGTGTCGTCTCGACGCGAATTCCACCTCCGGATACTGACTCGTCGTGTGGTCCACCTCCGGGTATCGTCCAGTCCTCGAACACTCGGCCTCCGTCAGCGCTGCCGTCATCTGCAACCAATACAACGAGGTGAGCACATAGCCTGTGTAGGGGTGAGTATAACGATACCCAGTAGGGACCCCGAGACCCTCAAGGTCTCACTAAAACCAACATGGAGAACCACAAAGAAGATCTCAACAGATAATCTCTACTTACGTATATGCCCATGCATATACCTAAGTTATCAAATAACCCATCTCAATCATGAGGAAAACACCAAGATCATGAAATCAACGGATATTCACTACCCAGGTATATGCCCATACATATACCTAAGTTATCAAGTGACCCACCTCAATCATGAGATAAATACAAAGGTCGAATGTCTCAGCTCAAACCATGATTTTCATTATCGAAACCATAACTACTGAAGAGCCCCGTCTCTGGAGTGTATAGTGGTCTTGTCACGACTTCGAGGTACTTCTCACTAATCCAAGTCTCTGAGGTACTCCTCCTATCGAGTACCGCGGGTCTGCTGCCGAATACTGGGCGCTCTGTCCGCTGTGGGTCTGCCGCCAAATATCGGGCTCTCCCCCTAATAACCTACAGAGGTACTCCTCCGATCGAGTACCGTGGGTCTGCTGCCAACTACCAGGCGCTCTGTCCACTGTGGTTCTGCCGCCAAATATCGGGCGCTCCGTCCACTGGGATGGTCGACTCACTCCAAGTCGAGTTGGTCAAGAAGCCGTTAGGTCTCAGTCGTCTACACAGTCTCCGTACTCCGTATGCTCATCTCCGGGAGGGACCGCTCCACGAGCTACTGGTCAATACTCCAAGTATCACAAAGTCCCATGAAGATGTATCTCAAAGGACTGCCTCGTCATAGGGGTCTCAACGCAACAGACGGCGCGTCAATCAGACGCCCGGTCTGTGAGTTATTAGCCTTTTCGTCCCAGGGGCCCGGTTGGTTTCATGAGAGAACCAACCCGGCCGTATCTCAACTGTACCCCAAACTCTCATAGGGTATACTCATAGGGACCGTTTCTCAACGAGATCACCAACGCCACTGACGGTTCATCAAATAGACATCCAGTCTGAAAGATATCAGCTTTTCCATTCTAGGGGCCCGATTGGATTTCGGGTGGAATCCAACCCGACCACTATCCAACTGCATCTAAAACGCGGGCGAAGTATGCCAAATGTTCCGTCTCATCAAGAAGAATTCAACGAGAGAGAAGACGTGTCAATCAGACGCACGATCTATGAGTTATTGGCTTTTTCGTTCCAGGGGCCCAGTTGGTTTCGTGAGCGAACCAACCCAACCACACTCCGACGACATCCAAACCTTGAGCGGAGTAAGACAAAAGTTCCGTCTAATCAAGAGGAATTCATCAAAGTCGACGACATGCCAATCGGACGTCCGGAGCTCAAGATATGAGCATTTTTGCTCCGAGGGCCCGGTTGGTTTCGTGTACGAACCAACCTGGCCGTATCTCAAGTATTCTGAAACCTTGAGTGCGATATACCGAAAAGACCATCTTGATCCAAGGATCGCATCGCTGCTGACAGCGCATCAATCGGAGGTCTAAAGCTCAATATGTGAGTGAAAACCCGTGAGGGGTCCGAAAACGGGGGGTCGGGGCCCGGACCGACCCAGCCCAACCCCCCCCGGGTCCGACCCGGCTGGGTGCGAACCGGCTCGGCTGGCGTGCTCCGGCCAGGTCTGGGCGCGACCTGGCCTGGCAGTCCGGCCGGGCGGCTCGGCGCTGGCCGAGCGGCCGCACCAAAGGAGCCCCCCCCCCCCCCCCCCCCCCGCACGGGGGCCGCTCCGTGTCACCGGATGCGGTGCAAGGCCGCGTCCCTCGTTCCCTGGTTCTGCGAGGCCACGGAACCCTGATCGCGGCCGCGGCTTCAACTGCGGCAGATTCTTCCGGCTTCAGCCACGGCGGATTCTTCCGGTGGCGCTCCGAGCGCCGCCGACGGGGGCTTCCGCGCACCACCGGACGCGCTCCGGTGGTCCGATTCGCTAGTGGTCTTCGCCAGTGATCATCCCGGGACCCGACCTACGCTGCAAAGCCCTCAAAACGCCTTCGCAGCCCGCCTCACCATCATCCGTCGATCTGCACTTCGACAGCAAACCGCGGGGTCTTCAAATCGCCTCCTCGGCCCCGACTCCGCCCGCGGTTTCATTTGGACCCAATGGCGCGGTGCAACGGCGCTGCGCTTCTTCGCTGCGTTCTTTCTCGTGTCCGCACAGTGCCGTTTAATTGTTCCGCCTTCGTTCGTGCCGCAACGAGTCAAACAACAAAGAGGGAGGAGAGTCAGCCGTGTTCGTGCAGTCCGACCTCCTCCCGTTAAGTTGGTAACAAGAGGCCCAAAAGATGAAGAACAATAAGGAAATTTCACGAACAAAAGAGAAACAACCCAAACAATTTTTCCCCGCAACAGATTATTCCCAACCCGCAAGGAAAACATTCGCGGATCAACTAGGTAATAAGTTGTTTCGTGTTCTTTGTTTTATTTAGGAAGAAAGAAATCAAGGGAATAAAATCATTCTTAAAACATAATTCCCGACCTCAAGCGTTGTCGTCAAACGCGAGTTCGTCGAGGAGGAAACGTCGTGGAAGGAGCGTCGCGGAAGAAGCGTCGTTGACGTCGCGGTACATGGCGTCACGTTGTCGATCTCTGAGGGTTCGGCGTTCTTCGTCGGAGGTCGGAGCGTTCTTCGCATTCTTCGTCAAAGAAGAATTCTTTCCTCCAAATCCTCTCCACGCCACAAGTTCCAACAGAAATAAAATAAGAGTTATCTTATTTTATTAAGGTACATGACACGTTTGACTTTCAAAGAAAAGAAACGATCAATTAATTCAATGAATTAATTGTAACGATTTAACTGCCCAATTAATGAGGCGTTTCTTATCCCGAAAAACGCACGGTTGACTTTAATTAAAGAGGGGTTTTCGCGGGAGTGTTACTTAGAGGAAAAGAAACGATGGGGCTCGTGCGGGACCCACCTCACAAATATCCTACCAAGAGGGTAGGATATTTTGGATTGCACCCTATCCGCTTCAACTCATCTTAATTAGCTTTAAGTGGCTTTAAGTGAAATAAAATAAAGTTGTTGCACCACTTTATTTTATTTTCTTCACTTAACCCCCAAAAATTAAAAACCACCCCTGAAAAAACGCAACTCTGAAAAAGGCGTTTCTAAGAAAATACAGGAACTGCGATTCCATCGGTGCCCTCAGAATTCGAATCTGAGTACTGGTTCAGAATTTAGAAAAACCCGCTCATTCGTTCACTAAACGTACCCGAGCCAAACATCGGAAATTGATTCCGGGCACACCGGGCCTCGGAATCAGGCGCCGTCAGAAACTGAATTCTTGTAAAATCTCAATGAAAATTTAGAAAAAAATTCCCTTGAATTTTACGGGTCTTTACAGAAACCCTATGATCTTTGGAATAACCGAAAACCTAATGTTAACTACATTAATGTTTTTGGATGCAAGGTTTAAATCTTGAACACCAAGGATAATCTTTGTAAGTTCGATCCAAAATCTCATGAATGAATTTTCTTAGGATATTCTGCTACCTCCAAAGAATATAGAGTATATAATTAGATGTCAATTATTTTTGAAGAATCAGTTCATATAAAATTTGATGAGTCTGATCCCTTTGAGAAAAGGACAGAACAAATGGATGAATCTGACTCTAATGATAACATGAGACTTGAGAACTTAAAAAATGATTTTGAAAAAGATATAAATGAAATTTAGTCCAGTTCAGAAGAACATGATACTTAATAAACTATTAGTGTACTACATAGACAGGCTAGAACCCTAAAGAATCACCCCTCAGAAACTATAATAGGAGACTTAGATACATGAGTAAAAACTAGAATAAGTATAGGAAATCTTGTATAATTCTCTGCCTTTCTATCCAAATTAGAACCCAAATCTATGGAAGAAGGTTTAGATGATTAATGATGGATGATAGCAATGCAAGAAGATTTAAACTAGTTTAAAAGAAATGATGTTTGGAAATTAGTTGAAAGACCACACAATTATCTAGTGATATGAACCAAATGGATCTTTAGAAATAAGAATGATGATCAAGGAATAATAAGTAGAAATAAATCTATACTTGTAGCTAACGGATATAATCAGGAAGAAGGTATAGATTATGATGAGACCATTGAACCTGTAGCTAGATTAGAAGACACTAGGATCCTTTTAGCCTATGCATCTCATATGGACATTAAATTATTTAAGATGGATGTAAAGTATGCCTTTCTAAATAGTTATTTAATGGAGGAAGTTTATGTTGAGCAACCTCCTGGTTTTGAATGTTCTCAAGAACCAGATTATTTTTTTAAACATACTAAAGCTCTTTATGGCCTTAAACAATAACCTAGATATTAGTATGAATGATTAAGCTCTTTTTTATTTGAAAATGATTTTAACGTTTGAATGGCAGATCCAACACTTTTCAAGAAAATTGTAAATTCTAATATTTTATTGGTTCAAAATTATATTGATGATGGAATTTTTGGATCAAATAATAAAACCCTCTATCATGAGTTTTCAAAGTTAATTCATAAAGAATTTGAAATGAGTATGATGGGAGAACTAAATTTGTTTGGACTTCAAATTTATCAAAAAGATTTTGGAAATGTTTTGAACCAATGAAAATACCTTACTAATTTGTTAATTAAATTTGGACTTGAAAATAGCAAGACATATAAAACTCGTATGTGCACTAATATAAAACTTGATTTGGATGAAACTGGAAAGTCAGTTGACAACAAGTTATATAGAGGTATGATTGGTAGTTTGTTATATCTTACTGCTAGCAGGACAAATATAATGTATTCGGTTTGTCTTTGTGCAATATTTCAATAAAATCCTAAAGTATCTCATTTAACTACTGTTAAAATAATTTTTAGATATTTAAAAGGAACATTTTCTCAATCTCTTATTTATCCAAAAACTTCGGATTTTAATTTAATTTCATATACAGATGCAGAATTTGGGAGTTGTAGATTATATAGGAAAAGCACATCAGGAACTTTCCACTTTTTATGGAAATATTTAGTGTCATGGTCAAGTTTGAAGCAACATTCAATTCCTCGATCAACAGCTCTAGTAGAATATGTTTTTGATGGCAGTTGCTGTGCATAGCTGTTGTGGATGAAAAACACTCTTATGGGATTTGGACTCAATTTTAATAACATTCCAATTATATGTGATAAAACTAGTGATATAAATATTTCAAAAAACCCCATTAATCATTCTAGGAATAAGCATATGGATATCAGATATCATTTTCTAAGAGATCATGTTCTTAAAAAGGATATATCTTTGGAATTTATAAGTACTAAAATTCAATTAGCTGATGTTTTTACTAAACCACATCCCACTGAAAGGTTTGATTTTATTAAGGGGAGCTAGGTTTATTTAATTTTAAATAAATCTTTATTTTATTTTTCTATGATGTTTCTTTATTTTAATTCTGTTTAAAATAATTTGGCTATTTTTTTTTCAAACAGAATAATTTTCTTTTCCCTGCATAATTAGTTTTATTTATTTTTAAATCAATGTAATGATTACTCAAAACATGGGAATCAAGGTTGTCAGAAACCTTTCTTCTGCTAAACTGTTTGATTTCTACCAAAATCCTTTCAAACCCGCGAAATCGTACCACTACTCGAAAACCCTATTCTTCGAACCTCGGAACCCCTAATCTTATAACCTCACAAACCCAAATATTCAATCCTTCAGATATTGTCACTAAAATTTCAAAGACTAATAGAGTTGATAAAGTCAAAACCAGTAGTTCCAAGAAACAACATTCAGAAGGAAGGAAAATATTACAAGGAAATGTGATTGATCTCGAATGGTGGTATCAGACAAATCTCATGTTGAAACAAGAACTGTCGTTTCAGAATCTCGTACAGACTTTCAACAGTGACCATAAATAATTTTTGTATGAGGTAGAGCTTCAACATTTCTTCATGTCTGTACAATTTAGTCTGGGAAATAATGAGGACACTATGCTGGCTAAGATAGAGGATAGTGATTTTTCAATCTCTTCAGTTTACATTGGTCAGATTTTGAACTACCCTCATGAAGGAGTTTTTAATTTCGATTTGAAAAATATTGGAGATTATATGCATAAATCAGAGGACATAATGTCTTTTTTTGGAAATACATCTGTAAGAAAGATGTTTATAAAGGATTTGGAGCCAAATTAGAAAATTTTGGTAAAATTTGTGCAAATAGGGATTGCATCGAGGATGTGTGAGATAGAAAATAAATTATATCCTGATATGAATATAATGTATATTTTTCTTAGTGATATTAAACTCAATTTTCCTAGGTATATGGTCAGATACCTAACCTATTGTTTTCAGAGTGATGCCCAAATGAACTTTTATCCTTTTGGCTGATTCATCTGCAAACTATTGTTTAAGAATGATATGGTGGGACTGGTGGATGCCAAAGAGCTTTGTCATCACACTGATTTGTTTACTGCTAGAACTTTAAGAATGATTGCTAAATCTGAAGCACTATAAAAAGAAAACATTTTCCCGTAGGAGATGAGGATGAATCCGAGAGTGCTCAGGCTCAATCTATTAAGTCCAAGGAGGGACAAGATGAATCGAGAGTCAACAATGTAACAAGAAGGATTAGATTTGAAGTGGAATATACTGAGGATAAAAGAAGTCAGGATGAACATCAATCTCCGAGGAAAATAACTGTGGTTGCGGCACATACTTCCCCTGAATTGACCACAAGATATTTAATCTCTTACAGCTTTCTCAGAGAAAAGGTTGTTGAACAATATCAAGAACAGAATGTGGCTATTACAGACCAAGGCCCTAAAATAATTGAAGTTTAAAGATCAGAACAACAGGTTGTAGCTAATGTTGATGTTACACTTCAACAAGATAAGGAGGAAGAGCCTGGTGAGGAAGATTCCAGACCTCAGGAAACTCTAGAGGATATAAATTTAGAAAATCCATTAGAAGAACAAATTGTTGATATTCATGATGAGCATGTTTCTGAATCTCACACAGAAGTACATCAAGAGGATTTTTCTATGGAAGAGTATGAAAAGGACTTTGAGGAAAAATATGTTGACTAACCTAATCAAAAAATGGAGAAAGAAAAGTCTGATGCAAATTCACTACCTTTAGTACTACTGCATCACACTGAAACTGAGAATGAGAATGAAGAATATGGTGCCTCTGATTAAGGGAATAAAGAAGTTTAAGAGCTGTCTAGAAAGTTATCTCAACTGCATTCTGAGAATGATACTCTAAGAAGAGCCTTAGCATCAGAACTGTTGAAATATCAAAGGATTAAGGAGAGTATAATTTCAAAGCAAGAAGTTGAAATTTTTAAGGATGATATGCTGAATGTAGTTTCCAAATTGAAATTTGAAATGGTTATCAAGTCAAATTTATCAGATCTTAAATTATTTATAGAGACACAATTTGCATCAGTTGGGAATAATGCTATTAGTGGATCAGGTACGTCAGCTGAATTAATCAGAAGGTTTCATGCTATCAAATCTACAATGAGAAACATGAATGACATGTTGCATGATCTTCAATGAAACAATGCTCATTTATCTATTCTGTTAGACAATTAGTAATTCTTGGCTGATCAGTTGACATCCTGTGAGCCAAAAATCATCTCTGTCTTAAATAAATTCACAGAGAAGATTCCATTGTTTATGGAGAATGAAGAAAGACATCAAAAGTTTTTCAGTGTCAATCTCATTGAAGACAATCATATGAATCAAGAGGCCAGAGATCTTATTATTAAGATTAGTGATGGATTAATGGAATGGTTGAGGGAACAATTAATATAAATAAAGTCTGCAGTCCAGAGAAGATAAATCCTACTTGAACATTGAAAAAACCTTGATTCCTGTATTTATCATTTTTGTACTATTAATGAAAATATATTTCATTATATTTATTTTGTTTAACTGACTTTGTTTAGAAATGCCAGTAATCCAGATTTTATTACTAAGAACCTATTATATAGAATTTACTTATGTTTAGTGCTACATTAATCTATGTTAGATTCCATATTCTGTCATTTTTTTTGATATCACAAAAGGGGGAGAAATTTGGATAAACACAAAATTTTTATATTTAGTTTAAATTTATTTTATTGGACGATAAATTGAAAAATGGATAAATTAAAGGTAGAAATTAATATTTTATTTATCATTTCAAAATTCAAAAATATATGTAATTAATTTTGAAAGTTAATTTCATTAGTTATTTTATGGGTTTTTGTGATCATAAAAAAGGTGGAGACTATTGAGAAAGTGTTTTTTTAAACAAAACATAATATTGTTATTTAAATGGGGAGATTATTGAAATTAATACTCTATCTCTTTACGATAATTTTCATGCTCACAAATATCCTTAATTATTTTCTAAATGATTTTATTTGTTATGTATTTTTCAGGAATTTATTATTTTATTTTACTCTTGAAATAACGAGAATT
Organism: Viscum album; assembly: GCA_963277665.1. Taxonomy (NCBI): domain Eukaryota; kingdom Viridiplantae; phylum Streptophyta; class Magnoliopsida; order Santalales; family Viscaceae; genus Viscum; species Viscum album. Next base: position 539,138,348 of record OY728121.1, read on the forward strand.
TATTACTAAAGTATTCGTATTAAGAGTGTATTGGAAACACTGTTCATACCCTACATATTCGGGATCTGCTTTAGTGTGTTCTGGAAACACTGTTCTTTCCCAATGTTGTGAAACGTAGTGTAAGGTTGAAAATTGTGTATACTTTTTGAGATAAGGGAAAATTATGGTTAATAAACCATACGTTGTTGGAAATGTAAAGAAGAAAAACCCTACGTTAGGAAGGATCACAATGTTTGGGATATCAGAAATGTATGAAAGGAGAACAGTACGTAAGTATTAAATGTTACATTTGTTTCTCAAAATTATGGTTCATCAATCATACTATTGTGAACAACCATACGTTCTGGAAATGTACGGATCAAGTAAAAGTATGGATCTTTTAACATACATTTTAAAGTTTGAAGATAAAAGTATGGATGTCCACCCATAAGTTTATGATGAACCTTAGGTTTTAAGAAAGTGACATGAACCTTACATCTGTGATCAACCCTACGTATGAAGACTATGTCATCAGCCTTACGTTTGGTGTCGGAGAATTAAAATGATATTTTTATGCAATGGTTAGCAAACTGATTATTAGGCAGATTTCAAGCCGATTTTGAAGCTTCTTTAAATTATGATCCTGATCGATTCAAAGTTGTTTTATCAATGATTTAAGGATTGAATTAAAAGGAGACTTTTTATGCCAAGTCTTCCGGGAAGTTACAAATACTTTTTACATTCCAATATTTAAATTTTGCGAGTCAAAAGGCGACTTTTATGGATCTAAATTGGAAGGGGATGTGCTCATCATTATTATATACATGTGTTTTCTCTGAAATAGATGATGATGATCAATCTATATTTCAAAAAGGGTGGAAAAAGAAAAAACAAAGACTATTTGAAATGTACAGATCTGCTCATTCGAAAGGAGCGTCAAAGCTCTGTTTATTGAAGACAAAGGAACTCGATAGAAGATTCACTTGTTCTACATCGAAGATCTACTATGGATATGTTACTGCTGAAATTTTGAATTATATTTCCATATCTATTGCAACAGGATCGACTCAGAACAAATATTATGTGAAGATCATTATTTTTGAAGGTGATGATCTATCTACTATTAATTGCATATTGTTGCAATTGTGAAGAACATCTGGAAAGTATTTTCTGAATAAAAAAATCATTATTTTCTATTCTTGAGTGATCGACTTCTCGTACTAAGCTGTGTAGGTTCTGTGAGGGAACCAAAAGGCTTTGTTTTCCATTAATTTGTAAAGGTGTCAACTTCATGTACACAGTTGTTGAATGGTCTGTTGAAATAAGGACCAGATAGTGAAAATCACCAAGCTCGTGGAGTTGAGTGTTGGTGGAGTGGACTAGGGGATTTCAGTTCCCCGAACCACTATACAACATGTGTCTCTGCATTTCATATTTCCGCGGCATTATTCATCTGATTAAGGTAAAAACTCCAAACACAATCTCGCAATGATTTCTGAAAGTACAAAATTCACCCCCGTCTTGTGTATATTTGGTATAATCCGATTCAAAAGTCTAGATGGGGTAGAGATAATTATCTTGGATGGATAAGGGTGGAAAAATTTTATGTAAATACTGAGAAAAATACATTATTCTTAATATGAAATAATCCCACTTCATGAGAAATCTATTCAAATAATTATTACACATACACTTCCTCATCAAATATTATTCCAAGCTTCGAAAAAATAATGAACTCTACTACCTTACCTTATTTTTCATTATATAAAAATAAACACATCAAAGAGAAATTTTTTTATGCTAACCACTCATAACAATAATCGTCACATGGGTTATCAAATTTCTTTTGGAATAATAAAATTATAAATCATCATCAAATATGTAGTAGATATTGTGATTTCCATATCAATATTATCTAGAAAATTTCAATACCATTAGATCAGTTGAAAATTAAACACATGTAATGGTAGTATTTTTTATGTATTATCACTAATGGATCTATAAAAGTCCTTGTAGAATTATTACCAAACTTCTTCATCTACAATATTCTTTTCCAATATTTTTGAGATTATTAAGAAGATTCAAATTTTAGTAACTCCCTATTCCATTGTTAGTTGAATATATATCAAAATTACTCAATGTAATTACAAAATTGACTTTAGATGATAAATAATTATCATAGTGAACATTATCTCTAATATACATTGACTTTTATTCCATAGGACATATTCAAAAAAATAAAATCAATACTAATAAATCATACACTTGAGTTCTTCAAAATACCCATTTATATTTTTTGTTAATACCACTTAATTACATTAAATTCAATTTTCTCCCACCCATCATCATTAATTTTTCATTTTTTTATTACCCCATTTTTTAAAATGAGTTCAAGAAATGTTAAGGGGTGGGATCATAATCATGTTCTTCTTGTCCTTATGAAGAATATAATTACCTAAAACACAATTTATTCTTTCTTATTTGTGTTATGTTTTCATATAATTATCTTTTAGAGGGAAGGATGATATAGATGGTTTTCATAATAAAGAGCCATTAATTTTTCAATTTAATGTATATCTGACATAACCCAATTTATAGAGGAAAACTAATTTAAAAAAATATTAATGTTTTCTACTAACTTATTAAAAATGTGATACCATCACAAAACATATCATTATTAATTTAGTACAAAAAACACAACAAGAATCATATACAATACACTTTACTAAATAAACAAAATTAGATATTTCATGTGAATATAGTCCCCCCTTTTATACCCATGTTTTATATAATTAGGAAATTGATAGGAAGTGTGATCGGACTACCTCAAACACTAGAATTTGTTATAAAGTCCAATACTTTTATATCATCTTTGAATCACTATTTTTCGGAACCTGTTCATGTTATAACCCACTAATGTGGAATATTTTCATTCTCAATATGATATTGGATATCATCATTATATAATATTCAATATATCAATTTTGGGGATACACCAGTAAGGAACAATTCAATATTTTACATGATTCCAAGAAGCTATTCTAACTTTCTCTATTCCACAACATTGAATGGTTATAATTTTTTAATTCACCACTTAATAATGAATTTAACCACGTACTAACTAAATATTAATACAAAAAATATATCGTCTAGGTAATAGAATAAGGTGGAACTATAATAATATTCTTAATAAAAACAACATGGGTATGAATTAGATCTCAACCCATAGGATAATTCCCTTGTTGAAAAAATGTTTATAAAGATATTTACTACTGTTTCCCCTTTACATTTAAAATTATATGATTTCTTTAGTATTATGAACTATTTAAATTAATTAATATTAAACTAATAAGTACATTTCTTCTTAATTTATTCAACTAATGTAGTTTTTTATATTTTTATTTTTTTTCCTCATTCAATTTCTCTTATTAAGTAGGTATATGAGTTATAGAGTTATTTTCATTTTTCCAACATTCTAATACCATCCAAAAATAATTTTTAAAACACTCTTTTTTCCATTTCATGTTGGATCATCATAAAATATGTGTGTTTCTTCATGTGGAATAATTTTCTTTCCTTTTTCATTTGAACTTTTTTATGATTACTCTCAATCGTTTTGAATTTATCTAGAAACATAAAACAGATTAGAAAAAATGTATAGGCCCATATTAGAATATTATCCTATTTCACTCACACTAGGATTCAACAATTATATTGAGTTACATTTTTTGGGAAACATATGAAAATATTCTTCATAAATTTCATCCATCAATATTTTCTTCAAATTTCACTCTTATAACTGTCTTCTTATTACATTCATCCTTCTCCTATCAATGTTAATTTCCATTTACTATTTTCAATAATATGTTTTTATAATCCCTTTTAATTTTAGAAACATATTTTATTGGTTTATAATAAATCTATATTGTCAATAATGTTATCCTTATTTGAACTGGGTTTTTTTAACAATTTTCATCAGTAAACACATTTATTGACATGTTATTCTCCCAAGAAAATATTCTCTCCTTTCATTATGATTTACTTTTGTCTGATTTGTGTTATTTGTTCTATATGATCATAATAAGTATAACATCAATGTTATTAAAAACACTCTTATTCATTATTACCCCTTATATCATAATACTCACAAACATTTTGAAGAAAAATAAATTAGGTTGAATTTTATAGACTCATCTAATTATATGTTGTTACATAATTTATAATAGATGTATTCTTTTCATAAAATATAATCCTCTAGAATATAATACTTTTATAGTATAAATAGATAGACATGTTTTTCCAACACCCATTATCATAATTTCCAATCGTTCAGTAACACTAATGATATCCAATAAATCTTCTTATATTTCTTGTAAGACATGTATGCCTAAAACTAGAGAATTGGAGTTTTTACGTAAAACATTCACAATTATGAAAATTATTTCTGAATATATTTTACTTGATTAATCATGTATCCGCCATTTATTATTATTTTTGGATTTTATGTATTTTTTCTATTGATATAATCTTATATTTTAATGTTGAACCCACAGTAGTAGATAAGATTGTATTATAATAAAAAAACTAGATAAGTTATTCATTACTTTATTCCATAATATTATATTTTTTTGATTAGGTGAATAATTTATGCTCATATTTACAATAATATGATTATTATTAGAGATAAGGGTACTTTTAGAAGATTCTATAAAATAACAATTTTAGATATATTATTGGGATCTTTCAACATATTCCATTTCAAAATTTATAAATTTGACTCCATATTCAAGTCATTTAATGTTTGGGGAATCATTTCATTTAAAAAAGATGCCAAAAATACCTTCCCAATCACTTTTCATCTTATTAATATTGTATTCATATTTTTCAGTTCATTCATTAAAAGGGATATCAAGGTCAATGATCCATTGTGATTTAAATTCCTAATGAGTTTTCTTATCATTGGACATATATTCATTTGATTATCATAGAGTACACATATTTTAAATACAACATCCTATCATATTTATAATCTTTATCCCCAAACATATCAAGACCTTTTTATTTCTATGTTTTTACATGTAGTTGGGAATTTTTGACAATCATATTAAAAAAATTCTTCAAGTGATTAGATTATTTCACCAAATACATGTTTGGTTATAATATTATAATATTCTTTATTCTAAATTTATATTCAATCAAGGAAATATGATCACAAATATGTTATACTAACTCTTCCCTAGAATCTATATTTTCTTCACGGTATTTGAGTTTTTGTATCCCTTTATAAAAAACAGTAATCATTTCATTGAACTCTTCCATTGGGTATATATTTCCCTCAATAATTCCCATGATATAGATATATATAGAGTACTATATCATACCAAACATTTGTAACTAATATTAACTTTAGTATAGATTACTTCACCAAATTTAGAAGATTCATCATCCTCAAACTCTCTACACTTTTAGATTCCATCTCTAAGAGTATCACAAAAAAAATATTTATAAAATTCATAATTAACAATTTAAATATATATATGTATTGATAGTTACTTCTTGTCCATTGAAATTTTTCCCAATTTTATAACCTCTCCTCACCACCTATATTTCAATATTTTGGATGAATGATTCATTCATTATTTAATTGGTTTGGTGAAAATGTCTTCTAGATTTGGAACATCTAAATTCATTTCTAATGTTAACATCATACATGGCCGGTAACCAATAATTAAATTTTTCGATCCACTCATAGGTGGAACCCATTGTATAATAATACTTATTGATACCAAATATATCATAGAAGGATACCGAGAGATGTGGGGATTCAATGAACGCAACCATCATGGAGTTTTACATTATTTTTAATTAAAATTTATTACAATGGAATATCTACCCCGATTCAAAGTAACATAAATAATTATTCACAATTAAAACAAAACCAACATTACAATGTTCAATTAACCAATAATAGAGACATAAAATATCTTATACGGTTCTTCCACTATGTGAGTGACTATACATACCAAGTGATACTCCTTCATTACATCTATTTTATTATCACTATTAAAGAAAGGTTATTATAAGTCCATTGATAATAAAAAATAATTGGTTTTGGGAAGGTATCATAAACTTACCTAATATGAAAATTTTTATATTTACCCTAGATTTTCTTTAATAGTGTTATAAATTATAACCACTTGTTTATAAAAAAATATTTTATCAAAATTTATAAAAAGTAATTAATTTTATCTATTGTTGTATTTGTGTCAACTATCCTCTCCTCGGTTCAAGGCCTTTTACTACAACTGATGAATAATATAAACTCAATCATTTACATTACAATAATCTCTCTAAATGAGTAGAAAATGTGCCTTTTACTTCAAATTACTCTTTAGAAAATGATCCACTTATTATAAGATGTTTAATTCTAGTTATCTTATTCCTTATTTTAATACATTACTCATGAATATATTGGTCAAAATAGTTATATAATTTCATGAATCAATAATTTATATAGTCCAAGAATATATATGTTTGAAAATTTATACATATGTTAATATCATTTCATCCAAAAAATTATAAATTTTTTCTTTTTCAAAAAATATTGTAACCTTCTTCCTCACATGGATTATGAAAATGAAATATTATTGCATGTATCATGAATGATTTCCCTTAAAAACCGTCAAGAATCTCTATTTAAGAAGTGATAAAACATATGTTTTAAAAATTGAACATTCATGAAATAAAACATGAGTTTCAATGTGGAGTTCTCAAACAATAAAAAGTTCATAAATATATTATGAAATATGAATGATATATTATATGTGATATTTTATCATATTTGTGTTGGTAAATTTATTTAACAAAATATGTTACTTTTCCTCCAGGGATTATCTAATAATGTTTAATTATCTCTATTCAACCTTATTTTTCATGTGAATTTTCAAACCCAAAATATATTTTATCTTCATTAAATTTCAAATTCCTAAAACTATATTTCATAACATTTAAAAAAAATCTTATAAAAGGAATGTGTTTAATTCATAAAGAAACATAACAATGAAAGTGATATTTTCTGTAAATTATTCATGAATATAGTAAAATTAGAATGCTAATTATTATGCCTAGTTCACATAATAAATAATTAATGAAATCCCTTTAAAAACCCAAAACCTTTCCCTGATATATGCATAATATTCTTTTCGTCAATGTATTCCCATCTTATCTGTTTCAGAATTTATAAATAATGGATCATGAATTATAATCAAAATATTATGATGATTCAATATATCCATAATTATTTTTTATAATAACTTTATGCCATTCAAAACATTTTTTCACTGATAATCATCGTGTGATATTTTGGATACTCATTATAGTCCCATATAGTGTTTATGCATTAGATTCACATAAATTCAAGTACATGAAACTATTTATATAAAATATTATATTCATTTATGATTTTGGATGATAGAAAATCAAATATTAACATTATATCATACATTCTGTGGTGGAATATCGGGATAATATTATTAATACCTCACATGAAATATAATAAACTACTGGAGATGTTTAAGTTGTTATGTTCATTGAATCTTTATGTAGTCAATATTATTGGGACATAGGTTTACATTCATAGAATATTCTTTTTATTAAGTTAGATCATCCTTCGATGGTATAATTTTTCATTCCAATGTATTCAATATAAAACACCTTGGATAACTGTTGAAGATGGTGAAAAATATATATAGTGTCTTTTATGTTAAAAACCAAGATGTTTTAAAATGTTTGACTTTTCAATTGGAAAGTATTTCGTGTGGTTTCTTTAAACTCCCACATTATAATGAAATATGAATATTCATCACATTATCAGATTAATCATATTTCATTATCATTACACTGAATAGTATAGATTTCATGGAACTGAATGTCTCCATTGGCCTCTCATACCACCCCACACTTTAGAGTTTGACCATCCTCTACTTACACAAACCGACTTTCACTCCCTATGAAATAACTATTCATTCCATATGTGTCCCCTACAACACCTATATACCTATAAATAACCCGTTATAGCTAAGATAGATATGTTTCCCTTGTCTATATAAAGGATAATATTTTTTATGAAAACATAAAAAAATTATCCTAGTGTAATATATCATAAGACCTATTGATAATAATTATTTTTCAAATAAGTGTTTGAATTAAATTTTTTTGTTCAAGTATCCTTATAAAAATTTCAAAATAGGAATAAAAAATTCATTTAATAATTGTTTAATATATAAAAATCAACTTCATTAACTAATTTCATAATATATAAAACAAAAACCATATAAGTGATATATTTTAAATTACGAATTCTCATTATCATACTCACTTGGGTTCTCCACATTCAAAAAACTGAAAATGATATGAAATAATTATAAACGGGGTAGTTGATAAGGTGATTTCAACTATAAAGATCAAGGGATAATGTCTTCATCATTATGGAAAACAAAAAAATCATCACATATAAGAAAAGGATTTACTTATTTATGGTGACATCCAGTAGATCCATAACAGTCTACAAACTTCATCAACCAACTTATTTAGCTGCAATCATCCTTACTGCAATAAATTTGATTCTAAAGAAGCTTTTAGTTGTTATAACTCAAAAATTATTCATTACTTTAATCATAATAAAAATTTATCAACATATTTATATCATTAACTTTCCATAATAAATAATTAGTAGATATATGATCATATATAAAATACACCGACTTTTATTCCCCATGATATATAAATAAAAAATATAACAACTACTCATCAAACATCTATATGGGTTTTTTGTAGATGTATTAATAATGAATTAAATTGAGTTAACTTTAATGTTAAGTGATGAATATGAACCATATATCTTATAATATTTACATTACCCATCATTTACAACTTGTATGGTAACTGATCGACATTTCAAATTTTAAAATTCGTGATATTTCTTCATATTGGAAAACATAAGAGTTTCCTAACCTATAACCATATTTTGTGAGATTTATAATATACTATGTTGAATTCCATTTCTATTTTTCTTATGAGTTGGTCTAGTGGGGAGTTTTTGTTATTATTATTTTTGGTTTGGTTAGAAGTAAAGATTACTTGAACATTATGATATGGATCGTTTAGGGGGTTGTAAGTCATTTAAATTGATTTTGGGATTGATCTATGTTTTACTAGGTGTATGATATATGTGGAATGTGTATTCTAGTATGGAATTTAGTCTAATAATGAATTTTTAACATTATAGTGGTCCAATATGAGAGATTTTAGTGATGAATAATTCACTTATTCCTTGGATATAAAGTGAAAAATCATTCACATTATTTATTATATTTTGGTGATGAAACATTAACCTTTGTTTTTTTTTGATACGTCAATAAAGAATTTTTGATAATATGGAAATAATTTTTTTACCTTAGTTGTATGATAACAATATATCATTAACCCTTTTATATATATATATATGATGATATACCATCCATTCCTAATCTATTATGTGGCATTAATTCACCGATATTGTGGTTATAATGATACATCATCTACCTATTTAGTATCAAGGTAACAATATATCATACCTTATACCTTGAGGTTGGTACACAAATAGGTTTTCCAATGAAGAAATATATGAAATATTCGAATTTATTATGATCAACAACCAAATGAGGGTTGTTATTACTAGAAAAAGGGACATTAACAATGGTTTAATAGTAATGTACCTTTTAATAGTAGTGGTTGAGGTGATATAGAGAATTTTATATATAGAAAAGGTCCCTGAGCTTAAATATAGGGTTGTATTTTAAGATATTTAAGTTAATTTAGATGTACTGAAGGATGCAAGTCACAGGGGATACCATGGTAGTATCGTAGTATTCCATGGGATATTAAGGATTTTAGAGGACAAAATTAAAATTGATATGGCCTAAAGTATTTTATTATATTTATATATTCATATAATATGGTACAATATATCATGTAATGAAATATGTCTTATTAGAAAACCATGTAGTGCATGCATTTTCTAGTATGTAATTTTATTTTATAAAAGGATATCATAATGTTATACTACCTATGAAAATAACAGTGTACAATTTTACAAATCATAAGGAATTTTTTTTGATAAAATAACACTATATCAGTAGTTAGGGTTGCTAAATGATAATAATTATCATTCATAACAATATTCAATTTTGGTTTTTATTTAAATAGTTGTTCTATAAAATCTAACAGAAGGTTATTTTATTCATTTAATATTTTGACTAATCAGTTAAGAGTAAAAGTAAATGATTCATTAAAATCAGATAATGTAATTTAATTAATGATTTTTTGGAGAATATTTAAGGGATTTATAAATATTACATTAACATGATGGTAGTTGGTGTACATCTTGCTAGCTCAAACCCTATAGTTTAAACATCTCTTTTTTCCATTTCATAAACTACTACATTGTGTTGAATATATGGATCTATCTCATTAGAAAGATATTATATTTAGATAATGGATACACTATGCATGTAGTATATTTATTTTTCTTTTTATGTTACATTCATTAACTAAAGATTGTGGTGATTTAGTAATATTAATAATTGTATAAGGTATATATATTTAGGTTTTTATAGTTTCTTCATTTATAGTGTATGTGTGATTAAACATTTCATACATTGTGATATTGGTTCATGTTTAATGATTTATTGTTCTGAATTTAATAGGTTTTTTGGACCCTTAAAAAACCATTTAGTGGTACTAGATCTTTCCATGATTTAATATCTATGAAATAATTCTTAGAACTAAAGAATATGAATATCATATTACATATCATATTGCTTTTTTAAAATATGATACAACATTTTTTTATAAAATAAATGGTCCTGACATTTTTTATTGTCATATTTTGTCCAAAAATAATGTAAAAACTCATATATTTATATTTTTATAGAATTAAATATTGATATATCGTATCTTATGATTTCTCTAAACCATACTTTAAAAAAAAATCACTCAATCATTAAAGAGACATTGATTGTTATCGTAAAATTTGTTAAAGCCATCTATTGTTAGTCTTATTATAAAATAGATATATCACCCATAATGTATAGTTGATTGTGTTGAAAATATTTACAATTAGAGTCTTATCTGTCATATATAAATTTTTAGGATCAACAACAAAACATGGGATAGATTAGAAAAAATTACTTCTTTAACCATTCAATTAAGAATTAGATTTCATGATTTATAAATTAATCACGAATAGTCATAAAATTATCAAAGAATATTTATTAACTTATAAACAGTTTAGAAATTAATTTATTATAATTTGTATTTAATTAAATTAATAAATGCAATGAAACAATTACTAATAGATCTCCCTTAACATTAAATGTTAATTTTAGAAACAAAATCTCCTAAGGTATATATAATTTATTATGACTTAGAAATAAAGTTTACATTTTAAAATCATGAGTATAATTTATATGTTGTTTAAAAATTTAAAACATAAGGTAAAGATATGAATAATTTTTACTAATTTATGAGTTCAATATAGATAATTCGAAAATCTCAAATTAAATGGAAGATTATATATTATATTATCTAAATCATTTCTAATGTGTTTTAATAATTGACTTCAATAATGATTTAACAATAAATAAGTATATGATGTTTATAATAAATAAAAAAATTTCATAGTAGAAATTTTATTATTTAGTTTTTTCAATTCATTAATATGAATCATTTAAAGAAAAATTCATTATAAATAATAGTATGAAAATATCATATAATGAAATTATTATTTTCTAATGATCATGATTTTGGATTGTTCATAGAGTAAATATATAATTATAGTTTGTTAATAATTAAATTTTATTAATGATTTTTTAATAAATATTTACCTCATGTTTGTATATTTGAATCTTCATTTTTGAAATCCTATATAATTTTTTATTTCTCATCAATATAATTTTTATATTATGAATGGTAGTATAATTTATTTTTAATTTGTAAAATTTCATCATGATATTATCGTACAAGCCTCTATAGATGATAAATGGTAGGTTTAATAAGGATTTAGTTTTTAATTTTCATGATTTAGGGTTTCAATTGAGGTTATTAGACTGAGTTCACTTGTTTAATACAATTTATTATTATGAGGATTTACAGTTATGAATAATTATATTTTCTCTGGAGTAATATATCCTTTGATAGTGGGATATAGGGTCACACATCCCACAATATTATAGGCTTTTACATTGTCTAGAAATGTGGGTTTTGGATGTCTATGGATCCATGATTACTTAAATAGAGTTTTTTAATTTTATTTCATTCTAAAAAATGAAATCATGTTTTAATACTCCATAAACAAGTGATAAATTCATATATGTGTCAATATATATATATTCAATTTTTTTTGCAGAGAAATAGAATCCATGGGTTGTTTAAATTGTTAAAAATCAATATGGTTTCAACATTTTGATTTGGTTGAGGGAATAGAATTTGTAACTAAATAAATAAATTTGGAAAACATAATATGGAACAAAACTAAGATATGACAGTAACATTACATCCCATTCAAAATAATAAGTTCTAGATATCGTATAGTGTAACACTTTACATGAACTTTATATTCTAATTGGGAAGTTTCATGTATATGATGGGTGGCCCAAGTTTATTTTATGTAAAGGAAGTTATAATGGGTAGTTTCAGGTAAAATCTATTTCTTTATTCTTGGTATTTTCATTGGGTTACCCATAACTGAGAATCCCAAATGGTTATGATATTAAAGGAATATCTTTGTGTTAAATTATATGATGAGTTAGGAAACATGTTATGAAAAAATGTTTCCAATATAACTATGTGATATTTTTTTAGAAAACTACTTATAGAAATAGAAATGAGGTGAGAGGAATTCAATGATGGGCTCATTACTTTGTGAAGGAGTGATATTGACCCACTAATTTGTATAAAAAATATTTAAATTCTTCACCAATTAGGTGGGATCTAGTATGTTAAAATTCATAATTATGTGGTAATATAATTGATATTCAACTGATAAAATCATATGTTTATATGAAAAAAATATCATTATCAAAAAGAACATTGAAATAAATTAATTAATGGAGATTTTTAACGTATTAAACTCTAGATAATTATAACTAAATATAAATTATTTTGTAATTGAAATTATGTGTGTTAGAGCCACACCCTCCTCAGTTAACTTCAATTGAAAAAGTTCAATAGATGAATCTATAGTCTTATAATATGCATATAATTGTTCACTTGGGGTTTTTAAGTAATTATATGAAATTTTATTTAAGGAATTTTGATCACCATTCATATAAAAAATAATATTTGGTATATCAATTACATGATGAGACTAGTGGTTTCCTTATAGTTTTATTAGTTAGGATTTCATCCAATTGTCATTATTGGAAATGTTTTGAATGTATGAATGTAAAGAAAGATTTAGGATCCATGGGATCACTAAGAGGGGGTGACACAATGATCTATCAACATTATATTTTCCTAATTTTAAAACAACCTTCAGCTCTTAGTAAAGATACTTGACTCCACTTAACATAAGTAAATGAAAAAGGAACACCCATAGGAACATACATAATTTAAAGGGTTCACTAAATAGTAATAGTATGTAAAACATTTAATTAATTGGAAATAATCCAAGGCCACATGGTCTACTTTTATAGAGGTTAGTATATCCATTAATTGAATATAACTATAGTCTCATAGAAGTTTATGTGCATCTTTCATAGTTGATATGATTTACAATGAATCTAAAAAATGAGAAATTCATGCATGATCATGTCTTTACTGTGATAATTCAATTATTTACACTCACACTCCTTCATTTTTGTTTCTTTTTCCTTTTAATTACTCACCCAACATTGAGAAAGAATAACTTCATATTATTATCTATTTTTTCACTTCAATATAGTATTTATTCAATGTTAATTATGAATAGGGTCTTATTTCAAAAAATTTATAGACATATTTTTTTCCTGGAAGACTATATAATTTTTTAGAAATATTTTTGGAGCCATGCACTAAGACGATGTTAGTTTCTATGTCACAATGTGTGCTGAATTAATTTTATAAAAATAATAAAAGCATTCTTTATTACACACATAATATATTATTTAAAATGGGAAAACAATTAAATGGAGTCTTGGAATAAAATTTTGAGACCACGGTTGAATCCAAAACATGATGTTTACCCTAGGCGCGACCTAAAATGGGTCAACCCAGATTGTTGGGATGGATGCTGCTAGGGAAAGGTGTGTTTATGTAAAAAAATAATTATCTTCATTTTTTTAATTAAATAACATAGATCTAATTATCTCCTTAAATATACCACTGTCTTATGATCTCTAGTGTTATTCAGATAACCCTAGGATCATTGAGGGGAATTCTTCCACCCTCTTATGGGCGAATTTAAATCTGATGATGACAGAACTCTGTATATAAACATATCAAAGAAAAAAATGAAGCAACTACTATCATTCCAGGGAGGGAGTGTTTTTCAATGATTAATGATCCAATTATTGGTAGGACTCATAAAATTGTGGATTATTCCCCAATTTATTAAATAGATTAAACATGGTCGATGTAAATTATTGGTATTAATTAAATATAGAATTTGAATATTCTTATGCAAAAAGTTTTATTTGGTTTATTCATTTGTTTCTCAATATTGAAAACCCAGTTTATGTTCATTGGAAAATAATTCTTGGAAACTTAATATACACCTTTCTAGGTACATTTCTCCTAATTATTCATCATGTTCTTCACTGATTGGCATACGAAGTCTCAGTTTGACTTTTTCAAGTAGGAGAAAGACCAATTTGACCCATGGATTCATGTAGGATTCACATGATACTAATGTATTGAATAATTATGGTTTTATTATGATGATTTTAGTGATATGGGTTATTATAATAAGGATTTTAATACCAATGAAGCATTTCTGGTGATGAGTGATGTGTGTGGAGCACGCTGGAGTTGGACAATCCAATTGGAATTTGATTTAGGGCCATTAGAGGGAAAACGGTGAATGTAGACACTTTAAACTGATATTGGGGGCATTGTGGAATGATCCAATGAGGTAATGAAAGATCTAAAATTTCATATATGGATCTAACATTCTAGAAAAATAAATTAACTATATGGAGTGTATTATGATCAACACATTCCACAGAGTGCCTATTTGGATGAGGCACTAGGGTTTGGAGAAATCTAATGATGAAATTCCTTATTTCTTGGCCACAAACCTTGTATCATTTCTCAGGAAGACAAGATATTTAGTGGAGCACTTGGGATGTGTCTTGTATGGGAGGACACAACTAGGAACACACACAATTGTATTGTATGTGGACATCAATAAAAGATCTTGTAGGATCTAGGGTGACTGAGGCATGACATGTAGTCCACTACACAATGTGTAGTGATACATGGTTATTTATCCATGTACCAAAATGGTCACATATAGGTAGTATTGTGGTAAATATTCCGTGTTGGTCCCTTTAGAGGCCGTGTACCCCATACCCCATTTTGAGGAATATTCAGTATCTCATATCTCATTCATTTAGACATAGATTTTAGGATTTCAGTAGCCTATCCGGAGTGTTTTTTCAAAATGAACGTGATGGTTCTTTAGAAGTGTATTTTTAGGTACTATGTGAATTTTTATCTTCCTAACACTTTTAAGATGATGCTCAATTTTAGAAATAATTGCAGATGATATCCAAATACATCTAGAGTGGGACCCTCCTATTGAGATTGGGTATGGTTTATATACCTTCATATACTGTCGAACCCTCATTACGACTAGGGAAAGGGTCCTCTATATTCTATTCAAGTGGAACTGTACTAAGGTATCAAAGCATGGGTCCTGAACTATTAGTGTGGCACCTTTCATGTAGATTGGGCATGGGCCCTCTACCAACTACTAGAGTGGCATTATCCATCTACATAGAGCATGGGTCCTCTATCAACTATTGAGTGGAACCATATTCCAATGTTAGGGCCTGGGTCCTTGAATATCATAGTGGAACTCTTATGACTGACAAGATATTGGTCCCTTAGATATCTACCATTTAGCAACCTCTTATGGTGTCATGGTATGGTTCATCTACATACATTGTGTCACCCTCCTAATGTAGCGAGTCATGTTTCCTATAGCTACAGATTGTGGCCCCCTAACTGTGTGAGAAGTGGAAAGGTGTGTATTGACTTAGATTTCTCTTCATATAGAAGTGATAGATAATGGGAATAATTTATGGGCCTCATAGAACTAATGTGTGCCTTTTCCTATGTTGGGATATGATCTAGAGATCTCATTTCTCTCTTTTTTGGGATTATTTGGTATATATGTATATATACACATTTATATCATGAACTAAATCTAGTTGCCACCGAAATATCAACCAAAAACACACCTCAACATGGCCCAAAGTTCATTCCCTAACCCCACGGGCTGGCACAAGTTCTCGGGTAAAATAGATTTTGTTTTGGGAATGATTTACCAGAGTATGAAATCAAAAAACATTCAAATCAATCAATAAAATGAATCTGAAAAATTCATACCAAACAAGATTTAAACAAAATCCAAAAGTAAATAAATTTGTATAAAAAAATAAAAGAGGTCCAAAAAATCATATAAATATAAAAAATCCCCGAGGACTCTGCGTGACATGGGGTCATCACCCACAATCCATCTCCACAATGCTACACCATGGAAGGGAACTGACAACCCGAACCACAATCACCTAATTCATTTCATTTACCTGTGTCAAACATGACCAAGTCTACTTACACCCAAGGGGTGTATTTAGGGTGTTATCCTAAGGCCAATACGATACCACAGAGATATTTCATTGAGTAAACAATACAAGATAAAAAGAATTCCATTTATTGAAAAACAAGATGTGGTGGAAAGGGTTCTCATGAATTAAACATTTGTAGGTATGAAATCTTTGAAGGGAATTTTCAATGAGTGAGAACATTTAAATAAAACCTATAAGGTACTATATTTTCCAGAAAAAACCACCATATTCCAAATATAAATACACAATATTCAATGAGCACTAATCTTGGGAATACCTCTATGAACTAGGTAGTCTAAGACCCCATGGACCTTGTACCTCGGTGTAATGTAGCCATAGAAATATTTTTTCTTATTAAAGGGACACAATTAGGGAACGAACTGATAATATAGTGGTCCCCAAACATCATCAAATTAATTTTTAGGGGTATATCTATCCATTTTTCTTAGTGGAATATGGACAAAATCCATCTAGATCAATAGTGTACTAGTACATATCCCCCCTCCTAGGTTCTTGAGATTCCCCCTTTGGTCTAAAACCACTTTATCATGATACCAACATCCATTATCTAATATAAAAATCAGTTCAGGTTATCATAAACTCAAAATAGTATCTACACATTCTCTTCACCACTTACACAACACAACAAAACCTTTAGAATTTCAAAAAAATAACTTTACAGAACATAACAATTTTTTGAACACAAAATCCCATTAAAAGCCCACTTTAAAAACCATGTGCGTAACCATATTCACCAAAAGAGATTCCCCAGTATAAAAACATTTCTATAAATCGATTACATGAGTTATAAAACAATCCAATTTGTCATAACATAAAATAGACATGTAAAACACCCAATTTAACACCAAATTGGTACATAAAAATCATTTTCTCAATAAACATCATAAAAATCGGATTTCTCAGCAAGCATAATGGAGGATAAGTGTGCTAAAAATGGAAATTACTTAAAATATAACTCATCTATAATTGATTACCCATAGAATCACTTACCACAATCATCAAAACCCTTTAGTAATTGTGAGAAAATTCAACCGCACCACCACCGCAACACAAGGGACATAAATAAAGGTGAAAACCATAATAATAGATCAGGAAACCCAAAATCAAACCCTAAATTAGAAACAATACATTCCATACATAAATAAATTCCCAAATAAGGGAAGAAACCCCATGTAAAAGGAATGAACTCTATGAAAATTTAAAGAAGAAGGAATGCTACACACTTACATGAGGGATATTGAATAAATCTCCCCAAATACTCCAGAATATGAATTTTCAAACAGCCAAAAAATAAAGTGAGGTTTGAATAAGGCAGAGAAGGTCTTGTTTGAACTTAAATGATGGAAAAAGAGTAAAATTGAAGGAGTCATGAAGGAAACAAGTTACCTATTCAAATCTAGAATATTTGAGAAAGCCTATGAAGTTATGCCCTAATTCGTGATGCATATGGGATCCAAAGAGGGGAAAAAGAAAATGGGGACGGCCCTAGATTCAGTGGGCTTGGGTGAGAATTAAAATCAGCAAAAAACAGAAATATTGAAAAATATATTAAATATTTTTTAAAACTAGAAATGGTCTTCCAGGCCTGCCCAATTATTTAATTAAGAACCCAAATATGCCATGATTATGAATTCCATAAGGGTCCAAATTGATATTATGGTTTTAATATGTCATGGGAGTCCATTTTTGATGTAAAATGGTTGAAAATTTTGTAAAATGAAAGAGTTATAAAAGAAACTTAATTGGGTTTGAAATCTAGAAATGAGCTCTTGGTTTGGCCAAAATCATTAAAATCGACCCCTCCCTTCAAAAAATTCTTACGAAACCTCACAAAAAAATTAACAATGAAAATTAAATGAAATGTATCTTTAAAATATGTAATTTATGTGAAAATTATCCCCACCATGAATGAATTTCAACCCTAGAAAGTCAACCTGAAGCTTGATCAGAAAACAAGAATGGGTAATTCTTCTCAACCCACAAATTCCACTCCCAAGTCTCATGTGTATCATTCCCATGTTGCTAAAGGAACTTAACCAGTGGAATATACTTTCCCCAACTCCCCTTTTCTTGGAAGTCCACTATTCACACCGGCCTCTCAAAAATAGATAAATCAAGCATTATATCAAACTCATCACAATTGAATATATGGGATGGATAAGGGTGGAATTTATTTAACTTGGAGACATTGAAGATGTAATGGATGGATCTCAACTGAGAAGGTAAGGCCTACCTATATTCCATTATTCCAATATGCTCGGTGATCTAAAAAGGTCTAACATAGAGAGGCGTTTTCTTCCATTGCTTTCACAATCGATGATGGCCTAGATGAGGGGCCACATTCAAGAATACCATATCACCCACAGAAAACTCTAGGTCTCTACAACTCTGACTAGAATATGATTTATGGTGACTCTATGATGTCAATAAGTGATTCCTGATCCACTTGACCTTCTCAGATGTCTCATGCACCAGACTCATTCCTAGTACTAAGGTCTCACCTACCTCATCCCAACATAGGGGGGACCAAAAAGGCTGATGATAGAGAACCTCAAATGGAGCCATTAAAATCGAGGATTGCTAACTTTTATTGTAATAAAACTCAACCAATCCTAAATGGATATCATAGGAACTTCTGTATTATAAAACACAGTCCTAGAGCATGTCCTCTGAAATATAATTCTTCCAATCTATTTGGCCATCCGTTTTTGGATGGTATGTTGTGATCATATTAATCTCATACCCCTTGGTCTTTTGATGAACTTACCAAAAATGAAAAGTGAATCATGCGTCTCTATCTAATACAAATGCAGATGACACACCATGGATCCTTACCCCCTCATGATGATACAAACATCCCAACTCATCCACTTTAGTTGTATCTATGCTCCGAATGATGTTTGCTGATTTGGTCAGATGATCAATCACCACCCAAGTGGAATTATTATCCTGATGTGTAATAGGTAAACCAAAAATGAATTCCATGGAAACCTCGTCCCACTTCTGGGTAGGAATCGGTAATGGTTTGAGATAACTGAAGGGCCTTTGATGCCCTTCTTTCACCTGCTAGCATGTGTAGAATCTTTACATGAATTTCGCGATGTCTCATCTCATACCAGGACACTAGAACTATAGATGGACATCATAATATATCTAGTTGTAACCTAGATGGACAACCCACTAAGATTGGTGGCTATCCTGTATCACCAACTTCTATAGAGATAACAACACCACATAATTTCCCTTGAAGCACAAGATGCCCTCGGGAGATGATGACTAATCAGAACATGTCGCCCCACCATGATGAAACTACTTTGTACACTAACATATATCATCACTAGGTGGTTCTTGCAGAATTAGATCCACCATAGAATTAGTCAACTGAATGCTTTCCAAGAACGCACAATCATTTTTCTCCATGTTCCTCACATGAATCTGAGAAAAGAGTGCCATCAGAGTCCAATCATCACTGGAATCCCTCAAATCATTAAGTGGGACTGTTCTGCATAATGTGTCAACCACCACATTACCTTGGCCTAGGGTATAGACAATGTCAGCGTCTAACCCAAGCAATTACTCGATCTAAGAATGCTGCCTCAAGTTGAGGTTCTTCAATGAGAAGATATAGGCTAATATTTTGTGATCATAGTAGACCAAAATCTTCTCCCCAAATATTTAGTGACTCCAAGTCTTCAATCCATGCATCATAGTTGCTAACTCCAAGTCATGGGTTGGGTAATTCTTTTCGTGTGGTCGGAGTTGGCTAGAACCATACGCCACCATGTGATCATCCTATATAAACACACACCCAAGACCCATACCTGAAGCATCACAATACACCAAATACCCCTTTCCAGCCACTGGAAAAATTATAATGGAGGTTTTATTCAACCTTTTATTCATCTCCTCGAATAATGCCTAACATTCTAGGCCCCAAAAAAACTTCACCCCTTTCCGTGTGAGCACTGTCATCGACAAAGAACACGTGAAGATATCCCGGAAAATCCCACTGTAATAACCAGTAATAATGAGGAAACTCCTGATATAAAATAGTTTCTATAGTTTCCCCCATGAAAAAACCACATTGATCTTCTCATGGTCCATAGAAACCCCATGCTCTAAGATTACATACCCTAGAAATTTCACTTTCCTGATCCAAAAAGTGCATCTGGACAACACTGCATAAAGGAAATTCTCATGCAAGGTTCCTAAAACAATAAAAAAGTGATTGTCATGTTACTCCTCATATCCTGAATAAACTAGGAATTCATCTAGGTTTTTTTAAAAAAAAATAATAGAGATACTAATGGAAACCCCTATTAATGAGTTCCATAAAGACCGCTAGAGCATTGGTCAATCCGAAGGGCATGACCATGTACTCAATGTGTCCATACCTACATCGGAAGGCTATCTTTGGGATATCTACCTCACTCACCCAGTGATTATGATAGCCAAAAACAAGTGGATTTTAGAAAACAACATATCCCCCTTTAAATTATCGAACATGTAATCTATTTGGGGAAAATTATATTTTTTCTTTATTGTTTCCTTATTCAGCTTCAGGTAGTCAATGCAAAACCAGATGGATCCATCATCTTTTTTTGCAAACAATATTGGAGAGGCCCAAGGAGAGATTTTCATGCGAATGAATCCTTTGGATTCTAAGTCGGAAAAACGTATCATTAATTACCTCATCTCACACTACACTAGAATCACTGTTTAGTGGCAGTTTTTATTGCATTTAGCGGCGGTTTAAACCGCCGCTACATGGTTTGGTGGCGGTTTCTGTAAAATGCCACATAATACAGCATCACCAATCTATTAATAGAGGTTATTACTATTTCATGGAGGTTTATGGAAAGCATCGTAGCTGCATCATTTCACGACGGTTTTACTGAGTTTGGTGGCGATTTTTATAAGCCCTTGACATCAGTTTATTTGCAGCGGTTATAACCGCTACAAATAAACTCAAATCCAGAGGTCTTAAAACCTCCACTGAAGTAACTTGAACCCCCGAGAAATGAGCACCTATGATGCCACTATGTAGCGGCAGTTAAAACCACCGCGAAACATTATTCTTTTATAACATTTCTTGGCAGGTTTCACAGTTTAGCGACAGTTTAAACTGCCGCCAATTCACATTTTGTGGCAGTTTAAACGGCCACTAAAAGTTGACCAGAAAAAAAATTGCTTCCATGGAACCCATACCCTGAAAGACAAATCAAACCAGAAATGAATAAAGTATCCATGTTCAAGTTGTATGACCCAGCCTCTAAAGCATTCATCCATTATCGTTATACCAATATATATGATATTGAAAACAATATATGGGCCCTCTAATAGGTGTAATCCATAACTATACCTTCTCCAAATTAGTCATTGTAGACCAAGATGAAACTCAAATTGAAACTCATGATAAATTCAAACACTCTCTATTTCGAGGTACCTTTCACAAAGTGTTCCCCTTCACAAAAAGTTAAGATTCATGAAATATTTCTATTTAAATTGAACATAAATGGTATTCCGTATCCCACTAATCATTAATAAACTTTGTGTGTTATGATTCTATTTATAGAGAATCATATGATGCTCATCGCATGGGCCAGATCCCAAAAATGTACACACCTACGACCTCTTTGTATGGAGAAAAATGAATAATTTACTAATAATGTGGCCGTAAACAAATGAATCATAAACATGTATTATATGCATGATTAACCTAAAAATCATATATTTTCATATCTATATAGATTCAGAGAGATCATAGGAATAGGGTTACTCGTTAAACACTAGAATTTTGATATTATTCATTAAAAAATCACAAATCTATAACGGAATCCAATAATTCAAATGATTCCACCGAAAGAATATTTGATGATCCCAAAATCTCACACCTTTTACCAGTACCTATTTTGAAGAATCTATAGTATATGAATCACTAGTAAACACCTATCATTGTAATTTAGTTCTAGAAGTACATCCATACAAAATATTCATATACATGGAAGCCCATTGGAGGTTCTCATCAAAAAATACATAACCTAATGTGAATCCATTAACATGGAATTGGATTTATAAACTATGAACTCTTACATTTGATGATGTGTTGATGGGTTTCTTCATTGTTATTCCTTTTCAATACCTTCATCACATCCTTCAATTAAAATTGAATCACCAAATGCACAAATTATGTTCATGACCAAAAACAAGCTGATAGTACCCATAAATAACACAATGGTGATGCATGAAAACACTTGTTATATCAGTCATAAGACCCAATTTTTATGAATATATGTTCCCCATACCCTGACATACATTGTCTCCTACCCTTGTAAAACGAGTGCATGATGGTTCACACCTTATTTTAAGAATACCATCTAAATGGATCTATCTTGACATTATATGACACTCATGGTAATCTATAAGGAATAATGCCCCATAGGTTGTCCAACTAAAAATATTCTATGGCATAACCATTGGTCCATAATTTCACATCCAACGTTTTTGTATCCTTTCAATAGATCATGAGAACACGTTCTTCTGGTATCATATTGATTTGGTTAAATATGTCCACAATAAAGTAGAAATCGCCTTATAACTTCATCATGAGTATCATGTTCACTATAGTCATTCATATTTACATGTGACCTTGAGTACTCAAGAAGATATATAGGGTGTTTTTCCCAATTGTCTATGCTCAAGCATCTAAAAGTGGATCCCACTAGGGATATCCAACCACTGACACTCAAGAGTATATTTATACCCCTACTAGTTTAAACACCCTTGATGCCCATTAGAATATATAGATAATATACTAGGGATGGTTACAATGCTCTAATATCTAAAAGCATCAGAATCTATCCTAAGTGGCGTTTGTGACTAGAAAAGTACAATGGAAAACATAACCCTCATGGGTGGGGGAATTTTTTTATCATTTTTTCCTCATGGTCATCTCCAATATCATTCATCCTATGGGATCACACCCAGATTAATGATATCCCTCTTACAATGTAAATATGTGTTTCTTATTTGTGGTAAAACATTAGTATATTTCTTCAATGTTAACCCAATTGAGGTTGGGAAACATGATTCTGTTGAGTATGAAATAGGTGTAGATGAATGCACTACCCCCTCACCAGTAAAAAATAGTAAAACCATCTCATAAGAAGAGAATATTACTTAGTTCAAATTCAAAATTGTAAAACATGTTAAATGACCCAATTTGTTCAACACATCCACAATGGGTTTAACTCATAGTAATCCAAAATCTCGACTACCAATTCAAACACCGGCCTAAATGGAATGATGTATATCACACTCGAGAAATCAAGACATACAAAGAAACATCACAAATCAATGAAACACATAAAAGGAAACATGAGAAATCAAGGAAATTTTAGGACATGAAAATTTTTGTTGGAAACTATGTGCCACAAATATAATATATATAAAAAAACTGTTCCCATATTTGTTCAACACAAGAAAAATACAACTACTCATGGTCCGGTGATGCATCGTCACCCTCGCCACCTCCATCACCTCTTTCTGCTATCACCTGTAAGAACATTATATTGAAAATTAAACAAAGTATCATATTTATATTAAAACATAAAACCAATGAAAGTTAGAATACTAAATAATTTTGTTTTTTGTGATTTATCTACAAAGCACCAGTTTATGCACTACCACCAGGGGCATATCTGCTCATATGCTGACGTATTTCAATCAAGTCTTTCTGCAAAGCAGATATCTGATCCCCCTGCTGGTGAACTATGTTTAGTAGAGAAACAATCTCTTTCTGATCATCTCTAGGTATGAGATGACTAAAGCCAGGGGTAGATGTAGCTGCCATCCCCGGTGGCCTGCTAAAAACCTCAGATAGTACGAGTCCCAAACCAATCCCGCACACTATACCAGAATTCTCCATCCCAAGGTCTTTAGCAACCGGGTTATCCTTGGAGACTGAGTAGGACTACGCATGATTGTTATCCCTTATTTCTTTAATTTTTACCTATAAATCAAATATCAATATATATTAGCACATTAAAAACTGATAATAAGTTATTATAATAAAAAATTTACTTCATACCCCAACTTCTTTAGCAGGCTCAATAACAAAACATCCATTTGATTTCTAGTGAACATCCAACCACAGTTCTATTCGGGATGCTTCCTGCCCTAAAGTCTATGACTGAATTAAGAAAAGATAAATCAACAATACAATATATTAAATAGATAATATTGTCTTAAAAATATTTAAACTAATTAAAATATTACCAATGTCGTTCGGCTTCTAGAAATGCTTTTTGAGCCTGTAGTGTGAGGGATGACTTGCTTAGCCTGGTTTGAAGCATTCATTCTTGAGAGATCCTGAAATAAATAAAATTAAATATAATAGTAATGTATTCAATGTCATGTCCTCTTTATATACATGTATAAATGTAAAATGAGGATAATATAATAATATATAATGCAATACCATCTACTTCCCATCATATGTCTGTCAAAAAAAACATTCCACTATTCTTTCAGTACCCCACCGGGTAGCTTCTCATACATTTGTTGCACAATCAACAAGGTATCATTGACATCACACCCCAATCTCCATTTGAAATTATTCCATTTATTATGTATATTTTTCAACATCCACTTCCTTGCTATCACATTAGTAACTGTGAAGTGGAAGAACATCTGTATACAGAAATTCATTTTGAATATATTAGTAACATGACATTAAATTAAACCATAATGTAATAAATTTACTTTTATTTGAGAATAAAAATCTTCATTTTTCCTGCATGGAGGCATATGTCTCCAATCATCATATAAAATAGGAAGGGAAATGGGCTCCGCTGCCAGCTGGCATAGAATCTCTCCAAGTAACCCCGCGATATCATCCATCGGGACCCCATAAGAATCAAATGGCACGACTATCTTTTCGCGAGTCATATTCCAAACATCTTTAATTTTTATGTTATTCTCCACGGTTGTATTTTTTTCATCTTCAATGAGAAAATTATTACTATAAACAAAATGCAATAAATTTATTTAATTAAAATTTTTACCTATAACATTGAGACTCCAGTACACCCATGATGAACTGGAATGGGAATGTCGCTGCCCCACTACTGAGGCTCCTGAAGGGGGAGTCGACGACTCACCCTCTAATGGGACATCCAAAGATGGTGTGAGAGATGGTGCTTGGGGAGATGGTGCAGGAGTGTACGAAACCGGTGCCTCAAATGCCATGGGGAGGGAGCCAGATGGATCATCATCTATCGCAGAACTAGATGTAGTAGTATACCGCTTCTTCCTTAACACTCTTGCCATTTTATCAAATAAAGTTAAGTTCAGAAAATATTTTCCCAAAAAATTATGCAGAAAAAAAATTTAAAAAAATAATAGATGCCCAGTACTAACAGAAAAAATATATATAACAATGATAATGAATGACTACAGAAATGAAACTAGTGGTTGCTAAATAAATAAATAATAGTACTTAAAATAATTTTCCCCTTTAATCATGTTGGTTTCCTGCTCTGTTGCTTCATCCAATTCATTCATCCATGCTAAACTAATATTTTCAATATCATGATGGACAAATAATTCTGCTTCCTGTTGTTTATTAAATTCAATTTCAGAGGTCAAATTATCCACTTCATCACCCATATCATAAAAATATCTTTGTATTACTTGAGAAACTACACTCCCCCCTTCATCGACAACATCATTCACATAATATACCATTTTTTCTTACGATTCTGAGATATATGGATCATGTAGTTAATGATCACCAACATCCATCAAGTGAGAGAAGTTCACAGAAGTAAATTGCAAGGAATCCCTTTTAACACCTCTGATAATATCGACCCATTTGAATTTGAATAAAACAACAGATAACTGTCTATGGTAGTTTAATTTAATAATATCATGCAGCTTTCCGTAGTATTCCACTTCAGAAAATGTAAATATACCACTATTATGTGTTTTCAAACCCACTTCACGATCGACTGTACGAAATTTAAAGCCATCTACATTATAAGAGTCGAACTTTCTAACTTGTTTTAGAGGACATCTAGAAAGAAACATCAAATCTTCTAACACATATGCTTTAGTATCAGTATTCATGATCTAAGAAAAGAAATATAATTTATTAGATTTACAAAATGTATGTGTCAAACTAATATTCATACTTATTTCAATATTTATGAACTTACACGTCGTGCAAACCATTCTACAAGCTCTTTATTAAGAGATTTCGTTATATATTTCTCATTTTGTGTTCGAACTCTCACTTTTCCCTTTTTTTTATCCTCAACTCTTTAATAAATGGTTATGAAAATTTCACTATTCAGCATCACATATCTATGTGCCTATAATAATTCCAATTCAGTAAGTGTCACATTTGAGGTCCTCCCAACTAATTGGCCAATAGAAGGAATTATTTTGGAATTATGATGTATTTGAGATTGAGTCGATGTGTCATCAGCACGTCGAACTTGATATAATATTGCCTCAATATCATCCATGTATTGAGAAAAAAATGTAAGACACTCCTCAGGAAAATATCCTTCAGCAATAGAGCATTCTGGTTGAGCTTTATTTCTCACGTATCATTTCAAATTCCCAAGATATCTGTGAAATAAAATAAAAATAATTATGCATTTAATTAAGTACCAAAAATTGTTTACTTAACTGAAAAACATATAAATAAAGTACCTCTCAGTTGGATACATCCATAAATAATGAACGAGGCCTCCTAATTTAGCTTCCTCAACCAAATGCATAGTTAAATGCATCATTACAGTTAAAAATGATAGAGAAAATATCATCTCAATTGCACAAAGGGTCAATACAAACCTCTCATGGAGGTTGTCAAGCTGAAATGGATATCGATATTTCTCACATATTTGTCTAAAAAATGTGCATAATTGGAGTACAACAACAATAATTTTTTCAGGTAATAATGTACGCAATGCCAATGGTAGTAACTATTGTAACAAAATATATGAATCGTGACTTTTCAATCCATGTCACATATAATTCTTCAAGTCAACACAGCTCGAGATGTAACTTTAATACCCATCAGATAGCATAACAATCATTAAAATTCAAAGGAATGTATCGTTATCCCTATTTTTCATTGAAAAAATTGCCAGAGGATACTTCTCATTCTCATCGGGCCAGAGATCGTGTTTTATGTTCATTTCTTGTAAGTATTTACGAGAATTGAGATGATCCTTCGACATTCCATGCTCATTAAGCAATGTGAAAATCAAATTATCAAATATATTCTTCTCAATATTCATCTCATCAAGATTAATCCACAATAAATTAAATTCCTAATAAGGTATTTTGAAGAATATATTTTTTTATTCCATTGTTGCATTTTGATTGCTCTTGACAATGCACTTCAGACCTGTTTTCTGCTATCATTCAAATGATGAACATTCCCAAATTTAGTTTCAACATTTTCAAGCTGTGTCAATATTTCAGAACCAGTTAACAACTTTTGAGGTGGTCTATGATCAATGGAACCATTTAATTTTGATCTATCCAGCCGAAGACTATGAGATGCATCGAGAAATATTCTATGACACAAGAAGCACCATTTTCTTCTGTGAGGTAGCTGTTTGGGCTCAAAATCAAAGATACAAACGGGAAAAGCCAAACTCGTGTAACTATTCCAACCAGATAAATTCCCAATCCCAGGGAAGTAACTAATGGTCCACATTAAAGTAACATGCATTTTGAACATTTTTTTCGAAGAAGCATCAAATGTCTCAACACCGTTGCTCCATAAATCCTGCAAATCATCAATAAAAGGATGTAAGTATACATCAATATCATTTCCCGGAATTTATTTTCTTGGAATAATACTCTAAAGGATAACAGATGTTTGTTGCATACCCATTTACGGAGGCAGATTATAAGGGATCAAAACAATTGTCCAAATGCTATAAATATTACTAAAAGTCCCAAATGGGTTGAATCCATCAACATCCAATCCCAATCGAACATTCTTAGGATCAGCTGAGAAATATAGATGTAATGAATCAAATGTCTTCCACTATTGGGAATCTCGTGGATGTCTCATTAAAAAATCATTGTTATTATCTATAGAATTCCACTTCATGTATTAAGCGATTTTTGATGACATGAATAATCTTTGAAATCAAGGCTTCAAAGGAAAGTAATGAAAACCCATTGCATGTGTGGTTCGTTTCTTCTTCTCCATGAAATTATGTTCATTCAGACTTCCAACATCACCCTTTGCCTGCCATATAGAATAAGAAAATTTCTTGCAATTCTATCTACTTGAATCCTCTTCCCAATAAAGCATACAATCATTGGGACACGCATGTATTTTTTTATAATTCAGACCAAGCTTGTTGATTTTTTTTTTCATATCATAAAAAGATTCTGGGACTTTTGCTTCAGGAAATGAATCATGAATCAATTCTAATATCATTAACATTGCCTTATTTGTAATTCCACATAGGCATTTGATATGGTACAACTTCAGCAGAAATGAAAGCTTTGAATATTTCAAACACCAACTATACAGCTATTGATTTCCATCGTCAAATAAATCATGAAATGCATTTTCCTCAGTGAAGTTTTCTTTTTTACATTTGGCTCCACAGAATCCAGAGGAGGATCCAATGATATGTTACAATCGTGATCTGCCTGTGTTACAGTCTCAAAAACACCACTTGTCACGTTGAAATTTGTAGCACCCTCTTCTGGTTTTTCTTATATGTTTTGATGCTGATAGTGGTGTCCTGTAGTGCTGAATACATCATTTATGATGCGTTGCATTTCATTTTCCCTTGTCGACGAACTTGGGAACTAATTCTGTGGATTAACATTAGTGCACAATCTTTCTGTAACGTTTGATTATCCATACCAAATCCAATAAAAATATTGACCAGGGAATTGCTTCAGTATTAAATGTTCATAAACTTCATCTCTCATTAACCATGTTCTGAATTTACATTTAGGACATGGACATTTTATTCTCCCTTTAACGGATCGATTATAAATTTCAAAATCTAAAAACTCATTCAATCCCTAAACATTCTAAGGTGTGTTCCTCGGTAATGTGATCTTGCTTTTATCCATTTAAATCACAATGTGATTACACAAAATATATGGTAGTGTAAGATTACAGAAACATAATATAATATAGATGAACCATTTATCATAAAGTATGCATAATATAATAAAGATGATTTATTGATCACATTTACTACTTCAGACCAACCGAACAAGTCTAGTCCATAGGAGACAACATCAACACCTAATTGAAGAGTAGTAAGAATATCGGGTTAAACACTTATCATAACACTATCAATCACAAATTTATGTTTCCTCAAACAACACCCCATTGATGTGTGATCGAAACCGATCATAATGAAATTTAAACCCAAGACATTAAGTTATTGTTTAGGGTTGACCTTAGATTTACTCCAAGAGGAATGACGTTTCTCAATGGTTTCATACACAACCAACCATATCAAAATCGTATTTCCAAGCAATAACTGAAGAGATTTAATACATGAGAGCTCAAAAGAAATTCTAGAAAAAAATTCCATTTTTTAGTTGACATCTTAGGTTGTGTTCATTCTACCGGGAATGACACATGTTTAACAAAAATAACAACATTATCCCCACCTTTGGAGTGTCCTAGTTATCAAAATTAGAGATATATCAGCCACCACTAAGTTATCTATATCATATTCACATCAAAAATATGTTTTATTCTCCCCTCAAGAACACTCATTACGTCATAACAATCATAACGAGGGACAAAACCAAACCGACCCGCATGCCAAAACACCTTATTCATTTTGAAGTCCTCCAATGCTTTGAGACATAGCGGATTATTTAATTCATAGGCCACTCAACTCCTTCAATGACCTGACACCTTAATAAACAGCCCATGGTTCAATGATTTAACAGAACTCCATACATTCATTACGACATTTAGAACTCAACAGGAAAAACATAGATGTAAGCATGTTACCACAGGTTCCATAAGAAATTGGCACATCCTGATTACTATAAATAGTTCTTCCACCCTATGCATTAAAGAATTATATCGTACATAAAATTGATTTAAACCAACATCACATTGACTCATACGACCATAAACATGAATGATAGCATACAATGTTGTCCAACAATTAGGAAAATAAAGGCTCATGTGACCTGAAAAGTAGATGACAAATCTTGAGGTAACCCTATCCTACTAAAACTGAGAATTTCTCAATACTCATGAAAATAAAAATGGCCAAAAACAAAATAACCTCCCCAAAAAAGGGTTTCATTAGAACTAAAGAGTCATATGAGGGGCAATGACACCTGAACAGAACCGAGCATCAAAAAAATCCTTGTAATAGAAAGGTATTAATGTTCTAAGGGAACTACCTACAAAAGGATATCAACCTAAAATGAGAATGAATCAAACCTAACACCATGTTATGATTACAGAATTCACTAGGCTCAAAATCCAATCAACTAATCCATCATTAAATAGGATGTCTATGGAGAATGCATGTGGTTATATTCCAAGACAACTCAAAAAAGTCTCATGCTACCCTTACATAAGAGTCTCTACCAAGGACACCACTAAAGGTTCCATTTCCAATAAATAATGGGAAATCAAAAACCGAATTTAAATAAATTTTTTCATAAGAAATTATCCTATATTTTAACATAATAATGGGAAATCACATGTTCAACCAATTCCATAAATCTCGATACACCATGAATATCACCATGCATCCAGCATATCAGGTGCCAACTGTAACAAAAAACCCACGTCTTATTAACCATATACCTTCAATCTTCATCCATACAAAGATCAAAAAAATAATATAAAAATAATCAATTAAAAAGAAAATATATAAGTAAATAAACAATAAAAAGAGTCAATAGGGCATATAGGACCTAGAATCAATGCATCTGAATATCACATGAAAATAGGATCCCTCGACCCTAAATAGTTATCTTTACCAAACAACCATTTTCTTTCTATTTTGGATTAACTGAATCATTTAACATAGGTTAAAACAGTGAGAAACATATGGAATTAGCTACTATAACCTATTAATTATTTGAATATTATTTCAATAAAAACATCATGTTTCATTGAATTTTAAGGATGAAAATTTCCATTAACATACGTCTTTATTATTATCATTAATAAGTATTTACATATTTATTTTTTTATCCAATTCCATTAACACGTGGGATAACAATTTCAATTAAACATGAATTTGGTATCAAATAAACAATTTTCATCAAATTAACATGCTAAAACATGGAGTAACAAACATTATAATCCAATAATAAACATATATTGCACAAAATATTGTAAAAAATGATGAAAAATGTTGGAAAACTCACTTTGGGGTCGCGGTTGTAGTGAGAAGGGTCTCCGGGAGAAGGGGGGTCACATACCACTGGGGTCGCCGGTCACGGGATCCACTGTTGACGCTGGTCACGTGGTCACCGGAGATGGAGGATGCACATTCGCCGGAGACGTCGCGGGGTCACTGGGGGGCGGGGGTGTTGCGGGAAGAAGAATGCGCGAGGGTTCGGGAGGGTTGGGGGAACAAGGGTCGAGGTTGGGAAGGGTCGGGATTTTTTAAAAAAATATGGGTTTAGTGGCAGTTTATTAAAAACCACCATGAAACCTTTTTCGGAAAACATTTAGCGACGGTTTTGTGAACCGCCGAAACAAAACGGCTGCTAAACCCTATTTATTTTGTAGTGTCGGTGGGGGCCATGCGATACATGGAAAGACATATCATATGTGTTCCCTGTGCGAGATCAATAGAGAACTCCACAACCCGCTCCATGGGAAATCTTGAAAAATCATTTGGAAATACCTTCAAAAACTCATCAACGACATAAGTTTTTACACCATATAGACCATGAACATCGTCTTCTATCATGAGAAACAATTATGGGAAAACAATATCTCACAACTATGGGAGTGGAGGTCCCACACGACTCGACACAGGATCCCATTCCCCATGAAAAACCCGACACATCCCATCAGTTGTCGTGAAACTGACTGGCCTCCTATAGCAATCGATGTGTTCCTAGAAGTGTACTAGACAATCCATACCATGTATTATGTCAAAACTATCCATATTTTGGACTAGGATGTCTCACTCCATCTCAACCCTTGGCACTAAATGAGCACCCGATGGTCACGTGATACCCTACTCCTTCATTCTAGAAACGTCACCAACTCCATCAAAAAATACAACAACTCGGTAGGAAAATTAAGAATGTCCATAAAACGTGTAGAAATGAATGAAATAGAGGCACCTGTATAAAAAATAGTAGCGTCTCTCGAAGATTCAACCAAAATGGTACCTTGAACCGTCGATGGTCCCACCTCTAATCCTGTTGGTTCCTGATCCACCGAATAGAGATGTCTGGTCTATTCCTGAGGATGAAAACTGTTATGTGTCTTTTCCCTAAACAGGACTTACCCAAAAGATGACCCATACCTACCACCATGTCCACAAAAACAAGATCCCCCATCCATGATGGCTTTATCTATTATGGAACTCCTCTTGAAGCCACTAATCCTTCCCCACTCTGAAGTCGATGTTCCACCTTTCAAAAGATCCACAAGTGACTCACACATCCAGATTAATAACATGGTTCCAATTGAAGTGGCCATGCTGGTCTGATATGCCCCAACATCCCACATTGGTGGAACATGTCCTATCAAGCATCATAAGTCATAGATGAAAACTAGACGGAAGCGGGGCTTAAACTACCGCCTCCCTTTTTCACATGATCCTCCCACTTCCTTCCCTTATATGAAGAGCTTACACTACCAACTACAGATACTATCATAGAGAAACAATCCCTCCATTATTGTTCAATCTCCACCTTGGGTGCCTGATAAACCACCTCATCATAGGTCGTCATCTTAAACAAGACAACCTTTCAGTATATCTCTTGTTGTAAGCCTTTCTCAAACACTTGGGCCTTCTATCTCCCATTAGAGATGATTTTGGGAGCATAAAAAACCAGATCAGTGAAATATTTTGATTACACCATCACAAAAAGATCCCCCTGAATAAGATCCATGAACTCTCGGGACCTTGCATAGGCGAAGACCTCAGGGATGTACTATTCATTGATGACAAACTTGAAATCTCCCCAACACAACTTCTCATTCATCCTAGTTTGATGTACAGATTCCCACCACCTACAGTTGGGACCCTCCAATAGAAAAGGGTCACACTTCACCCTGAGATCATAAAGTTTATCCAGGATCTCAAACATTCACTCAGTCTTTTCATCCCATTCCTCTACTTCTTGGGGATCTATCATACCTCAGAAAGTAGAAAGATTATTTTTCAGGACCTCTGGGGACTTGTCCTTCCTTGGATCAGCCTCAGCTTCACTAATAGGTTCCAAAATAGAATCCAGTACATGTCCTAGAGTCTTAACATCCCGAACCACAACCTATACTAGCCTCTGATCAAGAGGTGAGGGATAACTCTTTCTGGATTCCTTCTGTGGGTTTATGGGAGCCTCCCTGGGAGGAATAAAGCTAAAAATGTACCAGTCACAAGAGAAAAAATCACTACACTAAATTCAGAAAATCTCATCAATTAAATGAAAATAAAATAATGAAATCACATTTAAAAAACAAAAGAAACAACTACCCACCTCCACCTGATGTCCACGTGTAGTCTACGACCCACACGTCTCACCTAGAAGTGTAGTCACATAAAAAATTCCAATGCCCCATGGTGACTAGAAGTCTTCCAATAGAGGTATGGTCTAAACACCTTACTCATGAAAAAAAATATGAGTCCCAATAGTACTAGCTTCGGTCTAGCCTGACTTATCCCAAAATAATAATACAACCAAAAAATATTAACCACCTCTAATACCATCTTTTCACGTACCGAGTCTATTCCCAACCATCATTGGAACCAAACCTGGACCAAAACAAGGCCTAAATGGAGTTCCCTATCCCCATGGGCTTTCATAGGTTCCCATGTATTATATATTATTTTTTGGGAATGATTTTCCCACGTATGGAAACAAAATACATCAAAACCAATTGACAAACTGAATTGGAAAAATTCATACCAAACAAGATTTAAAAAATCCGAAACTAAATAAATAGGTATAAACATAGTACAAGTATTCCAAAGACACATGTAAATAACATCAAAACATCTCGATGGACTCCACACATCAATGGTTCATCACCCACAAATCGTCTCTACAATGCCACACCATGGAAGGGAACTAACAACCCGAACTACCATCTCCCAAAGCCTTTCCTTTTCCTATGTCAAACATGACCAATTATACTTACACCCTAGGTGTTTATGTTGGGTGTTAGCCAAAGAACAATATTATACAACTAATATGTCCCATAGAGTAAACAATACAAGATAAAAACATGCCATTTTTTATAAACAAGAAGTGGAGGAAAAAGGTTCTAAAGAATAAAACTTTTAAATGTAAGAAATTTCTGATGGGAAATTTCAATGAGTGTACACATTGATATAAAACATTTAAGATACTGAATTATACCTAGAAAACCACCCTATGAAAAAAATAAATTCCCAAGAGTCAATGAGCACCAATCTCATGAACACCCCTAGGATCTTGGTAGTCTCGGGCCCCATGTAACACGTACCTCGGTGTAATGTAACCATATTAAAAATAATTATTGTGCATGAACCATTAGTGGGGAACATTCCTATAAACTAGTGGTCCCCAAACAAAATAAATTTATTTTTTAGTGTTGTCTATATCAATTTCTCTTAGTCAAATAGGGCCAAAACCCATCCAGATCACTAGTGTAATAGTACATATCCACCTTCCTAGGTACACTAGTTTCCCCCTTAGTGCTGAAACCACTTTTAAATAATACCAAAATCCATTATGACATAAAAAAATCAGTTTTGGTAATAATCAACTCAAAATAGTAGCTAAAAAATCTTTACACCACTTACCACTCCCAACAAAACCATTATGATTTCAATAAAATAACATCCCAAAACATAACAATTTTTTGCACCCAAGATCCCATTAAAACCCCACATCGAACATTATATACATAACCATATTCACCAAAATAGAATTTTCAGCACCCAAAAAATTTCTGTAAACCTATTCAAGGAGTTATAAAATAACCCCATTTGGCATAACATAATGTTGACATGTAAAACACCCAATTTCAAAACAAATTCGTACCCAAAAATCATTTTCTCAAAAAATGTCCCCAAAAACAGATTTTATATAAAGGATAGTGGATGATAAGAGTGATAAAAATATAAATATAAAAAATCTTACTCACCTATCATTGATTACCTATGGAATCACTTACCATAAGTATCAAAACCCTTGAGTCGTTGTGGGAAAAATCAAACGCACCACCGCCGCACCACCGCCACACCACAAGGGACTTTGATCAAGCCTAAACCAGAAGAATATACCATGAAACCCAAGATCACACCCTAGGTTCTGAACCCTACATGATGTACATAATGAAATTCAAGAATAAGGGACGAAACCCCAAGAAAATGGAAAGAACTCAAAGCCAATTCAATAAAGAAGGATGGAGACCAACTTACATAAGCGATCTTGAAGAAATCGCTCCGAATACACCAAAAGATGAATGTACTAACATACAAAAAATAAAGTGAGATTATAATAATGATTAGACAGTAAAGTGAGAACATAAATGGGGGAAAAGAGTAAAACTTTATGTAATTATTAAGGAAATAAGATACCTCTTCAAATCTAGATGAGTTAACAAAGTCTAAGATGTTCTACCCTTATTCACGATTCATATGTCCTCCAAAGAGGGGAAAATAATAGGGGAACACCTGGGCTCAACAGTCTTGATTTATATAAGGAATAATTGAAAAAATAAAAAAAGTTAATATGATTTTAAATAAATCATTTTTTTAAAATAGTAATGGGCATCCGGGTTGGCCAAATTCCATAATTAAAAACCCAAATCCGCCATGATTATGGATTCTTAAAGGGTCCAAATTGATATTGTGGTGTCAACATGTCATGGGAATACATTATAGAAGTGTAATGGATGAAAATTGTTGAAAATTAAAGATTTATATAATTATAAAAATTGGGTTTTAAATCCAGAAATGGGCTCATCGATTCGCCCAAATCTGGAAAACTTACCCTTTCCTCAGAAAATCCATGGGAAACCACCACAACAATGAACTAATAGATATTAAATGAAACATACCTTTAAAATATTTCATGTATGTGATAATTTATGTATCCATATCATTTTATTTTTCACTCTCTTACTTTGGGTTGACATGTATATCTATTTTATATTGTTTCTCTTATTACTCCCCCTTGAGAATTCGGGGAGTCATACTGGGTATGCATATACTCACCCATGCACGGTCATTTCCCCTATTAATTTTCTCATATGCTGACTTCAGGTAAGTTGGTGATGGACATATAGGGAAATATGGATACCTTGTACATTTAGCCTCATACGGTGGTCAGATATTGGTGATTCAGTGCTTGGATCTATCGAAATTTACATTCAATATTTTTTAGGATGGGACATTTTTCAACGTGGGGATATATTTTTTCCATTTAATGTGACATTTTCACTATAATAGGCTTATACACCCTAGTGGTTTTTACATACATGGTTACTCTCATGATATTTCATCTCCTTATCTGCATTCCTCTTCACTTCTACATTGATATGGTCGAGTGTGTTCAGACAGGTAAATTATGCAAAGGCCTCCCAGGTTAGTAACTCCTTTATATGATTCTCACCACACATTGACTATGGATGTAGTCTTGGGGTATTTGAGACTCAGTCCCCATTTTTTTGGGTCATGAATGATTAGTATCAGTAGTGGTTAGATTCTTTGTACAATGTTTGGGGTAGTCCTCTTATAAGGATTTTGTTGGGATTTTGGGAAATAGTGACAAAGTGACTCAGGTATGGATTCTTTCCAGCAAAACTAGTATTTCTCCACTGGATTATATTTCAATTAAATAAGACTTTTACTATATTCTTGTCAACTTAAAATACATAAAATTTGTTTGAATGGTTCAGCAATACATGAATCAAATAGGATTTAGTCGTTTGAGTGTCCTTCTTAAATCAGCTCTGCATTGTATATATATGCTCATCTGACCATGGTATGTCTTGATTCAATGTTCTAGATACCTCCACAAAAATAGCCATCTTGGTTAACAGTTCCAAACCTTGAAACTGATATGATGAGTTATGGGGACACGGTTTATGTTCCATCTGCTAAGATCCCTCCACTAGGTGGTTAGGTTGCATCATCCCCACCTATGATGCAATAGATGATACCGGTAGGGATGACTGAATATGATTTTTGGATTAGTGCAATCTATAAGATCTAGTGACATAGGGTTCTTGGCTTATGTGGTGAGAAAGATCCACTAGTAGTGTTGGATTGGATAGATTTGGTGATCCATGTCTCCCTAATTATTCATACACCAACTGGTTAGTCGGTTGTGGTGGAAGTTATCTAATTCAGTAGATTAGCTATGATCAGGTGGAGTCTTGTTAAAAGGATGCAAGATGAGTCAAAAATTTCATGTGATGACTTCCAAGAACT
Organism: Viscum album; assembly: GCA_963277665.1. Lineage (NCBI taxonomy): Eukaryota > Viridiplantae > Streptophyta > Magnoliopsida > Santalales > Viscaceae > Viscum > Viscum album. The sequence continues at coordinate 539,176,872 of OY728121.1, forward strand.
ATTCAGTGAGGAATAATACACATCATTCTTGATATCATGTTTCTCGAGAAGCATCATTGAGAGATGAAATTGGATTAGTATGCTATGAGGTTTACATACCATACATGGTTTCCCCTCGATTAGATAAGTGTTGGGTACTTTTAAAAAAATATGTTTTTGAAGGATATCTGTAGAGATATTCATGAAATTATATTTAACTTTTGAATTCCAATGTTATATGGGGTTTTGAGTGGTTACTAGGGATAGATAGATTCTCGTAATAGGTACTATATTAAGCTAGAACGAACAATGGACATTTAAGAGATGAATACTCGGCCAAAGATAGCAGATGCTAGTTGAAAGAATTGTGACCCAAGATTCCTTCCCAAGATCAGGCATAGGCATGCGGACAGAGGAAGAACAAAGGATATGGTAATATTAGAGAAGGGAAGTGGTATACATGTGATGAGTTTGGTCAAATGGTTCATGATTACATGAACAAACATAACGAGGAGTGCCAAAAGATATCTAATTAACATCCACAACAGAGACTAAAATGAGATTAGAGATCTCTCAATAGAGGGTAGGAAGGTCCCATGGGAGGTGAAGCTATGAGAAGAGAAGGATGATATCTAGGAGGAGGAGCACTGGGTAGTGGATGATGCTATGAAATCATTCCACCACCACCACCACTAGGAAGCCATCATCATCCTCCATGAGCTGGTGGTCGATGTCCCGTATAGCTATAAGGGATGGATTCATGTGAACCATTTGCACATGAGTTTTTTGTAGGAATGATATGGGTTTATTCTACTCTTGATTTAGTTTTATTCGAAAGAATTGGAAGTCATTCACTTTTCACTTAATTCATGGTGTCAAAAGTGAAGCTTCCAATTGAGGCTTTATCTAAGAATATTTGTTCTACGGTTTTTATAGAGATAATTTCTTCTATATCAATTATATTATGATGGTATAATCCATCTCTTCTTGAGATAGGATCTCATAGGACCATTTTCTCATCACAATGGAACACTATGATTTCATCTAAGGTATGAATTGAAATTCCTCAGTCTATTCCGAGATTGACAATCACCGTAGATGTGTTAAATGTAACACCCAAAAATTATAAAGGGTTGAATGACTAAATTATATGAGTCATTCCAACAAGTTTATCATTCCATTTTGTGAGAATACTTGATTATAACTCCACAGTTACGTGTTCTTTACCTGGAGTATGTATAAGGATGAGTGACCTTCTAGGAAGTTTCCCAGGGTGTGACTATGTGAGGAAAAATCACACTAGATAGGACATGTTTTGGCATGGGGGGACATCCATTAGTGGGATGACCCCTTTGGACATGTGGGTGGTCCCCAGGGTTGGGACCACATGTCTACGAGGAAACTAGTGATACCAGGAGTTCCACGACCCAACGATCTTGTTATTTCGGTGTTTCTATAATATGAGCAGGGCCTTGTTGTAACAATTGGTATTAGAGGAGGATCCCAACCTTAAGTGTGGTGCACATCCAAGTATGAGATGTAGGGCACACAATGAGGACGTTGTTCTAAAAAAGGGGGTGAACGTAACACCCCAAATTGATAACGGGTTAAATGAATAAATTATATGACTCTTGTAAACATGGAAAACCTTCCTTTTTGGGAGCCTTCCTGATTAGAACTCCACGATAAAGACTGATTAGCATGAAGTAGTGATCAGGATGGGTAATCTTTTGGGAAGATTCATAGATTGTGTGTGAGTGAGGAAAATGCACATAAGAAATGATATGTGTTGTACTACGAGGATATTAATTAGTCAGAATACCCATTTGGACACATGGGTGGACCCTAGGGTGGGAACGACATGTATGCGGGATAAATGGTTGTACCAGGTGGGCCAAGACACAATGACAATTCTAAGGTGGGGTATCTGTGACGTGAGAGGGGCCCTTCTGTTACATTATAATCCTTCATAATAATATTGTCATATTTTCCTTTATTGGTGGGAGAGATCACATTGATGGATGAGTTATTTTTGTGAGTATGAGGATTCACTGCAACACCCATAAGATAGAGTGTATATCCCTTTTTTAAGAATGCTATTTTGGAATGTATATTCCATTATATTTGGGAGGATTTCATCAATTTCATTTACAAGGATGTTCCTGGATTACCAGAAATGTATGATATGGGGTTTTCTATCAACATGCACCCTAGTAATTCTTTGATATATTATATGGAATATATGATTACCTTTACAGTGCTCAAAAAGTTGTGGTTAAAGTGGTAGGACCCTCAAGAGAAGGGTTCTATCAAGCCTAGTGTGTCCCCATAGAATTCTATAGTGTCTATCATGATAAAAGGGGGTGAATGTAACACCCCAAAATGAGAATGGGTTAAATTACTAAATGAAATGACTCATGTCAACATGGTGAACCTTTCATTTTAGGATCCTACCTGATTAGAACTCCATTGTTAAGCATGATTGGCCAGAAGTAGTGATTAGGATGGGTGATCTTATGTGATGTTTCCCAGGGAGTGTGTGAGTGGGGACAATGCACACTAGAAAGGACGTGTGTTGTCCTGTGGGGACAACCATTAGATAGATTACCCGTTCAGACATGTGGGTGGTGTAAGAACCTGGACCTTCTCTTTAGGTATGTTTTTCCCTTTCTGGTCGTTTTGAGAAAAATAGATTTTTTAGGATGTTTTCAAAATAAATGCTCTGTACTCGGTTACCACAGGTAGTCGTGTGCTAGCTGTGTAGTGGCCATGCACACTACCATGTGGGGGTGACCTGGAGGCCTCCTAAAGCAAAGTACGGAAATGGTGAGTACACACAGCATAATTGAAAAGTACATGTCGTGTACATTATTTTTATTTTCATTATATGCAACTATGTCGCATCTAATCGCTAGAACGCTCTTGATCTAGGTATTGTTCGACCACGAGCTCCATTTGGCCACAATTCTTTGAAGAACACCCGAGTGAGTGTCTGTCCACTGAATTGAACACTGTTAGTTGCGTTGGAATCACATCGGTGAGTTATCTATTCTCCTAGAGCATCATCTTCTGATTTGTCCTATTTTGTGAGTTATCGTGGGTTGAAAATTTTGTATGTTATCATAGATCTATGGTGTTTTAAGTTGATTCAAGCCTCTAGGTTCAAGTAAATTGATCTCATAATGACAAGGTAGGTGGTTTGTTCCTTTCTATAGGAATTATTTGAGTTTAATGTGCAAATTTTCCCAATACCCAAGAATACGGTATTGAACGTTTACCGTTTTAGCCCTATTGTTTGTCTGAAATGCTTTTATTCTTGAGTAGATGATATTTGGTTGTGAATATAGTAAATTTTTATGCTTTGGATGTATTTCCCATGCATTTTTTTCCTTGTTATGACCTTTGGGTCTAGTTTTCCAGTTAGGCTTCTATTTACTTTCCCATGCCTATTATTGTAGGATGGTGTGACTATTGTTTTGTTATACTGTTATGATGTAGAATGATATCCAAGTAGTTCTTGATATTTAACTTGGATGATATGCGCTTCTACACTTCCTATACTTACACAGGGCCGTGATAACCTGGTGTATAGTCCATAGGAAGAATGAAAGTTGAGGGCTTCTCCAGAGTGTCTGTTTTACTTATGATTCAAGACCACATGGGGAATTGACATTTAGTGCTTCCTTAGAGAGTCTGCAGTTCCTTGACGCAGGCCACAGAAGGAATGTGACGTATGTTCTTCCCTAGAGCACCATTAGTTACGATACGAGACTATAGGGTTTATTGATGGCGAGTAGTTTCTCAGAGAGTCTATGTTTAAGCTGAACCAGAGGGGTTAGACTGAGTGTACTACCCAGAGGGAATCATGTACTTGTTCGGTAGGACCAGAGGGGATGGGTTGTGTGTACTTACCAGAGGGTTACCTATGTGTTAGATTAGTTCTTGTACTTGTTAGGTATGAACAAGGGGGATGGGCTACGATTTCTTCCCAGAGGGTAACCTATTTGTGTTTATCTACTTGGTTAGTTGAGGATTGATATTGAAACTGTGGAATGTTTACTGTTGAGTACATTCTTTTTTACTATTTTATGTATTTCTATCTACCATATATTCCCTGAATGTTAGGAATATAACTCATTGTGGTTTCCTACTGGTATTTAGTCTCACACCCTGTTTGGGCCATGCTTTTGGGCCCAAACTGATTATATTATTGCTGGTATAGACAAGGGCAAGAGCCCTTCTACATTAGGTACTTGACATTCTGTGGAGCTAGAGAGCACGAGACCAAGCTTAGGCTTGCGATGTTGTGGATATTATTGGTGTTTTTATTTTGTACTTGGTTTCGTACTGTATTCTTGCAATGTTCTTTGTTTCGATTAATTCCTTGACATATGTATCATGCATCATATTATTTATCTGCTTCAATATATCCTTTCAGTCTTTCGCTATTTATTTTCATATGATATTATTACTGCTTCTTCTCTGGTATGTATATTTTTCTACATCCGTTGAGTACTCTTCCAATGAGGGCACTGCTTCCCCACTATCATACCCAAGGCCCTCGCTACTAGTCAGTGGCCTCTCGCATTCAGAGAAGTGCACTTGAGCTCATGTGACCAACCAGGTACGAGAAACCTCTGAGTGGATTCTAGAACTGGGAAGTTACAAAGTGGTATTAGAGGAATTATTTTCTTCCTGACTTACTGTTTGGATCCTATACCCAGGGATAGGATGAAATAAGTACTTGGTAATAAGTTGTTCCTTGGAGTAGCTAAGCTGTGTATAGGGAAAAGACAATATACCTCAATTACTACAATTTTTCTAGTTTACCAATTTTATAGTTTATTTGATTTCACCGTTAGGTGATTCACATGTTTTTCACAGTTACTGTTGATGTTATTGAGGTTCTATTTCTATCTCAACCCAATGAGATGGGGGTATGCCATCTCATGCATCATATATGCACTTTCTAGATATCTCATGTCATGCATTCTGGCCATGCCATCTAGGGTGCATTAGCAATTACATGTTTTTGTGATAGATGTTGTGTAGAATATGCATGTTTTTGTGATAGATGACTTGATAAAATACCTATTGTTTTATTGGGTATTGTTTGTGTAAGGTTTTGTCTGAATGAATTCGAAACAATGGTTCTGGAGGTGTTATGGTCCCTCATAGACCAGAACATGGTGGATCATTGACATTTTTACGTTTTTTTAACATATATAAGATTCCATGTATTGATTCATAGGGAGTATGGCCCCTAAAAAATCGGAATTCGGCACATTAAATGTTCGTTTTAGTGTTTTTTTGGGTTTTGGAGTAGTTTCGGAGGCTTACTGTCCGGAAAAACCCAGAATACTCACAACGTAGTTTTGACTACATGGTATCTATTCTTCTATTCTTGATGAAACTATTTTTCTTAAGTACATACCCTGTACATTATGTACATACCATGTAGTCTCTAACCATGTCGTAGGCCGTGTGGTCAGAGACACGGGATAGGGAAATTTTTTGTGGGAACATGCCGTGTAACAGTTGTGTACGCTGTGTGGTGTTGAACCTGTGTCACCCCGTGTGACTAACAAAATGGACAGATAAATCATCAGTTATACATGTCGTTTCAGGATTTAGCACATCATGTAGTGTAATCCTAGAAACCCTAACGTGTAGCTAACAGCATGGGTTGGTGGTGTCTTTTCTTATACACGATGTGTCCCGTCTAAACAAGTCGTGTAGTCTAACCCAGTTATCAGGTCGTGTCATGAAAAACATGATTTGGTGTTATCCTTTCTCGTACACACTATGTCCATTTGGAACATGCCGTGTAGATTGAGCTGTGTGTTAGGCCATGTCACTAACAACATTGTCCATGGGAAGCTTGTCTACTACACATTGTGTCCTTCCTGAACATGTCATGTAGTCCTGTCTTCGGAGATCCATGTAGCTTAGCTGTGTAATAGGACTCTGGCAGGGGATGTGGATTCAAGTACACACCATGTGTTAGGATGACATGATGTGCGGCCTGGGTGTTACACGACCTGTGTTGGAAGAATTACACGCCTATGTGAATGGATTAGGGGAACACACCATGTAGGAATTATACAAGCTATGTAGTCGTGTTTTGTAAAACATGAATGATTTATTCCTACTTTATACCTTCTTTTACATCTAGTTTTTAGGCCCTGATAATCTTGATCTAAGGTGTGCGCTTGACCTTGCAGAGTCATGCCACCATGATGTCCTCCAGGTGTAGGCTAGTTGACTGGAAATGATCAGACACCAGATATGGCTGATCAGGGACTTCCCACAGATCCTCTTATTATGCCTATCTTGGCACCAGTAGTTATACCTGATACCAGTGATGATGCACATTTTAGGGAAGGCTCCATATGTATTCCACATACATTTCAGTGAGAATCGACTCATTCCCCATTGATGCCAGATTTGACACAGGTTTTCCAGCAGCAACATCCTCCAAATTTCTTAGGGGATGGGGGACTCCAGGCTGCAGAGTCAAGGCTAGAATCCTTGCTAATGATCTTTTATCATCTGGAAATTACTCCTGAAAGGTTGGTCAATCTCACTACCTATATGATTTGGGACTCTTCCAAGAGGTGGTGGGATGTGATCTCATGGGAGGGACTCTAGAAGGATATGGCGTGTGATGAGTTTCATCACATCTTCTACGATTACATCTATCCAGAGACCTTGAGGTCCAATCGAGCCTGGGATTTTATGAGTATGAAGGAGGGAACTTTTTCTGTTTTTGGTTATTCCTCATTCTTTACTTATCTACAATGCTTCAAGCCTATTCTAGGAGGTGATTAGTTATTCCGGGAAAGGATGTTTGAGGATGGTCTGAGGCACAACATCTGATCACATGTGAACATCTAAAGGTTGACTTCCATCACTTCTATTGTCAACCAGGAGATGATCACGGAGTGAAATATGAGGTATTTCGGAGTTGTGAGCCAGGGAGGCTCGGTATCTGGTGTTAGCATCCCTCCTACTGATAGTTGGAAGTTCCATAGGGAGTCTTTGCGAGATGATCCAAGGAAGTGATAAATATCTTCTGGTAGCCAGGTCGTGTGCTACTAGTGCGGAAGGAGAGAGAATATGAGGCCACATTGCATGAAGGACCCAGTGGAGTGTCATTCATGCAGAAATATGGGTCACATTTAGAACTTTTTTCAGATCTTCTAACCTGTAGCTGGTGGTAGGGGTTCTTCTATGACTCTGTGTTCAGGAGAAGTACCACCAATTTCTCATCAGTCTGGGATCTAGAGTTCTTCCGGCCGTTCATGATGAGGTGGGGGTTGTGGCCATGGTAGGCAGTCACCGGTATTTCAATGACAGCTAGGTGGATCAGCTCAGAGTGGTCAGGCAGGGTCACCAGGCCGTGGAGTAGGCCAAAATTTTTTAGTCGAGAAGACCCAGCAGGAGTAGGATCCCATACCCTCTACAGTTCGAGATACGATCCTAGTTTCCTCATTTTTTTCTTCCTATCTTTTTTATATAGGGGTTTCCAATAACTTTGTATCTTTTTCTATTGTGATGATCCTTGGGCTCTGCATCATTTATTATGTCGATATTTTGACACTGGACACTCTGTTGGGGTCTAGAACGGCTAGTGTACGTCAGTGCAAGGAGTTCCCTCTAGTGGTTGGTGGGTGTCTCTTCTAATGGGATCTCTATGTTCTTGAGATGACATGCATTGATGTCATTCTCGGAATAGAATAACTAGTTCTCTTCCAGGGAGTTGTTGACTATTATCACCATAGGGTGAGTTTCATATGAGAAGAGGGTGGATCTTTTATTTATAAGGGCGAGTGGTATGTCAAGGCAAGAAGAGCGGGTCCATGGCATCAAGGGATAGGAGGAGTTATAGCCCAGATTTCTTTTTTGTATCTGGATGACCTGGGGACTTCTTAGTTAGACTTTCCTCCAGTGGTGGATCGTTTCAGGGATGTCTTCCCAGAGTAATTTTCAGGTTTTCCTCTAGAGCATGAGGTAGAATTTTCGATTAAGCTTGTTCTAGGAGCGACATCGGTTTCCATTCCTCCTTATAGGATGGCTCCACCAATGTTGTAGGAACTCAAGAAGAAGTTGGAGGTGTTGTAGGAAAATTGTTTCATTTGACCCTGTACTTCTCCATGGGGTTCACCTGTCTTCCTTGAAAAGGAAGATGACGACACCTTCATGATTTTTGTGGATTATAGGATGAAGAACATGTTGACGGTCAAGAACTGATATCCTTTACTATGTATTGATGATCTCTTTGATCATATTTGAGAAGATTGGGTGTTATTGAAGGTTGACGTGAGGTCTAGTTACCATCATTTGCATGTTAGACCATATGATATACCTCTCACAGCCTTCTGGAGCAGGTATGGTCTAGACGAGTATATGGTTATACCGTTTTGTCCCATGAACGCGCCTGTAGTTTTCATGGCACTGATGAACTAAGTGCTCCATCCACACATGTATTCTTTCATGGTTGTCTTCGTGGATGATATATTGGTGTACCCTCACACTCGACACGACCATGATACCCATCTTGAGATTGTTTTGACTACACTGAGAGAGCATTAGTTATATGGTAAGCTCTCAAAATGTCAGCTTGGGATGGATCTGATTCACTTCTTGGGTCATTTTATTTTTGAAACAGGAGTATCAGTAGACCCAGAGAAAGTGATAGTAGTAGTTTCTTGGGAGCATTCGAAGAACGTTTTTGATTTGAAAAGTTTTATAGGGATGGATGGATACTACATAAGTTTCATTAAATACTTTTCATGCTTAGAAACACTACTGATGGGTCTGACTAAAAGGGGTGTATTGTTCTTGTGCTCAGATTCTTGTTAGTCTTCCTTTCAAGAGCTAAAATGGAGGTTGAATTTAGCACCGATACTAATATTTCTAGAATCAGGAAATATTATACTATTTATTATGATTCTGTAGGTATCGGGCTAGGAGCTAAGAGTATGTAGGTAGAAGGAGTCATTGCATATGGGTCTCGGTAGTTGAGGCCACATGAGAGGAACTACCCGACACACGAACTTGAGATGGTGGTAGTTGTTCAAGCCTTACACTGTTGTAGACATTATCTTTTGGGAGAGAATTTTGTGGTTTCCACCGACCACAAAAGTATCAAGTATATCTTCACTTAGTGTGATTTAAATTTTTGGTAGTGAAGGTAGGTTGACTACCTTAAGTCCTGCGACTATGAGCTTTTTTACACGCCTGGGAAAGGCAAAGTAGTGGACGATTCATTGAGCAGGTGGACTCAGATACATGTAGTTCAGGAGGCCAGTGGTGAGTGGAAGCTTATGGATCTTTTCTCAGAGATGCATTTGGAGGTGCATGATAGACAGGGGCAAACATTTGAATCTTCTGTAGTTGTTACCTCTACTATTCTTGATCGAGTGTGAATTAAGCATCTATCAAATTTAGAAGGGCTAGTCCTATGGGAGAGCATGTCAGGAGATGACCCTATTCCGGGATGGAACATAGGTGAGGATGAGATCTTGTGTTTCGAGGGTATCTTATGGGTACCATTAGACATACGCGAGGAGATGATGTGGGAATTTAATTCCTCAGTTTCGGTAGTTCATCCTGGAATCACCAAGATTAATTGGGATCTACACCGTCAATATTGGTGGTCAGGTATGAAGAAGGATGATGCAAGTTTTGTCATGAGGTGTTCCACCTCTCAGCAGGTGAAGGGGGAGCATCACCGACCAGGTGTGCTTTTTCAACAGTTACCCATTCCCGAGGGGAAGTGGAATGATGTCACAATGGATTTTGTAAGAAGGTTGCTGAGGTCTCCTCGAGGGAATGTTGTAGTAAGGGATGTCATTGACAGACATTCGACGGTCGCTCACTATTTTTCAATCAAGCAGAATGTCAGTGTTGATGTGTTGGGATGGTTGTACATTTGATAGATTGAATGTCTGTATGGAGTTCCACACTTCATCGTTTCAGACAGGGATATACATTTTACTTCTTAGGTCTGGCAGGGGAAACAGAAAGCATTGGGTACACAGATGCTTTTGAGTATAGCCTACCACCCTCAGAAAGATGGCCAGTCCAAGTGTACGATTTAGCTACATGAGGACATGCTCCAAGCATGCATCCATGATTTTGGAGGTTCTTGGGAGAATCACTTAACTCTTGTGTAGTGTTCCTACAACAATAGTTTTCAAGAAACTATTTAGATGTACCTTATGAGGCTTTGTATGGCAGGCCATGCTGATCACCCTTATGTTGGTTGGAGGCAGGAGAGACAGGTTTGCTGGGACCTCGTCTTGTTCAGGAGACCACAAAGCAGATAGAGTTGAGCTGGAAGAGGATGGATACTGCACAGTCTCATAAGTAGTCTTATGCTGATCAGTGGAGACAGCCAATGGGGTTCAAGGGCAGGGATCAGTTTTTTCTACATGTCACATAGAGGTTGGGGAAAAAAGGATTAGGAGACAGGGTATGATTTTGACAAGGTACATCAATCCATTTGAGGTGTTGGAGAGAGTTTTTCCGGTCAGCTATCGGTTGTAGTTACCTCAGAGGTATCAGGCTATGCACAACGTCTTCCACATTTCTCATCTTCAATGTTACATTTCAGACTCATCTTAGGTCTTCCAACCCAAGGAGGTTGAGTTGGAATTGGATTCATCTTTCATGGATCATCCTATCTGGATTTTCAATCATAGTACATAGGTTCTCTATGGCCGGTCTATTTCTCTGGTACGAGTGCTATGGCAGCACAAGAGAGTACATGACGACAGTTGGGAGAGGGAGGCTGATGTATGAGCGCAGTGGCTGGAGTTGTTCTGCGTTTCTTCCTCTATGACATTTTAGGGAAATTCGGGGACACATTTATTTAAAGGGGAATGTATATAAGAACCTGGACCTTCCTTTCAGGTATGTTATTCCTTTTCTGGTCATTTTGAGAAGAATATTTTTTTTGGAAATTTTCTAAATACACTCTGTGTAAATTATGAGTACAGGCTGGGTACTTGGTCATAGTAGGAAGCCATGTGTTAGCCATGTAGAGGCCTTGCACATGACCATGTAGGGGTGACCTGGAGGCTGCCTAAAGTGGAGTACAGAAACAAATATTACACACCATGTAATTAAAAAGTACACGCCGTGTACTTTCTTTTTATTCATTAAACGCACTGGGGTCACGCCTAATTTCCAGAACACTCTCCATCTAGGTCTCATTCGACTGTGAGCTCGGTACGGCCATAGATCTTCGAAGAACCCCCAATCGATAGTCCATCCTCTAAATCGAACACCGTCTGTTGCATTGGAATCACATCAATGACTTCTCTCTTCTCCTAGAGCATCATCTTCTGATTTCTCCTATTTCATGAGTTATCATGGGTTGAAAATTTTATACTTTTTCATAGATATATTGTGATCTAAGGTGATTCAAGCCTCAAGGATCATGTATATTGGTCTCCCAATTCCAGGGTAGGTGGTTTGTGACTTTCTGTAGAAATTCGTTGAGTTTTATTTGCAAATTTGCCCAATTCCCATGAACAGGGTATTACACATTTACCGTTTTATAATTATTTTATATATGTTATGTGTGTTTTCATAAGTAGATGATATTTGATTGTGAATAGGTTAAATTTGTATGTTTTTGATGTGTTACCCATGCATGTTTTTCTTGTATTGACCTTTGGGTGTAGTTTTCATATTAGGGTACTATTTACATTCCCAGGCCTAGTATTTTAGGATGGTGTTACTGTTGCTCTGTTATGGTGTTATGCTATAGAATTCTATCCAATTAGTTCATGAGGTTTACCTTGTCCGATACACACTGCTACACTTTCTTAACATACAATGGGCTATGAGAATCTGGTGTATAGGCCATTGGGAGAATGGATGTTGAGGGATTTTCCAGAGTGTCTGTTTTACTTACAATGCCAGACCATATGGGGAATTGACGTTGAGTGCTTCCTCAGAGAGTATTTAGTTCCTCGACATCAGCCACAAAAGGAATGTGACATAAGTGCTTCTATAGAGTTCCTTTAGTTACGATATGAGACTATATGGGGAATTGACAATGATTTCTTCTTCAGAGAGTCAATGATTAAGCTGAACCAGAGGTGTTAGATTGAGTGTATAACCCAGAGGGTTGCTTGTGATTGTTAGGTAGGACTAGAGGGAATGGGCTGTGAGTACTTCATTTAGTGGATTCATTTAGGGGTATATCATTTTATATGATATAAATATTTCATATGGTTATACAAACTATGTAAATCAAATATAAGGATTTACTATATCTCAAGACATCTTATTTTATACAATTATCCTATCATAGATTATGAGGGTGGTTCAATATAATAGTAATCATTCTAGATGATATTCGATGTTATATATCTGATAATGAATATTAATTTAAGATTCAATCCAAGAGTGTTACATTCATTTTAGTTTCACATAATTAGATAAGTGTAATAGATTTTTCATTCATTAATCTCATAACATTTGATTTAATGCTAGCCCACATGAGGAGTGACCTAGGTGGATTTAAAAAGGCCAAAACTATTTCATATTAGAGGGTATATTTATTTGTTAAACTAATCCCTAGTCAAAACTACCTTACCCAAATACTTTTTAGCTTTATCTTTTTCCTCAGAAGACACTATCATGATGAAGAAATGAGATAGATCTATCTGAAATGATAATTGATTCTAATTAGTTCATGGATACACCATAGTGAGTGTATCCTTATGGTTATTATTATTTTATCATCATTAACCATATAATATAAAGATAAAATAGTGGAAACAATTGTTTAATTTACACATACTTATTATGTCATTGTTTTATTATTTCCAATGTTTGAGTGATTTCATATTTCTTTCATAAATATGTTGGTATGGTTTTTGTGATTATAATCAATATTTCAAAAAGGATTTAATAAATCCCTACCAAAACCATCAATTGAAAGGGTTAAAATTTAGGATATCCTTTTATAATTAATAAATGTATTTTTTAATATGTATATGGGCCATCTATTTTTTGAGGTGTGATATTAGTTGAATCTATCATAGAATAAGTTTTTTTAAAATTCCATATAACACACAATTTCTTTTCTACTATGTCTGTTTGAGGTTTTTATGTTGTTAATGGGTTTAATGTTATTGTTGACCCTCAACGGACCCTTAAGAAACTAATCTAATGGAATTTGGTGGTATTATTATTTGTCATAGTCGTTAGTGGTTTGATAATACATGGGATTTTTAGTAACATAAATGAATATTTTCAATGTGATACATAACAAGGATTATTTTATGTAACACCCCTAGATTTCTAGAAATACTTTTTTTCAAATATATTAATATTTTCATCAACTTCTGTTACACAGAACCCCGTGTTTTAACAAGCCAGATTATACAATTTATATTACTATTTAAACCCTACCACCATAACATATCCATAATACATAGTGGTTTGGATATGAAGTTTTTAATAATAATTATAATGTTTTGAAAAAAACAAAACATATTGATATAAAAGTAATTAATTATTAGTGAAGTCTATATATTTTTTCAAAATAATCTTTTCTCAAAAATGGTTTTATTGATTTTTGTGAAAAAATAATAAAAGAATTTTTTTTCTAATATTATTAAATGGGATAGATATAAAAATATTCATTTTAAAATTTACATATAATAATTATCTTTAGGTGTGTTTTTGATATTTCTCTAAAATGATTAAAAATATGATGAATATTAATAAAATAATGAATTTTATTAAAAAAATACATTTTAAAATTAAAATAACTTATAACCCACACTTTATTTTAAGATTATATTTGACATAAAATTTGTTAAATTATTCATTTTTAAATCAAATTATGTTCATTTTAATATTTTTCATATCTAATTATGATATTTAAACATTCAATACAAATGATAATTTTTTATTTGGAAAACAGTTTTTGACCACATTTCTAGGATTACATTTAATTAATTTATCTAAATTCTAGAAATGGAATTTGAAAAAAATCCATATTTTTCAATTATCATATTTAATATTTTATAATAAGGTTTACTTAATTTTTCATCATAATTAATAGTAAAAATAGTAAAAATTAATTACTATGGTTATCATTTAAATGAGTTTACAATGAGATTTAAATAAAATTATGTGGATTAAAATGACAATGAGCCAGGTCTAAAATCCATTTTTTCCATATTTATACCTTATCACAACTAAGTTTAAATAATTACCCACTTCGGGCCTTTTGTTTTGTAAAAAATGTGGTTAATCTTTATTCTTTTTAAAAAATCCATCTGTTTCCTCTACCTATCCTATCATCATTGCACTTCCATAAGGTTTTGGATAATCCTAAACATTCCTAAATCTATTCCATACATCCCTAAAAATCATAGTGACCTTATTTTTCATTATGAACCCATCGTAGGATGAATTTAGTAATAAACCTAAGTAGATTCTCTAAAGAAGGTGTTAAATTCTTAATCTTGTGTTTTTGTTTTATTTATTACTCAAACTCTTTAAAATCATTTTAAAAAATGGTAAAATAAAAAAATTATCTACCATATACAATGATATTATTATATTAATGTAATTACATACATCTATCCCCATATCCTTGTAATGGGAAATGAGACCATCAACTGTGCGTACGACATACTATCACCTCAAGAATTGATGTTGTTTGTTTCCCATCACCACCAATATAGGATTAATATAATGATGTATATAATTTTTACATATTATATATATAATATGATAATACCTATGAATTTATAATATCACATATTCCATTCTATCTTCTATTTTTTGGGAATATGATAACATCGTTCATGTATTTAGTGGAGTATCTCCATGTGAATAAATGTGATTAAATTTTCACAAATGCATTAAATTAAAGGCTGTAAGGGTAAATTTAATGAATATATTTGATAAATATTACCAAAAATGATTTTAAAGGTAATATATTATTTAACCTCTTTTAACTTCATTCATCGATAAAATGGAAATAATGTTCATGTATACGTACAACCCACCATCTCCATTAATGATGTAATTCATTTTATGTCTCTAAAAATAATGTATTACTGCAAGTACATATATAATAAATAAATATTAAATTTATATATTGGTTGTAATTAATGAAATTATATATCCATGATCAGATTATTAGGACCTAAAATTCAAAATAAAAACATACATGAAAAACAGTGCAGTTATTACACGAAACATGATTTTAAAAAGGATATTTTATTTTATTTCTAATAATATTTCATAAGTAAACAATATATTATAAGATATATATATATTAATGGATATTTAATATTTTTATAATGATACTTTATATATTATAAAAGACTTTTCATTTTGTAGAATGGATGTTGAGGCTTAAGGTAATGGATTTCTAGTCTCCTGTTTATTTCTAGGAGACATATACCATATTCAAAAATTGTATATCTTGATTAGTGTAAATAATATGCATTTGAACATTTATGTAGTGAATCAACTTATCCTCATGATAATTAATGTTTTATTTGATTTTTTTATTTATGGGGGATTTCTATTCTAAAGTCACCACGATTTTAAGGTATTTTAATATCATATTTATTTATGTGGGAAACATGCCTTATACAATAATTGTTTCTTTTGGGTGGTGCATATACTACATATGAATGCATTTTATGATTATAGCCACGAAATTATGGGAAATAAATATCCATATAATGATATTTTTTAGGGGTCTTATGATTCAATAGACACCAAATTTGTATGGGTTATATGGTACAATTTTATTTCTAATCATGGTAATTTGATATCATGTTTCTTACGATAAAATATAATGATATATATATCTTGAAACTCGTGAATTTTTATTATCTTAATTTAATGTCATTAAAATACCTATTATAGTTTCATTTTTTATCTATATGAACTCAATATTTCAAAATAAGGTTTTAATGAAAAATGTCTTTATTGACCTCATTAGTAAAAAATCATTTTTCTTCCTTTTCTATGTATTCTAAATAAGATTTCAATAAAATTTTAATTATAGATTATGATTATATAATGTGATTTTTACACCTTATTTTACTTTTAAATTTTCTTAATGGAATATTCATTTTGTTTCCCAAATAAGCCATGTTAGGATTTTATCGAAATTGTGAATGGAATCTTGGTTTTAAATACATACTACAAGATTGGAATTTTCCATCATCATAAAAGACCAATGATTTAAATATTCATGTATTTGTCAACATGGTTATTTTCAGTGAAATAATTTATCGAAATTATTTGTGAGATAATATTCAAAGAATATATTTTCAAACTAGAAAGGTTATTTGCTTTAAAAAATTTCCAAGTTTTCTTTCAAAACAATTTTCCTTATATAATGAAATAATTTAATGTTACATAATATTTAACTGTGATATAATCAAAAGATAATATCATTATTATTTCTATAGATGGGTTTTTTTAAGATGAAAATGGATTTATCAAAAGCATTCCCTTTCCATGGGTAATGCTATGATGAAATTATTATGCATCTTATTTATTTTACGTGGATAATGATATGAAAAAATGTTTAAGAAACACAATTAAATTATCATATTATGATATGATGAATGTTTTATGATCATTATGATCAAGAATGTATAGTTTATGTGATGGGTTGGACCTATATCTCACTCTAATGAATTGGGTAATGATTAATGATATATAATATCATAGGGTACATGTGAGGATATAGAAATCCTAATAGAGGGTACACATGATGTTATCCCCATCCATAAAGGGGGTACACAAGATATTTTTCCAATACCAAATTATATAAAAAGGTTTTTATCCCATTTCTAACATGTTATGAATGTTTTCATGGATATCCTATATATAATAATTTATAATCTTATGTGTATTCCAAAAACTATATGTCTTATACAGATATTGTGATATCATAGCTCATGTTTGTTGATTCCATTATGATTCATATCATATAAACTAATATGAATTGTTAAATGACTCATGATTATGATATATTATTTGAAAGATATGGTTTTTCAATTTTTGTTCTCATATTCTCACACCATTATTCTCTTTTGATATTCATATATACCTTGTTTACCAATAATGATAATCTAATCTCCCCCTTTCTTATGCTTCTGATTCCATGGTTTGGAAGCGAGATATTATGTATGCTAATCCTATGAAGGGTGATATTTAGGACCCAAAATAGTAGGAGATGATGTATATAACTTATGGAAAATTTTCTTTTGTATAATAGTTTACAAAAGTAACTATACCTAAAGAATTATTGGGTGGATCATTATGTTATGAAATGACTATTCATCAATTAACATAGAATATTTTTATATGATAAGTTTATCCACATTATAGTTGGTTTGAATAAATTTTGGAGTATGAATTTGAAAATAGAAAGAGAAAACATTATTAAGAACCATTATGATGAGCCTAAAGATACGATAACATCCAAATGCTTCGGTATGGATGAGATTATGTGGATTTCCCAGAATGTAAATACCTATATAGATTCTATAGGTGTGCGTGATTCTAAAATAGAGGTATGTGTGGTGAGTATCTCTAAAAAAGTCACATCTATCTTGACTCAATCATTACCTGATACCCTATAAGAGTCCTTACTACTCACTTGGTTTGACCCACTCAAGGGATATTCTTTGTAAATTCAAAAACTCTTTACAAAAATTATTGAAGGATGTAAATAATGGCCATGAATGGACTTGCATAACCTTAAGGATTCATATATTGAAAATAAAGTGTCGTTATTTTAAAATATTAAATTATTTTTTAGTTCAATGTGTTTTGTAATTTGATTTTTATTTCTCACACTACAAATTTTAGTTTCATATAACGGATGGAATTAGATGAAACTATGTTAACATTGAATGTAATGGAAAATATATTGAGGACAAGCCTAATCATATAATGACTGGTTAGAATGATATTGTGATTGTTCGTAATAATATATAACATTATAATATTAAAAACAAGAATGTTAGTGAGATTCAAATTTCATCCAACAATAGGAAGATTTAATTGTATTAAATATTATTTGGTAATGAATATAGATGAAATAAGATATGGATTTCTACAGGCCAATAAGGTTAGAATAATATCCTAGAAGAATATCTGAAAGGGAGTGTAATGATGTTTTCTATATGGAATATATGGTCATATAGTGAAAATTTATCAGTGATTTCAATTTCATATGTGTGGGGAACATGGGAATTATCTATGTTAGTGCACTAATCCAAGAGTTAACTTCAAGACCAAGGAGGGACCTATTCCATGGATATAATATAAATGGAAGGATTGAAATATTTATAAATTTAGAATAAATTATTATGTTGTATAATTATTTTTATCAATGGTCTAGGGGTAGTGAGAACTAAGAAACAACTAAGGATTTTGTTGATTTTGGAATCATATAATTGACTATGTATGTTTAACATAAGCATTATGGATACTATACTGGGTTTATGATTTTAATGCTGATAATAATTTCAATTTCCTAAACAAACCTTTTTGGGATTTATGTGATGGGATTTTATAAATAATATGTATATTCTATGATAAATTTATTCAAATACAACCCTTTAGTTTTTTAAATGTTGTTTTGGAAAAATTATTTAAGCTGGGTATAGTGAAGATAACATCCATTATAGTTATATTCACTATTAATAGATTGTTATTTCATTAGGTCTTACTAATTCCTCTTATATCATTTTTGTTTAATGGAATGTAGTTTATAAAGACTGGGTTGATGAGTTTTTGTTAGTATTGTAGATGATATTATCATTTATTTAAAGATATAGTATGAGAATAATGATAACTTGAGAGTTTTACTAATGTCTATAAGGAAGGAAAAATGGAATGAAAAATTTACAATGTCTGAATGCCCGATAAAAAAGGTTCCTTTTTTAGGTTATATAATCTCACGTCATAATATATTAGGGGATCCATCAAATACCAAGGCTACTGAATGTTGTATTATACCAACCATCATAACTAATATCGGATGTTTTGTTCGTTTGGTGGAATATTATCGATGGTTTTGGGGGGAATTTATCAGGAATATATAATCCAATCACTACTTTGACATAGAAGGGATCCATGTTCCTCTATATGGATGAATGTGAGAAAATATACAAGAATATAAGAGACGATTAGTCATCACTCCTATGAATATATAATCATGTAGAGTAGAAGGGATTATAATATATAGTGATGCATACACGATGGGAATTCATTTTTTTGTTTTGTAGAGTGATGTGGTTATAAATTTCCCCTCATGGAAATTTAAGGTTCCTGAGAAAAATTACAAAAAATCATGATTTAGATTTAGATATGGTCGTTTTTTCATTAATTTTATGGAGGAATTATCTTTATAGATAGAATTGTGATATATATAAAAATTATAAAATGATTAATCTTTATATCCACATAGATGAGTTGAACATACACTAGTGAAGATTATTATATCTAATTTAGATTTTGACTTATTAGTACATTACAAGACTAGAATTGTGAACATGGTGTCAGATTCATTGAGTTTATAGGTTCATTGAAGAATATCTATGATGAGGATAAAAAAATATCCAATATTTCTTTTTTTTTTCAATGGATAGATTTTGCAATAATGAGGGAAGGGGATACATATTATCTCTATAAAATCATTATTTAATCATGTATCCATGTGAATATTAAAGAGGTGTTGAAGGAAGACGCGAAGACGAAAATTAAGGTGAAAAGTGATCCTGAGTTTAACCTATATTTTGATAGAATGTTAAGGTCTAGTCACCATATATGTTTTCTATATATAAATGATTAGAATATAGAGAAGTTATAAGAGTCTCATAGTTATTATTTCTCTATTCATCGTGGATGTTCAAATATTTATAGTGATTTGAAAGAGTATTTCTAGTGTAATGACATGAAGGGAGATATCACATTGTTTGTTTCATGGTTCATGGAATGTCAACAATTTTTGGCTAAGTGGTAAAAATATTTGGGGTTGTTACGACCATTTAACATACCATAATGTATATTTGAGAATATCGCCTTATATTTTATCATTAGACTCCCCAAAAAATTTAATGGGATCATTGTTATATGTATTTGAGTTGATTTTCATACAAATTCAGAACACTACATCACTATTAGAAATTATTTCTAGACAGATCGTTATATAAGGATATACACTATTGAAGTAGTAAGGTTTCATGGTGTATGAAATTTTATTGTATCTGATCGATTTCCGAGGTTTTCCTCATGGTTTTGGTGAAATATTTTGGTGGATCTTGATACTTATTTGAGTTTCTACACAAATTTTAACCCTCAAATATATATACTGTCTTAAAAAAATCAAACACAATTGGATTTTTTAATATCTTATTCTATGGATTTCAAATGTGGTTGGGATTAATAAATTATGATAGTCAGGTTTTATTACAATAGTAGTTTTCACTTGAGTATAAAAATTGATCTATTTGAATCCCTATGTGGAATGAAATATAGATAGATGATTCACTAGGATGATGGTGGTTAATTGATGGTATTGTGAACATATCTTGATAATGAAATTGTATAAAAGGTTAGATCCATTTAACAACACTTAGGGGAATCAAAATGTAAGTAGAAAATTTATGTTGATAATCACCAGCATGATCTTGAATATGAAGTTACGGAAATGGTTTATTTAATAATTTATCCCTGGAAAATGGTAATGAGATTCAAGAAATTATTTAAAAATACGACCTAGGTATATAAGTCCGTTTTAAATTCATGAACATATTGAAACCATAACATATCACTTGGAACTACCACTAAAATTATCTCAGGATCATAATATTTTCCATATATATCTCCTGGGAAGTAAATAAAAAATACATCACATGCAATGAAATCATAGGTTATATCATTGGATCATGATTATTCTTTTGAGGAATTAACCATGAAGATTCGGGATCATCCAGAAACTTTTCTATGAAATAAAACCACTAACTTTGTCAAAGGTGTTTAGAGACATCCCCAACCTGAGGAAGTAAAGTAGGAACCTATAGGTGTTTTGTGGTAGATTTATACCTATTTAATTTCATTTGAGTGATTAATTTTCAAGGAAAAATTCTTTTAATGGGTATATAATTTAAATTCGTGAGCTTTTATGATTTATTTAAAAATTATTTTACTTTATTTATTGCTTGCATTACAAAGAACACCATATTTTAATGAACCAAAATATGTTATTAGGATGGATACTTAGTTTATTTATGGATATGATATACCATAAAATGAAATTTAGGAAACATACACTGCATGTATGCACTCGATGATACTCTAAACCGAGACCTCTATGAGACTCACATGGGTAGCTACCACTGAGCAACAACATAGACGCTTAACAAATAGAATAAACAGTTTATGTTATTATTTAAACATGACCATTGTAACATAGAAAATATACTTGGTAGATTAAATATGAATTAACACCACTTAAATATTAAATATGTTTGTTTTTAAAAAATAATGCATATTGGTAAAAGGCACTCAAATTTTAGTAGAGTATGTAAATGCTTCAATAATAATATTTTCCTAATGAAATATTTTAAATGTGTTTTGTGATAATTTTTTTTACAATTATAGAAAATATATTTTAATATATAAAAATAAATTTTTAAATTTACTTGTCAAAATTAGTTTTTAGTGTTTATTGGAAATATTTTGAAATTATTATTTTTTCAATGAATAGTGAATGATAGTGATTTTTATTAAAAACTACCTTATGGTTTAAATAATATCCAAGATTCATTATAAATTAATATTTAAAAAAATTAAATATTTTATTAATTATATGTTTATTAATCTAATTTTAGATATTAGTGTAACAATCCATGATTTCATAGTATGTTATTCTCTTTAATGTATGTTAATAGCTTGTGTTAAATGCATCATCGTGTTCGAGTGCACCAAGACTTACCAAAATAGCCGTTAAAAAAATAGTTATGAATAGTATTAATAGAATTATGAATTTCATATTCCTCATATAAATTTAACATAAATTTTTTGTTTTTCTTAGACATAATATGAGAACAAATTCAATTTTTTTGGATAAAATAAGTATTTTTCAAAAATTGAATTTTTTTATCCTTTTAATGGTGAACATTTTTTAAATCCAATATTTGAATCTTTTATATATTAATTTTGAAAAAATAAACGTCTTCTGTAGAAGAGGGACATAAAAATATATTTCGGATAAGTTTTCAGTTCTTTTCGGATTACATTCATATTTTAAGGAATAGTGAAAATTAAAAAAATATAATTTACAATAACATTTTTAATCAGAATAGTTTAGAGTGTTAAATTATACATTTTAGTGACTTTAATGTATAATTAGATTATATTTTTATCATTTAACAAAATGTTGGTCATTGAATGTAATTTTATGTAAATCCCCAAGATTTTATGAGAAGTATTATTTTTAATTTATTTGATATCTTATGATGTATGCTACAAAAAGATTATCTTTCATTGTACGCAACACTGTATTAGCTTACAGTATACACAACACTATTCTTGGATCGTGTTACACACAATTTCAAGTTAGTTTGATAGAATTTATTCTATACAACATTGATTTTATATATATATAAATATATATTAAATTTATAAATGAAATACGGTTGGATTCTATTATATGAAAAAACAAAGGAATCTTGCACTACACACAATCCTTACTTGCATTGCATTACACACAATCACGGCCTTCCACGATAGCAAGTGTTGTACGCAATACCGAGTTTCACTAAACAACAATATGTTATTAAAATATTATATAAACATGTAGTTATGAATATTAATTCCCACTTTTTGAAATTTTATAAATTTTACCTTTCTAAATGGACTTCATTTCTGGATTCGGAATATCGAAATTAGCCTAGGGTGATTTTTTGGTATTTTTTTGAAAACATTCAATTTTTGATGAATACTGAAAACACTGAGTTATTGGTTAAAACCGATGTTTTATTGAAATAATAATTTATTTCATTTAAATTTATTTTAGGTCAGAATAGATACATAATTCTTATATAAGTTCAGTATAATTCATTGGAGTTTTTTTATAATCATATAGATATATAAATTTTTTATTGAACATTAAAATGTCTTTTACCCACCTCCTAGGAGAATTTGCAATTGTTTATAAAACATAATTTTACAGCTTCTATGAGTTGAATTTCAAAAATCTGAGAGACATTGTTAATATCAAGGAGTAAAATGAGGTTCAATAAGATAAAAACAATTTTTGGTGAAAAGTAACTTTTTACTTTTATTTACCACTGTTAAAAGTAAATAGGGTAATTAAGGGTAAATATGATATTATCATTACCCTAACGAATGTCCAAATTCTATTGGATAAGTGTAATTCTACCAAAAACAACCTTAGGAATATAATATTACCATTTACGACCACTATAATTAGATTACGACACTTATTATTATTTTATTTGAAGTAGAGTTAAAAGAGTTAAAATCAAAGTGTAATAACTTAGATATTTTTAATATAGGGTTATACATAAGATAAATTTGACTATAAATATTATTTAGAAATATAAAATGATTTTCTACGTAATGGTATTTTATTTCTCTTTTTTAGACATTAAATAATTTAATTTATTTATGACACAATGATGATGCAGTAATTACCTTATTAATGAAATAGTAACATAATTGATATTATAAGTACCCAAATAAATGTAATTTGAAATTTTTTATGAATTAAAATAATTTTATAGGTTAATATAACATATTAGGGTTGGTTAAATGATTTTTTACAAGTAAAAATGATGTTATGAATTTAGGGAAAACAAAATACCAAATAGTGTCAAAATTGATATAAAAGTGTTTTAAAATATATTATATTTTTAATTGATATAATGGTCCAAAAAATATAAGGCTCTTCAAAGATACATATATAATAATACATATGTCATTAATTAAGAAAATAGGGTTCTATTGGTAGTTTTTAGTAAATTCATTAACCATATAGAGTAAGAATACATGAAGACACGGTAAAAGTTAAATTATTTAACTTAGAGTTAAATCTAAATGATAAGGTTAAAATGGAAACCTAAACTTGTATAAAACCTATTGGTTGAGAGGGTTTATACCAATACCAAATCTAGCCTCTAAATAAGTCACTTTGTATCCATTATAAACTGAATATGAATTTATTATTAAATAATATTTTATGTTTTTCCTAAGGCGCCCCTCACCCCTCTTATAAAAGGGAACCTCCTCCCTCTCCTCTTTACACAATTTCTAGCCTTCAAGATCGTCCAATACCTTCCAATTTCTCTTCTAAACCTCTATAGTTATATCATAGAGGTTTTTTTCTTCTCAAAAGAACAACTCTTGTTCCCTAAAAATAAGTTTAAAAGAGGCACATCGAAGAATAGGTAATCTCTTCTACCAATTATTTCAAGTTTATTTGTTCTTCTACATACTCTTATTTACTTGTATCATTATAAAATAATAACATAATTATTACTTATATAGTTATATGTTATTATAAATATTAAACAACCCTATTTTACCTTCTATCCATCCTATGAAAAACAAAATCACAGCACGTGCGTACGTACAGAATACCATCTCCAAGCTGTGGTGTAATATGTTTTTCTACCACCACCTAACTTGGATGGGTATAATGGAGTAAATAATAACTATATATGATTATTATAACATGATACATGTTTTGAGATATTATATCATCTAATCCAATTCCATTCAATAATTATGGGAATGATATCATCGCTCATGCATACACATGGATTACCGTCTCCACGATGCGATGAGATTCATTCTCCATGTTAAACATTTAAAGAATTATTATAAAGTATATATAAAGAATAATAATGAAATATAAGACATAATAAATATACTAGATTTCTGTGTATATATATATATATATGTCATCTACTTACTTCCATTCAAGGCAACACAGAAAGGAAAACAATATTCCTGCCTACGTACAACCCACCGTCTCCATGAACAATGTATTTCCTTTAATTTATCTACCTATTATTTATATATATATACACTGAATATATATATGATATATAAATCGGGATTTACATTCTTTAAGTGAGTAAATGATGATATATGTAATAATAATATCAAGAAAAATAAATCCAAACATGTACGATAAATGAAACAATTTTATCCAAAGAACCTCTTTAACATGGAATTGACTAATGAATGTTTAATAAAAATCATAACTGATTCATATATGATATCATAAATGTTATTATGATTTTGTTACGAGATAATAATATGTTTAAACCCACTATACAGGAGTCTTGGAAACATACGGATGAAATTGGACATAAGGTAAGGGATAACTATTCCAATCTTATTCTTATCCGAGATTGTTATTCATAAGTATTTATAGGGGTATTTGTTATCATCCATGTACAAGTTTTATAAAAACAATTCGTGTATGTTTAATGTCATTTTTACCCATTTTTTCCTTTTATCACATGTTATGGAAGGAATATTTCATTTTTTACCATACAAGGAACTTTTTTGACTTTTCCGAAAAAAGTATGAGGAGAATATTTTTTTACCTTATCCGGCATGAATGGATTTTTATGGTTTTATAACTCCTTATTTTATTGAAGATTAATATACAATATTTCATAACTATTTTCAAAAAAATCCATTTCTTTTAAAATTGCAAGGTATTTTTTGAAAAGAAAATGATTTTGATGAAGAAAGGATATTTCCCTCAAGAATAATTTCAAGTGTTTTATCAAACCCATTTTCCATTTAAGATGACATTATTTTATATGTGTATGTTTCAATTATAATGTCTCTATGATTTACATGGTTTCACTTTTCTTATGATGAGATGCTATCCATTTGTTTTATATAGATTATCTTATAATGGGATGATGTTTATGAAACACATTTTATTAATTGGGTTATGGTGATTGATTTATGTTTATGTTGTGGCACACGTAAGAATGATTTCATTATGAGATGGGTGGTACCTATATCTACCTCCATTGAATTTGGTAATTATTTATACCTCAAGATATAGACATGGCTGGAATGGAAGGTTAATCTGGTTCTGTGATACAGGACTGGAATGAGGAGTGAACTCGATTCAGTAAGAAAATTTGTCCACTTTGATGTTCTTGGCAGCAATGCCTTGGCTATTATGGAAATCATATCATGTGCTTAATGGTTTTCCAAAATTCCATGTTGTTTATCCCATTTTATTTATCATGATTAATTTTCCTTTATGATCTATGCCTTATTAATTGTCAATATTTATGTCATTACTCATGATTTTTATGTTTTATATTCATGTTCTTATGTTCCAATGTTTTTGGAATTTTTTATGTTTCCATGTTTACCCTCAATGAGCATTTGAGCTCTCCCTTTTTAATGTTTTATTTCCCCCCAGGATATAATGGAACGATTTAGGAAGGAAAAAAAGAAGATCTTTATGGTAGATTTTGAATAATCATTCACCATGATTAGAATATTATGTTCCGAGTTTCCCAAGATATTAAACTAATACGGTCATTGGGAATTTTTTTTGTGATGTATTAATTATTTCAAAAAAGTAATGTAATGTCCATGTATGTAAAGCTTTGGGTATCCACAATTGGTATTAGAACAAAGGTTTAGTTAACCATTGAAAACTAGGATGTGAAAACATTAGTGATATCCCTAGAGATATTTCTAAGGTATGTATATAGATTTCCATAAGGTTTAGTATAACTATAGGTTACAGTCCTAGAATTAGGTTGGCGATCATGAATAACCTATGGTGAACCTAAGCTATCATAGGATAAATAATGTTTCATAATTTATAAATCTTATAAGTTAATTTTTATGATTATGTGGTTCCTCATAATTTTAACATTTCTTACACAATGGTTTCCAGTTTTACTTAATGGAGGGAACCAGAAGGAATTTGGTTATAATTGAATCCGATGGACAAATTGGTGAATATGAGTAGTGAAATTGCGTAATGACTAGAGAGAAAGATAATATGATTATTCCAAAATAGACATCGTGATATATGATCTACAAGGTGAACTTTAGTGGTATTCCTTATTCATCAAATATGAGGAAGATGGACTTTTATGCATGTTCGCATTGTGAGGATCTTAGAGAAAGGAAGATCGAGATTTCTAAAGGGAAGAAGAACCTTGTGGAATACCTCAAATGGAGGGGAAGATGTTATCTATGTGGGGAAAAGGTTCATAGAGTGACATACTATTATGGAGTTCAATGTCTTATCTGTGGAGAACTTGGGCATTACCCAACTCAATACCCCGACCTAAGAGGTTACTTCTAAATCAAGGAAGGACATATTCCATGCCAATCATCGAATAGGATGGATTGAATGGTTTATGTATTGGAATTAATGAATAATTTTGTTGAGATACTTTTATGGTATATTGAATATCTATGTATTTTTCCATTGTGGTTTTCCATAATAATATGGTACCGGTAACCATGAATGGTGATTTTGGAAAGCAGTTGATAAGCACATAATGAAGGGATAAGGAGAAAATGAAATGTTTCACAGTATTCATGAGCTCATTACTGATATAAGGACAAAGTGATATCATGGTTTGAGTATATATAAATTTTAGGATTTTGGTATGTGGACAGAGTTAAATTTTGACAGCATTCATGTTTTCACTAAGGTTCCATGGGTATTTATTTTTCAAAAGAATACATGATTAATGTATTCTCATGTATGGAATGTGACCAAGAAGATATAACATATAATAAATGATGGTATTCACAGGTTCAGTAGATTTCATTTCAAGTTATCATTTTCTTTATAATATGAGTTTGGAAATAAGTATTTTGGATAACTCATAAGTTTGGAATGGATTAAGTCATAAATCAAATATTATTGTTTAAGGATATAACTTTTTTTCGATTTTATTTCTAGAATGATATAATAGTATAGTTTTAGAAAATGAACAACCTGAAGAACGGGCGACTACCCGTCGCGCCGGACAATGCTTTGGGAATCGAACCTAGAACCAAAGTGTGATAGACCATTATTTCCTACCACTGGCCTACAAGAAGTCCCTGGTTAGTAGAAACTAGTTTTATTTTTTGAAGCGGTATGATAGATGAAGTATAAGTTGATTTTTTGGAATCATATACGATTAACCTCACCATAGATGGACTTGTGTATATTTGATATCTTTTGCTAACCTTTTGTTTAAGACAAATGGAATGACCCATCATTCTATCACATGATCTGCTAACACTTCACAAATGAAAAATTCAACTTCGTTTCATTATGATATGAAGTGGAAATTGTTCATGGAACGACCAAAAGTGAGATTTTAAAAAAATCTAGTAAGTATTTCTTCTAATTCAAAATTTTCAAATTTAGGGAAATGATATTGAAAACCAAAAAGGTTTTCCGAGTACCCTTATATCCGATGAACCAGATAGTACCTTATATCATCACAAATATACGGCTTCGTGATTATTGGATTTTTCATATCCATGTTATCTACCACTCTCTATTAGAACTTGATGATTAGATTTCTCTTCCATATCCATATTTTCACGTATATTCTCCTATGAGGAAACCCAGTGATGTGGTAATTTTGATATTAATTATGTTTCTAATGTTTCTTTATAAAATGATGACTTAGTATTCCTTTTTACGATGTGCGATTCTATGAAGGAAACTTTCTAGTAGTAAACGATTTATAACCCCAACGAATTTCAAGGGAGAAATTTATTTTAAGGGGGTAGAATGTAACACCCTGACATTTTATAAGAAGTATTATTTTTAATTTATTTTATGCCTTGTGTTGTATTCTACACCAAGACTATCTTGCGCTGTACGCAACACCGTATTAGTTTGCAGTATACACAACACTATTCTTTGATCGTGTTACACACAATTTCAAATTTGTTTGGTAGAATTTATTCTATGAAACATTGAGTTGATATATATATATATATATTCAATTTATTAATGAAATATGGTTGGATTCTATTATATGCAACAACAAAGGAATCTTATACTGCACGAAACCCTTACAAGGCTTGCATTACTCGCAATCACGACCTTCCACGATAACGTGTGTTGTACGCAATACCGAGTTTCACTAAAAAAAGACATGTTATTAAAATATTATATAAACTAGTAGTTATGAATACTAATACCCACTTTTTTGAATTTCATAAATTTTATCTTTCAAAATGGACATCATTTTTGGATTCGGAATATTGAAATTAGCCTAGGGTGAATTTTTGGTATTTTTCTGAAAACATTCAATTTTTGATAAATAGTGAAAACACTGAGTTATTTGTTAAAACCGATGTTTTATTTAAATAATCATTTATTTTATTTGAATTTATTTTAGGTCAAAATAGATACATAATACCTATATCAGTTCAATGTAATTAATTTAAGTCTTTTTATAATAATATATATATAAATTTTATTGAACTTTTTACCGCCTTTTACCCACCTCTTAGGAGCATTTGCAACTGTACATAAAACATAATTTTAATGCTTATGTGAGTTGAAATTCGAAAATCTGAGAGATAGTTAATATCAAGGAGTAAAATGTGGTTCAATAAGGAAAAAATTATATTTGGTGAATAGTAACTTTTTACTTTTATTTACCACGATTAAAAGTAAATATGGTAATTAAGGGTAAAAATGATATTATTATTACCCTAACACATGACATAATTAAATTGGAAAAGTGTAATTCGACCAAAAACATCCTTAGGAATAAAATATTACCCTTTAGAAACACTTGAATTAGATTAGGAAACTTATTATTATTTAATTTAAAGAAGAGTTAAAAGATTTAAATTCAATGTTTAATAACTAAAACATTTATAAAATAGGGTTATAAATAAGATGAATTAGACTATAAATATTAATTAGAATGATAAAAATATTTCCTACATAATTTTATTTTATTTATATTTTGTAGACATTAAATAATTTAATTCATTTATGAAACAATGATGATGTAGTAATTTCTTTATTAATGAAATATTAACATAATTGATATTATAAATACCCAAAAAACTTAATTTGATATTTTTATGAATTAAAATAATTTAATAGGTTAATATATAAAATTAGGGTTGGATAGATGAATTTTTTTATAAGTAATAATGCTGTTATGAATTTAGAGAAAACAAAATACAAAATAGTGTCAAAATTGACAAAAAAGAGTTTTTAAAACAAAATTATATTATTAATTGATATAATGGTCCAAAAATTTACGAATCAGAAAAAACACTTATATAATAATATATATTACATTAATGAACCAATTGGGGTTCGATTTTCTATTTATAGTATGTTTACTAACCATATAGTATAAGATTACAAGAAGACACGATAAAAGTTAAATTATTTAACTTAGAGTTAAATCTAAATGATAAGGTTACAATGGTAACATAAAATTTTATAAAACCTATTGGTTGAGAATATTTAGACCCATCCCCATCCTAGACTCTAAATAAGTCACTTTTGGGCCATTATAAACCCAATATGTATATATTATAAAATAATATTTTGGGTTTTTCCTAAGGTGCCCCTCACCCCTCTTATAAAAGGGAACCTCCTACCTCTCCTATTTACACAATTTGGAGCCATCTAGCTCGGAAAACCACTAAAAATTTCTCTTCTCTACCCCTATAGTTATATCATAGAGGTTATGGTCTTCTTAAAAGACTAACACTAGTTCCCTAAGTGGAAGTTTAAAAGTGGCACGTCGAAGAAGAGGTAATCTCTTCTACCGATTCTTTCAAGTTTCATTCTTCTTATACCTCCTCTTATTTAGTTGTTTCATTATAAAGTAATAACATAAGTATTACTTATATTCTGATATTTTATTATAAATATGAAACAACCCTATTTCACTTTCTATCCATCCTACGAAAAACAAAATCACCACCTGAGTGTACGTACGAAATACCGTCTCCACGTTGGGCTGTAATATGTTTTTCTACCACCACTTTACATAGATGTGTATAACGGTGTAAAGAATAACTATATAGTATTATTATAATATGATACATGTTCTAAGATATTATATCATCCACTACCATTCCATTCAATAATTATGGGAATGATATCATTGCTCGTGCGTACGCACAGATTACCGTCTCCACGATGCGATGAGATTCATTCTCCATATTAACCATTCAAGAATTATTATAAAGTAAATATAAAGAATAAAAATGAAATATATGAAATAATAAAGCTACTGGATTTATGTATATATATATGTCATATAATTACTTCCATTCATGTCAATAAGGAAAGGAAAACAACGTTCATGCGTACGTACGACCTACCGTCGCCATGAACCGTGTATTTCATTTTATTTGTCTATCTATTAAATATATATATAATGAATATATATATGATATATAAATCATGATTTACATTATGGGAGTAATTAAATCATTATATAAGTAATAATAATATCATTAACAACAAGTCCAATCACATACGATAAATGAAACGATTTTACCCAAAGAACAGTTTTAACATGGAATTGACAAATGAACGGTTAATATAAAGTCATAAGTGAATCATATATGATATCATAAATATTATTATGATTTTATTACAAGATAATAATATTTTTAAACCCACTATATAGGAGTCTCAGACACATATGAGATAAATTGGATATATGGTAAAGGATAACTATTCCAATCCCATTGTTATCCGAGATTGTTATTCGTACGTATTTATTGGGGTTATTGTTATCAACCATGTCCATATTTTCTAAAAATGTTTTCATGTATGTTTAATGTCATTTTTACCCATTTTTTGAATTTTACCACATGTTATGGAAGGAATCTTTAATTTTTACCATACGAGGAACATTTCTGACATTTCTGAGAAAAGTACGAGGAGAATGTTTTTTTAACTTATACTGCATGAATAGATTTTTACGGTTTCATAATGCCTTATTTTCATGAAGATTACTCTACAAGATTTCGAGAGTATTTTCAACAAAATCCTTTTCTTTTAAAATTGCATGGTATTTCGTGAAAAGAAAATGATTTTGAAGAAGAAATGATATTTTCCTCAAGAATTCATTTCAAGTGTTTTATCAAAACCATTTTCCATCTAAGATGACATGATTTCATATGTGTATGTTTCAATTATAATGTGTCCAGGATTTACATGGATTCACTTTTCTTAGAATGAAATTATATCCATTTGTTTTATATAGATTATGTTATGATGGGATGATGTTTATGAAACTTGTTTTATTCTTTGGGTTATGATGAATGATTTATGTTTATGTTGTGGCACACGTAAGAATGATTTCATTATGAGATGGGTGGGACCTATATCTACCTCCAATGCATTGGGTAATGATTTATATCTCATGAGATATACATGGCTGGAACGACAGATTAATTCGGTTCAGTGATACAAGATTAGAATGAGGAGTGAACTCTATTCAGTAAGGGACTTTGAACACTATAATGGTCTTAGTAGCAATTCCTTGGATACTATGGAAATCATATCATGTGATTAATGGTTTTACACAATTCCTTTTTTTGTTCCCATGATATTTATAATGATTACTGTTCCTCTCTGATCTATGCCTGATGCATTGTCAAGATTTATGTCCTTACTCATGATTTTTATGTTTTATGTTCATGTTCTTACGTTCAAATTTTTAGGGATTGATTTATGTTTCCATGTGTACCCTTACTGAGCATTGGAGCTCTCCATTTTTATGTTTTCTTTCCCCCAGGATATAATGAGATTTTTTATGTAGGAAAAAAAAGATATTTATAGGAGATGTTGAAGAATCTTTTACCATGATTAGATGATTATGTTCCGAGTTTCCAAAGACACTAAACTAATACAGGCATTGGGAATTTGTTTTGTGATTTTTTAATTATTCTAAAAAATTAATTTAATGTCCATGTATGTCAATCTTTGGGTCTCTACATTTTACATTTAAATCAAACATAAACTCATATCAATCGTTTGATAGTTTTTACTCATAAAAAACCGACTTTCTGGTTTGACGATGTGAATATTTTTTTAAATTAATGAATAAAACTTATATGATTTTAATATAGTAAAATAGATACCATTTTTGAATTTGGAATTTCAAAATTAGATTTGGGTTAGTTTTGGCTATTTTTAAAAAAAAGTTTAATTTTTGAGGAATAGTGAAAAACACGGTGTTGCTGTTTAAAACAAA
Source organism: Viscum album (assembly GCA_963277665.1). Lineage (NCBI taxonomy): Eukaryota > Viridiplantae > Streptophyta > Magnoliopsida > Santalales > Viscaceae > Viscum > Viscum album. Next base: position 539,210,168 of record OY728121.1, read on the forward strand.
AATCATATTTAAATAATTATTTATTTTGTTTAAATATATTTTATGTCAAATAAGTTACAAAATACCAATATATTTTCAATAAAATTCATTTTATTCATTTTATAAAAATACTATTTGTATAAAATTTTATTGAACTTTTTAACGTATTTTACCCAACTTTTAGGAACATATAAAAATTTGCATAAAAAGTAATTTTTCCACTTTTGGGAATTGAATTTAAAAAATCCGAGAGACAAATTTGACATCAGTAAGTAAAATTTGGGTCAATAGGATGAAAATAATTTTTGGTGAATAGTATCATTTCAATATTATTTTACCACGATTAATAGTAAATAGGGTAATTAAAGTTAAAAAATAATATTATAATTATCCAAACACATGTCCTAATTCTATTGGATATGTGTATTTCAACAAAAAATAAAACTTCGGAATAAAATATGATACATTTTATCCACTTGAATAAGATTAGGATAGTTATTAATATTTTATTTAAAGAGGGGTTAAAAGTATTAAATTAAACGTTGAATAACTAATCCATTTTTAATATAGTGTTATACATATGAAAAATTTAAATATAAATATTAATAATTATGATTCAAATATTTCCTACATCATGGTATTTTATTTATAATTTTAAGACAATAAATAATTATATTTATTTATGGCACAATGATGATGTTTTAATTACCTTATTAATGAAATATTAAAATAATTGATATCATATATATCCACAAAAATGTAAATTGAGACTTTAGATACATTAAAATAATTTTATTTATTAATATGAAATTTTAGAATTGATTTATTTTCTTTGGATCGAAGTAATCAAGTATTTTTGTCATTAAAAAAACACTAAATAGTGAAAAAATTGACATAAATGAGATTTTAAAACAAATACTATATTATTAAATGTCATAATAATTCTAAAAATATATGGTTTGGCCAAAGGACTCATATAATGATAGATATTTCATTAATAAACCACTTGGGGTTTTCTTGGCTTTTTATAGTTTTTTTATTCCCCATTTATTAGAACTATACAAGAATACGTAGAAAATGTTAAACTATTTATCTAAGAGTTAAATCTAAACAAGAAGGTTAATATAGAGACTTAAACATGTCTAAAACCTCTTTGTTGAGAGGTTTTCGACCCAACCACACCTTTTCATCGAAATAAATTCATTGTGATCCATTATAAAACGAATATGAATGTATAATAAAATAATATTTGAAGCTTTTCCTAAAGTAACCCTCACATCTCTTAGAAAAGGTCACTTCCCCTTCTCTCAAAATCACACAACCAAATACATTTTTCTCGGCCCAAAACTACTCAAATAACGTCCCAACTACCCTCACATCAATATAGAGGCCTTAGACTGATCATAAATTCTACATACGGAGCCCTTTTGATCAAATCAAAATGAAGCACCTGAAGAAGAGGTAATGATTTCATCATCTCTTCAAAAAATAATTTGTTCATCCACTTCCTATTTCTTTGTTGTTTCCATAAAAAAATAATAACTCTAGTACCTTATATATAATTTGATGTTATTATAAATATGGTACATCAATATTCATTGTTATATCCATCGAATGATTGACAAAGTCACCATACGTGCGTACAAACAGCTTACCGTCTCCACATCATGGTGTAGTTTTTTATTCAACTCATTATTTGTATGGGCATAATAAAGAGTATAATGGATGTAAATAATAAATATAACATTTTAATTATTATTTATATATTATATTCCATCCAATTACATACGATTTCACCATCAATGGAATGATATTGTCCCATGTGCTAACGTACGGATTACTGTCTCTCCAAACGCGATGAGATTCAGTACCCATCATAACCATTAAAAAATATTAAACATTTTATGATTAAACATAATTTTTAAAAACTTTATATAATTATTGATTTGAATCAATTACATCCTATCCATGAAAAAATGACTTATATAACAAAACATATAAAGGAAAACAAATTAGTTAACACCTGAAACAATGATACCGCTGAAATATTATTAACAATGAAATATTAGAATATCATATATGATATCATATTTTGGAATGTGGTTCTTGTATAATTTAATCGAAAATATTTAACTATTATACAAGAGGTTAATGTACTCTCAATTAAGGAAAATTACAAGGTTTGGGGTTTTCATCTCACTTCTAATTCCTTTGAGAATCATGCTATATTGCAACTATTTAATTTGTTGTGGTGTATATACTTCCCAAGATTGTATTTTTTTAATATAATATAATTTTTGGGAATTTAAATCTTATTTTAATGATCCTTCTTTCATAGGGAGCATGTTTCGTATGATACCAAATCAGTAAGGGAATTTCAATTTTTGATTTTCTCTCATTGGGTTTTATGGAATCTTCATGGATTTTTTACTCTGAGATTTTGTGTAATATCACTATTTTTATTTTATGTAGTAATTTCCACTAAAATTGTTTTAGAAATACTTTTGATACATATAATCACTTCATTGATAAATTTTCTTATCATCGATATGAACATGATAATAGTTATCTTACCTCAATTTTAATTTATCGAGTTAAACATTCGAGCCATTGGTGTTGTTTTTACAAGAATATGTGTGAATATACTCCGATTTATTTACATTTAATATCCAATTATATTGAGTGTGTTAGTAATTTTCCCACATAAGTATTTCATTGAAAAACCCTCAGCTGAAGGATATTGTTGTTATAAGGGATTTTATCTCAATTGACATTCCACTGAGGCTTCTTTGTTATTATGCACCAATTCAGTTTTATATGGTGTATATACTCTACATTGACATAGTATATCATTAATTCCTTTATGATCATGATATTATAAAGTTTATATTACCTCTATTATTTGTATTCAAGAATATCTCTTTTGGTTAGTAACTCAAACTAAAATATCATTGTAAATGTTTTAAATATTTATTCTTATAAATCATTATCATTAATGTCCATATATTAAAAATTGTTTTAAGGATTTATTTGTATGTACAAGAATTTTTTAAAATTAAAATTCCTTTAAAATCGTTCAATGTGATATGGGACACTTTGATTCTAAAATCTCTTTTAAACTACTTCTTGATAAATTGTGAGACATAAAAATGTTTTCAAGAAAAAAGATAGTTCTCTCAAATCGATATCGATTATTTTCATCTATGTCTGTATCCTTCATTATTCTTGATTGAGGATGATTTATTATAATAAAATCATTTATATTTTATTTAATGAGTTATATGTCACTATGGATGTGCTATTTTTATACCACTCATGGTTTTTGGCTAAAATATTATCATTTCGTATGCTATTTTTAATACGAATGTTTATGTTATGTTTTGTCCTTTTCGTATGAAGAATTCACTAGACTTAGTAAGTGACGGGTAGAGCCCACTATAGCTCCTCGGTGCGTCGGTAGGTCTCAAGAGACAAAATATTTTCTTGGAAGAATACCTTGACAAATTCATTATTGGTTGTCTTGGAACGAGTCCTTGACTATGTGGTTATGATGTAAGATTGTATACATTACATCATTATGAAATTAGCTATTGATATTACAAGTGATTATACGACTTGTAGAATATCCATATGAATAAGAAAATGGAATTATTTGATTTATATTTTCCATATTATCCTAATGTTTATGTTTAATATCCTTTTCATTAGTCTTATACATTTTCTGAAATGTTTGTGCCTATTTTTTATAGTCTCGACTTTATTGTTATCCATACTGAGCATCTATGGTCACCACTTTCTATGTTTTATATTTCATAGGATGCGAAAAAGTTTATTTAGATTAACCTATAGAAATAAGATAAGGGATATTACTGTATTCAAAGGGGACACAATGTTGTTGTTTTTTTCATTTCATGATCTAATAGAAAAATTATGTATGTATCAAGTTCTTCCAAGGACACTAAACTAATCAGTATTTCAAGACATGATCTCTTATGATCATGCCAATGTTTTGTAATAATTCACTAACTCTGGGAAACTAGGGTAATGGAGTTATAGTTTTTGTTAGAGTTTGTTTAGTACAAAACCTGGAAAGTAGATTTAGATAAATTCTAATTTGAGATCATTATCCAAAGATAAACATTGAATATTTTTATAGAATAACATCTGAAAATTTTGGAAGTGTAAAAATTATGGGTGTTTTACAAGAAAATACATCCCTATTTGGGTACAAATTGGTAGATGTGGCTCTAGAATAGATGTAACTAGGAGTGGATACTCCCACAAGGAGTTTCAAGCTTGACCTAGGGTATCCTAATAGAGGACAATGCGGCTTGCTGCACTCTTGGTATTGACACTCATGTGGTATATTCTTAGGATAATTCACATTTTATTTACAAACAAGTTTGATGGCTTTTAATAAAAGATCATAAGAAATAGACTTGATTAATCCTATGGTGTTTTAGATTGAAAATAAGGTGTCATGATATTTTTTATATGATTTTATGACTATTGTTACTCACACTCTGCTTTCTAGTTTTATTCAATGGCTGGATTCCAAGGATGTCATAGTACCATTGAAAATAATGTACAAGGTGGGAAAGATTGTGAAAATGATAAATGAAATGGAATGTTTTTAGGCATAAAAGATATCATGTTCATGCAGAATAAATATTTCACAAAATATGATGAAAAACATATACATCAACTAACTCTCAAATTCAACAAAAGAAGAGAAAGGTAGAGAATGATAAGTGCTCCTGTAGTGGAGACCATGGATAAAAGAAATCTCATTTTCCATCATTCATGAAATGTGGAAGGAGACACCGAGGAAAGTGTCTCAATGGAATAATGAAATTCTTTATGTGTGGGAAATAAGGTCATAATATAAATAATTGCCCAAGGAAAATGATGTATACCATGGAAGAAAATAAAAATGATCCTAAAAACCCGTTCACAGTAATTTTCTATAAATATATAGAGAATGTCCATTACCTGAGTTAATGTCCAATTCTATAGGATAATATCTATGTCAAGGAATAACCTATTCCAAAAATATGTGGCTGAAAAAATGTTTAAATGCATCAATCCTCTTTGTTGATGGGATAACCTTGGATGAGTTTTCACTTGTATGTGTAACCCTGGAGTTTTTATGTGAAAATTCTATTTGTGGAAGAATTATCTTTTATTTTGTTGATATAGTTTTAAAAAACCATATGGTATTATATGATCCTTGAATTGGAGTCAATTATAGGTTATTACATTTTTTTGTAGAAAAATCAAGTTATGAGATAAAATTTGGGGTTAAAATATGATATGGTAAGTTTGGAGGAATTTATCTCATTTTTTGGAAAGTTATAAAATTATATAGTTTTCAGAAAATGACAACACACATACCATGTGACATATCATCGTGTCAGACAAAGCTATGATAATTGAACCCACAACAAAATTTCCACTGGGATTTATCGCCTACCACTGGACTACGTGATGTCCCAGGATAGTTTGACTAATTATTTTTAGATAATTTATATAGATTTAGAATATGTTGATTTTTGGAACCTATTATTTATCCTTAGAATAAGAAAATTATTTGGTCATTAAGTGATAACTATTATTCAAGAAGATGTTAACTCTTTTGGGAACTTTATATGGGTAAGGATAATAGAATACAATGTGATTTAATTTGAGGAGTACTGGTGGATTTTTTTATTTCGGAAGAATGTATGTTTTTTGTGGAATTATTGAGATTTGGGTTATTAATGAATAATAATTAACCTATCATGGAAAATATATGAACCAGTTAACTACTTTTATGTATGTGACATTAATAGTAGTCGATGTTATTTGGAAATAAATGTTAATATTTACAATGAAAGACTATTTGATAAAATTATTCTATGTTTTGGGTTTCAATATTAGTCTGGATTATATTGAAGGATTTTAAGGACAATTTTTTATTGAATGTTTTTCTGTTGAACTTTGGGTATTGTTTGTTTAATTTTTGGAAATTAAGATCAATATTTCTTTCTATAAAATATTATCCATTTTTGGGATCATCTGATATTTTAGTAACCATATGGTTTTGGTTAATATCTATAGACAAGGGAAATATATAGTTCATCCATTATAGATTATGTGATTCACTAGAAGTTGATTCTAGTGCTTCATGTGTGGCCAAGTCATTTGAATACTCATTGTTTAGAGAAAAGATGAGTTAGTGGTAGATGTTTATTAATGGATGAAACAGTACATAAAAAGTATGTATATCTCTTTATGTTATTAGATAATCTCATAAATAAATTTCTAATCTATATGAAATGGAACTCATAAAAAAATGTTGCCCGTTTACTATTCCAACTTGGAAAATAATGACTGTTTATCCCATAAAAAGTCTGTGGTTTTCATATTGTAAACTTTCTCCTGATCATATTTTCTATCACCCACCATCATAAAATGACACATAGTTCATCTTCTATATCCATGTTTTCTTACAACGAATCCTAGTACAAGTTATACTGAGTGACCATCATACTTATCTTTCTTTCTTTGAATGTTATAGTTTCATTGACGCTTTTTCTGATATAGGACATTCAACGAAGTCACACAGCCTAATTTTTCAATTGCAGGGATGAAATTTCCAAAAGGGGTGAAGAATTTAGCACCCCAAGATTTCATAGTAAGTTATTTTCATTAATGTAATTCAATATCCTGCACTACAAGCAACACCAAGTTTGAGCGCACCATGACTTACCACACTGGCCGTTCAAAAAACTGTTATAAATAATATTAATTGGATTATGAATTTTATATTCTACATATAATTTTAAAATCTATATTATGTATTTCTTAGTCTTAATATAATATCAAATACAATTTTTCAGATAAAATAAGTATGTTTCAAAAATTGAAATTGTACCGCATTTTACGGGAAAACATTTTTCAAATAAAATATTTGACACATATATTTTCAATTTTACAAAATAAACTTCTTCATTTGAAGCGGGACATAAAAATTTAGTCCGGATAATTTTTCAGTGCTCTTTAGATAACTTTCATAGAAGGATGAATAGTGAAAATACTAAATTTTAGTTGAAAACAACTTTTTTAATCAAAATAATTTGGATTGTAAAATTATAAATTTTAATGGTTTTCAAGTATAATTAGATTAATGTTTTTTAATTTAATCTAATGTTGGTTATTGGAAATAATTTGACATTTAAATTGGATATAAACACATATAAATCTTTTGATTGTTTGTACTCCTCAAAAACACGCTTTCTGGTTTTGACAATGGGAATATTTTTTCAAATTAATTAAAAGAACTTATATGTTTTGAATTTGGTAAAAGATATTTAATTTTTGAATTTGGAATATCAAAATTATCTTTGAGTGAATTTGTGGTATTTTTTCAAAAAACATTCAATGTTTGATGAAACGTAAAAAACACAAAATTATTGTTTAAAACCTACTTATTTATTTAAATAATTATTTATTTTATTTAAATTTATTTTTAGTCAAAATAGATACATAATAGAAATATAAAATTTATTTAATTCATTGGATTAATTTTATAATGGAATTAGATGTATAACATTTTATAGAACTTTTTAGCGTTCTTTACCCACCTTCTAGGCACATTTGAAAATTTGCATAAAATGTAATTTTACCACTTCTATGAATTGAATTTCAAAAATCTGGGAGACATAGTTAACATCAGTATGTAAAATGTGGTTCAATAGGATGAAAGTAATTTTTGGTGAATCGTAACTTTTTAATTTTATTTACCACTGTTAAAAGTAAATAGGGTAATTAAAGGTAAAAATAATATTATAATTACCCTAAAAATGTCATAATTATATTGGATAAGTGTATTTTGACCAATATCAAACTTAGGAATAAAATATGATACTTTTTATAAAGTTGGATTATATTAGGACATTTATTATTATTTTATTTAAAGAAGAGTATAAAGTATTAAAATCAATGTTTAATAACTAAACTATTTTTATTATAGGGTTATACATAAGATAAATTGGTATATAAATATTCATTATAAGGATAAATATATTTCCTATATAATGGCATTTTATTTATAAATTTTATAAATTAAATGATTAAATTTATTTATGACACGATGATGATGCAGTAATTACCTTATTAATGAATGATTAAAATAATTGATATTACAAATACCCAAATAAATGTAAATGTAGACTTCTGATGCATTAAATTTTTTTTTGTATAATATGACATGTTATAATCGATTTAGTTTATTTTTTTGGAAGTAATCAAGCTTTTTTTGACTTTCTGAAAAAAAAACAAATACTAAATAGTGTTATAACTGACATAAATGTGTTTTTAAAACAAATACTATATTAATAGATGTTATAATATACCTAAAAATGCGTGGTTCAGCCAAAGGAGTCATATAATGATAGATATTTCATTAGTGAACAACTTGGCGTTCTTTTGGATTTTTATAGTAATTTTATTACCCATTTATTATAACACTATAAGAATACATGGTACAAGTTAAACTATTTACTTTGGAGTTTATTCTTCAAAATAAGGGTAATATGGTGACCTAAACCTGTATAAAACCAATTAGTTGAGTTATTTCGACCCATCCTCACCTTTACCTCGAAATAAATATTTTTAGATCCATTATAAACCGAATTTGATTGTATAATAAAATAATATTTCAAGATTTTCCTAAAGTTACACTCACCACTCTTATAATAGGGAACATTCCCATCTCTCAAAATCACACCTCCAAATCCATTTGGATTATCTATCCACTAAAACAATATCCTCCCACCTACCCTCACATCATCCTAGAGGCATTAAATTTATCAGATATTTATCCTATGGAGCCCTTTTGATCATATCAAAAGGAAGAACCCCAAGAAGAGGTAATAATTTTTTCACTTATTTCAAAATTCTTTTCCTCTTCCAATTCCTCTTTCTTTGTTGTTTCCATAACAAAATAATTACTCCATTATCTTATACATACTATGATTTTATTATAAATATGGTATATAAAAATTCATTATTCTATCCATTCTATGAATGACAATGTCATCATATGTGCATACCTACTACTTACCGTCTCCACGTCGTGGTGTAGTTAGTTATTCAACTCGTTATTTGAATGGGTATAATAATGAGTATAATTGATGTGAATAATAAATATAAAATTTTAATGATTCTGTATATATTTTATTGCATACATTTACACACGATTTCACTATCAATGAAATAATATTGAGGCTCGTGTGTACGTACAGATTACCACCTCCATGAACACTATGAGATTCATTCCCCATAACAACCATTCAAGAATAATATTAATTTTATGAATAAAAATAATTTTTAAGAAATTAATACCATTCTGGATATGAATCAAATAAATCCTATCTATAACAAACTTGACTTACATAACAAAACATATAAAGGAAAACGAATCAGTTAACACACAAAACAATGATACTACTGAAATATTATTAAAAATGAAATATTATAAGATCATATATGATATCATTTTTAGGTATTTGGTTATATTATAATTTAAAAATAATGACTTAACTATTATATAGAAGGTTAATTTATCCTCAACTAAGGAAAAGTACAAGGTAAGGGTTTTCATCTCACTTCTAATTCTCATGAGATTCATTATATATTTCCACTATTTAATTTTTTGTGGTGTATGTACTGACCATGATTGAATTATTTGTGTAATATAATTTAATTTATGGGTATTTACATATTCATTGAGTGATCCTTATTTCCTAGGTTGTATGTTTCATAAGACACCAAATCGGTAAGGGAATTTCTATTTTCTATTTTCTTTCATTAGGTTTTACGAAATTGTCATTGATTATTTTACTCCATGATTATCCGTGAAATCACTATTTATATATTTATGTATTATTTTCTACACCCATTTGAATGGAAATACTTTTGATACACATAATCACTCCATTGATAAATTCTCAAGTCATAGATATGATCTTGATAAGAGTAATCTTAACTCAATTTTCATTCATTGAGTTAAACATCCATGTCATTGGTGTGGTTTTTACAAGAATATGTGTGAATGTCCTCTGATTTATTTACACTTAATATCCAATCATATTGAGTGTATTTATGTTTGTCACACATAATTATTTCATTGACGTATCCTTAAATTAATGGTACATTGTTTATAAAGGATTTCATCTCAATTTACATTCCATTAAGACTTCATTGTTGTTATGCACCAAATCACTTTTTTTATGGTGTATATACTATACCTTTAAAAGAATATCATTAATATATTTATTCTCACTATATTATAATGTTTTTATTAACTCAATTATTTTTATTCAAGCGTCTCTCTTTCGTTTAGTGACTCTAACTAAAATATCATTCTAAATGTTTTAACGATTTATTCTTCTAAATATTTCTCATTAATGTCCTTGTTTTAAAAATGGTTTTATGGATTTATTTATATGGACAAAAAAGTTTTAAAATTAAAATTCCTTTTAAAAGTTTCAAAGTGATATGGGACTCCTTGACTCAATAATCTTTTTAAAACGACTTCTTGATAAATATTGAGATGTTTAAATGTTTTTAAGGAAAAGGTTATTTATCTCAAACAGTTTTACTGATTATTTTCATCTATGTCAATATCTTTAATTATTCTTGATTGAGGTTGATTTATTATAATACAATCTTCCTTATTGTGTTGAATGTGTTATTATTGGCTGTGGATGTGCTATTTTTATACAATTCATGGTTTGTGGTTAAAATATTAACATTTCGTATGCTCATTTTAATACAAATGTTTATGTTATGTTTCCATAATTTCATATGAGGAACAAATTGGACATAGAATGTGACTGGAGGATCCCTCAATAGCTTCTGGGTGCATTGGTTAGTCTCATCAGACAAACCAGTGTCTTTGAAAAAGGCCTTGATAAAATATTTTTTTTTAGTCTTGGCACGAGGCCTTGACTATATGGTTATGATGTCTGGCATAATGCATTCCAACATTATGAAATTAGCTAATGGTATTATATGTGATTAGTCTACTTGTAGAATATCTACGTTAATAGGTAAATTTCATTATTTGATTTATCTTTTACATATTATGAAGAAGTTTATGTTTTAAAGGATTGGGTTTTAATCTTATTCATTCCCTTAAATGTTTATGCTTATTTATGATAGTCTATATTATATAGTTATCCTTAATGAGCATCCTATCTCACCCCTTTATATCGTTTATTATTCCCATTTATGAAAGATTTATATTAATATTATCATGTAGGAATAGGATATGGGATATGAGTGTGTAAAAAGGGGACACAATTTTGTTTTTTTTTCATTTTATGATGTAATAAAAAGGTATGTATGTATCTAGTACTTACAAGGATTCTAAACTAATCGTTATTTTGAGAATTGATATCTTGTGATAATTCCAATGTTATGTAGTAATTCACTGACTCTAGGTAAATAGGTTCTAGGAATTAAAATTAGAATCTTTTTTATATTGAATTTTTATATAAAAAATTTATTTAAATTTGAAAATTTTCTCTTTGGAAAACCTCTTTTCCGTATTGTCTGTGAGATTATATTTAAATTTTAATTTTTCTCTTATGGTAATGGAATTTAAAAAAATGGATTGAATATTTTTATTTACAATAATTAATATTATATAATATGGTCAATTTTATTTTTAGTCAAAAAAAAATTTAAAAATAGCAAAAATTAATTTCCACGGTTAATGTTAAAAAGGGTTAACTGAGGGAAAAGATAACCTATAATGGGAAAAATGACATAAAAAATAGTCTAAAACAAATATTATTGATATATTTCAAACATATAGAATCTAAAGGTTGGGAAAGATCCATTTTTTAGACTTTTGTATGGTGAAAAATGTGGGTACTCTTTATTGTTCTTTGAAATTGCATGTGTGTCCCTTCCCTTACTTATAAATGGATATAAATTCTCATATACTATTCCCAATATGAAAAAAATTGGATCAATAAATCTCTAAAAATAATAATTTAATTAATTCCCTTCCCACATCATATAGTCCATAAATTGATTAGTAAACCCTCAAAAAAAGGCTTCAGGTATAGACCTAATGTTGTTCTCTAATGAAGATGTATAGATCTGAAACATTCCATTATTTCATTATAAAAATCCATGAAATATTATTAAAATATGATAATATAATAAAATAATTATCTCATATATAAATATATTTTATTTTTTAAAATTTTATAGTCTACCTATCTCTATTCTTACATTGAATATGAACCCAAACCATGGATCATGCGAATTGAAGACTACCGTCTCGTGAGCCAATATTATTCGTTTTCCATCCCCATATCTCACAGATGGATATAATAAATGATTTAATTTTTATATATGATAATTAAGAAAATTTTATACTTATATAAATATAATATCACATATATATTCTTAATTTCAAATCATTGTGAATATGATATGGTCTCTTGTGTGTATAGAGGACTACCTCATTTCGAAGCGATGTGATTCATTTTTCACTTTCACATTAAATGTATTGTAATAATGGTAAATTTTTTGATTATTTATGATACATATTACAAATAATTATTATTTAAATCTAATTTACTATTTAACTTTCCTGATTTTCATTATTCATGAAAATGGAAATAGCGATAATGAGTATATACGACCAACCATCGTCATGAACAGTGTAATTAATTTTATATATCATACAATAATTGAATAATTTAAGTAAATATATGCTTAATATATATTATATTTATATCATGGTTTATAGTATAGAGATTATTTTTCCATGTGAAAATTCATATTATGGAAAATAACAAATCAAAACATACATGAAAAACAAAGTAGTCACTTCTCGAAACAAGATTTTAACAAAGAATTGTTTGTAAAAATGTTATGAAAGGTAATAATTAAATCATATACTGTATGATATATTTATGTACTATTATTTAATATAGTTATAATAAAGCTATACTTATTTGATAGTAGGATCGAGAATGTATAATTGAAGTTGAGACTTAAGGTAAGAGATTTCTAGCCTCTCTTTTATTTCTGGGAGTCATATATCATATTCACCAATCATTTTTGTGGGGTGAATATAATATATATTTTAAATTTTTTATAATGAATCTAATTATTTTAATTATATTTAAAATTTCATTTTAGGTTATTATTTCTTGGGGCTTACGATGAAAAAGTTACCTTGGTTGAAAGGGATTATTGTCTCCCATTTATTTCTGCTGGAAACATGACATATACACCACATATTTTTTAGTGTATATACATAAAATTATTTTATTTTAATATTATTAATATAATATTATGTGATATAATAATCCAAATAATGTTATTTATTTCATGGTGCTTATGATTCAAACCTTGCAAAGTTGTCATGGTTTTATGTTGAAATCTAATTTTTTATGGAGATTGTTTAATATCATGTTTATGGTTATAAAAATGTATTATATATCCCTAATGAAACTAAATAATTATTATAATACTTTATCTATAAAATTAATATACCTTTTATCCTTTTATTTTCATCTCTTTATGTACTCAATATTCAAAACTAATGTTTTTAAAGAAAATATTATTTATTTCACTCTTGGTCAATTGTTTTTCATCCATATGCATGTTTTATATAAATTATCCCAATAATATTGTACTATTTTAATAAGATTAGTTAAAAAAGTTTATCAATATTTTAATTTCTAATTTTTTTAAATGGAATCTTCATGTTTATTTTTAAACAAATTATGTTTTTATTTTACAAAAAATTTGAAATGAATCATTGATTAAAACATGTACGACATGAATATAATTTTATTACATCATCAGTAACCAATTATTTAATGACCAATTTTATGTTTAAAATGTTATCTTCAAATAAAATGAGTTTTAAAATTCTTGATGAATTTTTTTTAAATGATTTTAAAAGGGAAATTTAATTTTCATCAGGAAATGTTCTAAGTGATCTTTCAAAATAAATTTCCATCTATAATGAAATAATTTGTTGTTATTTATTATTTAGTGGGTATATGATCCAATGATAACATATTTATACTTTAGATTGATTTTTTATGTCTATTATGGAATGATATTAGTGAAATAAGTTCCATTTCCATGGGGAATTCTATGATTAAATGATGAAATTTTTATGAAGGTCATTTATTTTACATGTGTTATGATATGATGAAATGTTTATGAAAATCATTTATTTTCATGGTTTATGAATGATTAAGGTTTTATGACCTTTTGGAACAAACATTTATGGTTTATGTGATTTGTGGGACCTATATCTCCCTTCAATGTTGTGGGTAATGATTCATGATATATGAGCTGAAGGGTATATGATAGGTTATGGGATTCCTGAAAGATTGTATATGGGTGGTTATACCTTGCTTGAAAGTGTGTACCTGAGAGGTTATCATAATTCCAATGATGGTACATGGAAGGATAGCTGAAGACAAACCTTTTATGACTGTCTTGTTGGATATTTGTGACATAAGATAAAAAATTATTAAGTGTATTCCAAAAGTCTATATATTATTCCAATGTTATGATCTCATGGATCATGCTCATTGATTCCATTATGAATCATAAATTATGAAAAATAATGATTTATTCTATGATTCATTTATTTTCTCTATGATATATTTGGTATAGTTTTTCAAATGTTATTCTCATTTTATCATACCATTAAGATCATGTGATGTGAATTTATCTCTTTATTACCATTACTAAGAATATGAGCTAACAGATTCTTATCTTTCCATTCCCCAGGTTAGGAAGAATTCTATTATTTATGATATTTCTATGAAAGGTTATAATTATTAATAACATAGTGGGGGGATGGAATTCCTCATTTATGGACAAGTTGTTTATGTTTCCATGTTTCTATTGGAAAATATCTAAATGACTCTGGCATGGATCATTATGTAATGTAATGAATATTCATTTATTAATATATAATATTTATTTGTTAGAAAATTAGTTTATTTACAATATACATGTTATAGGAAACCCATAAATTACTAAAATTCACATCCCTAATGGTTTATTAATATACTATCATTAGAGATTTAAACTTTCACGAACCAGGTCGAGGTTCTTTCCAAACCAACACTTGAACTTGCTCGATTCATGGAAAAAAGGCATTCCCAATACCCATGGGAAGGAAAATAGTTCCTAAAAATCAGGAAAAAACTTTGATAAGGATTTATACCATTAGAAACAACCATGACCAATTCTAAAAATAAATTGATAAATTACATCAAAATCAAAAAGTAAAATTACAAATACCACAAGATAACACTAAAAATGAGATTAACATTCTAAAATATACAAGAAAAATCCCAAAAAACAAAAAAGGGTAGGGGTTACAATTTAACCATAATTCTCCATGAAACATGTGAGTCAATACCATCAGGTGTCCTCCAAAAACACCTATCCAAAGAGAACCCACAAGCAAATAAAACCACAATCATCACCAAAAAACATATTTATTTTAACTAGATCAAACATAACAAGTTCTTAATATAGTTGTGGTTATATATATGGTGTGAACCAACATGACCATTATGATACCTACAAAAGAAAATCCATTCAATGAAATTAGATGACAAATAAACATGCTAGTATTTAATAAAGTATAAATACAATTTAATGAAAAAATGTTGTGAAACTAAATAGAAAAGTAAATATAACAACATGTAGAATGGTTAAAACATCATGTGAACCACAAGAAATCACTATGGTATGAGGATTAGTTGGGTACTAGGATTAGTTGGGTCTGAGGATCCTCATACTGTTAGTGATCACATCTCACATAGAAGAAGTTCCTGGTTGAGCCTCCAATCCCCATCAAATGAATATTTAGTTAGTATTTTTACTTACATCATTATTAAGTAGATATGGCCTCAACCACGAAGGTTCACCTAATTTATAAGACCAAATATCCTAAACAAGATGCCTATAATACCTTTATGATCAATTTCATTCCCTATTTCACATTAACTACTTCGTACATAATTACATTTCCAAAAAATTAAAAACTCTTGTAAAAAACACTTTTCAATAAGAAATCCTATAATAAACCATTAATAACACCAAAACCATTTCAAAATTGTTTCAAACCACCCACATAATTTATATAAATCATTTAGAATGAAAATAAGGAATGTAAAAATCCTAATTTGTTTCAAATAATAGAACAAACTACCTCTTTATTGAGACATTCAGAAAAAAAGGAAGGACCCACCAACCATACCATAGAGAAACCACAAGGAATAATGAGATAACCATAACAATCAATATTTCTCTCAATGAATAAATATTGAACCCATACAAGGTTAAAAACCATACTGGAAAAAGAGAAACCTATATACAAATAATAAGATACCATGAAAGGAGAATAAAATAGAGGAGAAGAAGCTTACATGAAGATTCATTGGATATTCCATGAAAAATCTCCCAAATAATTTGGATAATGGGACGATATTAATGGGGGGGTGTGTACCTCAGGATGGAGGGTCTAATAGGGTGATTTATGGATTATTTTGTGTTAAAATGAGGGAGGTTAAAACTATAATTTCAATATTTACAATGATCTAAATGGCCAAATGGTTTTGACATTAATTTTTTCCAAAAAAATCCTAAACTACAACACCTCGATCCAAATGGAAAATAGGCCTTATGGATTTCGTAGAGGGGGAACACACCCTTTCACAAAGACATTTTCTATATACAGATCCACTTACCAAGGTGTATGGATGACCCTGGAGGGTCACACACTCAAACACTATGGCATGTGACTTGCACTGTGCCATTATCCAGGGTTCATGTTTTTCAATAGGTTGTTACATGGTTTATAATAATCATGAACAAACCATGAGTTTATTTTTCTCCATCCCAAAACCATAATTTATTTCTAAAAAAATCTTATAAAAGGTAAGGGATAAATATAAAACCAAAAATAAAAGATAAAATACATCAAAGTGAAACCAAATATATGAAAATTCTTCACAACCTTAAAACTTTCCACCCTTGGAATTTCAATACAATGAATGATAAGAGAATAAGTGTGGATAATACTCCTCAACTGATGAAATTATCTCCCAAATCTCATCCTCATCACTACCGTGCTACAAAATAACCCGAACCAATGGTATGAATTTTCCTTAATGGACATTCTAATTTGGATCCAAAACCTATAATGGATACTCGAACTCAAAAAGATCTAATTAGATCTCTAATTTTTCCCAGTTCATCATGTTATATGGATTCTCTTTATTCTTATTAACTTGTGATATGTGGAATAGAACATAGTTAAAATTTAACTAGTTTGGAAAATCTAACTGGTATTCAACATTACAAATTCTCATGGTAATATAAAAACGGACAACATACCTCAATGTTAATTACACATGATTTTTTAGAAAATGGTGTAATAATAGAGGAGTAACCTTTAGAAACACTTGATCTCCCAAAAATAATCCCAGTTCAGTGTTTTTGATCACCACATGTCATATGGTGGCTTGAAACTTTTATCAAAGGATACTATATCATCCAAAAATTATCTAACATGTCCTGCACGAGGTATGATAAAAAAAAGTGGTCTCACCCACTTCTTTCTAGAAAAAGGTGATTGATATAAAAAACTATAAATCACCTCAAAGGGATATAGTAATATTGATAATTGGTTTCTATTATTATATGAAAATCTGACCAATCCCTAATGGTCATCCTATGAGCTTCTAAAATTCAACATGCTTACTCATAGCATGTCTTCCAAAACATAATTTGTCTACATCATATGACCATCCATTCAAGGATGGATGGTTAGGATTAGTTTTACCTTTGACCCAATTTCATTATCAATTATTTCTTGAAACTAAGAGGTAAAGAAGGGGTATCTATTTAAACAATTGATGATAGAACATCATGGAACCTAAATACATCCTAAAAAACAAATGAAAAAACTCATCCACCTTGGTTGAATCACTTATCCAAATGAAATGAGATTATTTGGTTAGATGGTCTATAACCACACATATCTAATTTCTTCCTAGGGGTGTATGAGGAACCCAATGATGATGTTTATGGTGACCTCATCCCACTTCTAGGTAAGAATTAGGAGTATTTGAAGCAAACGAGAAGTCCTTTGTTGCTCATATTTAACGTGATGACTCATATAAATTTTTTATTCAGTGTCATCTATATCACGCCTCATACCTAACCTCTAGAATTTGATAAACTTATCATAAAATATATTAGTGGCCCTAGGATGATCTTATGAATAAGGCTAGCGACTATCCTGCATCAAAACCATTCACAATGAAAATTGTACCATGAAACGACCCTTAAATAAATTCACTCCATAAAATTACAAAAACAATTTACAGGGAACATACCAATCAGTATAAAGCTACATGGAGTGATTTCCTAGATCATAATTAGGATTTTTTTTCTCAAATTAGCAAAAAAAGATAGGGAATCAATTGGAAATTATCCAGGAATGTGCATATTATATGATTCATGGTCTATAGATACATCTTGGAAAAATCACTATCAATGTACTATCATTACTGGACTTTTGTACCATCTGTAAAAACATTTCCGTCCTTATAGAATATTCTACCATGTTCTCTTTACTACGGTATATAAAATATCAATGTAGAACCCATAAAGGTACTCCACACATTGGTGAAGCCTAAAATTCAGATCCATATGGTAGAATATATTAGAAAATATCTTATGATATGAGAATATGGTGGATTTATCCTGAAAATTATTGTGATGCCACATCTTCAAGGAATAAATCACCACTACCAATTCTATGTCAGGGATTTGAAAATTCCTATGTTGTGGTCTGAGATGGTGAGAGGCACAAACCACTACCTGGTCTCCCCACATCAACACAAATCTAGGACCCATCAATGAAGCATCACAATAGAACATTTATCCCTTTTTTTAATGTGGTTGGATAAAAAAATCAATGGTCATATGCTACTAATGCTCCTTAAAATAATCCTGCCATTATGGGATCAAAACAACCCTTACCTATTTCTAAGTAAGTGCTATCATCGGTGAATAAAGATGAGATAAATTCCAAAAAATCACTTATACTACCCTCCCCATCTTAAAAAGCTTGTACTCTAGAAGATATTACTCGGTTTCACCCATGTTACTAGTACTCCAATTTTGTGAGGGTCTACTGAAATCCCCTTTTATGTGATAATATGGCCCAAAATATTAACCTCCAAAATTCAGATTGTATACTAGGAGAGCTTTGAATAAAGATAATGGTTTCAAGGGGTGTCTAGAATGATCCTCATGTTATACTTAGTCTCTTATAAGGTCTTGGAGTAGAAAAGGATATTACCCACAAATGTGATGAAAAAGGAGTCAGGATACATATTGAAAACCTAATTCATAAGTTCCATGAAAACCAATGTAGATGTTTTCAACAAAAATAGAATGGCTCAACACTTGAAGTGGCCATACCTTATTTGGAATTATGTATTGTGAATATATACATATAGAACCGTGAAATGGTGATACTAGGGGTGCATGTCAATCTTGGAGAACTACCTTGTCCCATTGAGATGATCAAATATGTAATAAATCTGATTAATGTTGTATTGTTTCATGATCAAAACCCTATTCAACTTCTAGTATTTAATACAGAACAAGAGAGAACCATAATACTTTTTATCAAACCGAACTCGGGTATACCAATGAGAGATGTTCAGGTGATTGAATCCTTTAGATTCAAAATTTTCCTTATATTTAATTAATTTCATCAACTCAATGGGGGCCATATGTTACAAGGGATGAGATATCAATTGTGTTCTCAGGGAAAAATCAATGTTAAATTTCACATCCTGCTCAAGAGAAAACATTAATAAATCAATTGGAAACTCTTCTTGGAACTCATTTACCATATAATAAAATCTATCAGTGGAACATCTATAAAAATACTAAAACATGTGAAAAAAGTCCTGAAAAACAAGACTTCCCAACTCTGGATGTAGAGGTCCTGCGCGCCCAGATCGAGGATCCCATTCCCCTTGAATGACATAGGTACTCAAATAGGGTTCCATTGAAGAGACCTAATAATGATAAAAATCAACAAGTTCTTTGAAATCCACTATCCAATCCATGTCAAGTATCGTCTCTAAATATCCATTTAGATAAATAAGAAATCTCATTGCATCTAAATCCCTTTTCAGTGTAACGTTACAAGAAATCCATCTAAAACCTGGTTACTTCTTTTTTCCGAGTGGAATAACTAACTTCATGTCATAAGGATCATCATTATTCATAGTTCCCACAATTCCAAAACCCAAGAAGAAATAAAATAATTATAATAACCATTGTGGAAAAAACAACAACAACGAATGATGCAATAAAAATAATACCTAAAACTGTTGTAGGTCCTATATCTAATTCAACAGGTTCCAGAACTATAACATGTATATTATCTTTCATTCTAAAATCCATTGGTTTCTTATTAACTAGTGGATCTGCCTTGAGTTGAATCTACCCAGACAATAAAAATTACCTATACATCCACTGACCAATAACACATTATCCTTGATACATCAGAATGATATGATGGATCTATTTTGGATAAATAACCTTCACATTATATGTCGATAACTAACACTTATAGAACATCTACAAGTGTCCCATGGTCCAAAATATATGGCAAGGTCCAGGTGGAACTAGATAGGCTGATCTTATGTATCCTAAAAATCCACATTGGTAAAATACAACTGAATATTTAGCGGTGGTTGTAGAAGTATGAGGTTGGGAAGGGTGACCAGTGCTTCCACATCCATTCTTATCTGGATGATCTTTCTTCCTCTTCACTTTTTATGAACCTCTACATCCCTTTACCACTGCTAGAAATTATCTTTAAACATTGGACATTCTAGATTAATCAATATTCACAATAAGGTCTTGGTTAGCTACCGTAGAATACATCATCAATTTAAAAAAAAGAAATCGAACCATATTTCCAGTTGCAGTCCGATTTCAAAATTAAAAGAGCTTTTAAACTATCATAAGAAATGACATTGTGTGTGAAATAGACTAATTAAAAAAACCATATTACTACATAGTCTAATACATTTAATGAAGATCTAGAAAATATTAAGGGGCAATTTCTCAAGAAAATAAAGATAAATGAAGATTACCATGATGCCCTTCCAGAACATATTTTTAGGATTCCCTAATGAAAGAACTAAGTCATGCCATAAGTGACTTGGACCTTACAACATGAACAAATAACACTTCACTTTTACCATCATAGAATTATCAAGAAATCCGAAAATCCTATGAATATTTTCAATCCAATACTCAGTTTCCTTGGGGTATATGCTACCTTGTATGGAAGGTTCATTTGTTTTCACAATCTATGATGATTTATCATTTTCTAGATGTAATTTGGTTTCCTTATCATGAAAATTACAAGAGAATACCCCCTAATTCAATGCTCATAAAACATGAACCACGTCTTCCACTATCCACTAATACACTGGTGAGGGGGAAATATCTTCATCCACTTCCCATAGTTGGAAAATAATTACATGGGGAGGCATGATTCTAAATCAATTAAAGAAACCATGGAAACCAAAAATATATCATCTGGATAAATTTTCCACAACAAATAATTATGAAAATTCCCATTAATTAGGATAAAAATATAACAAACATAATACAAAGTAAATCCACTCCACACCATCTTAGTGTCCTAATATAGTTTGTAGAATGTACATCAAACATGAAAGAGGAGTGAAAGGAAATCCAAAACATCCCGTGGAGAGTTATGGCCAGTCAGAATGTGTGTTGTCTAGAAAACCCATTTGTAACTAGGACCCAAATCCTTAACAATATTAAATATGGTCCATCATGACACTCCTAAATAACATAACCCAATAAAGGGTAATATCAGATCAAATAATATTTTTTCACAACGAAGTCTATGATTCCTTATATCCTAATAGTCGACCCAACCCATGGTATGGACTAATGGGAATTCCCGATCCCAATGGGATGGAAAATTGTTCCTCAACACCATGAAATAGCTTTGGGAATGATTTCTTCTTTGAGAATCATCCATTATTTTTTTGAAAAATTATATATCACATGAAAATAAATAAACAAAGTTTATGTATCAAAAGATAACACTAGAAGATTAGTATAAGATTTTTTAATTGACAAAAAACGTAACTACTGAAAATGGGATGGTTACCAACAATACCACATACAATGATGAATCATGTTGGTCAACACCCTCATGATACCACCATCAACAACTGCCGAAAGAGAACCAACTATAGTATAGACCCACCATCTCCACCATAGAAAGTCACGATTTTACCTATTTCAAACAAAACATTGTTGACATACACCAAAAGGTGTTTATAAGGTGTGATCTAATATTCCATGAAGGACACGACAAAAAGGGATTTGATGAAATTTCATTAGATGAAAAATTAACAAAATAGTTTTAATGAAAGGAGATATAAAATTAAAATGAAACATGATTGGAAATTAAATAGGAAAGAAAATATGAAAATAATATAATCATTAATAATATCATATGCACCAAAAATATTTACATAGTAGTAGGATAAGCAGGGCCGAAGGATCCTCACACTATCGGAGGTCTCAACTACAAGATATGATGGTCCTACATGAGCCTAGAATCCTCATCACATGAATGTATTGTTAGTGTAGTTATGTAAATACATATTAAAGAGATAGAGTCATAGCCGTCCCATCTCACATAATGTTCCAGATCTATTCAATGCCCCAATATTCTTAGGAATCCCTAGTTCTCAATTTCATTTCTCATGTCTCAAGAACAACCTCCCACACCATCAAATTTACAACAATTTAAAAACAATTGTAAAATAACTGTTTTCAGTATGAAAACCATTATTAAACCCTTATTCCTAGAAAAACGTTGAAAACATGATTTGAAACACTGAAATAAATTATATATTCCATTTAAAACTAATAAAATAAAATTATAATAATCAGATAATATTAAACCATTATACCTTCCACCATATTCTTTATATGTTCACACAAATAGAAGGAATCCTACAATTGAATAAAGCAGAAACCCAAAAGAAGAAAGAGAAAACCATAACTATTAATATTCATCCCAAAAATAAATATTTAACCTAGCCTAGGTCAAAACCAATTATTTAGAAAGAGACCCCAAGAGAGAAAGAAAAATATACCCATAAAAATGAATAAAATAGAAGAGGAGACTCTTAAATGAATTTTCCTTGAATATTATAAGACAAATAACTTGAAATAATGTATCCTAAGGTAGGGGAGGAAGGGAGGGATTAATGAATAGGGATCGACGGTTTAATGGATCGATTTAGATGAAATTCCAACTAAATGTTTAGAGGAAAAAACATTATAAATTTAACATTTTTAATGTTCTAGAAGGCCACATGGATAGGTTTCATATTATCCCAAAACATATTCCTATCATGAGGAACATATGTCCCAGGGGAAAAGAAGTTGAACAGTTTTCCTAAAGGGGTGCAAGACGATGTGACTTAGATAGATCCACTATCCAAGGAACACTTTTATCCCTAGATGGTTATACACTCATGTTATAGGGTGTGCCACCTAGATAATCCCACTATCTAGGGATCATGTCTTCCACTAGGATAGTACATGATTTATACTAATAACCGGCCACCTCTATACCTCCTTCTGTTTGAAAAAAAGTAGACATTTTTCTCAAAAACTCCAAAAAATTCCAATGTATAAAAAAATAACAATAATAAAAGATAAAATACCATAAAAGTAAACCGAATATTTGAAAGGAACATCCCTGAAACCCATATAAGACCAAACCATTAGTAAACCTAATCTAGATACCTAATCAATATTGTATTAAACCACCAAATGACATTAATTTAACGACCTAATCACTAGATACAAGTGACTATAAATGGGATTTATTAAATAATACTCAGATATTCTTTACCCCATTTTATTAAATAACTAAAATAAAATAAAACTAATATAAATCAAAACTTACTGGATGTTATGTAATAAAACTTATTGTCTCAACCAATGGTTGATAGTAAAATTATGTCCCTTACACTAATGGATAAACTCCAAATTCATTCTCCAATATCATGTTCCAATATTGAATATAACATTTCTCATACTTAAATTAACCATAGAGATTTAAAATAAACCATCTATTAAAATAATAATGTATTAAGGTACATAAAAATAGACAATGAAATAATATGTCCAATTGTTTACACATATAGGTTAAGAGAACAAAACTCTATTAAGGTAATCACCATGGTTATAAAATATGTTGAATACACTATAATATCTATATTAGATTAATGAAATCATGTATTTTTGTGTGTTTTTGTGTGTGTAATCATATATTTAAAAACATTTATCAATAAAAAAACATATATAAATAATAAATGAAGTACATAAAAAATAAATATCCCAAATAATTTTTCAATTTTTCTTACCTGGCATCCTAAAATTACATACATACATCAATAATTTCACTCTAGATCAATGAATACCCAGCTGTTGAAGTAATGATACCTATCAATGATAATACAATACTCACACACAAACTTATATATATACATATATTTTTATACATTTAAGTTTTTTTTATAATTTATTGGTCTTATTGACCAGTATGTCCCATCACTATTTGGTGAAGGGGTATACTAGATCTGTGACATTAAGACCCCATCCAAAAAATTATTCCCTGTATAAAATTAACCTAATAATGAATCATATGACCAAAAGATACCCCCTTTAACATACTCGTAATCTATAAAATAAATATCCATTTTCAAGTAAACATTACTATCTATATTCCTTTATATTATTAATATAATGAAATAAAAACATATCAAACATATCAAATTTGAAGAGGTTAAAAAATAAAAAATTATATAATAAAGAATATAATATATAATACCCCAAAATACATATATGTTTTAATATATTATATTTTAGTATAAATTTTTTTCAAAATTTAATGTTACTCATAATTGTAAAATAAATAAAAAGTAACTAGTTCATATTAAATTAGAGAATCCAAAAGTTCATACAAAAACCATGAAAACATATCAGATGTTATGAAATGAAATTTTATTCTACACAATATATGCGTGAGTTTTACAATATCTACACATTTAAGTAAACAATTTAGATGTTTTAAATAGAATCCAAGGCAATAATAACACCTTATAAAATATTATTAAATAGAATTTTCAAGAGAAATAATTTTTTCAAATTAGAAACATTGTTAATAGAATCAATTATTTTTATATATCCAATAATTATTTTTAAAATTCATTCACCATTATATTACAAAAGAGATAATGTAAACTATTAAATATCGTTAATCACAGATCATTGGAAGACAAATCATACCAGGTATTGTATAAATTAATGACCTCCATGATTAAATGTGATTAGGGGAATAATATGGAATACATTTAAAAACATTTGGTCACACTATAAATGTTTCTATGTTTTTTATAGACTACATATATAATTTTAACTTTCATTATATGTATATAATGGTTAAAGAAAGAATTATTAATTATTAATAAGGATATATAATCTCTTCACAAAGCATAAATAATGATAAAAAGAAAGAAGAATTTTAATACTTGTATTAAAATATGTGCCACTTTTCTATTAAAAAATAAAACCATGTAATGTTTTTAATATAAGAAAAATACTTCTTAATCATTTGTTCAAGATAATAACCCTGATTTTTTTTATTGTGGAATATGTTTAATAATTATTATTTATTACTGATTGGTTAAATTATAATAATTTGGTTTGCTAAAACATTTATGTTTTAACATATGGAATATAAGATCATGAATTTAAAAAATTAATAATATATTAAAAATATAAACATATTAGAGATAATATCAATATAAAAATGTTTAAAATAATACTTAATTCACATGTTAATATTTATATGTTGTTCACAAAACAACTAAATAAGAAATTAAAATAAAAAGGTTATAATTTTATAATTTTTTCGAAACAAAACCAAAATTTTCCAAATTATAATTATTTAAATAAGTTATTATGATATTTAATTAATACCATTAATATAGAAATTATTTGGTATATTGAATATAATTTTTTAATTTTAAATAATATAGTGGTATAAAAATATAAAGAATTTGTTATGGAATTCCATTTGAGTATGAAAGAATTACTAAGATAATATCCTTGATGATTCATTCAACATTGTCCAACAAAAAGATAACATCCCATGAAATCAAATCCAAAAAATTTATACTCAATCACCCATGAAACTAAAATATTCATAAATAAAAAATTAATTATGACATAGCTATCATCTATGTCTATTTATAAAATAATCACGCTAACAATAAATTTTTAGAAATCCCAAAATAATCCAAAACAAAAAATTAATTAATAATGATATGAAGTCATGAAAACCATAATAAAATAACTATATAAATAACCACTATAAGAACCGTGAAGAATATCCAAGAAAATAATTATGCGGGTATTAATTAATCAAAATAATAAAGAGATAAGGAGGAAGAATTTATTTTGCAATCAATTTTTTGATATAATAAATCAGAAGACCCATACAATTGAAGGAATGGAGTAGAAAAGTGGATGATGGGAGAATAAGAGAGTGATGAGGTATTTCTTTAAATATTTCATTTAAAAAACAAAAAAACACTAAATATCATGGAGATAGTGGAGGAGGAAAGTGATACGGAATGATACCAGAGATGAGTGATCAAATATATAAGAAGAAATGAATTGAAATTATAGAAATGGTGAATTTCGGAAAACGTTGGATGAGGAATAATAAATTATGCTAAAAAATTCATAAGCTATTGAGTTTTGGGAAATGTATTTCGGTTTCAAGGTGGAACTCCTAGACCACTAGGGCCTCTATAAAATACACCAAGTACAAGGTTTCACCTGAATCTAAACACATTATATGAAAAATATCCTCTGGAATATTCATTTTCAAAAAACCTCTGTGTATCCTGGAGAAATACCCAAAAAATATTATATCACTAATAATTAAACTCTAAAATTAAGATTTATATCCTTGAACAATGAAACCCACATCATCAAAAAAATCAATGAAGCATACAACGAAACAATCAATTAATATTAATTAAGAGATCAATTGAATTTTAATCAATCTAACTTGTACATGTGCCGTTTTGACCTCCCACCAAATGACTTATCATCCTTGAGATGTCTAGATAGAATATCACACTAAAACTAAGACTCATATTAATTAAATAAATCCAACTAATCCACTATTCTAAATCAAAAAACCATAACCTTATCCCTATGCATGAAAAAATAAATAAATAAAAACAAAAATAATACTTAATATTCATAACTACCATAACCTACACATATAATCTAATATAATATAATTCTAGAGAGAAACACACACTAATTCGAAGACTCATATTAATTCAACAAATCCAACGAATCTATTATGTTAAATCAAAAAAACCATAAACATTTCCCCCATGCATGAACAAAGAAATAAATAAAAACAAACATATCACTTCTTATTTATAACATCTGTAACCTTCCTGAATAATCAAATATAATATAATTATAATATAAATAAATATCACTCTAAATCATCACACTATTACCCATCATGAATCCACTAAATGAATCTTAAAACCAAAGAAATATCATAACTAATTTATGATATCAAAACCATGTATATACCATCACATATAACATAATGTAAATATTGCCATCTTGACAATGAAGAGCTAAAGTACAACCAATCATATGAATTGATCTAGGTATGTATATCATTACTCACTACTAATGTTAGTTTACCAAAAGCACTTATTTATAAAAAAATCCTATGATTCAATTCAAACTCCCATTGAAATATCTATCTTACCAAAAAATAATATTTTAGAAAATGTTAGGCATCACAAATCCATTAGTGGAAGAAATTTAGTTTTATTTAAGATTAAACTTCATCTTTTATGTAAGCACTTTATAAAGATATTTTTTCCCTTATATTTATTTTTAAAAGATCAACGAAAATAATATTATTATCCAACAATACATAAAAATATTTTTACATGGAAATTTTATAAATAAGATTAAATAAACAATAAAACCCAAAAATGTAATAAATGTTAGGTATTAAAGAGAGGCATGATTATATCAATTATAATTACATGAATGTACATAATATATCATGGACGTTATAAAATATGCTCAAACCAAAACTAACCACTAAATTTGAATAAATATGACATAAATTAAATAGAAGCTTGTTGTTTAAAAAATAATGTTATTATGTCAATTATTTAAATAGAAATAGGAATCACATATAATAATAATCATTATATAATGAAGTAAAAATATAAATATTTTAAAATGAAACATATACAATCATCATTGTGATTACCTTAATTAATTGTTTCACCTTTTCTAATGTAAACATGAAACCATGATATAATTTATTAGTTGGTTATATTTTTTTAATGGTTCACCTAGATCCAACTATATATCACAAGTATTGATATAACATTAACAGATAGATACCGATTACAATAATAGTATATTAGGATCCTATTAGAGACCAATGATACTATATAAATTCTTATTATCCTTCATTTTATATACCCAACTAATACTTGTACTACATCATTAGTGGCTATATAGAAACTCATAAATCACTTTTAAGTCAATATATGTATAAAAAAAGGACCATAAAGAATTTTTATATATTGCTTATGAAGTCCTAACTATTATAGACCCCATATAGTCTCAAACCAAAACAACTTAACTACATTAATTAAGAAATTAAATATTTTACCCTCCATCATTTAATTGTGAAATTTCTTTTTCATGGATAAAAGAATAATGACAGGAAACTCTACAACACAACCATAGGTGAACATATAAATCATTAGATGTTAGTGACTAAAATCATTGTTTAAGAAATAGTAGTAGGATATTGTTTTCACCATTTTATTATTAACCAAATTAAATTAAAATTGATGTGATACAAAATACAATGAATTCCATATAATAAAATCACATTACTAAGAACATGTTCAATAATTAACTTTTTTCACTGGAACCCATAGAAAAATTATAAATATGATCTATAGTATATAGTTAGAGTACCATGTGGTATAAAAAACCTACTAACAACGACCATGCGAAGTGAAATAATCAATCAATACATCTACCAATACTTTAATATACATACAAAATATTCCCTGAAGCTGAATATCTATTAGAGTGAAAATTATGGTTTTTAGAATATAATACATAATAAAAAACACCCAATTTTCTAATATACTATCAATACACAAAGTTTCTTGATTTAGAGTAATCATTATAAATATATATAGATCTCTATGTGTGTCAGTTTCTGTTTGGGTATAAAAATGGATTCTTAAATGGTAATTAACCAAATCATACCTCTATAAAATTACAAAGAAAATGAAAAATTAGAATAAATATATATTGAGACACCATATACCAAGAGAATCCATATTTTACATACCTACATTGAGATTAACAATAATAATATGAGATAAAATTAAATGATAAACCATGATAACCATCCTAGAAAATAAACTAAAAACATGTATAATTATATAGTTATATATATATATATATATAATTCGTGTTTCACAATGTAATAGTCCATAAAACCTATATTGGAGGATGGTGATTTTTTATAAAAGATTCATAGAAATCATATTGATCATCTCGTGAAGCTTAGGTGATAGTGTATACTAGTGGTAGGTTATTATTAGTCATTCCCATTATTTATAATATAGACAAGATAAAACAATTTTGGATTTGTACAAAAACAAGATACCCATTCTAATATAATCATAATATATCAATCTAGTATCCGTTCATAAGGAATAATTACTATCTATATAAATCAGTATGTTTTATAAAATTATATAACAATATATATTTTGATTAAATGAAACAATCATAGAGAAATAACATATTCCACCAAAATGAGTCCATTGATCAATACAATAATATATATATATATATATATATATTCCTTCTTAGGTTATATTATTTATTTTACCAAAACAAAATATTTTATTTTTAATAATAGTCACAACATAATGAATGGGTAACATATGAATTAGAATTTTTGAAATCCAAATAGGTATAAAATTATCATTTCAGAGATGTCGTAGGTTATGCAATGAAATTATTTTAATAAAAATATAGGTTCTTGTAATACCATGTATAAATCAGGAAGTAATAATAAATTTACGGTTCACCTATGTCTATCTAAAAAAGGATCTAACTATAGATTGAATAATAACTAACAAACACTAGTAAAATATTATATAAGATATAAAGAATGGTATAACTCAAAAATAAATAAATACTATAATTCACCTAAATAAAAAAAATATTAGTCTTATGTGTTTTTATTTGAACACTTGTTTAATATCAATGTTCATTTCAAAAATAATACTTCATATTAAACTTATATTTATTTTAACTGATGTATTTAATTAAAATAAATAGTTTTCATAAATTAGATACCTTGAAATAAAAATTTTGAAAAAAAAATGTTTAACCTCATTTTCTATCAATTGTATTTTCTTGAAACCAATTTACAATTTTTATTTTTTACATAAAATAAATGATATGATTGATACATTTTCAAAAGGTAACAAGTAATAGACTCAATAATTTTTTAGTCATAGTATCCACTCCTCTAAATAAAATTAATTTTAAATATGTAACAAATAATCATATTCCTCTTAAAATAACATAGACTTTACAATATGATGGTTTCAAAATCATTAATCTATTTAATCATGGTTCATCATCATATTACTGGTTTAGTTAATATTGAAGATAATGATATCCTTAGTTAAAAGAGATAATATTGACAAGGGATATATATTTATGTCAGTGTTTTCTTATACCCATATTTTTCATATTATTCCAAAAAATAAGATAATTCCCACACACATTGTATGTTTATACAGGTTTGAGAATGATTTATTAATTTTAGGTAAAAATATATAATTACCAATAAAATTAATCTATAAAAAAGGAATGAAAATTATACACCTATTTAGATCCATAGGTGTCCCTTTACTAAAAAAATGAGTTTTCTAAAGGTTTCCATGCCCTAAAAATACATTTAGTACCATGTTATTTGATAACCACTTCACTTATTTCTTTTTGAAAATAATAACATAATATATTATTCATTAATAATTGATTAAATAATTATTATGCAATTTACTCTAAAATTTATGATATATCAGTGTGGAAGGAATGGAATTAATTTTAAATATAAATCATGTTTATAAAGGATAAATAATAGTAAATAAAACATTAATAGATTTTTTTTCAAGAAAAACATAATTAAAATTTAATGATTTATAAATTATTTGTAAACCATTTAAAAAAATTTTAATTTATTTTTTTTATTTTTAATTAATTTTATGTTTAATATAATGTGTATATAGAGAAGATATTTAAATATAATATAAATATTGTTACAAAAAAATTTAATCCATAACATTAGAGGATTATAATAATTTTTGTTTTTAATATTAAATAATATTATGATTTAAGGATACAATGTATGTCCTAAGGAATTTCATATGACTCAGAACCACTTACCATTAGAATATCTGCAATAGTGCTTCCTTATTTTAGAGTGGAAACAAATCGACCCATAAAATCATATCTATAACTAATTTTAATCAATTATACTTGAAGCCAAAGCATCCATGTGGGAAACACAACGAAATCCTAGATAATACCAATGTAGAATACCCCATTAACCAATCTAACCATCAATCTATTGAATCTAAAAATTAGATTAGATCCTGAAAAACTAACTTATTTCCCCATATATCTAAAACACAAATAAAATCAAAGCATGAATAATGAATTTGAAATTTTGATTAATAACCAAAAAAATTATTACCCAGGGTTTTTATCTATGTAAAGGAAGATAAAATAAATTGAAATTGATTTCACAATGAGTATGGATCCTAGATGATCCATATAAAACATTGCAGATTCTATCATAAAATTAGTGGAGGCACCCAATTTATACCACTTATAAATAAATTGTGCCTAATAAACCAATCGAAAAAACCCTAGAACATGATATTAAATAACAAATAGTTAAATTACACCTCTTTATGATTCACTTCTTATATCTCAATTGCCGTTGATCCAAATTACCTAAATTCATGAACACACATATAGTTTTATGTTACAACTGATATTATCTATGAAATATGATACCATTTTATAGTGGCCTTACCTATATACCATAATGGTGAAATCATATGAAAATTTAAATCCTTAGGTGTTCCTACCAATCACCAGAGGCTGAAGACTAGAACGGGGTTGAAGAATCAGTCATGGGGGATTGTTTACCCATTTTTACAGATTAATTATATTAAAACAAAAATAAAAAAATTCAATGGAAAATTATTTCCATATAAATAAAATTTACAAATCCGATAATGTTTAAAACTATAATTTACTCTGATATTATAATGGATAATCAAAAATTAGTAAAGAGTCATGATGTTCAACACCAAATGGAGCATGACCTTCCTGAACATCAAACTTTTATAGTTAAAATAAATCATCAATACATATTATTGAAGCATAAATAATTATTAAATAGATCATGGAACTGCATGTCCACAAAAAATTACTCATTATTAAACAAACTTTGTTCCAATACACAAAAAAATAAATAGGTATTTTCATTATATTATTATACTCTGTCATACACACACACACACAAATAAGTATAAAAAAATGTATTTGGAAATTGGATTAATTATATAAATAAAATAAAATATAACCAACCATTTAAAAAATAATTATAAACTAAAAATGATACCCCCTATACCTAGAGGTTCAATATGTGATTCACATAATTCTATCCCATATTTTGTGATCTATAATGATTCAGTCATTGATATCTTGATTCCCATTCTATATAATCCACTACATGATTGTAAATTATGAACACCATATACAAATGAATATGAATTTTAAAAACGTGGGGTCATAGTGATTAAGCCTAGGGGAAAGAAAATGATGATTAGGAAAGGAATGTAAAACATATAATCAATCAATCTAATGATGGGGGAATGGGTATACTAGATTTAGGTTGTTGCTTCCTTATAACATTAATTATTCCTAAAATAAACTACCCCAAATTATAATTCAAATTAAAACAAGATACCCATTATAACTTACTAAATTTATATTAAAATAGTTTCCATAACCAAGGAAAAATTAATATCAACATAAATTATTAATCATAACATAATTAAGTAACAACACATCCAATATGTCAAAGCAGCATTCATGAACACACTACTAGAATAATGGCCCACATCCATAGTCATGGATCATAGTTGTAGGATCTGTTAATGTGGTCATAACTTATGATAATGAGAAAAACACCCAGGGATACTACTTTAGTATTAGTATCCAGAGAGAATACTTTTGTGGAAAACACCTATGTTTTTCTCTAGTATGGAATTTTCTAGTAACATCATCAAATATATTTCCTCTGTTGATATATTGTTGACCTCATATTTATATAGAAATCACCATATGAAATGTTATTGTAAATACTTCTTGATTATTGGAATTCCTAAAATTAACCCAAGATATGTTTTTATGGATATATTAGGTGTTTATATCCATGGTCAATGGGTGATTCCATAGTTATTTAAAATAAATTAAAATAGGAAATTTTTAACCTGTGACCTCACTCATTCCCTTGTGATTTTTTTTTCAATTATGTACATCATTGGTATTGAAAAGATTTATATCAGTGTGTTGAAATATATTTTTATGAATTATTAACTATATAATATTACAATTATTAAATATTAATAGAGATTATATTTAGGTATATAAATGGTTATACCTCTATAGTCATTTTTTCTCATTGAATTGGGTCATGCCTCCAATGTCTATCATAATCGAGAATATAGCGTGTGGAAGTAAACGATCCACCTAGATGATGAAACTCCATAGGAAGTGTGTAGTTATATCTAAATGATGTACATACATGGATGATAACACATGGAAAAAGACATTACATAAAGAATTAATACACATATAAGTAGTGGAACCGTAGTGGTTATGATACCATATAAGATATTTATGGAAATGAGATATCGTACTATTCTGAAATTTTTATCTTATTCACATACTATAATAAAATTTCATTCCCACACACTTCCATGATAATAACATGTATTTAAAACATATAAAATAACATTCCATATGGTCTATATAAAATTCCTACGCTTGAATATTATATGGGTAGGATGACTATTAATGTTTTTGACTGATAGAAACATGCATACATAACACATAGATATATAACACATACATCAATAAACATATTTATTTTAGTTATATAATCGTGGACCTTGGTTTCTTGTTATTATAGAATCAAAATGATTCAATTATAATGGTTATAATTGCTATAAAAATGATAAATATGCTTTCATATTTTATATAATTAACGATTGAAATAAAAAATTATTAAAAGTTAATCTTAATAAAAATGTATATCATAATTAAAATATGAATATGATATTATGGAATTTAGATAGGTATAAAAAAATCCATTGTATCATGTAATGGATTATAAAATGAAATTCTATTCAAATCATTCTTGAGGAAAGATATATTAGCTTTATGTTATGATGTAAAAAACATTTTGGGGTTGAATTAGTGTAGATAAATAATTATATAAATCTATCACAACTAATTAATACTTTTCACCATTAAAATATAAAGAAGGTATCATATATGCCATCATTTTTAACAAATAAATATGTATAGTAAAACTTATGATGAATAAAACAATTTACAATTGTTTAATTTGAAATATTAGTTTAAAAGTTGATATTGATTTTTTTCAAAATTAGACATCATTATTTAAAAATACTTTCTGGAAAAAATTAATTTATATAAAATATAAATTTTCCAAAAATTATTTTCCATAAAATGGAATCATTATAAAATAAATATTGAAAAAATTTCTAAAGTGAATGTTGTTTGATGAGATCAATTTAGAATTTAGGGGTATTGTATAACATATAAATAAATTTATAAAACCATATTAAAATGGAATACATAAATATTTTAAGATATATTAGTTTTTACTTGATAAAAATTGTTAGATATTGTACCCTAGAAACATGGCACTATATATTTTTGATTGCCAAAATATTTTAAGATCATAATGTTAATAAATATTTTATCATATAATAATTATCATACTATGTAAAATTATTCAAATAATTTCCTAAAATAAATTTTCACATAGGAAGGTCATAGTTGTTCCCCAGTATAATGTGAGTACTGATGTACTGCAGGAATATTATTAAATATATGGTGTGCGGTTAGATGAATTCGATCTGATAGTATGTACACAATGTTTGGATATAATATCTTACCAACTTATAAAACATCAAAAAAATATTACCCTAAGAGTCACAAATGATAATATATATGGGAAATAATTTTTAGAATAGACCCACTAATAGAATTTACTCATGTTCACATGTTATTGGATATTCCTATTTATGGAATCTTCTAATAATACTCAGACTCATTATTATTTTAATGAATTTCATGAGTCAAATACATTGTTGAAATAAAAAAACTGTGAAGTCATTTTACTTGTGGAAATGTATGATAAGTTGGTTGTGAAATAAATGGTATATAATTAATGAATAAATCAAGAAATAATTTTTCTATAATGTTTTAATGGAAGTTTATATCTTATCCCTCAGATTAAAATGAAACAAAATGATAAAATCCATTTCATTGGTGTTATATCACCATTCACATTTCTTGTTTTCAAAGAACAATATATCAATCTCATAGTTTGATTCCACGTTTAGAAATAAATAATTATTAGATTTTTATAAAAAGGTATTAAGTTACACTGTGAGATGTCATAGGAAGGTTTCATCATTACAACATTAACATAATTAACTATAGTTTTCTTAACATGTCGCTTGAAACTAATTTTTTATTTAAGGGATGTCCTACTAATTCCACTATGAAAAATTCCTTCAGGGTCGCATGGTAGGTAAATTATTGATCCACTACTAATTTTTTTTGAATATAATATTAAAATAAATATTTTTCCTTATAATGATAAATAATTAATAGTTAGGTTAATGTTGATCTCATAGATTCAATAATCATTTATACCAGTTTGGAATATTTATTTGAGATTAATATTAAATAAATATTATTTTATAGATTATAGAAGTTAAAATTTATTTAACACTTTATGATTTTCTAGGTAGATTTTTATTAAATTCTATGAATATAAAATTTTTATTCACTGTTTAGTTATTTTAATAATTATTTATTTAAATAATTAAATATATAAAATATGTTTATATATTAATTACATATTTATTATTCATGGTTCTATAAATATTAAGATATATTCATAGTTTGAGTTAATGTCCAAAATATAAATGATATATTCTATTTAATATCATTTATATAACTGCTTATTTATTAAATGATATGATTCATGAGTTACAACACATCTTAAATAAAATATTTTTATAAGTAATATTATTCTATGTGGCATAGAGTTAAAATAATGAAATTAATTTGGGGCATTGTGAATTATCAAATAATAGTAAACAATTTATATTAAACCAACATATGTCATATATATAAACAATACCTAGTATGGTGATATAGTGTTTTATAATGGATTGTCCTTATAGAATTATCTCAATAACATAGAAAATTTCAGTTTGTCTTAAAAGATCTTGAATGTGGATCATCCAACCATATTTGATGATTGAGAGAATAATAGATGAATCCTTCAGTATTTAGGGGATTTTTAGTGAAATTAACTATGAATATTTAATGTTGATTAGTACACCTGAGATAGAAGAAAAAGACTCATCCATGATGTTCAAAGGTTTATAGAGCACGTGTGAAAACGTTTTTATGGATTCTACTACAGATCCGTCGAGATGATGATGCTATAACAATATGGTTTACTAAATTCATGTGTCAATAAATAAATCCAACAAGAAGAAATTATTTTCTATAATTGTATTAAAAATCATATGGGAATGTATCCCCTCTTGAATCTTCCATGTAAACATTCTTTTTTGTTTTGAGTTTTTATTAAATGAAATAGAAATACAATTTTGTTGAGAACGAACCCAATGCCTCCTTCTTTACACTCTGAAACCATTGAGTTGTATAATAATGGAAATATATTTATTGAAATATATTTATTAATTCATGAATAATTTCATTATTTATTTTTTATTTTTCATTTATAGTTTTTAATTAATTAAGAAAATGTCTAAATTAAATGTTTTTTTCACATTCATATGGTCAAGAACGATCCTTGAAAAAATAAAGAAAAATCCCATACTTCATATTACAATACACTAGATTGTGATAAAGAGACATAGTTATATGGTGTGTAACTTAAAAGTACAAGTCATGTAGTATAGTCAAGAAGAACAAGAACCATCATGGTATTTGTGATACAACCAAAGTGTGTAGTTACACTGTTTGTGTTTTTACATGATTCATATTATATTCCAATTGGCACATAGTTTTATGAGTTTACATGATGTGTATCGACTATACATGTGTCGTAGTATTATGTAGTTCTCCCATTAAAAGTTTATGAAATGATGTTGTAAATGAAAAAATATGGTGATTTATTATGTACTATAAAAATACACACCAAAAAATGATTGTAAAATGAGAAACCTAATCCAAATGTAATAATAGATCTTATTGTAGGTGTACAGAAAATATAACCCATTTAATCTTATAAATAAGACATTAGGATTCTTTAGGTGTATCATATGAGATTTTCAATATATGAAGTATACACCCTTTAGCTATTGTACATATTGTGTAAATAATGTTAACATATTCAAGTTATGTGTATTGATAATCATGTCATGTGGGTCCACAAAAAGTGGAATAATGCGATTAAGAAAATAATAAAGTACATTTTTTATAGTTATGTATACACATAATGTGATACAGTTTCATCATACGAAATACATATAGAGTAATACTATCCAGTGGTTTGGAATATTAAAGCAATAATTAATAAATTTCCATGTTATCGGTACTTGAAATCATTTATTGTTGTTTTATATTCATTATACATTACAGAAATTTTCAAAAGTATATTCCATATATATTAATGGAATTTTATGTGGTTATAATTTCCATGATTACTACACATATTCATCCAAAGTATTTCAAGCCGTATAATATATTAATAATAAATATATAGAACCATTCTATGAGATTACATTATATAGGACCTGAACTATATACTATGTATAATACATGATGTGTCATGAAATATTACACATCATGGTAATAGATTCAAAAAGTAAAATTACATGTTTCCATTAGTAAATTACATATATTATGTTTCAGAAATATTTTTTGAATAACTATAATGGTAGATGTCATGTCCTTTGTCTGTACACACTCTATTCTTATTGATTTTAAATAAAATTAATTATGTTAATTTATTAAAAACTACTTAGGATGAGAATCTAATGATGTGCATGGATTAAAAAATATTATAAAATAAATATTTAATTAAAAATATTAGAAATTATTAATTTACAAGCTTTATTATTAATAATGAATGAATTTTAGTGAATGAGAAATGGTATTAAATGTGTATTCATCATATGTGTGGACGATCATGATATTGATTCACCAGTGCTTGTGATAGATAAATATTTAATTGGTTATTTATTGCACATGTTATATTGCGAGATAATAGTTTTATTAAGTAAAATACAATGATATGTGGATCAATCCTCCCTAAATTGTTATGTAAGGGATTTTATTCCCAAAAATTATTTTATGTTACACATACCCCTATTTTCTGACACCATTGAGTGAGAATATACATGGAAGGAAGGATATCTACATTGAGGGAAAAATTTAAAACCAGACATTAAGTGAAACCATCCAAGGAGATACAATGGTTGAATGGAGGAATGCTTCATTTTGATCAATGTATGGCTCAATTATTTTTTTCCATAGGGTCAAGGGTTAATATATCAAGCACTAAATAAACTCAACCATACTAAAATATCAAGATAATTATATATATATATATATTTATTATATCTTTTGTGTGGGTTTTTTTATATATGGATTAATGTTCATTTAATCATTAAATATTATCACAAAAAGATAATGAAATAACAATATTGATCAGATTGAATGAAATAAAAGGATTTTTCTTAATTTTTTTTGAATTCTTGGTTATTTAATTATTTAAAATTCTTATAATATTAATAGTATTTTTAAAATAAAAAATTTAATAAATTTAAACATGAGGTAAAAAAATCCCTCGAAAACATGTTAACTCAGTAAAACAATCCTTCACTTGATTTAAAATTCCACCAAATATCTATAGTGTTTATCTGTCCCTTGAAAGGATACAGGCTTTTATTAGGGATTTATAATGACTGTTATTTTTATAAATTAACTTTTTTGTATCAAGGTTTGACTGAATTTGAATTTCAGAGTTTCACTAAATGGAAAGTGTTCCTGAAATTTGGGTCTATGATTTTAGAATGGGGAGTTCACTCATCAGATAAAGGATATGAATGTTAATATAGTAGGTTAGATCCCATGTGAAATTTACATTGAGTAATTTACACTAATACAACATATTTGATCTGATATTGTAAATATTAATATTTTATCATTGAATTTTCAGGAAATAATACATTTTGTATCTAATGAAGAGGGACATTATAATTTTATTACATAGAGGGATATTAATAATTCTAATTTATTACTTCACATCCAGTAAAAAAGATAGATAATGAATAATATAATTAAATTATTATAGAAAATTGTAAATCAAACCACGAGAAAATTGTTATCATTTCTTGGGAAAGAACATATAAAATATCGGAAAATTGTGGTCATTACAAGAATTTTGGATTTCCCTCATCGTTTTTTAAAAACTAGTATAATTGTTTATACATTTCACAACTCTTTTAGAATTTTAAATATATATTGGAATCCACTATTACTAGTTAGAAACATTAATGTACAATTAATGTTGAAATGGATTCTTATAAAATATATAAAGGATGATTCGAATTTTCCTTACACCATCCTATTAGTAATGTCTAGAGATCTAATGGTATAATGTACAGTTTTGATGCATACACCATGAAAACTCAAATATTATAACATGATAAGGAGAAATTGAGTCATAAGATAAATGAAAATATATCTATATTATATCAATTAAAATCCAAAGAGGGATACATAGCTAGTGTTTTTTACTTTAAAATTTTAAATTTCATTTGTCACATAGAAAAGTTAATTTTTTATAATAATAAATTATACATTAATATCATATTATCATCATTACCACCAAGGTTCACAATAATATTTTACAATTAGAGAATGAATTTTATGGAAAACCCATTTAGTAATCTTATGAAAATGATTTCCCTTGAAGATATGGATTATTCGGTTCATGGTTCATCAACTATTATATTTAACTTAATAAAAGAAGAATTTTAGAAGACCAATATCAATCCACATTATAGGGTTGACTAATATAATATATTAAAGATAAATAAGGTTCAAAGGTATCTTAACGAATATGTTGGTATAAAATTCTCATATGGTAAGGCTGCTCAATATATTGGATCTTCAATAAACTAATGGAAAATAAAATAATATCATTAAAATTAAATATATTCATAAATACATTTTTTTAATTCTATCCAAATTATTTGGTGTTTAATAAAATATTTACTAAACAAATATGTATTAAAAAATCAGAAAATTTATAATATGTATGGTTTTTTAAGAATAAAAAATTGTGTTATTCATGGATCCAAAAATTGAATTACATGACTTTGCGATTTAATAATTGATTTATTCTAGTAATACTATTTTTTATGTATTAGGAAAACATTTCTCTACATTCCTTGTTTTAAAAAAATTAGAAATTATTTCATATTTGAAATGATTATTTTTATAGCCTTTCATACTATTCTAATATTTTAGTAATTATAGAACCACTAATATCCAACCAAAAAATAACGATGAGAATAATATATAACATAAGTACATGTTTAAGGGAATATATTCATTATCATGTAAAATATATATTCTTGGCTTATTTATAACTATAAGAGTATTTATTAATTTTTAATCTAAAAAAAGGTGAATTAAAAAACATATATATATTTTTTTAAATAAAATAAACATTCCTGAACCAACGTATAACATAATACTTCTATAGAAACTTTTGCATGACCGCAATGACTATTAATAAGTATTATTTTTTGGTAAATTATTATAGATTATAATATCCATTTTAAATTTTTAATAATTCACTATAATGTAATAAATTCACTTACTAATGGATAAAATATCATCAGAGTGAGACAATCATAGAATATATTATCTCGAAATTCATTAATCATTTCTATACAGTGATGGTATTTATTGAATCATACTACCATGTACATATATAATTATTAATGGTAGAAAAATTAGTATTGATGGGGATACTTATATGTGTTTCAAGTATTCTATAATTTCATTCAATAAATATTTCATAAATAACTATGAAATAACTATCATTTTTCCAATAAAATTGAATAATGGATATCATATATGTTATGATATAATTATATCTTATTGTCTAAAATATTTAAAATTTTTATGAGAAGTATTTGTTTAAATCCGGTTTCATCTATAAATTAACAAAAAAACACTCACTATATCCCAGTAAGTTATCAAATAGCTAGGGAGAATACAATTATCCCTATCATAGAAATTTATTTATTAAAACTGACCATATTTATATTAAATAGAGGGAAATATCATTCTACATTGTGCATGATGATGCACATTAATGAATTATAGGGTCCAGATACACCAGAGTTACAATTATATAATCAAAATCTATTATGGTTATTGGGAAGAGTTTTTTCAAATAAACAGACCATGTTGGAAATTTTAATCCAATGGGGTGGTCATAAATTCACTACCATGAGATTTATTATTATTTATATGAACAGTGAATAAAAAAATTAGTAAATGAAAATAATAAATGATTAAAAACTTTATATGTCTTCAGATATGTGATTTAATGTACTAAAATAGAATTCTATATTCACTTATTTTCATTAGATTAAGTAATGCAATGGGTGTGAATTCAAGAGACACTAAATATGGATAATATAAATCA
Source organism: Viscum album (assembly GCA_963277665.1). Taxonomy (NCBI): domain Eukaryota; kingdom Viridiplantae; phylum Streptophyta; class Magnoliopsida; order Santalales; family Viscaceae; genus Viscum; species Viscum album. Next base: position 539,252,592 of record OY728121.1, read on the forward strand.
GGGATAACAAGGTTCAATTAGTTTCTCAGGGTTTCATGAAATTACTATATATTTCCTATAACGAAACCATTATAGTAACTGTTATAATATAACCAAATATAAATCAATATGTTATTTCTAAATTTTATGATCACTATTTTCAATATTTATTTTAAAGGCCACATTTATTGAAGGAAACCCTATAGAGGGTTTCTATATACCACAACCAAAGGTTTTGGTGAAACCATTAATTGAAAATAATACATGTACGATTCAAAAATACATTTTTGGGCTGATTAAATCCTATGGACCTTTTCAATTTGGAATGATGTCGAGAAATGTGTCTACATGAGAAAAGAGGGAGTGATATTGTTTTCTAAATTTTTTTGTTGATATCATATGTAAAAAACTTGTATATTATTTTAATTTTTTTTAATATAAATGAATTAATTTTACCAATAATGAATTTATGTACAAACTATGTTATAGAGGACAATATATATAGTTATATATCTAACGAGTGTATAAATTTATACATCATACAAAGGTTGAAAATAATTGTAAATTTGGGTTAAAACAATTCAATATGAATTGTTTCTTATCCCATAAGGAATAATATGTTAACATATTGATATGAATTTTCATAGTGAGAGATTATTTTGAATCGATTTAAATATTACTAAGAGTATTTCGGAATCCTTATCATGTATTAGGATATATACAATCTTATATGTTTCTTCTATGTAAAGAAAAGAGAGAGACATTTCAAATTGGAGTGGTATAATTTCACTAACTTACAGTTAGAACCACACATGATATTATATAATTGGATGAGTTCCCAATACATAGAGAAGTGGGAAAAATATCAATCAGTGGAATAGGAAAATTTTCATCCTATAGACTATTTTTTTATATCAATATAGCTTGGCTATTGTAATATATATGAGAAATTTAACAAATCTATTGGTTATAGTATCTTTATAAAATCATTATATTTCATATTTGGAAGAAACATAAGAAGATTTTTTGAAATTATTTGATGCAGTTATGCTGAATATATTGATAATTTATATTCATCATTACTATGATAAACATTGAATATGGTATTAGATAACTTTTCATATTTATGAGGGAGGATAAAAGGAGAAATTTTGGACATGTCGTTACGTTTAGGATATTATAAATAGAATAAAATCACGAGAAATATATTTTCAATAGGTGAAAATATTAAGAGAAAAAATTTCCACAATGGAATGTGGTAGGCTCATAAATATATGAAATTGATTAGTACAAGAATGTAAATCATGTTAGGCTATCCATTTATTTATTACCTGGGTCTAGTAAAAGAGGAATTCTATTGGAATTTTTTCCCTTGAAAAAAATAACTATGTTGTTTCAGTTATTATAATATATTAACCTAAAAAATATTAATTATGTTTCTTTATATATTGATTATTTATATATATATAATTAATACAATAATAAAAATAGTGACCTTATATCATTGAAATCTCAAATTAGTTCATGCCTAGTTGATAATTTTAAAGATCTATGAAAATATTTATTATCTATTATTATGTATTTAGATAAAAACAATATGATTAGAAACAAATATTTTTTACTATCAAGTGGAAGGAGATTATAAGACATTGAGACTAATTTTGTTGATTTTGTCTCATTTCAACCATCAAGAGTTGAGATAATAAGGAAGAAACTACCACTAGGAAATTTCTATGTTCACATAACATTGGAAATTCCTATCAATTTATGTTTTCAATGGTACATAGACAAGAGTTTATTATTAATTCATATCATATTTTTATTGCATTTTTATATTAATGAAATTAGTGATGAAGGTTTCTTGTGGAATGGTTGGATTTTTTGGAAGAGTAATGAGTTGTAAGGAACTATTGAACATATATGTACAAGATTATTCACATTTATTTTAATAGAAGATGTAATCCTAGAACTCTAGTTGAGATGTAAATATCTTATAAAATCCATGTACATAGAATAAAATAGATGATCATATTTTAGGTATTTAAATAAATATATATCAACTGTATAGGTTGATGACATATTTTAACAATATTATGGATGATATATGTAACAACGTATATCATAACTATCCTCTATTAAATTTTTTATGGGAACCATTTCGCCACATATATCATGAATACCATTTTTAGTTTTTAGTTTTATTGAATTTGAATCCACCAGCACTTTACAAAGTGCAAAAAATCATTCAATGCCAAAAAATTGATGGCAAGTGATAGATAATGCTATCAAGAGAAAGGGAATTATAAAAATATATTACCCTAAAATAAAAACATTCATTATTCATGGAGAAATATTCATACAAAGAGTTTTATACCTTATTATTTTATCACTCATCCCTGGAACCCATGAAAAACATTTTAAGAAATGTAATGAACAAAAAAGGTCCCAATAAAAAATATACAAAGGAAGGAAACATGTTATACCATTTGAAAACAACATATTTTTTAAAACTATTCATCTTTTCTGAATTACACATTGAACCCAAACCCCCATTATAAAATCTATTGAAAAAAATATAATTTCTCATTATTTTTAATAAGAAATTTCTTATGAATGTTTAAATGAATAGTCATATTCATGAAAGATTAATTCATACATGATACCCAAATTAATATATCATATTATTTTATTCAAATAAAACCATCCAATTTTTTAGATAAATTTTTTACAAGTTATATCCATCCACTACATTGGAGTTGTAATCTCTGTCCACATTACCCAATTAATTGGAGAGAGATATTAGGATCACCCATCATTAGACTTGTATAGGGATCAACCATAATCATATAAATTTTTAAATAACCATAACACTAATTAAGAAAATAAATATTTATCTTTAATAATATAAAATACTTTAATTTTAATTCACTCCCATACATAACATGACTTTCATCTACTCATTTAAAAGAGAGAAAAATATGATTATCATTTAATTTTTTAAAATAACTATTCCAAAAATAATAGGTATTTTCCTAAAAACCAATAAAATATCTATATAAACATAGATATGGTATAATGGAATGGAAACATGAAATTTTAAACTTACTTTCAATGATAATGTTTTATTTTTCATACTATTATAAAATTTTAAAATATAACAAGTATGGAAAACATTAAAAAGATAATATTTTGAAATTTTTTCAAAAACAAAACAAAATATCTATCATAAAATTAATAAAAAATATTATAGATATACATTATTATAAATTTTATTCAATTAATATTTAAATAGAGTAGAAAACATGTAATATAACTTTAAAAACACTTGACAGTGAGGTTTTAATGGAAACAATATCTCACATCAACTGTTGACATGTTTTCTATGATTTTATATCTTACAAAGAAAAAAAATTATATTAATTTATAAATTATTAAGAACCCAATTCATGTTCATTAGCATATTATTATTCCCCTTATATAAATTGTTACTAGATTTACTAAACATGTTAAGTTCATGTTATAGTATTTTTGGACGTTAAGTTTATAATTTCAAAAAAAAAATTGGTTGGTTTATCTTGGACATGTCTTATTGGTTTAATGATATGTAGAATAATAATAATGATATGATTATTATATTTATCAACTAAATATAATTTTAAAACTATCCATTTATGGTGGTCATGAAAAATGAATGATGTTATTAAATTGATGTGGTAGTTCACACATACACATGAGTGACATTTCTGTTATTCAATAAAATGGAGAATAAAAATGTTAAATAATATTTTACATTTGAAAAATAATAATTATATAATAAATTTAATATTTATTAATTATTTATATCCTAATTACCTTCCTTGTGTGGTTGTATTAATAAAATCACATCACTTCATGGAGGTGGTAGTCTATACATATGTGTGAATTCCATTTTTATTTTTCAATGAATGGGAACATAAGAAAATATAATTTTTTGTATTTTATAAATAATAAGGATATTGTAAATATCATATATATATATATATATATATATATATCATCAATCATTATAAACAGCCCAAAAAGGAAGTAATCGATAATGAATGACATTTCTTTAGGGACGTAGTTGTCCAAACGTACACATAAGGTATGTTTTCATTACCAATGGGATAATGACGGTGATAAATTATGGTTTTAACATAAACATAATGAATTTTTGTCATTTTTTATATAATGATGATATTATATCAAATATATTTTTATAGGTTTGTAGGAGGTGGAAAAAGAAATAAAAAGAATGTACCTTGTTAAGTGTTATACCACTTTTTGGAAAACCTACTTTATCATAATACTTATTCCTTTTATGAATCTATTATGGTAATACTAGTAAAAATAGTATTAGTAAAGTAATTTAGGGAAGTTGTTTTTTTGGTATTAGATTATCTATAGTGCTGAATTTATTTTAATTAGTAATGAGAGGAGGTTCCCATTATAATGTTCATATTGACATGTTGTAATTATAAAATTTATTAAAATAATAAAATGTATAATTCATGGAAAATTGGAAATATAGAACATTATATTTCTTGATAATATGTATATTTTCTAAATGAACTCATCCAAAAGAATATGGAGAGATTGTGGAGATATTTTATCAATTTAATCTTATTTAAACCCCTTTTGTACCCAATTTAACTATAACTATGATAACATAACATTTTTTCCATGATATCATACTTATAGATCCAACAAGAGGTGTCCTTTTTTAATAAAATTACATTATGAATCCAAATATGGAATACATTTTATGATATATAAGTTTTACATGTGTATGAATTTACATTTAATATATGAATTCAAAAGAAAAACAACTTCCATAAAAATTAGCGATTTATGAATAAAACCCATTTTAAATTGAAATAAAGTAAAAATATGATTTTATTAATATTTTTGTCTATATAATAGTAATTCGAACGTTTTTATAATTTTATATCAATGAAAAATAGAATATAACATCTCGATAATCCATTGAATAAAATGACACCGAAATTGTTTTTACTTTTATCATAATACCACTTATGTTCAAAGAATTCATTATAGGGTTCCCAAATTCAAAATAATATGTTTAAAAGAATTATTTTAGTCATTAAAAAAAATTTATTTTTAAAAATGTATTATAATTTTTAAATTTCTTCATTAATCATTATAATTAAAAAATTTGATAGTAATAGAAATATTAGAATATTAAATATTTAGAAAACTTATTATACAAAAATAACAACAATTATCCTTATGATAAATTTTATTTGATGAAAAATATGAAATAATTTTTGTCAAATATAAAATTAAAAAATATAAATAGATTTATTTGAAATAATATAACGTAATTAGTGGAAAAATAATTTTTTTAAAATGAAAACTATTTCATTTTTAAAATTAAAACCATACATTTTTCTAAAACATGATCAAATTAATGATGAATAATATATCCAAAAATTTAATATATATTTAATAATATAAAATATATTTTAATTTAATATTTCTTTAAATATATCAAAATACAAATTATGTGAAGGAGAAATGAATAACTTTAAAAAACCTATTTTCATTCACGAATCCAACATGATAATTTAAACTTTATAATTAGTATATTATATTATATAAATTATGTATTAAATTAAAATGGATGGAAATTTGATATATCTTAAGTTATTATGGGATATGTGTCTCAATATAATCATGGGTTTGATCCTAATAGTGCTTTTGGATGCAATGCTTTATCGCCTTGTTCGATAGACTTACATCTCATATGAAAGGAATATATTATTAAATAAAATAAAAAAATGACCAAAAATATATTCCATTAATAAATATTGGGTTATTATGTTAGTCCCCAATCTCTATATTACAAAATAACAGCTGAGTATAGATTTTATAAAACCTAATGCATGCCTGCATATAATCAAGAGGCTGCTGACTGGAAATGAGTAGAAAAGAGTGTTATTTTGAGACTACACCGAAAATAATCACAACCATACAGCAAAAAAAAATACAACAACCAATAATAACATTTTCAAATAAAAAATAATTATAATTTAGTATCAAGGGCTCCCATAAAAAAATTTAAATAAACCATGATCCCCAATTGAAAATTCAAACCAACATATAAATCTATTATGTATAAAAATTATCAATCAACCTATAATCCATTAAATTCCATACTAGTACAACTAATAAATCCATGATCACATCTCAAATATCTATCATGGAACCCATTCCCTTACCTACATCCTCAATAATGATGTATATATATAGATCAGGATTCCTTTCTACTTTAATTTCTTAACCTAGGTGCACATTCTAGTTGCATGAGCCAGTTCACCACATGACCTCAATGATCCACCCCACATAAAAAAGTTTGTAAACTAGTAGCGGGGGTAATATATGTATGTGGGGAGACTATAACATATTTACCAAACCATGGAAATAGACAATGCCAATATAAAAATAACCAATATTTTAAAAACAATAATCAATAATGACAAAGTTCCCCATGAATAATCCCAATGGAAGGGAAATAAACATAAACCAGTACAATAGATATACCAATACACATATATGTGAAGTGTCGACTAGAAACCCAAAATAAATACCAATTAAAAATTTCCAACTGAGTCATAAAATCATTTCTGGATCCCTAATCCATGCTCTATCTTGAATCACAACTCATCCAAATTACATAGGGATTTTCCCTTATCTTTACATTAAAACACGAAGTCAACTAAGGTACCGATGTGAACCCTAAAGAGGGTGTGAGTAAACCTCACTTGGACACCATCAAATGCATATACATAAATATATAGGCTATAATATTGAATGTATTAGTGTATGTAATAAGAGTTATTTTAGAAAAATTAATCAAGGTTCTCATTTTGATAATGTTTAACAGACTACATCAGCCCTCAGGAACCTGGTGACACCCAATCCAATCATACATACATCAGTTCGTGATGTAGTCTAGACAATCTCTCATATGTTCAATACATTAATTCACTTGGCTTCTCATCTTCATTAAATTCCAATTCAGTTTTGGTAACATGGAGAATCATATCTTGTTCCATGTATTGTATTCTCAGAGCATTATTCCAACATCATTATCATGGGAACTTGGAGTATTAGTAAAACACCAACATCATAGATACATATAACGTCAGTATAGCACCAAAATCTCATGCATGTACATGTACTAGATCATCAATATAGAACCCATGTGGAGGGTTATCATTATAGAATCCACCTATAATTATTCACACACACACAAATATATATTTATAGCATGTTTCAACATTTGTGACCTTCTTATCAATCATTGAAAACACGGTAAACCATTTCATTCATGAATCATATCCAAGATTCCATCCATTCCACATAACAATCTACATGAAAATTCAATATTTAATCAATTATCAATTTACATATCTATTAACATACATCCCATTTTCTATTTTATGTTGATCCAATAATCATTTATAACTAATTAAAAAGATAATCATTTCCACCAAAATTTTAATCTCATAGAAAAATGAATATATCCTTTTACATATGAAAATATTCATTTATATAAATTTTCATTCCCCTTGTATAAAGACCCATACTTTACATACATTGTTAATAATTCAAAATTGAAGTACACTTATTACAACATATAACAAAACCATTAAAAGACCGTATATGTATAGTGTCTTTAGAAACTGGGAAACATAAACAACTGGTTCATAAAGCATCAACATTGTCTCCCATTTATTTCATCATATCTGGAGTCCCTTTTGGCATATCCTACGTAATAACCTTCTTCCTGACCTGGGGAAAGAAAACTTAAAAAAGGGTGAGCTCAAATGCCCAGTAAGGGTAAACAATAGAAAAATCAATCACATCATATTCATAAGAACATAACATTTTGGAAATATTAACATGAAAAAGAGATCATAATTTAAAAACATGGGATAAATCATAGTAGTGAAATTTAATCCCAATAATCATAACTTAAAACATGAAACTTTGTGGAATACACACATAATCATAGAGAATCATTTCTTAGTAGTCAAGACTCATTTCCAAGACTATCTTAGTGGACAAAGTCCATTTCTGAACCAAGTTCACTCCTCATTTCAGTCATGTTTCACTGAACCGGATTAACCTACCATTCCATCCATGTCTATCTCATGAGATATATATAATTACCCAATGAATTGGAGGGAGATATAGGTCCCACCCATCTCATAATGATACCATTCTTATGTGTGCCACAAAATCATAAATCATACATCATTGCATAACCCATGTAATAAAAATGGGATTCTTAAACATCATTCCATCATTACATAAATCATATAAGATAAAATGAATTCATAAAAATAATTCCATAATAACATAATAAAATCAATGTAAACATAGGGATAGAAATATAACCCTATATTATCTTAGATAGAAAATAATTTCGATAAAACACTTGAACTCCATTCTAGAAGAAAATATCCTTTCTACTTTAATAACAATTTCCATTATTAAAATGTCATACAATTTTAAACTAAAAGAAGTTGATTAAAAATAACCTTCAAAACTTGTAAAGGAGGCTTCATGGAAATAATGTTATATGAATCCATTCATGCTGTATAAGCTAAAAAAACATTCTTCTTGTACTTTGGTCAGAAAAGTCAAAAATTACCTCGTACTATGAACGACAAAAGGTTTCTTTCATATCTTTTAATAAAAACTCAGAAAAGGGTAAAATTGTATTTAAGAAATTTTATGAGGATAGAAATAATATTACATATTGAGGAAACATGGACGTGGATGATAAATATTCCCCAGTAAATTCAGAAGTATAAACAATCTCGCATAAAAATGAGATTGCAAGATTTTCCCTTACCTTAGGTCTGATTTTCTTTGTAAGTGTCTGAACCTCCTGTATAATGATTTAAATAATGTTATTGACTTATTCCAGAATCGTACTTATTTTTATGATATCATATATATTTATATTCTTATCTTCTTATTAGTAATATTTCATTACTACTTGTTATTCAGTTGTTTATTACTTTTTGTTCTTATGCGTGTTTTGTCGAATAAATTCTTATTCTTCTTTTTAGGTTATAAATACCTCATTTCCAGAATTTTATTAGTTTAATATATATCAAATTAACTCAGTCAATTAATTTATATAATCATTATGCAATGAAGATCATGTAGAATGAGTCGCATCACATCGTGGAGACGGTATTCCGAACGTACACACGAGGGATGATATCATTCCCATGATCATGGAATTGTATTGGAGTTTATGTATACTATTTATGAATCAATATCACTTTAAAATAATCATATATAGTTATTCTTTACACCATTATACCCATCCAAGTAAGGTGGTGGTGGAAAATAGATTACACCACGGCGTCGAGACGGTATTCCGTACATACGAAGGCACAGTGATTTCGTTTTCCGTAGGATGGATAAATAGGGAAATAGGGTTTTTTATACTTATAATAACATATCATTATTTGAGTGATATTGATGTTATTAATTCATAATGAAACAACTAATTAAGAAGAAGTGGAAGAGGAAATAAAGTTGAAAGAATCGGTAACGGACATTACCTCTTCTTTGAAGCGCCTCTTTGAGACCTTCTTTTAGGGCACTAAAATTGGTCTTTGAAGAATTCCAGGACCTCTAGGATGTTTATAGGGAAGTGGAGAAGATAATTTTGCAGGGTTTTGCCGAGCATGAAGGCCCAAATTGGTGTGAGGAAAAAAGGGAGGAGGTTCCCTTTTATAAGGGAGAAGAGGACCACCTTAGGAACGACTAAATATATTATTTTATTATAAAGTCATATTCAGTTTTTAATTGCTACAAATTGATTTATTTCGAAGCTAAGGTGGGTATGGGTCGAAATCATCTCATCCAATAGAATTTATACATGTTTAGGTTTCTATTTTAACCTTATCATTTAGATTTATCTTTATGATCAATAATTTAACTTTTACACTGTCTTCTTGTTTTCTTACACTATAAGGTTAATAAACTTACTATAACAAGCCAAACGAACCCCGATATGTTTATTATTAAAATATATAACCTTATCTAAGTCATTTGGCCGAATCTTAGATTTTTAAGACTAAAATAACAATTAATAATATAATATTTGTTTTAAAATTTATTTTTTGGTCAATTTTGACACTATTTGGTAATTGATTTTTGAGAAAATCATAACTGAAATATTAGTTCTAAAAAAGTTGATTACATTAGTACTAATATGTAATATTAACCTATAAAATTATTTTAATTTATAAAAATTCTCAAATTATATATATTTGGGTATTTATAACATCAATTATGTCAATATTTCATTAATAAGATAATTACTTCATCATCATTGTGTCATACATAAATTAAATTATTTAAAAATTAAAAATAAAATAAAATTATGTAGGAAATATTTTTATCTTTATAATGAATATTTATAGTCGAATTTATCTTATGTATAACCCTATATTAAAAATTATGTAGTTATTAAACTTTGATTTTAACTATTTTAACCCTTGTTTAAATAAATTAATAATAAATGTCCTAATCTAATCCATGTGGGCATAAATTCTCATATTTTATTCCTAAGGTTGTTTTTGGTCGAATTAAACTTATCCAATATAATTATTACATGTGTTAGGGTAATAATAATATCTTTTTTACCCTTAATTATCCTATTTACTTTTAACCGTGGTAAAAAAAGTAAAATGTTACTATTCACCAAAAATTATTTTCCTCTCATTGAACCACATTTTAGTCCTTGATATTAACCGCGTCTCTTGGATTTTCGACATTCCACTCATAGAAGTGGTAAAATTTAGTTTCATGTAAATTTTCAAATTCTCCTAGGTGGTGGGAAAAAGACGATGAATAGTTCAATAAAATTTTTATATATCTAAAATTATTATAAAATGACTCCAAATAATTGAATTGAACTTATATAGGTATTATGGATCATTTTTTACCAAAAATAAATTTAAATAAAATATATAATTATTTAAATACAAAGTCGGTTTTTAAATAGTAACCAGTGTTTTCACTATTCATCAAAAAAATGAAATTTTTCATAAAAATATCAAAACTATCACCCTAGGCTAATTTCGATATTCCAAATCCAAAAATGAAGTCCATTTTGAAAAATAAAAATTAAAAATTTTCAAAAAGTGGCTATTACTATTCATAATGGCTAGTTTTAATAATATTTTAATAGCATGTCATTGTTTAGTGAAACTCGTTATTGCGTACGACGCATGCTATCATGGAAGGTCGTGATTGTGTGTAATGAAATCCAAGCTAGTGTTGTGTGTAGTGAAATATTCCTTTGATGATTTATATAAAAACAAAATATTTCTCATAAAACTCTCGGGTGTTACATTCTACCCCCTTTAAAATGAATTTCGCTCTCGAAATTCGTCACTTTGTAACGAACAGATGAGGATACCTCTCCCTCATCATATCCTCAAGCTCCCGTGTAGCTTCTTATAATTGGTGGTTCCTCCATAAAACATTCACCAAGTGAGTGGTCTTGTTCCGTAGGACTTTTTCAATACGATCGAGAATCTCTATCGGCTGTTCTTCATAAGAAAGTTCTTGCTCCAAGAGTACAACTTCTGAGCTGATTACCTGTGAAGGATTAGGTATGTACTTTCTCAGGAGAGATACATGGAACACATCGTGATATTGAGAGAGATTCGGTGGAAGCGCCAATCAGTAAGCTACCTTCCCAACACGATCCAGTATTTCAAAAGGACCGATATACCAAGGGCTCAACTTTTCCTTCATTCCAAATATCATTACTATCTTCCAAGGAGATATTCGTAAGAACACTTTATCACCCACTTCAAACTCTAGGTATTTTCTTCAGTTGTCGGCATAACTTTTTTGTCGACTCTGAGATGCTCTTATGTGATGTTGAATAGATCAGTCCTTTTCTTCCATCTCATTAACAAGATCAGGTCCTAATAGCTTTCTTTCCCCAACTTCATCCCAGTAAGTTGGAGTCCTGCATTTCTTTCCATAGAGAGATTAATAAGGAGCCATCTGAATACTGGAGTGAAATCTATTATTATAAGAAAATTTTACCAAAGGTATGTGTTGATCCCAACCACCTTTGAAATCCATAGAGCAAGCTCTCAACATATCTTTTAGAGTTTGAATTGTTCTCTCAGACTGGCCGTCTGTCTGAGGATGATAAGCATTGATGAAACTTAACTCTGTATCTAGAGTATGCTGAAGACTTCGCCAAAACATTGAGGTAAACCTTGGATCCTGATCAGATATAATAGAAAGTGGTAGTCCATGAAATCATACAACTTCCATTACATATATCCTGGCAAGCTGATCCAGAGAGAAATCTTCTCTAATAGAAATGAAGTGTTCATACTTTGTAAGATGATCAACTACGACCCAGATAGCATTATTGCCTTTGGATGTTTTAGGAAGTCCGGTGACAAAGTCCATAGTGATATTTTCCCATTTCCATTCGGGTATGGGTAATGGTTGTAACAACCCCTTAGAATTTTGTCTCTCACCTTGAACTTGATGACAAACCAAGAATCGAGAGACATATTTAGCAACATCTCTTTTCATGACATCCCACTAGAAGAACTCTTTCAGGTCCCTATACATTTTGTGCTTCCAGGACGAATAAAGAATGAAGAACAATGAGCCTCATCCAGCAGCTATTTCTTTTATTCTGGGTTGGGAGGAACACAAACCCGATTCCTGAACTTTATTATCCCATCACAATCACAGTTGAATACAGGAACATTTCTCACCTTATTTTGTAACTCTACATCTTCTTTATGGGCCTATTTAATCTTCACATGTATAGATGGTTGAACATTCATTTGAGAAAGATACGATTTTTCCCATTCCATTATAATTCCAAGATCCATCCTTTGTAAATCCATAAATATCTGATCTTTTGTGATCCTCATCATGGATAAACTGGCATGGTCTTGTCGACTTAATGCGTCTGCCACCATGTTTTCGTTCCCCGGGTGGTAATGAATTGAGCAGTCGTAATCCTCAATCATCTCCAACATCTTCTTTGGTGCATACTCAGCTCCTTTTGTGTAAAATATACTCTAAACATTGATGATCAATATAAATATCACACCATTCTCCATAAAGATAATGACTCCAAATCATTAATTCAATGATTACCGCATCTAACTCCAAATCATGAGTTGGGTAATTTTTCTCATGGATTTTCAACTGTCATGAGGCATAAGCTATCACCATATCATTTTCCATAAGAACACACCCCATCCCATTCTTGGATGCATTACTATAGATCACAAAACTTTCTCCACTACAAGGAAGTGTGAGCACAAGTTCACTAGATAACCTTATTTTTAACTCCTTGAAATTCTCTTCACATTCCTCTGTCCATACAAACTAAACTTTTTTTCGAGTGAACCTGGTGAGTGGATTAGATAATCATGAAAAATCTTTCACAAAAAGTCAGTAATAACCAGCCAAACCAAGAAAACATAGGATCTAAGTTACTGTTGTTGGTATCGACCATCTTTTAATAACCTCTGTTTTTGCTGGATCCACAGATATCCCCTCTTTTGAGATTATGTGACCCAAAAATGCACCTTTTGAAGCCAAAATTCAAACTTGGTAAATTTGGCATAAAACTTCTCCTTTCATTGGGTCTTCAATATATTTCTCAAGTGATCTTCATGTTATTCCTTTCTCTTTGAATATACAAGAATATCATCTATAAATACTACCACGAACTAATCAAGATAGTCTCTAAAGACTCTATTCATCAGATCTATGAAGATAGCAGGGGCATTAGTAAGACCAAATGGCATCACTATAAATTCAAAGATTCCATACCTTGTACGGAAAGACATCTTTGGTATATCCTCCCTTTTGACACTTAATTGATGATACCCTTAATGAAGATAAATCTTGGAAAATTATTGAGCTCCGCATAGTTGGTCAAATAAGTCATCAATGCATGGGAGAGGATATTAGTTCTTGATAGTGATCTTGTTATGTTCCCGATAATCAATGCAGAGTCTCATTGATCCATCTTTCTTCTTAACAAACAGAAAAGGTTCTACCCAAGGTGACGCACTAGGGCCTATGAATCCCTTATCAATATTCTCTTGGATTTCTTCTTCAATTCCTGGAACTCAATTGGGGCCATTATATAAGGTGTATTTGAAATAGGTAAAGCACCCGGTACGAGTTCTATTGAAAACTCAACTTCACGATTTGGTGGAAAACCAGGAAATTCCTCAGGAAAGACATCATCAAATTCCCATAAAATGTGCATATTATTAATAGCGAGTTTCTCTCCAACCATTTGAGATAAATAAACTTCATTTAGTGGAATCAAGACCCATAAGATGGAAGAAATTTCTACTAGAAGGTTATGTTCATCCTTGCATCGATAGACGATCATAGATTGATCTGGGATATGAAATGTGACTTCCCTTCTTTAGAAATTGATATGAGCTCCATATAAAGAAATCCAATCCATGCCAAGAATCACACCAAATTCCACTATAGGAAGGATCACAAGATTTGCAGGAAGCACTTTCCCGCAAACAACAATCAGGGAAGAATTGTAAACTTTTGATGCGACTATTGTTCCATTAGGAGTTGTCACAACCATCTCAACATCTAATTGTTGAGATAATATGGAAATACCCTTAGAAAATTCATTAGAAATAAAAGAGTGGGTGGATCCAGAATCAAATGAAACATTTTCTACTTTAGAGTGGATGGTAAGTGTACCTCTCACCACTTCATTGTCGTACTCCACAGCGCCGATAGTAATTGAATGTGACTTTCCTTTATCATTGGCCTTAAGAGTTTGTTGAAATCGATCATCGTCATCAACCATTGGATTTGGGCATTGATTGGCATAATTCCCCATTTCCTTTCACTTGTAACATTGAAGTGTAGGAGGTGCACTCTGTGTAGCCATTTCTCTGTTCGCATCACAAGACATCTTCTTCCCATCATTGCGGCATTCAAATGCCCGGTGACCTTCTTTTCCACATTTGAAACATTTACTTGTCCCTTTAAGACAACTCACTCCATGTTTCCTTCCACACTTTGAGGATAAGGGAAAAATCATCTTCTTTTCAGTGTTCTCTTTAGATTTTCCTTTAAATTCCATTTTCTCTTCATATCAAATGCATATGACTGATGGGTAGCTCCAATATCCATATCAACCTTGAGAGAACATTGAATGATTTCCTCGTAGCTATTGAAGTCCCTTATGGCTAACGCCCTTCAAAGAATTGGTTTTAAGCCACTAAAGAATCGATCAATCTTACTCTCAGGTTGGATAATAATACCAGAAGTGTACCTTGCAAGTCTTGTAAAATTTTCTTCATATGTACCAACAAATTCATCATCCTTTTGCTTTAGTTCAAGAAACTCCTTCTCCATCTTTGTTCGAAGAATACGAGGGAAGTACTTATTGAAAAATAATTCTTGAACTCGTCCCATTCCATGGATTCAATTTCATCCCTTTTCCTTGTATTCTTGACAAGATTCCACCATTGATCAGTATCACCTTCCAAACGATAAACTGCTAAGATGACATTATCATGTTCAGAACATTAAAGAACTGAAAATATCTTTTCAGTAGTACTGATCCATTGTTCAGCCACTAATGGATCAGTAGACCCGCTGAATGAGGGTGGACGCTGCCTCATGATGGATTCAACAGAATGTTGATCTTTCTTTTTCTCATTTGGAAGTCCTGCATGATTCATATCTTGTGAAAGTTGTGCGAGCATGGCTACAAGATTTTTCATTCCAGCTCCCATAACGTTTAGTTTCACAAGGGGACAATCATTGCATTGCCCATCACATTCCTCATTAACACAGTTCCTTCGGGTTCCAGCCATTGACTAAAACCAAGAAGAATAGTGTGAGATAAACTAATTATAATAGGAAAACCACATAATCAAGAATAAAATTTTACACTTAAGGTCTTATCATAGGTTATTCATGGCCATTTCTAAAACACTTAGATTGTGTTCTATGCTTAGACTTATCCTTAGGGTTCTTACTAAGGCTTTCAAATCCTAGTTTCAAAAGGTTGAATATACATTTCCTCTGATACCAACTATAATGACACATACTTTACATACATTGTTAATACATCAAAATTTATGTACAATTATTACAACATATAACAAAACCATGAAAGTACCATATCTGTATAGTATCTTTAGAAACTAGGAAACATAAACAACTGGTTCATTAAGCATCTACATTGTCTCCCATTTATTTCATCACATCAAGAGTCCCTTTTGGCATATCCTACTTAATAACCTTCTTCCTGTCCTCGGGAAATAAAACATACAAAAGTGTGAGCTCAAATGCCCAGTAAGGGTAAACAAAATAAAAATCAATCACATCATATTCATTAGAACATAACATTTTGGAAATCTTAACCTGCAAAAGAGATCATAATTTCATAACATGGGATAAATCATAGTACTGAAATGTAATCCCAATAATCATAACTTAAAACATGAAACTTTTTGGCATACACACATAATCATAGATAATCATTTCATAGAAGTCGATACTCCTTTCCAAGACTATCTTAGCAGAAAAAGTCCATATCTGAACCAAGTTCACTCCCCGTTTCAGTCATGTTTCACTGAACTAGATTAACATAACATTTCAGCCATGTCTATCTAATGAGATATAAATCATTACCCAATGCATTGGGGGGAGATATAGGTCCTATCCATCTCATAATTACACCATTATTATGTGTGCCACAAAATCATAAATCATACATCATTTCATAACCCATGTAATAAAAATGGGATTCTTAAACATCATACCATCATAACATAAATCATATATGATAAAAGGACTTCATAAAAATAATTCCATCATAACATAATCAAATCAATGTAAACATAGGGATAGAAACAGAACCCTATATTATCTTAGATGGAAAATAATTTTGATAAAACACTTGAACTCCATTCTTGAGTAAAATATCCTTTCTACTTCAAAAACACTGTCCTTTATTAAAATGTCATACAATTTTAAACTAAAAGAAGTTGATTAAAAATAAACTTTATAAATTGTAAAGTAAGATTCATGTAAATAATGTTCTATGAATCCATTCATGCCCTATAAGTTAAAAAAACATTCTTCCTGTACTTTGGTCGGAAAAGTCAAAAAGTACTTCGTACTAAAAACGACAAAAGGTTCCTTTCATATCTTTTACAAAAAAATCACCAATGGGTAAAATTGGATTTAAAAAATTTTATGTGGATAGAAATAATATTATATATTGAGTAAACATGGATTTGGATGATAAATATTCCCCAGTAAATTCCGAAGTACAAACAATCTCAGATAAAAATGAGATTGTGAGATTTTCCCTTACCTTAGGTCTGATTTCCTTCGTAAGTGTCTGAAACTCCTCTATAATGATTTAAATAATGTTATTGACTTATTCTAGAATCATAATTATTTTTATGATATCATATATGGTTATATTCTTAGCTTCTTATTAGTAATATTTAATTACTACTTGTTATTCAGGAGTTTATTACTTTTTGTTCTTATGCGTGTTTTGTCGAATAAATTCTTATTCTTATTTTTAGGTTATAAATACCTCATTTCCAGAATGGTATTAGTGTAATGTATATCATATTTATTCCTTAAATTCATTTATATAATCATTATGCAATGAAGATCATGTAGAACGAGTCGCATCACATCGTGGAGACGGTATTCCGAACGTACGCACGAGCGATGACATTGTTCCCATGATCATGGAATTGTATTGGAGTGTATGTATACTATTTAAGAATCAATATCACTTTACAATAATCATATATAGTTATTATTTTCACCATTATACCCATCCAAGTAATGTGGTGGTGTAAAATAGATTACACCACTGCGTGGAGACGGTATTCCGTACGTACGAACGCGCGGTGATTTCATTTTCTATAGGATTGATAGATGGTGAAATAGGGTTCTTTCATACATATAATAAAATATAAGTATATGAGTGATACTGATGTTATTACTTCATAATTAAACAACTAAAGAAGAAGAAGTAGAAGAAGAAATAAAGTTGAAAGAATCGGTAACAAACATTACCTCTTCTTTGAAGCGCCTCTTTGAGACCTCCTTTTAGGGCACTAAAATTGGTGTTTGAAGAAGACCAGGACCTATAGGATTCTTCTAGGTAAGTGGAGAAGAGAATTTTTAAGCAGTTGGCCGAGCGTGAAGGATCAAAGTGGTGTGAGGAGAAGAGGGAGGAGGTTCCCTTTTATAAGGGAGGAGAGGGGCACCTTAGGAACGACTAAAAATATTATTTTATTATAAAGTCATATTCGTGTTTTAATATCTCCAAATTGATTTATTTCGAAGCTAAGGTGGGGATGGGTCTAAATAATCTCATACAATATAATTTATACAAGTTTAGGTTTCTATTTTAACCTTATAAATTAGATTTAACTTTGAGTTAGATAATTTAACTTTTACCATGTCTTCTTGTTTTCTTACACTATAAGTTTAATAAACTTACTATAACAAGAAAAACTAACCCCAATTGGTTAATTATTAATATATATAACATTATCTAATTCATTTGGCCGAACATTATATTTTTAAGAACAAATTAACAATTAATAATATAATATATTTTTTTTTAAACTATTTTATGTCAATTTTGACACTATTTGATAATTAATTTTTGTGAAAATCATAACTGAATGATTAGTTTGAACAAAGTTAATTAAATCAGTAATAATATGTAATATTAACCTATAAAATTATTGGAATTCATAAAAAGTCTCAAATTACATTTATTTGGGTACTTATAACATCAATTATTTCAATATTTCATTAATAAGATAATTACTGCATCATCATTGTGTCATACATAAATTAAATTATTTAAAAATTACAAATAAAATACCATTATGAATGAAATATTTTTATCTTTCTAATGAATATTTATAGTTGAATATTTCTTATGTATAACTCTCTAATAAAAATGATTTAGTTATTAAACTTTTATTTTAACTATTTTAACCCTTCTTTAAATAAATTAATAATAAATGTCCTAATCTAATCCATGTGGGCCTAAATGGCCATATTTTATTTTTAATTTTGTTTTTGGTCCAATTAAAATTATCCAATAGAATTAGGACATGTTTTAGTGTAATAATAATATCATTTTTACCCTTAATTATCCCATTTACTTTTAACCATGGTAAAAAAAGTAAAAAGTTACTATTCACCAAAAATTATTTTCATCTCGTTGAACCACATTTTAGTCCTTGATATTAACCGTGTCTCCCGGATTTTTTAAATTCCACTCACAGAAGTAGTAAAATTATGTTTTATGTAAATTTTCAATTTCTCCTAGGAGGTGGGTAAAAGACGGTGAAAAGTTTAATAAAATTTTTATATATCTAAAATTATTATAAAATGACTTCAAAGAATTGAATTGAGCATATATAGGTATTATGTATAAATTTTGATGTAAAATAAATTTAAATAAAATAAATAATTATTTAAATAAAAAGTCTATTTTTAAATAGTAACCTAGTGTTTTCACTATTCATAAAAAATTGAATGTTTATAGAAAAATACCAAAATTTCACCCTAAGCTAATTTCGATATTCTGAATCCAAAAATGAAGTACATTTTGAAAAATAAAATTTATAATATTTCAAAAAGTGGGTATTACTATTCATACCGACTAATTTTAATAATATTTTAATAGCATATCGTTTTTTGTGAAACTCTGTATTGCGTACGACACAAGCTATTGAGAACGGTCGCGATTGTGTGTAATGCAAGCCAAGCTAGTGTTGTGTGTAGTGAGATATTCTTTTGATGATTTATATGAAAACAAAATATTTCTCATAAAAGTCTCAGGTGTTACACCTTGGGTATCCATTATTCCTAGACTCAAAATATTCAATGGATCCAATGAGATTCAAGATGGGTCACATAAATTTATAGATATTCAATTCACCATTACATATTTGAAAGTAACTGGGAAACACGACTGCACAATAATACAACTACAAACATGAGATCAATATCATGACATTGGGAAATAACATGCATACAACCAACCATATGGTCTTTGATGAATTTCCTCCTATCCATAGTCCTTGATTCAAGGTAGAATAACTAAAATCAATATGAGGGTGAAGATGTTGTACCCAAAAAATGGATCAAGTTATAGTGAAAAATAATCCATTAATACTATGATATGATCCAAAAACGATGATCAGATTCAACTATCTCCCAAGTGAGAGAAGGATGGGAGAAGGATAACTTAAAATTAGGAATAGATCAAACACTGGATAATATTTGACAACTTCCACTTGATATTTAAATCCCTAGATAAGGGGTTGATCAATATATGGAATCCTCTAGAAAGCCTCCAAGAGAAATAAAAATTATGTTATGTCAAGTGGGGGTGGTTAGGAATAAAAATATGGATCTTGGGTGCTTTTAATAAAAAGAGTAGAATCACTAAATACCTATACACATGGTTTTAAGTAGAGGTATCATGGTTTGGAGTAACTGATAACCTTAATTGTGAGCCCTATATAGAGCTTCTGTTTGAGATGTTTGAGGTGGACATATAGTAACATTAACCTTGCACCAACTGTGCATCACCCCTCTATCCATTGGGGCATGGTTTTAATGGTTGGCCACATGGGTTGGAGAAACCAAGAACCCCCAACCGTGGCTCAGAATATACTACATTATTTTTTAGTCCAAACTGTATTTTTTTCCCTAACAACATGACAACCATTCATAGCCCCATAGGCCTAAAAACTATAATATTTACCTAGAAAATCCATAGTAATGGTTAATACAATGGGTGATCAAAACTAGGGTAATAGAATACTATAAAATCAGTATGATACATCTCAAAAAAGGTCAGGATATTACAATCTCACCACCTTATAACAACTCATCCTTAATCTCCACTCATAAAAATAAATAATCCACCAAGGTGAAAAGGTTGATCCACTAGGCCCATATATCCTCTTCATTCTCCAACGTTTCATTCTTTTAATGGCCATGTCACCACCACACATAGTCTATTGAAATTGTCTTTCCCAGTAAATATTTTTCACTTTGATCCAAAACACAAATTAGAACCTCGTTAAATGAATAATAAGCCTAAATCTATACATCATAAATATATATAACATAAGAAGGGTTAGGGTCATACTGTCAAGTATTTGGGGCCCGAAAACATTATTTATTTCACTTTACACGTGTGAAATATAAAATCAATACAACAATGGTATAATACTCTCCAAAATCTATAATGGTCGAACAAACAAAGGAACCAACATTCCCTACATTAAATCTGATGAACTCCCAATCGTCATGACACCCGATAGAATACACAGTCACACACAATAAACTAATGTGTTCAATGGCATTGATCAACAATATAATTATATCTATTGTATGATGTAACTATATATTTATGAATCAATTGAGCTTTCTTCAACGTCTCGTACATGAGACATGTTACCAAAAAATATAACTCACCCACATACATTCAATATAATGGTGATTTGTATAAACAACAATAAAGGGGATAATATGCTGTCATACGAATATTCTCCCAATCAATTTTCATATAGTTTTACTATAATAGTGTTAATTTCTTCCCCCAAAACCCACCAAAATCAAGGATACATTTTAGTAGATTTACCTCAAAAAAATATTATGCTCAAATTTCCCGCCTTTATATGGGTGAAAAAATATTCATAGAAACACCTTAGTATGATGAAAATTTATTAATCCTTTACAGATGCGTGATGTAAAACAAGTGTCGCAATTTGGGACTATACTTCCTCAAGCATCATGAAAATGCACTATCTCCCAAAAATACATATGAAAAAACTAATAATCTATGAAAATAATCCTAATCAGAAATAAATGTGATACAATCATCCTAATTAACACAATAAACCAAATCATGTCATTCTTATGAGGGATCCTGAGATGGCTAATCCTAAAATACATGGTAATAACATCATAAATACATTATATAATGTAAAATGGATAAAATAAACTTGTGGGTCATCGATACCTATCTTTCACCACCCAAAAGTGTTGAATCATATCACAATATATTGGATTTAATTATTCATTCTAGGTCCCCAATATTGAGTATGAAGATCATGGTACATTTTGGTAAAACTAGGATTCACTTCCTACTTCATGGAATGGAACTCATGCATCAGATAAACTAACATGCAAGTGGGTAAAACATATTGAACACGAACAAAAATGATCTCATCAACATCTATAATCCAATATGAATGTATCTCCCAACCATGAAAACTATATCTAAATGCAGGACACACCAGTTTCTCATAATACCTCCCCTTGTTATATCGTAGTAGAGTTCACTCAATTGAGAAGGATATGAGGTTCATCTACCCTTGGATATACTGTACCTATATATGCAATTCAACAAGAAATTAAAAAATCATTCACTCAATGATTCAATAATGGAATATTTCTTCAAATATATTGTAGATCAATGAATTAGAAACATTATTTCCATTTTTAGACTTATAGGATATCTCAATGTCAAACATTAGCATGTTGTAAAACCATATCTGGAGTTATAGATTTAGATATCATGGGAAGAATATGTAATATAAATATTATGGTCAATATATATTATAATTAATTTTTTTGACACATGTAGTTACCCAAAAAATTTATGGAATAAAGAGATACAACCAACCATGGATCATCCATTGGGTAATTTCAATACACTGGTCTCATCTATTGTGACCTATATTCCATGAATCAGTATCCCAACAACAACACTTCCCAAAGTATGATTCTGGATACATCACATAACAAGGTATAATCCTCACCTAGATCAGGTAGGATCACAATTAGTGTAGTGGTAACATGATTATTTAGCTTCTTAAAGTTTATCTCACATTATTATGAGCAGTCAAACATTACACCCATATTATTCAGGCCTCAAAGTATCATTTATAAATGGTTTATTTCTTTGATTAATATTTGATAATAACCTACCACATATAGAAAGATTCAAATATGAAAAAAAAACATCTGGGATACACCTAATAAAAACTACTTGGACCATTTAACGAAGCAACGATAACCCTTCATCTCAGATAATATATCCCATAAAACAAACCCCGTTGATCAAAAAATACATTTATATTTATTTTTATAAATTTGATAATCTCTATGTCTAAAAAATACAATGTGATGATATTAGAAATGATCATCATTGTCTTATATTACACAATAATGACATAAAATTAACTACAAAATGATCTAGTTCGGATTGGAAGATTCAGTTCAACAAGACCATAAACACAGTTAGAGAATTTTTTATTCCCAAAAACATGAAATTGGACTCATATAGGATATACATACTTCTGAAAGTAGTCTGATTTACTGCAGATTATATAACTCTTAGTTGATGATACACTGACCAGAATATTATCCTGGAAAGTAAAAAATAAACTCACAACTGGTCAAAGAGATTATCGATACAGAAAATTGGAAACTAGTTCTTAATCATCATATGGTTGAACTTATGGTAATAAAAACATAAATAAAACATACCATAAACATTATTACCCCAAAAACCAAATATACATAAGGTTACATAATCATATGGATGAAATATTTATTCTAAGACTCATCTCACTGAGTCTTGAGATCATGAAGCTCAACTGGTGCCATTATTTATTGTGGAATTGAAAATGGTTCAGCTCCAGGTATTATCTCAATTGTGAAATCAATATAATTTATTAGAGGAATCCCTAAGAAGTCATCAAGAAACACATCTGGATGCCAATCCACTATGGGAGGAAGCATATCAGGCTTCTCACCCAAATAATCCAAAAAAATACAGGCAACTTGGGAGGTGATATCCTCAAATTTTCTAATGAGCAGGCCCCACATGGCCAACTTGGATATCCAATTACCAATTACGAACATATTTTCACCCTGAGGAGATGTGAATATTAATGTCCTTTGGTAAAATTAATCTAGGTTAGATATGATAAAAAAATTTCAAACCCAAAAAAAGTCAAAACTAGTAATCATGTACCTATATATCCTAAATGAAAAAAATACACTACATCCTCGAGGGCACACCCATTGAACAGACAGACATTCTTTATCTGTACTTCTAATGGGGAGTCAGTTTCTATAACCCCATAATGAATTCAGATATCAGACCAAAAACATTCACAAGGAGATAAGATATAAAAAAAATTATTGTCCTTTTTAAATAAAGTGATAGAATGTATTGAAGCATCAATAATTGTTCCTATGCCCATCGATGTCCTAGGCTTTAAATCAACTACTACAGGATAAAATGAATGAAGATAACCTGTACCACTTCCCTTTTATATGGTATGGGTCACCAATGCTTCACTTATCTACATATATGGGAACTATTTCCTTGAAGTACCATGTCTTCCACCCATACCAACAAGACTAGTAGTACACCAACTACCAGACTGGTACGGTGAAAAAAAAACCCTTCCAAGAAACCGAACTATCCAAGGTCCTCCATTATTTCCCAAAAACCTAGGGTTATTATTGAACCTCTATATATAAACCATATTTCCATAATTTTTTCTCTCTACTACTATTCTGGGACACAAGATATGATTTTTAATCTTCTTACCTTGCTGATGGAAGAAAATAAACCACTTCATTGAGTAACTAATATTATTTTCTATATAATCTTTCCACAAATTCTCTTGTTAACATTCCCATAATGATGCTTCCTACCCTCATAAGACATACCACCTGGTCATCTAAGTTAATCCTCATATCCAACACTTGAAACATAATTCATGTTCACCTAGGAAAGGTGATCCAAATTCAATACATCCTCAAACTTCTTCAATTAGAATATATTAACCTTGGTCTTAATCTTTAATTTATGTCCATCCTAAAAAAATCTATCCACAGATGCCTCATCAGCAACCACCACTAAGAGAAAGTTCTATAATTAAGTAAAGTACCCAAAAATAGTCTATCAGTTACTTGATTCCCTGAGACAATCATTTTAACTCTTCCACCATACCCTATCTTAGTGTTTCTAGGTCAAGGTGACCCATAAACGTCTCTTACAATTCCTTCCATACCATGCCCTTTTATTTGTCATCCTAGCCAGAATATCTCACTACTATCTCACTAATTATCAAAACATATAAGCAGTTAATTTTCCCATTTTCTCCATAGTATTATATAAATGTTCTATTATTTCTAGATAGATTCAATATAGAATTCACCTGATCCAGTTCAAACCTCTTCAGTGAACATCAGAGGGTGCTGCAGAATTAACTCCTTAGTACGAATTGGAATATTTATTAGAGCCCTCCCATGGCCAGATTCCCTGAAATGTATAAAAATATATATGTTCTCAGGGAACTATTCTCATGACCCTCACTAAGAACAATTGGGGCCTATTATGTTGATATTGGAGGAGCATTCCAACAAATGATCTCATGGTGACCTACCAAAAAATATCACTATGATGGAATAACTTTTTAATGAAAAACAACCATCTCAAGATACAAAACACATAATTTAAATTTTTTAAAATGTAACGCATATAAAACTATAAAAAATCATCCTACACACACTACCCGATGGTCAAAACCAATGAACTCTCCCTACCGTCAACCTTCCTTAAACTGGTCCATGGCTAACCACTATGTAAAACGATTTTCAATTTTTATAAGTTATCCATTATACCCCCATTTAAAGAATTTATAAATAAAAAACCTCTTTTAACAATTATAATTTATTTATTTTCATTTTTTATGATTACTAAAGTAATGAAAATGAATTTCATTTCCACAACTCCCTCATAAACTTCCTTTCTTTTCCTAACTAAATGATTCAAGTCACATAAAATTTTTAATTCTAAGAATGATGCATAAATATTCAAATATTTTGCCATTTTATTCCATGAGTAAAATATAAGCAAACAATTACACTAAACCGTAATTTAATCTACCATGGTAAAGTAACATCCCATAGTAATAGGAAATCATTAGAAATAATAACCCCACCCTAGGGAAAAGGGTTTTCCCATATACATGGGTTATAAACTCCAATGATTAATGACATTATAACGTCATGAAACATCCCATTATTCTATCTACGTTCTCAATAGCTATAAAAAATAGAATAGAAAAACCTATAATAACTCTTTATAATGTCCCAACCCTGGTTCCACATATCGGTGTGCCAGAGCTAGTTCTTCCCATGACCTAATGTGTGCCTTCTCAAATGCCCAAGGTTTCCAACCAAAATACATGGTCTAATGATTAATGTGAAGACACTATACATTATTTATCAATGTAGAACAACATCAAGAATCTATTTATAAATCAAAAATATAAAAATAAATATTAACCAATAAACACCATGCATCACATGATGAATCCAAAAATATGGTAGATGAACATAAATCAAAGTAGTAGATATGTCATGCCAAATATATGTAAAATTCCAACTAGAAATACAAAATAAACTCAATCATACCACAAAAAAGGTCCCTGACACTAAAACAATTCTCCTTATCCATTATTAATCCAAAATCCCTATATTATTATCCAATATAACGACTTTTCCCTTATCTTGACCTGTAAAAATAAAGTATAATTAATTAGAAATCGTGATTCTGAGTAGCACTCAAGTTCAACACAGTAAGCCACCACGAATGACATCTATTGATATATCTAGTCTACAAAAGTGTAGAAAGATGTATGTGGAAACAAAATTAGGTTAATTAGACTAATCATGGATCACATTTTAATAATATTTAATTGAATACATTGGACCTCATGTTCAGGATGTAACCCAAGGCAATCATACCTGCTTCCTCCCATGTTGGGATCTAAAACATCTCTCATATGTAAAACACTATAATTTACATGGGTTTTCATTTTAATTTTATTCTAATTCCATTTTGTTACCTTGGAGTGTTAGACTAGGTACCATGGAATGGATTCGTGGAGAGTTTTTCCATCATTATTATCAAAGGTACATGGAAATATATCCATCTCCAATATAACCTGTATATAGAGAATCATTCAAGTACCAAAATATCAAAAAATTAATGGAGCTAAGAACATCATTTTTGGAACCCACAAATGAAGAGCATGAGTTCTACTTCAACATCTCATTATTGAGAAAAACACACACACACACACAAACACACACACAAACAGATATATATATATATATATATCATGGATCAATATTAGTAACCTTCTTATCAGTCAATAACAACATGGTAAACCATTTCATCCTTCAATAATAACCATTATTGTTTACTTTTCATATAAAAACTAATATAAAATATCCCCATTTAATTGCTTATCAATTTACACATCAATTATCCCACATCCAATTGGCCATTTCACATGATGAAAACAACCATTTATTACAAAATAACAATATAAAATCATTCCAAATTGGTTTAATTTAATAAATAATTTATTCCACCATTATACATATCATTAGTATCAATTAATGAAATTAAAATATCCCTTTTGTATCTATTAAACCAAGTCTCATAATCTCTTGAAAATCCAAATATATTTTTAATGAGTATCAACAATTAATAAAGAATCAATTAATCTCCCTAAATTTAAAATTAATTGAACAAATTGGCTGTGAAATAATAAATCCAAAAAAAGATCTACATCAATACTATAGAAATTAACATTTAGAACACATACCTTTGGGTCATTATTGAATGTCTCCCAAACCATTGTATTGACTTATGGTTGAATTTCCTAAATAACAAGTACGAAAAATACCTATGATCAACATCATGGATTAACATCCAATGAAAAATTAAAATTAAAACCCATATATAAAGAATTACAATATGGGGATTCATACCTCTCTAAAGGGAGTAAAATATGGGAAAGATTAAAAAAAATGTAATAGAACTCATTCTAGAGAGGTGTCAAATTGTTCCACTACATCAAAGATTTACTAGAGAAGTATTTTGAGTGGCCAAGGATCCTATAAGGATAATCTAATAGTAATGAAAAATGTATTAAGGAAAGTGGGTTTGATTAAGAATAAAAATTGGCGTTTAGGTGATTTATATTTAATAATTTTGAGTATTAAATATCAGTGTGCACTATTTTCTATAAAGGATTCATGGTTATGAGTTAACGTGATCCATATCATGATTCACAATATTTATTTGATGTATGGTTTGTAAAAATGGTTATTTTAATATTCTTATGACTATTCATCACCCCTCAATCCAAGGGTGATCATTTTGGAGGGGTGGATGTATGATTCGGACAAATAGTTCACCTCTTCCAATGGTTCAACATATTCCACATGATTTTCTAGGACATACCACATGATTTCCCAAACCGTAGGAATGAATCACACAAAATATGTCCAAAATCATTGGAAAAAATAATTAATAATAATTATTACGATACATCTCAAGAATGGTTGAGACCTTTCAGTCATGGAATCTCTAATAAAACTTATAAGGACACTACTGAGTAATCCTTAACAAATGTTAACATTATAACAAGTGTATTCCAAAATAAATGTAAATTTTCAAGAAATAAATATGAATAATATGTCAATATCCCATGTGTTATCCAATATATCCAAGTACTCATCTATACATTATTAATCACTATGTTAAAAAGATGATTTGAATGAATTTCACAATCATATTTAGACACATGTATAATGAGTAATAATAATCAATTCTAGGATGGTGATCCAGTTCAGGTCATATAATCATCGCACCCTCTATCCATAATTATTGTGTCCACAATACTATCATATATCATCTATGATTAAGGATGGGCCACATGGATTTCATACCCTAATTTTGTTTCCTTGAGTATGTCCCTAAGGACTGAATGTCCCTACACTTTGTTCGGGTCCATCGTCGCAATCATCCCATATTATTATCACTCCACTTTAAGGGATAGCTATAAAATAATGGTCAACCTATTTCTTGTACTAGAATTAATTCATCCAAAGGGATGATAATAACACCCAAAAAGGAAGGGAATATATATGGACAACATAACAAATCATCATGTGAGACAATAGTAGCATAAAATCCCGTCTGATCAACATTAAACATTTCCAAACAAGATACATCATAATAAACATGGTATCAAGCATTATATATGGGTCTCACATGCTACAAAAAATCAAATTATATCACCATTAAATATGTCCACTAATTCTACTCAAATATATGTGTCACATCATGGAAAAATGATATTTAATGTGACTATATAGAAAATAAATTATACCCCAATATCATTAAAAATAACCACCAAGCCACCATAAGACGTGATACTTGAGTAACACCCCTACAATAATCTGACCCAACCTACATAAAAATGACCCTTGAATCGATCAACAAATCATATTATGTTTCTATAACGTGATTCATGAATATTATAATTACATGGGGTTGGATCTGAACCAAATACATATCAATATCCTCTAATATTTCTATATCTTTAATTAATCCTTGATAGGGTTACAATGTTATATGTCTAGCACAGATCAATCAACATCCCAATAATTCATCTTTATAGAGTATTAAAATCTAGAAACATGGAAACAAAATGATTAATATATGACTATTTTCATGGGAATAATGATGGAGATAGATGAAATATAAACAGTTTAAGTTCATAGATCACATACCCTAATTGCCTAACCACATATACTCTTGGATCCATTCGGTCAAAAGTGGCCCAAATATTTCATACAAAAATATTTGATATTATAATATGAATACAAAATATCGAACATTACAATCCATGAATTCTTATTATAGGTTTACTATCTTTGGAATATTTTATACACACAAAACTTATTCATAAGAGATCAATATTATTTCCCCCTTATGATCTACATAACTAGAGTGCTTCATTTTCATATCATGCATACAATATTTATATAGAAACTAAGTAACAGATACATAGAATGAGTGATCTTATATTCTAAATAAGTTTTAAAAATTGATATATTAATGAACACATAAACATAACATGGGAATATGGGTATGTAAATATGAGATTAACATTTCTAAACCATACCATACAAATAAAAGATCATAATAATGATTCTTGGAATAAATCATGGAATTTCATAATCTATAAATCATAAGGTAATTAATGGAAATGATCCATAATATCAAAAAATAGAAATAAATTTTTGGCATACACATAATCTTGTAAAATCATTATTTATTCCAGGATTACTGATAAGACTATCATAGTAGACTAGGTTCACTCTCCATTCTTCCATATTCTTAATAAAGGATCACTCCATAAACTATCATGGAAGATAGTGTCCATTACATAACATGGTTCACACCATGTTTTAATCCTAATTATCTCATGAGATATCCATAAATACCCAAATATATTAGATGGCTATATAATTCTATCTCAGTTATCAAATAATTAAAATCATACATATGTGTCCCGTAAGATCATAAATATTCATAATTGTATAAATTGATGAAATGAAACAGGTTTCATATGTATTTGGTGATAGTATCATAACATAACACATATAAAAGAAATCAGTTTCACAAAATATGGATCATAACATAATTAAACTATGGGAAATAAATTGGTTTCATAGAATAATTCTAAAATAATAATCATTACAGTATATCCAAATAATTAAGGTGGATGGTATCATTGGATAATAATCATAACTGATCATATATAATATTAAAAGATTTTATTATTGATTGAAAATTCCATTAAATTATTTAGATCATATTTTAGGGAACATTTTATTTTCACATTACACTCAGTTATTTAAAACCAAAAAATCTCAAAAATACTAATGAAAAAATTTCAATAAAAAGGACCTTGTAAAACATTAAAGGATGTTTAATATAATTGAATGTTCTCTATGAAAGGTAATTCAACTAATTCAGTGTAAATTTAAAAAATATTAAATTTATCATTTTTTATAAATTAAATAATACCTCATTCATAAAAAAAATAATATTACCATTAAATCACTTTATTAAAAGTTAAAAATGTGTAAAAATTACTTTAAATATTAATAATATAATAGGGAAATAATTCTTGAATAATTTATAGAAATCATGGATATGGAATAATATTTGTATTTTTAAAATAATAGATAAATAAATTCA
Source organism: Viscum album (assembly GCA_963277665.1). Taxonomy (NCBI): domain Eukaryota; kingdom Viridiplantae; phylum Streptophyta; class Magnoliopsida; order Santalales; family Viscaceae; genus Viscum; species Viscum album. Next base: position 539,283,874 of record OY728121.1, read on the forward strand.
ATTTTCCGTAAAAAAATTGTTCACCCTCATGATTTCCTCAAGGGGGGGGGGTGAATGGGAATCATATATTCTCCAGAAATAACCAAATGATAACAAAATTTTGAAGGATTGTTTGGATTCATATAATTAAATTCAATCATTATTCCTTTAATCAATAACAATCATGATAAAAAATGAGATCTTAACAAAAAATCCTTACCTGAAGTTTGAGTTGGTTCAAAATTAGATTAACATAATTTATAATTAAGATAAAATAATTAATGATCTATAAAAAAGTTACCTGAAAATTATAACTACATATACGATCTTATTATGAAATTTTAGCACCAACTTATTAATAAGTCCTTTTTAAAATCATCATTTCTCCATGTTAATATTTTTTCTTGAGAATTTATTTTTAATATTACTGATTAATATAAACTAATCATAGTTCAATCATATGTAGTATATTAATAATTATATATATTCTATATATATTATTTAAATATATATATATATATATTTAGATTCATTCATATAGGGTAGAAATTGAGAATAGAATTAAACAATCAAAAGAGATTGTATGACGCAGTATGCATGAACAATGTCATCACTTTACGATTAGAGGAAAAAAATAATGGTAAATAATAATTCACCATTGTAGAATCATTATAATATATTTTTTTAAAAAAAAAATTCATTAAATTTATTATTATTATCATCCATGTAAAGGGGAATAAAATAAATAATCACATCGCTAAGTGGAGTTAGTAGTTCACATGTATGAATGAGTGTCATTATCATTTTTATTAAGATTATAAGGTAAAGATTTTGATATGATATTATAATTACATAAAAATAATTATTTTAATAAATATTATTTATAAAAATTAATTCCATAAAAATAACCATTAATGATTGATGGTGATTAAAAAGGAATTGAAACACTACATTGCGGTGGTAGTAGACATGTATGCCCAAGAAAAACTTTCACATCCAATTTCAGGGAATATATGGTGTGAATTAGTGTATAGATAATTATAAAAAAATTTAAATAGATCTAGGATACTGAATTGAATATTTTATTACAAATAAATTTATTTTTATGAGGTATATGAAGAAGTAAATTGACATAGGTTGGGTAAGACGATTACCACTTTCTTTGTAGGTTACATTTATATCATTTCATAATGACCATTTGAATTGTATTTTAAGAAGAAAAAACCTCTATATATTGTATAAAATGCAAAAAAAGTGTCAATTTCATTGTTTTATTGATATATAATGCTTAATGTTTTGTAATGAATAGGAAGGTGCAATGTCCTTTATATGTGGGGAATATGACATATTTTGGTGTCAAGAAATGTTTATTATATTATAAAGTCATTCTCAAGTGATATGGTACCAAATGGTCATATATTAAATATACGGATAGGTTTCAGTCTATATATGGTCATACGAAAGGATTTATACTTGATTAATTCTAAATTTTGGCATAATCTCACAGTTTAACCACAATATAGACATATTTCAACACTAAATGAGGTGAGATATTTTTTTTGATTTTAATATTCACCATGGACCTAAATCAAATTAGATTCACTAAAAAATTTTGACATGATGTTTTAAAAATATTCCATCCATTTTATCAAGAAAAATGTATAAAATTTATAAAAATTACTTATTGAATAAACTCACAAAACTCAGAGAAAATGGTTTTTTTGAAAAATATTTTGTATGTATAAATTGTTTTCATACCAAAATATAGATAAATTTAAATCCAAAAAACATAATTGTATTACTAATTAAATAAATGAACAATTTTTATTTTTAAAAAACATTATAATAAAATTTATTTTCGTTCTTTCTTCTATGGAAACCATATATTTAAATGAAAATCAATATTTATCACTATATATTAAGAAATTTATGTTTTTATATAATTAAAAATATTTCATAGGTAATTTATAGATGTTGATATCAATAAAATTTTCATTTTTAGAAACAAATATTCTCAATGTTAAAAAACTAATTATATTATTTTATCACAAAAAAGAAACTAAAATAATTTCTGAGGGAATATGTATTTTTAAAACATGTATTGGTTTTTTTATAACTGATTAAATATTTAGAAATATATTTGATTAAACTAAAATAATTATACAGATTTTCTAATTTTTTTGCTTATTTATTGCACGAAATTAATGGATATGTAATAACTACTTACTATATTATGAATCACTGTCTCTCGGGGTTGTGTTTGACTCACATTATCCAGGAGATAAAACATATTTAAATATAAAAGTATGTTAAATTCTATAATTTTTACATTCTATCCCTCTTAAAATGAATTAAAACTATTTAATTATGTCATATTGATATAACAATGATTATATATTAGTTTAATAACTTCCTTGGGTTCCCATATATCTTCTTCGAAATTAAAATTCCTCCAAAGAACATTAACAAGCTATTTATTCTCTTTCCATAGAAATTTAACTCTATGATCCATGATCTAAATCATTTATTCTTCATAGAAAATATAATACTTTAGTGGTATGACATATGTGTTCCTTACATGTGACTATATAGGTATGTAAATCCTTAATGAAGACATATGGAACACATCACGAACATAATAGTGATTTAATGGAAGGGCCATGGGATAATATACCATACCTAATCAATCAACAATATCAAATTGCATGATATATATAAGGATAAATATTATATTTCTTCGAATTATCATAACCTTATTCTATAGGAAAATTTATAGGAATACCATCAAAACAAATTCTTATAACATATTTCATCAATGATTGTTAGTATATAATTTTTGTCAAAAATGAGATATCATTATGTTCTTTATTGTTTGCTCATATAACTCAGTTTAAAAAAGATTTATTTCTATAACCTTATTATAGCATGTTATAGTTTTAAACATTATTTCAGGAGCGATCTATAATGATCTATATAAATAAAGGACTAAAATTAAAAATTATAAGTTAATTAAAAAAATGAATGTGTGGATCCTGTCCAACATAGAAATCCATATAATAATACCTCATAATATCCATGAGTTTTTTAGTGGTTCTCCCAATCTAACCATTTGTTCAAGGATGATAAGAACAACTAGAAAGCATACCTAAAAACAGATTATGTTGATGAATTCACTATAACATCATGGTTAACCACATATTCCTATCAAATACAATACAATATGATACTCCAAGTAACCATACCACATAAAAAATGAATATAATAGAAATTTTTTAATTATTTTATATTTAAATCATGGAAATATATATAATATAATTATTAAAGAAGGATTCTAGGACGATTTTAGATTCTGAGGCCCATTGTGCTCGAAGTTGATATTTTAAATATAACAGATATATTAAAACCAATAAAGTGCAATTTTCCTAAAAATGATGAATAAATTAAAAACAGAGTATTGGATTGGAAATATTATGTAACACCCCAAGATTTTATGAAAAATATTCTTTTAATTTCATTGATTTCTTTTGTTGTAAGGTACAACAAGATTGCCTTGCGCTATACGCAACACCGTATGAGCATGCATTATACACAACACTATTCTTGGATCATGTTACACAGAATTTTGATAGTAGTTATTCTACGAAAAATTGAGTGTATATATATATATTCAATGTATAAATGAAATATGGTTGGATTCTATTATAAGAAACAACGGAGGAGTCTTGCACAACACGCAACCCTGACTTGGCTTGCATTACACGCAATCGTGACCTTCCTCGATAGTGTGTGTTGTACGCAATACCAGGTTTCACTAAACAACAATATATTTTTATAATATTATTATGGACTAGCCGTTATGAATAGTATTAACAACATTTTTAATTTTGTAACATTATTATTCATCTTACACATTTTCTAGAATATGGTATGAGAAAAAAATTAATTTTTCGTGTAAAATATGTATTTTTATAAAATTCCAGTTTTCCCACCTTTTGATGACGCACCCACCATAAATATTGTTTTTTTACATCTCTATAAGTTCAATTTGACAAAATAAAATTCTTCTTTGGAAACAGGATATAAAAATTTGCTTTGAATAAATTTTTTCATATTATTCTGATAACTTTCTTATTTTAATGAATAGTAAAAACACGCTATATTTTAATTAAAAACAACTTTTTACGTCGCAATAATTTATAGGGTAAGATTATATTTTTAATTGGTTTTAAAGTGTAATTAGAATATATTTTTACCATTTAATCCAATGTTGTTCATTGGAATTAATTTCACTTTGAAATTGGATATAAACAAGTATCAATATTTTGAGTGTTTTTGTTTCTTAAAAACACACCATTTGTTTTGATAATGGGAAAAAAATTTAAAATTAATTAATGCCACTTATATTTTATAAATTTGAAAAAATATACATCAATTTTGAATTCGTAATAACAAATAATTCTTAGGCTGAATTTTTTGTATTTTTCTGAAAAACTTCAATTTACGATGAATAGTGAAACCACTTCGAGGTAGTTAAAAACTGACTTTTTTAAATTTAAATTAAAATTTTCCACTTTTGTGAATTTAATTTCAAAAATATGAGAGACACGGTTAATATCACGGACTAAAATGTGGTTTAATGAGATGAAAATAATTTTTGGTGAATAGTATCTTCTTACTTTTATTAACTACGGTTAAAAGTAAATAAGATAATTAAGGGTAAAAATGATATTATTATTACCCTAACACATGTCCAAATTCTATTGGATAAGTTTAATTTGACAAAAAACAATCTTAGGAATAAAATATTACCATTTAGGCCAACAAGGATTAGAATAGGACATTTAATATTAATTTATTTAAAGAAGGGTTAAAATAGTTAAATTCAATGTTTAATAAGTAAATAATTTTTAATATAGGGTTATATGTAAGATAAATTGGACTATAAATATTCATTAGAAATATACAAGGATTTAATACATAATGGTATTTTATTTATAATTTTTATACATTAAATACTTTAATTTATTTATGACACAAAGATGATGCAGTAATTATCTTATTAATGAAATATTGACATAATTGATGTTATAAATACCCAAATAAATATAATTTATACTTTTTATGAGTTTCACTAATTTTCTAGTTTAATATGACATGTTAGTTTTGATTTAATTAACTTTTTTCGAACTAATCATTCTGTTATTACTTTCATAAAAATCAATTACCAAATAGTGTCAAAATTGACATAAAATAGTTTCTAAAACAAATATTATATTTTTAATTGTTATTTTATTCTTAAAAATACAAGGTTCTCCCACATGACTTAGATATGTTTATAAATATTAATAATAAAAAACGTTGGGTTCGTTTGTCTTGTTATAGTATGTTTATTAACCATATATTGTAAGAAAACAAGAAAACAAGGTAAAAGTAAAATTATTTATCTTAAAGTTAAATCTAAATGATACGGTCAAAATAGATACCGAAACTTGTCTAAATTCTATTTTATGAGATGATTTCGACCCATACCCACCTTATATTAGAAATAAATCAATTTGGAGCTATTAAAAACCGAAAATGACTTTATAATAAAATAATATTTTCTGTTTTTCCAAAGGTGCCTCTCTCCTCCCTTGTAAAAGGACACCTCCTCCCTCTCTTCCTCACACCACTTTGAGCATTCATGCTCGGCCAAACCCTACAAAATTCTCTTATCCACTTCCCTATAAACATAATAGATGTCCTGGTCGTCTTCTAAGACCAATTTTAGTTCCCTAATAGGAGGTCTCAAAGAGGCACTTCAAAGAAAAGGTAATGTCCGTTAACGATTCATTCAACTTTATTTCTTCTTCCACATCTTCTTCTTTAGTTGTTTCATTATGAATTAATAACGTAAGTATCCCTAATATACTGATATGTTATTATATTTATGAAACAACCCTATTTCACCATCTATCCATCCTACGGAAAATTAAATCACCGCACGTGCGTACGTACGGAATACCGTCTCCACGCCGTGGTGTAATCTATTTTCCGCCACCACATTACATGGATGGGTTTAATGGTATAAATAAATAACTATATATTGTTATTGTAAAGTTATATTGATTCTGTAATATTTTACATACACTTCAATACAATTCCACGATCATGGGAATGATATCATCGCTCATGCGTACGTACGGACTACCGTGTCCACGAATGCGATGAGATTCATTTTCCATGATAAACCATTCAAGAATGATTATAAAGTATATATAATTAATAATAATGAAATATATGAAATAATTAAGCAACTGGATTTATGAATATATATATATATATATATATTTCATCTACATAATTCCATTCAATTCAATAAGGAAATGAAAACAGCGTTCATGCGTACGTACGGACTACCATCTCCATGAATGGGGTATTTATTTCCATTTATCGATCTATTATATATATGTATATTCCGAATATATATTATATATAAATCATGTTTTACATTCGGGATATAATTAATCATGATATATGTATTCATATGAATAATTACAAGTTAAAACACGAACGACAAATGAAACGATTTTACCCAAAACGCTACTTTAACATGAATTTAAAAAAGAACGGGTAATATAAAGTCATAAGTGAACCATATATGATATAATAAAAATTAATATGATTCTTTAATAAGGCAATTACATTATTTAGATCATTATACAGGAGGTTTAGATACGTACGAAGCATATGAGACGAAAGGTAAGGGATAATTTTGCAAATCTCATTTTTATCCGAGATTGCATATTCATAACTATTTGCTGGGGTTATTGAAATTGTCCATGTCCATGTTTTATAAAAGTGTTTTCATGTATGTTTAATGTCTTTTTACCCATATTGACTTTTAACCAATGGTATGGATGGAATATTTCTTTTATTTACCCTACAAGGTACTTTTTGACTTATCCGACAAAAGTACAAGAAGAATGTTTTTTAACATACATGGAATGAAAGGATTTTTAAGGTTTTATAAATCATTATTTTCATGAAGCTTACTCCAAAATATTTCATGACTATTTTCAACAAAATCCTTTTCTTTTAAAATATCATGTCATTTTGTGAAAAGAATATGATTTTGAAGAAGAAATGATATTTTCCTCAAGAATTCATTGCATGTCTTTTATCAAAACCATTTTTAGTCTAAGATGACATTATTTCATATCTATGTTTCTAGTATCATGTCTCTGTGATTTATATGGTTTCACTTTCCTTATTATGAAATGATATCAATTTCTTTTATATGGATTATGTGGTGATGGGATGATGTTTATGAAACTCATTTTATTCGTTGGGTTATTATGAATGATGTCTGTTTATTTTGTGGCACAAGTAAGAATGATTTAATTATGAGATGGGTGGGACCTATATCTACCTCCAATGCATTGGGTAATGATTTATATCTCATGAGATAGACATGGCTGGAACGACAAGTTAAACCAGTTCAGTAATACAGTTCTGGAATGAGGAGTGAACTCGATTTAGAAAGGGACTTTTTCCACTAAGATGGTCTTGGCAGCAACGCCTTTTCTACTATGGAAATCATATCATGTGCTTAATGGTTTCCACAATTACATGTTTTATTCACATACTAATTTATAATGATTAATGTTTCTTCATGATCTATGTCTTACGTACTGCCATGTTTTATGTCATTGCTCATGATTTTGATGTTTATATTTTATGCTCATGTTTTTTTACATTCAAATGTCTAAGGATAGTTTTATGTTCACTATGATTACCCTTACTGAGCATTTGAGCTCACCCCTTTTATGTTTTCTTTTCCTCAGGATATAAAGAAAGGTTTTAGGTAAGAAAAAACGGGGAAGATCTTTATGGGAGATGTTGAAGATCTTTCATCACGATTAGAAGATTATATTCCGAGTTTCCAAAGACACAAAACTATTACGGTCCTTGTGTGTCTATTTTTGTTATGTATTAATTATTTCACAAAAGTAATGTAATGTCCATGTACGTCAAGCTTTGGGTCTCTACAGTTGGTATCAGACAAAAGGTTTAGTTAACCTTTGGAAACTTGGATGTGAAAACGTTAGTGAGATCACTAGAGATATTTCTAAGGTATGTCTAGAGATGTACAAAAGGATAAGTATAAATATAGGTTATAGTCCTAGAATTATGGTCAAAATATTAGAATTAAACCTAAGATGTTAGATATTTTAGTTACTACCCCTCTAATATGTTGTTTTCCCTAGCATGATTTTTTCTTCTCACACTATTATTTTTAGGTGTTAGATGATGGAATGAGCCCGAAGGAACTGTGTTGGTCAATGCAATGGAAAATGCAATGATTGTCCTCCTGAACAAACAAATGTTATGGTAGATGTAGTGAAAAATCTTATTGTTATACTTACACAAGCTATGAATCATTCTGGACTTCCAAATGAGTAAAGAAGGGAACAAAATTCTATTTAGTCCTTCATGAGGCAACGTCCACCTTCTTTTAGTGGTTCTTCTGATCCAATTGTTTCTGAACAAAGGATCAGTACCACTGAAAAGATATTTTCAGTTCTTCAATGTTCTGAACATGATTAATTCATCTTAGCAGTATATCGTTTGGAAGGTGAATCTAATCAATGGTGGTATCTTATCGAGAATACGAGGCCAAGAGATGAAATTGAGTGCATGGAATGGGACGAGTTCAAGAACTTATTTTTAAATAAGTACTTCCCTCATATTCATCAAACGAAGATGGAGAAGGAGTTTCTTGAACTAAAGCAAAAGGATGATGAATCTGTTGGTGTATACGAAGCGAATTTTACAATCCTTTCAAGGTAAGCATCTGGGCTTTTCATCTATCCAGAATGTAAAGTTGATCGATTCTTCAGTGGATTAAAACCAAATCATCGAAGGGAATTAGCTATAAGATACTTCAGTAGCTATAAAGAAATTGTGTGTTGTGCAATCAAGGTAGAAATGGAAGTTGGTGTTACTTATACATCTCATGGTTTTGACAAGAAACGAAAGATGGAGTTCAAGGAGAAATCTCAGAATAATGGTGAAAAGAAGATGAATGTTTCCTTATGCTCAAAGTGTGGAAATAAGCATGGTGGATATTTTCATAATGGGACTAGAAAATGTTTTAATTGTGGAAAAGAAGGTCATCGAGAAGCTGAGTGTTGAAGTAATGGAAAAAGGGTTGCTAATGATGTGAATAAAGAAAAGACTGCAGAGAACGCATCACCAACACTTCAATGCTTCAAGTGAAAGGAAATGGGGCATTATGCTAATAAATGCCCTAATCCAAGGGTTAGTGATGATCTACATGTGAAACCACTTATGTCAAAGGAAAAAGGGAAGTCACATGTGATCACTATTGGCGATGTTGAATATGAAAAAGATGTGGTGGAATGATTAATTTTTTATGTAACGGGATTCCAAAATAATGTTGTATACAATATCGTGGAATATTGGAATATTTATGTATTGGTCTATTGTGGTTTTCAATAATTTTATGGTGCCGGTAACCATGGAAAGTGATTGAGATATTTTTGGAAAAAATATGATATGCGCATAATGAAGGGATAAGGAGAAAATGAAATGTTTGACAGTATTCAAGAGCTCATGAATAATATAAGGAAATAGTTATATCATGGTTTGAGTATATAGAAATTTGGGGTTTTGGTATGTGGAAAGAGTTATCTTTTGACATCAGTCATGTTTTCACTAAGATTCAATGGGAATTAATTTTTCAAGAGAATACATGATTAAGGCCTTCAAATGTTTGGAATGTGACCAACAAGACATATCTTATGATATATGGGGATCAACGATGGTATTAACATTCTTATTTTATGAAATCTATGGTAGTCGTTTTCACTATAATATGAGAGTGGACTACAGTATTATGGATAAGCCTAAAGATTGGAATGGATTATGTTGGACATAAGTAATTATTGTTTAAGGATCGAAGTTTTTTCGATATTATTGATGGGATGTTATAGTAATGTAGTTTTAGAAAAAGGAAATCCTGCAGGATGGGCGAAAACCCATCGCGTCGGACAAGGATGTGGGAATCGAACCCACAATCGAAGTGCGACTGGCCTTTATCGCCTACCACTAGCCTACAGGAAGTCCATGTTTAGTAGAAACTAGTTTTATTATATTATGCAGTATGATATATGAAGTATAAGTCCATTTTAGCAACCATATATTATTAATCTCACTATAGATGGACTTATGTATTTTTGATAACTTTTATAACCTTTTGTTTGAGATAGATGGAATGACCCATCATTCTATCTCATGATCTACTAACACTTCACGAATGACAAATTTAAATTCATTTTTTTAATAGATGAAGTGGAAATTGTCCAAAAAACGACCAACAGTGAGCCTGTACCAAAATCACAAATGTATTTCTTCTAATTCCAATTTCATCAACTTTAGGGAAATGATCTTGAAAACCAAAAATGTTGTCCTAGTGCCCTTATATCTGATTAATCAGATGAAACCTTAGATAATCACAAATCTATGGCTTTGTGATTGATAGCTTTTTTATAGCCATGTTCTCTACCGCTCTCCATCAGAACATGATGGTTATATTTTTCTTCCATATCCATATTTTCACCTATGTTCTCCTATATGGAAGGCCAGTGATGAGTTTATTTGGGCAATCGTTACATTTCATACATTAGTTTTTAAAATTAAATTTTAGTATTCCATTTTACGATGTGGGATTCTATAAATAGAAAACGATTTATAACCCCGAAGAATTTCGAGGGAGAAATTCATTTTAAGGGGGTAGAATGTAACACCTAAAGATTTTATGAATTTTTTTTAATTTCAATGATGTATTGTGTTGTAAGCTACAACAAGTTTGCCTTGCGCTATACGCAACACCGTATGAGCTTTCATTATACACTACACTATTCTTGGATCATGTTACACACAATTTTGATAGTAGTTATTCTAAGAAACATTGAGTGTATATATATATATTCAATGAATAAATGAAATATGGTTGGATTCTATTATAAGAAACAACTAAGTAGTCTTGCACAACACACAACCCTGACTTGGCTTGCATTACACGCAATCACGACCTTCCTCGATAGCGTGTGTTGTACGCAATACCAGGTTTCACTAAACAACAATATATTGTCATATTATTATAATGGACAAGACATTATGATTAGTATTAACTAAATTTTGAATTTTATAACATTATTATTCATCTTACACATTTTCTAGAATATAGTATGAGAACAAAATAAATTTTTCTTGTAAAATAGGTATTTTTCAAAAATTGCATTTTTCCTACCTTTTGATGACGCACCCACCATAAATCTTTTTTTTGACCTGTCTATAAGTTAAATTTGACAAAATAAAATTCTTCTTTTGAATAAGGATATAAAAATTTACTTTGGATAAAAGATTCATATTATTCTGATAACTTTCATATTTTAATGAATAGTAAAAACATGCTATATTTTAATTAAAAACAACTTTTTTCATCGCAATAATATACATGGTTAGATTAACTTGTTATTTGGTTTTAAAGTGTAATTAGAATATATTTTTACCACTTAATCCAATGTTGTTCATTGGAATTAATTTTACTTTAAAATTGGATATAAACAAGTTTCAATCTTTTGATTGTTTTTGTTTCTTAAAAACATGCTATTTGTTTTGAAAACGGGAATTAAATTTAAATTTAATTAATGCCACTTATATGTTATGAATTCAGGAAAATAGACATCAATTTTGAATTCATAATATCAAATAATTCATAGGGTGAATTTTTGGTATTTTTCTGAATAACTTCAATTTTCGATGAATAGTGAAACCACATAGTTGTAGTTTAAAAACTGACTTTTTATAATTTAAATTAAATTTTACAACTTTTGTGAATTGAATTTAAAAAATCCGAGAGACACGGTTAATATCAAGGACTAAAATGTGGTTCAATGAGATGAAAATAATTTTTGGTGAATAGTAACTTTTAACTTTTATTTATCACGGTTAAAAGTAAATCGGATAATTAAGGGTAAAAATGATATTATTATTACCCTAAAACATGTCCTAATTCTTTTGGATAAATGTAATTCGACCAAAAACAACCTTAGGAATAAAATATGACCATTTAGGCCCACATGGATTAGATTAGGACATTTAATATTAAATTATTTAAAGAAGGGTTAAAATAGTTAATGTCAATGTTTAATAAGTAAATAATTTTTAATATAGGGTAATATGTAAGATAAATTCGACTATAAATATTAATTACAAAGCTAAAAATATTTCCTACATACTTTTATTTTATTTATAATTTTTAGAAATTAAATAATTTAATTTATTTATGACACAAAGATGATGCAGTAATTATCTTATTAATGAAATATTGACATAATTGATGTTATAATACCCAAATAAATGTAATTTGAGACTTTTTATGAATTTAACTAATTTCATAGGTTAATATGACATTATATTTTTGATTTAATTAACTTTTTTAGAACTAACAATTCTGATGTGATTTTCAAAAAAATCAATTACCAAATAGTTTCAAAATTGACGTAAAATAGTTTTTAAAACAAATATTATATTATTAATTGTTATTTTATTCCAAAATGCCTAAGGTTCGGCCAAATGACTTATATAAGGTTATATATATTATTAATAAACAACTTCGGGTTCTTCCGGCTTGTTATAATAAGTTTATTAACCTTATAGTGTAAGAAAACAAGAAGAAGCGGTAAAAGTAAAATTATTTAACTTAAAGTTAAATCTAAATGATAAGGTTAAAATAGATACATACACTTGTCTAAATTCTATTGGATTAGAGGATTTAGACCCATCCCCACCTTATCTTAGAAATAAATCAAAATGGAGCTATTAAAAACTGAATATGACTTTATAATAAAATAATATTTTTAGTTTTTCCAAAGTTTCCCCTCTCCTCCCTTATAAAAGGGCACCTCCTACCTCTCTTCCTCACACCACATTGAGCCTTCATGCTCGGCCAAAACCTGCCAAATTATCTTCCCCAATTCCCTAGAAACATCCTATAGGTCCTGGTATTTTTCGAAGACCAATTTTAGTGCCCTTAAAGGAGGTCTCAAAGATGCGCTTCAAAGAAGAGGTAATGTCCGTTAATGATTATTTCAACTTTATTTATTCTTACACATATTCTTCTTTAGTTGTTTCATTATGAAGTAATAACATCCATATCACTCATATACTGATATTTTATTATAAGTATGGAACAACCCTATTTCACCATCTATCCATCCTACGGAAAACGAAATCATCGCGCATGTGTACGTACGGAATAACGTCTCCACGCCGTGGTGTAATCTATTTTCTTCCACCACCATACATGGATGGGTATAATGGTGTAAATAAATAAATAAATATTGTTATTGTAAACTGATATTGATTCTATAATATTATACATACCCTTCAATAAAATTCCACGATCATGGAAATGATATCATCGCTCGTCCGTACGTACGGACTACCGTCTCCACGAATGCGATGAGATTTATTTTTCATGATTAACCATTCAAGAATGATTATAAAGTATATATAATGAACAATAATGAAATATATGACATTATTAAGCTAGTGGATTTATGTATACATATATATATATACATATATTTCATCTACTTAATTCCATTCAATTCAATAAGGAAACAAAAACTACGTTCATGCGTACGTACGAACTACTGTCTCCATGAACGGTGTATTTCTTTCCATTTGTCGATCTATTATATATATGTATATTCTGAATATATATTATATATAAATCATTTTTTACATTATGGATATAATTAATCATGATCTATGTAACCATATGAATAATCACAAGTTAAAACACGAAAAACAAATAAAATAATTTTACCCAAAACGCTACTTTAACATGAATTTACAGAAGAACGGGTAATATAAAGTCATAAGTGAACCATATATGATATAATAACAATGAATATGATTCTTTAATAATTCAATGACATTATTTAAATCATTATACAGGAGTTTTGGATACATACGAAGCATATCGGACTTAGGGTAAGGGGTAATTTTTCAAATCTCATTTTTATCCGAGATTGCTTATTCATAAGTATTTATTGGGGTTATTACAATCATCCATGTCTATGTTTTATAAAAGTGTTTTCACATATTTTTAAAGTCTTTTTAACCCATTTTGACTATTACCTAATGGTAGGGAAGGAATATTTCTTTTATTTACCCTACAAGGTACTTTTTGACTTTTCTGACAAAATTACGAGAAGAATGTTTTTTAACGTATACGACATGAAAGGATTTTTGCGGTTTTATGAGTCCTTATTTTCATGAAGCTTACTCCAAAATATTTCATGAATATTTTCAACAAATTCCATTTCTTTTAAAATTTCATGACATTTTGTGAAAAGAAAATGATTTTGAAGAAGAAAGGATATTTTCCTCAAGAATTCATTTAAGTGTTTTATCAAAACAATTTTTAATCTAAGATAACATTATTTCATATGTCTGTTTCAAGTATCATGTCTCTATTATTTACATGATTTAACTTTCCTTATTATGAAATGATATCCATTTATTTTAAATGGATTATGTGATGATGGGATGATGTTTATGAAACCCATTTTATTTATTGGCTTTTTATGAATGATGTATGTTTATTTTGTGGCACAAGTAAGAATGATTTTATTATGAGATGGGTGGGACCCATATATTCCTCCAATGAATTGGGTAAATATTTATATCTCTTGAGATAGACATGGCTGGAACGAAAAGTTAACCTGGTTCAGTAATACAGGACTGGAACGAGGAGTGAACTCGATTCAGAAAGGGACTTTGTCCACTAAGATGGTCTTGGAAGAAATTCCTTGGCTACTATGGAAATCATATCAGGTGCTTAATGGTTTCCAAAATTACATGTTTTATTCCCATGCTAATTTATCATGATAGATGTTTCTTCCTGATCAATGCCTTACGTACAGCCATTTTTTATGTCATTGCTCAAGATTTTGATGTTTATATTTTATGCTCAGGGTTTTTTTACAGTCAAATGTCTAAGGATTGTTTTATGTTCTCTATGCTTACCCTTACTGATAATTTGAGCTCACCCCTTTTATGATTTATTTTCCCCAGGATATAAAGAAAGGTTTTAGGTAAGAAAAAAAGGGGAAGATCTTTATGGGAGATGTTGAAGATCTTTTATCATGATTAGAAGATTATATTCCGAGTTTCCAAAGACACTAAAATATTACGATCCTTGTGTGTCTGCTTTTGTTATGTATTAATTATTCTGCAAAATTAATGTAATGTCCATGTACGTCATGCTTTGGGTCTCTACATATTAGGTTACCGTTGAGTTCATAACAAGGGGTTTACCCTACATATACCAAAACCAATGTTGGCATCAGGGGTTTGTGAAATTTTTTGCACAGGCACTAAAAAAATAAATTATTTAATTTATTTAATATAATTATCATAGCGACAAGGGGACCTCATCTATAAATACAATATTATATTTAGATTCTAGTTTTATGTTCCCTAACCTGGAGTCTTAGAGATGAGCCTTTGTAGAGATATCAATGGATGAAATTACTTCAGGGGATTATATCGGTACGTCATAGATCATCTAAGCCAATGGTGATCTTTGTTCTCAGCAACAAAGGCTGGGTAGAATAAATATTCATCACAGATAAATCCAAACTCCAGGGACTTTGTTTTATTTATTTATACTCATCATGTTTATCCCTTTAACACCTGAATGTATTAATGAATTATTTTCTTTTAATATTTTTTATTCTTCAATATCTTTCATTGCATGCGATAGTGAGATTAAATGAACCATGAGATGCCCATATTATAAAATTACCATTATAGCCAATCTGTTAGTTTAGGGGA
This sequence comes from Viscum album, assembly GCA_963277665.1. Classification (NCBI taxonomy): domain Eukaryota; kingdom Viridiplantae; phylum Streptophyta; class Magnoliopsida; order Santalales; family Viscaceae; genus Viscum; species Viscum album. The sequence continues at coordinate 539,299,771 of OY728121.1, forward strand.
ATAACTAAAATTAACTTATTAAAATGGATTGTGAATTCGTTGTTTGTCAATAATTTTTGAAAATTATAAATCAACTAGATATTTTTAATTTTTAGTGAATCAAATTTTTTTAATGAAATAAAATATTTTGGATATTCATCAAATATATATTTTAGTAATAAGGTATTAACCAAACCCTATTTGATTTAAAAAACTAATATTTTTTATAAAAAATTTAGTTTTACACCTTTGAATGTAGATCCTATTTTTAATAAATATGTTGACACAATAATAAATTTTATATGAAAATATATAAATTTAATTTTGAAGTGGGATATAAAAATTTTCTTTGTTTGAATTTATAATATTTTTTGTTAACATTAATGTTTTGATAAACACGAAAAATACACTAAATATCAATAAAAAATTATTTTTCATTGAGCTAATTTATATGGTAAAATTATTATATTTAATGGTTTTAAAAAATAAATATAATAAATTTTTATCATTCAATATAATTTATGTCATTATCATTAATTTTACATTTAATTCAAATGTAAACACATTTAAATCTTTTACAATGTTTTAACTTTTAAAATCTATTTTCCAATTTCAACAATGACATTAATTTTAAATTAATTTCTAAATCATCCATGTTTTTAATATTGAAAAAATGTATTCCGAATTTTGAATCATTAAGTCCAAGTAATTTTAATAGACTACTTTTATTTCTGGGCCTTATAAATAGTATCTTTGGTTATTATTTTTATTACCACGGTTAATGGTAAATCAGGTAATTAAGGTTAAAAACAATATTATAAGACTACCTTAACACACATAAAAATAAAATTGGAATTCTAAATTCAACCCTTATCATCTATGTTTCAAAATAGAATCACTTAATGGCCAATAAACTATAAATCAGTCATGAATGTAATAAAAACTAATCAATGTGACAAAATGTCACAATCTCATTTTTTATATGTATATTAATTTTAGTATATGGATAACTAGGAGATAGTACAGACTATATATAGTCTAAAATAATCTAAATGAATTTCCATCATCATATAAATTTATTTATAATTTCTATGTATAAAATAATTACCTTTTTGGATGAAATAATAGTGATGGAAAAAATATTTTATTAATAGAAATATCAATTAATTCTTTTTAAATTTGATAATAAAAATCATGTGAACTAATTAATGTGATACCCATGTTTTCTAGGTAATTAATACATGTTAGGAGTGTATAAAATATTTATTTCGAATTTGTATTCTGTGTGGATTTTATTTAATGTCAAATTAATGAATACAGTCAAAATTGGCACTATTGATATTTTATAAAAATTACTTCTATTAAATTATTTTCATATCATAAAAATATATGAAAATTAAAAAATGATAATTATAAAGATAAAAATATAATTAAATATCAATTTATGTTCAATTAACACAATATAAGAAAATATTTATAACCATTAAATATTTAGAATGTTATTACAATAATTGAAATTAAATAGAATAACTAAGTGTCAATTAAAATGATATAGTGTAAATTGAAAAAAATATGTTGTCCAAAATTTCTTGGTTCATGATATTACAACTATATATAATGACATATTATTAATTTATAAATTTTTTATGTCTTTTGTAAGGGTTTGAATTTATTATAAATTATTATTTATGGAGTTTTCAAAAGTCCCCCTCACCTCAATTGCAAAAGGGAACCAACTACCTCACCAATTCACTTCATTTTAAGCCTTCATGCTTAGACACACCAACCCTTTTTCCTTCTCAACTTCCATATTTTTATTCTATAGGTTTTGATCATCTTCAGATACCAACTCCAAGGCTCTAAGAAAAGATTTAGAGGAATCACGTCGATGGATAGGTAATCACTTCTATCTATTTGTTCAAACATCTTTCTACATATAATTACTCTTAATTCGTTATTTCATTATAATGTAATATCATCAGTATCACTAATATAGTTATATGATATTATAAATATGAAAAAAAAAATATTTCACCTTCGATCCACCCTATGAAAAATGAAACCACCACGTGTGCATACGTACGTACGGCTTACCATCTCCACAATGTGGTGTAATTTGATTCACCACCACCTTAAATGGATGTGAATAATGATGAAAATATTAACTAAATATTATTATTATAACACGATCATTATTCATAAATATTATATACCATCAACTTCAATACCATTCAACAATTTTGAAATGATATCATCTCTCGTGCGTAATTACAACCAATCGTCAGCATGATGTGATGAGATTCATTATACACGACATTTATTAAAAAAGATTATATACATGAATTTAATGAATAAATATGATATATATTATACTAATATAATTATTTAAATTATAAAAAAATAACCTATAAATAGTAAGAAGAAATTATTTGAAAAAACATGCATATGAACATAAATATATTAATACCTGAATAAAAAGAAACAATGAAATGTTACTAAAATATTAAGTAAAATATGAAAATAAATGTTATCATAAAAATTAATATAATTTTGGAATAAATTTTTATAATTATTTAAATAATTATACAGTAGTTTTGGATATATACAATGCATATCAGACCTATGTTATGGGATAACTTTTCAAATCTCATTTTTATCTGAGATTGTTTATTCCGAAGTAATTACTGGGGTATATTTTTCATCTACATCATTATTTCCTAAATATGTACTTCAAAATAATCATTATATAGTTACATGATTTTTAAATTTCAATTTTAACCATTGTTAATTTTTTACTAAATTGTATAAAAGGAATCTTTTGTCGTTTTTGGTACGATGAACTCTTTGTCTTTTCCCGCAAATGTATGAGAAGAATGTTTTTTAACTTGTACTGCATGAACTGATTTTTACACGTTGAAAATTCCATATTTCCTTGAGTCTTCCCCTAATATTTTAAATTTTCATTTTCACATAAAATTATTTCTTATAATATTGTTTGGCATTTTGTGGAATGAAAACGTTTTTAAAGAACAAATGATATTTTTCTCATGAATTAATTTCAAGTGTTTTCTCAAAATTATTTTCCATCTAAGATGAAACTATTTAAATAGTGTTATATTTAAATAAAAATTATTAAATAGATATTATTTTGTTTATAATGGATTGTTATTTTGGAAATCCATTTGTTTTATATCAATTATTATTGAATAATTCTTTAGAAACCCATTTTATTTCATGGGTTATGCTATAATAAATGTTTTTATGTTTTTGTGGAACATGTAAGAATGAATTAATTATATGATGGGTGGTACATATATCACCCTCTAATTAATTGTGTAAAGATTTATATCTCTTTAGATAGACATTCTGGGAATAGAATCTAAATCTGGTTCATCAAAAATGGGCAGTAACATGAAGTGAACATGGTTCAGCAATAGACTTTGTCCACTATGATGGTCTTAGAAATGAGACTTGAATAATATGAAATTATTTTCTATTAATATGTGTTTATTATATGAAATTTCAAGTTTTATTTTATGACTAATAGGATTATATTTGACTTCTATGATCTTTCCCATGACATGGTATTATGATTTTTTATATGCAGGATACGATTTTCAAATGATATGTTTCTATGATTTTAAAATGAATGATATTTCCCTTGATTACAATTACTGAGCATTTTATATCACCCTTTAATATGTTTCTATTCCCCAGGTCGTGAAGATATGTATTATATAGGATATGTCAAGAAGGAGTCTTGGTATGAAGAAATAAGAAGGAGATAATGTGGACGTTTTATGTACTAGTCTTTTACGTTTCCCATTTTATAAAGAAACTAAACATATATGGTATTGGCATGGTTTTGTTTTGTTATGTAATAAATATTCTTCAATTTCGGTCAATTATCTATGTGTAATGTATGGGAAGTTATAGTTGGTATCATTTCAAAGCTATAGTTAACAATTGGAAACTAGGATAAGAGAACCCTAAAAAGAATCATAAGGATATATCTAAGTATAGAATATAATCATATCCTAGTGTTTTAGAGATGTTCAAGAATAACCTAAGATAAAACCAAAAGTGTCATAAATTGAAATTTTATTTTTGATTATGTGGTTTTACAGTTAAGACTAGTGTTTCTCACACTATGCTTTGTGGTTTGTCAATGGATGCAATCCTAATGAACCGTGTTAATGCTGAATGCAATGTGAAATACAATGATTGTCCCCCTAAGAATCATAATGTTATGGGATATGGAATGAAAAATCTTGTAGCCATTATCACACAACTTTCTAATGCTATAAATCATACAGGACTTCTTAAATGTGATAAGGATGGAGAATTTTTTTTGGGTCCTTCATGAGAAATTGTCCACCTTCACTTAGTGGGTCTTCTGATCCATTAGTGGGTGAATAATAAAACAGTACAACTAAAAAGATATTTTTAGTTGAACAATGTTCTGATGATGATAAATTCATCATAACAGTCTATCTTTCAGAAGGTGAAGCTGATCAATGGTGGAATATTATCAGGAGTAAAAGGAAAAAAGATCAACTAGAGTCCATGGAATGGGACGAGTACAATAGATAATTTATCAACAAGTAATTTCCTTTTATTCTTTGAAAAAATAGGGAGAGGGAGTTCATTGAACTTATACAAAAGGATGATGAATCTGTTGGTACCAATAATGAAAATTTTACAAGAATTTCAAGGTAAGATTCATGAATTAATAGCCAACCTGAGTGTAAAATTGATCGATTATTTATTGTCTTCAGACCAAGTGTCTGAAGGGAAATAACCATTGGGGAATTCAATAGCTATGAGGAAATTGTTCGATGTGTTATCAAGGATGATATGGATATTGGAGTAACCCATTAGTCATATGGGTTTGATTAGAAGAAAAAAGTATAATATAAATGAAAATATAAAGACCCCAATGAAAAAGAAAATGTGTTTTCGTGTCTGCTGAAAATGTGGAATGAAACTAGGGAGGACTTATCTGAAAGGGACTAGTAAAAATTTTAATTGTGGAAAAAAAAGGTTATCGGGCAGTTTAATAGAGAAGTTATGGGAAAAAATATCTCTAATGATGTGAAAAAAGAAAAGGATACACTGAATTAAGCTCCTACACATCAATCTTACAAGTAAATGAAAAGGAGGATTATTCCAATGAATTTCGTAATACAATGGTTATTGATTATGATCGATGTCAACAAAATAATACGGCCAAATATAAAGTAATGTCACATGAAATCACTATCAGGGATGTGGATTTTGATAATGATGTGGTGAAAGATTCATTTACTATAAAATATAATGTATTGACTAATTTATTTGATTCTGGATCCACCCATTATTTTTTTTCTGAAGGATTTTCTAATGGTATCTCCGTATTACCTCAACAATTAGAGTTTGAGTTAGCAGTGAAAACTTTTAATGGAACAAATTTCAGATCAAAAGTTTATAATTTCTCTCCTATTGAAGTTTGACTGAAATTTCTTCCTAGAAATATTTTGATCCTTTTAATAGTAGAATTCAATTTTATTTTTATCATGTATTGGATTTATCTATATATATCCATTATCAATTTCTAAGTAAGGGAGGTCACATTTCAAATTCCAGATCAATCTATGGTCATCTAGGAATGAAAATAATAATATAACCTAACAGTAGAAATTTATTCCCTATAATGCGTCTAGATTCCAATAAATGAAGGTTAATTATCTCAAATGGTCGAAGATAAGCTCACAATTAAGAACATGCCCATTGTACAAGAGAATTATGATGCTGTTCAGGAGGATTTTCTAGGTCTTCCACAAAATCATTAAGATGAGTTTTCAATAAAACTCTTAACAGGTGTTGTGTACATTTCAATGAAACCTAATGGAATGGCCCCAATTGAGTTACATGAATTAATGAAGAAACTCAAAGAGAATCTAGAAAAGGGATTCATATGTCCTAGTGTGTCACATTCGGGAGAACCTATTTTGTTTTTTAAGAATAAATATGGATCAATGAGACTCTGAATTTATTATAGAGTACTTAACATGATCACAATCAAGAAAAAATATCCCCTTCCACACATTTATTACCAATATGTCCAACTATGCAGAGGTGAATAATTTTCCAAGAATTCTATTCGTTCAAGATTTCATCAATTAAGGGTAAAAAATGAGGATATACCACAGACATCATTCATAACAATGAATGAACACTATGAATTTATAGTGATGCCTTTTGGTCTTACTAATTCCCCTACAATCTTCATGGGTCTAATTTATATAGACGATAGAGACAATCTTGATCAACTTGTGGTAATCTTTATAGAATACATTCTTATCTATTCATAGAGTAAGGAAAAACATGTAGATCACATGAGAATTATATTGAAGACCATGGGAAAGGATAATTTTTTGGAAAAATTTACCAAGTGTAATTTCTGGCTTCATAAAGTTTCAGGTTTGGGTCACAAAATCTCAAGAGAGGGGATATATGTGGATCCCGCAAAAACAGAAGTTATTGAATGTTGGTCGATACCAACAACGGTAACTGAGATTCGATGTTTTCTTGGTTTGGTTGGATATTATTGATGTTTTGTGAATTATTTTTCATTATTATATAATCCAATCACCATATTGACTTGAATAGGAGTTATTTTTGATTGGATAGAGGAATGTGAAGGGAATTTCAAAGAGTTAAAAAGAAGGTTATCCAGTGCACATGTGCTCACAATACCTAGTAGTGGGGAAAAGTTCAGGATCTATAGTGATGCATCCCTAAAGGGTTGGGTTGTATTCTCATGAAAAATAATATGTGATAGATTATTCCTCATGATAGTTTAATATTCATGATCAAAATTACCCAAAAAATGATTTCGTGTTAACTTTGGTAATATTTTCATTATTGATATAGAGGCATTATCATTATGGTGAATGGTGAGATATTTATACGAATCATAAATGTTTAAAGTATATTTTCACACAAAAGGAGTTGAATACTGGACAAATAAGATGGTATGATTAGATTAATGATTATTACTACTCAATACATTATCGACATGGGAAAGCAATCCTGTTGGGAGATGCATTGATTATAAAAGACCATGCAAGCTTATCTAGGATGAGGATCAAAAATGATCAAATATTTATGAATTTGAAAAGGATGGATCTTGAAATTTTAATGGAAGGGGTGAAATATTATCTTTCTCAAATAAATGATAAACCATATATACAAGTGATGATTAAGGAGGCACGTAAGGAAGATATAGAGCCTCAAAAGAAGGTGAGAAATTTCCTTGAATTCACCATTGATTGTGATAAATAATAATGTTTAGGAACCATGTTTTTATTCCTCCCATTCAATTATTAAAGAAGGAGATATTGGAATTTGGATCATAGTTTTTCATGATCTATTCACCCTAGAAGCACAAATAGGTACACAGACATGAATGAGTACTTCTGGTGGGATGGAATGAAAAAACATGTCACTAAATATGTCTCTAGATGCTTGGTATGATATTAAGTTAAGGATGAGAGATTGATGTTCAAGGGGTTGTTACAGCCATTACCCAAACTAGAATGGAAATGGGAAAACATCACTCTGTACATTGTCATTGGAAATATAAAACCATCCAAAGAAAATAATTCTATTTGGGATATAGATGATCTACCTACAATGTTGGTCAACAAAATTCCCATTAAAAAAGAATTATCTCTTTATCATCTTTCCAGGATATATTTAAATTATGTGGTATGATTTCATGGAGTAAAACATTCCATTATATCTGATTAGGATATGAGGTTTACCTAGAAGTACCAAAGATGTCTTTATCCTACTCTAGACATATATTTAAGATTTAGCACTACTTGTCATCCTCAGATAGATGGTCAGTCTAAGAAGAAAATTCAAACACTAGAAGACATGTTGAGAGATTTCTATTTGGATTTCAAACGTATTTGGGATCAACACCTAACTTTGGATGAATTTTCACGCAATAATATCATTTAATCCATTGTTTAGATAGATCTTTATGTTTATCTATATGTAATTAAGTGCACAACTCCAAAATAATAGGATGAAGTTGGGGAAAGAATTCAATTGGACCTAATTATGTTGATGGCATGGGGAAAAAATTCATATCTATTCAACACCACATAAGAGCAACTCAAAGTAGAAAAAACTAGTTATACTCGAAACAGAAGAAAAGACATTGAGTTTCAAGTGGTTGAAAAGGTGTTCATAGAAATATCTCCAGGGAAAAGAGTAATGAGATTTGGAAAGAAGGGAAAGTTGATCCCTAGGTATATCTGTCCTTTTGAAATTACGGATCATTTTTGGATGATAGTTTACAGATTGGAACTTCCATGAAATCTCCATCTTATTCATGATTTGTTCCATGAAAATCTCCTAAGATTGTACATACATGATCCTTTAGATGTACTAATCTCACAAGTCATACCACTAGAGAATATTATTTATGACGATGAACACCTGATAGAGATTTTGGATCGTAGTGAAAAAACTCAATGAAACAAGACCACTAGTTTGGTTAATGTTTTATGTATGAACCACCAATATGAAGATGCTATATAGGAACTTGAGGATATGATGAGTGAGAGCTATCCTTGTCTATTTGTATCCATGTGATGAATTTCGACGGTGAAATTTAGTTTAAGTGGGGGTAGAATGTGACACCCAGATGTTTTTATGAGATATTTCATTTAAATAATTTTTATTCTTCAGTAGATTTATTTGAATGAAATCATGAATTTAAACGAATCGTGGGAGGCCCATATTATAAAATTAATGTTATAGCCTAGCCATTAGGTCAGCAAGAATAATTATAACTATCGTATGAAAATGTATTGTGAATAAATTGGTTATCGATTATTTATTAAAAATACAAATCAATATTATTTTTTATTTTTGAGTGAATTACTTTTGGTATTGAAATGAAATATTTTTTATATTAACCCAATGGATATTTTAGTCATATGGTATGAATAAAAGCCTATTTTATGTATAAAAAATAATTTTTATAAAAATTTTAGTTTTAAACCATCGAATAGAGAACCCATTTTAAATTATGAATTTGAAACATTAATACTTTTTATATGATAAAATAAATATTGTTTTCTTAAATGGGATATAAAAATTTAATTTGGATGAATTTTTGATATTTTTCTGATTACTCTCATGTCTTAATGAATAGGAAGAATATGGTATATTTAAATTAAAAATAACTTTTTCCTTCATGATAATTTTATATTGTTAAATTATATTATTGTCTAGTATTAATGTATAAATAGAATAATTTTTTACAATTCAATATAATTTATTTCGTTAGAATTAATTCTACATTGAATTCGTAGGTACAAACATTTCAATCTTTTGCAATGTTTTAACTTTTAAAACATGTTTCCTCATATCAACAATAAGATTAATTTTAAATTAATTAATACAACTTATGTGTTTTTAATTTATTAAAAATTGATTCCATCTTAGGAATCAGTAGGTCCAAATTATGTTAATAGACCACTTATATTTTTTTTGAATTATGAATAGTAACTCTGATAATTATTATTATAACCATGATTAATGGTAAATCAGGTAATTATGGGTAAAAATAATATGAAAAAATTATCAAAACTCATGTTAAAATCTTATTGTATAAATATATATTATCCTTATCATCTATTTTTTGAAATGGATTCACTTAATGGCCAATTTCCTATTCCTTTGACGTGAATGTAACAAAAAGTTATGAATGTGAAAAAATGTCGCAATCTCATTTTATATAAGTATATTAATATCATATATGGATAAATAAGAGATAATATCAACAATAGATAGTATCTATAATTCGAAAATAATTACCTACCTCATAAAAATTTACTTATATTTTTTTGAAATTTATTAATTACAATTAATGATGACATAAAACTAATGTAAAAATTATTCCATTAATATAAATAACAAATAATTGGTTTTAAAATTATTAAAATAAAACTAATATGAAAAAATTAATGTGCTCCAAAAATTTTCTATTTGAATATGACATTTTATGAAGGTATTAGATATTTTTCTAAATTTATCTTATGTGTTTATTTTATTTTATTTCAAATAAAAAATAATAATCAAAATTTAAACTATTGATATTTAATAAATATACAATTTTATTGATTAATTAAAAAATCATAAAATTATTTAAAAATTACAAAATGATTATTATATGGTTTAAAATCTCATAAGATATAAATGTATGGTCTATTAAAACCATATAAGTAAATATTTATGACCATTTAATGTTAACAATGTTATTACAATAATTAAAATTAAATAGAATAACTAAGTGTCAATTAGAAATATATGATTTAAATTGACAAAATAAGTTTTAAAAAATTTATTGGTTGATGACACTAAAACTCTATATCATATTAGATTCAAAATTGGGAAGTTTGGAGGTTTATGGGTAGGGATTTATTTTATTATAAATTATTAATTATGGAGTTTCCAAAATAGCCCCTCACCTCAATTATAAAAGGGAACATCCTACCTGATCTCATAACATCATTGTGAGCCATATTTCTTAGTCACCCCGGTCCTTTTTCCCTATCAACTTCCCTATTTTCATTCTATAGTTTTTTTACATCTTTAAAGACCAAATCTAGTTCTCTAAAAATTGATTTAGAGGATGCACTTTGAGGAAGAGGTAATCTCTTTTATAGATTCCTTAAAAACTTCATCTTCTGATACTTCCTCTTTATTTTGTATTTCATTATAATGTAATAACATCAGAATAAATAATATACATATACATTATTAAAAATACGAAACAACTGTATTTCACCATCTATCCAGCCTATGAAAAACAAAATCATCGCACGTGCGTACGTACAACATACCGTCTCCACATGGTTTTGTAATATGGTTTTGACCACCACCTTACATGTAGGGGTATAATGATGGGAATAATAATTACATATTATTATAATAACATGATAATGATTCTGAATTTTTATACACTATCCAATTCAATATCATTCAATAATTTTGGAATTATATCATCAGTCGTGCGTACGTACGACCTACCATCTCCACAGTTTGATGTGATTCATTCTACATGATCTCCATTAAATCATGAATATATACATGAATTAAATGAATAAATATGATATATATTATACTAATTCCATTATGAAAATGTTATAACTAAATCTTAAAATGATATATAAGAACTTATCTAAGAAAACATCCATAAGAACATAAAGTAGTTAATACCCTAATAACGATTAACAATGAAATGTTACAAACAAAAATATTAAAATATGATCATAAATGTTACTATAAAAATGTTTATGATTATAGAATAAATCCGTATCATTATCTAAATCATTATAAAGATGGTTTAGATACCAACAATTCATATCAGAAGTATGGTATGGGTAAATTCTCAAATCTCGTTGTTGTCTGAGATTGTTTATTCAAAAGTATTTATTGGGTTATATTTATCCTCAACATCTATGTTTCAAAAACATGAATTTCAAAATATTCTTTATAACCTAATATAATTGTTAAATTTAAATTTTACTTATTGGTAAATTTTTACTAAATGGTATGAATGGAATCTTTTGTTGTTTTTGTTACGAGGTACTTTTTGTATTTTCTAGAAAAATTACTACAATAATGTTTTTTAACATGTAAAGAATGAATGGATATTTACTTTTTCATAATTCCTTATTTACTTGAAGCATACCATATAAAATTACGAGGTTATTTTCATATAAAATTATTTCTTCTATGTATGTGTGGAATTTTGAGGAAGGAAAATGTTTTGGAAGAAGAAGGATATTTTCCTCAGGAATTAATTTCAAGTGTTTTCTAAAAATTAATTTTCATCTAAGATGAAACTATTTAAATAGGGTCACATTTATATCTTGGTTGTTTTTATAATTTTATTGTGTTTATTATTTAATTTTATTAGGAAAACCATTTGTTTTATATCAATAAGGAAGGATTATTTTTTATGAATACCATTTTATGGAATGAGTTATGAAATGGTAAATGTTTTTATGTTTTTCTGGCACACATAAGAATGGATTCATTATGATCTATGTGGGACCTATATCACACTCCAATTCATTTAATAAAGATTTATATCTCATTAAATAAATATGAATATAATGAAAATTTAATATGGTTCAGTAATACAGAGCTAGAACAAAGAGTGAACTAGGTTCAAAAATTGAATTTGTTGGCTAAGATGGTCTCAATAGTAAACCATGACTTAAATGAAATGATTTTATATGATTATGTGTGTATGCAATGAAATTTAATGTCTTATGTAATGACTGTTGGGATTACATTTTACTTTTATGCTTTATCCTATGACATGATATTGTGATCATTTATATACAGGATAAGAATTTCAAATGTAATGTTCTTATGATTACGCAATGAATCATATTTCCCACATTTACCCTTACTGATCATTTGACCTCACCATTTCATATGATTATTTTCCACAAGTCATGAATAAGGGAATTATGTCAAATATTTCAAAAATGGGCCATGTTTTGAATAAATTAGTGTGAGATAATGTTGATGTTTGATGAAAAAGTTATTTATGATTCCCAGTTTCTAATGACACTAAACCTATAAGGTCGTAGTGTGTTTTTGTTGCGTTATATAATAAATATCCATAAGTTTCTAATTAACTTCTATATATAAATTATGGGCCATTATAATCCCATTCCGTACATTGATAATTTTCATATACTAGAATTGATTCACTCATTGGTGGTTGATTTCTTTTTAGGTTGATTTATTTTTTTATTTTTTGATAATTCCACTTTGTTCATCTATTATATGACAATAGATCAAGGGAAAAATGAAAAAAAGGAGGACATTCATTCCTTTTGTTAATTTATTATATTTTTCTCTCTTATTTTTTGTACATTCATCATGGGATATTACTATGGCCTACAATTTAACGATTTTCAGGTGTTAGATCATTGGGTAGAAATTATTTGGTAATCAAAATTAAATACTATGGAGATAGTTCAAGATATTTGTTTTGATAAAGGTGTGATGATGGATGAATATAATAGGTTTATTGTCTTAGAAAATTTTTCTTTGTTAATCAAATTTTGATGCATGGAAATGACAGTATAGCATGATTGAGTAATTTATGAGAAAATTTAGAGCATAGATCTAAATGATCAGTGATGAAAAGGGTAATTTGACCCCCAATCTATGATTCCTGGTTTTATTTTTGTTAATTTAAATCTAGAAGGAAAATAAAAAGGAGGAAACATTGTTTTCATTAAAACTGTCATTATAGAACATCAAAATTTGTGTTACAGATCATTTAAGGTCCTAGATGTAGATCCGGGTTTTCATATAAGAGACAAGGAGAACAAAAAATTTTGTCCCAAATATATGAATTATGGCCTTTTAAATGAGAAATACCATGTATCATAGTGGATATGAATTCTTTGTCTAATTGCACATTACCAGACACGTGATCAGACATGACCGATATACACTGGATGATTCGCATACTCGAGAATGACTCAGGTTACTATGGAATGGCAAAAGGAACATTCGAATGATAAATGGATGTTATTGATTTAGTATAAACATAGTATAAGCTATGTTAATAAAATATAATTCCTCATAGATTTCATATAGCCCTTTGTTTCTTCAGTTTGGGACTGTAGTGGTTTAGAGTGTTCCCTTGGTCCATCCCCTCAATGTCATGGTGTAGAATTATTTCATCAACATTGGATTTTGATATCATATTACGGATTGTCCCAAATATGGTTCGTGGTGTTCTTCTTTGAGATCAGGACTTGATCATCTATAATTACCTATTGTAACATAGGTTGTGTTCATGTAATTGGAATTAATACCATGGATAGGGTATCAATACCCCATATTAAAGGATTTTTTAGCAGGGTTCACATTATCATTGGGTATATGATCCCCTATATAGAGGGTTGATCTTGATTGTATTTCTTGTGTCCCTCAATAGTTATGCATGTGATCCCCTATCTTTTTATCATTATATTAGAGATCCAATGAGTACTTATTGTGTATGAACTAACGATATTGTTATATTTGATAAGAATAAGTATTGATAGTATGGCTTTTTGAGTGAGTACATTCAGAATCAGCCCTACATAGGGGCCTCAAGAATTATATTGTGGGTAGCGGGTTTTGGTTAAGACAATTTGAGACTAGTTTTATGTGATGATTATATCAAGGTTTTCATTAGTTCTGTATTAAAATTGTGAGATGAATACAATTGATGTTATACGTTTAGTGTTTATAGTGTTTCCTTCTCATTATTTTTATATTCTCCCTTTCATTATCACTTCCTACATTTCCTATGTATTAGGAATGCCTAAAACATTTTTATGGTGTCCGAGGAGGACAAGGAGATTTTAGATTATAGTTGGTATAGAAAAAAAGTGTTTTCAAGGTGGTTTCATTTAATAGTAGTTCCAAACTTTTGAGAAGATATGACTCTCCATTGTTTTAAGATAGGTTTTTGTTTTCCACATTTATCATAAATAGTATAATTTTTCTAATTTTATATGAGATATATGTTGTAAAGTTAATGTTTTTTCTTCTTTTGGTTTTAATTTCCCATAATTTTATGGGAATTGATATGTGTGTGTATGTGTGAGTATATGTAAATATATATAATGCCTCTCATATATTGGTTATTACTACTCAGTATTGGTTTCCAACTTTTGGTTTGTTGAATATAGGTTTGAGATCACAGGTTAGGTGAGCTCTAGTGAATTGGGGCATAAAAAGTTATCCATGAATAAAATCATATCTAGAATTAATTAAGTGCACCGGTTTCATAAGGTGATATACTAAAACTCAATTAATACTATGTACTTTAGAAATTTTGGGGTGTCAAATTACAACAAGCACTATAAAAACTCTATATCACGAGGTAGGGAATTATATCTCGAATATCTAATATCATTAGGAATAAGATATCGCTATATTATTATGTAATAGGTGTTGGAACCAGGTTCTTCAAAGCATGATTTGGTGTATGGTTTGTGTTTGTTGTCAATCCTCAGTGGAAGTTCCGAATGTGTTCCAGCAAAGTGATCATACAGTTCAAGCAGACAACAGTATTGGAGGTGGCGCTGTTTCCCAGTGTTTTCCAAATTTTTGGGCCTCAAAATCGGAAAATGAAGACATGGATTGTCTGCAAAAGGAGGTTCGCAGAAAAAGGAAGTGGTGCGCGAAATATAAGAGGCTTGCGCGAAATACTTATGTTAGGCGCGAAAAAACAGCGGGATGCGCGAAATAGGGGATCAAGGTTTTTCGCGCAAATAGTGTTTCGAAATCAGTTTGGTGAAAAATGGCAAAGGCATGGGCTGCGCGGAAAATAAGGGTTGTGCGCGAAATACTTAAGCTGGGTGAAAGATTACGCGCCAGATGAGAGGTTTTCCGCGCCGAAGGGGATTTTGCGCGCAGTGGTCTCTGTCGCCTATAAATATGAGGTGACCCCCTTCATTCGGTGTGTTGGAAGACTTAGAGAAGATCCGAGGTCTGAAGCGCGAAAAAGGATAGCGTAAAGGGTCTTGCGTGAAATATTCGGAGTTGCGCGAAAAAGGGGATTTTTGCGCGAAATATTATTCCGCGCGAAAAGTAATTTTTGCGCGCAATAGGAAGGTTTTGCGCGCAAAGGGTTGGTGTTGCGCGCAATTGTTAGTCAGGTTTGTCTACACGTTCTGGTTATCCGGTTCAGTGGTTCTGTGCGTTCTAGTGCATCTATTTAGGAATTCGATGCAAGCAGAGTCTCATGCTGAGCAGAGGCAAAGACTTCAATGCACATCTATTGAAGAGACCTTCACGTCTATAAACTGAGTGGGACTTCACCAACGACAGTGTGCCAGAGGGAGTCAACGGGAGTGACCCGAGGGACGCAGTGAGCTATCCCTGAACAATTGTAAAGGCAGTGTGCCTGGGACAGAGTGTCTGTACCTGAACTTTTGTATCTGCAGCTAGTGAAGCATAGTGGATTTAGGTACGTCCGGAAACCTGTCGGCGTATGCTCCTTGGACGTAGCCCTTAGTGGTGAACCAAGTAAAAATGGCTGTGTCTTCTCTGTGCATGTGAATGTTTTCATTCTGATCATAATCATCATACAGATTCAACAAGTTCCTACCAACGTGGGAACAAGATCCAACACATTAAAAGAAAAAGTGGTCACCCGGATTCACCCCTCCCCTCTCAGGGTGTCCCGGGGTCCTTCAAGTGGTATCAAAGGGTAAAGGTTGCTGGTGTTGAATCTGACCTTCTTCGTCATGGAAAACGTGGTAAATGTCAGGGGAGTCCCTCACTTCGATGGAAGAAATTTTCAGATCTGGAAGAACAGAATGAGATCTCATATAAGATCTCTTGGAATGGAAGTTCTTTTTTCTACTTTGCATGGAATACATGTCACTGATCCAACAGGTCTGGATATTACTGAAACAGACAGGAAACTTCTTGATGCAGATGCTAAAGCACAGAATACTCTCACTGCAACCCTTTCTGATCAGATCTACCTAAAGGTGATGAATTGCACCTCAGCAAAATCCATGTGGGATAAACTTGAGAATATTTATGAAGGTGATAGCAAAGTGAAGGAGGAGAAACTACAAGTGATGCACACTCGGTTTGATGATCTGAAGATGCATCCAGACGAGAATGCAGACTCTTTCTTCAATCGAATTACCGAAGTGGTTGGAGCTATTTGGGGTCTAGGTGAATAAATCAAAGACATTGATATTGTAAAGAAAATATTGAGAAGACTTCCACCTCTTTATAATGCGAAGGTGTCAGCCCTTGAGGAAATAGATCTTTCCAAACTTTCATTAGATGATCTACTGAGCAGTTTGGTAGCATATGAAATGAGAGTCAAACCTGAAGATGCTACGACTCGGGTGAGCAAGGAAATGGCATTCAAGGCCATGGATAAGCTGAAAATATCAAAGGATAGTTGCGGTGAAGATGACGAATAAAAAGAAATTCTTTCTCTCATTGCAAAGAAGTTCCAGAAGGGGAAAGGGAAATTCAAAGGGAAGTTACCTCTCACGTGTTTCCGTTGTGGAAAAGTTGGGCACATTGCTTCTCAGTGTTTAAAAATGATCAATGATGAAGATAGTGAGGATGAAAACTTCGAGAAGCCTCAGAGAAGGTTCTTCAAAAAGGGAGACTTCAAATCTGGTAAGAAAATGCAAAGGAAGAGTTTTGTCTGTGAAGAGGAAGAAGATGATAATGAATTCTGTGATGAAGAAGAACCAGAATTCAAAACTGGGAACCATGCTTCTATGATAGCCACTGTTGAAAAGCCAGAAGATACTGAAGGAGAAAAACAAATGAGAACTTGTGTAGATCCTGAGATGCAACTTAAGGATGCGGTTAGTAATCTTAAGATAAAATGTAAGAGCTGTAATAAGTGGAAATCAATTGTGGAAGAATCAACTGAATATGTTGATCAACTAGAAGCTGAAATTGAACGACTGGAAGAATTTGTGAAGGTACAATCTAAAATAATTGAAAGCAATGATGATGTAGTAGATCTGAAGCTGAGAATTGAAGAGCAGGCAAAGGTCATCAATGACCTCACATCCATACTGGATGAAAAATCCAAGACTGCTGAGGGTCTTGAGGAGGAAGTAGTTACTCTAAGGAGTAAACTGGAGACTGAATCAGTTCCAAAAGAATCAAGGAAGAAAATACAGTTTGGACGATTCTCATATGCAGAATTACTAGCAAGAGCCAAGTGTGGTTCAGATGGGGTTGGAAAAATCTTGAGTGATCAAAGACCCGCTTGCATGGGAAAGAGTGGAATTGGCTGTGAGGCTGAGTCATCAACTGCTGGAAGTGCAAAGATCCAAAAGAAAGATAAGATGAAAGTTGAACATGTTGAAATATTACCTAGAGTGCTGAAAAGGGAACCCTCAATCCAAACTAAAAGGAGAACTGAAAATTATCCTCAAGCTTTCAAAAATGGCAGACAGTCTTACTTTTGTCCCAAGGAAGAAGCTATACGGAGAAATTCAAGTGAGAAGACATTTCTTCTCATGAAGTGTCAGTTCTGTGGCTATCTGGGCAATACCATGTCTTATTGTGAAGAGGCAAGAAGCTATCTGAATGGAGAAGATATAGATTTTCAACAAAGGAGAACAATTTCATATCCTAATTCTTATAGAAGAAATAATTTCTATGGATATTGTTTTCATTGTTCTAACTTTGGTCATAAGGCCATTAATTGCAGGCAGAGAAGGGACATTGACACCTCATACAGAAGTTCCAGACATGTCAAGTCTCGTCAGTAAGACAATGTTGCTATTTCAAACAGGTTCTCACCTCTTAAAGAAGACTTTGACTATGAAGAACCTGGGTTTGCGGAAGAGATAATTGAAAGGCCATCAGTTCTATTTACTCAATCTAATGTCTCATGGAAGGAAAGGAGGAAGATTGAGAAATCAAACCTTGTAGAGGTAGCCCTCAAAGCTACCAAGAACAACAGTACCTGGATTCTAGATAGCGGTTGTTCATCTCATATGATAGGTAATGTCGGCCTACTAACAAATATCATAAAGAATGTTGATGGTACAGTAAGATTTTGTAATGATGGGGCTCTGAAAATCAAAGGGAGTGGAAGTACCAAATTAGCTAATGGAGAACTAAAGAAGACTGAAGTCCTTTACGTAGATGGCCTACGTCATAATCTCCTCAGCGTGAGTCAACTCTGTGACTCAGGACTTGTTGTTACTTTTAATTAGAAAGGCTGCACTATCAAGGGAAAAACTGGCAATTCTCTCATGAAGGGATGCAGAACAGAAGGAAACTTGTATCAGGTTGATAGTGAAGAAAATGTATGTTACATGACTGTTGAAGAAAAAAACAATCTATGGCATCGGAGATTGGGACACATCAATCAACAAGACATGGAGAAAATATCAAAATTGAGAATTGTCATGGACATTCCCAACCTGAAGCGTGAGCGTGAAAAATCGTGTGATGCTTATATTCGTGGGAAGCTGGTATGCAGTTCATATCGGCCAAAGAAGAAAAGGGCATCTCACCTTCTTGATCTGATTCATACAGATGTTTGTGGTCCAATAAATGTTGCAGGAACACATGGAGAAAGGTACTTTGTCCTTTTCATTGATGATTACAGTAGAATGGCATGTGTGATGGTCATTCACAGGAAAAGACAAGTCCTTGACTGCATGAAAACATATCGGCGAATCGCCGAGAATGATACTGGACGAACAATCAAAGTGTTGCGATCTGACAATGGAGGAGAATACACGTCCATTGAATTTGAAAATTATCTGGAGAAGCATGGGATACAACATGAGGTAGCTGCTGTGAGAACTCCACAACAAAATGGAGTTGTTGAACGAAGGAATCGATAGGTGAACAACATGGCACGAACTATGCTGATTGAGAGTCGTACTCCAAGACATTACTGGAAAGAGGCTGTTCAAGCTGCAGTGTACATTCAGAATCGAACAGGACTTTATATGGGTGAGACGAAGACACCATATGAATTGTGGCATGGACGGAAGCCTTCTCTAAAATACTTTCGTGTCTTTGGAAGTAAGTGCTTCATCAGAAACAAAGAAGGAAATCAGGGGAAATATGGTGACAACGCAGATGAAGGAATCTTCCTCGGTTACTCAATGAACAGCAAAGCCTACAAATGCTTCAACAATCGTTTGGGAAGGATTGTGGAAAGCAATGATGTTAAGATAATTAAAGAGAAAACCACAAATGATTCACAGACGTCATATGCTGATGTGATAGAAAGTCATGAAGAATGTGAACATGAAGAAACTACAAATGCAAAAATAGAGGAAGCTGTTCAAAACACTCATCAATCACATAATGATGTTGACTCAGAAGAAGAATCTGAAGAAGAAACTATGGCCGAAGAGAATACTACTGAACCTCGCAGGAGAAATCGAAGAGCTGAGATTGATCCATCCAACATAATTGGGGATAGGAGTGCACCCACTCAAACCAGAAGGATGATGAATACCACGCAATCTACATTTCTATCAGTTGTAGAGCCATCCTCATTCGAAGAAGCTGCACAAGATATATCTTGGGTGAAAGCCATGAATGATGAATTAGACCAAATTGACAAGAATCAGACATGGGATCTTGTCCAGAGACCCGAAGGTCACAATGTGATTGGTACCAAATGGATCTTCAAAAATAAGTTTGATGAGCAAGGAAGTGTCATCAGAAACAAGGCACGACTGGTGTGTAAAGGATACTCTCAGATTGAAGGCATTGATGTTGAAGAAACCTTTGCTCCAGTGGCTAGACTGGAGTCAATCAGGCTTTTCCTTGCCATGGAACTCCAAAGAGGATATAAAGTATATCAAATGGATGTCAAGACAACATTCTTTAATGGTGTACTCTAAGAAGAAGTCTACATTGAACAACCAGTGGGCTTTGTCTTGGGTACCGATGAAACAAAGGTCTGCAAACTAAAGAAAGCTCTATATGGTTTGAAGCAGGCACTACAGGCGTGGTACTCACGGCTAGATTCATATCTCAAGAAGTTGGAATTCAAAAGAGGAGGAGTTGATCACAATCTCTATGTGAAGAATTCTCCAAAAGATCAGTTCATGGTTCTTGTCTACGTTGATGATATCATTTTTGGTGGCAGCAGACAGAAATCAGTGGATGAATTTGCCAACCACATGAAATCAGAATTTGAAATGTCTATGATTGGGGAGCTCACATATTTCTTGGGGTTGCAAGTGATTCAAAAGAAGGAATACACTTTCATTTCTCAGGAAAAATATGCAAGAGAGTTGCTGAAGAAGTTCAATATGCAAGACTCCAAACCAATGTCAACTCCGATTGCTGTTGGAACTAAACTTGGAAAGCATGAGGATGGGAACTCTGTTGATCCCACCATGTACAGGAGGATCATTGGAAGCCTACTGTACCTGACAGCGACAAGGACAGATATTGTCTTTGCAACATGCCTTGCGGCCCGCTTTCAGAGTAATCCAAAGGAGGAACACATGTCAGCAGTAAAAAGAATCATGAGGTATATTCAAGGAACACATAACTTCGGGTTATTTTTTGCTGCAGGCAGGGACAGTGAATTATCAGCGTTTTCTGATGCTGACTGGGCTGGGGATGTAGTAGACAGAAAGTCCACTAGTGGTGGAGCTTTCTATATTGGGCATAAATGTGTTGGCTGGTTGAGCAAGAAGCAAGAAAGTACTTCTCTTAGTACTGCTGAAGCTGAATATATCTCCGCCACAAAAGCATGCACTCAACTTCTTTGGATGAAGCAGCAGCTAACAGATATTGGTGATAAGGTGCAGCAACCAATGGTGATTTATTGCGATAACAAAAGTGAAATTGATCTCACGAAGAATCCGGTTCAACATTCTCGTACAAAACATATTGAAATACAGTATCATTTTATCAAAGAAAAGGTTGAACAAGGAGTGATTAAAATGGATCACGTTGGAACTAATGAGCAAGTGGATGATATCCTAACCAAGCCATTGTCCTCGGCTGTGTTCGAGAAGCATCGGTTGAACCTCGGTGTTCGACCACCTCCTACGGCATAAGGAGGCACCAGAAGTCCCCTCTCCCCGTTTGTTTTAACTGCTTTTATCTGCTTATGGCTGTGATGCAGGTTTATGGGGGAGATACTATCCAGGGGGAGTATGGCTTGAGCTGAACGTTGAAAAAACTTTTCGGTCTTTGGTTTTATTGTCAATGGGGGAGAAAGGAATAAATTCACCGGAAGAAATTCACGGCAAGAAATTCTTCTGTGATGGAAGTGTAAGATTGTGATGAGAAGTTTAATAAGGATAACATCGGGCGTCATGGAGAATTTCAAAACACTAAGACCCAATTCAAGCTTCCTCTCTTGTTTTCTACACCGAGCATTGCTCAAGTAGACTTAGAGTGTTGGCTAAGTTGATTCTTACGTTTTGGATTTGCTCATGGTTGGAGATCTATTGAATTTATTCTGATTGCCAACAAACCCAAAGGGGGAGATTGTTGGAACCAGGTTCTTCAAAGCATGATTTGGTGTATGGTTTGTGTATGTTGTCAATCCTCAGTGGAAGTTCCGAATGTGTTCCAGCAAAGTGATCATACAGTTCAAGCAGACAACAGTATTGGAGGTGGCGCTGTTTCCCAGTGTTTTCCAAATTTTTGGGCCTCAAAATCGGAAAATGAAGACATGGATTGTCTGCAAAAGGAGGTTCGCAGAAAAAGGAAGTGGTGCGCGAAATATAAGAGGCTTGCGCGAAATACTTATGTTAGGCGCGAAAAAACAGCAGGATGCGCGAAATAGGGGATCAAGGTTTTTCGCGCAAATAGTGTTTCGAAATCAGTTTGGTGAAAAATGGCAAAGGCATGGGCTGCGCGGAAAATAAGGGTTGTGCGCGAAATACTTAAGCTGGGTGAAAGATTACGCGCCAGATGAGAGGTTTTCCGCGCCGAAGGGGATTTTGCGCGCAGTGGTCTCTGTCGCCTATAAATATGAGGTGACCCCCTTCATTCGGTGTGTTGGAAGACTTAGAGAAGATCCGAGGTCTGATGCGCGAAAAAGGATAGCGTAAAGGGTCTTGCGCGAAATATTCGGAGTTGCGCGAAAAAGGGGATTTTTGCGCGAAATATTATTCCGCGCGAAAAGTAATTTTTGCGTGCAATAGGAAGGTTTTGCGCGCAAAGGGTTGGTGTTGCGCGCAATTGTTAGTCAGGTTTGTCTACACGTTCTGGTTATCCGGTTCAGTGGTTCTGTGCGTTCTAGTGCATCTATTTCGGAATTCGATGCAAGCAGAGTCTCATGCTGAGCAGAGGCAAAGACTTCAATGCACATCTATTGAAGAGACCTTCACGTCTATAA
The DNA here is from genome assembly GCA_963277665.1 of Viscum album. NCBI lineage: Eukaryota > Viridiplantae > Streptophyta > Magnoliopsida > Santalales > Viscaceae > Viscum > Viscum album. The sequence goes on from OY728121.1 coordinate 539,322,683, forward strand.
ACTGAGTGGGACTTCACCAACGGCAGTGAGCCAGAGGGAGTCAACGGGAGTGACCCGAGGGACGCAGTGAGCTATCCCTGAACAATTGTAAAGGCAGTGTGCCTGGGACAAAGTGTCTGTACCTGAACTTTTGTATCCGCAGCTAGTGAAGCGTAGTGGATTTAGGTACGTCCGGAAACCTGTCGGCGTATGCTCCTTGGACGTAGCCCTTAGTGGTGAACCAAGTAAAAATGGCTGTGTCTTCTCTGTGCATGTGAATGTTTTCATTCTGATCATAATCATCATACAGATTCAACAAGTTCCTACCAACGTGGGAACAAGATCCAACACATTAAAAGAAAAAGTGGTCACCCTGATTCACCCCTCCCCTCTCAGGGTGTCCCAGGGTCCTTCAATAGGAAGCATAAAATTCTTTTATTTGATGCATCATTATATAATAGAAGCCCTTATCTAAAATAACTTATTATATGAATTTGTGTTCTAATTGACATTTTTTCCAGTTCCATAATATTTTCCTCACATTCATCAACCCACACAATTTTTTCTACCTTTTATGTTAGAATAGTGATTGGATTAGATAAATATCATAAATTATCCATGAATCATCAATAATATGTACGCAAACAAAGAAAACTAATAATCTAAGTCATAATGGCCAGTATGGGCCATTATTAAAAAACATAAACTTTTATCGATCAATAGATATACAATAAATTGAGATTATATGACCCATAATTCAAACATTTTAGAGTAGAAAATACACAAAATAAAAATGTTTCATACAAATTCACATTCATTAGGGTGTTCAATACAATCCTCAAGTGATCCCCAGGTTCTTAATTTAACATTTCATATATTTTATTATATCCTATAAACACTAACAAAAATCGATTGAGGTAATTTATAAATACACTATTAATTAAATCCATGAATAAATTTGTAGAATTAGTAAGAGTGAATGATATCAATATAGTATCCTACAATGTATGAAATAACATCATGGGTATATCCTCATATACAACCATTCATTGATGATTTCCACAATAAAGTTAAATCGGGGAAAATTAATTATCTCCACATAGTTGATAAAAAAATCCACCAATATAGAGTAAAGTATACTTGTTCTTGATAGTTTTCATTTTTGTATCTTGATAATAAATTATAAGTCATGAAATTCCTTGCTTCCACTCAACAAAAATAATGCGTTCTCCCCATGGTGATGAACATGAATGAATAAATCTCTTATCAATATTCTCTTAGAGTTAAATCTTCAATTCCTTCTAATCTATAGGTTTTATTATTTATGAAGCCTTAGAAATAGGATTGTCTTGATGTATGAGATATATTGAGAAGTAAAATTCATTATTTAGAGGAAGAGTAGGAAATTCTTCTATAAATATATCAAAAAACCCTACATAAGAGGTGTATATTCGATGTTGATTTTCTGACAAACCATATGAGATAAAAACCCTTTTGAATAGGAATCGATTCCAATAATATGGATATAATTTCCAAAAAATTGTATTTATCATTGAATTGATAGATGATCATAGGTTAGTTGAGAATATAATAGGTGACTTTCCTTTATCAACAATTGATTTGTGTCGTATTTAAAATAGACAATTCATCCCTATGATTACATCAAATTAAGGTAGATGTAGAATAAAGAAATTTATAGGAACTATATTCTATTAAAATTCAATAAGATGTTAATTATATGATTAAGATGTGATCATAGTACCCTTTGGTGTTCTCATTGATAATTAAATATATGGCCATTGAGGTGGTACTGAGACACCCTTAGAAAATTTTTTCAAATATAAAAGATTTGGTAGATACAAAATAAAATAAGATAGTAGATGTTATAGGGTGGATGTTAATCATATTGATAACCATTTCATTGTCATACCAAATATTAATAAGACTGATCACAAGATATTTTCCTTGTTCTCCCGGCACAAGATGTTGCTAATTATGATCATCATCATAAATATTGATATCTGTCCCACAATTTACAGTACTACCATACTCCATGAATCTAATGAATAGAGTGTCTCTGGTGCATTTTTTGGTTTTTTTCTTCTATCATTATATTGCTTGTTTTTTCCATTACTTCAATAATTAATTTCGAACTGACCTTCAATTCCAGTACCAATAAGATAATATCATCTATATTTCCTGCCACACATAATGTATAATAAATTTCAAACCTCTTATCTATATGGGTTTTATTATTCCAATTGAAATAAATCATTCTTTTAATCATACCAATAGGTTCATCATCACTGTTCTTTATGACAACATATTCTATATCCATTATCTTAATAAGAATAAGTGTGAAAAAATTATTAAAAAATAATACCTTAAACCAATACATACCATGGAGTAATTTTATTCATATTGAATCAGGTTCATGATGGAATTAATCCATTTATATAATTTTACATTAACATGATATGTTTTAAAAATCAAATTTTTCATGCTATAAAAATTAAATTTCATGGAATATCATTTCAGTTAACTAATCCATTTATCCATAATTAGTGGATTTGAAGACCCACAAAATTAATGTGTATGTTTTATCTGGATGGACTCAACATAATTTTATTACATCTTTTTATCATTTCTATGATCATATAGATTCCAATATAAGTAAATAATAATAATAATAAGAACAATATTTTCCATCTGATATATAATAACATTTTGTTTATCAGGGGGAAATTAATTACAGTGTCCATCATATTTATCATTATCATGGTACCTTTATGTTCTTATCATTGAATAAATAAAAAATAATTTTTTGAGAAACAGAACTCATATTATGTTAAAACATAATCATGAAAAATAAATTATTGGATATCTAAATCATGATACCCTATTTTGAACCTATACCAACTTCACTTTATCCTAAGTCATCCATGGTAATTATCAATTCAATTCCTTCATTGGTGTTTTTAATGAAAATATAAATTTACACATATATATCTATCAGGAGTGTCAAACTGCATGTTATGTAAGGGAACACTCATCACAAAAAAGAGTGGTGACAGAGATATTCTCAACTAGCTCTTTTTGGTGTTTTTACACCTAAATGATTCTATTTCAAAACAAAATCCAGCTATCGAATCTTGAAATGGTATATTTTCACGGAAAACCACACTTCTTTATTTACAATAAATTATTATATTATAATATTTATAATATTTTCCAAATAATTCCAAATAAATAATTCTCTTGCTAGTTTCCAAAGAAACTCAAACCATTCTATGATACCAACTAAAGAAACCCACTATTTTCATACATATATATTACATATTAGTAGTTTCTTATTCATTATAACGAATTATTATCCACAAAATATTCATTGTGGTTTAGTGTATTTAAAAACATCGATACATAAATGCAATTTCCTAAAGATATCTGCATCATACCCCCAATATGTTCTTCATAACATTCCTCCTTTTTAATTATATAATACTTAGAACCTGTTTTCATAACCTAGGGAAAGGAAACATAAGAATGGGTGAGGTACAACACATAGTAAGGGTAAACAAGTTATATATAAATGATCACATAATCCTATCATTAGTATAAGAGTATGAAACCATAAACATAACATTTAAAAACCTTACCACACAGATCATATATCCAAATCATAAGTCAATGAATAATTCTTTGTATGTTATAAGACATGGATCATATAGTAATAATATAACATGATACATGATATCATAACACATACATAATTTTATGGATACTAATAAGAATAGAAATTCATTTACAAAGTCTTTGATTTGGACTAAGACAATTACAGTGGATTGGGTTCACCTCCCAATACATCATGAATTTAATCAATATTCACTCTCAAGAATATTAGAGTGGAAATAATACATTATTGAACTAGGTTCAATCCCCATTCCAGTGAATCTTTTCTCAATTGATATCCATATTTATCCAATTCGTTAGATGGATAAATAAATGTTGACCCACCAGTCACATAATGAATACCAGGTATATGTCATCCAAAAGAACATAAAAAATTCACTATTTCATAGTCCAAGGAAATAAAATGGGTTCCAATAATATTTCATCATTACATCATAATATAACCCATTAAAATTAAATGAGGGTCATTAATGATTAATTAAAAATTAATCAACTAGAGGTATATAAATGGGTTTTATATAATCATAAGTAAATCATTATCATCAAATGTCATGAGATGAATTAAATTCGATGTTATCATTGGATAATTACACCATTAGAGAAATAGTAAAATCAACGTATGTTATCACACACTCAAAATGAAATTTTTATTTAATATGAATATCATATCAGGTTGGATGAATATAGTGGATATTGCTTTCATAATCCCTTTCGATGAGGATACATTCTTCTAGTAACGACATAATACAATGAGGAAAATACCATCTTATCATGGAAATCCGTTATTTAAAATATACAAATTCCTCTAATATTAAGAAAATATTATCTTAAAAAAACATAAAAAATTCAAATTTATGAATTAAATCCTTGGGAGGTCATGATGACGGGGAATTCCATTCATTCAATGTGTGTTAAAACAAAGATTCCATTCACATTTTTCAGAAAAATTTAAAAGTATTGCATTCATAAAAAAAAATTAGATTCATTTTAGATTATTTTATAAATATTAAATCATGGATAATGTAATTTAAATAATAATAGGAAAATATTAAAAATATTTCTGAAAATAATATCACAATACACAGAAATGGAAGAAAAAAGGAATTTTGACCAAATAGTGAAATACAAATGAATTTCCATAATAAAATTCATTAAATGTATTGATTCATTAATGAGTGGAAAATGATACTAAAACATTTATTTTAATGAAATAACAATTGTATAAGTAATTTTATGAGTTTTTTGAGAGTTAGATCGTGATATTCAATAATTAGAAACATAATCATAGATAATCCAGATATTCAATGGAATTTGTACATAAAACCATTACCCTAAGTTCAAATGGATTTAAAAGATCATATAAAAAATTTATAATCAATTTATTTTAATTATAGTTAAATTAATAATAAATTTAAAATCTTATAATATAATATATTATACCCTTATAACATTTTTAAACCCACCTATTAATAAATTTTTATTAAAATAATATTTACTATATGATAATTTTTTTATTTGGATGAGATTTTCAGTTCAGTAGTTGTAGTCCTTCTATATTAATCTTGGTTCCCTAATATCTAGAATGTAAATCATGATATAAATATCATATATATTTTTAATTTACATATTTTGAGTTATTTATTAAAGATAGAGATAGATAAATTAATTTCATCGTTCACGGAGATGTTGAGTTATACGTACACATGGATGTTGTTTCAAAATTTTGATAGATAGAAAGAAGGAAAAATTTAAAATAATTCACATTTAAAGAATCACTATTATACCATATATATCATTAATATTTTTAAAATATATTCTTATAAGCATAAATGTAAGAAAGAATTTAAAACTAAGCCACATTGCTTCACAGAGTTAGTGTACCACACATACACATGAGAAACTTAATCATTTTACAATGGATTCGAAGGTAATAAATTGGATATGATATTATTATTTTGTAAAAAAAGATATTTAATAAAAAAAAATTCTAAATATTATTCCCATAATAATTTCTATTAATGAATGATAGTGATTGAAAATGAATTATATTTCAATGTGGGGATGGAAATCCACTGGTAATCACAAGAAAAATATTCACTTCCCAATAAATGGAATAAATAGTGGATATTAGTTTTACTATTGTATTAATTTTTTTAGATTCAAGGAAATAAATTTATTATTTATGATAAATATAATATATTTTAATGATTTATAAGAAAAAATAAATTGAAAGAGTTTGGGTAAGATGATTACTTCTTCTTTATTAGGCCTTCTTTATAAACTTTTTCAAGGGCCCTTTAATGGTATTTTAAGAATAATTGACCATATAATTTAAATATTGGGTTTTTTATAAGATAATTATATAAGGATTGGTTGATATTTAAAGCTCAATTTTGTGAAAATATGTTAATTTAGGGGGTTTCATTTTATAAATGCGGTTTGGGACATGCTTGAAATTTATTAGAACATTTAAAAATAATAGTCATTAGCAAGATGAATGATTAAAAATGGAAGTATATTCAGTGGTGGAATTGTATGTTGTTGAAAAACATTTGAAATTTTTGATTTAGAAATTTTTATTTGAAATAATGACCCTTATCTATTAATTTAACCCCTAGTAAACTCGTTCTAACATTAACAATAGTGATTTGTTTTTACAATTTTTAATGAACATTGTGACAAAAAATAAATTCCAAATCATTTAAAATAATCAAAAATAAATTAAAAATAGTTTATCCATTTTATAATACAATTTCTATAAAATAGGAATAAATTATCATTAAAATTGGCTCACACCAAACTTCTTAAAACCATTTTAAAGAAAAAAAAACGTTTTCATAAGTATAAAATCTAATTATACCAAAATAAACATAAAATAAACGATAGGGAACATAATTTTACTATAAAAAATATAAATAAAATAATTTTACTTATAAATACAATTTAAAATAATTTTTAATTTGGAAAATACATTAAATAAAAATATATTTTTCAATAAAAATTGTAATTTTTTCTATTCATCAATTTTTTTAACTTTTCATAAATTTATGAAATTACACTCTAAAATAATTTTGACATGTTGATTTAAAACATTAGGTTCAATTTTTCTAATATATTTTATTATTGTGAAAAAATGTTATTATATTGTTTTCCTAAAAAAGAATTAAAATCCATTTTGAGGTAAAGTGATTCTTTAAAATATTTAATGACTTTATTAAATGCTGAGTAATTATTTATAAAAATATGTATGTTTATATAAACTTTATAAATATTTTTAAATTTATTTCATCCATTTTACACGACCAATATTTTTTTCTAGGATATAATTGTATACTATATTATGTTTCTTTTATAATTTGGGTTTCATGTATCAAAAGCTATCGAATAAATTAATTTTATATGAAGAGAAATATTTCATAAAATATTAGGGTGTTAAAAGAATCAATATAGTAATAGTTTTAAATTGATATAGAGATATTGTTGATGGTCTTTTTTTGGAAATGGATAGAATTAGATAGAATAATAGGTTAAATTTATTAGGTTATTTTCAATCAAGAAGATCATCAAATCATTAATTGACATAGAAATATTTGTTTCACATGGTTTCAAAAATCATTCCCCAACCATGAATTCCTTATTCACTTCTCAATAAAATCACATGGGTTGGCTATAGAATTTTTCAAATCATGCTTCACTTATGATTTCATCCATGGAATAGTTGTGTACTTTATTAGGATAGGATGAATGTTTTCATCAAAAAATGATCATTAACTGTGCCCCACCTCATGTTCTTGTATAGAAAGATTCAAGGTTTATTAGAAATATTAGTGCTTTTTTTATATCATGAATCTGCCATGTACCATTAAACAGACTAAAAATCTCCCCAAAATACACGACAATACTCCCATACTCGTCCCAGGAAATTTATAGTTCTAAAAATCCTGAGTAATGTATAATTTTTTCATATAACACACCTAAAGAATCTATTGTCATCACATTCTACCACTCTAAATAATTATTATTCCCGGGAAGAATATAGATGAATAATGATTGGATAAAATAACACACATTTCTTTAATATTAAAATCCTAACCCTATGATTCCACATTAATACAACAATTATTCCAGATCATTTGTGTATGTGGCACTTTTTTCCCACAAAAAATATTCACACATTAGTATATGATTTTCACTAGATAGTCCCAAAATGGTGCACTGGGGTCTATCTATATAACCTTACATTCAATCACATATTTAAGATTAGGTATGTACCTTAGAATTATATATTCATAAATATCATTCATACCTCAGAACTCTGGAAGATGATCCAAAAGATAAGAGAATTTCCCAACTATCCCTGTAATCTCGAATAGTCTAACAAATCTCAACTATAACATGGATTTCTTCCATAACTATTAATCCCATAGTTATGGAGTAATCCTCTAGAAAACAATTTCCCCCTTGGTTAAATCCTATGGATTTTATTACCTATTATTATATGATCACTTCCTACTCTGAGTGGTAAGTAGCCTCTTCCAGATAAACATCACTCTTTCAGAGATCTCCAATAACATGCTCAACCCCAAAATAGCTACCTCACCCAACTATTTTTAAAACCATGGGAGAGACACAACAATTTATAGATATCCTTAAAACCTCTTTTTAATTAATTCATGTAAAGATTTATTTCATGAAAACTCAACCAATAATAGGTGATCATGTCATTATCGACAATATTTTCAGTCGCATTCCCACAATATATCCTTTAAAATATTGATTATATTCTACACCTATCTTTTATACAATTGATGATGGACTATACATAGTTTTATATGGGTACCCAAATTCTTTTATAATCCCTACAAAAATCATGACATGAAGCACATTTCTCTTTATAATATGATGATAAATTAACATCCATGTAAAATTATAATATCCCATACGTAAAATATCGTAACCCTTCTAATTGAAGGATCTCATGATTATGTATGAAATAACACAATTTTTTCTATAAATCTACTGTTATCCAAATTGTTTTATGACTTTTGGGGGTCCTAGGAAACCCCTTCATTATTTACATTGTATCATCTTTCCATTTGAACATTATAATTAGACATTACCAAAGTAGACCTCTAGGAAACTTATTCTCAAAATTTATCTATAGGAAAGTAAGACATCATGACACAAAACAAGAAATGTCCCTCCTTATACCTGGTGAAAAAAATTGAAGATTCATATCATGGTATATCATCATTTACCTTGAATGTGTATAAAATTTTAAATCACAATAGCTCTCCTTAACTTATATATTAGGAATATTTTTACTACTAACCTCCAATAAATATATATCACATCAATACCATCTAAAACCAACCCAAAACTAATATCACCCCTCACCATGTATTTTCTAATAAATTTTAATTTGGGTTATAACTCATATATCACTTTCAAATGGTACAAAAAAGAAAATTAAAAAAAGGAACAAATAACATTACTAAGTGACCCCTTATTTCATCCACTATCCACTCTTTCATTAAAAAATAATATGCCATTCATATTTTAAAAGATTATCTCTATAATCTTATGTCTCTGGAATATTGTTGATATAGTAATAAAAATTGAAATTACATTTCACTGTAGTATACTATAACCTATATTAAAATACCTATAGAAATCCACCAAGTAAATATACCTAAAATATATTTTTAATGAGAGAATATATATTGTAGGATATTGTGGTCTATGTAATAAAAATACTTCTCACCAAATATTTAATGATTCCAATAATTCAGGGGATAAACCACATCTTCCAACTCTATGTCATGTGTTGGGTTGTTCCTCTCATGGGGATATAGCTAGCATAACCCATTAAAAACTAATTTATACATATATATAGACAATGATCCCATTCTATCACATAAGGCAACGTTGAATACTATATATTAAATCCTATTCTCAGGATGAAGTCCTCAGGATTATCAGTCTTTACAAACATAAGAACCCATATTTGTATGACCCGTAATCAATTCTTCAATGAGGGTTATGTCATCAATTTGGAGTCTATAGTACCAATCAAGATAATGAAATATCATAATATGAAACTCATTTCTGATATTTTCCTAATAATTTACTTTTTATAACTTCTATTACTCCCCCAAAATTCAATATTGGGATATCACATGACCATGAATACATTCCTATTAGATTAATAAATTTTACTTCAAAGTCTAGGAATAAATCTAATGCACACGACATGTACTTGTCATGGTATAAATATTTACCAAGTGTAACTAATAAAATCATGAAAATATGATCTTGGTGTTAATAAAAAATTTGATGTAGGACATGAGATATGGGTGGAAGACATTTTTTTGAGTCACATGATTATTTATGGTGAACTAAAAAAGTTAAAGTAATGAAAATGTAATTATAAAAAACATATATACTAGTGAACACCATAATAGAAATAACCTCTTCTCTATCTTATAACATATGGTGTTCAAAATGAATGATCAATAAAAGGGAACATTGAGATCTATATAATTAATCAATGTGAAATTAAATCCTATCTAATTGATAAATTTTTGTTATCTTCATCTGATTAAACTTATTTTAAACCACAAAACACCATAAAATAACATATTTCTCAGGGAAAACCCCACTAGAGAAACCCAATTACTTGTGATCATTCTGAAAAAAATTCATCGACTCCACATCCTTGAGAAATACCTTGAGTTATTTCATAATTGTCAATGATATATGATATGGGGTAATATATAGAGGTTTTTCTATTATATTAAGTTCACAACCAATTTTAAATACTCAATCCAGATGAATCCTGAAGTTATATTGAAGGAATATATCATTCTAAAGTTCAATTCCAAATATAATGGAATATGAGACTTCTTGCTCCACCATGCATACCATTATAGCTACATGTGATGTAATATATCTCATCTGGCTTAGGTTTGGTCCCACTCTTCCCACTACAACATCCCAGTCGAAGGACAAAATGATGTTCTATCTTCTAGTAATGGATAAATATACATGTATCCAAAAAAAAATTATATAAGTAATAAAAAAAATCAAGAATACCAATGTGAGTTTCACATCCAAGAATCTTATATCAAGGATTATGAAATCTCTAAGATGATCATAGCCGAGAACTATTAATGCACACTTCCTTAACCTGGGGATATTATGAACATACTTTCTCTAAGTTGTATCAAGATAAATAAACAAATAAGAAAAATAAGTATATATTTTAATAGGAGAAACAACATAAAATGATTTAAAATAATGGGAATCTCCAATACATTTTCCATCTAGCTAAGTCCCGTAACCTGATGTTTGAGAACAGGAAAATAGTCCAAATTCGAAATTCCAAAACTTCTACACTTCATTCCCATCTTATAAGAGTGAAAAAGAAAATTATATTTGAGAAATGTGCTATGTAAGAAGAAACTACCTTCGAGTCATTATAAATCACCCTAAACTCTTATGTGTGGTCCATATTCTGTGCACCAAGAAATAACTCCTAAACAAAAAGGCATTTGAATGTATTATAAGTTATACCATCAAATCAACCTACTTGGTTCATAACATCCCACCACATCCATATGGTCCATAATGTATAAAAAATCATAACATCACTTTTCTATATTCTAGAGTCTTTACAATGTCAAATATCGCTCTATGATATCAATATACTCCTATGTATTTAGAGGACCACCAGTTCCCAAAAATATTGGTGGATGGTGGAGTTGCAAATCTTGTTCATAATCCACCAAAATTGACTATATGACTTCAATATGGGATGGTTTCACAATGTAAACCAATAGAGAATTTTTGGGATAATTATCGGGTGTATCCTCCTCAAAAACTTTTTATTTAATGGAAGTTTCATCTCGAAGAGGAGAAATTGGCCTTCTTTGAGACATATTTTATTATCTAATACTAAATAAACATTTATAACAATGAAAAAAACATTATCAATTGAAAAAAATACTTAGTTATAAGGAATATAAAATGGATTTTATATCCATTAAATTATAACAAGAGATACCCACACAAAAGGTACAACCTTCGTAGTTCTACCCAAATATCATGCCTAATTTGTCATACATGCATGCTAGTCACCGAACTCTATATAATATAAATAACCATATGATGAAGTTCAAATAACTAATTCTAATAGATATTTCCTTATAACATGGTTAATAGATATATCACTCAATATTTATCAAAAATCAAGCCATTTAATTAATGAACTATTTTTTAGTATCTTGCGCATATATATATTTGACATGTGATCATATGTTCCTAAAAATGATGCATAGACAAAGAAATATCCCTTCAAACTAAAACAAAAACTCAACAACGGTAACATATTTATCCATTACATGTTAATAGGATAGGAACATCGAAACTCTCCTACCCGAGTTCTACATAGACAATCTCCTTTCTATAGTAACCCTAATAGAATAAAAAATAATTCACTAAACATTGATTCAATTTTGTAATTACCATATGTTGATTTTCCCAAATAGTACTAGATTATGGATTCCACATGAGCACATGAAATCCACCTTGTATGGAAAAATGTTTTCATATAATATTAAGGATTTAAGAGAGTTGTGGGGACACCTTACCCAAGGAAATCTTAGTCAAACACCATAATCATAAATTAAATTTAATAACGAGGGATAATATTTAGAAATTTAAATGAACATAATTATTAAAAAATTATCTTGTTTTATCTTTAAAAATAAACATATCCACTAATTATGAAACTCAAACTAAACTATAAATGTTATAAACGGACCTATAAAGAAACACTATAAAATCATATATATTCCATCTTGATACCGCTACAACCCCAACGATCCACAACAGATATATCAACCATTGGTCCCTTTTCATATCATGATTCCTAATCATGAAGCTGTATGTTTATTGAGATTCCATTTCATTGTTTTATTATTAAAACAAAGGTGGAATCCAAAAATTCATACATAACAAGAGTTCAGAAGTATAGTAAGTTTATTCTATGATAAATATTAATTAACAAGTAAGAATTAAAAATCATATGTAGAGAACTCATTTACTAACCAATAATGGATAGGCCTCAACCATACCTTATTCAACTCCATTATAGAAGGATGATCTAAATGAAAATAGTAATTGTAGTGAAACAAAATTCTAATGAATATATCTAAGTAGTTATAAGGATGATGTGACAGGTTGGGACATTTGGTCCTCAAACACCATCCCTATCACTGTATAATCCAAAATACCATCATATTTCAAATATTCTTAGGGTCATGCTATAGTGGACCAGTCATAATGTACATAGAAATTACGTCCATATTTTGGTATACATAAGACATTATAATAAAAGACATGAAACAAACATTTTAGTCTAGTGCCTTTGTAAACAAGGACACAATCCCTGGTAAATAAATGAGGTACATTATCTCTATCTAGGTTTTTCATAACTCTAAACCTTCTATGAAACATTAATAATAAAACATTTCTTTATAATATGGGGTAGGAAACATAAAAAAGGGTGATCTCAAATTCCCATTAAGTGTAAGAAAGAGGGATATGTAATCATAATAACGAGCATAATGGTATGAGAACAAGATCATGAAAATTAAAGGTCATACCCTAAAAATCAAAGATCATATATATGAAACACCACATAAATCATCGCAATTCATAATACATGAATCATAAAAAATATATATATAATATAATCAATGAAATATTATTATTTGAATAAAATAAGGAATTGGGGAAAACAAAAAATCATATAAGATGATTTCCATAATAGCCAATGCATCCATACCAGGACCATCTTAGTAGTGTGGGTTCACTCACCATATAGTCTTGGTTGTCAAAGTTAACTCCCATTAACATCATAGTACTATGTGTTCCCACCTCATACCATCTGGGTAGTCATGGATCACTCACAAAACCATCTTATTACCATGAGTTCACACCGCATACAATCTAAGAAGTCATGGTTCACTGTGGTGGCTATCTTAGTATTCAAGGTTCACTCCCAATAATATATAAATATATCTAATGAGATATAAATCTCTACCTAATGCATTGGATGGAGATATTGGTCACACCAATCTCATAATGAAATCATACATACATTTGCAAAAAAATCATAAAAATTCATACCATAAACCATTAATTGAAATGGGTATTATTAACATGAAATCATATCATAACTTGTGAAAAAAATATAGGTTCCATAAACATTTCATCATAAACATAACCAATGAAAAAATGTAGGTTTAAAAAGTATTGAACTGATGGAAGAGATAAACGTGTCACCCAAATAATTCCATAAAAAAATACATTCAAGAATGAATAGAATAGAACCTGTGGATTATTTCCTAGAAGGGATTGAGTAACATCAATTGATTTCATCATAGATGGAAAATAACTTGGAATAATATTTTGAAAAAATACATTGAGTAAAACATAATTTATTATAAAATGAATTATTTTAAAAAAATTCATTAAAAATCCATTTCCCTTAAAAATAAATAATGTAATCGTGAATCCATTGTGAAAAACGATTTACTTGAAAACATATAAAAAATAATGACAACATTTTTAAAACATTTTTCCTTAAAAACATTGTAAAATTATAAAGAAAGCATGATTTTTTAAACACCATTTCTTTGAATATACATTGAAATAATATAAATAAATTTTGAAAAGGTTATGAAAACCATTTAATTGAAAATACATTGAAATATTATAAAAAATTATGAACACTTTTTGAAAAAAATATATTTGAAAATACTTTGAAATCATATAAATAAATATTTAAAACATTTAAAATACATTTTAACAAGATAATGTGTTTAAAAAAAATTCATTGAAAATAGATTTATGTCATATAAAGGAATAATTAAAAATAATAAATCATTTGTTAATTAATTTTTCCTTCAAAATTATCTTCAGGGATATTTTGATTTTTTTAAAAAATAGATTTTGTAATAAAATTGATTTCCGAAAGAAGAAGGAGATACAATTAGATTTTCGTAAAAACAGTTTCATAATTATAGTAACCAAAAAATAATGACAAAATGGTACTAATAAATGTATATATATTTAAAAAACATAGGATATGGAAACACATGAGTGTTCTTAAGTGAAGGATCGTAATACATCATCATTGAAGCATAATCAATAACAATCTCGATAAGCGATGAGATTGTTTTAATAAACTCTTATCACTTAGTGACTTGGTATCATACTATCCATGTATGAAAATGATATTAAATGATGTTTAAAATATAATTTTATGTAATGAGAGTCATGATATTACATTTCAATGGATTTATGTACACTTAATTTAAAAACATAGTTGTATAACATGGAATGTGTCTCAATGAAGGTAAATTAAGACAAAATTATCTTACCAATTTGGTACCTTTTAAAAAATAAACAACATAAAAAAGAATATGTTAGAATGGATATGTTATTTCACAAAAAATCAAGATTAATAATCATATATCACTATCATTGGATGTATATACACCACGAAAATTGAAAGAGTGGTGAATAAAGCATATATCTCAGGGAAATAAAAAATGAGCTGAAATCCCCTTACCTTGTGTCTTGACTCTCTTCATATTCATAAAAACCATATATATAATGAATATAAATATATTATAAATCTTAATAAAATCAAAATTATTATATCTAATACCATATATGGGTTGATTATGACATTATATTACCCAATTGTAGACAATCCTATGATAATGTTTCACATCAAGTAATATTAAATTAATTATTCCCATGTGTCTTAATTTGTTATATATTAGGTCCTTATATAATGAATTAAATAATTTAAACCATGATATAAATATCATTTATATTCATTATATTTTAATATAATAATCTTTAGAATATAGAAGTACATAATTGAATACATAGTTCATAGAGACGGTAAGCTGTACATACTCTTGAACGTTGTTTCTGTTTTTGTTTTTGTTTTAAAATAATTAAATAAAATTAAATATATATATATATGTTAATTATAGTATAATAATTATTTCATATATATAATTTACATTACCTAAACTATTCCTTTATACCTTTAATGTCGTGTGAGAAAGAACCATATCACTTTGAGGGGGTGATAGTCAACACTTCTCAAATGAAATTTTCATATTAACACAAAATGGAAAGTGTAAATATATGTGTTTTAAATTAATTAAATAATATTAAATACAAAATTATTATGACATATAACATATATAAACATATTATTCATCATAATTTCCACCATGAGAGTCGTTAAAGGACAAATGTATAATCCACATTTAGTGAGGTGGTAGTTTTATGTACACATAAATAATATATACGTTACCCATTAGTTAGAGGTGTGTGTCTGTGTAGGTCCATACCCTAGAATTAAAAAAAATCATAATATGTTTATTATAAGGTTTTTTTATAAAATAATGTAATAATGAATGTTTAGGGGGTGGATAAGGAAAATAAAAATAAAGGAGCATGAGAGAAGGTGTAACCTCTTAATTGTGTAACTCCTTTTGGTTTGTGCAAAAAGGATTCCTAGTCATTATTTATTCCAAAAGGGATGAAAAAATAGGAAGGTATAGATTTCTAGATGTGTATTGGTAAGATAATAGACCCACCTAAGTGATTTGAGAAGTGTAATGAATAGAGAGAGGTTGTGGGATTTTATAGGGATGTGTAAGGAGAAACATGGAATTTTTGAAAACAAGTTTGGTGTATCAATGTTTTTTAACAAAAAAATTCATAAACATCCAAAAAATTCATGAATGTAATGTTGATTTCGTAATAATGTCATGAAAATGGTTTTTGACAAGTTTATCAGTCGTTTTGAGTCTTAAATTTAAGGATTAGTGTTGTTTTAATGTATTTTTCTCTTAATCGTTGTTATTATTTATATTCACTTTCAATAATATTTTTGGACTTTTTTTGGATTATTAGAGAATATAAATTAAACTAATTCCAATTGTGGAATAACTTTTTCTAAATTACATCCATATAAGTAGCATAAATTAAATTAAAATTAATCCTGTAGTAGGGTTGACAATGGAGGTTTTTAATGGAAAACATTCAAAAGATTGCTATGTATTTCTACCAATTTTCTAAGTGATGTTTATATAAATAAACTACATTATATATATTTATAAAATTATTATCTTATTAAACATTCACTATAATTTGAAAAATAATTTATCTTGGTTAATAAATTAGATGAGAAATCTATTTTTAACTAATATTTAGTATTTTTATATATTCATTAAAAAATAAACATTACAGGAAAATCCAAAAAAATAAATATATCCTAATTATTTTGTCTATAATAAAAATATGATGTTAATTTTTATAAATTATTTCATTAAAATATTCAAATGATTTATTTAAAATTGTTTCTCTATTTAAAGGCGGTAAAAGTATAAATATGAGATTTTTGGTTTTTATGCATAAAATTGGGCATGATCTTATTTTATTTTTATAAAACATATTCAATGAATTTAAGAGACATTGGATTGAATATATAAAATATATATTACATTAAAATCACTTAATAAATTTGATTAATTTAATTTATTAATGTAAGAAAACATCATGACCATAAAATAATAATATTTCCTTTCATATTCAATCAGTTTTCATATTCATTTATAATTAATTGGTAAGCTATAAATTAATGTCATACTTTGTAAACCATATATTTTAATAAATAAATTAATAATATTCATGATCATAAATTTAATTTCTATGTTATATCTTATTAAAACAAATAATCTTATTTTGTTAATATATTATTGTTCGGTAAACCTCAATTTTGAATGTTCTAAATGCCTTTGAGGAAAGTCATTATTAAATGTTACAAAATAAAACCATAGAGTTCCATGTAGAGACAAATAATGATTATATTTTAAATTGTGAATGACTAACTCAACATTCTGTATAACACAATCGAAACATAGTGCTTTAATAATAAATAATCATTTTTCAATGTTGCGTGAATTAAAAAATTTCAATGGGTTAAAATATATTAGAAAAAAAAAACAATTCACAAAATCCTAGGGTGCTACATTCTACCCCCCCCCCCCCCCACCGTAAAATTAATTTCATTCCTGAAATTCGTCTCATTCCTGAAAAATCATAATACTTGAACAATTCATTCCTAGAAACCAGCATCAAAAAATGGATTTTAGAATTTCCCTTAAAAGGGAATGTTGGAACAAAAATGGTTACCCAATGTAACATATAACTAGGTTTCCACATATGGGTACATAGTTTGGGAGTGACTTTTGTACAAGGAAGAAAATCATAAATATTTATAGGGCATGAATGAGGTAATCAACACATACAAGGTAAACATAAATGAAATGCTGAGGGCCTTAAAGTCAAAAATATGTGATGGTTTAAAATCCAATCTGTTCAACAGGAAATTATGTTATTTGGAAAATAGATTATATGATCATTATCTTAACTTTGAGAAATTATTCTATTTAAAATGAATTTAATAAAATATATTTATTTAATATATTTATAAAATTTCATTCTTTTGTAGTTACTTTATCAATTTCAAATTCATCCACTACTACATGAAATGGATGTTAAGATATTAACATCATTCCCTCAAGTGATAAAATATTATTTCAGAACAAATTAAGGACCATAAATGAATTAAATGTAAAACTATTTGCCTATTAAACATCAAAATTATTTAATCTATAAACATTAATAGTATCAATACAGATTTTTGAGTACTATTTATTCGTAAAAAATAATTATACATTAACTCGGACATAGTGTAGTCCCACACCCTTGCCAAACATTATTTGATGACACCCAACATACATGATTTGATTTTATAAAACCACACTAATATAATTTACAAAATAATTAATATAGATATACTTGAAATAAGTTTAACCACTGAAAAGCATTTTAACCAAGGTTTTCAGTAAACCTTAGTGCATAAATACTTCCTCAAAAGATAAATTTTATCTTTTAATGAATGGTCAACATCATAAACCTTTTGAATGATGAAAATCCTAAATTTCATAAAATAAATTATGAAATTATATTATCACTGATTCCCACATATATCTATAAGTAGCTTTTGGTTTTCCCCATTAAAAAATTCAAATACCCACTTCATATATTTCCTTGGTGAGGACTCTTCAGGTGAATCCACAAGACCCATGTTCGAATATGGGTGGAGGCATAATTAAAGGGTAATTTTTTATTACAAAATAACTACTATAGCATATGTTTCTTGGTACTATATCATCTAAAACTATTCACCCTTGGGCCGCTGGTTTGGGCATCAAGTCTTTAATGCAATCAAGCCACAGAGGCCTTCGGATCAGTAAGGCATTCGAGTCACCAAAATTCCTTCGGGCCTCCTGATGTCCTTTAGGCTACCTCAAAGACATCAAGATACCTTTGGTGTAGACAAAACCATAAAAAAATATACAAGGAACATGCTATTGATGAGGATTGAAAACATGCACATTCGCTAGTGAATAACTATTAGATATAGACGATTAATAGGGTTTGGAATTGGTTATCAGTACCATGTATGTGCATCTCTACATGGGAAAACTTGTTGATTAGCCATGAAATGGTCGAGAGTTGATCATGATGTAGATGCTAGGGAATGGACGTTTCTTTTATTCATTGTCTGTGATGTTCCATTCAGATTTTTTGGTCCTAAAATATCATGAATTATACTAGCAATGTAAGGTAAGGATTACCCTTTAACCCTTAAAAGGGGGGTTGTTAAAAATATATAAAAAAAGGCACCCAGTTCATTCATAGAAGAATATGTTCCTTTGAAACATGTTAATAACCTAAATTACAATAAATACTTTTGGAAAAAATGTATGCTTCCTTATTCCAACGGATACCGTAAATATTGTTTAAATCTAAGAAGTTTTAAACATTATCCATGATAACATAGACTAATTTATATACAGATCCTTTATTTGTTATGTGGTAATAAATACCGTCAAATTTAATTGTTCGTATCCAAAATATCATTATAAAAACAAAAAAATATTAAAAAAGGAACATATTAATGGTTATATTCCCTTAGTCAAAATATCACAATGCTCTTAAGTTTCATTCGTAGTCCGTCAAAAGAATTCAACTAAATCATTTAATCTATAGATGAAAATAGAAATTGGAAAATAATTTTTTATTTCACCATTCATATAATATAATTTTGGAATCCCAAATACATACAAACTTCAATTATTACACTTCATCCATAAGATATAAGAATGATAACTCGTTTTTTATGTAACACCTCTTTCCTTTTTCATTTCATAGGTAGTCTCATCATCATAATAAATATATCCATTACACATACAACCTTGTAGATTCTCTCTAATATCATTCTTCTTGGGATAATTTGTTTCACAATTAACATTTATTCAACACCTAAAACACTTTACCTTAGATGATGCCTTAGGGAGGGATATATTTTCATCCATTTCATTAACTGAACTCTTGATTTTCTATTTTCAGTCACTTGATTTGTGTCTGTAATTTAAATTATTAAAAAATATTCTAGTTTCTATTATACCTTCAATTAGGTGATTCTATACACATTCTTGAATCATCAAAAACCGAATCTAAATTCCTCTATGGTTTCTATTATCCAACTTCTCAAAAAAATGATTCTTTCTCTTCCATAGTGAATTCAAGATTTAGATAAGGTTCTCATAGTTAATCATGTTATGTGAAAATTAACTAAGCATGATCACAACATCATTCACTCTTATAGTCATCCCATGTGACTACTCATCAGAAAATAATCCATCACATTCAACATCAATGCAATTCCTTCAAGTTCATAACATTGACTACAACTAAATGCATAGTGTTATAATTACTTATCATAGAAGAAAACCACATAGTAATAAAAATAATATCTTATAGGATGTCTAAATCATGAAAACTTCCATAATCAATTAAACCCTAGGTTCATCCATGGTTATTCATATCCAACATATATTTATATCCTTCATGATGGTTTATGAATAGTTTTTTAATTTCCTTAATAACATCCCCCTGGATTGTCAAACTAGGAGTTCCTCAAGGCTTATTGTTGTGTACTAGATTATCCCGAGTCAGGACTAATTTTTTTTGAGTTGTTACCCCTAGGAAAATAATTTCCTAAGACACATCCACTTTTAATATCTATATTGGGATGAATTTCTAGGATGACACACAATCTATCATTATCCATTATTCCAGGATATTTTCACAAACGTTAAATTATCTATATATATATCCATAGAGACATCACTAGACATATCCATAGAAAAATAGCTTGGGATATCTCTATGTTTTTTGATCGTAGATTCCAAGGGATGACTAAACATTTTCACTGATACCAATTATAAGGACCCAGTCTTAATGTAAATACTCATTACATCATTTTGGAAAAAATCTTAAAACATTATATTAACAATCTCAAAAGGATTTATTAGTCTCGTGCCTTAGGAAACATGAAAAAATAAATAATAGTACATAAATGAGCTACTTTATCATCTACTAGGTTCTTCTTGAATATCACCCTTATTAGAAACATCAAACATAATACATATATTTGTAATATAGGGTAGGAAACCTATGATGGGGTGAGATCAAATTCTTAGTAATGGTAAAAAAGGATATATGTAAGGATAATCAAGCGCATAACAATATGAGAACATGGTCATGAATATAAAATATAACACCCTTCAAATAAATGATCATATACATGAATCATGTCATAATGAATGGTAGCTTATAATAAAGTTATCATAATGAAATAAAGAATACAATACATTTTAGCATAACAACAGAATAAAACATGAAATTGTGTAAAACACATAATCATGTAATATGACTTCAATAGTATGCAAGGAATCACTTCCAAGACCATATTAGTATTATGGGCACACTCCCCATATGTAATTCACCAGACCTAAGTGGTCCATTTCTTTGAAAAACAATGTTTTGGGGGGGTTCTAGGAGCCAACAATAGCTCATTTCCAGAGTTTCACAAAATTATGATTTTTGAAATAGTAGGTCGAGGGAATCAATAGGTCGCTACATCGGTATGTTGATGGAATCCATAGGTTGAGAGCGTTGGTAGGTCAGGACATTGGTAGGTTGAGGAATTTTGGTGTTAGGGTGTCGGTGATTCGGGGCATTAGTGAGTTAGGGGGTCTGGGAGTTCGGGTGTCAGTTAGTTAGGGCATTTCTGAGTCAGGGCATCGGTTATTCTAGACACTGGCGAGTTAGGGAATCAGTGAGTCAGGCCGTGTCAGTGGATCAACATTGGTGACTTGATGTCAGTGGCTTGCTATGGGTGACTCAACCATCGGTGAGTCACTATTGGTGTCCGCGACTTGATATCAGTGACCCACCCATTAGTGAATCATTTCAGGGTTTTCAATGTTTTTCATGTTTCCCCCCTCTTACAATTTATTTAACATAAACAATGATTAAATCCAAGTTTGTGAACTTCTAAAGTAATTTCAAAGTATATTAATAACATATGTAATATCCTAATTCTTAGAAGAATTTGAGATATTCAGACTACACAATAATATCCACGGTCTAACTTTAATGTCCTTTGAACCATTTTCCTCCATTGATATACGACTATTATTTTTCTAATGTTGAGGTCTTATATTAACTATTCTCTTGGTGAAGAGGCAGGAATTCATTCCTTGAAGAGCTATGTGCCTATGTTGTAGCCCCCTATTCAACTTTTTTAGGAGTCTCCTACTCGTTGGACCCCTCTATTTGGGAATAAGAAGGAATTTCGGTCTCTTGCTGCTCCAAGAATGGATTCTACTATCTCTATATAATTGTGTATCATGAGGGGTTGGAATTTTAGGGTTCCTTCATGAAAAACTATTGAATCCTACATTTAAAAAAACTAAATTCTACTGATGAATTACAGTCTTCATAATGAATTGGGAGTAGATTTATGTTCATCCCTTGTTTAGTTTTTATCTTTGATTATGATGTGATTTGTTGTGAACATGTGGCCATTTGAAAATAATGACCTTTAGGGGTATTTTCCTATTCATGGTTGTTGATTTATAACAATTATTGTTTCCTTGTGAATAATTTCTATAAATATCAATTTTATTATTCAGGTACACTTGGTTAAATAAATGGATTCCCCATGATGAAAACACTTATGTGATCACCCCTACTTATCAAAGTGTAATTTAAATAATAGTGTTAGCCATATCCGAATTATCATGGGTTTGATATGTGTGGTTGTGTGTTGTGCTTTCTTGGGTTTTGGGCCTTATGTGTTTTTTTTGGGGGTAGATGTGTGATTGTGTGTATGGTGAGTTGTGATGGTATCTCAGTTTGAGAAATTTAGTTTTTGTGGAATGGATAGAATTGTTATGCAGTCAGACTGTATATCAAAAGTGGTATGGAAGTGGGGCTGTATGATAGTGCTTTGATATGATTTCATTTTTATGTCTTTGTTGGGATTCGTGTTGTTGTTCAGTGGGGATGCTGAGTATAGTTCTGAGAGGATTTTTGAATTTTTTATACTTGAATAATGATAGTTTGTAGTGGTTAAACCATTTTTCATAAAATGGGAGTGTGAAACAGGTTGTTTTACCATGGTCTATTCTCCTAGTGTGTTATTCCCGACCGTGTGGTTGTTTTGTTTGTAGTTTTTAGTATTTTCCCATGTATAGATGGAAGTAAATAAATAAATGAAATAATAATGTACAATGAAAATTGTTTAAATGAAAAGTTGGTGGTTTGATGTTATGGTTTTGGTTGTAGTGTGGTTTTTCATGTTGTGTTAGCAGCAAGGGTAGTTTTTATGAGTAGCCTAGTTTTTTTGTTTTCAAACGCATAGGTTGGGAAGATTGTTTATTACCTATATATATAAACTTGTCATTCTGTATTTTTTCTATATTCCCACAACCCTTGTTAAGCACTATATGCCGAACACCCCAATTCTCATTGGTGAAGGCGTGTTTCCCATGATCCATGTGAGAGGATGGATGGTTGGTTGCAGAATTTAACAAGCTCCTTCTTCTAGGAAATTATCTCCTATATGTTTTTGGGAAGGTTATAATAGTTTCTGGTTTCATACCTGATTTATGGTATTTTCTATATGAGAGGCGGGTTTTTCCCTTCTGTCCTCGGGAAGAGGCCTAGGTGTTTTTGGGCTGGGTATGGTATGTGTGTGGCCTAGGCATGTATGGGTATGAATGTGGTGTAGTTTTTGGACCAGGTGTGTGTGTGAAGGTTGCGAAAGTGGGGCGTGTGGAAGATCATGGTAGAGTCAGAATGTTCTCCATTATGGATGAACAGTTAACCAGTTGGAAGTAGTGCAGGGTACCCAAATATCTATTTGGTTATTATATTTCATTACATGACTTTCATTATTTGGAGAGAATTACTTGGTGAGGTTGGTGTGGATATTTTACCATGTTAGTTTATTTTGGATTTTTTGTTGTTTTATCAGAGGAAAATTATTATGACTCTCCCACTTGTTCATGGGATATGTTGGTCTTTCCCTAATGAGTAATCTTATATGCTCATCTTATTAATATAAAATTGTTTTCAGGTTTCTAGATATATTACAAAGAACGTGATAGACCGTATTAGCTCTGATGTTGTGGAATGTTTTTGTTTCACTACTCTATTTTATTTTGGTACTTACTTTGGATTTTTCAAGTATTTATAGTAGTTTTACTTAAACATGCATGTGAGATGGATTTTTGATTTATTTTTACATATCTTTCTTGTACTTATTTTGGGAGGATATATCCAATATCCAAATCATGGTTACTATAAAAAGGGAAATACCTCCCACTATTATGAGATTGAAATAACCATAGTGCTAGTTGACACACCAAGGCCTATTGTAGGTGAGACACGGGGGGGGGGGGGGGGTCATTATCTCTCATTCTTCTTGAGGAAGGATGGTATTGGAATATTGCTATCAATTCTATCGTATTAATGAAGTCTGGTCCTGAAAGAATGGTATCAGAGGTTGATGGTTGAGAGATAAGATGGAGATTGGAGTAAGGAATAGTGATGATTTCATTGGTTGGTAAGGAAACAGTTTTAAGTGATCTTGGAACATGAAAAATGATTGGGAAGACTCCTGGAAAAAGCAATTTTAGGGTCCCCATGATCTGATTCAAGGGCTTTGATCTTACAAAATGACCAAGTGAGGCTACACCGATTGCAGGGTAGAGACCTTAGGAATTGTACATGCATCCCGATGACTACTGTTCTTCCTTTCTGGGTGTTTTTATGAAATTAAAGCAAAAAATGTGTTAAAATTAAATTAAAATGAATTTCGTACTACCCAAGTTTAGGGTTCCTTATATTCCCTTCATATATGGTTGTCAGACATTTCCCACCGGTGGTGAGAATAGTTGAGGGTTTTCAGGATGACACAATTGATTGGTGGAGGGTCAATCCAGGGAGGAGGATGATCAGTGGAATAATAATCATCACGATTTCCAATGATATTCTATAGGAATATATGAGGGAAATGTCTTGAACTTGGAGATAGAGAGATGGCTCGAGGAGCTGGTGATCTATTTTAGCAAGACCCAATCTCCAATAGAGTGATGATTTCCTTTAGTGGTGAGATAAATGAGGGGATTAGTTCATCAATGTTTTATGCATTGCCTCATGGAGAGGAAGGAGACTGGTGTTTTGTGGGAAGACATTGAGAATGTGTTCCTGGTGGAATTCCATTCTTCCACAATTAAATATGTGAAGAGATAGGAGAAAATATTCTTCTAGTAGGGGTCTACGTCGAAGAAGGAATTGTGGATCAAGTTTGAGAATCTCTTATACTTTTCTCCATATATTTTTCTGGATGAGGATTTGTAGGATAAGTTCTTAGAGGAGGAACTATGTCATTCTATTTAGTATGTGGTTACTCCTATCACACTACCAACATACATATAGGATCATAAGAAGGCTGAGGTAGTATAAAATTTGTACTCATGAGAAGGTTTTCTGTGAGAGGGGTGTTAGACAAGTTATTCAAAGAGAAAGTCTACCAATAGATTGTTTATGGTGTCAGGGAATTCCAGGTTTTGACTAGTGGGAAGTCGACCCCAATAGTTTTAGTTGTTATCCTCTCATCCTCACCCTTTCCCTAATGGCCTCGAGACAAGGTGTTTTTCTTGCATAGGCCACCAGAACCTCCAATGATAGTTCTTGACTCGAGCTCAGTATGGTGGAATTGGGATGGTTCGGCACAAGTGCCATCATTAGTATCCATCCAAGCCATTCAATTTTCATGGAGGACAGGCCCCTGCTCCACCAAGGATTGATGGTGAAAGAGGAGACCAACCTCAGGGTTCTCCTCAGGGACCTCGAACAGGGAATGGTCTGGGAGGAGGTTGATAGTGTAGTGGTAGAGGATCAAGGCAGGGGAACTTACACGTTGCAAAGGAATATGTTCTAGTGTGGTCGGAGATCCTTTGATGTGCAATCAATTTTTTTAGAATTCTTTCTTGTACCTCATTTTATTTATGAGATTCATGTTCTTTGATCTACCAAGTCCATCCCATGCCTTGGGACTAAAAATAGAGATTCTTTCTGTGCCCATAGGTTGGAGTACAATTGTCAAAGTTCAGATCGGTTTTTTAAAGTTTTATAAGGATGTATACCAATGCTGGGGCCACATCAATCCATTAGGGATCTCTTTTTTCTATAGAGGCAGTCATATGATGACATAATTTCCATCAAATTGTTATTTTTGGTTCATTCTAATATCGAATTAATTCAAAGAAGATTCATGCATTCAAATGCAAAAGGCCATCATGAAGCATGCATTGGCGACTGGTGCTATCAGGTGGGAAACTAGCATATGGGCCTCTTATTTCATTATTATCCAAGATGTTAGTGGGATTGATGGATCTTCAGATGGTGGAGGTTATATACATTGTTGTAGAGTTTTTTTATATTTTTCATAAGGAGTTTCAGACTCTACCACCTTGATGCGACATTGAGTTTTTGATAACTTATAACCTAGTGGTAGTACGATTTCGATGGATATTTATTGTATGGTGACTTATGATTTATGGAAGTTGTAGATTCAAGTTAAAAAATGGACGAATAAGGGGTTTATCTGACCTAAGGTGTTCACGTTGGGTTCCCTAGTCTTATTTTTGAAGAAGGATGACTGTGATCTGAGGCTGTGTATAGATTAATAGAGACTGAATCAGGTAACAACCAAGATCCATTACCCTCTCCTAAGGGTAGATGATTTTATTTTGACCAGCTGAGGAGAGAATTTTGTGTTTCAAAGACTGATATACTATTTTGATATAACCTGTTTTGGGTGAATGATGGTGATATCCAGAAGACTATATTTAGGTGTAGGAATGGGAACTACTAATTAATGGTTTTATTGTTCTGTGTTACGAATGCACCAGCCATGTTCATGGGACTTATGAAATCCAAAATTCCCTAGTTCTAGGAATAGGTCATCGTCATATTAATCAAGGAAAACCTGATATACTTGATGTTAGAAAAAGAGAATATGAAGCATCTTAGGACTATCCTAGATGTCCTTCGTCACCACTAGCTCTACAGAATGTTATCCATGTTTATGTTTTGGACATGAAAGATACACTTTATTGGGCATGTTTAGTCTCTTCAGGGAATAACAATGGACCCTTCAAATGTTGAGGAAGTTGTTTCTTGGGATCCACCCAAGAATGTTATAGGGGTTTGTAGTTTTCTCATTCTAGAAGCTTATTAAAATAGATTACAACCATATTTAACACCTGTAGCAGGGACATTGATAGCAGTTACCAGATAAGTTCATTAATTTTTGTTTATAAAGTTTTGTGAGGTATTTTTTGGCTATCTAAAAGTGAATTTGGTTAGTGCTGTGATGCTTAGGCTTCCAAAGGAAGGGGTGATGTTTGAGGTGTTTTGTGATGATTTTCATCAAGGCATAGGGTGTGTGTTGAAGCAACAATAGAGAGTGATTTAATTTTTGTCTAGGGAGTTATGTCTCCATGAACATTACTATGCCACCCATGATATGAAACTAGTAGTGGTTATGTAAGTACTGGTTTTTTCATGATATTACCTCACTAGAGAGTGTTGTGTGGTGTTTGCAGATCACAAGAGCATGAGGTACAACTTATTCCAACGAGACCTGAACTTCTAGCGGAAAAGGTGGATTGAGATTATCCAGAATTATGATTTTTATATCTCCTACAACATAGAAAAGTGGAATATTTTGGCTGATGATTTGAGAAATA
This sequence comes from Viscum album, assembly GCA_963277665.1. Classification (NCBI taxonomy): domain Eukaryota; kingdom Viridiplantae; phylum Streptophyta; class Magnoliopsida; order Santalales; family Viscaceae; genus Viscum; species Viscum album. Next base: position 539,350,693 of record OY728121.1, read on the forward strand.
ATTCGTGTAAGGATTTGATTCGGGAATCTACAGAAGCTTGAAGGACATTGTAAGGAGTTGGATGCCTTTCACATAGAAGTTTGAAAGGATGGCGGTAGCAGCTGTCTGTTTCAGAAGAAGGTGTAGACATCTATGAGGCAGAAGGTGTATGGGTCTTAGGGGGGAGACTCAATGTTTATGGTGATGTGTTATCACTTTTACCAGGGTGATGATCTAGAGGGATGTTTATAGGATGGTCAAAATCAGAGGTTTCTCCATGGGAATCTATTTTTTGGAAATGCATGAGTATGTTCTCTTTGAGTTTCAAAGATCACCCCTATAAGTACAACATGGAATATTTCAGATGTTCTAGGGCATGAAAAAACTGTTCTAGTGTCCATGGATGAAGCAGGAAATAATATAGTATGAGGTGAGGTGATTAGTGTGACAACAAGAGAATGTAGAGCACCATGTTCCCGATGGTTTATTACAACCCCTAGATTCCCCTATGTTGAATTGGGATGATATATTGATGGATTTATTCATATTATTACCCATGTCCCATGGAGGATGAAATTATATTTGGGTGGTAGTGGATTGGTTGGAGAAATTGGCTCATTTCTTAGTGACCATGGAGTCCAGTATAGTTGATTCCTTAGCACATAGATTTGTGTATGATGTGGTGTAGCTGCATGAAGTTACAAGATCAATTGCATTAGATCAGGATGAACATTTTACATCGTAATTCTAGAGAGGATTATTTTATTCCTATGGAACTTAGTAACACCTCAACACTTCTTTCCACCCTCTTGTGGATCGACAAATTGAGAGTACCATCTAGACGTTGGAGGACATGTTTCATGCATGTGTTATAGAAATTAGTTGGTTTTGGGTGCCACATTTTCCCTTGGTAGAGTTTTCTTATAATAATATCTATCACTCTTCCATTGGCATGACTCCATTTGAGGTCTTTTATGGGTTTTTGTGTCATTCACCCTTGAGCTGGTTGGTAGTGGCGAAGGTAGCTATTCATGGTCCACCTGTGGTGTAGAGTATAATAGAGAAAGAGAGACTTGTTCATGAGGGGATGAAGGCAGAATAAGACTGACATAAGTTTCATTTCAATCATAGGAAAAGTCCTTTGATGTTCGAGGTTAGGTACCCTATATTTTTTAATGTTTCCCCTCGATATTGGCAGTAGAGTTTCATCATAGAAGTTAGGGTTTATCTAATGATTATTGGACCCTTCAAGGTGTTGGGATGAGTTTTTGAGGTGTCAAATCAACTAGTATTTCCACCATTATTGGGTAGGTTCCATGAATTCTTTCATGTCTCCCAATTTTGTCAGTATCTTCACGATGAATCCCATATCATTGATTAGGGAGAGTTGACAATTACGTATGACACCACATTCATGGAGTGACCAGTGGAGATCCAAGATCATTGGGAGAAGCTATTGTGTGGAAAGACCATTCCCTTGTTTTTTGTGTTTTGGAGGCATGGTGTCATGGAGGAGAGTACTTGGGAGTGGGATTCATAGATGAGTGCCCAGTACAAGGAGTTTTTTTGAGTTTTTTTTGAGTTTTTCTTCTATGTTTTTATTTGTGATGTAATGATTAGAACTTGTTTTCAATTAAATTAGTTGTTTCATTTTTATTTGTTGTACAATAAATTACTAATGTATGAGGAGGGGACGACCTAATCCCTAATAAATTTTCTTTAATGATGATTTGATTAAACCAGTTTGGATGAGTCTGTGCCGCCAAAGGTGGAATATATCTTAACATGGGTAATGAAATTGACTAATAATTTTTTTTGGACATTGTCCTTATGGGTACATGTGTGTTATGTTTTGTGGAAATTAGGTTTGTTGGGGAGTCTCGGTGGGGTTTTCCTTGGATGTTGAAGTTTCACACCAATGTGGTGGTTTATACTTGAGTCGTATCTTTTGGGGTGGTCATTTAGACCCCACTTTCTTTTAGGTTTGGTTTTGAATTTTCGAGGCCATAAAAAGTTTGATAGTTATATCATGTAATGGCCCAGACATCCATGGTCCATTACATTTTCCAAATGTAGTGTTTTGGGAGTTCTGGGAGGCAACTATAGCTCATTTCAAGAGTTTTTCAAATTTACCGTTTTATCCAATGGTATGTCAAGGGCATTTGTAGGTCACATCATTGGTAGGTCGAGGGAATCGGTAGGTCATGGTAATCAGAAGTTCACGAAATCGGTAGGTCAGGTCATCGGTGAATAAATAAATTATTAGGTCAGGGCATCAGTTAGTTTGGGGGCCAGTGAGTCTGGTCATCGGTGAGTTAGGGCGTCAGTGAGTGAGGGCATCTGTTAGTTAGGGTCTCAGCGAGTCAGGCAATCACTGAGTTAGGTCGTGTTGCTGGCTCAGCATCGGTGAATCACTAATAATGGCTTGTTGTTGGTGATTCACCCATTGGTGACTCTCTATTAGTGATGGTGTGTTTCTATCAGTGACTCACCCATCATTGACTAATTTCCAGTTTTTCCACGTTTTCCTAGTTTCAACCCTCTTACATTTTTTTTCTGTAAACCGTGTTTAAATCCTTGTTTGGGTTTTTCTAAAGGTGATGCAACCGATATAAATTATATCTTTAATATTCCATCACTAGAGGGGATTTGAGATAGTCATTCCATGTGATCCGGGAAATGATTAAATATTATTGTCCATTGACCAGTTTTCATCAATTGATATAGGATCAGGAATTTTGTAAAGTTAATGTCATGTATTCTCTTTTCTCTTTGGAACATAGAACGTTTCTTCCCCAGATAAGTTGTGTGCTTGATCTGTATCAACCCCTTCAGTTTTTCTAGGAGTATCCTACTAGCACGACCCATATGTTTTGGTGAAAAAGGAGTTTTGGTTCCCTATTTTTCTATATATAGATTATTTTATATTTATTTAATTTTATAACATGTGGGGTGGTCATAGTTAGGTTCTTTCTTAAAAAACTGCTAAATCCAACCTTTAACTATGATAAATGCTAATGATGAAATATAGACTTGATAACGGGCAAGGAATGGATTGATGTTTATTAATTGTTTTATTTATTATCTTTATTAGGATGTGATCTGGTGTGCCCTTTTTTCCTCTAAAAATCATGGTTCATGGTGGTCTTTTCCTACGCATCGGTGATTCTATATAACTACTGTTTTTTCTTTGTGAATAATTTCTACAAATATTAATCTAATTAGTTGCATTCAGTAGGATAAATAAATGGATTCCCTAGGATGAAAACCATTGTATTATCACCATGGTTATTATAGAGGAATTTAAATAAATGTGTTCTCCATTTCTAAAGTCACCATGTTTTGATTGATGGGGATATGTGCTATGAACTTTTCTATTTTTAGCCTTGTATGGGTTTTGGTGTTGGTAGTTGTGTGATTTTGTGTACGGGGTGGTGTAATGGTATCCCAAGCCAAGTGATTGATTTATTGTGGAATGGATGGAATTGTTATATAGTTTTATTTCATATTCCATCGAGCATGTACCCTAGTGGTACATGATTGTACTTAGAATCCAAAAGACCCATGATCAAATCCGGGAAGGGATGAATTTCCGAGTAATGTAGTAGGGAACTATAGTATTACTGTAGTAGTGGTGGAAATGTAGCAGCGGCGGCACTGTAGCGGTAGAGGGACTGAAGCTGGTACTGTAACAGGTGCTCTAATGTATTAGGCACTATAGCAAAGTGGGTATTGTAGCAGTATTGTTCTCCGAGGGGTCCTTTGGTCCAAAAACATGACTTTCTATCCTTTTATTTAGGCCACATGGCCTTGGACTTCAGGATATGTAATGAGTCTCGCTCTAACCAGTCTTAAAGAGGTATTTTATTTAAATAATAAATTGAGGCTTTGGCCCCACCCTTTTTTAAAAAAATGTAGTTGTATTTCATATGGGTAGTGTTGGAATTCTGGGATGAAGGAGATGGTTGTGACATGATTTAATGTTTAATGGTGTTTTGGGTGTTGTGTTGTGTATTGGGGAAACCAGGTTTTATTTTGAGAGGATGATTGGGTGGGATAACGTTGAAGAATGATAGTTGGTAGTGGATGAATGGGTGTTTAGTAAAAGGGAGTGTGAAACTAGTTTTTTAACATGGTCCTTATTCCTGGTGCATTAGGGATGACTGTGTGGATATTACTTGTTCTATGTTTGGTAGTTTCACATGTAGGAATGGAAAAAAATAATTAATTAAAATTATAATTAAGAATTTCCACTAGTTAATTGAAAATTAGTTGGGTTGATTTTTTGGTTGTGTCTGTTTGTGTGGTTTTTCATGTAGGGTTAGCAGCAAGGGTAGTTTTTATGTGTGGGATTGTTGTTTTTTTTGGAAACTCATATATTGGGATTAGTGATTATTCCAAATGTGTATAAAAAAGTAATTACTTATGTTTTCTATACACACCCCACCCGTGTTATGCACAATGTAATGAACACCCCCAATATTATTGGGGAGGGTGTCTTTACCAATATCCTGATGGGTGTATGGAGGGATGGTTTCTGAATTTTCACTACTCACACTTCTATGAATTTATCAAGAAGGTGTTTTCAGGAACAATGTAATGACGTTAGGTGTTGTACCAGATTTATGGTATAGGATGCGGGGGAGGTGGTTTGTTTCCCATGTGAGTTCAGGATGAGGTCCATGTGTGAGGCCCAGGTGTCTCTAGGTTGGAATGTGGTGTGGTTTGTGGCCCATGTGTGTATGGGCTGGTTGTGACAATGTGGATTTTGGAAGAGTGTGGTAGAATTATTGTGTTCTCCATTTGGGATGAGTAGTTAACAATTGGGAAGTGGTTCGGGTAACAAAAACTATCAATGTGTTTATTATATTACATCACATGACATCCGTTATATAATGAGTGTGACTTAGAAAGGTTGGGGTAGATAGTATACCCTGTGATGTGATTTTGAAGTTTCTGATGTTTTTTCATGGGGGAATTAATATGCCTCTCCCACTTCTTCATGAGTGACCAATTTTTTCCCCTACTAAGTATACTTGTATTCTCACCATACATATATAAAAGTTTTTTCATGTGTATAGGGAGATTATGTAGACCGTGATGGACCATACTATCTTGGATGTTGGGGAATGTTGTTGTGTCATGTCTTTGTTTTATTTTGGTATATATTTTGTTTTTTTCTTTTATTTCTACTTGTTTTACTTAAACTTTCATTTGGGTGGATTTTTATTTATTTATATATATATCGGTCTTGGAGTTGTTTTTGGTGGATTCATCCTATCTTCTGATCTTGGATACTATAAAAAGTATAATTCCTCCCAATTTTGTGAGATTTCTATACCCTTTGTGATGGTCTCCACCCCTGGGCCTATTGGAGGTGGGACACTGGGTCATTTTCTCTCCTTCATCTCGAGGAAGGAAGGTCTTGACATCTTGTTATCTCTTCCCTCATCTTTGATAACGTGGGTCATTAACCCATATAATATTGATAGTTATGGTTCACTCTCATGGAAATATTAGTAGCATGAGATCACACCTCATGCCATCTTTGGAGTCATTGTTTACTAAAATTTCTATATTAGTAGTCAAGGATCACTCTCAAGATTACTTTAGTCTATTTCATGAGATAAAAATCTTATCCAACTCATTGGAGAGTGATATGGGTCCCACCTGTATCATACTGAAAAAATAAATACATGTGCCACAAAATAAAAAAAATCATATAATAACCCATGAAACGAAATGGGTATTATAAAAATGTAATAATATTATAACATATGTTAAAAAGACAGGTTCCATAATCATTTCATCATAAACATTACCAGCAAAAAGAAGCGGGTTTCAAAGGAATGTAACTCATAGAAGTGAAACTGGTGTCACAAGAATCATTCCAACAAAACATTAACCACTCATGAAATAATATAAATTAATCCATTATATCATTACAATAATGTCTTAGAAACATCATTGGATTTCATTTTAGATGGAAAATGTCATGGAATGATATTTTTTAAAACATATCTTATGGAAAATGACCATTCATAATTGAAAAATGGGTCTTGAAACATAAAAACTTTTGAAAAAATTTTAATTAAAATATTATGAAATAATATTGATACTATTGTGAAAAACCATTTCCATGAAAAATTTAAAAGTAATACTAAAAACATTTTAAGAACCAATTTCTTGAGAACCCCTTTGAAATATTTCTATGAAAACATGAAAATGGTTCGAACCACATTTCATTCAATGTAATTTGAAAACTTATAAACAAACCATGAAAGTGTTTTGGAATAAATTTTTTTTAAAAATACAATGAAACTTTTAAATAAATCTTTATTTTTTTAAAAAATACCTTGAATACTTATAAATAAAACTTGAAAACATATAAAATACCATTTAAACAGAAAACATTTTTGAGAACATTTTTATTTGAAAATATATTTAAAAACGTATAATAGAATATTTGAAATCAATATGACAATTTTAAATTACATTTTCCTTGAAAATTTTCTTTATGGATAATTTGAAAATAACAGAAGAGAGGGATACCATAATATTTTCTTAGAAACACCTTATTAATTAACTAAAGTAATGAAGTGTGATAAAATGGTATTAATACATGGATATAACTAGAATAAAAATAGTACAAGGAAATTAATGAGTTTTATTGAGGTACAGATAATATGATTTCATCAAAGAAGCATAATAATTAACAATCTCGAAAACTAATGGTATTTTTCAGTAAACTCTAACCACATGGTACTTTTGAGAAAAATATCCATGAATTAAAGGGGAAATTAATTATTTTTAAAATATAATTAAAAGGATGGGGATTCATGAAATATAATTTCAATATCATTATGTACACCTCATATGAAAATATAGGTGCACAACATGACTTGTGTCTCAAAGACTGTAAACTGAGACAAACATATCATACCAATTTGATAACTTTTGAAACAAAAACCCCATGAAATTAATATCATATAATGGATATGTAATTAAAGAATAATTTATGAATAATAATCATATAACACAATAATTTTAATTATATACCCCATGGAAAAGGAATGTGTTGTGAATAAGGTATATATCTCATAGAAATACAAGTGATATGAAATACCCATACCTTGTGTCTTGAATCTCTCTATACTCATAAAACCACCTATATAATGAATATAAACTTATTATAAATATTTAAAAAAAATATTTTTATGTTCAACATAATATATGTATTTATTGTGACCTTATATTACCCGCATGTTAATCATCTAATGGTAGGGTCTCCGATTCAGAAATATTCTCTTTATTATTTCCATGTGTCTCAATTTGTTATATCTTTTTTCCTTATGATTGTATCATGATTTATAGAATTTAAATTATGATATAAATATCATGTATATTATATATATTTTAATATAATAATCTATAGAATATATAAGTATGAAATCAAATACATCGTTCATGGAGATGGGAAGCTAACATACACATGAACATTGTTTCCACTTTTATTATCATTTTAAAAAATGAAAAAATGATATATATATATATATATATATATATTAATTAAATTATAATTTATTATATATATATATATATAACATATAAATTAACTAATCTCATCCTTAATACATTCTATGGATCATGTGAATGAATTACATCACTTTGACCGGGTGGTAGTCCACACTTCATCAAATGAAATTATATTATTAACAAAAAATGGAATGTATAAAGATATATGATGTAAAAAATTATATAATATTAAATTAAAATTAAATATTATATATAACATATATAAAAATAGTTTCTATCATTATTTCCTCTATTATAGGAGGAAAAGTAAACTTGAATAATTTTCATTTTGTGAGGCGGTTGTTTGTCCTACATGTAAACAGAATGCTTTTTTACCCATTATATGATGGTGTGTGTAAGTGTATGTTTACAACATAACACAAAAATACCCTACAATATATATTATAATTATTTTGTAATAAATGAATTTAATAATGAGAGTGGAGGGCGGTGAAAGAAAATAAAAAAAAATGAGCATGAGTGGAGACAATAACTCTTAATCTGGTTACTCCTTTATGTTTGTGCCAAAAGGATTCACTAGATCAAATTATTTCCAAATTTAGGAATCATGGTTTATGGTAGGTATGTTTGGAAGTGTATTTAATAGATTTTTGGCAAACCTATTTGTTTTTAGAGGTGTTATGAATAGGGAGATGTGGTGGCCTTTTATAGGGAATGGAATGGAGAAAATTGAAATTTTTTAAAACATGTTTTGTATACCCATGATTTTACCAAAAAAGTCATTAAACATTAAAAACTCTATAATGAAAATCTCATGGAATTATATTAGAATACCAATATGTTTTGGAAAATTTTTTAAGTCTACTTGGGTCTTAAATATAAGGATTAGTTCTTTATTGGCATAATTTTTCTCTTAATTGTTTTAATTAATCTTAATCGATTTCACTAATTTTCTTTGTAAAAAAACATCGAAATAATTAGAAAATAGAAATTATTATAATTAAAAATATTTAATTAATTTTTAAAATTTCAAATCATATAATTTGTCAAAATTATTTGAAAATTAATCCCACAGTCGGGTTGAGAATGAGGGGTTTTAATGTAAAAACATTCAAATGTTTGCTATGATTTTATACCCAATTTCAATGTGAAATTGCTTTCAATGAACTAAATGATATTATTTTTAAAAAAATTTATCTTATTTAATTATTAAACCAATTGAAATTATTATTTGTTTTTATAATTAAATTATATAAAAAATATATTTTGAACTTAAATTCAGTATTTCTAACTATTCATTAAATATGAAACTTTATAGAAAAATACCAAAAAAAGTATCCTTTATTTATTTTTATCATTATATTTCTGATTATAAGTTTATTCTTACATATTATGTTCATAAATATACAAAAAATGGAATTTAAAATGGTCCTCCATAAAAGGAGGTAAAACTATATTGCGAAATTATATGTTTTAAGCATAAAATATAGTTTTTACTTATCTTAGGTATATCAAGTCTAATTAATGAATAAAATAATTATTTGATTGAATATATAACATATATATTAAATTAATATATCTTAATAATTTTTTAATATAAATTATTATGGAAAAATAGCTTTGGGACCATAAAAATGAGAATATTTTCTTCTATATTGAATGATTTTACATATTCATTTATATTAATTGGGAACCTATGAATTCATATTATATTTTGTTAAATATATATCTTCATAAATAAGATAATAATATTCATAACAACATATTTAATGTCTAGGTTATGTAAAATTATATTACATAATCATATTTTAATAATATATTATTGTTTGGTAAACCTCGGTCTAGCATGTTACGCAAGCCTTTAAGGAAAGCCATTATAACATGTAACTCATGCTAGCCTCAATGTTCCATTTAGTGAAAGATAATGTTTAGGATGAATGTTTTTCATGATTAGCATGGTGTTATGTACAATGAAATAATAATATTATTATTTAATATAAAATAAAAAATATTTAGTGTTGCATAAAATTTAAAATATAAAAAAAGGTTAAATTTTGTTAAAAACAATTCACAATATATTAGGCTATCACATTCTACCCTATTAAAATTGATGTTATTCTAGAAATTATTATGGGTTATCAAAGGGTTAATAATTTAAAGATTCATTCAGAGAGACACTCATTTTAAATAAGAATAGTAAAAGTTCCAATAAAAAGGGAAAGGTAGAATAACAATGGTTAACCAAAGTAACATATAACTAGGTTTCCACATAAGAGATCAATAGTTAGGAATGAATAAAGTAAATGGAGGAAGTGAATACATATTTATAGGGGGTTATTTAGTTCATCAATCCAAAATAAGTGAATTATCACTAATATGTTGAGGGGCACAAAGTCATAAATCTTTGATGATTTAAAAGGTTATCTGTTCCACACAATTTATGGTATTAGGATAAAATTTTTTTGTCATTATTATATTTTTATGTATTTATTCTATTAAATAAGAATATAATTAAGTATACTTACTTGATATATTTTAAAATTTTAATTAATTTGTTATTATTTTATTAATTTCAAATTCATCGATTACATTATGAAATAGATGTTCAGAAAATAACATTGATACCTAAAGTACTAAAATACACTTTTAAAAGATATTAAGGCCCATAAAATAATGATAATTATGATATATTTATTTTCAAAATCAATATTCCTTTCAAAATCAATATTCCTTAATTTTATAAACAAAAAAACTCTCACTAATGATTCATCAATAATATTTATTCATAAAAAAATAATTATACATTTACTAGGACATCATGTAGGCCAGTAGTAGTCATGATAACCTTATCATCCATCAATCATGGGTCAAGGAAAATGGACATTAAAGACATGATTGTTTGTCACCCGAAAGACATGATGTCCTTTTCTAAAACTAGGCTAATATAGTTTCCAAAATAAATAATATGAACATTATTAAAATAAATTTGATCAGTAAATAGATATTTAACCAAGTATTTCAATAAAACTAAGTGCATAAATACTTTCTCCGAAGTTTATCTTAATGTTACATGAATGGTTAAACTTAAAACCATTTTGAAAGATGAAAATCCCAATCCTAAGAATTAAATTCATTAAATAATATTATCATTGATTCCTCTGTATATCAAAAAATATCTCGTGGTAGTCACTTTTAAAACATGTGAATACTGTCTTCAATTATTCTCTGGAAACATGTTAATAACCAAAATTACCGTAAATAATTTCAGAACAAATTAGTAGAGACATATTCAAAAGGATACTAGATTTATTCCATAAATCTAAGAATTTTTTAACTTCATCCATGATATCTTAAACTACATTTTTAATAGATCCTTTATTAGTTATGAGGTAATCAATACCATCAAATTTACATGTTCATATCCAACATATATTTATGTAATCAAAATTATCTTAACATATAGAACATAGTAAGGGTTATCATCCATTACCCAAAATATCAACTTATTGTTAAAACACCTTTCCAGTCAATCAAAAACATTTAACATAATCATTAAAATCCTTAGTGAAAAATTAAATAGGAAAATCCATGATTATTTCACAGTTCATATGTCATAATTCCTAATTCCCAAATTCATTTAAACTTTGATTATTCAACTTCATCTATAATCCATATGAATAAATCCTCATCCTTTTACTTCTTACCTATTTCCACTCACATTTCATCTGCAGTCTCATCATCATAAGAAATATACCCATTACTCACAGTACCTTGATTATTCTCTATTGGATCACTCCTCATGGGAAATTGAGTTTCATAATGACAGTTTATAACACACTTATAACACAAAACCTTTGATGATGCATTTGGAAGGCCTATATTCCCATTAATTTTGTCAAATAAACTCTCCATTTTCCCTTCCAATCACTTTCTTTGTGTCCTCTTCTAGTGTAAAAACATCTTTTAGTTCCTATAAGACAATCAATTATGTGATTCGTTCATCATTATTTACATAAAAGAAACCAGTTCTTCTTTAATTAATGAATCCATTACCCAAACCCTCAGTGGACACCTTTTTTATCTTCCTTGGAATGTATGAGAGTTGGATAAGGTACATGTTGTTACTAACGTTCTATGAAAACTAATGAGGAATGATCAAAAAATATTTCCCTATAATGAACATCACACTTCACTTATCATCCGAAGAACGTTCATCACATTCAATGTTAATCCAATTCCTTCGGTCCCCACCATTTCCTAAATCCATAATTTTATTTTGAGCATTACTTATCATAGTAGGAAACCACAAAGTCATGAAAATAATTTCTTATAAGATGTCTAAATAATGTCACATTAGTTAATTAATGAATCCCTTGGTTCATCAAAGGTTATTCGTATACAACATATGGTAAAATCATTCATGATGGTTCATGAATTGTTTTGGGAATTCCTAGAGCATATCCCCTAGGAGTGTTAAAATTGGTGTATATAAAGGCCTATTTATATAAATTACATTATCCTGGGCCAGGACCAGAACATATTTTTTGATTTTTTAGCCCTATGTACATCTCTTCATAAGCTACATCCACTTATATTATTTAGAAATAGATTTATATCTAGTAAACCACTCACCCTATGATTTACCAAAATTCTAGGAAATTTTCCTAAATGTTAACTCATCCTTATATTTATCCTTAGAGACATCATTGGGCATATCTATATAAATATATCAAGGGATCTCACTGATGTTTTCTCAACCTAGTTTACAAAGATAAACTATACATTTTCTATGATACCAAATAAAGAGACCCAATCATAACATACATAGACATTTCATCACTTTTTTAGAATACATAAATCATTATACAATAGGATTCCCAAAGAACATATTATTCTACTGCCTTTGGCGAAATGGAAACATAAACATTTGAATATAAATGAGCTACATTTTCTCTATCTGGGATCTTCTTTACTATCGCCCTTCTTAGACACATCATACATAATATATATCTTCATATCCAATGGAATGAAACATAAAGAGTGGTGATCTATGATTCTCATAAAGGGTAATCAAGGGAAACATGTATGAATAATCATGATTATAAGGGTTTGAGAACATTATAATGAAAATATCACGTCATACCCTGTAAATCAATGATCATATACAAAATCATTGCATAAATCATGGAAGTTCATAAGACATGAATCATAAAGAAATAAAAAAAATAAGAGATAAATCATGACATTGGATTAAAACATGGAATTGTGAAAGCACATAAGCGTATAATATGATTTCTATAGTAGTGATGGAATATCTTCTAATATCATTATAGTTGTATGGGTTCAGTCCACATACTATATTGCTAGTCATAGTTCACCCCCATAGCCATATTGGTAGCACAATTCTGCTCCCTGTACCATAATAGTAGTTGTGGTTCACTACCACATCCATATTAGTAGTCATGGTTCACTCTAAAGACCATATTATTCTATCTCATGAGATATAATTCTTTACTGAATTCATTGGAGGGAGATATGGATCCCCCACATATTATAATGAAATAATACATATATGTTCCATATAACCATAAACAATCATATCATAACCCCTAAATTGAAATGGGTATTAAAAAACTATAATCGTATCATAATCTATTTTTAAATTTAGGTTCCATAATAATTTTATAACAAATATGTCACATCAAATGAAGCGGGTCTCAAAAGCATAGAATGCATGGAAGAGAAACATGTGTCGTAAGAATAATTTCACCAATAAATAAACCGATTAAGAAATAATATTATTCGAGCCTTTGGATCCTTTCATATAAGGGATTGATTAATATCAATGCATGTCATCTTATATGAAAATCAACTTGGTTAGAAACATTGAAAACATTTGTGATGACCCAGATTCTCTTGGTCCTTTCCTTTTCCAAAAATCCAGATCCTAAAGGGGTAGCGTCTCGGCGTGACCGATCGGTGAGACCGATCGGCGTGACCAATATGTGGGACCGATCGGTGTGACTGAGACCAATCAGTGAGACCGATCGAGGCACCCAATAGGTGAGACCGATCAGCGTGACTGATCGGTGAGACCGACTGGAACGACCGATCGGGGAGACGGATCGGTGAGACCGATCGGTGCGACCGATCGGTGAGACTAATAGGTGAGACCGATCAGCATGACTGATCTGTGAGACCGATCGACACGACCGATCGGCGTCACCCGTCTTTGTTGGGGTTTTTCCAGTGACATGCGCAAATTGAGTTTTAAACCCTTCTTTGACCCCATTTAAGATATTTCTAAATCCCGGTAGCGCCCATAAATGTTATAATTAAATATTTAATAAATTAACCTGGTGTGTGTGTCGGTTTAAACCCCCCGACCCCTTTAATAACGTGTGGGGCCGCATGGTGAACCCATGACCCCCGCTCCTTATGTTGTTTGGCGTTCTTATCTCAACTGTCTGTGGCTCCTATAAACTAAGGGTTAGCCATGGTTTCTTCTTTTCTCAATCACCCTGTGTGAAGAGTACCCTTAGTCCAGATGAGCATATTTTCGTTCAGGCGAACCGCATCGCTATCCATGATGCTCCGCCCCCGGCCTTAGCGTTGATCATTGAACAACAAGTGGGGAATGTCTTCGTCTCTCGCTTTTGTGTATCAAGTGGGGTGGGCGTACTTTTGATTCTTTAGAATTGGTTAAACCAGACCTAAATAAATATAATGAACTGATTATATAAAGAAAGAATGGGGGGTGTGATCGTTGATGCTGTTTTATGTTGTGATCATCTTTCTGAATTGTTCGGGCTTACACCTACTGAAAATCATGGTCGTTGGTGGTCTTTCTCTATGCACTAATGAACCCCTGGGGATGTTTGAAATGACTTGTTTGTGGTTGTGAACTCCTACTGTAAAAAGGTCAATTGGTTAATCACGTACACCTGGCTAAATGAATTGAAAGCACCAGGATCAACCCTTCTATGATAACCCCCGGTTAAAGCACATGAAATTGAAATCATCGAGTGTGTTAAATCTTATAAATCTGAAAATAACAGCATGGACCTGCTTTGTGTTGGTGGTAGTGGTTTGGTTGTTTTCTTTTATGGGCCGATTACTGGAGATGTGGGAGGGGATGTGATCCCCTGTTGATATTCGCTGGTTGTGAGTTTTAAGACCGGGTGGTTACCTTGTTTATAACACGAATTTGGGTGGGATCCTCTATTGACGAGAAACCATTTTGGGGGACACGAGGTAGTGTCTTGAGGGTTTATGTGGTTCTAGTACTTAGAGGGATCTCACTTATCCCCTTGTTGTTGTAACATTACAAGAGAACCAGGTGTGAATGTTTAAATTGACATTTGGCTGGATTCTTTCCTTGGTTATGCTTATGGTGTTAGTTGCCCAAGTAGGTGCATGAACTTATTTAAACATTATTAATGAACATGAAAACAAGAATGGTACAAACGAGTTTTGTTGGCGAGAGTCGTGACTCGGACATGAGTGTTGTGTTGATCTGTAGGCTGACTGAAGAAAAACCTAATTTTGGGTGAGATCTTGTTTCCTAAGTATATACTTGTAATTTTGTGTTTCTTATTTGTGCCCCACCCATGTTGAGAACTTACTGCCGAACACCCCCATTTCATGGGGGAGGGTGTTTTTCCCAACAGTATTCTTAGTGGATGGTTATTATATCCTTTTCTGCTCCCTTTCCCTGATAGCCTAGGTATCTTCGGGCAGGTTGTGATGGCCTGAGGTCCATTATTAGCCCAAGAATCTTCGGGCGGGGTAGTGTGGTGGTTATGGCCCAGGTGTGTGCGGGAAGGTAGTTTCCCTAGTATCTTCAGGATGAGACCAAGGTGAATTTGGGTGTGGCTGTGGATCTTCTAGCCCAGGTGTCTTCAGGAATGGTGGTGGTTGTTCTAGCCGAGGTGTTTGCAGGTGTGGTACATGTGACAGTTGTGGCCCAGGTGTTTGCAGGCGAGATTCGGCAGTGGGACTGCGTGCGGTTGTGGCCCAGGTGTGTGCGGGCGGGTGTGGTAGTGGGACTGCTGTGAGAATGGCGGGATTGGTTCGATTCATAGGATGTCTCAATAACTACTGGGAAAGTGGCACGGGGTACCCAAACATTGATGTGCTCTTATTATATATATTACTTGGTTTGCGTTACTTGGTGAGTGTAGTCGGTGAGTGGGATGGGTGAACTCCATCATAGTAATGGTTGTCTACTTCTCACGGGACTTTAGTACATTCCCCCACTTGTGCACGAGAGTCTTTGGATTTCCCTACTGAGTGTACTTGTATGCTCACCCTACGTATATACAACCTCTTTCATGTTTCTAGGAGAACTTTAGGGATCGCTCAGAAACGTACTAGCTCGGATCTTTGGGGAAGTCACAGTTGCTGTTTTCTTTCTTTGGTACTTACCCTTGTAGTCACTTTTGTACCCTGTGGCTTTTAATTTTAGAACATGCATGTGGGAGTGGTTTACTTTTGGCTTTACTTTTCTTTTAATTTTGGTATTGTTGGGTTTCATCATCTTATCTCTCGATCCTATAAAACAAAAAGGGTAATTCCGTCCACTTGTGTGTAATTTCCATACACTTGGTGGTAGTCGCCACTCTAGGACCTATAGAAGGCGGGTTTCAGGGGTCATTATCTCTCATTCAACATAAATAAGGAAGGGCTTGGAAACCTACTGACCCTTCCCTCCTTTTGTTGAATGCGGGTCGTGACAGAATGGTATCAAAGGGGAGCGGTTGAGAGATAGGATGGATTCTGGTGTTAGGCACAGTGAGGGTTGCATGGGATAGTAAGGCAACAGTGTTGGGTGACCTTGGTGCATGAATTAGGCTAGGTAAGACAGGCGAGGACACGAGATTTTAGGCCCCCCGTGATCCGATGCAAGGACTCTGGACCTACAGAATGACCCAGTGAGGCCACGCTGATTACAGGGTAGAGACCCTAGGAAAGGTACATGCATCATAATGACTTGTGTTCTCATGTTTCTATGATGTCTTGGGAATTAAGAATAAATGAAATGTTCATGAAATATTAAGAAAAATATTGTGCACTACTTGGGCTTAGGCATTCGTTGTTTACCTTTCAGCTATGGCACCTGGAATGCGACCACGTGTGGTACTGGCGATCGAGGCTCCAGAGACTACTTTCACCGATCGGCAGAGAGCAGATCGAGAGGAAGAGGATGACCAGTGGCAGAAGAATCTTCTGGCCTTCCAACGACAGACCCTAGAGAAGTACGAGGGAAGCACCTCTGACATGAATATGGAAGGCTGGCTAGAGGAGCTAGTGATATCCTTCGGCCTAATTCGGGCCCCGACTGAGTACTGGGTTTCTGTGGCCGTCAGCCAGATGCAGGGAGCGGCGCGTCAGTGGTGGATGCTTTATCTTGGGGATAGGTGAGAGGCTGAGGTGCCATGTGCTAATTTCGAGAAGGAGTTCCAGGCGGAATTCCTCTCCTCGACGATGAAGGCGGAAAAGAGATAGGAGCTACTCTCCCTCCAACAGGGGGGTACGTCAGTGAGGGAGATAGGAATAAAGTTCAAAGACCTCCTACGTTTTTCTCCAGACCTCTTTCCCGATGAGGAGCCTCGAGAAAGACATCTAGAGGAGGTGATCTGACCCTCCCTCAAGTATGTTATTACACCTTTTTCCCTGCCGACGTACTTGGAGGTCCAGAAGAAGGCTGAAGTGGTGGAGAGGATGCATGCTCTAGGAGGTGTGTCATGAGAGGGGATCCAGTCGGGACCATCGAAGGGGAAGGCCATCAGCACCAGGCCTCCAGCATCAGGACCCTCCAGGTTCCGACTCGTAGGGAGCATGTCGTAGCAGTTTCAGTTTCGATCCCCAGGTCCTCACCCTTTTCCTTCGGGCCTGGGACCATGATGCTTCGTCTGTTGGAGCCATGGACATCTCCGGAGTCAGTGCCTGGACCGGGTACAGTATGGCAGTGGCGGATAGCCCCAGTACCCGCCCCAGTAGCAGCTTTCAACCAGGCCTTTCCAGCAGCAGCAGCTTCCAGCCAGGCCTCTCCACCCGTAGCAATAGGGACATCAAGCTCCCACTCCTCCGAGGACAGATGTAGGAGGAGGGGGCCGTCCTCTGGGTTCTCCTCAGGGACCATGACCAGGGCGTGTTTGGGGAGGTGGTCGACAGCCGAAGGGAAGAGGATCCAGGCGTGGACAGCTACACACCGTGGAGGCAGCAGTTCCTGCAGGGCCGGAGGTTGTTCGAGGTACGATCAGTTTGTTTAGCACTCTTGCTTATGCCTTGTTCAATACCGGAGATTCTCACTCCTCTATTGCACCTAGTCTAGCCCGTGCCTTGGGCCTAGATGCCAAGAGATATCCAGTGCCCCTGGTGTTGAGCACACTAGACGGAGGTCAGAACAACTTGTTGTTTGTTTGTCGGGGATGCAGACTGATGATAGGGCCACATCATTTGGTTAGGTATCTTCATATGCTACAGATAAATACATACGATGCCATCCTAGGAATCGACTAGTTATTTTCTATTTCTTCCATCATAGACTATTTCCGAGGAAGGGTTGTATTCTCGGACTTGGCCGACCGGCGTGTTACCTTCACCGGTGAGAGGAGCAGTCAGAAGGGAAGCATGCGAGAGGAACCCCTCCTCTCCTTGTTTCCCGAGCTGTCAGTGGAATCAGTAGATGATGAGATGGTGGAGGTGCCAGAGGTTGTCCGTGAATTTATGGACGTCTTTCCTGAGGAGGTAATGACTCTACCACCTTTATGGGATATCGAGTTCGGGATAGGCCTATAGCCCGACACTCATCTGATCTCGATGGATCTTTACCGGATGGCACCTTCAGAGATACGGGAGTTACGGATCCAGATTGATGATCTAATGAATAGGGGTTATGTTCAGCCGAG
This sequence comes from Viscum album, assembly GCA_963277665.1. Lineage (NCBI taxonomy): Eukaryota > Viridiplantae > Streptophyta > Magnoliopsida > Santalales > Viscaceae > Viscum > Viscum album. Next base: position 539,369,121 of record OY728121.1, read on the forward strand.
TGTGTCACCGTGGGGTGCTCCACTCTTGTTCGCAAAGAAGGAAGATGGTGGTCTCAGGTTGTGCATAGATTACAGGAGGCTGAATCAGGTGACAATCAAGAATCTCTACCCTCTTCCGAGAATAGGCGATATTTTCAACTAGATGAAAGGGTCATGATGGTTCTCGAAGATCGACCTGTGGTCTGTTTACCACCAGCTGAGAGTGAAGGAGGGCGACATCCCGAAGACGGCGTTCAGGTGCTGATATGGACACTTTTAGTTTGTAGTCATGCCCTTCGTTGTTACGAACTCCCCTGCTGTTTTCATGGGGCTTATGAACACCATCTTCTGGGAGTACCTAGATCTGTTCGTAGTTGTGTTCATCGATGACATCCTGGTCTACTCAAGATCAGAGGATGACCATGCAGAGCACTGGAGGACGGTTCTGGAGGTCCTCCGACATCATCAGCTCTATGGGAAGTTATCGAAATTCTATTTCTGGACACAAGATGTGCACTTCCTTGTGCACGTGGTGTCTAAGTAGGGGGTAGCGGTGGACCCATCAAAGGTTGAGGCAGTTTTTTCTTGGGCAGCACCCAAGAATGTGACAAAGGTCTGTAGTTTCCTTGGGCTGGCGGGTTACAATCAGAGGTTCATACCCAACGTCCCCCGAGTTGCAGCCCCATTGACAACCCTGACTATGAAAGAACATATTTTCGTGTGGAGTGAGCAGTGCGAGTCATCCTTCAGCTATCTGAAGGAGAAGTTGGTCAGTGCCCCAGTGCTGAGATTGCCAGAAGAAGGGGCAGCGTATTAGGTGTTCTGCGATGATTCAGAACAGGGCCTGGGATGTGTGTTGATGCAGCAAAAGGGGTGATCTCTTATGGGTCTAGGAAGCTACTCCCTCATGAGCGTAATTATATCACCCTTGACCTGGAGCGTGCATCAGTCATTTTTTGCGCTAAAGTTATGGCGTCACTACCTCATCGGAGACCGCTTTGTGGTCTTTATAGATCACAAAAGCTTGAGGTATATCCTCTCCCAACGGGACCTAAACTTGCGATAGCAGAGATTAGTGGTGTTCCACCTGGATTATGACTTCGAGATCTCTTATACTAAGGGCAAGGGCAATGTAGTGGCTGATGCCTTGAGCAAGAGGATGTAGAAGGATGCGGTCCGAGAGTCGGCGAATGCCTGGAAGGCGATGGAGGAGTTGGCTTCCGTACACTTGGATGCGAGGATGGATGGTGGTAGAGGTTGCCTATATCATATTGAAGTGTAGTCGTCTCTGTTGTAGCAAGTGGATGAGTCTCAGTGGGGAGAGGCAGAGTGCGAAGTGATGCCTGACCAAGTTGGCCAGGGCAATGCTCTAGAAGGATGGACAGAGGATGGTCAGAACCAGATGCTTTTCTAGGAAAGGTTGTTTGTTCCAGGAGTGATGCGCGTCAATGTTCTCAGTGAGTTCTATAAGTCACCCCTGGCGGTACACCCAGGAGTTTCCTAGATGTACCAGGGACTGAAGAGACAGTTTTGGTGGCCCGGAGTGAAGGGAGTAGTGGTAGAGTTTGTGGCCAAGTGCTTAGTGTTTCAGCAAGTGAAGGCTGAACACCAAGTTCTAGGCGGCCTACTGCAGTCTCTAGATTTACCCATTTGGAACTGGGATGAAATCTCGATGGATTTCGTCATGGGACTTCCCACATCCAAGGGCCATATGACGCCATCTGGGTGGTAGTGGACCAATTGATGAAATCGGCCCACTTTCTGGTGATCAGGTAGTCGAGTACTGTGGATGCTTTGGCATGAAAGTACATGGATGAGGTGGTGCAGTTGTATGGAGATTGCAGCATGCTTTTGGCACACAGTTATGCCTTAGCACTTCTTTCTATCCCCAGACAGATGGACAAACAGAGCTCACCATCCAGACCATGGAGGATATGATGCGTTCAAGTGTTATGGACTTAGGAGGATCATGGGTGCGACACTTTCCCCTGGTAGAGTTCACCTACAATAATAGCTATCACTCTACCATCGGTATGAACCCGTTTGAAGCCTTGTATGGGAGGCCATACCGTTCACCTGTGTGTTGGGACGAAGTAGGAGAGGCAGGCATCCTTGGCCTGGAGGTGGTGCAGAGCACGGCAGAGAAGGTTCAGCTCATACGGGAAAGGATGAAGGCGGCCCAGGACCGGTATAAGTCGTATGCTGATACCAGGAGGAGGCCCTAGGAATTTTTGGTTAGAGACCACATGTTCTTAATGGTCTCCCCTCGGCGTGGACAACGGATGTTCGATAAGGGGATTAGGCTTTCTCCCAGGTTCATCGGGCCCTTCGAAGTGTTACGGCTGGTCGGCGAAGTGGCCTATCAGCTAGAATTACCACCGCCGGTACTGAGGATACATGATGTCTTCCACCTGTCCCAACTCTGTAAGTAACTTCACAACGATTCACACGTCCTCGGATGGGGAGAGCTAGACATTGAGGATGACGTCACTTTTTTGGAGAGACCAGGGATGATCGAGGATCACAATGAAAAGGTGCTTTGTGGGCGAACCATTCCCTTGGTTCGGGTGTTGTGGAGACATGGTAGGCTTGAGGAGAGTACGTGGGAGAGGGAAGCACAGATGCATTCCCAGTACCCATACCTATTTTATGTTTTGTTCTATTGTTATAGCTATTGTGGTAGGACGTTTTACATTGTTGGATATGAAATGCTAGTTTTTTTCCTCTAAATGTGTGTGAAAAGTCCTGGCTATAATGGAGGAGAGAACCCAACCCCTAATCAAGACGCATTAAGGTGGATGCTATTAAACCCGTGCGGGTGAGTCAGTGCTGCCCAAAGCAGATAATATCTTGACATGGGGAAGGTGACTCCCCAACCCCCACATGCCTGGGCAGTTTGACATGATATGTTGCATGGTACGTGACAGGAAAATGTTCTTAGTTAACAATGAGGTTCACTCTTGAGAGGTATCTTTCGAGGTGGTTGTTCAGACCCACTATTTCCTTCTGGGTTGTTTAAATTCTCGAGGGAGAGAATAGTTTGAGATTTATCTGTTGTGATGACCCACACTCTCTTGGTCCTTTCCTTTGCCAAAAATCTGGATCTTAAAGGGGTATCATCTCGGCGCGACCGATCGGTGAGACCGACCGGCACAACTGATCGATGAGACCGATCGGCGTGACCGATCGATGAGACCGACCGGCACAAACGATTGGGGACACCGATCAGGGAGACCGATTCATGCGATCTGTTGGTGCTACTAATCCGTGAGACCGATCGGCGCGACCGATCGGTGAGACCGATCGGCGTCACCCGACTTTGTTGGGGTTTTTCCAGTGACATGCAGAAATTGAGTTTTAAACCCTTCTTTGACCCCCATTAAGCTTTTTATAAAGCCCGGTAGTGCTCATAATTGTTATAATTAAATATTGAATAAATTAACCTGGTGTGTGCATCAGTTTAAACCACCCGAACCCTTTAATAACGTGTGGGGACGCATGGTCAACCCACGACCCCCACTCCTTACACGGTTGGGCGTTCTTATCTCAACCATCCGTGGATCTTATAAACTAAGGGTTAGCCATGGTTTCTTCTTGTCTCGATCACCCTGTGTTAAGAGTACCCTTCGTCCAGACGAGTAGCTTTTCATTCAGGCGAACCGCATCTCTATCTGTGAAGTTCCGCCCCCGGCCTTAGCATCGATCGTTGATCAACAAGTAGGGAATTTCTTTATCTCTCACTTTTGTGTATCATGTGGGATGGGCGTACTTTTGATTCTATATAATTGGTTAAACCAGACCTAAATAATGATAATGAACTGAATATATAAAGAAAGAAGGGGGGGGGATGTGATCATTGATGTTGTTTTATTTTATGATAATCTTTCTGAATTGTACGGGCTTACGCCTAAGGAAAATCATGGCCGTTGGTGGTCTTTCTCTGTGCACTAATGAACCCCTGGGGATGTTTGGAATGACTTGTTTGTGGTTGTGAACTCCTGCTGTAAAAATGAAAATTGGTTAATCACGTACACCTCGCTAAATGAATTGAAATCACCAGGATCAACCCTTCTGTGATAACCCCCGGTTAAAGCACACGAAATTGAAATCATGAAGTGTGTTAAATCTTGTAAATCTGAAAATCCCGGCATGGCCCTTCTTTGTGTTGGTGGTAGTGGTTTGGTTGTTTTTTTATGGGCCGATTGCAAGAGATGTGGGAGGGGATGGGATCCCCTGTTGATATTGATTTTGTGGTTGTGAGTTTTAGGACCGGGTGGTTACATTGTTTATATCATGAATTGGGGTGGGATCCTCTATTAATGAGAAACCATTTTGGGGGACACAGGGTAGTGTCTCGAGGATTTATTTGGTTCTAGTACTTCGAGGGATCTCACTTATCCCCTTGTTGTTATATCATTATAAGAGAACCGGGTGTGAATGTTTAAATTGACGTTTGGATGGATTCTTTCCTTGGTTATTCTTATGGTGTTAGTTGCCCAAGTAGGTGCATGAACATATTTAAACATTATTAATGAACATGAAAATAAGAATGGGACTAACGAGTTTTGTTGGCGAGAGTCGTGACTCGGACTTGAGTGATATTGTGATCTGTAGGCTGTCTAATGAAAAACCTAACATTGGGTGAGCTCTTGTTGCCTATGTATATACTTGTAGTTTTGTGTTTCTTATTCGCGACCCACCCATGTTGAGCACTTAGTGCCGAACACCCCCATTTTATGGGGGAGGGTGTTTTTCCCAACTCTATTCTTAGTGGATGGGTATTAGCTCCTTTTCGGCTTCCTTTCCCAGATAGCCCAAGTACCTTCGGGCAGGCTGTGATGGCCTGAGGACCATTATCAACCCAAGAATATTCGGGCGGGGTAGTGTGGTGGTTATGGCCCAGGTGTGTGCTGGCAGGTAGTTTCCCAAGTATCTTCAGGATGAGGCCCATGTGTCTTCGGGCGTGGTAGTGGATCTTCTAGTCAATGTGTCTTCGGGCGTGGTGGTGGTTGTTCTGGCCTAGGTGTTTGCAGGCGTGGTACGTGTGACAGTTGTGGCCCAGGTGTTTGCGGGCAGGATTCGGCAGTGGGACTACGTGCGGTTGTGGCCTAGATGTGGGCTGGCTGGTGTGGCAGTGGGACTGCGGTGACAATGGAGGGATTGGTTCAATGCGTATGATGTCTCAATAACCAGTGGGAATGTGGCGTGGGTTACCCAAACATCGATGTGCTCTTATTATATATATTACTTGGTTTTCGTTACTTGGTGAGTGTAGCCGGTGAGTGTGATGGGTGAAATCCTTCATAGTAATGGTTATCTGCTTCTCACGGGACTTTAGTATGTTCCTCCACTTGTGAATGAGAGTCTTTGGTTTTCCCAACATAGTGTACTTGTATGCTCACCCTACGAATATAAAACTGCTTTCCGGTTTCTAGGAGAACTTCGGGGATCGCGCAGGACTGTACTAGCTTGGATCTTTGGGGTAGTCGTAGTTTCTGTTTTCTTTCTTTGGTACATACCCTTGTAGTTACTTTTGTATCCTGTGGATTTTACTTTTGGAACATGCATGTGGGAATGGTTTACTTTTGGCTTTACTTTTCTTTTACTTTTGGTGTTGTTGGGTTTCATCAACTTATCTTTCGATCCTATAAAACCAAAAGGGCACTGCCTTCCACTTGTGTGTAATTTCCATACCCTTGGTGCCAGTCGCCACTCCGGGACCTATAGAAGGATGGTTTTAGGGGACATTATCTCTCCTAAAACATAAAAAAGTAAGGTCTTGGAAACCTGCTGACCCTTCCCTCCTTTTGGTGAAGGCGGGTCCTGACAACATTTCTTGATGAAAATATCATTTCTTATTTAAAGAATTATTTTTAAAACAAAAAACCATTTTAGAACTATTTTTCTTAAAAAATAATAGAACAATATTGAAAACATATTTAAAACTATTTTCTTTGAAAATATATTGAATAATATTGAATACATTTTAAAAACCCATTTCATTGAAAACATTTTTTAAAAATTGTAAAGAAAGCATTAAAAAGTTTTAGAAACCATTTTGATGAAAATAATATGAAATATTATAAATAAATATTGATAATGTTTTGAAAAATATTTCACTGGAAATACATTGAAAACGTAGAAATATATATTGAAAACGTTTTGAAAACTATTTATTTAAAAATATACTGAAAACATATAATCAAATCCAAAAATCATTGAAATTACATTCAAAACAAATAACATTTTTGAAAACCATTTTCATTGAAAATAGATTTGAAAAACTATAAAGGAATAATCGAAAAAATAATGAATTATTAAAATTCATTTTACATAAAAATTATTTTTATGGATACTTGGAAAATATTTTTGAAATCATTTTTGAAAACCTGGTTTTTGAAATAAAATAGATATCTGAATGAAAATAGATATACCATCCTATTTTTTAAAAAATTCTTTTTTAATTATGATAACTACCAAAGAGAGGTAAATTGTAATAATAGATGGATATATCTTGAATAAATATGATATAATGAAACATATGAGTGTTCGTGAGATATTTATTAGAATATTTTATCAAATAAGAAAACTCATTAATAACATGGAAAAAATTTAGATTATTTCAATAAACTCTTATACCTTGGTAACATAGATAATAATCTCCATGTATGACATTAAAATTTCATGAATTTTATAATATAATTAAAATTAATTATATTCATGATATAATATTTCAAATATATTATGTAAAAATCCTATCAAAATATAGGTTCCTAACATGACCTGTCATTTAAAGAAGGTAAATTGGGGAAGAACTATCAAACTAATTCCGAATCTTATGAAAACAAATCCCAATGAAAGGAATATCATAGAATGGAAATTTAATTATAAATAAATTTAAGTATATTAATCATATAAAACATTCATATTTAGTATATATACCATGTAGAAGGAATGGGTGTTGAATAAAGCATATATGTCATGGAAAAAAGTGAGATGAAATCCAATTACATTGTGTCTTGACTCTATTTATACTCATACAAACCACCTGTATAATAAATATAAATTTATTATAAAAAAATTAAATAACCATATTATTATATCTAATATCATATATGGTTTGATTATGGACTTATATTACCCCGTTGTTAATAATCCTATGATATGGATTCACTTCGGGTAATATTCTCTTTATTCATCACATGTGTCTTAATTTCATTAATCATTGGACTATGAACATATATAGTGATTTACAGAATTTACACTATAATATAAATATAATCTATTTTTATTATATGTTTATATAATATTCTATATAATATTAATGTATGAAATGGAATACACCATTCATGGAGATAATATATTGTATGAACTCATGAACACCACTTATGTTTTTATTATCAGAAAATTTTAATAATGAAAAGAACATTTACATATATATATATTATAATTATAGTAACATTACCATTTCATATATATCATATAATTTAACAAAAAACATATTTAACAAATTCCATGTACTATGTGAATGAATCATATTTCTTTTAGGGGGCGGTAGTCCACACTTCCTCAAATAAAAATATCATATTAACACATCTGGAAAGAATAGAGATATGTGAAGTAAAATAATTAAAAAATCTTAAATACACAATAAATTAAATATATAACATATTTAAACCTTTTTAACCTGAATATTTCCACCATGATAGTGGTAAAGGAAAATGAAAAATCATCACTTATTGATCCGTTAGTTTTCCAAACACTTAAACAGTAAGTTTGTTATCAATTATACAGTTTTGTGTGTAAGTGTATGTAAAAAACATATCATAAAAAATTATTAGTATATTTATTATAATTGTGTTATAAAATCATGGAATAATTATAGGTGATCGGTGGAGAATGAAAATTAAATGAATGGAGGTAGAGAGATCACATTACCTTTTAATCAGGAAACTCTTTTTGGTTTTTTCCAAAATTAATCCTTGAATAAATTTAAAACCATGTGAAGATTTAAAGGAGTAAGGTATGAATATTGGGAAGTGTTTTTTTCATATAATGGTTGAACAAAAAAATTTTATTGGAGTGAATAAGAGGTAGATGTGGTGACCTATTATAGTGAAGGGAATTGAAACACATGGAATTTTTGAAAACCAGTTATGTGTACCAATGTTTTTACCTAAAAAATGTCACAAAAAACCAATGTAAATAATTGAAGGTTATAGGATGAATAATTCACATAACAGGGGTGTTGGAAAAGTTTCTAGTTCATTTTTGGTCTTAAAATTAAGGATTTATAATTTATTAACAAAATTTTTATTTTATCTATTTTAATTAATGTTACTCACATTCACTATTATATTTAGTAAAAAATGTGTTTAACATATTATAAATTATAAATTATTCCTATTTAAAAGATGGAATCAATTTTTTAAAAATTTCAATCATAGATGTGGCAGTGTTAGGACCAATAGAGGCCTATATACCCTGAGAGGGGGGGGGGTGAATCAGGGTATGGATACTATTTTTCAAAGTTCATCCTGACCCATTGGATCTTGACCTATTTATTACAATGGTCACTTTTTTCACTAGTTTGTTTATTATGATCACTTATTTTCTTCTTTATCTGATGATGATACTTTAAATGAAATGCAGGGAAGTAAGCAGGTAGACACAGAGATTTTTACTTAGTTCACCCTCAGTGCGCTACGTCCAAGGAGCATACGCCGACAAGTTGCCAGTCGTACGAAATTACACTATTATTCACTAGATGTGGGTACACAGGTTTTGGAATAATCACTATATCCCAGGCTCACTGACTTTAGAAGTTTTAGGACCAGCTCATTGCTTTCCCAAGGGTCACTCCCTATTTCTCTCTCTCTGGTTCACTGCCGGTAGAGAGGATCACCTTCTTCCTCTTCCTTTTATCACTTCTCTAGAAAGGATCCACTCAATGTTTATAGACTTTTAGGTCTCTTAATTTGCATGAAGGAATGCGTCGTCCTCTGTATAGTTGCTATGTTGAAGTACAACATTCACCCGTAGATGAATCTCACTTTGCGCCGAAGGTATTGGGAAAACATCCAGCTGCCACCCATCCCAAACACACTGCCAGGGAATCAACCCTACTTGGAGTGCAAGTCTAAGCTGATGCACAAGTATCGGCATGCATGTCACAACTAGCGCGTAGGTCTACCTCAACCACCTATACGGCACAATATTCTAAAACTCCAAACCTGCGCGACTCAACCCCTTTTATGCCCAAACCAATATTGGTGCGCAACTTCCAACCGGCGCCCAACATCTAACATTGGCACCCAAGTCCACCTGCGCGACCACACACCATCTCTATGACCACCACACCTGCGCGAAGAGAGCTCTGATTTTTCTAAGTGTTGAACACCGTTAAAAATGAGGAGGGGTGGTCTTGTATTTATTGGAATTTGGACACCCTGAGCGATGGCACGCAAGTCTCCCCTCTGTGCGCAACTCTCCTCCCCTACAAGTTCCTTGCGTGACCAACCCAATACTTGCGCGACCCTCTCTACATTGCCATATTTTGATCTTCTGGTCTTGAAAAACAACAGACACGCCTGTTCTCAAGCATCCAAGGCATCAGCGTGCGTGTCCTTTCATGGCGTGCATGTCACTTGCAAGACCACACCATTACCTGCGTGACCCTCTTTCCTTTTCTATATTTTGACCTTCTGATCTTGAAAACATTAGGTGTCCATGTTTCCTCTCCTTCAAGTACATGCCGCGCAAGACCCTTTTCCAAAAACCACTATTCTTCATTTGTCTATTTTCTGGCCCAAAAATTTGGAAAACACTTTAAAACGGCACCACCTTGTATCTTTTCTTTTCTTACCACCTCCAAATCATCCTTTCCTTTACGACGTTATTGAATCAAACATGGATTGTTGTCCATAGCTCTTGAACTCGACATTTCACCATGAAATCCCCTTTGTCAACAAAATTGTATGTCATGTTTTTCTTTGTCAAAAATCACAACACATTTGTCCACTTTGTCAACAAAAAAAATCACATAAAAAATTATTCAATGATACCTTGAGCGATTTTTGTCCAACAAGCAGAAATTAATTTAAATTTAATCCCATAGTCGGGTAAAATATGTGAGGTGTTAATGTAAAAATATTCAAAAGATTGCTATGATTTTTATACCCAATATAAAAATAAGATTATTTAAATGAAATAAATTAATTCATTGGTTAAAAATATGATCTAATTAATCTATAAACAAATTTCAATTAAAATTTAACTATATAAATAAATTAGATTAAAATATTTTTTTGAACTAAAATTCAGTATTTTTAATTATTCATTAAAAATGAAACCTTTCGAAAAAATTAAAAAAAATATCCTAGCCATATTTTTATGTTTTATATCCATAAATGATGATTATTTGTAAATATTTTTACTATAAAATTTCCAAAATTTGGATTTAAAATGCATTCTCTATTAAAAGGTAGTAAAACTACATTAATAAAAATATATGTTTTTAAGCATAAAACTAGGTTTGTTCTTATATTATGTATAAGAAAAATATTAAATTAATAAAAAATAGATATAATTTAATATATAAAATATATATAACATTTATATAACTTAGTAATCTTATTTAATTTAATTTATTAGGGTAAAATAGCTTTGTTACCATCAAGATAATAATAATTTATTTTTTATTTAGTCAGTTTTCATATTCATTTATAATTTATTAGTAACACATGAATTAATATTATTTTATGTAATCCATATATTTTCATAAGTTATATAACATTATTCACAATATCTAATAAAAAATCTTCGTTATATATTTTTGTATTAAATAATCATAATTAAATATTAAATTATTGTTTAGTAAACAATGACGATGCATGGTATGAAAGCCTTCAAGGATAGAAATTTTTGTATATAATAAAATCTAACCTCATTTCCTCTTATAGAGAAACCTATATTTTATGATTCTAGTTGTGAAATATTAACACCGTGTTGTGTATAATGAAATATAAACACTGTTCTTTAATATAAAATAAATAATCTTCAATGTTATGTAAAATGAGAAAATAAAAAAGGTTAAATTAATTCAAAAAAAAAATATTTCAAAAAAAATTTGTTGTTACAAATTCAACAAAACCATCACTCCGCATTATTTCATCCTCAAATATCACATCCATGCTGTCATTCCCAACCCAATGTTAAGGTCCATCTTCATAATGGTCAGATATTATATGCACTCCCCCATCAGGGGATAATCATTTCACAATGGACCACCATTTTAGTGTACCTATAAAAATAATTTCATACTCATTATAATCATAAAAATTATGAAAGAACATATATTAGATGAACACAACACATCGTCATGAGAGATAGAGGTATAACACAGGCACAATTTGTCCATATAAAACATGGTCAAACATGCTCTATAACTATGCATGTTTAATTGAGTATCATATATAGGCCTCATAGTCTATAAATTCCCACACAAAATTTGTGAAATCAAACATTTTCATTCATACATGCCAACACAATAATCATATTAAGAAAAAATACGTTATAAATTGGCCTAAAATGTTATGGAACTCCCTACCTCTTGTTTTTTTGACCATAATCATCAAATAACATCAATATAATATTCTCTAGATACACTCATTCACCAATATAATTAGGACCCCACCTCATGGACCCTCTTGATATTATCCAAAAATTACATCATAATAATTATAGTAAAAGATTTTTGATTATTCAATGTCTAAGGGATAACATCGACAGAAATATAACTCTTAGGATATGGAAACTCCGTGGGATTTGGGATTTATCTAATGATTTACATTAATTCACTAGATCCCTCAAAAATCTATCCATGGTCATAAATTCATCAATAAATGGAATTAGAATATATAGATCATTCTAAGATAAGTCAAATGTAATATTCAACTCCTCGTAAGAAGTGTGTATGTATAAAAAACCCAAAGCATGGAAATTCATTGTTCACCTGCCTTAATTAATTATTCACTACATTCTTGGATCAACTATAATTGGGATCAAAGGGAAATAAATTTGGTACATAGATCCAATAGTGTATTTAGGTTCATGGGGTATTGAAGTAGGAGGAAAGTAGGATAAATATGGATGATTTTGGTCATTAAAGAGGATTTTATGATCATAAATTCACTAAAACAATGATACATCACATGTTTAGATAATCCATGCACTATCCAGGTGATGCTTTATTCCCCCTCTAGAAACCCACATTTTTTTTTCACAAATTTTTTCAAAACATTCATTGCCCATACATTTTCTACTTGAATGAGTTGAATGATTCCTAAGTAGAGGATGCACGATTTCATCCAACAATGGTTTTTGATAATTCCCATCCTCAATTTCATCTAAAAAACTATAATTGTTAATGTATATTAAAAACAATTTCAAAAAACCATTCTCCAATTGTACACCCTTAAAAAGGCCTCAGTAACACCCAAAAACTAATATAAATCCCTAGAAATCAGCCTAGAAATTCATATTCCCAAACATAATGAATAAAGGCTAAAATTAAGAAGTAACAAAATTAAAATATTAGACACTCTTACTTATTAAATTATAACCCACTTAAATATATTGAATCCTTATATTTTTCTTTACATATAGATAAAAAATATTTAAAATATTTCCCAAATGAATTTGATAAGTGAAATATTTCTTTATAAATAATAATTTTGAAAATGAAAACATATAATATAAAATTTAAAAATACATAAGGGTTATCCAAATGAAATTTTTTGTGAAAGATTATAAAATTGATCATAAATTATAAAATACATTTATTGAAAACCTACTACATAAAAAAGAATAAAAAAAAAATTTGATGAGTGAAAATGTGAAATATGAAGGTCACATAAAATAACAAATAATCAACTTTCCAAATTAGAAAATAAACATTTTTGAGAAGTTTATACATGGATATGATGAAAAAACAAAAAGAAAATGAATTGAATTAATCTCAAAAATACAATAGAGTTTTTCGAAAAAGTTTTCTCAAAGAAAAGTTCAATATTTAAAATGAAATTTTCCTTAAAGAGAGAAGTTATCATTAATTTACAAAAAAAATTTACAATGAAAAAATTTTAATTTTGGAGATTGTTTTTTATTTTTTGGATGTATTTATTTATTAACACAATTTATAATTAATGAAAAAAGACATAACTAATTAATTGAAACCCATAAAATCAATCTCTTCTTTTAGTTACATGTTAAAACTAGTTTCTGCCAAATTTCATCCAATATCTTTTGTGAATTATTAGGGAAAAAATATAGTGATTCCATCCATTACTTTTTTTATATTTCCCATCACATACCTTATGCATGTCGATGATCCACCAAAGATTAAGAAAACTATCAAGAGTATAAAGCAAAACCATTTAGTTTAGTTTCCCACTATAAATACAAATGAAATCATCTATTCATGGAATACAAATAAAGGGAAATGATATATACCATAAGAAAAATCTTTTAAAGAATCATTAAAAATATAAATCCACTACCACAACTGAAGATAAAATAAAAAAAATGAAAGAAAAATGAAGTCAAAATAAACTTGTTCCAATGGATTAATAAAAAACAAAGGATCAATCCCCAACTCTTCAAGACTCTCTTGTCCCCACCTTCACCCGACCAATAAAAAATCTTAATGGAGAGTGGTCATAAGCTCGAATAAATAAATATTCACAAGATTTGAGGACTGCATAACCCCCAGTGTTATTATGTTGTGTGTTATCTGAAGCCAGTAGGATACCAACAAGAGTCCACATCATTTATTTTATAAAAGTAACTGATTATTATTATCTTCAATCAAGGAATGGAAAAGTAGGATTTCATTTTCAAACCAAAACATGGGAATAAACCAACATTTAAACATTCACTTCGTAAAAACACCCCATTTGTAAAGCCATTCCAAAAAGATTGCCCTTTTGAAAAGGTAATTCCAATCTCAAGGGAAACTAATTCACCATTATTTAAATACCAAACACATTTGAAACCAAAACCCCAAAATCCTTAAATAATTTCAATATATTTTTCAAAAAATACATTATATTTTCAAATTAGTTTCCCTTTTTAACCTTAAATTCTCTCACACACCCAACATCATAAGAATAAATTGAATTAAGGGTGAATAATCTATAATAACCATGGTGAATAAAAAGTTGTAGTAACATCTTCTAGAATAAGGATAAACTCATGACCCCCCTTATTCAAGACGAGGGAAGGTATGGACAAGGCCCCAGCCTTCGATCCTCATGATTAATGAGAGATAATGACCCCTATGTCCAACCTTAATTATTTGATAGAGTGGAAACTAGAACCAAGGGTATAGAATCTCACAATAAATGGAAGGAATTACCCTTTTTATAAAACAATATTGTGATATATGATGGTAAATCCCAAGAAACAAAAAATATTATAATTAAAAAAATATCAAATAAACATTCCCACATTCATGTTAAAAGGTGAATATAATATAATGTAACATGGAAGTACAAAGGTAAAGTACGTAATGAAAAGAACTAGGAAACTATTAAAACTAATCCCAACGTCCAAGCTAGTAATCTCCAGAACAGTCCTCAAAGTCCTTTAGAAAACATGAAAATAACTTATATGTGTAATGTGAGTATACAAGTATACCAGGTAGGAAAACTAATCCCCCATGCATAGGTTAGAGGACATCCTAACGTCCTTATGAGAAAAAAGTATAACAAAAAAGAACCTACCAACTAATACTAACTGTCCCAGGCTCACCAAGGCACACTCACCTAATAATTCAAGTCGTGTAACGTAGTAGTATAAGCACATCGATCTTTGGGTACCCCGCACCACTTTCCCACTAGTTTACTGATCATCCCTAATGGAAAACTTTGAGACACAACCACTCTTCCCATACACAGTTTTACTATCATATCCCACATACACACACCTGGGCCTCAAACTACACAAAATCCGACCTACAGACAACTTGGCCACAACAACCTCGCCTCTAACCTAAAGACACATGGGCCTCATCTTAAAAACACATGGAACAAAACTATATCCCCCATTAACCTAGGCCTCTCATCTATAAAAAAACCATTATCTAATGAACTTGGAATGTGTGTAAACCTCAAGCCATTACAGCCTTCCACGATACACTCGAGTGGTAAAAACCCAGAAGAGGGTGTGAGGAAGAAGGCCAACAACCAGCCATCTATCCTCCCACTAGGATGCAGGGAAAGACACCACCCTATGAGATGGAGATGTTCAACACATATATCTAAACAAGGGTGGGTAGAATATAGAAATCACAAAGAACTAATATATATATATATATATACACATATATAGGTAAGAAACCACTCATCCCCAACGTATGGGACCCCAAAAAATCCATCAAACCCATACCGAACCACATTGTTTCGACCCCAATATGAAAAACCACTCAAAAATCACTACTAATTAATATCCCAACCCCGTTTTCATTTAACCAATTTACATGTATTTTTAATGGATCCACTTTAATAATTATAGCACTATTGGGTAACTACCAAGAACAACGACTTCAACCATCTCAGAATGCTATGAGTCTCGTTAAATAAATGCACAATAACTAACCTATTGCCATCTATAATTATTCAAAGTTATACCGCAAAATCTATCTCTCACAACCCAGCCACATAACCCTACTGCCCAAACAGTTTCATTATGTAGTCCCACTACACAACTAGTTCTTAACCACACAAGTGTCCCACATCCAAACATTTCTCCACAACCACAACAAAAACAAAGGTAGTTCACCTGCCTACAAGTCCATCCATTCTACAATCAATAAATATCTAAAAATAGGATACCAACACACTCCCTCCACTTCCCCACACACAAATCCCACAACCGATACTATTAACCCACAACCCCACTGTATACACTTACCACAACCTTTTCAAGGAACCAACTGCTCTGTCAAACCCTGTACCCACATCCGTGCTCCCAACAATAGCACCACACAACTAACAGAAGTCACAAAACCCAATCAAACATATCACTCAACCACATATATCAAAAAAATGTGTATATATATTCATATTTAACCAGCATAGGTTATTTAGTTCCTCGTAATTAAAATCGAGGTGATCACACATGGTTTTTCATCCTTGGGAATACATTTAAATTAACCAAATGTACGTGTTTAAGTGGGTTCATGTTATGTATGATTATCAAAAATCCTAACAAAACAAATGGTACACCACCAAGGAACAAGAAAATTCAACCAACCGTCATGATTCTCAGAAAACATATAACCACCGTCAACCCATGAAGAAACAATGATAAAAAAATAAACTGGAGATCAAACATCAAACCACACCCAACCGGTAATTTTATTTACCAAAGTAATTTTTTTCATGTTTAATTCTTGATTATTTCTCATTTTATGAAATCTTTTCAGAAATTAATCATCAAACATCAATATTACACCCACCCCACATGATGAAAAAATAAAGTGGCAAAGAAGAAATCTATTCTGGATGATCTATGGATCGACGTTCATCCTTGTGCACTGAACATGGATCATGCGATCATCATGGAAGAACTCTGAGAAAACTGAACATGAAGAGCTATACCATAGGTGCATGACTCATCTAGGGAGAAGGATCTAGGAGCTCTAAGGGGATGCATAAAACATGAAGATCCCCAGATTAAATATTTAGAAACAATTTTATAGGAAGAATAGTTTCCAAAATTCATTAACATGGGATCATGGTCAAGTTCACATAGTTTGTGTATCCCAAATTGCCTGGGATGAGAGTATATTTAATGATTTGATTAATACAATTTTCTATTCCCAATGTAGGATTTAAACTCTATTTACTTCAAATAATCCACAAGAGGGTCAAAATTTTAACACTATGAAAAACTGGGAAAACTATATATGAGTCACCAATGGGGAGCCATCGACACGACCTACGGATGCTGAGCTACCAACAAAATGACCTACCGCTGCCTCGACCTACAGAAATTGATGCCATCGACTCACTGATACCTCTCCCTACCAACACCAATGCCCTTGACTCACCAACACCTCGACCTACCGACACCGATGTCGTCGACCTACCAGCAACGGTGTCGTTGACTCACTAATGCAGATGTCATTAGCACAACGACACACTGACATGATGATACACTAACACGACAAGATACTGACATGTACAAACACTATCATAAAGACACACTAACATGCCAATATGAAACTAGGAATTTCGAAACTCTTGAAAGGATCCAAATTTTCCTCCCAGAACACCTTACAAATAGGTTTTTCATAGATGAATGGTTTAGAAAAAACTGGGTCATTACATCATATTAATCTCAAACTATTTTTTCCCTCAATAATTCAACTAATCTATAAGAGTGATGGTCTGTAAAACCACCCATTAAGATACCTCTCAAGAGAAAACCACCTTCACTGATTCTAAAGCTAGAGTGTAAACCTTGACCTACAAAAACACATCATTGTAATCTAACTCCTGAACATCTATGCAAACACTAATCCCCCACATTGTCATAAACAGTTAGGAAAACAGTAATGGTCACACACCCCAGACACATGGATTATGGATCTCTTTCCCCTACCTCAAGATATTATCCACATTGGGAAGCACTATCTCTCATGCATAAGATTAATCACAACCACATTAACATTTCATTATTTGGGGTTAGGTTTTCCCATTCCCCTAGTAAGTAAATTTTACAAAAAATAATAAAATAGGGTAACATATTATCATATGGAAAAGAAGGTCAACATTACATCATAAACAAGGAACACATAAAAAAAATAAAAACTCAGAAAATGTATGGGTTGTGAGCGCACATTTGTGCTTCTCACTCCCATTTAATCTCATCGAGGTCACTATGCCTGCATAACACATAGACCAAAATAATGGTCCGTCCACATAGCATATGTCACGACCCATCCTTGGGGCTTGTGTCGTGACTACCCCAAGACCGGCTTCCATATGTCAGGGGTGGCGACTACCACCAAAGGCATAAATCCTGAAAAAAGTGAAGACGTTGCCTATATAAAGTAAACAAACACAACAACGTACACAACTGAAGAAAGCACTAAGTAAACAGAGTACAAAAGTATGTGATGAAAACTAAATGGGCCAGTATAAAAACCCAACTGAAAGTACAGTACAACTGAAAGTCTAGTACTACAACAGTAAGTAATGCTGAAACCTCTGTGTCGTCCCCTAGGAATCCCACCTGAAGGGTGGGTACAGATGGTCTCCTCGGCACCTCGGGTCCTTTCATCTGCTCCGTATACGTCACGCCAAGTGGTCCAGCTCCGGGTACCATCCAGCTCCACAAGTCTCTACCATGATCAGGGATGTCTGTCGTCTGCATCCAAAACTACATTGTGTGGTCATAGCCCGTGCAAGGGTGAGTATAACCATACTCAGTAGAGACCCTGAGACCCCTAAAGGTCTCCCAGAATCCATGAAGGATACAACAAAGGAAAATATTTAGTCACGAATTATCAACCAACTCTACTTAGTTATATGCCCATACATATAACAAAGTCATCAATCCAGTTCAGCTTGAACTCTCGAGCCCACGTACAACCCAGTCCGCACAGGAAAGAAGTCCATCACATTGATGATAATGATTTAAAGTCAAGACTCATCTCATACAGGTATACATATTTCGTTAGGTGATAAAGATGATCAGATGCAGTCACTGATTCATCTAAGCTATCAGAACCATGTAGGATACTAGTCCAGCTAAGCTATCGGACCCAGGTAGGATACTAGACCAGCTACTCTGTCGGACCCACGTAGGATAACAGTACAGAAGTCAAACTATCAGACCCATGTAGGATACAAGTACAATAGTCAACATTGTCGAATTCACGAAGGATTCTATTACAGTTGTCATCATCTCCGAACCCACGGATGATTGCAGTATGGTAGTCATCGTCGTCGAACCCACGAAAGATTTCAGTACGGTAGTCATTACAGTCGTAGTGAGCTCAAGGGTTCCCGCACACAACACACTCGATTCCGGGAGGGTCTACTCCTCAAGAAAAAGGGGCGATACATCAACTATCACAAAGTCTTGAGTTGATGTATCCTGATGTTCTGTCTCATCACAATGAACCCAAAGCGACATACGGTGCATCAATCGGATGCCCAGTCTGAGAGATATTGGCATTTCCGTTCCCGGGGCCCGGTTGGAAATACGCTCGTTCCTAACCCAGACATTATCCAAATCCTTACAAAACACATTTAGAGTATCATAAAAGGACAACCTCGTCGTAAGGGTCCTAATGCCGCAGACGGCGTGTCGATCGAACACGCAGTCCAATAGTTTTTCATGTTTTAGCAAGAACAGGACAAGCCCGTTAAGCCCAGTTGGCCGACGGGTCGGGTCAACCCAGTTTTGGTGGGTCCAACATGGTAGAGGGTCAGACCGGCCCAATGAATTGAGTTTCCCGGCATGACACACCGTCCGGGGGGGGGGGGGGTCCCCCGGCTTCCCGAACCGGCGGCGCTGAGCAGTGCTACCCTCCAAAACCGGCCGACCGTCCTTCCTGGTGCAAGCAGCCCGCTCGGGCTGGCCGTGGTCTTGCTGTGTGGCACCTTCGGCTATCGCGGCTGCTTCACCCAACCGGCCGACGAGCCGGCCGGTTAGCCGCCGAAGCAGCCCGCAGAATGCGGGTCGCAGTCCACCGTAGCACAGCGACCCTTGTGGAATTGTGGTGTTATTTTGAACCGGCCGACTTTGGCGGGAAAGTTCTCCTTCGGCCAAGCGGCCCGCAAATGCGGGTCTTCGTTCCTCTGCACACTACCGGTTCACGGTCGTCGCTTCTCCCGTCGCCGCCTCTTCCAATGCTCCTCAATCACAAACAATGTGTCTACGGAGGGTCTTCGGGCCATGGGTGTTTGGCCTGCACCCTCCATGTTAGGCGGTAGCAATTGGCCGTAGTCAAAGAATGTTTCCCATCAAATAAGAAGAAAAATTTTAATCAATTAAAATGGAACATAATTCCCCTACCTCGAAAAGACGTCGCACATCGTAGAACTATGGAAGGCGAATGTCACGATAGTCGGGCGTCACGAAAGAACGGTTTCGATTCCGTTGACGCCGGTGTGCACTCGAAGAAGAATCATCAATGTAAAATTTGTGTTATTTGAATATTAAACCATTATTTGTTGAGTGAGAAAGTCGTTCTTCATTGGTGGGGATTTTCGTTGAAGAGAGGAACAATTTTTCTCACGATTTCTCCCAAAAATATCCCACACAACGAGAGCCAAAAATAATAATTATAAGAAGACATCCCCCAATATTTTTAGTAGATATGCCATTTCAATACAAATTAATTCAAAAGAATCAATCCATTAATTAAGAGAGTTGGAAAATATTAATGTGAGAGAGGGAGGTGGAAAGGCTCCTCATATTAAATGAGGGGAGTTGTCAAAGAATTAGACAAGGGGGTTTAAGGGATTATAGGAGGAGTTATGTGGAGATGAAAAGGTTAGGATCGTGTGGGCCCCACGTCACAAATATCCTATCATGGGAGGTTATGAGGTTGTGGGTCCCACCTCTAACTCCCCTTGGGAGGAATTAACCAACATCCATAAATAAAATTGTGTTCCACAAATTTTATTTAATTACTTCTAAATTCTCAAATATGAACTCTCAACCCACATAAATTGAAACTGTGGTAAAGGTCCCATTATGAGAATACCAGCACTGTGAGTTCATCAGCGTCCTCAGATTTCAATTTCGAGCACAGGTTCAAAAGATAGAAAAACTAGCACGTACATTTACTGAACGTACCCGAACAGAACTTTTGAAATTGATTTCAGGCACACCGGGGCTCAGAATCAAGTGCACTTAGAAACTGTAGACCCATAAAATTCCAAAGTATTTAAGAAAAAATTTTCCTTCAAATTTCCGGGTCTTTACATTACTTCCACCTCAGGGATTTACATCCCCGTAAAGCTACAACACACACTAGGAAAACAAAGGGGGGGTACTAAGCTCGCATCTGAGCCTCCCGCTCTCACGTGCTCTCCTGGAGGTCCCCATGTTTCCAGTGAATGCGCATTAGAGGAATAGACCATCCATGTAGGACCCACACCCGTCGATCCTCGATCTCTACTGGGACCTCCGCAAATGTCACCTTGTTATCGATGTCCAGCTCCTCATGATCGATGATGTGGTTCGGGTCGTGCAAGTAACTCCTCAGCTGAGATACATGGATGACGTCATGCACACGGTGCAACTGAGGTGGAAGGGCCAGGTGGTAAGACACCATGCCTACTCTTCTGAGGACATTGAAAGGTCCGATGAATCATGGAGATAACTTGCCACCCTAGCAAAATCTCCATATACCCCATCGAGGTGAGACCCGTAGGAAGACGTGGTCTCCATCCATTAACTCCTGGGATCTACGTCTCCTATCAGCATCGTAATTTTGTCTTCTATCTGTAGTCTTCATTGGATCCTCAATGATCTACACCCTCTTCATCGTAGCCTGATCCATCTCTGGTCCTACAAGTGCTGACTCCCCAGGGTCATTCCAGCACAGAGGTGATCTGCATGGTCAGTCGTACAGTGCCTCTTAAGGTGCCATCCTAATGGTGGAGTGGTGACAATTGTTGTATGCAAAATCCATCAACAGTAGGTTATCCTTACAGCTATGACCAAAGTCAAGGACACATGCACAGAGCATTTCTTTGAGAGTTTGAATAGTCCTGTCAGTCTGGCCATCCATCAGAGGATGGAAGGCGGTGCTCAGACGTAGCTCCATCCCAAAAGCCTCCTGTAACCCCTTCCATAGATGGGATGTGAATTGTTCATCTCGATCGGATATGATAGATGATGGCGCACCATGACGCCGTACGATCTTTTGAATTTAGAGGCATCCCAATCATTCTACTAAGCTCTTCTCTCTGATCGGAAGGAAGTGGTCCAACATGGTGAGTCGGTCAATGATCACCCAGATAGAGTTATGTCCTCGGGATGTACGTGGAATCCTCATCACGAAATCCATGGATATCCTGCCCCACTTCTACTCCAGGACCTCTAAGGGCTGAACCAATCCCGTTGGCCCCTGGTGCTCCGCTTTCACTTGCTGACAAGTGAGGCATCGTGAAACGAACTCTGCTACCACCTTCTTCATACCCAGACACTAGTGATTTCGTTTGAGGTCCTGATACATCTTCTCCACTCCTGTATGTACCGCTAGAGGGGATGTGTGAAAATAACTCAGCACTTCCTCCGGAAGTGAAACTGGCACCATTGTACATCCCCTAAGGAGGATGATGTGCTGCCTTCCTTCAGAAAATCCATCAGGAGCCTGCCCTATGGATATCTGAGCATGTCGCATCTCACATTCAATGTCCCCACACTATGCATCTCTGACCCGCTGAAGGAGTTGAGGAGTGACTGTGAGGGACTATGGAAAGGCTTCTCCATCTCTATCCACAAAGGATATATGTAACTCGGCTAGATTCTTTGTCACCTCACCTTGTAGTTGAATTCCCGGTCTCTAGCTGAGAGCATCAGCTACATTGTTATCATTCCCAGGAGTATAGAATATCTAAATGTCATAGTCTTGGAGGAACTTGATCCATCACCATTGTCTCAGGTTCATGTCCTTTTTCCATAAGATGTACCTAAGACTTTAGTGGTCAGTGTAGACTATAAAGTAATCGCCCATCAGATAGTTTCACAACATCTTCAAGGAAAAGACCACTACTGCTAACTCCAGGTAAAGGGTATCATAGTTCTGCTCATGCTTCATCAACTGCCATGAACCATAGGCAATCACTACATTCTCCAAAATCAGGTCACACCCATGTCCTGTCCCTAATGCGTCAGAGTAAACTACGTACCCAACTCCCTTCTACGGCAACCTCAAGATGGGTGCACTGGTCAACCTCCGCCTCAGCTCTTGAATGCTCTGCTAACATCAATCTGACCACACGAAGGGTTTCCCCTTCCTTTTCAATGCTGAAAGCAGTGCTGCAACTCTGGAGAGGTCTGAAACAAATCTCTTATAGTACAAAGCAAGACCTGGGAAACTCTGCACCTCCGTGACGCTCCTGGGTGGCCCCCAAGCTAGCGCTGCCTCGATCCTCGCTTGATCCACTACAACTCCTGCCTTCAAGATGACGTGTCCCAAGAAGTGTACCTCTCATATCAAAAATTGACAATTAGAGAGATTACCATAAAGCTGTTTCTCTCGGAGTGTATCCATTACAACCTGAATGTGGTAGGCATGATCCTCCTCAGTAGTCGAGTAAATTAGTATGTCGTTGATGAATACTACGAAAAAATGATCGAGGTAAGGCTGGAAGATCCTGTTAATGAGACTCATGAAAATTTATGGTGTGTTGGTTACGCCGAATGGTATAACCAAGAACTCATTGTGGCCATACTGACACCTGAATACCATCTTCTTCACTTCCTTGTCTTCAACTCTGAGCTGGTGATAACCTGACTTGAGGTCTATCATTGAGAACCATCGTGCTCCCTTGAGCTAATCATAGAGGTCTTCAATCCTCGAATGAGGGTTATTGTTCTTCACAGTCACCTGATTCAGGCGATGGTAGTCGACACACTGTTGCAAGCTCCCTTCCTCTTTTCTGGTGAACAAAATCAGAGAGGCCCAGGGTGAGACACTAGGTCGGATAAATTCTATCCCATGAAAGTCCTCCAGTTGTACCCATAGCTCACGATGCTCAGATGGATCCATCTGATACGTTGGAGTATATATTGGTGCAATCCTGGGGTATAGGACAATGTAGGAGTCTACCTCTCTACAAGGAGGTAGTATTGGAACGTCGTCAGGAAAAACGTCCGAATACTGATCCACCAAAATAGGAAAACTCGGAATCCACACATAAACTACTCCATGGATGAGACTGGACAACTGATGTGCGATCGCCTGCCCTCTCCTCTCCATAAGTCAATCTGGCGCTACTAAGGCTCCCTTCTCATTGGTGAAGGTGAACCCGCTCCCATCCGTGCTGATACACCACACTTTGCGCCTATTGTAGTCGATCTGAGCATGGACTGTAGAAAACCAGTCCATACCCAAGATGACATCGTAAGGCCTCGACACTGCTACAAAAAGATCCCAGCCAAAGCTCTCACCTCCTAGAGTAAGATACCACTTCCGGCACCGGTGTGTATTCATCGAGTCTTCTCTCATAAGAGTCTCTATCCATAGGGATCGAGGCAATGAATCCATTGGAATCATCGTGCTTCGAACAAGGTAAGCGGCAATAAAATAATGAATCGCTCTTATGTATATATGTACAGCAGCATGGGTGGAGTAGACACAGATAGTACCTCGAATTTTCTCCGGTGTGCCGTGGTTGTATGCCTCCACTTCCTAGAGATAAGCCTACCATTGTCAGCCAGCTCCCTATGGTCGGGGTGGAACTCTTGGTGGTGGTGGTGGTGGGGCCTCAAAACGTCATCCACCACCCACTGCTCGGCCAAATCCTCTACCTCATCTGCCTACTCCATGTGGAACACCACGGTCAATCCTCTTCCTCTGCCTAAGAGGTCCCTCTAATGTCTTATGCTCAGATACAAGGTGGGTTGGGTAGTCACGAGCCCCATGACCCTACCCGCCGCATGTATAGCACTATCTGCTCCGTGTATAACTGGCTCGGTTTCATGTGTCCCACACAACCGAACCAGTATCCTGATGTCTCTCTCCTGGTAGCCTAATCCGCTTGGACCTCTACAACATCTGTCTAATACCGTCTATAGAAGACTCCACTATCTGTCGCCCTGTGGTGGGTATCGCTGCTGGTGTCAGCTCAGCCAGAAAGATCTCCACAAGAAGGGCTCGCTCTAGCATTCCCGCCTACGTCAGAATGCTGAGGGAGATCATTGATTCCCTGATCTCGTGCCTAAATCCATGCTCAAAGGTCTGGGCCCTAAAGAATGGGTCCCGTACCATGTCCGTGGAGTAGCGCGAGAGGTCAGTAAACTTCACTGAGTACTAAGCAACTATCATGATTCCCTACCATTGGTGAAATAACTCCTAAATATGTACCACATGATGGGTGGCTGGAACAAACTCTTAGCGGAAGAGACTCTCAAAGTCTATCTAAAGTAGATATGACTCTTCATGCACCTGGATCATCAGGCTCCACCATCTACCTACTATTGTGTTCTGGAGACATGAAACAAGGATCACCATAAGGTCGGCTAGTGTCCCTACCTATCTGAAGACTCTGGCCATAGCCTCCATCCAATCCTCGGCTACCTGAGGGTCCATCTCTCCACGGAACCTGGGTGGCCTCTGTCATTGAAACTCATGCAATGCACTCAGGCTGCGTGCACTCACTGCGGCTGGGGCTAGTAGTATCGGTGGCTCAGCGGGTAGTGGTATCGCTGGTGCCTCCACTGTGATGGGGCCCTACACCGAAGCCTCATCGCTCTATGGGTTGGCATCTCGTACGTGACATGGAACCCTAGTTGGCTGCCTTCGTGGGGCCATACAGAAAATAAATAGGTGTTCCACAGTCAAAACATTATATTTGGTGGGCTGTCACAAAGTAATCAGAAATAAAACTTTTGAAACACACATGTAATCAGTGTTTTTGTGTACTGAGTCGAAAATCAGGGGTCAAGGTCCTGGTGTGTGGATACGTCAGCCACCACACCAAAACTGGACTCCCTAGGCTGAAAACCACACTCAATAATCTTAAAAATATTGCTTCACATAAAGGAATGATCTGAGTCCTGAGTTCTGCAGTAGAACTGACTTCTCTGATACCAATTTGTCATGACCCGTCTTAAGGGCCCATGTCGTGACTACCCCAAACCCACCTTCCATAGGCCAGGGGCTGGAAAATACCACCAAAGGTTTAAATCACTATAAAAGATAAGTCAAGGCCTTTATAATGTAAACAAACACAATAGAGTACGTAGCTGAAGAATGAACTATGTAAACTGAGTACAAAATTAAGTGCTGAAAAGTAAATGGGCCAGTGTACAAACTCAACTGAAAGTACAGTACACCTAAAATTCTATTACAACTATAGTAAGTAAAGCAGAAACCACAAAGTCACCCCCAAGAATCCCACCTTAAGGTTGGGTAAAAATGGTCTTCTTGGCACCTCGGGTCCGTTGGTCCGCTCGGTATATGTCACACCAAGTGGTCCACCTCCAGGTACCGTCCAACTCCACAAGTCTCTACCACGATCAGTGTTGTCTGTCATCTACATCCCACACAACGTAGTGCGTGCATAGCCCATGTAGGGGTGATTATAACAATACATAGTAGGTAACTCGATATGTATCACCCTATGCTTCTATGGCACAATTCTATTTGAATAATATAGTAGCATGTGTTGTATGCAATTTCGTGTTCTAACACACACCACAACCAATCAAACTAGTAATTATGAATAGTAATACCCACTTTTTGAAATTTTATACATTTTATCATTCAAAATTAATTCATTTTGTGATTCGAAATATTGATATTAGCTTAGGGTGAATTTTTTGAACTTTTTCGATAACTTTCATATTTTGATGAATAGTGAAAATTACTAACTTTTAATTAAAAACAACTTTTTTAATTGAAATAATTAATAGTTATAAATTTTGAATTTGAGTAGTTTTAAAGTATAATAAAATATATTTTTACCATTTAATCCTATCTTGGTCATTGGACATAATTTCACATTTAAACCGTACATAAACAAGTGTCAATCTTTTGATAGTTGTTGTTTCTTAAAAACACGCTTTTTGTTTTGATAGCGGGAATTAATTTTAAATTAATTTCTACCACTTATGTGTTTTGAATTTGGAATTTGGATTATATATTTGTAATTAGGATTCCCAAATTTTGTAAATATGTAACTCTTATTTTTAGACATTTTGAATAATTACGTCGGTAAATATTTTATTTTCCATGGTTAAAGGGTAAATCCGGTATATAAGGGTAAAAAAATAATATTATAATAATATTAAATTTCCCTAAATTGTGTTCTAACACTATTTTGTGATACATGTCTGGCCATGGGCATCTTTGGGTCGATTTTGGGACCCTATAGAGTCACTTGTAAGTGATAATGACACTTTATATTATTTAAGTTAAAGAAAATACAAAAACAACATAAGCATATATCCTTTAGAAATATTTTTTTACATAGGGTTATATATGTTATATATTCAACTATAAATATTAATTAGAAAGATTAAAATATTTCCTACATAATGGTATTTTATTTATAATTTTTGGACAATGAATAATTAAATTTCTTTATGAAAAAATAATGATGCAGTATTTTCCTTATTAATGAAAGAATAAAATATTTTGTATTATAAATGTTAAAATAAATATAATTTTAATGAATTGATGCAATAAACGAATTTTATTGTTTACTATGACATTTTAGGATTTCTTAAATGATTTTTTTTCTAATTAATAATGTTTTTTTGACTTTATCAAATATAAATTTTTGAATATTGTCAGAATTGACATAAATGAGTTTTCAAAATAAATATTATGTTATT
Source organism: Viscum album (assembly GCA_963277665.1). Lineage (NCBI taxonomy): Eukaryota > Viridiplantae > Streptophyta > Magnoliopsida > Santalales > Viscaceae > Viscum > Viscum album. The sequence continues at coordinate 539,396,694 of OY728121.1, forward strand.
ATTTCATATTCTATTCCTAAAAATCTTAGGATCTTCCAAAAGACTTCTATAATGATAGTTTTATCATTAATAGACCACTTAGGGGTCTCTTGGAAGTATATAGTATGATTAATAACCATATAATATAAAAATAAAAAGTGACATGGTAAATGTCAAACTAATTATCTACGAGTTAAAACTAAAAGATAAGGTTAATAAATTGGACCAAACCTGTAAAACCTATTGGTTGAGTAGTTTTTAGCCAATACCAAACTTATAATTTGAATAATCCTCTTTGGAGCCATTAAAAACTGTATATGAATTTATTATAAAATAATATTTCTAGCTTTTCCTAAGGTGCCCTCCACCCCTCTTATAAAAGGGAAATCCCCATTATCTCAAATTCATACCCTCAAATCCTTTTCGCTCATCCAATACCTGCCCAATTATTATATAAACATCCATAAATTCATCCTAGAGTCCTTCCTTTGGTATTAAATCCATCTTAAGGATCCCTTTTGATGAAATCAAAAGGAAGAACCCAAAGAAGAGGTAATGATTTCACCACCCTGTTTCATGTTCCTTTCTTATCCCACTTCTTGTTTCATTGTTATTTACATGTTAAAATAATAACTCCAGTACCTTCAATATAATTTTATGTTATTAAAAATATGGTACAACCATATTCTGTATTCTATCCATCCATTGAATGACATGTCACCATACGTGCTTAAGTACGACCAACCATCTCCACGTCGTGGTGTAATTGTTATTCAATACCTTATATTTTGGATGGGTATGATAATGATGTTTAATTGATGTAAATAATAAATATAACATGATAATTAATCTTTATATATGATATAACATCGAATTATATGTTATTTTAATATCAAAAGAATGATATTGTCGCTCGTACGTACGGACTACCGTCTCCAAGAACGCGATGAGAATCATTATCCATCATATCCATTCAAGACTAGTTTTCATTTTATGATTAAAAATAATTTTTAATGACTTCATATCATTCTTTATATGAATAATATACATCCCGTCCAAAATTATTATGACTCACATAACAAAGAATACAAAGAAAAATGAATCCGTTAACACCCGAAATGACGATAATACTAAGATATTATTAACAAACCAATGTTAAAAGATCATATATGATATCATATTAATGTATATGATTCTTGTATAATATAAAAAAAATCATTTCACCATTATACAAGAGGTTAAACTACCCTCGAAAAAGGAAAAATACAAGTTAATGGTATATTTTATAATCTTTTCGTTATCCGAGGTTGTTTATACGTAATTATCTACTGGGACCTCTTTATCATCCATATCCATGTTTCTGAAAAATGTATTTCAAAACATCCTTAATATTTTTTAAACTATGGGTTAAAGTCATTTATACCCTTTTTACTTTTTATAATATTTTAATAAAGTAATCTTTCCATCGTTTTCCAAACAATGTCTTTTTAACATTTTGACTAAATTAAGGTAAGAATGTCTTTTTAAACTTATACGGTGGGTGAAACTATTTTCTATTGTTATAAACTCTTCGAAAATTCCCTTACATGTTTTTAAAAATATTTTCAAAGTAAATGTTTTATTTTATAATTATGTGTCTCTTAAATGATTTGAAAATAGAAAGAGATATTTCTCTAAAAAGGGTTTTGATTTCATCTATGTCAACATCCTTTGATGGAATTTATGTTTATTTGGAGTTGAATTATTATGATACAAAACATCCATATTGTATTGAATGTTTTGTGATATTTTTGGCTATGGATGTGATATTTTTATACCATTCATGATTTATGGTTAAATTATTGAAATTTCGTATCCTAGTTTTAATATGAATGTTTATGATATGTCTTAACCTTTTCATAGGAGGAATGTATTGAACTTAGTAAGTGACGGGTGGAGCCCGCCATAGCTCCTTGATGCATCAGTAGGAATCATGAGACAACTAGACGTGGAATTGGCTGGGGCCCTTTCCCAAATTCATTTATGGTTTTGGTCAAGGCCATAATCATTTTTAGATGACTTGGCCGAGGCCTTGACAAAATGTTTCAGAATGTCCGTTATTATACATTCCCTTATTATGAAAATAATATTGATGGTTCATGTGGACATTCGACTAGTAGAATACCGATGATTATTTTTTATTATTAAATTATTTACTCAGATCATATTCCCACTATAAAAGTATTCATGTTTATTATTGGTAACGGAATGTGGTTTCAATTATTCACCATGCTTATTATTTATGTTATCTTCCGTTGTATTGCTTACCTTTACTGAGAATTTGAGCTCAAGCCTTTCTATGTTTTATATTTCCCAGGATTCCAGGAAGTGTATTGTGATTGATATACAGGGTTATGCTAATGGAATAATGGTGTTCGTAAAGGATTATTTATATTGTGTTTTATGTTATAAATTGTAATGTAACATTCATGTATGTAATATATTTTACAATACAGCTAAACTGATAGGTCCTTCGAGACTTGATTACTTGTAATCATGCCAATGTTATGTAATAATGAACTGACTCTAGGTAACTGGGGTTGGGGCATTATAGTTGGTATCAGAGGAAGTTCAGAAATAACCATGGAAACGTGATTTAGATAAACTCTGATTTGAGCACACTACCCTAAGATAGACATTGAGTATTAGTATAGAGGAACATCCTAGAATATTGGTACTGTAGATATTTTGTGAGTTTTACATACAATACATCCCTATCTGGATATGGGCAGGTAGAAGTGGCTCTGGCACAGATGTGCCTAGGGGTAAAACCCGAAAACACCGCTTTGAGCTAGACTCGAACGAGAACTGGTGCATGACAACAAGCCTTGCTGCAATCTTGGTTACGAAACTCCCTGGGGATATTCTTAGGATAATTATCATTTTCTTTACAAACCATTATGAAGGGTTTATGAGTATATAAATATCCTCAAATAAAACATTTTTGTGATTATGTATTATATCCATACACTGTTCAATTTACGTTAGGTATTTTACATGTTTGTAATTATTAATTGATATTCATAAACTGACCTAGTGTATTACATTGTTCAGAAATGGCACCCAGTAGAAGGAATGAGAACTACAACAATAATTATGATTCAGATATTAATAAGGGTTATATCATTCATTGAATTAAGCCAACATTTATAAGGGAAATAGTATCTCATGTATTCTCAACATATGAGGAAATAATATCATGTGTTAGTAAGATATGTAAAGAATTCTATGAGTCCTATGGAATTGAAGGGAAGAAAGTGAATAAAAGGATGGTAGAGAGAAAGATAGATAAAGGGAATAGGGGAAAGAAGGATTTTACAATATGTGATAAAGGAGAAAATAATCACCTTGGTAAATGCTTGAAGGAAATGGGAGTTTGTTATATGTGTGGAGAAAAAGGACACAAAGTACGTAATTTCAAGGGTAAGAAAATATTTTCAAATGTAAAATGCTTCATCTGCAAGGTGTTGATACACTACGCGAATCAATGTCCCAGTCATAAGTGGATACTATAAATGATGTTATTGGATAATAATCAAGTTATGATATCACCCCAGATGAAGATGAATGACTAGTGTTCTTATGTTGTTATTATAGAATTATTTCATTTTAGTGTTGTATCTATAGTATACCGGTTATATGAATTATGGGGATAAATAAGGATTGTAATGCAGTACTATTTTATTGAAGATTTGAGATTATATGGTTCTATGAAAAATGACTTAACAGTAAGATAAACTATTTGAAAAAATACATGGTTGAAGGAAATGTAATCCTTAATATGGTCATGATAATGAGGTAGTGATTTTGGAAAAAGAGATGTTGATTTGAATAAATTATATTGGATATTATTGAATACCTTGACACTAATTAATGATTTTTCATTGTTGGACTTTATATGATTTTTCGATAGAAGGAGTATATCCAGTATTCTATAAATAATAAGGAAGGATGAATGCAATCAATAAGGTTTTATGGTAATTCAGGATGTAACCGTGTTTTAAAATTATACATGATGAAGGTGTCCACATGTTATTACATGGAAAAAATGATCTTCATTGTTTTAAAATTCCATATAAACTCCAGACTGTGAGTTTGGATAAAAGTATTTTGGATATGTCTAAAGGTTGTAACGGATTATGTTTGAAAGGATATTTATGGATTTTTAAAAAGGGACAACACACAGACTGTGTGACAACCCGTCACATTGGACAATGCTGTGGGAATCGAACCCACAACCATAATGTGATTGGGATTTATCGCCTACCACTAGACTACATGAAGTTCTTGGATGGTATAATGTACTTTCTTTTTTAAAGGGTATGATATATGAATTATAAATTCATTATATTTGGATCCCTATACTATTATGATAAATAGATTATTTATGAGTTGTATTATGTTTTGGGATGAAAGATGAGTTTGTGGTAGAAATTTATTAATGGATAAAACTATAATTAGAAAGTACGTATATCTCCTTATGATCTTAGCCATTCTCATAAATAAATTCCTCATCATTAATAAAAGGAACATAGAACCAAAACATTGTCCAAGATGGTACCTTAGATCATCACAGATTTATGGCTTTGTGATTTGTGGAATTTTCAAAGCCATGTTCTCTACCAATATCCATTATATATTGATGGTTATATTTCTCTTCCATATCCATGTTTTCCTACATGGAACCCTAGTATGTATTATTTTTTCTAACCTTCATACTTACCATTTTTATTTTAAATAGAGGCCTCATTAATCCATTTTTCGATGTGGGATTTCAACTAAGATATTTTGAAATGTCAACCCCATGTTTCCAATACAAATCATAAATTGTGAGGACATAGTTTATTGAAGGAGGGGAGAATGTAACATCCCAAGCTTCCATGGTATTTTTCTCTTTTAATAATACAGTAGCGTGTGTTGTACGCAACTTCGAGTTTTAACACACACCACAACCATTCAAACTAGCCATTATGAGTAGTAATACACACTTTTTGGTAATTTTATATATTTTATCTTTCAAAATGGACTTCATTTTGGTACTTTTCTGATAATTTCATATTTTGATGAATAATAAATATTACTAAATTTTAATTAAAAACAACTTTTTTAATAGAAATAATAAATATTGACAAATTATTAATATGAGTGGTTTTAAAATATATTTAGAATATATTTTTACCATTTAATACAATTTTGGTCATCTGACATAATTTCACATTTAAACCGGACATAATCAAGTGTCAATCTTTTGATAGTTATTGTTTCTTAAAAATAGGCTTTTTGTTTTGACAACCGGGATCAATTTTAAATTAATTTCTGCCACTTCTGTGTTTTGAATTTGGAAAATTGGATTCCATATTTGGAATTAGGATTCCAAAATTTTGTAAATAGGTAAATATTATTTTTAGACATTTTGAATAATTATTTCGGTAAATATTTTATTTACCATGGTTAAATGGTAAATCCGACAAATAAGGGTAAAAAAATAAAATTATAATAATATTAAATAACACTAAAACGTGTCCTTACCATATTGGCTGATAAATTTCCAACCATGGGAATCTTTGGGTCGATTTTGGGACCCCATGGATCCACTTGTAATTGATAATGACACTTTATATTAATTAAGTTAAATTAAATACAAAGAATGACGTAAGCATATATCATTTAGAAAAAAAAAATTTACATAAGGTTATCTATGTTATATTTTGTACTATAAATATTCATTATAAAGATAAAAAGATTTAATACATAATAGTATTTTATTTATTATTTTTAGACATTGAATAATTGATTTTATTTTTGACAAAATAATGATGCAGTGCTTTCCTTATTAATGAAAGAATCAAATAATTTGTATTATAAATGTTAAAATAAAAATAATTTGATTGTTTTGATTCCATAAACGAATTTTATTGGTTAAAAGGACATGTTATGATTTCTGAAATGAATTTTTTTCGAATTAATAAAGTTTTTATGACTTTATCAAAAATCAATTATTGAATAGTGTCAAAATTGACATAAATGAGTTTTTAAGACAAATATTATATTATTAGTTGATATTCTATTCCTAAAAATCTATGTTTCAGCAAAAGGACTTATATAATGATTAGTGAATGACTAATGGACCACTTGGAGGTCTTTTGGAAGTATATAGTATGTTTATTAACCATATAATATAAAAATAAAAAGTGAGATGGTAAATGTCAATGTAATTAACGAAGAGTTAAAATTAAAAGATAAGGTTAATAAAGTGACACAAACCTGTCTAAAACCTATTGGTTGAGTTGATTTCGACCTATAACCAACATATAATTTTAATAATCCAATTTTTCTCCATTATAAACTGAATATTTATTTATTATAAAATAACATTTCTAACATTTCCTAAGGTTCCCCTCACCCCTCTTATAAAAGGGAACTCCCCCTTCTCTCAACTTCATACCTTAGAAGCCTTTTGGCTCAGCCAACCCCTGAACAAATATTCTCTCAACTTACCTCAATTCATCCTAGAGGTGTTACATTATTCATAAAGCCAACTTAATGAGCCCTTTTGATCAAATCAAATGGAAGAACCCGAAGAAGAGGTAATGATTTCACCACCCTCTTTCATGTTCCTTTCTTCTTCCACTTCTTCATTCTTTGTTATTTCCATTATAAAATAATAACTACAGTATCTTATATATACTATTATGTTATTAAAAATAATGTACAACCATATTCACTATTCTACCCATCTGTTGAATTACATGTGACTATACGGGCGTACGTAAGGCCTAGCTTCTCCACATTGTGGTGTAATTGTTATTCATTACATTATTTTTTGGATTGGTTTGATAATGATGTGTAATTGATGTAAATAATAAATATAACATGATAATGATACTGTATATATGATATACTATCCAATTATATAATATTTTAATATCAAATAAATGATATTGTCTCTCATGTGTACGTACGGACTACCATCTCCACAAACGCGATGAGAATCATTCCCCATCGTATCCATTCAAGACTAATTTTTATTTTATGATTAAAAATAATGTTTAAAGATGTGATATCATTTTGGATATTAATATGTTACATCCCATCTAGAATTATTATGATTCACATAACAAAGAACACATATATAAATGAATCTGTTAACACCTGAAACGACGATAATAGTAAGATATTATCAATAAAGCAATGTTAAAATATCATATATGATATCATATTAATGTATATGATTCATGTATAATTTAGTAACAATAATTTCACCATTTTAAAAGATGGTTACCAACCCTCGACAAAATAAAATTACATGGTAACAGTTTATTTCACAATCTCTTCATTATCCGAGGTTGTTTATACATAATTATCTATTGGGACCTCTTTATCATCCACATCCATGTTTCTTAAAAATGTATTTCAAAACATTAATAATATTTTATGGACTATGGGTTAATGTAATTTATACCCTTTTTTACTTTTTATAAGATTTTCATAATGGAATCATTTCGTCATTTTCCAAATAGGGTCATTTTTATCCTTTTCGACTAAATGAATGTAATAATGTTTTTTTAACTTATACGGCAAGTGCAGCTATTTTCTACAATTATAAACTTCTCGAAACATCCCTTACAATATTATAAGAATATTTTCAATGAAAATGTTTTATTTTATAATTATGTGACTCTTAAATTATTTCAAAATAGAAAATGATATTTCTCTAAAAAAGGTTTTGATTTCAACTATGTGAACATCCTTTCATGGAATTTAAGATTATTTGTACTTGATTTATTATGATACAAAACATCCATATTGTGTTGAAAGTTTTGTGATATGTTTGATTGTGGATGTGATATTTTTATACCATTCCTGATTTATGGTTAATGTATTGACATTTTGTATGCTAGTTTTAATATGAATGTTTTTGATATGTTTAAACCATTTCATATGAGGAATGTATTGAACATAGTATTTGATGGGTGGAGCCCACTGTAACCCCCTGAACCCAGTTACCCAGAGCCGGTGCATTATTTTAATACATTGGCACGACTAGAAGGAATCAAGTCCTGAAGGGCCGATCAGTTTAGCAGTCTTGGAATATAGATTACATCCATTAACTTTACATTACAATTTGAATCATAAAACACAACATAGATAGTTATTTGAGAATTCCATTTTTCCCATTAGCATAACCCTGCATATCAATCATAAAACACATCTTCTAATCCTTGGAAAAATAAAACATAGAAATGGGTGAGCTCAGATGCTCAGTAAGGATAACAATATAGCCCAAACATTTATAAATAAGCCTAAACATTTGAGGCAATGTGTAAGTAAAACAAAAGCATTTTTAAACATAAACATTAGCATAATATGGAAAAAATAAAATGAAATAATGCCATTTAATTACTCACATGGATATTCTACTGGTCGAATAATCACATGATATATCAATAACCACTTAAATAATGATGGAATGCATAATTCTAGACTATCATAATCACATAGTCAAGGCCTTGTGCCAAGACTACAAATAATATTTTTTCAAGGCCTTGTTCCAAGACACTAGTTTGTCTCGTGAGACATTCCGATGCATCAAGGAGCTATAGCGGTATCCACCCATCACTTATTAAGTCCAATTCATTCCTCATATGAACAGGTTTAAACTTAACATAAACATTCGTATTAAAACTAGCATACAAAATGTCAGTACTTTCTCTATAAACCATGAATGGTATAAAAATAAAACATCCATAGTCAAACATATCACAAAAAAATCAATACTATATGGATGTTTTGTATCATAATAAATCCAAATCAAATATTCTTAAAATCCATCAATGTAAGTTGACATAGATGAAATATAAACTATTTGAGAGAAATATATCTTTTTTTGAAATCATTTAAAAGTCACAAATTTATAAAGGAAGTAATTTAAAAGATATTTTTGAATCAAAGTGTCCCATACCACTTTGAAACTTTTGAAAAGAACTATCATTCAAAAACATTCATGTCCATATAAATAAATCCTTAAAATAATTTTGAAAACATAAACACTAATTAAAAAGATTAAGAAAGATAAATCATTAAAACATTTAAAATTATGATCTTGATAAAGAGTACCTTTCAAAGATACATAAAATTTTCATTTTGAAATAATTTTTATGAAAAATGGACATGGATGATAAAAATGTCCCAGTAAATACTTACACATAAACAATTTTGAATAATAATGAGATTGAGGAATTAACCCTCACATAGTAATTTTCCTTGATCAGGGGATTGGTTAACCTCCTGTATAAAAGTTAAATCATTGTTATTAAATTATTAATGAATCATATACTTATATATGATATCATATATGATCTTTTAATATTTATTTGTTGAGAATATTTTAGTATTGTAATCATTTCAAGTGTTTACTTACTCGTTTTCTTTTATATGTTTTGTTATATAAGGTGTATTTGTTATCCATAGGTTGTATCTTATTCATATCAAGAAGTATATAAAATCCTTAAAAATTATTTTTAATCATCAAATGAAAATTTTCTTTGAATGGATATTATGGGGAATGAATCTCGTAGTGTTCGTGGAGACGGTAGTCCGTACGTACGAACGATTAACAATATCATTCTTTTGATATTAAAATAATATCTAATTGCATTGTGTATCATATATAAAGAATAATTATCATGTTATATTTATTATTTACATGAATTACACATCATTATTATACCCATCCAAATAATGATGCATTGAATAACAATTACACCATGATGTGGAGACGGTAAGCCGTGCGTACGCATGTATGGTGACATGTCATCCAAGGGATGGATAGAATACTGAATATGGTTGTAACATATTTATAATAACATTCTAGTATATGGAAGATACTGGAGTTATTATTTTATAATGTAAATAACAAATAAATAAGAAGTGGAAGAAGAAAGGAACTTGAAAGAGGGTGCTTAAAACATTACCTCTTCTTCAGGTTCTTCCATTTGATTTTATCAAAAGGGCTCCATAGGTGGGATTTATGATCAACCTACGGCCTTGAGGTTGAAGTTAGGAATGTTGAGAGAATATTTGGGAAGGGTTTGGCTGAGAAAAAAAAAAGCATTGATGTTGTGAATTAGAGGGAAGGTGAAATGCCCTTTTATAAGAGGGGTGAGGGGCACCTCAGGAAAAGCTAGAAATATTATTTTATAATAAATTCATATTAGCTTTATAATGGATTAAAAGTGAATTATTTAAAGTTTAAGGTGGGGATAGGTCGCAAACCACTCATCCAATAGGTTTTAGACAGTTTTGGGTTACTATATTAACCTTATCTCTTAGTTTTAACTCTTAGTTAATTAGTTAGACATTTACCATGTCTCTTTGTATTTTTATATTATATAGTTAATAAACATACTATAAAAATCCAAGAGAAACCCAAGTTGTCCATTAATATTACACCTATCATTATATAAGTCCTTTGGAAGAACCTTATATTTTTAGGAATATAATATCAATTAATAATATAATATTTGTTTTAAAAACTCTTTTATGTGAATTTTCACACTATTTAATAATTTATTTTTGTTAAATTTTTAACAACTTTATTAAATCGAAAAAAATTAATTTATGAAATACTAACATATTATATTAACCAATAAAATTTTTGGATGTCATCAAAACTTTCAAATTATATATATTTTAACATTTATAATACTAATTATTTGATTCATTCCTTAATAAGGAAAATACTGCATCATTATTGTGTCATAAATAAATTTACTCTTTCAGTGTAGAATAATTGTAAATAAAATACCATTATGTAGGAAATATTTTTATTTTTCTAATGAATTTATAATAGTTGAAAACATAACCTATATAACCCTATGTAATTTTTTTTAAAAGATATATGCTTATGTCATTTTTATAATTACTTTAACTTAATTAATATAAAGTTTCATTATCACATACAAGTGGATCCATGGGGTCCCAAAATTGACCCAGAAATGCCCATGGTCAGAAATGTATCAACCAATAGGGTTAAGACATGTTTTGGTGTAATGTATTTATATTATTATATTATTTTCTTACCCTTATTTATTAGATTTACCCTTTAACCATGGTAAATAAAATATTTACCGAAGTAATTAATCAAAATGTATAAAAATAAGAGTTTCCCATTTACACAATTTGAACATCCTAATTAAAATTATGGAATCCATTTTTCCAAATTCAAAACACAGAAGTGGCAGAAATTAATCTAAAATTAATTCACGTAGTCAAAAGAAAGAGCGTGTTTTTTAAGAAATAATAACTATCAAAAGATTTACACTTGTTTATGTCTAGTTTAACTATGAAATTATGTACAATGACCAAAATTGTATTAAATGGTAAAAATATATTCTAAATATACTTTAAAACCACTCTAATTAATAATTTATCACTATTAATTATTTTGATTAAAAAAGTTATTTTTAATTAAAATTTAGTAATTTTCACTATTCATCAAAAATTGAAAGTTTTCTGAAAAATACCATAATATCACCCAAGGATAATTTAGATATTATGAATATAAAAATTTAATAAATTTTGAAAGTTAAAATTTATAAAATTTCAAATAGTGGTTATTACTTTTCATAACGGCTACTTTGATTGGTCATAGTGTGTTAGAATCTCTAAGTTGTGCACAATGAAACATATTTCATTATTAAAAGGGAAACGTACCTTGGAATATTGGGGAGTTACATTATCCCCTCCTACAATAAATTGTGTTCTCAAAATTTTAAAATGTTATTCGAAAATAAAAGGATGATAATATAAAATACCATTGTGGAAAACCCATATCTGAATTTCGGTTAATAAAATTTAGTCTTAATAAGAGGAAAAGGGGAATGAAAAAGTAACCACAAAATGATGATATCGATTAAGAGAAAATTGGAGGCAATTAGAGAAACATAATTATATGAAAAATTTAAATATTTATAGGGATTGATTGAGGTCATCAATCACAAACAATTATAGAATTGTGGGCCTTAAAGCCACCAATCTATGATGATTTAAAATACCATCAGTTCATAAAAAAGTAATGTATTAGGATATCAAATTTTTGGTATTAATATGCCTTACCTAAAGTTTAAGAATTTATTTTTTCATTGAATAAGTGAATAAAAAAATGTATACATGTCATGTAGAGTTCCATCCTTTAACCGATTTCTAACACAGACACATCTTTTACTCTTAAAGATAATAGAACCTAAAAAATACATTCTATTTTTCCTATTCCTAAAGGGTTACAAAAAAATGAATTTATAATTCATCTACCAGACCCTTTAAAAAAACTACATTATTCAGTCCATGACATCATGTGGGTCAGTGGTAGGTGATACTCCATTGTCTCCATTCGGTTGTGGGTTTAAGTCTCACGACCTTGCCGGACGCGACAGGTTGCCGCCTGACCTCTGGGTTGTCCTTATATCGAAATCCAAAAATAATCTCAAACTAGAATTATCCAAAATACTTCTATCCAAACTCACAGTCCAAAATTTATAGGGAAGTTAAACACAATGAAGATCCTTTTTTCTACGTAATAACATGTGAACACCTTCATCATATATTCTTTTAAAACACTGCAACATCCTGAATTACCATAAAACCTTATTGATTACATTCATTCTCACTTATTAATTATAGAATACTAGATATACTCCTTCTATACAAAAAATGTTGTTAACTCAAAGAATGATATAATATAAAAATCATTAATCAGTTTCATGGTAGTCAATAATATCCAGTATAATTTATCCAAATCAAACTTGTATTATTCCATAAACCACTGCCTCTGTATTGGAACCATATAATGGTTTATCTTTCCCTCAACCATCTATCTTTCAAAAATTTAAAATGTTATTGAGTCACTTTCATGGTTCCACACAATCTCAAGTCTTTAATGAAATAGTACTGCAGTACAATCGTTATATACTCCATAATTATTATAACCAATAAATCATTGATACAACACTCAAATAACATAATACTTTAATAACAACATAAGAACTATAATAATTCCTCCTCATCTGTGGTAGTATCATAACTTGTTTTTTATCCAAAAGCATCATTTGGGGAATACTCTGATGATTTGGACATTGGTTCACTTAGTGTCCCAACTCCTGGCATATGAAGCATTATACATTTGAAACCTTTTTCTTACCCTTGAAGTCACGTACTTGGTGTCCTTTTTCTCCAAAGTGATAACAAACTCCCATTCCCTTCAGACAAGTTCTAGGGTTTTTCATCCCACAGTTATCACATATAGAAAAAATTCTACTTTTACATCTTCCCTTTATCCATCATTCCCTCTTCCATCGTTTTCTTCTCTCGCTTCACTTAAAATCCATAGGACTCAAATAATTCTTTACACATATTTTTACACATCATACTATTTCTCCATATGTTGAGAATACATGAGAGAATATTTCGCTTATATATTTTGGGTTAATACCATGGAAGATATTATCCTTCTTACTCTTTGGTTCATATGTATTGATGGAGTTGACATTCCTTTTATTGGGCACCATTTATATACAATGGCATACACTAGGCCAGTTTATGAATTTCAATGAATAATTCCAAACATTTAAAATACTTAACGTAAATTGAATAGTTTATATATATTATCCATAATCATAAAAATGGTTTCTTAGAAAAAGTATGTACTCATAAGACCTTCATAACGGTTTGTAAAGAAAATGATAAGTATCCTAAGCATATCCCCCAGGAGTGTAGTAACCTAGAGTGCAGCAAGGCCTGTTTTCGTGCACCAGTTCCCGTTCTAGTCTAGCTCAAAGTAGTGTTTTCGGGTTTTACCCCTAGGTACATCTGTGCCAGAGACGCCTCTACCTGCTGGTATCCAGACAAGGATGTAATGCTTGGAAAACTCACAAAATCTCTACAACACCAAAATTCTAGGAAGTTATTCTATACTAATCCTCAAAGTCTATCTTAGGGCTATGTGATCTAATCAGATTTTATCTAAATCTATCTTCCAAGGTTTGTACTAAACTTTCTCTAATACCAATTGTAATGCCTCAACCCCAGTTACCCCGAGCTGGTGCATTATTTTAAAACATTGGCAAGATTACAAGGTATCAAGTCCCGAAGGACCAATCAGTTTAGCAGTCTTGGGAAATAGATTACACACATTAACATTACATTATAATTTGAAACATAAAACACAACATAGATAGTTCTTTGAGAATTCCATTTTTCCCTTTAGCTTAACCCTACATATCAATCATAATACACTTCTTGGAATCCTGGGAAAAATAAAACATAGAATGGGGTGAGCTCAGATTCTCAGTAAGGATAACAATATAACAGAAACTATCATAAATAAGAATAAACATTAAAGGTAATGTATAACTAAAACAAAATCATTTTTAAACATAAACTTCAGTATAATACAACAAAAATAAAATGAAATAATTCCATTTACTAACTCACATGGATATTCTACTAGTCGAATAATCACATGCAATAGTAATAACCACATTCATAATGATGGAATGCATAATGACAGGCTATCATAACCACAAAGTCAATGCCTTATTCTAGGACAAAAAATAAGATTTTGTCAAGGCATTGAGCCAAGAATCTAGTTTGTCTCATGCGATCTACTGATGCATCGAGGAGCTATAGCGGGCTCCACCCGTCACTTATTAAGTCCAATACATTGCCCATATGAACATGTTTAAACATAAAATAAACATTCGTATTAAAACTAGAATAAAAAATGTCAATACATTCTACATAAACCATGAATGGTATAAAAATAACACATCCAAATTCAAACATATCACAAAAACATCACTACTATATAGAAGTATTGTATCATAATAAATCCACTTCAAATAAGCTTAAAATCCATCAAAGGATGTTGACATAGATGAAATCAAAACTATTTGAGAGAAATATCTCTTTTTGAAATCATTGAAAAGTCACACATTTATAAATAAAGTAATTTAAAAGAAATTTTTGAATCAAAGTGTCCCATACCACTTTGAAACTTTTGAAAATAATTATCATTTCAAAACATTCATGTCCATATAAATAAATCATTAAAATCATTTTCAAAACTAAGACATTAATTAAAAATATTTAGAAAGATAAATCTTTAAAGAATTTAAAACTATGATCTCGATAATGTGTACCCTTCACAAATCCTTAAAATATTCTTTTTGGATTCATTTTTATGAAAAATTGACATGGATGATAAAAATGTTCCAGTAAATACTTACACATAAACAATCTCGGATAATAATGTGATTGAGTAATTAACCATTACCTTGTCATTTTCCTTGGTAGAGGGTAGGTTAACCTCCTATATAATATTTAAATAAATTATATTAAATTATAAAATAATCATATACATAAATATGATATCATATATGATCTTTTAATATTTCTTTGTTGATAATATTTTTGTATTATCGTCATTTCGGGTGTACACTTTCTCGTTTTCTTTTATATGTTAAGTTAAATAAGCCGTGTTTTTTATCCATAGGCTGTATCTTATTCATATGATGGATTATATCATGTCCTTAAACAGTATTTGTAATCATAAAATTAAAATTAGTATTCAATGGATACGATGGGGAATGAATCTCATCGCCTTCGTGGAGACGGTAGTCCCTAAGTACGCACGAGCGACAATATGATTCTTTTGATATTAAAATAAAATATAATTGGATGTTGTACCATATATAAAGAATAATTATCATTTTATATTTATTATTTACATGAATTACACATCATTATTATACACATCCAAATAATAATGTATTGAATAACAATTACACCCTGACGTGGGGACGGTAAGCCGTACGTACGCACGTATGGTGACATGTCATCCAAGGGATGGATAGAATAATGAATATGTTTGTACCATATTTATAATGACATAAATCTATATGGAAGAGACTGGAGTTAATAATTTATAATGTAAAAAACAAAAATGATGAACTGGAAGAAGAATGGAACTTGAAAGAGGGTGGTGAAAACATTACCTCTTCTTCGGGTTCTTCCTTTTGATTTGATCATAAGGGCTCCATAAGATTGATTTATGATCAAACTAAGGCCTCTAGGTTGAAGTTAGGGAAGTTTAGAGAATATTTGGACCGGCTTTGGCCGTGCCAAAAAGCATTGATGGTGTGAATTAGAGGGAAGGGGAAGTGCCATTTTATAAGAGGTCTGAGGGGCACCTTAAGAAAATCTAGAAATATTATTTTATAATAAATTAATATTCGGTTAATAATGGCTAAAAGGTGGATTATTTAACGTTTAATGTGTGTATAGGTCTCAAACCACTCATCTAATAGGTTTTAGATAGGTTTGGGTCACTACATTAACCATATTGTTTAGTTTTAACTCTTAGTTAATTAGTTTGACATTTACCATGTCTCTTTGTATTTTTATATTATATAGTTAATAAAAATAATATAAACTTACAAGAGACCCTCAAGTGGTCCATTAATAATACTCCTATCATTATATAAGTCTTTTAGCAGAGCCTTATATTATTAGGAATAAAATATCAATTATTAATATAATTTTTTTTAAAACTCCTTTATGTCAATTTTTACACTATTTAATAATTTAATTTATTTAATGTTTTAAGAAATTTATTAATTCGAAAAAAATTAATTTAAGAAATACTAACATGTCATAATAACCAATAAAATTTTTTATGTCCTCAAAACTTTCAAATTATAATTATTTTATCATTTATAATACTAATTATATGATTCTTTAATTAATAAAAAAATACTGCATCATTATTGTGTCATAATTAAATTTACTTATTAAATGTCTAAAAATTATAAATAAAATACCATTATGTAGGAAATATTTTTATTTTTCTAAATAATATTCATAGTCGAAAATATAACCTATATATCCCTATGTAAAAATTGTTTTTCCAACAGATATATGCTTATGTAATTTTTGTATTTACTTTAACATAATTAATATAAAGTGTCATTATCAGTTATAAGTGGATCCATGGGGTCCCAAAATAGACCCAAAGATGCCCATGGTCGGAAATATATCAACCAATAGGGTTAGGATATATTTTATGTTAATTTAGTTTTATTATAATATTATTTTGATACCCTTATTTACCGGATTTACCCTTTAACCATGGTAAATAAAATATTTACGGAAATAATTATTCAAAATGTCTAAAAATAAGAGTTACCAATTTAAAAAATTTGGACATCCTAATTCCAAATATGGAATCCATTTTTCCAAATTCAAAACCCATAAGTGGCAGAAATTAATTTAAAATTAAATCCTGTTGTCAAAACAAAGAGCGTGTTTTTTAAGAAATAATAACTATCAAAAGATTGACACTTGTTTATGTCTTGTTTAACTGTGAAATTATGTCCAATGAAAAAAATTGTATTAAATGATAAAAATATATTCTAAATATACTTTAAAACCACTGAAATTCATAATTTTTAAATTCTAATAATTTCTATTAAACATGTTTTTTTATTTAAAAATTATTATTTTTCACTAATCATCAAAAATTTAAATTTTTCAGAAAAATACCAAAATTTCACCCTATGAAAATTTCGATACACCGAATCCAAAAATGATTTCCATTTTGAGATATAACATTTATAAAATTTCAAAATTTTGGTATTACTATACATAACGGCTAGTCTGATTTGTAAAAGTGTGTTAGAATCTCGAAGTTGCATAGAAAGCAAGATATTACATTATTAAAGGAAAACGTACTGTGGAAGCATGTGGTGTTAGAACCACTATAGCTCCTCAATGAATCAGTAGGTATCAAGAGACAACTAGATGTGGAATTGGACAAGGCTCTTTCTCAATTTGATTTATGGTTTTGGTTGAGGCCTTAATCATTTTTAGACGTGTTGGCCGAGGCTTTGCCAAAATGTTTCAGAATGTCCAGAATTATACATTCCCTCATTAAGAAAATAATGTTGATAGTTCATGTGGAAATTCTACTAGTAGAATACCCATGATTATGTTTTATTATGGCATTATTTACTCAGCTTATATTCTTGCCAAAAAAGTATTCATGTTTATTATTGGTAAATGCATGTGGTTTCAATTATTCACCATGCTTAATATTTATGTTATCTTATGTTGTATTGCTTACCCTTACTGAGCATTTGAGCTCACCCCATTCTATGTTTAATTTACCCAGGATTTCAAGAAGTGTATTGTGATTGATATGCAGGGTTAAGCTAATGGAATAATTGCATTCATAAAGGTTTAATTTTTTTCTGTGTTATATGTTATAAAGTGTAATGTAACATTCATGTATGTAATCTATTTTCCAAGACTGCTAAACTGATAGGTCATTCGGGACTTGATTCCTTGTAATGATTCCAATGTTATGTAATAATGCACCTACACTGGGTAACTGGGGTCGGGGAATTACACGAGACCCCCAAAGGACTCCCAGTATCCACGAAGGATAAACCACAAGAAAATATACAGTCATGAAGTATCAACCAAACATAATTAGGTATATTCCCATACATATACCAAAATCACCAATCTAGTTCGGCTTAAAATATGGAGCCCAAGAACAACCCAAACCACATAGGAAAGAATTCAATCACATCAATGATAATGATTGAAAGTCAAGACTCAACTCACACACGTATATATCTTTTGTAAGGTGATAATGATGATCAGATGCAGTACTTGATTCATCTAATCTCAAAGACCAACGTATGATACTAGTCTATCTAATTTGACAGACCCACGTGGGATACTAGACTATCTACTCTGTCGGACCCACGTAGGATACTTGTATAGAAGTCGAACTGTCGGACCCACGTAGGATACAAGTACAGTAGTCATCACTTTCAAACCCACAGAGGATTCCAGTATAGTTTGCGTCATCATCAAACCCATGGAGGATTCCTGTACGGTAGTCGTCGTCTCCGAACCCATGGAGGATTCTAGTACGGTAGTCATTGCAGTCGCAGCCAGCTCGAGGGTTCTTGCACACAGCACGCTCGATTTCGAGAGGGTCCACTCTTCGGGAAAAATGGGCAATACATCAACTATCACGAAGTCTAGATTTTATGTATCCCGAAGTTCCATCTCGTCATTAAGAACCCAACGTGACAGACGATGCGTCAATCATACGCTCGGTCTGAATGATATTGGCTTTTCTGTTCCAGGGACCCGGTTGGAAATATGATCATTCCAAACCCGGCCATTATGCAATGTCGTCCAAAACTCAAAAAGAGTATTTCAAAAGGACCGCCTCGTCGTAATGTGCCCAGTGCCGTAGACGGCGCGCCGATCACACGCGTGGTCTCATAGTTATTCACGTTCATGTGAAAATGGGCCCGACCCGTTAGGCACAGTGGGCCGACGGGTCGGGTCAACCCAGTTTTGGATGGTCCAACCCGGCAGAGGGTCGGACCGGCCCAATGAATCACATGGCCCGGCCCGAGGTGGTGCTGTCCGGATGGCCGAGCGGCTAGGCGCGGAGGGCCGAGTGGTCCACAGGGGGGTGGCCACCCCGACTTCTCAAACCGGCGGTACCGCCCTCCCAAACTGGCCGGCCGAAGACGACCGGCCTTCCCGGCACCAGCGGCCCGTTCGGGTGGGCCACGAACTTACTGCGTGATACCATCACCCAGCTGACGAGCCAGATGGTTCATTGCCAAAGTGGCCCACGGAATGTAGTCTGCGGTCCAGTGCAGCGCGACACCCCTTGTGGAACTAATTACTATTTCAGAGGTGAGATAATGGTGAAAGTGATCATCGACTCTACGAGCCAACACTCTGTCTCTATGTTTGAGATGCTGCCTTTGTACTTCCCCAGAGTCTGTTACTAGAAGTCACGAAGTCTGTTTTACCACTAGCTATCTTCATCTTCCTGATCAACCCTCCATTGATCAAATGTTTTATCCTTTGGGCCTCAACTTATCATACCATGCATCGATGAAGTACAAGTTTCATAGTTGAAAATGTAAACAAGGAACTACTAAGCCTGATTAGTGAAGAAAATTTCATTTATATTTGTTTTAACTATTCAATTATTTCAAATTCCCAAAACAGTCAAGAAAAAAAATACAAGTCATTATGATACATGTACCTTGCCTAGGGTATCTACCCTACAATTAATGTCTCCACACTTAGTCGTTTACCAGGTCAAGAGTCCATAAATTGGACCACAGGGGGCCCTAATATCTCGTGTCTTAGACAGTCTTCCATGACCTACCTCATGAACCAGGATTTCCTAAAACCATATCCCCACCATGCCCTGAAATCATCACTGTTCCTTACTCTGAACTCCATCCTACCTCTCAATCTCTGGAATCCTCTACCTTTGATATCATTTTTTCATGACCCACTTTATTCAAGATGATGGAATGTATGAAAATGTGTCGTGCCCTTCCATCATCAAGATGAAGGTGAGATAAGGACACCCGAGTCCCACCTTTAGTAGGATCCATTGTCACGAATAACACCAAGGATGTAGAATATCATATAATAAGGAAGGAAATTTCTTTTTTATAGAAAAATATCTAGAGAAAAGATTTTGAATCCCATGAAACTCCAAATACTGAAAGTAAATGTAAATCCAAAATCCATTCTCACATGCATGTTAAAATGTAAAGCTGATAGAAAGTACAATTAATCTTAAAAGTTAATTTTCTAGAGGAAAACAACATTGTAGAATTAGAAACTAATTCTGATGCCTGATCTAGAAAATTCTATCATGGTCCTCAATGTCCTTCTAGAAAACTAATTTTTTTTATATGTAGGGTTACTAAATAAGTATACATGGGAGGAAAACTGATTCCACCCATTGAAAAAGTGAGTTAACATACATACTTCTCTATGGGAAAACATTAGAACCTCAAAGAACCTAACATGGAATACTAGCCTTCCTAGACTCACCAACTCACACTCATAAAATGCCGCAAGTCAAGTAAATTAGTAGAATAAGAATAACTATATTTGGGTACTGTGCCCCACTTTCCCAAAAGTTTACTAATAATAAATAATGATTATTATTTTGTTGCTACCACACTTCGCATAATCAGTCCCACTGCCAAAACCTACCCACACATACCTAGGCCTCAAACTGCACACAAACCCACCTAATGAAACTTGGGCCCCAACAACTGAGCTTCTCCCTCAGAGACACAAGGGCCTCATTCTGAGGACACTTTTGGAAGACAATTCTAGCCCATAGACACATAATCCTATCATCTACAACAAAAATATTCCTTGGGGATCTTTGATTATGGTAATCCTCTAGCCATTATAGCCTTTTTGGATACACTCAAGTGGTAGGAACCTGGTATTAGGTGCGAGGAATAATGTTAGTAACAAGAAATCCATCCTCCCATTGGGATGTCAGGAAAGAGACCATCCCCCAAGAGATGGAGGTGTTCGGAACATAGTACTCAAAAAGGGTGGGGTGAATATATAAATTACAAGGAACAAAAATTTATATATATATTGGTAATAAAACACTCATCCCCACCCTAAAGGTCCCCAAACAATCCAACCAACCCATAAAAAACCACATTAAAACTACCAAAAAATGCACAAACACACACCATCCATTACCAAGGAATAACCCAAAAATTTGTTCATTCAACAAAATTCCCCTTAATTATTAAGGGATTCACTTTAATTATTCCAACACTTTCGGGAAAATACCAAGAAAAACATCTGAAACCACCTTAGAAGGAGAAGAGTTTGGTTAACTAAACACACAGTTACTAAGCTTCTGCCAACTATCATTCTTCAATGTTATACAACAAAATACTTCACTCACAACCCTATCCTGCTACCTCACTTCCCAAAAAAATTCCCAATGTTGTCCTAGTGCAAAACAAGATCATAACTGCACAACTTCCCCACTTCCCAAAATCAATTCATGGCCCCAACACAAAAATGGTAGTTACGCTGCCTACAAGTCCATCCATTACACAATCAATTTTTCTCTCAAACTGGGATACCAAAACACCCCATGTACTTCCCCAGAAACAAATCCCATAACCACTACTATTATCCCACAACCCCGTTGGACACAAGTACCCAACCCTTCTCATGAAACCCATTCCTCTGTCGATCCTTATACCCACAACTCTGCATCTAAAAAAAGTATTACAGAACTCACAAAAGTCAGAAAACACAACAGAACATAACACTACACCATACCTATCAATTAGAAGTGTATATATATTCAGATATAACTGGAAGAGGTTCTTTAATTTTTCTTAATATTGACATAGTTGATCACAGAAGTTTTTTCATCCCAGTGAATCCATTTCAACATACCAAGTGTATATGTTTAAGATGTTTCTGGTAATAGAAGATTATCAAGCATCGTAAGAAAACAAACGGGAAACCACCAGTTCAAAATCAATGACCAGTAATGGTTATAATTTTCAGAAGGCATATAGCCAAAATCAATACATAAAGAAAACAAAACAGAAAAAACAGTCGATCAAACATCAAACCACTATCTTCATGTTATTATATTTAAACCATTTATCTTTTTACCATTTTTACATATTGTATATTCCCCATTTTAAGAAAAGTATTCAACCATTCCCCACAAGGAATCATTTGTACACCCACCCTGCATGATGGAAAAATAAATAGGGATAAAATAAATCCCTACATTATGATCAATGGATCTAGTTCCTCTAGGCGTCAAGAACAAGGATCATAGAAGAATCAGAGAATAACATGAAGAAAAATAAATAGGTTTAGATCTACCACCACATCAGGAATCGTCTAGGGAGGAAGGCACAAGGAGCACCAAGCGTAAAAAACATCCAGATTTAGGGTTTGAAGAGATAGATCATATTTTAAAGGAAAAATATTTTCCAAAATTCATTAATGGGGTATATGTGGTCAATTTTATATACATTGGGTATCTAAAATCAAAAATTACATTAGAATATTTAATGATATAATTAATACCCATTGAAATTCCCTTAAAAACACATGAAGAAGGATTTAAACTTAGTTTACGTCAAATATGATGAAATAGGGGAGGAACTTGAAAAATCGTAGACATAGGGGAAACTGTATCTGTGTCACTGATGGGTATGTCAATAAAGTCGAGTCATAGACATAGAGCCATCTGTGTGACCTATTAATGCTGATCTACTGACGGAACAACCTACCAATGACTCGACCCACCGACACCAATGCCCTCAACTCAGAGACGCCTCTACCTACTAACACTGATACCCTCAACCCACCTATTCCATGCCCTAACGACACTCACCCCCTCGACCTACCGATGCTGAATCCCTCAACTCATCGATGCCGATACCTTTGACTCACCAATTCACTAACATGCTGACATACTGACATACTGATGCACTATCATGCTAACACACTTACATGGAAACATACTAACATGCCGATGCACAGTCATACTAACGTAGTGTGATGCCGAGACACTATATGGTTGATGCATTGACATGCCAATGGAAAACTAGAAATTTGGAAAACTCTTGAAATAATCCACATTTTGCTCCTAGAACATTATAAACATTATTTGTTCATAGTGGAATGGTCTGGGAAAAACTATGTTATTATAGATAAACTATATGATATTTATTGAATAAATATAATCCTATCAAGGTAATAATATAAATACTTGATAATACATAATAAATACCCATAACATATGGCACATAATAATATGGAACACTATATGGACAAACAAGATGGCCCAAGACACATATAGGTGGAGATGAATACATAAAGTAAATTGTCACAAATCCATCAACCAAATACATATATGATATCTCCTTGGTGAGAATATTCATAAGCAAGTGTTTTGTACATCTAGTTGGACTAACATGTGTAAAAAGACATCTATCCTAACAATGAAACATTAATTCCAACATAGTAGCCTCATTTTTCCAATGGAGTAATAATATAAGTGGTCAATTGTCAATCAATATCATAAAATTAAAATAATAGGCCCCTAAGGCTAAAACCACAATCATATTCTTCCCACCATCCATAAAATCATGAAAATGATCACCAACACATCAAAAACCATGAATCACATCATAATGAAACCTTTACATGTATAATTATAACATCAATTATAATAATCATGGGATCAACAAGTAAAAATCAGAAACACTTCACAATGTTACAAAAGGGACATCACTTTTATAATATATAATATATATATTTGAAAATCCATTTTTAAAGAAAAATTGTAATCAAATTATAAACCCAATTTTGAAAAATAGATCATCAAGGAATAACCCGAATAAAACTAGTGAATAACCTTTTTATTGACTAAATATTTAATTCAATAAATCTTAAAAACCCCATTTGGATCATGGAATTCACTTTTTTGAATCATTGGGGGGAACACCCTTTGAAATAATATATTATTTCAAGATATTCATCACTATTTTTTCATTATTTAAAACCAACATAGTCATTTTATCACATTGGTAGAATTTGTAAATTTATATTTCACATCAAATCATCATTTTAAATATGAAGTTCCAACAATATTAACTTTGAAAAACAATTTAAATAAAAAACAAACCAGACCTAGATAACCCAAATAATTATTTATATCAAATATTTATTTAGAAAATAGATGCAGTAATGAAACTATTAAAGAAAAACACATGAAACAGATACACCTACCTTGAGTCATGGAACCAAGTCACCTTCGATGAAATAACTAGGAAACAGACTCCAAGGATGTACCAAAATCATCACAAACCCAAATCCCAACATCAATCCAAAACTAAACATTTAAACATTCCCCATCGCCATTTGAATTATTGAAAAATAGGGAATGAGTAAGTAAACCAAGAGGTGATGAAAGTAGTAGTGGAAATGGAAATATTTGATGAATAAATCATTAATAATCACTAATCATTGGTAGTAAAGCTCCCAAAATTAGCCCAAAATAATGGATAATAAAGGGGAAGGGGGCACAATCTTGTCCTTACCAAACTGAGAGGCTGTCAAATTTGAGGTGTTATAAATTAAATTGATTTTTCAAAATTAATGTTATTTTGTTTTTAATGGGATTAATGGCTCTGTTTCATGATTTTTTAAACTATTATCAAATTAGGTGAATGATACTAGAAATATTTTTTCAACTTATAGATTTTTGTTTCATGGTTTGGGAATACCATTCTGTACTCATATGACATAATTGTTTTTTCCAGTAAGCATAATATGAAACCCCAAACACTAGTGGATGCCACCCAATGATCAATTAAGGAGTTATTCATAATATATCGACTAAATAGGTATCAAAAAATCACCACCATGAAAATTTATCCCCATGGAAAATACCTTGAAAAAGAGATAATGTGGGAGTTCCAAGAGTGCATCTTCTATATATAAGACTGGATCTCAACCCAACTTCTAAAACCTCAAAACAAAGGACATGAGTCATGAAAAGTACATTTCATGGGATAAACACTATAGAATGATTCATAATTACCAGCTAAATGATATTAAAGACACAAAGAATAATTTATTGGCATAACAACTGTATCTCGTTCATTTTAATTGGGGATATCATTATTTCCACCAATTCTCCTATGATCCTCCAAAAATTCAAACTATATCTAAGTAACATACATAATAACTATCTTTGAAACATCCAAGGTAATAATAAAAAATTATAGTACAACCCAAAAATATATCCCAAATGATGGCTCAATAGGAATTGGATAAACAAATAGAGACCCAGGAAAATTATCTACAATATTTATAATTCTGCTAAAATGGAGATACATTTGGTTGGGCCACAATAAAGAATGGTTTTCAACAAATCATATTATTCAAAATAACCATATAAAATCACAAAAAATAGTACATCATCAAGAAAAAGAATTAAATAAAAAACTCAAGATAAGGTGATTGAGCCTTGTTATTGACACCATTTAGATGTAATCAAAATTAGTGAGACCGTCAACTTCAAATTTCCAGGAAATAATAGGACTCCATAAGAAACCACGTTCCTAGAACAACTATAGGAAATTTTCCAAATACCTATTGAGATAACAAGTACTCAAATCATGCTTCTCCATTGAATGAAAAAAATATTACCACTAGGATAATATTTGAATATGTGGGTGTTCATATCCAACTACATAAAACACCATCTCATAGTAATTCATATGGAGTCCTCGAACATGATAAAATAATTACACTCATAAAAATAAAGACCACATCCAAATAATCCAATACTTCACCCAAGTTCATTTCCATGTGAAAAAAACTTAAAAAACAACCCACATTCCACATAAGTAAAGGTAAATATGAATCATGAAACAAGGAAAATACACCTAAAATGATAGAAAAACAAACAAGAATACCATTTATCCATTATAATAAATGGAATTAGATATAAAAAATATATTTCATAACTCTAAACTAATAAAATTAAAAAAATAGGAAACTACCAAAACATTTCTCATCTTCTAACTCTTTTATAATTTAAAAATAAATCCCACTGACCATGGTCAAAATAAGTATGATATTTTTTTGGTTATTATACCTATACATATAAAGAAAATTTGACTGTGGACTTAACATCCATATTGATGACAAGTATAAATATATAAATTAAAATAATACCGAATTTTCCTATACATACTATAATGGAGTCACACAAACTACATCCACATCATTGAAATAACAGTGAATGGATGAGAAGATGGCTTCACATCCTTATCAATTTCTGGTTTCCACTTTTAAATAGTCAGGTCATCATTATGGGATCCCATAACAGGATACCCTAACAAGATTTCTTCAATTATAATGGCCTTATAATTTTCCTTCACATTGTTAGCTGAGCCATAATGACTCACTGTTGATTTCACATCCAGAAAATGGTCACAAACAAAGAACCACAACTTCTATGAATAATGAGTAGATTAATTATGAGAGAAGGGACACAGATAATAAGAATGTTAGAAAATGTATTTCATTAAATTATTTACCAAGATGATACCCATGAGCATCATCAAATTCTAAAATATCACTTCTTATAGGTAAAACTTTAGTATGAATTTGGATTTGAAATATCCCGAATATAGAGACTCAAATAGGAGGGAATAAACAAAGAGATTCCCCTATTCTCAACCCAATACATCAAACAATGTAATATTTCTCCATACCATATGGGCATCAAGAGTTCATAGTAAGTAAAAAATTTCCCCAACATTGGATAACAACGTAATAAAATCACGGGATCCTCAATAACCATAGAGTACTAGAGGAAAATGGTAAAAAAACCCTTGTTTATGATCCATGATCACTGAATTACCTGGTACTATCACTCTAACACGAGTATGGATAAGGTCATGGATAGATGATAAAAATTAGGGATAACTAGGGAAAACAACCTTGGTATTACCTTCAAGAGTTACTTGTTCTTTTCTTAGGAATCATTCTATATGTCCCAAAAAAATCATACCATATAAAAATTCAAAACAAGGATATTAAATACAATAAAACCTAGACAAAAAATATAATATATCCATAAAAATACAACATAATTGTGAAAGGAACCTAAAAATAACATTATTTTTCTCAAATCACATTCATGGTGGTTAATTTTTTTTTATAAAAATAAAAACCCAATCATGCCAAAAATATTTCAATATATTCATCACCCAAGAATCTCTAAAATTATTTATTTGAAAAAAAATAAAATATTAATTTTTTTGAGTTTAAATAGTATTCACCCCAATAAAACTAAAGAAACCAAAACATGGGATTCAAAATATTTTCTACTACTAATGATTAAATAACCCAATTTAAAAAATTATTTTAAAAAACTACACTTATATATCAAAAAATAATCCCCAAAACACAATAAGAGAAAAAACCAATAAATATGGAAGACAAAAAATATCTATAACATTCCACTGCGCATATGTGGGACACATGGGTTTTCACATATTTTTTCTACCATGGTGGTTACACTACTAATTAACAAGAAAGGACTACATATCCTACACATATTTTTACAGAACATGTACCTTAACCATGTTCCACCTAAAACACATAATAATTATTTTTGAAATGATTAATTTATTTTGAATTCTATGGAAATATTCATTTGACTTAGATTATCAACACAACACAATAGAAAATAACTTGAAAACATGCCATAACCTCAAAAATTAAAATAATACTCTGTATAACCCATGGTCAATTGAGATCTAACATAATGCAGAGTGGGCCATGAACATAACCAGACCTACAAGTTGAGTTTTCATGATCCTTCATCCTTTTAAACACTCACCCAAAAATAATTATATGGGGAGTATAATAAACCTAGGACCCTTTTAGGACCATTGAGATCTGATTTAATATTTTAATGAACCGCCCAGAGACACCCATCCATCAGATTCCCGAGTCTACATGCCACAAACCTAAGTGGTGTCTCTAGACCCCTCATACTGGTGGAAAGGGTGAAGGGTATCATAAATAACAACTAGGGATGATTTCACTATTAAAATCTATATTAAAACATAAAAACATAGAAAAATAATAATTATAAAAATAAATTCCAAAGACAGATATCATATAAATAATAGATTAAAATAGATTAGTACCACCAAAATAGAATCTGAAAGAAAAAAAGAAGGAAAAAAGAATAAAAAATTCTTGAGCCAACTGATTCCTCAAAACCAAAGGATAAATCACCTACTTATTATGACTTTCTTATCATCACTACCACTAGAAAAATCCATATTCCCAATTAAGCATGGTTAAAATCCAGCATGAATAAACAAATAAAATACATGAGGATTACATACCCATTGACAAGAGTAAATAGGGTTTTCCCCAATGATTGTAGAATGAAAACATGAGTTCATTAAATTTATTTTATAAAATAAACCAATAATAAAAGTGTGAAATCAATACATGGAAAAATAGGATTTTATTTTCAACCCCAATCAATCAAATAAAAATAGTTTGCAGCATAAAATCCCTTAAAACAACACAATTGTAAAATAATTTCCCAAATATTGTGATTATCCAAAAATAATGAAAATTTACAAGGAAATAAAGACACCTTTCATTAATAAAAATAGAATTTTAAACCCAAAACATCCTATTACTAATTAATTTCAAAGGTATTTTCACTAAAGACTATATATTTGAAAACAAATTTCCCTTTTTCCATTAAAAGAATTCACAGACCAAACATAAATGGAAAGTATTTAAATAAGGTTAACTAACTACGAAACAACATTCTAAATATCAAATAGAATAGTGGTAACATGAATAAGGATAAACCATATAAGAATTGAATCACCATGGAAGACCTATCTATTTAATAAGAAAAATCATGAAAACAAAAAAAAATTTGGCATAACATGTGATATACTGAATGAGGAAACACCACAATGACTAATAGGACATAAATATATATGTATAGTTTAACCTAAAACTATAAGGTTAATGGTGACACATCTGTTAATCAAATCACTCATAGATGTCTCATATATGACAACCACCATATCTATGTATTATTTATAACTTGGTATACTATCTATTGATAAACCTCTACCTGCATAACATTTATATAATAATTCCAAATTAGTAGCCTTAGTTTACTAATTGAATAATAATTGAGGTGGTCCCTGAGAAATTAGCAATATAATATGAAAATAGAGAGACCCTAAGGATAACATGACAATCACATCTTTCACTCCTCCCAAAATAAACTTAAAAGGATCCCCAACACATTACGTATCCTAAATCACGTCATAATAATTCCTTATATGGATAATCACAATATTAAAAAGTGGGATTAACATGGAATAATAAAAATCACATAAAACATCGACTACCAATCATTCACTTATTCCATATATAGAATATTCATTAAAAAATCCCATTTAATATGATTTTGATACAAAATTTAAAACAAAGTGATAACAAAGTCGACCATCTAGGTATACCCAAACACTATTTGGGGAATCACAACTTTATTTCATAAAAAATAAAAAATATATATATCAAGAAAATCAATTTTCAAACATGAAAGAATGTTTCTTAATAGGAGAGTGGACACCCATTTGAAATTATATATTTTTAAAACAATTTTTTTTCATCATTTAAATGCATCCTATCAATTTATCAAAAATAAAGACTGAATATAATACCATTTCACAATAATTTATCATTTAAAAAATTTATTTTCAATGAATTACCACTTTAATAAAAAACTATATTAATGGAAACATTATAAAATCACACATGAGTTACCCACACCACAATATTAAATGGTAAAAATGTATTCAAAAATATAAAGCATTATTAAAACTCTTAAATAAAAGAATCATTAATGGAAAAATCAACCTCATGTTTTAATACCATTTCACCATCAATAGAATCCACTAGAAAAGGAATTTAAGGATAGAACCCAATAATTTTAAACCAAAATAGAAAATTCTAACAAAATAAAACAATTTAAATATACCCACATCGATGTTAGGTTTTGAGAATATAGGGGAGATAAGGGAAATTAAGATGTTATGTTAAGATAAGGGAAAATGAAAAAATATTTCATTCAAATCATGATGAGTGAAAAACAATTTGGTGAAAAATATCCCAAAATGTGTCCTAATATGATGTATAACAACTAGGGCCCTTAATTGTTCAATAAACAACTTATAGTGGGTCAAATGGGATTTAATGTCACATAAATTTGGTTTTCAAAATAATGTTTTTATGTTTCAATGGGAATTATGATTTCTCTACATGATATTTCTAACCACACACAATCCATGGGAATGCTAATGAAAACATATTACCAACATAATGATTATTGTATCCCAATTTATAATTATTGTTCTAAAATCATGTGGCCTAAAAAACTTTCAAATGCCCCGAAAATGACAACCCACACACTTGGGGAGGCCATCGAATGATCAATGAATGAGTTAAAAATAATGTAGTGACATTGTAGGTGTCCCAAGAAGAATATCAAATATTTGTTTTTATGGTAAAGATAATTTATAATAGATACTTGTATTTAAAAAATAGATACAATATATTTCATTAATATTTTATAAAATAAAAATTATTAGCAAGTGTTAACATAATTCCCAAATTGAATTTTTTATTGTTAATATCAAACTTTTCTACAACAATACCGAAGGTTAATAGAAATTATTCTAAAATTATGTTATAATAAAACTCTTAAAAATATGCATGGCTAAACTAAAACCCCAAAATTAGAATTACTTAACGATATATTAATAGAAATTAAATTTAATATTTATCTATAACTATTATAAATTACACATATTCACATAATAGAAACTCATATAATAAAATCATATAACTTTTATAATATTATAATATTTTCCATAAATAACATGAATAACCATAACTCCATAACTCCATAATGTAATCACAAAAAATTTATCTAAAATACTATCCTTGTTAAATGTAGTACCTCAACATCAAATACTGTGTCATCCCCAAAGTGTGTATTTACAATAAATATTTTTTCCCAAACATAATATGTTTTTAGGAATAACCCTTATTAAAAATAATATGTTGAAACTAAAGGTTGAAACATATCTCAATCAACCATACTATAACATATCGTTAAATTACTTAACATTAGATCACATAAAATCCCAAAAGGGTATACATGAATTTAGACATAGTATAAACATAAATCTTATTAACCGAAGATGGAATCCATAAAATAGAAATCATCATTATCTTAATAATATTATACTGTAATGTTATATTTATCCTTAGTATATTAAAAACTATAATAGCCTATTTATAAATAATCCCATAATATCCATTTTATGGGAATCATTTCAATAAATAGATTTTTGAAAACTTTTTGATGTATAATTTTTTAGAGAATTAAGAATAACCCTTAAATTAGAAAGTATAAAATTCCATAGAACAAAAAAAAATGCATTTACAGTTATAGAGAATGTGATCATGAGAAAGTGAATTTCCATAACATATAATCAATAAATACACACATTATTCATTAGTGGATAAATATCAATATATAGAGATATATTTCATATTTATTAACACTCATCTTTAAGTTATTTAAAAAATATTCAAAAACATGAAATGGGAAAAAAATCCATTAAGAGATAAAAAAGGAAGAAAACAAATTATAACCTATGAAAACTCGAAAATAGATAAATAAATTTTCCATATTTATAATAAAATTTTATTTAAAAACCTCATTTTCATATCCATGGAAAAAACATAAAACATAAATGGATTTTATAAAAAAATTTGCAAGAAAGGAAAACTGAATAAGAATCGTCATGAAGGATTTTTTTAAAATAATACCCATTCCACTATATAAATTAATTAGAGAAAAAATTATTCATAAACATCATAGTATTGATGTATTGATTATTATTTTTTCCATATTATATGTTTAACTTATAACACCATAACTCTATCCATATTATTCAGTGCATTATGGATAAATATCGAGTTCAAATATCATTAGCACTATGTCGATCTCACCCTTTATAATATAAAAATTACAATAACTAGAAAATCTGAAAAACAAATTCATATTTCAGTTCAACCATATAAATGTTTTATTTTATATTCAAACTTTTTATAGAAAACACATTTGGAAACACATAAAAATGAGATTAAATACTCCATTCCATTGAAAAACATATTAAAACTAAAAAATCATTGAACTAGTGTATATATTTCTATAAAACCCCATGAAACCCCATAGAGGAATATAGAAAAAATTTAAAAACTACTCTATGAAAATCCTCACAAATTTTTAATGTTAGGAAACATTATTTTTATTCTTCATAATTAATAGAATTAATTCCTTGTATGAAAAAATATGAAAATAATTTTTTTTTTAAATCACTGTAAATAATGTTACGATTATCCAATTATTAAATTAAAATATATTTCATGTATAATTAATGAAATTATTTAATAATTCATCATGTATATGGAGGATAAAATATATATATAATTTTTAAAAACAATTTAAAATGTTGTACTAGAAGAATGAAACCATAACACAAGTCCCAACATGCTTCATATATTATTTTATTCACGTGAGTAATAAAAATGTTTTAATATATTCTTTTTTCATAAACTCATTAGTGTTAATTAGAATAATACAATTCCCCCTTATATAATTCATTATCTTCTTTTCAAAAACAGATATGTTCATGTCAAACATTTTTATGTCATTCGGTTCATAAGTCCATACAAAACATTAGTAGGATGACTATGGTCCAAGGAGACATATTCCAGGTTATACATAAAACTAAACATGAAATTACTATAATATTTATAAATTAAATAAAATTTTAATAACATATATTTAATTATTCACTAAAAATGAATTATTTTATTACATGGATGTGGTAGTTCACACACACTCATGACAATCATTTCCATTTTTATACCAAAATGAAAATAATTATGGTAATGAATATTTTACATTACAAAATTATAATTATGGTATAAATTTCATTTGTATTAATTTTATACATCCTTAGGACATTATATATTAGGATATAATGAAAAACAAGTTACAATGCTTCATGGAGGAGGTAGCCCACACGAACACACGAACAACATTTTCATGTTTCAATGAATGGAACAATAATAAAATAGATGATCCATTAACATTATATAATAAAAACTATGTTATAAATATAATATATATATATAATTTTAATCTATCATTATAGTAGTCCTTGATACGAGGTTATGTAAAATAAAAAGAATCTATACATTGAGGTGGTTTCCCACACATACACACGAGTGATGTTTTCATTCCACATAAGAATGAAAAGGATAAGAATAAGTATTTTAGAATAAACATAATAAAATTTGATTATAGTGTATATAATTATTTTTTTAATCACAAAATTAATATTATAAATGTGAATGAGGTTTAATAAGAAACAAAATTAAAGAACTATGTTAGAGTTATAGATCTTCTTTAGAAAACCTCATTTATCTTATAACAAAATGAGTTTAGGTTGGTATTTTGAGGAATCCAATACAACATTGACATGGGTAGGATTGTATGGAATGTATTTATTAATTTATTTTCCAAACTATAGTTCTCAATTTCTATGAACTTTTGGAGAGAGGGGATTCCATTTTATATGTTTGGGGAGTGGAATTCTTGTAATTATTCCTTGTTTTAAAATAATAAATGTTCTTATTCATGGACTTGTAGATCCAAATTCTCCTAATTGCATATATAATTTCTGTTATGGAAAAATTAAATCATGTAATTAATTTTATATAAGTTCTAGAGATATTAAAATAATAATTTCTTAGTTTAACCCCTTTAAAACCAATTTTTAACTTTATCCATAATGACTCAACTTATTATCATGATAACTAAACTGTATGAAAAAATAAGGGGAACATTGTAATCTAATTTGGGAACTCTCAATAAATATATGGAATCTATTTTATATGATTCAAATTATTTAGGGGAAAAAATAACATTTAATATAAGAACACAAATCTTATGATTTATTTATAAAATTACCTAATTTATGCATGAAAATATGTATACTTTAAAATTGGGTAAAAAATTTAATTCCCATGATATATTTTATTAGTTAATAAAAATGTTATTTTTAATACATTTTTATTATGAAAACCCAAATGTAACATTCCAACAACACCATTAAATGAAAATACCCTAAAAATCGTTATTAAATTTTATAAAAATATAATTTATTCACACAATAGTCTAACATGGTTCACAAATTTAATATCATATATTAAAAAAAATTACTTATTCAATACATTAACTCAATACAATTTTTCTAATTATTATTAGTATATACCTACATCACAAGAATTTGTAAAATTAGATATCTTTAAAGAATCTACTTTTTCATTATCCCACAAAAAATAAACTATTATAGAATAATATGAAAAAATCACCCTAAACTAAATTTTATAAACTCAAAAGAAATCTTTGATACTTTTTTATGAAATTCAAATTATAACTTTTTTTTAATTAAATATATGTAATCAAATGAAATACAATTTTGCTAAAATTTCTACTATTTTTTTTTCAAATTAACACCATACATATTTAATGACATTGAATAAACATATTAAAAAAATTAATACATAATTGAAATATAAATTTAAATGTAAAAATATCGAATTATAATATAATTCATTACATTGATCAAAATAAAACCACATAATTAAACTATTTATAACTATTAATAAATATATATTTTATCTTAGAGTAAAAAAATTTACATTTATAATGAGTATATTTCATGGAATAATTTATAATGTACAAGTATGAATAATTTTTATATGATAATGAATAGTCGAGTTGTAGGAATTACACCCTTATCACCATTCTATATGGGTTAATGTTGTGTGTTATTTATGGGTGTGAAAGGTTATTTCCATACCTTATGGGATTATGTTTAATTTGGAAGTAACAATTTTATCAAAAAGATAAAATTATGCATGAAAATTATATTTCAATTAAATAACCACGATATTTTACATGATATGAATTCAAATGGATTATATTACACGTCGAGAATTCATAGGAGTTTATTATAGATTATATATTATTATTATTTCTTTGTAAGGGTGTCTAGATGTGTCACTAGTCACTTATTTTGAACATTCGGGATGTTCACCTTACATCACTGAAAAAGAGGCCTGGAGGGTTGCACACATTGATTTCTCATGAAAATCATCTAGATTTTACATGAAATTAACATTTTAATTAATATTAATCTATGTATCAATGAATAATATTTATTCATCTTAATATTTAACTTTTCAATTCAATCATCATTTATTCCTACATCGAATATATGCGTGAGTTGGATATTAAATAAAAAATATTTTCTAATTCTGAAAATATGATATTTATTTATATGTTATTTTATTCATTATGAAATTATATATTTAATTATAAGATCACAAAATAAAAATTTGTTCACTATTTAGTGAATACAATATTTATTTGTCCATTTTAAGAGTAATGTAATATAAATTTATTTGGTAAATAAATATTTATTATTCATGATCAATTAAATTTCAAGAAGGTTTTAATGAACTATTTAAGGTGAATAATTAATTTGATAATTTTATTTTTAATATTATTTAATTTAATTCTGATTTATTTATTAAATGATATTATTCATGAGTTTGAACACGTCACGGAATAAAAAAATAATTGTAATAGTAATAATAATAATATTAAAATTATTTTCTATGTGGTATAAATATAATAAAGAAATTATTTTATGTTCCATTTGAAATACAATAATATTCTTAACCTCATTATATAAAATCAACAAATAGAATTTCAATAGAGTGAAACATGATTAGTGAGATAGTTGTACAGAATAGATTCTCCCAAGAGAGTTCTCTCCTAGACATTTGAAATAACTAGAACAATACGAAGTACACTAGAGTAGATATCCCTCCTCAATATTATGATAAAAATATAATAATAATTCCATTCTAAAAAGATTCTCATTTTTATAATTTATAAATTGTGCAACATGATCAAAACATCTATTTTATCACAAAGAGTTCAATATGCCATTTTTAGTCTTGTCATGCATGTGTGGAAACAACTATAGGTAATAAAATTTGGAGTCATTAATGAAATTATTGTATGAAAGAAGATCAATTAGATTATTTACTTATGAATAAAATCAGATATTTCATATATATTAAGAATAACTTAACTTGAAATTAGATGTGAAATTTCTCTTTTTATGTCATTATGGGTTGTATTTTACATGTTCTATGGATCTATCAGATGAATTAAATATAAAAATTTATTTCAAATGATCTTATAATATAACCAATAACCTTTTATATTATAATTAATGAAATAAATAATGTTTATGTATCACCAAATTGATTTCAATTTAAGGTAATCAATTCTTTACCTCACCAAAAATATAAAATGTTAACCATGATTATTTGTGGACCATTAGCTTTAATTATCCAATTTGATAAATGTCATATGTATCAAAATATACAATACATTTAAAAAATGGTAAAAATACCCATGAATCATTGTTTTTTATAGACAAATTAAATAACCCCAACATCCACATTAAGTTGACAAGGGTCCCATGGTGTAGCGTTAATGATTGGAAATTATGTCTAACCCACAAAAAATTGTTAAAAAAACACAATAAATTTAATTAATTATATATATTTTATATAGATATTAAAATACTTATCTCTCTGTTTAACCCTTTTAATCCCATTTTTAACATTATCCATGATAAATAAACTTATGATCAGGATTACTAAACTGTATGAAAAAATAATGAGATCATTATAATGGAATTTGGACACACTCAATAAATATATGGAATATAGTTTATATGATTCTAATTATATAGGGGAACAAATTACATTTAATATAAGAAAGAAACTTATTATTTTTTATTAAATTAGCTGATTTATGCGTAAAAATATGTATACATTAAAATCGAAAAAATAATTTCCATGATATTTATTATTATTTAACAAAAATGATGTTTTTAATACATTTATATTATGAAATACCAAATGTACCATTCCAACAATACCATTAAATGAAAATACCCTGAAAAATGTTATCAAATTTAAAAAAATATAATATATGCACACAAAAGTCAAACATAGTGCCCAAATTTACTATCATATATTAAAAAAATGATTTTACTACTTCAATACATTAATTTAATACAATTTTTTAATTTTTATTAATATATACCTACATCATAAGAATTTAAAAAATTGGATATATTTAAAAAAATCTATATTTTCAATATTCCCCAAAAAATAAAATATTATAGAATAAAATGGAAAAATCACCCTAAGCTAAATTTTATAATCTCAAAACAAAACATTGTTAATTTTTTATGAAATTAAAATTATCAAATTATGAAATTTTATTTTTAATTAAATATATTTAATTAAAAGAATTACAATTTTGTTAAAATTTCTACTGTTTCTTTTTCAAATTAAGACCATACATTTTTATTTACATTGGAAAAACATTTTAAAAAAATTAATACATAATTGAAATATAAATGTCTATGTAAAAATATCAAATTATAATATAATTATTTACATTGATCAAAATACGCCCACATAATGAAACTATTTATAACCATTAAAAAAAATATATCTTATCTCAAATAGAAAAAAAATTTAACTATATAATGAGTATATTTCATGGTATAATTCATATAGTACATGTAAAAAGAATTT
The DNA here is from genome assembly GCA_963277665.1 of Viscum album. Classification (NCBI taxonomy): domain Eukaryota; kingdom Viridiplantae; phylum Streptophyta; class Magnoliopsida; order Santalales; family Viscaceae; genus Viscum; species Viscum album. The sequence continues at coordinate 539,435,037 of OY728121.1, forward strand.
GTATATGATAATGAATAGCCCAGTAATAGTAATTCCACCCTTATCATCCTTATGTTGCAGGTTCACGTTGTGTGTTATTTATGGGGATGCGAAGTTATTTCCATATCTTTTGGGATTCCTTTTTATATGGAAATAACATTTCTATCAAAAAAATTAAAATTATGCATTAAAAATATATTTCAATTAAATGACAATGTTATTTTACATGATATGAATACAAATGGATTACATTACATGTTGACAATTCGTAGGAGGATATTGTAGATTACAAATTATTATTATTTTGTAAGGGTGTCTACATGTGTCACTGGACACATATCTTAAACATTAGGGATATTCACCTTACATCATTGAAAAGAGGCATATAGGGTTGAAAAATTTGAGTTTTAATGAACATCATCTACATTATACTTGAAATATGAATTTTAATTAATATTAGTCTCTGTATCAATGAATAATATTTATTAATGTTAATAGTGTTCTTTTCAATTCAATCACCATTTCATACTACATTAAATATATATGTTAGTTGAATACTAAATAAAAAATATTTTCTTATTTTGAAAGTATGATATTTATTTATCTGTGATTTTATTCATTATGAAATTATATATTTAATTATAATATTTCAAAAAAAATTGTACACTATACAGTTAATAGAATATTTATTAATCTATTTGAGGAGTAAGGTAAAATAAATTTATTTAGTAAATAAATATCTATTATTCACATTCTGATAAATTTCAATTAGGTATGAATGAACAATTTATCGGGACTAATAATGGTTATAAATATTTTTTTAATATTATTAAATTTAATATTGATTTATTTATTACATGATCTTATTCTTATGTTCGAGCACATCAAGGAATATAATATTAGTAATAGTTACAGTAATAATAATATTATTAAAATTATTTTCTATGTGGTATAATTATAATAATGAAATTAATTTATGTTCCATTTGAAAGACATTAATATTCTTAACCTCATTATATAAAATCAACACATATAATTTCTATAGAGTGAAACTTGTTTAGTGAGACAGTTGTGTGTAGATTCTCCCAAGAGAGTTCTCTCCCTACCATTTGAAATAAATAGAACAATTTGAAGGATACTATAGTTGATATCCCCCATCAATATTATGATAATAATATATAAATAATTCTTTCCTAAATATATTATCATTTTTATAATTTATAAATAGTGCTAAGTGATCAAAAAATCTATTTTATCACATCAAGTTCAATATGCCGTTTTAGGCTTAACGTGCATGTGTGGAAACAAATATAGAGATTTAACATTGGATTCATTGATGAAATTATAGTATGATAGAAGGTCAATTAGATTTTTTAATTAAGTATTCAATTATATATGTTGTATATATTAACAATAACATAATATGAAATTACATCTGAAATTTCCATTTTTTATGTCATTATCGGTTGTATTTGACAAGTTCTATGGATCAATCTCATGAATTAAATATAAAAATTCATTGGAAAAAAGATTCAAATATATGATATTACCTTTTATATTCCAATTAATGAAATAAACAGTGTTTATATATCACCAAATTGTTTTGAATTTAAGGTTATCAATTAATTACCACACCAAAAAAATAAACTGTTACCCACGAATATGTGTGGACCATTAACATTAATTATCCCATTTTATAAATTTAATATGTATAAAAATATATAATAAATTTAAAAAAATTGTAAAATTACACATGAATATTTATTTATTATAGAGTAATTAAATAACTCCAACATCCACATCATGTTGAGAAGGGTCCCATGGTGTCGCATTAATGATTGGAAAATGAAGTCTATCCCAAAAAAGATGTTAAAATAACATTATAAATGTAATATATAAATACTTTCCGAACAATATATAACAATTTAATAATGGAAATAGAAGGTGTTATAGATTTATGTACGTTGAATATATATAACTATAACCTCGGAACAATAAAACTACTTTATTATTTTTATCTAAGAGATAGAAGACATTGTATTATTCAATAAAAATTAAATTTATCATAATTATGTTCAATAATATACCCTTAATGACTGAAATTAAGGGAAACAAGGGAGTAAATATAAGAAATAAAGATTGTTAAATAATAAGAAATATATTATAGAATATATCAGAAATTAACATAAATATCATTTAATTAAAATTTTATGACTTATTAATTGATTGAAAACCATTAAAAAAATAAATTATCAATTTAAATGAATAATTTAATTATTTTTTTATTATTAAATTATGTTTTCACAGATTTTTTATTTTAATATCATAGTCAATGTTTTTCTAAAAACACTTAATTATTATATTTAATAGGAATAAAATTTTTTATTTATTAATTTATTTGATAATTGATGAAGAAAAATCCAACAAAAATATTATGGAATTTCATTTGAGTTGGATCCTCTTAACACCTTCACAACATTTGGGGGGTATTATTATACTATAATGATAACATAACATCCTTGAAAATTATATACAAAAACATGCATAATAAATTAGACATTAAAAAGAAACGTTTAAATAAAAAATAAACTAAAACATATATAGTTCTAATATAGAAAATCATAAAAATTGCTCAAACCATCAATAAATATATAATGAACTATCTCACATACCTCCACATTAACCATAGCTGAGTGCCACTATACAATATTATTTTCTCATTGTATACCAATGGTGTTTCACAAACCATTAGAAAATATGGTTTGTTAGTTGGGATATAATAACCTCTAAATCTATTTATAATAGTAATAATAACACATTAATACAAATGAAAATAAATAATAATATACAATATGTAATGAAAACATGTGAACTAATTAGAAAACATTTTTCATCTTATATAGTGATAAATTTGAAAACAAGGTATCCTTTGGGTTGATCATAAATAAAACTGTAAAAAATAACAAATAAAAACCACCAAACCAATACTAATGGACCATATGAATTATGTATAATATCATGTGAACTAGTTTTTGAATATCATAGACTAAAATATTCAATAGTTTATATGTGTATAATTCTTATCATACATAAAAAAAAGAAATTATGTTTAGATGAATCCAATTGCGACCATATTGGGTGTGATTACGAACATAGTATGTCACCAAAAACGGTATCCCTATCTAATATCTTTAAATATACTAGTTTATGAAAAATAAAATTATCCAAAACGAAAAACTCATAAAAAATATGGCTATACCAATGATCATCATGAAATGGTTGATATTAAAAAAAATTAATGAAAAAATGGAATTATACATCCAAATGGTCATACTGGATATTCCCTCATCCTTCCAAATAAATATATTTTTCTATATTTCTTATTCTTAAAAAACCACATACTGATTTGGAGCCTCTATAACACTCCAAAAAAAACATTGTCAAACCATATAACTAGTCCCATGGTATTACACATTTTAAACCAATGAGGCTAAAATATATTTAAAAAAACTAAAGTATAGAGATAATTTTCAATATATAAATATTTACCATCCACCCTAAAAAAATATAGAGAATCAAGACCACATATAGTTCTCATTACTTCGTCTAACCATAACCATCAATGGCGTTTCAAATACTTTTTATTGGAGTTAAACACTATCACCCAGTGTCAATTATTCTTTTGTGGTCACATATACAAAGAGTGGTCAACACCACCTTATGAGTCATATGTTTTTCACATAGATCGTCAATATCTTTATCTCCCACAGTGAGAAAAATCACAAACCTCAAATGACCATACCTATGTGAACCATAGTGACCACCCAAAAAAATGTTCTACATCATTTTTGTCATAATAAAAACCTTCTTCCACTATTATTAATGATAAATATCACAAACAAATCATGGATTAAACACACCACATTATAAATGAACAATAGCTATTATAATATCAAAATATGCAACATTTACCATTCATTGTATCATGTTCTTCATTACCAGGACCCATAATACAAGAAAACACGCAAAAATTGAATAGATATAGTATTTATTTAATGAACGTACCCCTATGATTCAATATGAAAATTGAAACTACTTTGTGTCCTATTGTAATATCACACACACATGACATAACATAGGTCAATTAATTACTTTACACATAAGATATATTAAAATAAGAAATATATAGCGACCACCTAAATAAGTATTATATTACTCCACATTAAATGAAACTTCAAAAAAATGGGCATTAATTTTATTACATATAAAAAACATAAAGAGGAAAATATAAAATTACGGTGTATTAGAAAGGGAAAATGAAATAGTGATAAATATGGAAGTCATATTCAAATGGATTATTTCCCCAACTCATATCTCCTCCAAACATAATATATCATAAGATTTTTAAATTAAGTAAAGGATATCTTCCATATAGAAAAAAATAGAAAATGAGAGGGATTTTAGGATGATTTTCATTTTTCCTATGGGTAATAGATCCAAAAATATATATATTATTTTCTTAAATTAAATATTTATTTTAATTTTCATTCAAAATATGGATTTTTTTCATACCCATGTATGTTTTTAGTTTTTTTAAATTTAATACTTTTATAGTATGTCGTTATAGATGTTTTAATAGTATAGATGTTCCAATTTTTATACTAGTAAGGAATTTAAAAAAACCGTACTATCAATGTAAATATTTACGAGATGTTATATTATTTTGAAATAACATACTATAAATAGTGATTTTAGAGAAAATTATTCATTAAAATATTCATTGTTGAAAAATATTAATAAATCAATGCCTTACTTTATCCCGTAATGTCTTATAAAAGTCTAAAAAGTTTAATAAAAAAAATCCTTCATAAATAAACATATTCTTACCAATTTTATGAAAACCATTAATAAACAACTACTGTATTTGAAAATTTAAAAATTTATTAAAAAACATTGAAACTATTACTAAATTCATTAAAATATGTACTCAAATAAAAATTCCTAATTATGAAAAGTTATTTTATAACAAATACATACATAATTTTTCGTTTAATGTATTAAAAATCTATTGATTATCCAAAAAAACCCAATAACATAAATATTTCACATTAATCCATTTTAAAAATATTCACAACGTTATATAATAAAATATTATTGGAATCACTTTCAACAACATTTAAATATAACAATTTCAAACCCCCAATAATGAGCCGACTCTGTTCACCTAAATCGAGTACCATTATCAAATACCATAGACATTATTACATCCTAGACATATCATATCTTCTGCCCGTGGTTTCTCAAACACTTACCAACCAAATATTATCAATACATGTGAATTATACCCTTAAAATTCACATAACAATAATATGACACTGTGTTCATCATTACCATCACTACAAAATTGACAACTTTGATTACCATTAACTATATAATAAATTCATTATATGGGAACTCCCCATTATTGTAATTACCAGCCATGGTATATATTCACCTAACTACTCAATAATCTAAGGGTACCTCACTGACAATCATCTCAGAACAAAAAATATCCCACTGTTATGCATTATATTTCCGTCATTACATCAGATTCACATTTCTTAATTATACCATATATAATGAAAAAAATCCTATATCACTCATAATACTCACACAAATCCAACATCAAATTTTTTATTTATACATATTTCTAATGGAATTAAACCCACATAAATCCTTCTTCACAACTAATGCTCACATAAATACTACATCACACCCAATTCCTACAAAAATAATATAGGAGAACTAATTCCCACATAAATGCTACATCACACCTAATTTCCACTTATTCACCAATCCTAATTCATATACCACATATGGACAAAATGTACTATAATAATTTATAAAAAACCATAAACAGTTGTTACACCCTCATGAGATACATCTAATTATCTACAGATCCCTATATTTTATTCAATATATATACTCAATCATATGAACATTTGTTATACCATTACTGAAAGATATTTTCCCTCATAGTGTAGTCACCCATTATCCACCACTAGCCCCACTATTAATTTTCTCACTCACAACTATGTCCCCTATATAATAATGAATCATGTCTAGCATCTACAGGTGTAACTCCCAGTCCTATGTAAAATATAATATTCTAACTCAGCCAATGACCCCTAGTTCCATAATATTACCACTGACAAAACAACATTAAATTCCATATCTATTCATATTTTCCATTTTATTTCAGTGGTTGATAAAACTTGATGCCAACATGTTTCACCATACTTAACTAAAATCACATCATTGGTGATCTACTTCACATTGGAATTATCAAATATCTTATTTAAAAACCACATTGGTTCTCTTTATATCCTTATTAAAGATAGTCAAAATCCCTCTATAATCGATATCATACATAAATATAAATCTCTATATAGTCACATCAGTTATGTTCTTCAATAATATATTTCTTACTTCACTACCTTCGTAAATGAGTTTAACATGAAGATATTTAATTTACCCTTGGAAGTGTTTTGGATACAATAATAAAATAACCTCCCCTTAATGACCTAAAAACATACAAATATCAGTAAATCCATAAAAAATCCAAAATCGTGGCAACACGGTTTATAAAAAAAGACTCTCAATATTAAAAAATTATGAACACATAGGATATTACTACCCACAATATTAAAGGGAATAATTTATCCTAATTTACCTCTTTAAAATAATCCGTTGATTTCTTATCATGCTTGTTTTCAAATAATTTAACATCATACTAATGTTTCATTGGACCTCTATGGATATATGTTAAAAAATACACCCTTCTCCCAAGGGGTGTCCCAATTTGGTCAAATTTTATCTACATATACACATCATAGTATTCTTTTATACATATTCCACCGTACTCTATAATAAATGAGGATCTTATGAATAAAACTCCCATTTTAGAAATACCATGTTTGGATCATCTCCTACACCTCATTCATTAATATTATAGATAAACTGGAAAATGATCTCCCTAATCTCATCATCAAACCACTACCTGAACTTTTCTACTGATTTTGGAAGATCTGCCTACCATAATACCTCTACCTCTGGCTCATTATCAAAATCAACAATAATAGAATAATATCTAATATTTTTTTGTGGAACCTCATCTCTTCAATCTCAACTCTCAAATAGAGTCTATCATGGAGGAATCTCAAAAAAAGATCATTCCCCATACTGATATAATAATTTTATTATAATAAACATGGAAATATTAATAAATAAACATAAATCACTATAATTATACTTTTTTTACCTTACCCATGTACTATATCATCCATCCTTATATCCCAGTCTCCCCAATCTGTGATAATATACTACACAAACCATACAAAAATTGGATCCATAAAACTTTTATACAAAGATTCATATCCTTTCCTAATAATGTAAAATTACAATATGAATATATGGAAGAAAAAATTATATTGGTTGCTTATAAAACATTAAATATCCAAACCCTTTTCCATTTAAAATCTATAATGGATTCCACTTACCATATTTTGGTTAACTATGAAAAATTACATCATGATACTTTAAAAGAAAACAATATTCTTTCTATATTGACACATTAAATAGATAACACCAATATTTCCATTTTATGTTCCAAAATTATCATTTCGAGAAATACACATAATTAATGTGATCCCTACTAGCCTTACATGATGCATGCATACTCCCTATATCCTATCGGCACTAAGTGAGTGAAGAAAACCAATTACATGGTTGGATCATTCATACATAAACTAGTATTTTATTAAATCAACATGCCCATATATTTCCATAATAAGTCCTCGAACATCGAATAAAAAAATTACTCTTACACATAACATGAAAATATAAACACAATGAAATTATATGTCATTATGACACCCCAATGTTGTTCCATAAAATTTTATAATAGGTTAAAAATACTTCTGACATCATAACCACTATCAGCTCAACAATCCAATAAAACCCACAACATGGTTATATGTGTCCTTCAATAATTCTATCCCATCAAGCCCAATATAAATGGGGATCTGTAATACCCCATCTGGTATCCTCAACTACAACCATCCTTGGGAAACTACAGTTTTTACCCTCCACCATATTGTTGATCAACACCAATACAAAATTCGAGTAATCTATATACGTCACACAAAAAATTAGTGGTTAAAAAACCTCATAAGGCCTAGACTATTATAACACAACCCCAATAGCCTCAAACCTTGTGGGGAGTGTCATCGCCAACATCCAATGACAAGAATATGTTTAACTACAGTAACTTCCAGCGATAATGTTCTAAAATATCTACATCATACAAGAAACCTCAATTTCATACTCTCAATGACTAACATCACCAAATAAAGACATGTTTTTCCCATCACATTCCTAAGGAATCATATCAATCCTAAAAAATATGCCTATATTTTCTCCCCGGACATACTGACAATATTTTTTTAAACCTATATTATATTGGACTTGACATTCTAAATCATGTGTAACATTTCAAATAAGAGAGTACCCCTAGTAATATCTTGCAAACAATATAAATCACATTTTTCTTCATTTCCCCATCACACACATATTAAATATCCCAAGAGTAGTTTTTTATGATGAATAACATGAAAATATATTAGAAATAACAAGGCACCACCCACATAGAGTTAATGGGGATCTATATTCCATTAAATGATTACTGATTAATATTTATTTATATATTTTATGAAATATAGGAAAATCCCAAAAAAATATTTTTCCATTAAGAGATAACAGAATAATTAAAAAATCTTGAATTTTCAAATATAAGGTCAATTGGATGCAACTGTAGCTCCACAAATCATTAGATGCCACGAGATTATAACTAGAAATACAGGATATAATCTTTAGAGGAAAAAAGAAAAAAGATGTATTTTATGACTATTTCACTGTGTTCAAGTAGTATATAAGACAAAATTCTCATTTCATATTTTTTAAACATAAAAAATCACTTATATATTTTTTGGATAAAATTAGTAAATATTCATCAGAAATGTTTTTTTGAAAGCACTGGTAAAATTATTATTTTCATAATATGGAAGTTCAGTTATCATACAATCATTTTACAGCCTTTTTAAATTCTTACTAGTATGTATTTTAAAAACCTATTACTAGTGATGGTATACTAAAATTATTACAACATAGTATTTTCAAAAAATATTACTCATAGTGTATTGATTTTTCAGAAGTCTTATTATCCCCAAAAGCCAAGCTTGGAAACGTCATTCTAGAATAATTTCAATAAATAAAACTTGTTAATTGAAATTTTATGATTAAATAAATTTCACAGTAGATCTATTAAAGTCCAAATAAACTTTCAAATACTTACTAAAACCATCCAAATCCTTCTAAAACACATAAATCCTTAATAAATCCAACAAAAGCATTAATAAACTGATGTTTTTTTCCAAAATAAAACAAAATACTTACTAATTTCACAATATATAAATAAATATTAAAAAAATTTAATTCACAATTTTATAATATTAAAAAGTATTAAAAAATAATTTCTAATCAATAACCTATAAAAACAGACTCTTATATAAAAAATCCATCTAAAATAGTAAGAAACCCATTCCACAATACTGTTAAAATCACTCAAAATATCAATAAATTGAAATCCCAAATTAGTATAGACCGAAAACAACATAAATAAAGGTACAAATTAACTACTCGGCAACAAAATAGTTATATATAGATTCACTATAAATGTATAAAAAAATAATAATAAAACACTCAATCCAGTCTTTCATTACACAATCATGGAAGAGATGATTTAGTCCAATTGAATTCTCTGGTTATTTAGTAAAATTAAAATTAAAAATTCCCATGTACAGTTAAGGAATTATATATAAGGGTAAAATATGTAATTATATGATGAAAATAATGTATTAACATTGATTATTCATACAAAATACACAAGGAACCACCTGAAATATATGGTGAAGAGGAGGGAGAATTGAAGGCCAAGAGATGTGCAAGAGGGAATCTTAAATCATAAAAACATTACGAATAAAAGGGGGATATATGAATAATTTATGTATATATTTGACGGAAAAGGAATAAAATTGCATTTCATTAAAAAAACAATTAGATAAGTGGTATAATGTTCATGTCCACAGTGTACCTAGTGGAAATACCACCACACTAGGTCTATTTTTAGGTTTAGTAGTTACCTAGTGTCCTCCCACTAAGAACCATATATCATAGAATATTATATAATTTTAATATAATGATTATTGAGACACCTCTCGACTACCAAACCTTACCCTAAAACTCAAACCATGCAATTTTATGATAATGAATTCATCATAAAATTACAAAATGTAGATCATGTTCCCAAAAAATTCAACCCTTAAAAAAACCAAAAAATTAGAATGATTTAAAACATATACGATCTATGATTAGATGTTAATATATCAATAAAATATTAATAATGTAATTTTAAAAATGAAAATTCCAAAGATCATTAATAGCCGTGTAGATATGTATCACGATGTCATTCCTTAGGAATTATTTGAGATTCTCTAAAATTGGAAGGCCAATATTCCAAATAGTCAAGTGTTTAGAATGGTTCCTATATTATCCTTCCAATATTTATGTTATTTTATAGAATACATATTATGATTATGTGGGAATGAAACATTATAAAAATGAATTGAAATAGGATACCAAATCGAAATTCAATACAACGATCAACCAAATCCACAAATTAAAATTATAAATCACATCGTAATACCAGTACCATAAGACACCTGGGGCCATGAGAGAGACACAAGCTAGCTCATACGTTGAGGTATAACACATTGATTCTACATCTCATACCACACTATCATGTTGATCAAAAAATCCATGTCGTCATCATCATGTTACCATCTTCAACAATATCGACAATGAAAACCAGTACCACTATTATCAAACCATGAAACACAAATATCTACTAAAATCACATTTCCATCCATCATCATCAAGAGTACACCCGCATCATTATTTCTATATGTTCATCATCAGATATGATAATCGACTATGGTTTCTGTATCAATTACACCATATAATATTACTCTATTACAGAAAAAAGAGATTGATGACCATAATTTAAAGGGGGGTTTTCACAAGATTAGTTCACTTTAGAGTGACCCAATTAATTTCACTGAAAATAATTATTACTATTTATTCTTATGTATAGATACATATAAGATTCAATTGATGAGGATTAAATAATTATACCCTCTCCTCATGTTACTGATCTATTTTATTATTTATGTTATATAAATGGTTCAAAATATTTAATTTATTTAAGAGTATAACCAACATTGAGTGAGAGTGGGTGATATTACAAAGAATTATTTCATGAGTAGGTATGTGATTTTTGAGTTCCTTCTAATGTAGGTTGGACTAATAAATAGTTCAAATATATTTAGGCCCTGAAAAATATGAATTCCCACCATTTTATTGAATTTTTATAGTGTTCATTGGTGATTATATTATAGTATACAAACAGATAAAATAGTGGCATGGTCTATGTATAGATATATTTCTATTTTATACCCCTAAAAGGTCTTGGAATTAACCAAAAATGAGTTTTTGGGTTCCCCTGTAAGAGCACCTACAACATTCAAGATGTTATAAATTGTATTTTATAGTATATCATCACAAATATATGAATTATTTTTCTATTTTTAATAGAATACTCTATATCAAAACAATATATATAATTCATATCCCAAATATGATATAAAAATAATTAAATTAATTTATTTCAGGTCATATAATATAATATTGAAATAGGAAATCACAATTTTATCATCAGCTATATAACCCATGAAAGGTATAATGAAACTACTATGTATAACAAATCTATCATGTCCTGATCTAATGTCACCGGATAATATCTCTATAAGCATAAAAAATGAGCAAATATATATATATATAATTGTTTTTTTCATCTTAAAAACTATGTTGTCTACACTAAGTAACTCATATTTGTTGATTTGATATAATCATACTAACACATCCATGTATAAAAAAATGCAAAAAACAATCAACAAGAATCTCTAAAAATATTGCAGTCCAAATTAGTCATTTACATTCCAAAGAATCATCTAACATAATGAATAATTATATTTATATATTTCATAAAAACATAACCACCAATATAATCATTACCACCACCATTCGACATCTGATAACCCAACAACATTCCACCCATAGGGGCCCTATTGATATGTATATATATAGTTCACCAGCTACAGGTACCTCACTATAATACCATCACCTATATGTTGTTATCCACCTCTAGGAATATCAATATCATATCCCCATCACAATGATGGTTTAATTCCTCAGACATCATACTAATATATTTTACAACAACCGATTCGTTTTACACTTATGAAAAATTCTATAAAATATCTTATCTATCATGTGTGATCTATCAAATCACACAACACATCATTTAAATGATTTTTTAAAATTCCATCAAAATTAAAATTTATCTCAACACCCATCATTGTTTACTTGATCAGGTATTCACCATTTAATATTTCCTAGTTGATAACATGAACATAACAAGTTTATTTTACACCAAATTGTCACATCATCCATGTGGTTTATTATGTGATACAAATAACAAATTAGTTTTCAGGTTATAACTTTCATGGAAAATAAAAAAATTCTTGATAAATAAATTTAAATATCAAAAAATGGATCAATGGTATTCAATTTTAAATAAAATCATGAAATATAATTTTGTAAACTTTCTAGAAAAATTTGTATCCTTTATACTAATAGAATCTAGTTATTTTTTGAATGTCATTGAGTACATTTCAACGGATGAGGTATGATTTACTAAAAATTAAATATTTTGATTTTAGATTTCATTTATGTATTAACATTACAAAAAACATTTAATTTTTAAAATATAAATGAAAATTAATTTCACTGAATAATTATCATTATTTTGATATATATATTATCGAAACATCTATATGTTTTATTCAAAATAAATTTTTGTCATGTTTTCATTTCTGTTATGATAATTATGTATTCTGTTCTCATATAATAAGATTAAAAATACTATTTTTTAATAATATTATACAAGTTGTCTTGAAACCACTATTGGTAATAAATGATGTGTTTATCATCTGTCATAGAACACATTAAAATTTATGAGTTTTTTAGTTTTTATAGATAATAGTGTTATGTTTATAGAATTATAACAAATAATGATTTGGATTTGAACTTTTAATCATAAAAATTGGAGGATTAGTTAAACACTACATGATAAAATCAAGTGGAAATATAGAAATCATATAAGTTAGAGTAAAAAATTCATTTTAAAAACCCCTAGTTTATACTCAATGACTAATATTGAAAATATAACTTTATAAAATTTACCTTGGGTGATATATATGTTTTTATATATATATTATTTCTTCTATTTAATTTATTTTAAAAATATTTATTTGTAAATGATTACACCTGTTCCCAAACTAAGTTGGTCATGGATGAAACTGCATTTGGATTTAATTACATAATTATTTTTGATTAAAAAAAATCATATACCATATAAATTTGATATCTCTAAATAAATTCAAATTCTCCCTTCAATGAGTCCATCATATGGGAATTGGTAGACAATTACTTGTTGATATTGGATTTGTGGATATAATACCAATAATCCCCTGGTAACCTTGAGATAAAATAAAGGGGGAATATTTCATGATAATTAAATATTTAATAATATATTGGGTAAAATAATATGTTAATAATTGGATTTATTATAGGTATTGAAATAATGTCACATTAATTATAATATTTTTTAAATTTATAATATTATCTCATTTTAGTTTTTTTAAAAAATGAATTGCTTTTTATATTGGAACATAGAAAGAAAGTGATAAATTTATTTTTTAAAATTGATTTTATGAATATTTAAAAATTAATGTCAAATTAACACACAGAATAAAAAATGGACATATATTTCATAAAAAATAGTTTATGATTTAAAATACATCTAAAAAAATATTGATGAGACTGAATTTTTATGACCATGAAAACATGCTAAATGGGCGGGATAAAAAGATGAAATATACAAAACATGAAACCCCATTTTAGGGATTTGGGTTTCCGATCCAAGATTAGGGTGATCATCTTTGGATGCATGTTAAATGATGACTACAACATAATGGGAATATAAACCTACACATTCTATTTTCAAATGGGAGAGGGAAATGTGGTTAGAGAAGTTAAATTAAATTATGGAACATGTAAATTTTAGAAATAATTTATTTTTATATAATTATTTTGGAATTGATGCTCTCAAGATAGGATTTACCATTATGAAGTGAGAAAGCATGATTATTGACTTTGAAAGTATTAAAATAAAAAAATAATTCTTTTATATTAATCATTAAATAATATATATATCATATTATAAAATAATAATATATATAATTAAAAATAAATAAAAAATGAAATTCATATATAAAAAATTATTTATAAATAATAAATAATTCATGGTAATTATTTGAAACTAACAAATGATTGGTAATTAGTTATAAATAAGTAATAATAAGGTTAAATAATTATTCACAAATATTTATAATTTTCATCAAATATATTAAATAAAAATGGTAAATATTAATTTCCAAAATTAATAAAATAAATAATAAATAATTATTTTTTTAAGTTACATATAAGATATAAAATTACACACACACACGCACACACACACACATATATATATATATATTAAAATCTAACATAAAAATAATATAAATCCACATATGGTACATTATATTTTTTTGAAGGAATAGTGTATTTGATACAATGGGATTCGACATTCCCCCATCAAAGTAGCATGATTGTTCACAAAATGGTTCCATTTTCATTTTATAATATAGAATCTATAATATGATACTTTTAATATTAGAACACAATATTATCCAAATAAAACAAAAATATATCTAATTTCTATAAATACCTTTATGTGATTTGATGATTGTTTTACAATATGATTCATGGTTAATTTCCTTATATCTTAGAGAGGTTGAAATTTCTATACAAGTAAGAATTTACATATATTAAACAATATTTGGTTAAAAATAACCTTGATAATATTATTATAGGTCCCAATAGGGGATCATTAATATTTCAAATAATGATCCTCCATCTAATCGTGTTTTCTCCATGAATAAAATCATCTATGTTAATTTTGAAAACACCCACCGGAAGTGGAATCCATATAGAGACGTAAGTTGTCCCTCTAATAACATATTATTTTTTTCAATTTATTTTTAATGAGTCCATAAATATGAGATCCCATAAACAGAAATTTTTTTATTGAATGAAATTTCAGTTTTTACATTAAAAAGATGGTAGTTAGTATAATTAATTATGTGTCATATATCCAATAGATGTCAAGTTGGGATAATTTTCATACAAAATTTCTATAAATATAGATTTGTTTATGGTTGTACATTGAGATTCGGAATGGGATTCCGATGAGTATGATAGAATGGATTAAAAATTCCTATTATGTAGCTATAACAAAAACATACCAATCATAACCCTATGGAATCAATTCTATAGAAACTTTTTTTAGATCTAAAATTTTAGATTAGTGTGATTTCCAAAATATCCTTTCAATCAATATAGTTATATAATTTTTGGAATTATTTATAAACCCATATTATGTAATTTTCATTCCATATCTCTCTGAAGGTGGCATATTCAGGTCCAAGAAGATATGGCATTGTCGGACTAAAGTCACAATTTTCGTCTCACAATGGATCCTTAAAAATAAAAAAATTATCACCACTGAAAATCCTCTAATACAATCCAACATACATAATGTATTTGGATCCTCAGAACCCCTCTAAAAGGAATATGATCTATCACCCAAATATTAATTTAGATATGTTTTTTCTATAATGTATTTTTATATAATGTTTTTTGATAAATATTATCAAAATAAGGAAATAGAATCAAATACTACATGGATAATGAGATTTATTAAATATATTCAAATTTACAAAGCTTAATCCACTACAAGTGTTGGAAATATAGCTATCCTCCCCAATAAAAAACCATTCCATTTTATCCATAATTACAAACCCAGAAGGAAATTTAAGAAGATAAGTAGATTTAATGGATTAAAGACTATTTTTTAATAGTGACATCACTTCGGAAGGAATACCATGGGAAACTACATGGAGTTGTACAACATTACATTATACTGAAATTTCCTTACCTGAATATCATTCAATATATTTTGGATCATATAAAAGTGAATATATGAAAAAATATTATTTTTTTATAACATAAATATGATTAGGATAATCTTGTATTTTAAATTTTTATCCACTATATTTATACCACAAATATAATAGATCAATTCATTATTCTATTCCTAAACACCCCTACTGATGAACAAGTATGATTGAAAAAATCAACTCTCTTACCAGATTATTTCTAATATTCATCATTAATATAAAGAATACATTTCAAATATAAGGGTGTTTCTCAAAAATAAATATGGATGTCTGCTATAAAAAATGTCTAATTGGAATATTGTAGATATTTACATGAGCAATATCGATTTATAAATTAATGTATTCCCTAAATTTTTTATTTGAAAAAAAAATATACTAGAAAACTAAATAGGTATTTTCATTTCGATTATCCTAAAAAAATTATTTTGATCGACTGAAGTAACTAAAAAATTTTCCCTTATCCTTAATTTTAGATGAAATATAGCTTAAGTATTACATAACTATGTCAATCAGTTTAGATTAAAATCCAATTTTGGTTATTAAATGTTTCATGAAAAATCATTCAAATCTATAATATGATTTCATTATATCATTATATATTTATTTTTACTTTTATTTAGATGTAGAGAAATTCCACCTCAAGAAAAATAATTTTTGAGAATCAATGGCATTATCAATGATGTTCCTTTTAGGGTTAAAATCACTTTGATGTTTTTAGATAATATAATGAAGGATAACACTCAAGAGATGAGCAAATCTTTTTCAATTTTTTTTTAAAATAACCATATATAAGAAGAAGGGGTGGTTTTTGATAATTTTAACTAGTGTAGTGTCTTTTGGGATAAGGTAAATTAGAGTACCATTGATATTATAAAAATTAATTGATCCTTTACAATGGTCAGACATATATTAATAATATCTTCTGTAATGAGACATTCATATCTATTACAAAATAGTGCATGGAAATCATTACATGCTTGAGATATTATATGGTGAATTCTCATAAGGAATGAAAAATAATCACCATCTAAAATACTTTCTTCTGGATTATGATTCAATTAATTTGTAACTTTTGATTCAATTCATCCAATAAGATCTAAGGGAAATTATACAGTCTAAGGGACAAATATAATCCTATATAAATCAATGAGAATATAAATTATTTCCACTATTTTGAATTTTAATTTTATATTCTCATTATACAGAATAACAATAATAATTTTCACTATCCTTCTAGACTATCTTTAATGAATATAATGTGTATTTTTTTCATTGTCTGTTAAAGTATTCCTTCCAATAGACAAAAACAATTATTCTCATTACCCATGACAACCACTTATAATACATTATCATGTTCTAAAATTTTATATATTATTTTTCTGTGAAATTTTCATCATATAAATTTTTTTATTCATTTTTTTATATTGGATTTTATCCGATAAAATATTATATTGTTTTGACTACTCTGTAATCACAAGCTAGCAACAACACAAAATTTTTTTTCCAAGACCTATCCATGTGGGGGGGACTAGATATTTATGTAATGCCATATATATTATTATATAGACATATATTTTAAAATAAAAATTCTATATGGGTCTATTTTGATGATCCATATGATAATTATTATTTATAATTAGAAAAATATTATAATTTATTGGGGGATGTGAGATAATTTATAATACTAAAAAAGGTCACACATTCACCTGATTTGAGAAATTAATCTAGTGGATTTAATACTTTTAGTGATGAATTTCATCAACCAATCCATGTGAATAGATCCTTATATTTTCTCATATTATCATGGTAGGTTTTATGGAGATGGTATGGAAGAAGGATCATTTGGGACAATGTTCTATTGGAGGATTTTTTTTTCTAATGTAATTAATTTCATTATAACCTTCACATTCTAGGATATGGAATTAATTATTAATCTGTTGGAACAAAATTATCACATAGGAATTCTATTTCAATATCAAAGAAATCCTACATTAGAATACCATGATGGAGAAAACTATCTCCCATTGAATAAAAAATATAAATTGAAAAATGTTTTGGTGGAAGTGTTTCACTCTCACATCTTTATATTAAAAACACTTGAGGAAGAGTCCAACCACATGGCCAATTCATAATTTTTCTAATATTCTTTTAAAATCAAGATTAAATTCTATCCAACAAATGTAATTACTCTTTAAATGTGTGGTTAATATGAATACCAAATCCAATCTATACCTATAGATCCAGTAATTGGGAATTTTGAAAATTAATGGTTATTAAAACAATTGATAGTTCTCACAAAAAAGATTCCTTGGCCTGAGTCTATACATCCTACTATCTATTACCTATAAAATTTAGTAACATATTTCATTTTATGATATATTCAAGAATTTATAAGGACACCAATGTCTCCAAAAATAGAATCTAATTAATATTTTAATCATTATATTCCGTGAATTCAGTTTTGAAACATATAGATTATTATAAATATTAACTATCTATCACCATATTATGAGTCATTTTTTTGAATGAAATTGAAATATCATTTATTTCAACAACAATAATAGTATTTATAGGGTTTCGTAGTGAAAATAATGGAGGTATATCATCATAAAATGGAAAATTTATATTCTTTATTGACTTATTGTTGTGTTTTAATTATTAATTTAAAATTTTGATATAACAATAGATTTTTGCGAATTTAGAACATGTGGGATGGTCAAGGAGTCTAATGACCTCTTGTTTTCCAATATATGGAGTTTTATATTTATATTATCCTCTGAAACTATCATATTTTCCATTTTATCTAACAATTCATCATTATTATTCAAATTTATTTTTCTATAACATGAGAGAGTGAAACAATGTTTTATCATCCATTCTGTTATCAGGAAAAAAATTATTTTCTTGAATAATGATAAGAGTCCTAGAATTTTTTAGAAGCATAGGATGTCCCTTGAAAACAATTGAAGTGAATAAAGAAAGAGTCTTAGGATTGACATCATTATATAACCACTATCTATACTTTTTATTCTCTTTTCTATAAACTAATGAAAAAATAAATCCCATTACATGAAACTGATGTCTATATTGAAGGAGAATATAATATTGTGTCTTATTGGTAATAGATTTTTAATCTCAATCAGTATAATGCAATTGAACATTAGGGAATAATAGAGGGGAATGTTTTCATATTCAAATGAGATAAAAATATTTGAATTATCAGATATTAAAATTGATTCATGTATGAGTGGATATCTAATATGAATAGAAGAATATGACCAGAACCATCAAAACCTACTAGATAGTTTATAAATAATATAATTTCATGAAATATTCAACAATATTCTCAATTATATTCATGATTTGCTAAATACTCCCAAAAAAAGGATTCCATGTCATGTGAATCTATAAAAAATATATCTGAATATATATATTTTCGATATTATTTTCATTAACATGAACATTCGTTAATAGAGGAAATTTTCCAATAACCAACATCGTTACTTTAAAATCAATATCTTATTCGATATATTAATGAGTTTGGAAATTAATATTCTATATTTGAATTAATATTTGGTCACAACATCATCAAATGTATAGGTTTATTGGATTATATTTGATAGTATATTAATATTTAATGATTATTTTAAATTTTATTTCATATTAGTAAAATTAAAAGTCATGTTTTTATGTAAGATTGTCTGCGAAAATATTAATGACTAAAATTGATATTCCCTTATCCCCATGGGATAATTTATTCCAATTTCCTAGTAGTTTCTCATAAATGGTTATGATTCATTGGAATTGGGAGACATATGAAATCATCATACATACTCTCATTAGAAGATTTTCTAATCATGTAGTGGATGACCACCACCAAAACCACAGAAAACCTTAGATAATAGTGGTTCCTCAATAGAGATAAACTGTAAATTCTTGTTAAAAGATTAAATAAGATTTTATTTTTTATTTTAATGTTATGTGATATTTTTTTATTTTCATGTTATATTTACATCATATTTACATTATATTAACATTACATTACATAAATATTATATAAATAAAATATTAAATAACATAAATATAATACAAATTTTTTTTGTTCACATTTTTTATAATATAACTACAACGAAAATATAACATAAATATACTGTTAACATAACATCTATATTACTTATATATTATAGTCCTATGGGTTGTAGCCTATCAGTTCTGTGCCATTTGCGGTGTTTGGGGGGTCTTGGTTTCGAACCTCCCTACGTTCTTGTAGGTAGATTCGGGTTGTCTATTCCCTCTCCCCACACCAATGTATTAATATTATGGATATATTATATTATATATCTTTATATAAAATATTTTGATATTGAATTTAAAAAAATATGATGTTATAGATCCTGAATATAATGTAAACATAACATTATTTAACGTTAACATATTTTTATATAATAAAAGCACGGTGTTATATTTATGATGTATAGAATAAATATGAAATTAGATAATATAATTATCTTGTAAATATTAATTTGTATAATATAAATAGAATATAAATATACTATGAATATTACATATATATAACATTATAGAACATCTGTGTGACATATATATATAGAAATTATAATGTTAATACAACATTATAAATTTAGATATAATGTAAAAATAATTTCAATATAATGTTATATGATGAAAAAATTAAAAACATATAACATAAATATGAGTAATATAAGATAAATATATGATAAATGTGAAATTATATTACATTTATATTTAATATATATATATATATATATCAAATTTTCATTATATTAATGCTTTATAGCGTTATATTTACATTATATGATCTTTTATGACATAAAACTTTATATTTACCTAATAAAGTTATATTTATATAAATATAATGTTATATATACATTATGTAGTGTTATATTAATGTTTTATAATTATTATAAAACATTTTTATGTAATATATATTATATTTTTGTTATCTGCAATATTTTTTTATTTGAGTTAAGAAATATTTTTTTATAAATCTACATAATAATTTTATTATGACATTATATTTTCCTTATGTTTATTTTAAATTCATGTTTTATAACAATAATATATCATTATAACAAGAATTTAGTATATTAATAATGATAATTGAATGTAAATACAATATTATATATCATAACTATAACCGAAATAATGAATTATTATAACATTAATTACAGTTATTATAAAATTAACAACTATTCTGTATCACTAAATAATGTTCATATTTCTATTATTTACATAGTATTTATTTATATATATACTATATTTTCATTACATTTATGTTATATTTTTATTTCATCATGCTAAAAAATGTTACATTTACATTATATAATGTTATTTTAATTTAATATACTGTTATAATTTTATTAAAATAATGTTATATTTTAAAAAGTATAAATCTATATTTATGAAAAATTAATTTTTTAATTATATAAATATAATGGTATATTTACATTATATTTTTTTATATATGTTATGGAAATTTTATATAAAATTATTTTGATGTTATAATTATGTTATATGCCAATGTTATAAATCTAATCTAGACTAATATTCCTATTACAATGGTTTAAATACCATTATTATAGTTCAACTATCAAAATGTTTTTAAAATACCAATGAATGTTGTTAACCCCATACAATTTTTTTTAAATGAATTGGAACATGTCTATATATTAAACATACAAAAATGATTTTGAAAAACTATTGGTCTAGGAACTAATTAAACCAATGTATTTAAGATTGTTAGTATAAGGTTTTTCATGTATTCTCCAAATAAATCCCCTATCACATCATTATTTTGAGCTTCCCCATGTTAATAGTTTCTACTCCCCTATGATTCTTCTTTGATTCCATTTTGATTCATCATTTCTAGAATGACTATTAGTTGAAATCAATATGCAATAATGTTTCTATATACCTTTTATCTTATATTATTTTCATATTTCTATAATTTTATACCATAAGGATTCATGTTGCAACATATTAATTTTTTTTAGAATTTATAAACGTCATATAAGTGCCTTGATTATTTTCACTCAATGGAATAACACTCAAAAATTTTAGATTAATCTTTTTTTGGGCGGTGATTATATGTATTTTCATAATAATTATGGTTTAAATTTTTTTATTTATTATATAATAAAATTACAAAAACAATAATTATTTATTTTCTTAAGATAATGGTGATGTTGAACTATGATCCCTCTTGGTATTATTTTATCCTCAAATAATTAATATATTTTTGAATTATATGAGAAGGTTTAGGGATGATTTTGGTGATGTTTCTTTAGAAAATAATTTGTATATCATTTCACAAAATGAGTTGAGGATTAATGTGACGCATTTGAATTCAAAATATTATCAGGTTTTTTATAGAAAACTCACTACATGGGTTCATTTTATTATATTCCTAATTATATTATTCATTTTACATAACATATGTAATATTTTTTCTAAATAATTTAATTCATCATATATATGGATTTATACCAGATATAAAACTATCAACCTATCTGTTGACTCTAGTTATGATATAGGAATTACTATTGTAGTCATTGTCAAATAAGGTGGAGTACTTGTAAGGAATAAAATAATTTCATGTATGACCCGTAGTGAATTTCAAGTGGTTGTGGGGAAAGTGTACATTTTTTCAATACTATGTGAAACATGGTAGGGTAAGTATCTTAGTATATAGAGGATCATCATGAACATTGTATTATATTTGATAACACATATATCAGTAGTTAGACAATGATTGTAACACCCTAGGTAAATAAAGAATATGAAATTTTTATATTTATCCATATTTGTGAATAAAATGTTAATATTAATTTAAAGGGAACACTATGCTCGATGGCGTACCCAATACTCAACAACGAGTTTCTTGGAAATCTTACATTGTACTCTAATAGTAAAATAATATTATTTTAAATGGTAGTTAACTCCTAGCCTTTTTAATGGAGGGAATGAACATAACTAACTAAAAATTCATTATATATGTTTCTCAAATATTTTTACTTTTATCCAATAAATGTTAGAGGCTTAAAATGAGAATGAATCCAATTTTATGCATAGATATTCTATTATACTTTAAAAGGTCGATTAACCGCCTTTTGATGGAGAACCCTTTTTAAATCCACTTATTGAAAATTTTATATGTTATATTGGACCAAATAAATTATTTCTCTATAATCAGGATATCAATATTTACATTGTGTAGGTTTTTGTTTTTTTGATAAAGTCCATTTTTAATGAATAAGTGAAAAATGTTGTATTTAAATTAAAAAACACTTTTTAATCTAATTTATTTATAATATTATATCATATTTTGAATTGGTTTTAAAGTTAAATTATAATATATTTTTACCATTTAATCCAATGGTGGTCATTGGAATTAATTTCACTTTGAAATTGGGCTTAAACTAGTGTCAATCTTTTAATAGATATTGTATCATAAAACCACGCTATTTGTTTTGACAGTGGGAATTAATTAATAAATTAATTAATGAAACTTATATGTTTTTAATTTTGTAATATATAAATCATTTTTGAATTCATAATATCAAATATAGCTTAGGGTGAATTTTTGGTATGTTTCTGAAAAACATCAATTTTTGATGAATAGTGAAACCACTAAGTGGTTGTTAAAAAACTGATTTTTCATTTAAATGAAACTTTAACACTTCTTTGATTTGAATTTAAAAAATCCCATAGACATGGTTGTCATTATGATTTAAAATATGGTTCAATGGGATTGAAATAATTTTTTAGTGAATAATATCTTTTATGTTTTATTAATCGTGATTAAAGGTAATTAGTGTAATTTAAGGTAAAGTTAATGTTATAATAATATTAAATGACCATGACACATGTCCTACCCTTATTGGATAAGTCATGGCCGACCTAGATAATCCATGGGTCAACTTGGGGACACTATGGAGCCTCTTTGGTAGGAAAATGACATTAATAACTTTTTATTTAAAGTTAAAATAAAAATGTCAAAAACATGTATTGTTTTACTAAAACAATTTTTACATGGAGTTATACAAGTCATAATTTTTAAAATATATATTAATTAGAAAGATAAAATGATTTCATACATCATGATATTTTTTTTATAATTTTATACACGAAATAAATAAATTTATTTATGACACCATGATGATGGAGTGATGACCTCATTAATGAATGATTTAAATAAAATGAGAAGATAAGGTAAAATATAAGACATACAATTGTAAAAAACCTATTGGATGTGTGTCTTTATGACCCTTATCACCTTAAAATAGAAATATATAATTTTTGGACCTTTAATATCCGAAATTTTTTTATAATAATGTAACTTTTCAAGACATTCCAAGAGTGCCCCTCCTCCCCCTTATAAAAGGCCTCCACCTCTACCTCCTTACCAACACCTCTCAAGCCTTTGGATAGGCCAAACTCTGCTCATTTAATCTCTCTACATCCCTCTATTCATCCTAGAATACTTATCTAAGGCATAAAGCTCTTCAAGAAACCCTTTTGGTTCAAACCAAGTGGAGTTACCTGATTTAAAGGTAATGTCTTCACTTGTGTTCTTTTGTTTTATTTTGCTTCTACAACCCCCAAAAATATTTTTATCCCTTTATTTTGTAACAACACCAGTATATTAAATATAATAGTATGTTTTTATGTGATTTATTCTATCTACACTTACACACACCTTTGTCTAGTGGTAATAGAACATACTGTTTCTGTGGATGGAAAATTTCTGCCTCACGAAACTATGATTGTTCAATCTTATTTTAACACCATTCATGGTAGCCATTAAGATTTAACACTATTTATATATTATATATATTATGTTTATATTTTCTTTATGATTCTGTATTTTTTATTTATGCAAAACCTTTTTTGTTTCCATTATAGGTAAACATGATATCTTCATTTTAGGAAGTGCGGACTTCCGCCCCCTCAAAGTGATTTGATTCATTAATGCCATATGTGGGACGTATAAAGGATGGAGTTAATGATATTATATGTGATATTATACTGTAATTATAATATAACTCTATATAATTATGATTTCATTCCATTAAATATGAAATAGAAATGAAAGTAGCGTTCATGCGTACATACGGCTTACCGTCTCCATGAGCGGTGCATTTCATTTCTTACCTTTAAATGTTATGTAATATTATAAATGAATGTATATACTATATATATATATGATATATATGATACCTAAATCATTAATATAATTCTGAATATAATGGATATTTTACCACATTAACAACTTGTAATTAAAAGTAGTTTATTTTTGACTCATGTACAAATGATCGACAAAACGACCGTTATTAACTTAAATAAATAATTTTCATAAAATGGTAATAAATGATATAAAAGGACTAATGAACATAAAAAATGTTCTTAAGCAATTATAAATTAAATCTAGTTTATTATCCATGAGATTAATGAATGATCGAGTTAAGTCGGACTTGAGGTAAGGGATCCTACCTCTCTCTTTCTTTTTAAGTACTCTCTTTTATGTCATTTATTTTAAGCTCATATTTATTATTCTTGGGGATGTTCTTTAATATTACTAATTATTTAATTTTTATGTTCATATTATTTGAGACCCTATTTGATCTCATAGATCCATTTTTTGATGTTTTAAGTGGCGCCATTAGGCTGCCGAATTTTCGTACGGTATTTTTCATCTCACTATTATTCTCGTGAGATTTATGCTACATTTTACACCATTTCCTTTGAGTGGTGTATGTAATGCCCATTATTCTACTCTTTGTGTAATATAATTTCGTTTATGAGTATTTACATCAATGTCATATAGTCCTTCTTTCATGGGGTGTACATTTCAATGGTTACCAATTCGGTAAGGGAACCTTTCACCCTCCTCTTTTTAAAATACTTTTTTTGTTATATATTTTAATTTAAATCTTATTATGTAGGGATATGTTCTACTATATCCTTATTGATGTAAAATTTATTTCTAGGTGATGATATACAATTTTTGTCTCATCAACTCATTTTCTGAATTTTAAAGTGACGTCGTTAGGCTGTCAAAATTTTACAAGGGAACTTCTTAACCCAATTTCGATTTCTTTGGGTTCAACATGTAGTTATTGAATATGTCATCCTATGAATATGTTTGAATGACCTATTATTGTTTCAAACTTACTATGAACTTATATTTGGTGTATTTATATTTTTCACACATAATTATGAGATTGATTTATCCTTAAATTTAACGATACATTCTTTTTATGGGATTTCATCTCATTTTACATTTCTATTGAGACTTCATTGTTGTTATGCTCCAATTCCCTCTTATATTGTGTATATACAATCCATTGGAATATTATATCATGAATCCATTTATTCTCATGATATTATAATGTTCTGATAAAATGTTAGTCCTCAATTATTTGTATTCATGTGTCTCTCATTTTGTTAAAAAACTCTTTAACTAAAATATCGTTTTAAATATTTTAATGATTTATTATTATAAATATTTCTCATTAAAATCCAGGTTTTCAAAATGGTTTTAAGGATTTATTTATATGGATATTAGTGGTTTAAAATATTGAAAGCTTTAAAGTGGTATGGGACAATTTTATTCGAAAGTATCTTTATTAATTGTTTTAAATGGTTTTGAAAATGGTTTTGATAATGGATTTGTAATTTCAATATATTTAAGTGATATATTGTGATTTAAATATGGAAATGTTTTCTGTCCATTATATTTGTTTTATGTATTATGATTTTGTAATGTTAATTTGACATTTTACGATTAGTTACATGATAAACCATATGATAGGTGGTGCCATGAATACTAGGATGGGTGGTTACTTTATAACCTCCAATGCATTGGGTATGGAATTCGGTCGTATGGATATTTCATTAGGTGATATGTGTTGAAGTCGACCTTATGGTTATTAAATTTAAGTATGTTTATGTCCCAAGTTTCCTTTATATGTTACGTGTTTTTTATATGGGTTTTTTGGTAATCATTCGGTCACAATAGGGTAAGTTGTGATCTTTTATTCAGTAAAGAGTGTTTTTACTACATCGTAAAGGTGAAAAGTATTACTTTGATAAAGTATTCATGGTTTACTTGTTGTTTTGATAAAACTAATAGTTTTTCATCTTTTTGTATCCTTTACTGGGCTTTTTATGCTCATCCCAAGTTATTGAAATGTTATCCACAGGACATAAAGATGACTAGGGTCAAGGATGATATAAGGTAAAGACATTCTATCTATAACATGGACCTAGACATGATTCTTTTTAGGAGTTTTTATTTTATGGAAACTTAGTAGAAGTGTCTACTTTGTAATCTTTGAGATGTAATTGCTTTGTTCTAGTTCTCTAAAACTCTAAACCTGAAATGATCCTCTATGTGAATTATTCATTTAATTCAATATTAATTAATGTTTTAAGGCCGAGTCCTTGAAGTTGGTATCAAAGGTCAGTTTAGATAACTTTAGTGGTTAGGGTGATATCTGGGTGTAGGTAAAGGATCCCATATAACCAAGAGCGTTATTAACATGTGGAAACTTCTATAGGGTTCGGGTAAAATTGGTTGATTGGATAAATAAACCTAAACAATAGAGGTTGATGGATTAGAGTAATACAAAAGTTTTTATGTTATCTATAAAGGATTAATTTTTTATTTTTCATTTCATGTTTATGTTTTGATTATTTTAGGCATATTAAGGAAAAATTCTCAAGATGGAAGGAAAGAGATCTTGCACAATGTTCTTATCCCTCCCCGATGATTTGATCATCACTATTATGGGAAAAGCCTGTTCAAATGATTTTGACAGATTCTTGAGAATTCAAATCACCTGCAAGAAATTGTTTGACCTATCCAACACCTACTGATTTATAAAACAATTTTATGGGTCATGGTATCTTTTTTATATGATTTCAAGATCTCAAATTTTCCATTTCTGTAGAAAATTTAAATTAACGAAGTGGAGTGAATGTTTACTTTTTGAAAGTATGACAACATGCCGAAAGAGAAAGAGAACATCCTGAAGATCATGGTACCTAGATTCAAGGTATGATTTATTTTTCCTATCCTTAAAGAATGAAGCATCATTGGATTTATATTTATAAATAATGAGGATATTCGATCTGCATGAATTTTGTATTATGAAATTAGGAGGTAATGCATATTTAATGGATCATGAATAATTTTGAATGAGTCAGAAGTTGACATACAAGGGAATCAAGAGTTATTGTAGATTTTAGGATGGTGAAATTCTTAAAATTATTAAGTCTCTTTTGATGATGGGGTTACATTAGAAGACTATTTATAGTATGTGTAACCATGATGTTTGATATATGAAAATTATATTTGAGGAATAGTTATATTTTTTTGTGGACATTGTTATAAAGAACCATTTGGGTTTATATGATCCTTACTTTTGAGGTAATTATGGGTTACTATATGTTATGATGGAAAATGAATGGCTTGAGATAAAATTGAGGATAAATTATGTTATGGTTTTTTTGAAGATTTTACCTATTTTTGGGGAATGTTTTAAGAATTATGTAGTTTTGTAAAAAGGACAACACACAGACCGTGTGACAACCTGTAACGTTGGACGAAGATGTGGGAATCGAACCCACAACCAAACTGCGACTGTAATTTATCACCTACCACTAGACTACGTGAAGTCCCTCGTTATTTTGACTAATTATTTTTAGTTATATGATCTTGTGAATCTAGAGTAAGTTGATTTTGGGTTATCTAAGGAAGTGATTTGTCTATCATGGAGGATATATGATTAGGTTAATTACTTTTCAATATGAGACGTTAAGAGCAACTGATGTTATTTGGAGATAAATGTTAATTTTTACCTTAGAAGGCTATGTGATTAAATCCTTCAAATATTTGGGTTTCAATATTAGTTTGGATTACATTGAAGAATTTTATGGATAAATGTTTATTGAATGGTCTTTGTTAAACTTTGGGTATTGTTTGACAAATTTTGGAGATTAAAAATATATTTTTTTAAAGGATTATCCTTTTTGGGTATTATATGATCTTGTTCTAACGTTTTTGGTTTTGGTTTTGGTTTTGGTCTAAAGACAAGGGAAGTATATATTTCCCTTTTTCTGGATTAGGTGATTCTGTAGAAGTTGATTATAGTGCTCTAAATGTGAACATGTTATCCTAAATACTCTTCTTTTTGAGAAAATATGAGTTTGTGTAAGAAATGTAGAAAAAGTCGAAAGTCAACATGGCAAGTAAGTATGTTTACTTATGTTTTAGTTAAGCACATAAACAAATTCCACAATGAAAAGTAATTTAAAAAAATGTTGTCTGTTAACTTTTCCTACTGGGGAATCAAATACTGTTTAACCCACCACAAAATTGTGATTTTCTGGTGGTTAAATTTCTCCTAAACATGTATTCTATCACTCTCAATCAGAACAAGGCCCTTTTTTTTCCTTCCATATCCATTTCTTCATGGAATCCTAGTATGGGTTACCTTGTGTGACGTTTGTAGTTATCTTTCTTTATTTTAAAATGATAGTTTTACTGACTCTTGTTCCGATGTGAGACTTTCAATGAAGTTTTGGAGCCCAATTTTAAAATTATGAGGATGCAATTCCCAAAAAGGGGGGAAGGACGTAACACCCCAGCTAAATAAAGAATATGAAATTATTATATTTATCCATATTTTTGAATAAAATTTTAATATTAATTTAAAGGGAACGCTATGCTCGATGGCGTACCCAATACGCAACAATGAGTTTCTTGGAAATCTTACGTTGCACTCTAATAATAAAATATTATTATTTTAAATGGTTGTTAATGCCTAGCCATTGTAATGGAGGAAATGAAAATAACTAACTAAAAAATGATTATATATGTTTGTCAAATATATTTACTTTTATCCAATAAATGTTAAAGTCTTAAAATGCGAATGAATCTAATTTTAAGCGAAGATATTCTAATATTCTTTAAAAGATCGAATAACTGCCTTTTGATGGTGAACCCTTTTTAAATCCGCTTTTTGAAAATTTTATATGTTATATTGAACCAAATAAAAACCTTATTTAGAATTGGGATATCAAAATTTACTTTGTGTAGGTTTTTTTTTATTTTTGATAAAGTCTATTTTTAATGAATAAGTGAAAAATGTTGTATTTTAATTAAAAACCTCTTTTTAATCTAATTTCTTTATATAATTAGTTCATCCTTTGAATTTATTTTAAAGTAAAATTAGAATATATTTTTACAATTTAATCCAATGGTGGTCATTGGAATTAATTTCACTTTGAAATTGGACTTAAACTACTGTCAATCTTTTAATTGATATTGTTTCTTAAAAAGACACTATTTGTTTTGACAGCAGGAATTAATTATTAAATTAATTAATGCAAATAATATGTTTTGAATTTTTTAAAATAGTAATCATTTTTGAATTCAGAATATCAAATATATCTTAGGGTGAATTTTTGGTATTTTTCTGAAAAACTTCAATTTTTGATGAATAGTGAAACCACTAAGTGGTAGGTAAAAAATGATTTTTCGTTTAAAGGAAACTTTACCACATCTGTGATTTGAATTTCAAAAATCCAAAATACATGGTTGTCATTTTGATTTAAAATTTGTTTCAATGGGTTTAAAATAAATTTTTGGTGAATAGTATATTTTATGTTTTATTAATCACGATTAAAGGTAATTAGTGTAATATAAGGTAATGATAATGTTATAATAATATGAAATGACCTTGAAACATGTACTACCCTTATTGGATGAGCCATGTCCGACCATGAAAATCCATGGGTCAACATGGGGACCCAATGGATCCACTTTGGTAGGAAAATGACATTAATAACTTTTTATTTAAAGTTAAAATAAAAATGTCACAAACATGTATTGTTTTACTAAAACAATTTTTATATTGGGTTATACACGTCATATTTTTTACTGTAAATATTCATTATAATGTTAAAACTATTTCATACATAATTTTAATTTTTTTATAATTTTTAGACATTAAATATATAAATTTATTTATGACACCATAATGATGAAGTGATTACCTCATTAATGACCGATTTAAATAAAATGATAAGATAAGGTAAAATATAAGAGTTACACTTGTGAAAATCCAATTGTATGGGTGTATTTAGAGCTCTAATCACCTTACACTCTAAATATATAATTTTGGGACCTTTAATATCTGAAAAACATTTTATAATAAAGTAACTTTTCAAGACATTCCAAGAGTTCCCCTCCTCCCTCTTATAAAAGGCCCCAACCTCTAACTCTTTACCCACACCTCTCAATCCTTAGGCTCGGACAAACTCATCTCCTTTTATCTCTCCACATCCCTCTTTTCATCCTAGATGCCTTAACATCAGAAGAATGTCCTTCAAGAAACTTTTTTGGTTCAAACCAAGAGGAGTTACCCGATTTAAAGGTAATGTCTTCACTTGTGTTCTTTTGTTTTATTTTCCTTCTCCAACCCCCTAAACTCTTTTTATACCTTTTTTTGTAAAAAAACCAGAATCATAAATATAATATTATTTTTTTATGTGAATTATTCTAGATACACTTACACACACCTTTGTCTAATGGTTAAAGAACATACTGTTTCTGTGGATGGTGAATTTCTGCCTCACGAAACGATGATTGTTCAATATTATTTTAACACCTTTCATGGTGGGCATTAAGATGTCACTATATTTATATATTATATATCTTATGTTAATATTTTCCTTATTCTTCTGTATTTTTCATTTATGGAATGCCTTTATGGTTTCCATTATGGGTAAACGCGATATCTTCATTTTAGGAAGTGCGGACTACCACCCCCTCAAAGTGATTTGATTCGTTAATACCATATGTGGGACATATAAAGGATGGATTTAATGATATTATATATTATATTATACTGGAATTATAATATACCTCTATATAATTATTATTTCATTCCATTAAATATGTAATAGAAATGAAAGTAGCGTTCTGGAGTACGTACGGCTTACCGTCTCCATGAACGGTGCATTTCATTTCTTACCTCTAAATGTTATGTAATATTATAAATGCATTTATATACTGGATATATATGATATATATGATACCTACATCATCAATACAATTCTGAATATAATAGATATTTTACCACATGAACAACTTGTAATTATAAGAATTTTCTTTTTGACTCAAGTACCAATGATCGACAAAACGACCATTATTAACTTAAATAAATAATGCTCATAAAATGGTAATAAATGATATAAAAGGACTAATGAACATAAAAAAGTTTCTTAATCAAGTATAAATTAACACTAGTTTATTATTTAGGATATTAAAGAATGATCGATTCAAGTCGGACTTGAGGTAAGGGATCTTACCTCTCTCTTTTTTTATGTACTCTCTTTTATGTCATTTCTTTTAATCTCATATTTATTATGTTTGGGGATGTTCTTTTATATTCTTCATTCTGTAATTTTTATGTTCATATTATTTGAGACCCTATTTTATATCATAAATCCATTTTTGGGTGTTTTAAGTGGCGTTGTTAGGCTATCGAGTTTTCGTAAGATAATTTTCATCTCACTTTTATTCCCGTGAGATTTATGATAAATTTTCCACCATTTCCTTTCAGTGGTGTATGTACTTCCAATTATTATAATCTTTGTGTAATATAATTTCGTTTATGAGTATTTACATAAATGATTTATAGTCCTTCTTTCATGGGGTGTACATTTCAAAGGTTACCCAAATCGGTAAGGGAACCTTTCACCCTCCTATTTTTAAAATACTTCTTTTGTTATATATTTTAATTTAAATCTTATTATGTAGGGATATGTTATTATATATAATTATTGATGTAAAATTTATTTCCAAGTGATGAGATACCCTTTTTTCTTATCATCTCATTTTCTGAAGTTTAAAGTGACGTCGTTTGGATGTCGAAATTTTACAAGGGAACTTCATAACCCAATTTCAATTTCTTTGGGTTCAACTTGTAGTTATGGAATATGTCATCCTATGAATATGTGTGAATGATCTATGATTGTTTTACACATAATATGAACTTATATTCGGTGTATTTATCTTTTTCACACATAATTATGAGATTGACGTATCCTTAATTTATGTATACCTTCTTTATAAGGGATTTCATCTCATTTTACATTTCTATTGAGACTTTATTGTTGTTATGCTCCAATTCACTCTTATATGGTGTATATAGTGTCCTTTGGAATATTATATCATGAATCCATTTATTCTCATGATATTATAAATTTATGATTAAATGTTATTCCTCAATTATTTGTATTCAAGTGTCTCTCATTTTGTTAAAAAACTCTTTAACTAAAATATCATTTTAATTGTTTTAATGAATTATTATTATAAATATTTCTCATTAATATCCATTTTTTCAAAATGGTTTTATGTATTTATTTGTATGGATATTAATGGTTTAAAATGTGGAAATCTTCAAAGTGGTATGGGACACTTTGTTTCAAAAATCACTTTATTAAATGTTTTACATGGTTTTGAAAATGGTTTGATAATGGATTTGTTATGTCAATATATTTAAGTGATATATTGTGATTGAAATGTGGAAATATTTTCTTTCAATTATATTTGTTTAATGTATTATGATTTTGTAATGGTACTTGGACATTTGACGGGTGGTTACTTGATAAACCATATGACGAGTGGCGCCATGAATACCAGGACGGGTGGTTACGTTATAACCTCCAATGCATTGGGTATGGAAGTCAGACGTATGGCTATTCCATTAAGTGATATGTGTGGAAGTCGACCATATGGTTATTCAATTTAAGTATGTTTATGTCTCATGTTACCTTTTTTATGTTACGTGTTTTTTATATGGGTTTTATGGTAATCTTCTGGTTACAAAAAGTTAAGTAATGATCTTTTATTCAGTGAAGAGTATTTACTACTTCTTAAAGGTTAAATGTATTACTTTGATAAATTATTCAGGATTTACTTGTTGTTTTGAAAAAACTAATTGTTTTACTCCATTGTGTATCTTTTACTGGGCTTTTTATGCTCTTCCCAAGTTTTTGAAATGTCCTACACAGGACTTAAAGATGAATAGGGTCAAGGATGGGATCAAGGAAAGACATGCTATCTAAAACATGGAAGTAGACATGTTTCTTTTTAAGAGTTTTTATTTTATCGAAACATAGTTGAAGTTTCTACTTTTTAATCATTGAGATGTACTTTTTATGTCATAATTCTCTAAAACTCTAAACCTTAAAAGATCCTATATATGAATTATTCATTTAATTCAATATTAAGTAATGTTTTAAGGTCGGGTCCTTATAATGATTATATCTGGGTATGATGATTTAGTGTGATATAAAACTAATTACTAATGTGTATTATTTTATTATTAATTAATTTTAATTTTATATTAGTATTTTATGAAATATCAATTGATTTTATATAATTATTTTAGAAAAATGCTATTATTGAGATTATATTGTATAATGTATGTAAGAATGATGGATAAATTTTTCAATACAATATTTTAAAATTTAGATTAATTATAATTTAAATTATCATCCTTTTATATCAATATTGGATACATGAAATATTATCATCATTACTTTTTTGAATAAGTTATAATAAAATACATGAAATATAATTGATTATGTTTTTAATTACTAAACTTCATGTTATGATATTTTGATTTAATTTCAATTAAAGTAATACCTATATTTCTAGGATGTATGAAATGAAGAAAAAGAAATGATATATATTTTATATTTAATATATTATAATATAATGATGATGTAAATATTGATATATATTTAGATTTGAAATTATTTTTTCCCTAATGTTTATTGAATAGATTCATTATTATCATTAAATTTCAAAATATAGTTTACTATGTTGATTAATATAAAAATGTTTGTTCATATTATAATGGATAATAGTTTGATATATTATAATAATTTTTCCTTAGTATTAGTTAAAACTATATTTTTTTTATATATTTTCATTTAACAATTCTTTATATGGGGAAATTATGTGCTAACATTTTTATATTTTTATCTAATGACCATGGTTATATAAATTAAAAGTGGGTTATAAAAAATATATGTAAATTTTCAAAAAAAATATAATATCTTATATAATAATGAAGATAAAATTAAATCTTAGATTTTTTATCATCTAAATGAAATGAGTGGAGAGGTAAATTTTATATTTGATTGATTTTTGAATTCTAATTATCATGATAAATGAAGTATAAGAACTAAAATTTATAATGATACAATTAAAATTGATAAATTTAATGAAAAACAAATTTTTACGGGAGTAAAAATATGGTGGGTGACATAAAAAATCTTCTATATCGATCGTATAGTATAATGAAAATGCTATAATTTTTAAATTGAATGTAACCTGTAAAAAAATTTATGGTATTTAAAATACCATAATCAAATATCATGATATAATTTTTGATGTACATAATTCATGATGATTAGGATATTCTCTTAAATAATTATATGAATTATAATTTAATTGATCATCATGGTTTTTAAATCTAAGAATTCATGTGTTGCTAAATTTTTATAATTTATTGTGGGGTGAAACCATTTTCCTAAATTATTTTAATGAATATGGCTCTTTTTTATGAACCAAATATATATAATGAAATAATGTTTTTATTAAATGGAATGTGATAACTTATTGTGGTCAAAAGGCTCCAAAATAATGGAATATTAGATAAAATGTCAAAAAATGTGTGATTGAATGATGTTGATAGTCTTAAAAGAATAATGAGTTGGATTTGATTATGAATGGATAATAAAGGAAACCATTTTATTAAAGACATATGTGTTTTTCTATTATCATATGTATATAAGGATGGGTATATCACATTATGTTTTTAATATGTCCAGTCAGATGATTTTTTCATACAATACATGGCCACATTATATTTAAAGTTATAACCATCACCCCTGAAATGATATGAAATAATAATTTATGTTAATTTGTATAATAATATATTGACCATCTAATTTTATTGATGATATATGATTTTACATTCATATTTAAAAAAAGATAATGAAATAGGGAAATGTCTGTGTAATTCACAAATATTATTCAAATGAAACATTTCAAATATGTGTAGTTATTTTGGGGATGATAATTGTTTTCGTACTTAATATGGAATTATGTCTATCTAAATAAAGATGGATGAACTATGATGGCCTTTTTTATTATAAATACACAATATATATGTAATAATTGAAATTATAGTTTTATTTTCTTTGAAAATTGATCATTATATGTAATGGATCATCTATATAATAAAATTCATCGATTATAACGACCAATACATTATATACATCGATAATACCTCAAAATTTAAGTGTACTTATTACAACATATAACAAAACCATGAAAAGACAGTATAGGTATATTGTCTTTAGAAACTGGGAAACATAAACAACTGGTTTATAAATCATCTATGTTGTCTTCCATTTATTTCATCATATCTAGAGTCTCTTTTGGCATATCCTACTTGATAACCATATTCCTGACCTGGGGAAAGAAAACATACAAAAGGGTGAGATCAAATGCTCAGTAAGGGTAGATAAAAGAAATATCAATCACATCATATTCATAAGAACATAACATTTTGGAAATCTTAAACTGCAAAAGAAATAATAATTTCATAACATGGGATAAATCATAGAAGTGAAATGTAATCCCAATAATCATAACATAAAACATGAAGCTTTGTGGAATACACACATAATCATAGAGAATCATTTCTTATAAGTCAAGACTCATTTCCAATACTATCTTAGCGGACAAAGTCCATTTCTGAACAGAGTTCACTCCTCGTTTCAGTCATGTTTCACAGAACCGGTTTAACCTGCCGTTCCAGCCATGTCTATCTCATGACATATAAATCTTTACCCAATGCATTGGATGGATATATAGGTCCCACCCATCTCACAATGATACCTTTCTTATGTGTGCCACAAAATCATAAATCATACATCATTGCATAACCCATGTAATAAAAATGGGAATCATAAACATCATGCCATCATAACATAATACATATAAGATAAAAGGATATCATAAAAATAATTCGATCATAAAAAAATCAAATCAATGTAAAAAAATATGGATAGAAACCGAACCCTATATTATCATAGATGGAAAATAATTTTGATAAAACATTTGAAATCCATTCTTGAGGAAAATATCATTTCTACTTCAAAAACATTTTTCCTTTCTTAACATGTCATACAATTTTAAACTAAAATAAGTTGATTAAAAATAAATATGAAAACTTGTAAAGTAATATTCTTGGAAATAATGTTTTAAAAATCCATTCATACCGTATATGTTAAAAAAACATTCTTCTCGTACTTATGTCAGAAAAGTCAAAAAGTACCTCGTACGAAAAATGACAAAAGATTCCATTCATATCTTTTACTAAAAACTCAACGAAGGGTAAAATTGGATTTAAACAATTGTAGTTGGATTTAAATAATATTACATGTTGGAGAAACATGGATGTGGATGATAAATATTCCCCAGTAAATTCTGATGTATAAACAATCTCGGATGAAAATGAGATTGTGAGATTTTCCCTTACCTTAGGTCCGATTTGCTTCATAAGTGTCTGAACCTCCCATATAATGATTTAAATAATGTTATTGACTTATTCCAGAATCATACATATTTTTTATGATATCATATATGGTTATATTCTAAGCTACTTATTAGTAATATTTCATTACTACTTGTTATTCGGGTGTTTATTACTTTTTGATCTTATGCTTGTTTTGTCGAATAAATTCTTATTCTTCATTTTATGTAATAGATTCCTCATTTCCCGGATGGTATTAGTGTAAAATATATCATATTCATTCATTAAATTCATTTATATAATCATCATATAATGAAGATCATGTAGAACGAGTCGCATCACATCATGGAGACGGTATTCCTTACGTACACACGAGTGATGATATCGTTCCCATGATCGTGGAATTTTATTGGAGTGTATGTATACAATTTAAGAATAAATATCACATTAAAATAATCATATATAGTTATTCTTTATACCATTATACCCATCCAAGTAAGGTGGTGGTGTAAAATAGATTACACCACAGCGTGGAGACGGTATTCCGTACGTACGCAAGCGCGGTGATTTCATTTTCCATAGGATGGATAGATGGTGAAATTGGGTTGTTTCATAATTATAATAAAATATCAGTATTCAATTGATACTGATGTTATTACTTCATAATGAAACAACTAAAGAAGAAGAAGTTTAAGAAGAAATAATGTTGAAAGAATCGGTAACGGACATTACCTCTTCTTTGAAGCGCCTCTTTGAGACCTCCTCTTAGGGGACTAAAATTGGACTTTGAAGAAGACCCGGACCTATAGGATGTTTTTAGGGAAGTGGAGAAGAGAATTGTTCAGGGTTTGGCCGAGCTTGAAGTCTCAAAGTGGTGTGAGAATGAGAGGGTGGGGGTTCCCTTTTATAAGGGAGGATAGGCGCACCTTTGGAAAAACAAAAAATATTATTTAATTATAAAGTCATATTTGGTTTATAATAGCTCTAAATTGATTTATTTCCAAGATAATGTGGGGATGGGTCTAAAGCCTCTCATCCAATAGAATGTAGGCACGTTTAGGTTTCTATTTTAACCTTATCATTTAGATTTTTTACTTTAAGTTAGATAATTTTACTTTTACCGTGTCTTCTTGTTTTCTTACACTATAAGGTTAATAAACATACTATAACAAGCCAAAAGAACCCCAAGTTTTTTATTATTAATATATATATACTTATATAAGTTATTTTTCTGAACTTTATATTTTTAGGAATAAAATAACAAATAATAATATAATATTTGTTTTAAAAAATATTTTATGTCAATTTTGACACTATTTGGTTATTGATTTTTTGAAAATCATAACAGAAATATTAGTTCGAAAAAATTAAATTAAATAAATACTAACATGCCATATTAACAGTGAAAATTATTGGAATTCATAAAAAGTCTCAAATTACATTTATTTGGGTATTTATAACATCAATTATGTCAATAATTCATTAATAAGATAATTACTCTATCATCATTGTGTCATAAGTAGTTTAAATTATTTAATTTCCAAAAATTAAAAATAAAATACCATTATGTGGGAAATATTTATATATTTTTAATGAATATTTATAGTAGAATTTATCTTATGTATAACCCTTTATTAGAAATGATTTATTTATTAAACATTCATTTTAACTTGTTTCACCATTCTTTAAATAAATTAATAATAAAAGTCCTAATCTAATTCAAGTGGCCCTAAATAGTCATATTTTATTCCTAAGGTTGTTTTTTGTCGAATTACACTTATCGAATAGAATTAGGACATGTGTTAGGGTAATAATAATAACATTTTTACCATTAATTACCGTATTTACTTTTAACCGTGGTAAAAAAAGAAAAAATTTACTATTATCCAAAAATTATTTTCATCTCATTGAACCACATTTTAGTCCTTGATATTAACCGTGTCTCTTGGATTTTCTAAATTCCACTCACAAAAGTGATAAAATTTTGTTTTATTTAATTTTCAAATTCTCCTAGGAGGTTGGTAAAAGACGGTGAAAATTTCAATAAAATTTTTATATATGTAAAATTATTATAAAATGACACCAAAGAATTGCATTGAACATAAATAAGTATTATATATCAATTTTTACCTAAAATAAATTTAAATAAAATAAATAATTATTTAAATAAAAAGTCCGTTTTTAAATAGTAACATAGTGTGTTCACTATTCATCAAAAATTGAAAGTCTTCAGAAAAATATCAAAATTTCACACTAGGTTAATTTAAATATTCCACATCCAAAAATTAAGTCCATTTTGAAAAATAAAATTTATAAAATTTCAAAAAGTGGGTATTACTATTCATAACTTCTAGTTTTAATAATATTTTAATAGCATATCGTTGTTTAGCGAAACTCGGTATTGCGTACAAGGCAAGCTATCGAGGAAGGCCACGATTGCGTGTAAAGAAAGACAATCTAGTTTTGTGTGTAATTAAATATTCCTTTGATTATTTATATAACATAAAAACAAAATATTTCCCATAAAAGTCTCGGGTGTTACATTCTACCCCCCTTAAAATGAATTTTTCCCTCAAAATTCATCACTTTGTAACAAACAGATGAGGATACCTCTCCCTCACCATATCGTCAAGATCCCATGAAGCTTCTTCTAATTGGTGGTTCCTCCATAAAACATTCACCAAGAGAGTGGGCTTTTCCCGTAGGACTTTTTCGCTACGATCCAGAATCTCTATTGGCTGTTATTCATAAGAAAGATCTTGCTCCAGCGGTACAACTTCTGAGCTGAGTACATGTGAAGGATCAGGTATGTACTTTCTCAGGATAAATACATGGAACACATAATGAACTTGGGAGAGATTTGGAGGAAGTTCCAATCGGTAAGCTACCTTCCCAACAATATCTAGTATTTCGAAAGCACAGATAAATCTAGGGCTGAACTTTCCCTTCTTTCCAAATCTCCTGACCCTCTTCCAGGGAGATATTCATAAGAACACTTTATCACCCACTTCAAACTATAGGTCTTTTCTTCGGTTGTTGGCATAACTTTTTTTTCGACTCTGAGCTACTCTTATGTGTTGTTGAATAGATCTGACCTTTTCTACCATATCATCAACAAGATCAGGTCCTAATAGCTTTCTTTCCCCAACTTCATCCCATGAATTTGGAGTTCTGCATTTCTTTCCATAGATAACATCATAAGGAGCCATCTAAATACTAGTGTGAAAGCTTTTATTATAAGAAAATTCCACAAAAGTAAGGTGTTGATCCCAACCACCTTTGAAATCCATAGAGAAAGCTCTCAACATATCTTCTAGAGTTTGAATTTTCCTCTCAGAATGACCGTCTGTCTGAGGATGATAAGCAGTGCTGAAACTCAACTATGTATCCAGAGTATGATGAAGACGTCGCCAGAACTTCGAGGTAAATCTTGGATCCTGATCAGATATAATGGAAAGTGGTACTTCATGTAATCTTACGAATTCCATTACATATATCCTGGCAAGATGATCTTGAGAGAAATCCACTCTAATAGCAATGAAGTGTGCAGAATTTGTAAGATGAACAACTATGACCCAGATTGCATTATTGCCTTTGGATGTTTTAGGATGTGTGGTGACAAAGTCAATAGTGATGTTTTCCCATTTCCATTCAGATATGTGTAATGGTTGTAACATCCCCTTAGACTTCTGTCTCTCAGCTTTAACTTACTGACAAACCAAGCATTGAGAGACATATTCAACAACATCTCTTTTCATGACATCCCACCAGAAGTACTCTTTCAGGTCCCTATACATCTTCATGCTTCTAGGTTGAATAGAGAATGAAGAACTATGAACCTCATCCAGCAACTCCTTCTTTTATTATGGGATGGGAGGAACACAAACCCGATTCCTGAACATTATTATCCCATCACAATCAAGGTTCAATTCAGGAATATTTCTCACCTTCTTTTGTAACTCTGCATCTTCTTTCTACGCCTCTTTAATCTTCACATGTATAGATGGATGAACATTCATTTGAGAAATATATGTTTTTCCCCTTCCATTATAATTCCATGATCCATCCTTTGTAAATCCCTAAATATTGGATCTTTTTTGATCCTCATCATGGATAAGCTAGCATGGTCTTGTCGACTTAATGCATCTGCCACCTTGGTTTCATTCCCAGGGTGGTAATGAATTGAGCAGTCGTAATCCTTAATCAGCTCCAACCATCTTCTTTGGGGCATATTCAGCTCCTTTTGTGTGAAAATATACTTTAAACTTTTATGATCAGTATAAATATCACACCTTTCTCTATAATGATAATGCCTCCAAATATTTAATGAAAAGAATACCGCAACTAACTCCAAATCATGAGTTGGGTAATTTTTATCATGTATTTTCAACTGTCATGAGGCATAAGCTATCACCATATCATTTTTCATAAGAACACGCCCCAACCCCTTCTTGGATGCATCACTGAAGATCACAAACCATTCTCCACTACAAGGAAGTGTGAGTATAGGTGCACTGGATAACCTTCTTTTCAACTCCTTTAAATTAAATTCACATTCCTCTTTCCACATGAACCTAACTCCTTTTCGAGTCAACTTGGCGAGTGGATTAGATAATCATGAAAAATCATTAACAAAACTTTGATAATATCCATCCAAACCAAGAAATATTCAGATCTCAGTTACTGTTGTTGGTCTCGACCATCTTTCGATAACCTCTGTTTTTGCTGGATCGATAGATATCCCCTCTTTTGATATTATGTGACCCAAAAATGAAACTTTTTGATGCCAAAATTCACACTTGGTAAATTTGGCATAAATATTATCCTTTCTTAGGGTCTTCAATACAATTCTCAATTGATCTTCATGTTCTTCCTTTCTCTTTTAATATATATGAATATCATCTATAAAGACTACCACAAACTGATCAAGATAGTCTCTAAAGACTCTATTCATCAGATCCATGAAGATAACAGAGGAATTAGTAAGACAAAATGGCATCACTATAAATTCAAAGTGTCCATATCTTGTACAGAAAGTCGTGTTTGGTATATCCTCCCTTTTGACCCTTAATTGATGATACCTTGAAAGAAGATCAATCTTGGATAAGTATTGAGCTCTGCGTAGTTGGTCAAATACGTCATCAATGCGTGGGAGAGGATATTTGTTCTTGATAGTGATCTTGTTAAGTGCTCGATAATCAATGCAGAGTCTCATTGATCCATCTTTCTTCTTAACAAATAGAACAGGTGCTCCCCAAGATGACTCACTAGGGTGTATGAATCCCTTATCCATATTCTCTTGGAGTTGCTTCTTCAATTACTCCAACTCAATTGGGTCCATTGTATAAGGTGTCTTTGAAATAGGTAAGGCATCGGGTACAAGTTCTATTGAAAACTCAACTTCACGATTTGGTGGAATACCTAGTAATTCCTCAAGAAATACATCATCAAACTCCAACACAATGGTCATATTCTTAATCATGAGTATCTCCCCATCCATTTGAGATAAATAACCTTCATTTAGTGGAAACAAAACCCATAAGATGGAAGAAAATTTCCACTGGAAGGTTATGTTCATCCTTGAATCGATAGATGATCATAGATTGATCTGGAATATGAAATGTGACTTCCCTTCTTTGGAAATTTATATGAGCTCTATATAGAGAAATCCAATCCATGCCAAGAATCACATCAAATTCCACAATAGGAAGGATCACAATATTTTCATGAAGCAATTTCCCACAAACTTCAATCAGAGAAGAATTATAAACATTTGATTCGACTGTTGTGCCATTAGGGGTTGTCACAGCTAACTCAACCTCTAAATGTCGAGGTTATACGGTGATACCCTTAGAAAATTATTCAGAAATAGAAGAGTGGGTGGATCCAGAATCAAATAAAACATTTTATACTTTAGATTGGATGGTAAGTGTACCTTTCACCACTTTGTTATCATACACCACATCGCTGATAAAAATTGCATGTGTCTTTCCATTTTCTT
Source organism: Viscum album (assembly GCA_963277665.1). Taxonomy (NCBI): domain Eukaryota; kingdom Viridiplantae; phylum Streptophyta; class Magnoliopsida; order Santalales; family Viscaceae; genus Viscum; species Viscum album. The sequence goes on from OY728121.1 coordinate 539,479,022, forward strand.
TATCCTTAAGAGTTTTTTGACGTCAATCATCATCAACAACCCTTGGATTAGGGCATTGATTGGAATAATGCTTCATTTCCTTGCACTTGAAACATTGAAGTGTAGTATGTTCATTCTATGTATCCCTTCCTTTGTTTGCATCATTAGACATCTTCTTCCCATTATTTCGACATTCAATTTCCCGATGACCTTCTTTTACACACTTATAACATTTTCTTGTCCCCTTAAGACAATTTCCTCCATGTTTCTTTCCACACTTTGAGCATAAGGGAAAAATCATCTTATTTTCAGTGTGCACTTTAGATTTTCCATTGAATTCCATTTTCCTCTTCTTATCGAACCCATATGACTGATGGGTTACTCCAATCATCATCTCAACCTTCAGAGAACATCGAACAATTTATTCATAGCTATTGAAGTCCCTTATGGCTTATGCCCTTCGATGACTAGGTTTTATGCCACTAAAAAATCGATCGATCTTACTCTCAGGTTGGATAATAATCCCAGAAGTGTACCTTGCAAGTCTTGTAAAATTTTCTTCGTAGGTACCAACAGATTCATCATCCTTTTGCTTTAGTTCAAGAAACTTCTTCTCCATATTTGTTCGGAGAATACGAGAGAAGTACTTGTTGAAAAAATAGTTCTTGAACTCGTCCCATTCCATGGACTCAATATCATCCCTTTGCCTCGTATTCATAATAAGATTCCACCATTGATCAGCTTCACCTTCCAAACGATTAACTGCTAAGATGACTTTATCATGTTCAGAACATTGAAGAACTAAAAATATCTTTTCAGTAGTACCGATCCATTGTTTAGCCCCTAATGGATCAGAAGACCTACTGAATGTATGTGGACGCTGCCTCATGAAGGATTCAACAGAATGTTGCTCCTTCTTTTGCTCATTTGGAAGTCCTGCATGATTCATAGCTTGATAATGTTGTGTGAGCATGGCTACAATATTTTCCATTCCAGCTCCCATAAAGTTTGGTTTCTCAGGGGGAAAATCATTGCATTGCCCGTCACATTCCTCATTAACACGGTTCCTTCAGGTTACAGCCATTGACTAAAACCAAGAATAATAGTGTGAGAAATACTAATTATAATAGGAAAACCACATAATCAAGAATAAAATTTTACACTTAAGGTCTTATCATAGGTTATTCAAGGCCATTTCTAAAACACTAAGATTGTGTTCTAGGCTTAGACAAATCCTTAGGTTTCTTACTAAGGATTTCACATCCTAGTTTCCAATGGTTGACTATACCTTTCCTCTGATACCAAATATAACGACCCATACTTTACATACATTGCTAATACTTCAAAATTAAAGTACACTTATTACAATATATAACAAAACCATGAAAGGATAGTATAGGTATAGTGTCTTTAGAAATTGGGAAACACAAACAACTAGTTCATAAATCATCTACGTTGTCTCCAATTTATTTCATCATATCTAGAGTCCCTTTTGGTATATCCTACTTAATAAACTTCTTACTGACCTGGGGAAAGAAAACATACAAAAGGGTGAGCTCAAATTCTCAGTAAGGGTAAACAAATGAAATATCAATCACATCATATTCATAAGAACATAACATTTTGGAAATATTAACATGCAAAAGAAATCATAATTTCAAAACATGGGTTAAATTATAGTATTGAAATGTAATCCCAATAATCATAACCTAAAACATGAAACTTTGTTGCATACACACATAATCATAGAGATTCATTTCTTATTAGTCAAGACTCATTTCCAAGACTATATTAGCGAACAAATTCCTTTTCTGAACCGAGTTCACTCCTTGTTTCAGTCCTGTTTCACTGAACCGGTTTAACCTGTCGTTCTAGCCATGTCTATCTCATGAGAGATAAATATTTACCCAATGCATTGGAGGGAGATATAGGTCTCACCCATCTCATAATGATACCATTCTTATGTGTTCCACAAAATCATAAATCATTTATCATTGCATAACCCATGTAATAAAAATGGGAATCTTAAACATCATGCCATCATTACATAATCCATATAAGATAAAAGGACATCATAAAAATAATTACATCATAACATAATCAAATAAATGTAAAAAAATAGGGATAGAAATAGAACCCTATATTATCTTAGATGGAAAATAATTTTGATAAAACATTTGAACTCCATTATTGAGGAAAATATCCTTTCTACTTCAACAACACTTTTCATATCTTAACATGTCATACAATTTTAAACTAAAATAAGTTGATTAAAAAAAATTGAAAACATGTAAAGGAAGCTTCTTGGAAATAATGTTTTAAAAATTCATTCATGCCGTATAAGTTGAAAAAAACATTCTTCACGTACTTATGTCAGAAAAGTAAAAAAGTACCTTATACGAAAAACAACAAAAGATTCCTTTCATATCTTTTACTAAAAACTCACTGAAGGGTAAAATTGGATTTAAACAATTGTAGGTGTATGGAAATAATATTACATATTGAGGAAACAATTATTTGGATGATAAATATTCCCCAGTAAATTCTGAAGTATAAACAATCTCAGATGAAAATGAGATTGTGAGATTTTCCATTACCATCGGTCCGATTTGCTTCGAAAGTTTCCGAACCTCCTATATAATGATTTAAATAATGTTATTGACTTATTCCAGAATCATACTTATTTTTTATGATATCATATATGGTTATTTTCTTATCTTCTTATTAATAATATTTCATTACTACTTGTTATTTGGGTGTTTATTACTTTTTGATATTATGCATGTTTTGTCGAATAAATTCTTAATCTTCTTTTTAGGTTATAGATACTCATTTCCAGAATGGTATTAGAGTAATATATATCATATTAATTCATTCAATTAATTTATATAATCATTATGTAATGAAGATAATGTAGAGCGAGTCGCATCACATCGTGGAGATGGTATTCCGTACGTACGCACGAGCGATGATATCGTTCCCATGATCATTAAATTGTATTGGAGTGTATGTATACTATTTCAGAATCAATATCACTTTAAAATAATCATATATAGTTATTCTTTACACCATTATACCCATCCAAGTAAGGTGGTGGTGGAAAATAGATTACACCACGGCGTGGAGACGGTATTCCATACGTACGCACGCGCGGTGATTTCGTTTTCCGTAGGATGGATAGATTGTGAAATAGGGTAGATTCATACTTATAATAACATATCAGTATATAAGTGATACGGATGTTATTACTTCATAATGAAACAACTAAAGAAGAAGAAGTGGAATAAGAAATAAAGTTAAAAGAATCGGTAACGGACATTACCTCTTCATTGAAGCGCCTCTTTGAGACCTCTGATTAGGGCACTAAAATTGGTCTTTAAAGAATACCAGGACCTCTAGGATGTTTCTAGGGAAGTGGAGAATTGAATTTTTCAGGGGTTGGTCAAGCTTGAAGGCTCAATTTGGTGTGACGAAGAGAGAGAGAAGGTTCCCATTTATAAGGGAGTATAGGGGCACCATTGGAAAAACTAAAAATATTATTTTATTATAAAGTCATATTCGGTTATTAATAGCTCCAAATTGAATTATTTCGAATCTAAGGTGGTTATGGGTCGAAATTATCTCATACAATATAATTTAGGCAAGTTTAGGTTTCTATTTTAACCTTATCATTTAGATTTAACTTTAAGTTTGATAATTTAACTTTTACCGCGTCTTCTTATTTTATTACATTATATGGTTAATAAACTTACTAATACAAGCCAAACGAACCCCAAGTTGTTTATTATTAATATATATAACATTATCTAAGTCATTTGGCTGAAAAATAGATATTTAGGAATAAAATAACAATTAATAATATAATATTTGTTTTAACAACTATTTTATGTCAATTTTGACACTATTTGGTAATTGATTTTTGTGAAAATCATAACAGAAAGATTAGTTAGAAAAAAGTTAATTAAATAAATACTAACATGTCATAGTAACATATAAAATTATTTTAATTCAAAAAAAAGTCTCAAATTACATTTATTTTGGTATTTATAACATCAATTATGTCAATATTTTATTAATAAGATATTTATTGCATCATCATTGTGTCATAAATAAATTAAATTATATAATGCCTAAAAATTAAAAATAGAATACCATTATGTAGGAAATATTTTTATATTTCTAATTAATATTTATTGTTGAATTTATATTATGTATAACACTTTATTAAAAATTATTTAGTTATTAAACATGGATTTTAACTATTTTAATCCTTCTTTAAATAAATTAATAATAAATGTCCTAAGCTAATCCATGTGTTCCTAGAAGGTCATATATTATTCCTAATGTTTTTTTGGTCGAATTACACTTATCTAATAGAATTATTACATGTGTTAGGGTAATAATAATTACATTTTTACCCTTAATTAACGTATTTACGTTTAACCCTCGTAAAAATGTAAAAAGTTACTATTCATCAAAAATTATTTTCATCTCATTGTACCACATTTTAGTCCTTGATATTAACCGTGTCTCTCGGATTTTTGAAATTCCACACACAGAAGTGGTAAAATTATGTTTTATGTAAATTTGCAAATTTTCATAGGAGGTGGGTAAAAGACGGTGAAAAGTTCAATAAAAATTTTATATATCTAAAATTATTATAAAATTACTCCAATGAATTGCATTGAATGTAAATAGGTATTACGTATCAATTTTGACCTAAAATAAATTTAAATAAAATAAATAATTATTTAAATAAAAAGTCGGTTTTTAAATATTAACCCAGTGCTTTCACTATTCATGAAAAATTGAAAGTTTTCAGAAAAATACCAAAATATCACCCTAGGCTAATTTCGATATTCCGAATCCAAAAATGAAGTCAATTTTGAAAAATAAAATTTACAAAATTTCAAAAAGTGGGTATTACTATTCATAACGGCTGGTTTTAATAATATTTTAATAGCATATCGTTGTTTAGCGAAACTCGGTATTGCATACAACGCAAGCTATCGAGGAAGTCCGTGATTGCATGTAAAGCAAGCCAAGATAGTTTTGTGTGTAGTGAAACATTCCATTGAAAATTTATATAACATAAAAACAAAATATTTCATATAAAAGTCTCGGGTGTTACATTCTACCCCCCTTAAAATGAATTTTGCCCTTGAAATTCGTCACTTTGTAACAAACAGATGAGGAAACCTCTACCTCATCATATCCTCAAGCTCCCATGTAGATTCTTCTAATTGGTGGTTCCTCCATAAAACTTTCACCAAGTGAGTGGGATTGTTCTGTAGGACTTTTTCGCTATGATCCAGAATCTCTATTGGCTGTTCTTCATAAGAAATATCTTGCTCCGGCGGTACAACTTCTGAGCTGAGTACATGTGAAGGATCAGGTATGTACTTTCTCAGGATAGATACATGGAACACATCATGAACTTGGGAGAGATTTGGTGGAAGCGCCAATCGGTAAGCTACCTTCCCAACATGATCAATTATTTCGAAAGGACTGATATATCTAGGGCTCGACATTCCCTTCTTTCCAAATCTCATGACCCTCTTCCAGGAAGATATTCGTAAGAACACTTTATCACCCACTTCATACTCTAGGTCTTTTTTTCGGTTGTCGGAATAACTTTTTTGTCGACTCTGAGCTGCTCTTATGTGTTTTTGAATCGATCTGACCTTTTCTACCATCTCATCAACAAGACCAGGTCCTAATAGATTTCTTTCCCCAACTTCATCCCAACAAGTTGGAGTCCTTCATTTCTTTCCATAGAGAGCTTCATAAGGAGCCATATGAATACTGCAGTGAAAGCTATTATTATAAGAAAATTCCACCAAAGGTAGGTGTTGATCCCAACAACCTTTGAAATCCATAGAGCAAGCTCTCAACATATCTCGTAGAGTTTGAATTGTCTTCTCAGACTGACTGTCTGTCTGAGGATGATAAGAAGTGCTGAAACTCAACTCTGTATCCAGAGTATTATGAAGACTTCGCCAGAACATCAAGGTAAATCTCAGATCCCGATCAGATATAAAGTAAAGTGGTACTCCATGCAATCTTAACACTTCCTTTACATATATCCTGGAAAGCTGATCTAGAGAGAAATCATCTCTAATAGAAATGAAGTGTGAAGACATTGTATGATGATCAACTATGACCCAGATAGCATTATTTCCTTTGGATGTTTTAGGAAGTCCGGTGACAAATTCAATAGTGATGTTTTCCCATTTCCATTCGGGTATGGGTAATGGTTGTAACATTCCCTTAGACTTCTATCTCTCAGCTTTAACTTGCTGACAAACCAAGCATCGAGAAACATATTCATCAACATCTCTTTTCATGCCATCCCACTAGAAGTACTCTTTCAGGTCCCTATACATCTTCGTGCTTCCAGGATGAATAGAGATTGAAGAACTATGAGCCTCATCCAGCAGCTCCTTCTTTAATTCTGGGATGGGAGGAACACAAATCCGATTCCTAAACTTTATTATCTCATCACAATCAAGGTTGAATTCAGGAATATTTCTCACCTACTTTTGTAACTCTACATATTCTTTCTACGCCTCTTTAATCTTCACATGTATATATGGTTGAACATTCATTTGAGAAAGATACAATTTTTCCCCATCCATTATAATTCCAAGATCCATCCATTGTAAATCCATAAATATTGGATCTTTTTTGATCCTCATCATGGATAATCTAGCATGGTCTTGTCGACTTAATGCATCTGCCACCTTGTTTGTTTTCCTAGGGTGGTAATGAAGTGATCAGTCGTAATCCTTAATCAGCTCCAACCATCTTCTTTGGGGCATATTCTGCTCCTTTTATGTGAAATATTCTTTAAACTTTTATGATCAGTATAAATATCACACCTTTCTCTATAAAGATAATTCCTCCAAATCTTTAATGAAAAGATTACCGCAACTAACTCCAAATCATGAGTTGGGTAATTTTGCTCATTGATTTTCTACTGTTGTGAGGCATAATCTATCACCATAACATTTTGCATAAGAACACACCAAAGCCCCTTCATGGATGCATCACTGTAGATCACAAACCTTTCTCCACTACAAGGATGTGTGAGTACAGGTGCACTGGATAAAATTCTTTTCCACTCCTTGACATTCTCTTCACATTCCTCTGTCCACACGAACTTAACTCCATTTAGAGTAAAATTGGTCAGTGGATTAGATAATTGTGAAAAATATTTCACAAACCTTCGATAATATCCAGCCAAACCAAGAAAACTTCGGATCTCAGTTACTGTTGTTGGTCTCGACCATCTTTCGATAACCTCTGTTTTTGTTGTATCCACAGATATCCCCTCTTTTGAGATTATGTGACCCAAAATGAATCTTTTTGAAACCAAAATTCAAACATGGTAAATTTAGCATAAAGCTTCTCCTTTCTTAGGGTCTTCTATATAATTCTCAAGTGATCTTCATGTTCTTACTTGCTCTTTGAATAGATAAGAATATCATCAATAAAGACTACCACAAACTGATCAAGATAGTCTCTAAAGACTCCATTCATCAGATCCATGATGATAATAGGGGAATTATTAAGACCAAATGGAATCACTATGAATTCATAGTGTCCAAACCTTGTACAGAAAGTCGTCTTTGGTATATCCTCCCTTTTGACCCTTAATAGATGATACCATGAACGAAGATCAATCTTGGAAAAGCATTGAGCTCCGCGTAGTTGGTCAAATAAGTCATCAATGCGTGGGAGATGATATTTGTTCTTGATAGTGATCTTGTTAAGTTCTCGATAATCAATGTAGAGTCTCATTGATCTATCATTCTTCATAAAAAACAGAACAGGTTCTCCCCAAGGTGACACACTAGGGAGTATGAATCCCTTATCAAGATTCTCTTGGAGTTTCTTCTTCAAATCATGCAAAAAAATTAGGGCCATTCTATAAGGTGTCTTTGAAATTGGTAAAGCACCCAGTACGAGTTCTATTGAAAACTCAACTTCATGATTTGGTGGAAGACCTGGTAATTCCTCTGGAAAGACATAATCAAACTCCAGTAAAATGGGCATATTCTTAATCTTGAGTTTCTCTCCAACCTTTTGAGATAAATATACTTCATTTAGTGGAATCAAAACCCATAATATGGAAGAAATTTCCAATGGAAGGTTATGTTGATCCTTGCATCAATAGATGATCATAGATTGATCTGGAATATGAAATGTGACTTCCCTTATTTGGAAATTGATATGAGCTCCATATAGAGAAAGACAATCCATGCCAAAAATCACATCAAATTCCACTATAGGAAGGATCACAAGATATGCAGGAAGTAAATTCCCACAAACTTCAATCAGAGATGAATTATAAAATTTTGATGTGACTGTTGTGCCATTAGGGGTTTTCACAGCTAACAAAACATCTAATTGTTGAGGTAAAATAGTGATAACCTTAGAAAATTCTTCAGAAATAAAAGAGTGGGTTGATCTATAATCAAATAAAATATTTGCTACTTTAGAGTGGATGGTAAGTGTACCTTTCACCACTTCGTTATCGTACTCCACATCAATGATAGAAATTTCATGTGACATTCCTTTTTCTTTAGCCATAAGAGTTTTCTGACGTCGATCATCATCAACAACCCTTGGATTAGGGCATTGATTGGCATAATTCCCCATTTCCTTTCCCGTGAATCATTGAAGTGTAGTAGGTTCATTCTTTGTATCCCTTCCTTTATTTGCATCATTAGACATCTTCTTCCCATTATTTCGACATTCAATTGCCATATAACCTTCTTTTCCACACTTATAACATTTTCTTTCCCCCTTAAGACAATTTCCTCCATGTTTCTTTACACACTTTGAGCATAAGGGAATACTCATCTTCTTTTCAGTATGCTCTTTTGATTTTCCTTTGAATTCCATTTTCTTCTTCTTATCAAAACCATATGACTGATGGGTTACTCCAATCTCCATATCAACCTTGAGAGCACATCGAACAATTTACTCATAGCTATTGAAGTCCATTATGGCTAATGCCCTTCGATGACTTGGTTTTAAGCCACTAAATAATTGATCGATCTTACTCATAGGTTGGATAATAATCACATAAGCGTACCTTGCATGTCTTGTAAAATTTTCTTCAAAGGTACCAACAGATTCATCATCATTTTTCTTTAGTTCAAGAAACTCCTTCTCCATCTTTTTTCAGAGAATACGAGGGAAGTACTTAATAAAAAACAAGTTCTTGAACTCATCCCATTCCATGGACTCAATTTCATCCCTTTGCCTCGTATTCTTAATAAGATTCCACCATTGATCAGCTTCACCTTCAAAATGATAAACTGCTAAGATGACTTTATCATGTTCAAAACATTGAAGAACTGAAAATATCATTTCAGTAGTATTGATCTATTGTTCAGCCACTAATGGATCAGAAGACCCGCTGAATGAAAATGGACACTACCTCATGAATGATTCAACAGAATTTTTCTCCTTCCTTTGCTCATTTGGAAGTGCCGCATGATTCATAGCTTGAGAAAGTTGTGTGAGCATGGATAAAAGATTTTTCATTCTAACTCCCATAATGTTTGGTTGCTCAGGGGGACAATCATTTCATTGCCCGTCGCATTCCACATTAACACGGTTCCTTCGGGTTCCAACCATTGCCTAAAACCAAGAAGAATAGTGTGTGAAACACTAATTATAATAGGAAAACCACATAATCACGAATAAAATTTTACACTTAAGGTATTATCATAGGTTATTCATGGCCATTTCTAAAACTCTATGATTTTGTTCTATACATGGACATATCCTTAGATTTTTTTACTAAGGATTTAACATCCTAGTTTCCAAAGGTTGACTATACCTTTCCTCTGATACCAACTATAATGACCCATACTTTACATAAACAACTAGTTCATAAATCATCTACGTTGTCTCCCATTTATTTCATCATATCTAGAGTCCCTTTTGGCATATCCTACTTAATAACCTTCTTCCTGAACAGGGGAAAGAAAACATACCAAAGGGTGAGATAAAAAGATCAGTAAGGGTGAACAAAAGAAATATCAATCACATCATATTCATAAGAACATAAATTTTTAGAAATCTTAACCTGCAAAAGAAATCATAATTTCATAACATGGAAGAAATCATAGCAGTGAAATGTAATCCCAATAATCATAACCTAAAACATGAAACTTTTTGTCATACACACATAATCATAGAGAATCATTTGTTATTAGTCAAGACTCATTTCCAAGACTGTCTTAGCAGAAAAAGTCTATTTCTGAACCAAGTTCACTCCTCATTTCAGTCCAGTTTCACTGAACCGATTTAACCTGTCGTTCCAGCCATGTCTATCTCATGAGATATAAATCTTTACCCAATGCATTGGAGGGAGATATAGGTCCCACCCATCTCCTAATGATACCATTTTTATGTGTTCCACAAAATAATAAATCATACATCATTGCATAAAACCTGTAATAAAAATGGGAATCTTAAACATCATCCCATCATAAAATAATCCATATATGATAAAAGGATATCATAAAAATAATTCCATCATAACATATTAAAATCAATGTAAAAAAAATAGGGATAGAAATATAACCCTATATTATCTTAGATGGAAAATAATTTTGATAAAACTTTTGAACTCCATTCTTGAAGAAAATATCCTTTCTACTTCAAAAACATTTTTCCTTTATTAACATGTCATACAATTTTAAACTAAAAGAAGTTGATTAAAAAACATGAAAACTTGTAAAGGATTATTGTTGTAAATAATGTTTTAAAAATAAATTCATTCCATATAAGTTGAAAAAAACATTTTTCTCATACTTATGTCAGAAAAGTCAAAAAGTACCTCGTACAAAAATGACAAAAGATTCCTTTCATATCTGTTACTAAAAACTCAACGAAGGGTAAAATTGGATTTAAAAAATTGTTGGTGGAAAGAAATAATATTAAATATTGAGGAAACATGGATGTGGATGCGAAATATTCCCCAGTAAATTCTGAAGTGTAAACAATCTCGGATGAAAATGAGATTGTGAGATTTTCCCTTACCATAGGTCCGATTTTCTTTGTATGTGTCTGAACCTCCTGTATAATGATTTAAATAATGTTTCTGACTTATTCCAGAATCATAATTATTTTTTAGGATACCATATATGGTTATATTCATAGCTTCTTATTAGTAATATTTCATTACTACTTGTTATTCGGGTGTTTATTACTTTCTGATCTTATGCGTGTTTTGTCGAATAAATTATAATTATTCTTTTTAGGTTATAGATACCTCATTTACAGAATGGTATTACTGTAATATATATCATATTAATTAATTCAATTCATTTATATAATCAATATGTAATGAAGATAATTTATAACGAGTCGCATCACATCGTGGAGACGGTATTCCGTACGTACGCACGAGCGATGATATCGTTCCCATGATCGTGGAATTGTATTGAAGTGTATGTATACTCTTTAAGAATCAATATCACTTTAAAATAATCATATATAGTTATTCTTTACAGCATTATACCCATCCAAGTAAGGTGGTTGTGGAAAATAGATTACACCATGACGTGGAGACGGTATTCCGTACGTATGCATGCGCGTTGATTTCGTTTTCCGTAGGATGGATAGAAGGTTAAATAGGGTTGATTAATACTTATAATAAAATATCAGTATATAAGTGACACTTATGTTATTACTTCATAATGAAACAACTAAAGAAGATGAAGTGGAAGATGAAATAAAGTTGAAAGAATCCTTAAGGGACATTACCTGTTCTTTTAAGCGCCTCTTTGAGACCTCCTATTAGGGCACTAAAATTGGTCTTTGAAGAAGTCCAGGACCTCTAGGATGGTTCTAGGGAAGTGGAGAACATAATATTTCAGGGTTTGGCCGATCTTGAAGTCTCAATGTGGTGCGAGGAAGAGATAGAGGAGGTGCCCTTTTATAAGGGAGGAGAGGGGCACCATTGGAAAAACTAAAAATATTATTTTTATTATAAAGTCATATTCGGTTTTTAATAGCTCAAATTTGATTTATATCTAAGCTAAGGTGGGGATGGGTATAAATACTCTCATACAATATAATTTAGACAAGTTTATGTTTCTATTTTAACATTATCATTTAGATTTAACTTTAAGTTAGATAATTTAACTTTTTCCGTGTCTTCTTGTTTTCTTACAAAATAAGGTTAATAAACTTACTATAACAAGCAAAACGCACCCCAAGTTGTTTAGTATAAATATATATAACCTTATCTAAGTCATTTGGCCGAACCATAGATTTTTAGGAATGAAAAAACAATTAATAATATAATATTTGTTTTAAAAACTATTTTATGTAAATTTTGACACTATTTGGTAATTGATTATTTGGAATCTAATAACAGAAATATTAGTTCGAAAAAAGTTAATTAAATCAATACTAACATGTCATATTACTATATAAAATTATTTTAATTCATAAAAGGTCTCAAATTACATTTATTTAGGTATTTATAACATCAATTATGTCAATATTTCACTAATAAGATAATAACTACATCATCATTGTGTCATAAATAAATTAAATTATTTAATGTATAAAAATTAAAATTAAAATAACATTATGTAGGAAATCTTTTTATCTTTCTAATTAATATTTATAGTCGAATTTATCTTAGGTATAACAGTTTATTTAAAATTATTTAGTTATTAAACTTTGATTTTAACTATTTTAACCATTCTTTAAATAAATTAATAATAAATGTCCTAATCTAATTCATGTTGGCCTAGATGGTCATATTTTCTTCATAAGGTTGTTTTTGGTCGAATTACACTTATCCAATAGAATTATGACATGTGTTATGGTAATAATAATACCATTTTTACCCTTAATTACCCTATTTACATTTAACAGTGGTTAAAAAAAGTAAAAAGTTACTATTCACCAAACTTTATTTTCATCTCATTAAACCAAACTTTAGTCCTTGATATTAAATGTGTCTCTCGGATTTTCGAAATTCCACTCACTGAAGCGGTAAAATTATGTTTTATGTAAATTTGCAAATTCTCCTAGGAGGTGGGTAAAAGACGGTCAAAAGTTCAATAAAAATTTTATATATCTAAAATTATTATAAAATGACTCCATTGAATTGAATTGAACATAAATAGGTATTATGTATCAATTTTGACCTAAAATAAATTTAAATAAAATAAATAATTATTTAAATAAAAACTCGGTTTTTAAATTGTAACCTAGTGTTTTCACTATTCATCAAAAATTGAATGTTTTCAGAAAATATACCAAAATTTCACCCTAGGCTAATTTCGATATTCTGAATCCAAAAATGAAGTCCATTTTGAAAAACAAATTTTACACAATTTCAAAAGGTGGGTATTACTATTCATAACGACTAGTTTTAATAATATTTTAATAGCATATCGTTGTTTAGCGAAACTCGGTATTGCGTACAACGTAAGCTATTGAGGAAGGCCGAGATTGCATGTAAAGCAAGCCAAGCTAGTGTTGTGTGTAGTGAAAGATTCCTTTGATGATTTATATAACATAAATACAAAATATTTCTCATAAAATTCTCCGGTGTTAATCGATGGTTTCACAAAACTATTGGGATTAATAATTCACTTCTACATATGTTTGGAATTATGGTAAATAGTGATGTAATGATAACATTTTTTTTATTCAGTAAATTTTATATGATGTGTAAATATAATAATATATTTTATAATAAATCCAATTACAATTATACATTAAAAATTATCTTCATATATTTTTCATTTTATTAAAGAAAGTTATTGCATAAATTTTCAAATATATTTAACATTATGAATAATATAAAATTTAACACATATAACTATTAATAGGAGGAGTAACTATAATTTATAATAACTGAATGGAATGGTGATTTGGGGTATCAAAATATCACATCATTATGAGTTCATTGTTTACGATAACAAGAATGTTCTCTATTATCCATAAGCGATGAAAACCTTAGAGGAAAAAATTTCTATAATTTCATGAGATTTTGATGGTGCCTAGTGGTTATTAAAGAAATATATCTATATCAATAAATAGTTGATTGTTGAAATTTAATACTTTAAAAGTCATCACTATCACATCCTTCAAAATGAATTTATTCCAAATTAAATCCATTGTTTATTTTTCGATAATCTAAGGGTACCATAGATTTCATTATGAATCATTTATTGAGATCATTGTAATAAATGTTATTCTAAGTGTTTCTTCTAAAAATCATAGGATAATGAACTATAATTTATGTGTTTGTTTGAGATAATATTCCATCCATACTTTTCAATGAGGATTATACATCTAACTATATATATTCCGACTAAAATACTAAATAGAAACCTGTTTTATTGTGTTGTATAGATCCTATAAAAGGAATAACGTAGATAATTATTTACTATGTCCAAAATATGAATCATCCTAAATATTCCATTTTGGAAGTTCATTTAATTAATTAATGGATGTGTTTTTGTTTAATTTATTTTACTAATGTGGTCATGATATATAATAAGAAAAAAATTGATGAGAAGTATTCAAAAATTGAACACAATTTTCCATCACATACCATAGTTAGGGAGGATTTAGGATCACATAAATTGGATACACTGAGGGGTTAAGCATGGTAGATGGTGAAATGCATATTCTTTTTTTAAATAATTTAATTTATAAATCAAAATGTTTTTAATTCGAATATGTTTATACAATGCTGTCCTATTTAATTGTATAAATATCATAAAAATTTAATATATTTTTATATGGAGATAATAAAAAAATAAATCCTATTTATTCATTGATACCTTTGTTAATATGAGAGTCTTATCATATGAAATATTTTATCTCTTGAATGAAATCGACTGTAAGACCATTAATTTAATAAAATAAAAAAAATTATATTGATTTATAAATTAAACTTTAATATATATATTACTAATTTAGTTAACTTGTTATTTCTGTATCAAAAAAATATGATCATAGAAATATTCCCCCATAATGTGGTTTTTGATTTCAAATCACTTTTGAAAAATGGAGAAAAATTATTACAACTAGTCAAAAGTTAACCTGAGAACAAAACCTAATAGAATTATATTAACAAAAATATAGATTATTATGTTAGTGCATTAGATAACTATCATTGATAGAGATAATTTTTTTTGTGATGTTTGATTTATACTTATTAACATAATTTAATTCCTAGGAACTAATAAGAAGTAAATTTTGGAATCAATTGAAATATAATATATGTATGAGAATGATAGATTAAAACCTAAACTATGTGTCTTTAATGAAGTGAACTCCAGATGTATTTTCATTGGTGGAGGGTTTAAAATTATCACCACTTCATTTCCAGTTGATCCTTGAAAAATTTTATTCATATATTGACTTAAATAAAACAATTTTTCAGTTGGTTGTGAACTTGATGTTTTCATAGGTGATATTTAAAATCAGTATAATATTGCCATATTAAATTTACATTAGATTAACATGGTAACTATCATCTTGTTACTATTCGAAATGATTAATTTTTTATTTTTTGGATTTATCATGGGAATATATATGTTTCTTGAGGTAGGTTAATTTCAGTTTGAATATGTTTGGAATGGTTATGTTACATTTGGTTAAATTTTTTCCCAAATCATCCTGACTCAAACCATAATGTACTAAACTAAATTAACTATTACAGAAATGAACATGAATAAACTTATATAAACATAAAGTTGGAAAATATTAATCTAAAATAATAAAATAAAATGATCAAAACTAACAAAAAAAAATTTAAATCAAGACAGCACCATGTGACTTGACCATATATGAAATGAACTAACCAAACCAGGCATGAATAAAACCCAACATAACTCAAATGAATATAATCTTATTTACATACAAAAAAAATATCATTTCAATCACAACTAATGTAAATATAAATAAGAATAATATAATTTAATTCATCTGCTTTTAGAAATTAAACTAAAATAAATTGAAAAAAATTGAATTAATCAAAGAAGAATATAAAAGAATTAATATGTACCATGTAATGTAGAAAAAAAATAAATCATATTGGAAAAAAATTGACTAATTCAAATATAAGCATAACATAAATAATTTTTTTTAATATACAAAGAACCATATGAAACCTAACATAACCAAACTCCAATTTAGAGAAAACTAAATTGAACTATGTACTTGGGAAAACAAAATGATATCTCATTTTATTTTAAATAATTTAACGGGAATTGAATTGAATATATATAGACATAAATAATAATTTCCAAACATACCTTACCCAATTTGAACATTTATAAATTCAATGTGTCTAAAATCAATCAAACAAATAAAAAAATGAAATAAAAAAATATGTAGTATATATATATATATCAAACCATCGTGAGCTAAATAATACTAAACCCAATAGAATAGATCATTGCTAATTTTTTAAAATTGAACAATGTTAAACATATATTTTTTTAATATTTAGGTTTATATTTTAAATATATAACAATAATTAAAATAAAACATATATTTTAATTATATGAGTACTATTTATTTATATTCTTAATGATGGGTTTTAATAAGTATGGTATTCCACCTCAGTGAATACTTGGTCGACAATGGGGTTCTTCTTTGGTAATATAATTTTCATGTCCAATTTAGTTGGTTCAAAATCCCCCTACTCCTGAAATGTGCATCCAAACATTAGACCTACAATGAAATTGGAAATGATAACATTTGGTTGGAGATCATATAAGGAATAAACTCCTCATTTCGTTCACCCAACCCTATTATTGGAGTGGTTTTTCTCAATATTGACCTATTATATACACAATCCCCACTCTCATACTCAACCGACATTTCTTGGCTTATTAATTCTTATTATATGGACCTTTATAGACCACCCACATTTTTTTATGAATAACCTCATCATATTAAAATTCACATATTGGTTTCACTTCTTCTACATATTATTAAGCTTTTGATATATTTCTATTGGGATCCAAAGAATCATATTCAGACACTCTCTCATCCCCAGTGTATTAAATGTGTATTAAATTCCTTCTTGTGATATAAAAAATAAATCGTTGAATGATTAAAGGTGACTGAGATAATTGGGTCACAATTTTGAATAGAATTATCAGGAACTACCCCATTGATACGCAACTCAACTGCAAGATAGGGGAATATATTGGCCCCTAATTCTAGTTCTGATATAAATTTGATCTCCTTGTTCCTATCTCCATTGAGACCACATGATCCCAAATGTCCTAGAAGTCTATATGATGACTAGTAGTTGGTCCAAAACTAGAATACCACTTCTTCATTAAAATGAAATTATTATTTAGAGGAAATACAAACCCATTCCACTAAAGGCCTTGAGACATGAACATCTATACAATTAGGAAGTCAAATAAAATAAAAAAAATCATTTGTTTTATAAATATAACATAAAAAACTACATAGAAAATTTCCCAACATGTGTATAATAGTGAGATTTAGGAATAGAAGTGGGTGTTCAGGGAAGCTTACGCAAATCATAGTGGTAGGATCTTAAAACTAAACATGAAATGCATATGACTATCAAAAAATGTTGATGCCACACCCATTGAACATCCATGGTTCTATAGACCACTCATGAATCAAATTTCCCTTCAAATAAAACTGAATATTGATACACCATTTATCGAGAATACCAAAAATCAACCAATCATTAAATCACATGACTTAATAGATAATCCTTTAAATAACATCAACTAATGGAAAATGATTCAATAAAGGGATTCACTAGGGTTATATTTATTAGACCCAAGTAATAATTAAATTCTGATTTCTATATAAAATGATGAGGCAATCCGTAAAAAATATTTTTAACCATTGGGATTAATGAAATATAAGAAATTTCATAAGAAACAAGCGTTTAGAAAAAAAGTGAAATGATCAGGTCCATGTATTTGTATAAGATAAGGGAAATGTAATCCCCCTCCCAAATAGAGAAGTGGGGATCATGTCATAGTACACTTAATGTTATATTCACATTTTTTTCATGATCTATCATGGGAGAATATTGGTTGGTCTTGGTTTTTTTAGATTGGTTGAGTTCGGTATGGTTTAGTTCCATTTGGTCTATCTTTTCCAAATTCTACATGACTGAATCCAAACCATATAGAATTAGAATAACAAAAATGTTATAGAAATTAAATGAACTATACACACTCATATTTGTAACATATAAATCTAATATACTGATATGATTTGATCAAAACTATTTAGATAGGAAGTAACCTAAATAGATGAATCCTAGACAAACTAGATATGATGTCCAAAAAACTAGAATAACATGAACTAACAGGAATCTTACTTAACTATAGGTATTATAGTCATCTATACATACTAAACCAAAAATGAAATGTACTTTTTTTAACAAATCTAAAGTGAAGGGATGAAAAATTAACATAATTTAATAATTGAAAAACAAAAAACACATCCTTAAATAAATATAACAAAATTTAAACAAAGAAAAAGAATATTAGAGTGTTACAATGAAACAAATCAAATAGACATAAAATGAATTATATTGAACCAGTGTGGCCTAATCCAAATGTAATGAAAAGTAAAAAAACTACTTTAAACTAAAAAAACAAACTATACCAAACCCAACCATTCCAAAAAAAACAATATATTGAACTAAATTAAATTAGATGAACGTCAACTAACCAAAAGATACTTAATTTTTTTAACTAGAATAAAACTGAATTGAACTCAAAATAAATATTCTATTTAAATAAAACATGACTCAATTTGATCATTCATTATGTAATATATATAAAATATATAAAAAATAAAGAAAAAACATTATAAAATCAAATGTATATATAAAAAAATTTAAACATTATTAAATAAACTGAAGTAATCTATTATTTATTGGTTAATGATAATTTGGATAAAAACGAACGAATATATAATTGAATGTTTTTTAGAATATTTTACTTCAAAAATGAATCAAAATAAAATAAGAGTAATAATTAAATATTTAAAGACTATATATTTCTATTTAGATAGATTATTTTATAAGAACATGGTATCAAAATAGAATAATAAATTAGTTAATTTTAATTCCTAAAATTTAATTATTAGATAAGTTTATAAAAACAATTATGATATGTTAAAAATGGCAATTTTATTCCTCAATTATATTACGTTGTCTTTTATGAATTTTATTACATGAAAATTATAATTATTTTATTTTGTTATTCCACTTATTTTTAATTATTTGGATTGGTTCTTATTATGTGATTATTATTTCTTACAAACATTTATTACTAATTATATGTTTACAATTAATAATTGAAATTTAAAAAATATAATTTTTATTCTTATGAGGAATATGAAAAACTATTTAAAATATGAAGGATGCTATTTTAAGAGAATAAACCGTGAATTCTAGATATAATATTTCATTCTTTGGTTCGTTTAGTGAGTATATTAATATGAATATATATTAATTAAAATATTCAAAATTTACATTTTTATTCATTTTTTAATTTCTGTTAGGAACAAACCTCTATGAGAGAACTATTTTATAGTTTTACTACTAGAAGTGGTGACTAGAATGATTTATCAAGATTGGGTGTTATGAGATATACTCAATGAACCCATCTTACATGATCACACCCATACCTACCATTACATATCTCATATACCACAGTCTCTCTTACAACTATAGAACTTTAGACACGATGGATATTCTAACTAATTGTTTCACTATATTTCGTTGAAGTGTTTGTTTTTTAGATAAATTTTCAAAATCCCATGAAGAATCACCGTCTCCTATACCATTTTATACCAACATATGTGAAATTTTTTTCCCACTTCTCTTATTAGTCATGGATATTATGCTCACCCTCTTAAGAAAGAACCACCATGACATTCAAATGAAATACAGAATACATAGGATCCTTACTATCCCTCAGATGATATTGATACACAATGGACAATAAGTCAATTAAAATCCAAATACAACTAATTATTAGGTATATGTTTACATGTGTATTTAATTATATTACATTGATTTTATTTAAAATATAATATATATTAATTCTTCTTTCTCTAATTTTTTAGCAGAATATTAGAATAGGTGTAGTTTGTATACAAAAATTTATAATGTATGAAAATACCATGAAAAAATTATGATATATAATAACTAATAAAAATAATTGATTGAAAAAGGTAGAAATTAAATTTTTTAGGATAATTATATAAACATTTAGTCACAACACTCTTTCAGGACAAATCACCTAGAGAAACATCAATTTTCAAATCCTGGATAATATATTCAAAAATATATGAATAATAAAATATGTAAAGTTTCAATTTTCAGTACTGTTTTATTTATATTAATTAATAGTTTTATTTTAGTTTCATATCAATATTGATGATGTTCGTGCAGGGGTGGATGCATAGTTGATGGAATTAATGGATCATTGGAAAGTCTATAGGACTAATATATATATTGGTTGGACCACAAGTCAAGAAACAGAGTTAGTGGGAGTTCCATATATCAAAGAATAACTTTTTGTGTTATTCATAGAAATGATTTCTTATCAAAAGAGTAACCCATTTCATTTATTATACTATTTTAATGATTTTATTTTGAATTTTATGATCATTATTATAAACTATTTGTTTCATATTTTTTAATATTAATTTTAACAAGTCTTCAAAAGGAACTAATAAAAACTTTATTTATGCTAATATGTCTTCAAATTTGGAAAAATATTCTGTATGGACAAGAAATAAACCATTTAATTCTCATATGTCACTATTTTAAATTTCAATTCATTGACTTTGTTTTAAAATGATAAAAAATATGTGGTCACAATTTTACATTAATATGATATGTCCAGATCTAAATATATTATTATTGAATATTTTTTCCCTATATTTATTTAAATATACAATGAAATATATTGAATATAAAAAATAGTGAATATTGAAAACATTTATTTTATTCATGCCAAAAGAATAAAAATTTGAGTGTTGTCAATTAAGAGATGCAATAAAATGTTGTAAACATTATTTAGAATGTTTTAATTTTTAATAAATATTTCATAACCAAATATTTCATTTATATTATTAATATCATGATTAGGAGTCACATTATGAGATAGAAAATAATAACATTAGGCCAAATGTTCATTTGGGATAGAAATCTGGTGATGAGAAACTGGGGGGAGTATTTGATTAACCTATGAGGAGGATCCTAACCAAAATGTATTATCCCACTTGAAGATTGAAAAAAACTTGTAGTGGGTCCGAAATGTAATAGGGTCAATATAATTTACATATTAAAATAAAATATTAATGTTGGGTTATAAAAAAATCAAATTGTTACATTGTAGTTAACAAAAAACATGACATCTTCAAATCCAATAATTCAACTATAGACTTATATATTATTGGAAATATTTATAATAAAGTTGTAATAAATTTATTTTTCACTAGTAAATAGATATAATGGTCTTAAAGGTAGTCATATGAGATATTTATTGGGTGGCATGGTCATCACAACATATGACTAAAGGATTAGAATATGAGATATAATTAGTGGATGTAAATATCCAATCATAGAACAGACATAAATATTTATTTAAAACCCTTAAATGGATGACTAAATAAAATAAGTACCTCAAAAACAAGATTTTTGGTGTGATTTTTTAGTCTAGATATATAGTACCAATAATATAATGAGTATATTTAAAATATAAGAATAGAATAAATCATCAGATGCATAATTATTCCACACAAGATAGAGAGAAAAATCACAGAGTTTCATTTTATTAAAACCCATCCTTATAATTAACTTATAATTTGTTATTTATAAGAAAGGAATAATACAATATTAAATGTCCATATTAATTTTTTTTATATATTTTATTCAATTTAAATAGAGACATTTCCATAAAATTTTGTCTAAGAAAAAGAGTGACTTTTCCCAATAGAGTTATAGAAACATAAAATTGTCACTCATAAAAAGAAATTATGTAATGTATTAAATGTTACATTCCATAATTTTTTAACACCATTAAATATTTATTTATATATTTAATTTAAAATTGATATTTAAATTGAATATTAAAATTTGTTTTTTTATTTTAGATTGTTTCAAATAGTCATAAATATGAAGATTCATCACAAGGGAATGTTTTCAATTATTATAAATCCATATTATTTGGTTATGATGAAAATTTATTTTTTCATGAATATGTCATATAATTTTCCAATTCGAACCATACATTCCATAATAGATGTATTGTTCCTTAAACTGATTGAATTTTCTTCCCACAATCACATGTAAGTCACTATATTCTCTCTAATTTCATTAGGCATTGAATAAAAAAATCCACAAATGACATAAATAAAATTTCTTCCACTAGTTTCATATAACACCCCAATAAATATGATCTTTCCTTGGCACTTAATATTCCACATCAAAACATTAGTAATGATTTCAATGATTTAAATTAAAAATAATATATTGGTCAGCTTGTAAATTAATCCTTTAATAAATATTATATTGTGTTAATTATGTTCATATAAATGTATCGTGTAATTTTATTTATATTTACAAAGAAACCTCCATATTAGGATGTTAAAATATGTTATCTTAAGTGATTGTAATAGAATATAATTTTTACAGATGTTCTAATAAGTTGTGTATTCCATGATTATTTTATTCTTTTTATTCTCATGGTGTTTTTTAATGAATAATAAATTTCATTTTTCTTCAATATTTAATAATTCATATAATATAATAAAATTAGATTAATATAGATAAAGAGGATAAATCTAAATGAGTTACATATCCGTAAATTTGGATGGTAGAGTGATTTCAGTAATTTTTATCCAACTCCACTTATTATAGACACCTCCCTAAATCATTTCAAAGAAATAGTTGTTAATATATCTCTAAGTTTATTTTTTCGTCTATAGTTTTGTGAAATATTTTATAAAATATTGTATTAAACCATTATTTATGAGGGAAAATTAATTATTAAACCCTATAATGGGTTAAAAGTTTGAAAATATATATTCAGTTAGTACTTAATCATGATCTTATAACAAGGACACAATAACTTGTTTAAAAAGAGATGTTATTTTATTATTGTTCAACATAACCTCTTTGTACATATGTACAAGGTATATTTTATAAGAAATAAAATATTTATTAGCCTATATTTTTTGCTTCCATATTTATATTCATTCTCAAACTATCATTTTCCCTCTCTCTCTCCTCATTTAATAAAAAACTCAAAATATTCTCTGATATCTTTGTGACCTCTCACCTCATTCTATCATTTCTTATTTCTCTCTTTTTTTCTTGATCACACAAATTATATTCTACCACCAAATATGGTCATATAAATAATTTAATGGTAAATAGGGATAATGTTTATAGGTTCCCCTAAATTTAAAATAGAGTGCCCATTTCATAAACCATCATATGTAACATGAAAATAATAATAACTTATAAAAACAAGTATAAAGATACCATACAAAATAATTACATTATAACATTAAACTCTATCCTTGTATGTACTAATGTAAAAAATGCATTCACCTATTTAGTGACCTTTAAATCATCATAGTCATCTGACCACTAGAGTCAGTATGGATGTTAATTCCTTAATGTAAGGTGAATTATCATCTCCACCAACTCAATTTCGTCCACATTGAAACAATTAAAATAATAAATGATGAAATTATATTCCTTCACAATTTTTTGGATTCACATATGGAAATGATTTTACAATTTTACATTTCAATTTTTCATAATTTTATCCCTAAAATTTCTTTTTGGGATGAGGAGATAAAATTATTTGGTGCATTACTTATATTTATTACTTTTCTAATGGGGTATCTCATTTAGTTTCCAAGTAGAAAAACATTATGATTGTCTTCATTTAATTTTTTTTGGATATTGACTTTTGAAATTCCCACTTGCCTGAAATTTGAAACAAAAAATATCCCAGAAATTTTCATGTTAGCATTAATAAGAGAATTATTTCATAAAACATCACCCTGTCACTCATATAATCAACCACCTCGATTATATTATATTTTCCAATAATTTCTACATTTCATTTCTCTATGGAGTTAAAGTTGTAGTATATTTCCTCAAATTTTTTCTACGTATGATTTGTTTCTCAGTAATTTTAAATTCATGAATCAAATCATATATCTTCACGTGATGGTCCATTTTCACTAGGTCAATAATATCATTAATTATTCAAGTAAAATATTTATTAGGATTGATTTTTTTTATTCTCATAAATGTATTCTTGATTAAAATAAATTTTTATATCCTTATATAAATATTCAAAACTCTTCCTCCCATAGTTGAGGTGTTGAAGATTTCCATGAAAATATCAACAATAGTGAAAGAGTAAAATATATTTCTCATGGAAAACTCAATTTCATCCCATTTATTGATATCAATTTATTCTTATATTTACCATAGAGAAGGCCTTACCCACAAAGGTTCTATCTTGACTAGAATAAATCCAAGGTTTATAGGCAATACCCACCACCAATAGGCCATGGAATAGTTACTAGCACCTCCAAGACATATAATGATGTATGGTAGTATGTATTCAATATTAAACAATAATGATTACATATATCCAATGAAAATATTAACAGTAGGGAATATATGAACAATTTATCAAAATAAAAAAATCTATAATAAAAATGATAAAATAAAAATATATATTAAATATATAATCTATAATGAAATATTGGAAAGTCATGTGCCCATCATCCATAAAGAAAAGTCAATATAAAATAGTTAAACAAGATCCCCCTTAGAAAAATACACTCCAAATATTTTTTTTATTCTACTTTCAACTACTGACATTAAAAATATAATTCAATTATGAATAAAATAAGATCAACCGTAGGAATTGGATCTAAATAATCTATACATGTAAATGTTTTCCAAATAACATCAGAAATATATTTATAATCTACAGAGACAGAAAATGTTTTAGGGAAAAATTTTGTGTATGGATGAGTACTGACATACCAAAAAATAAAACCCAAAATCTACAAAGAAATGGAAAATGATGAATTCATCATTAAGATGTCATTACTAATGACATGTTGGAAGGTAGGTATGAAATAACAAGATCTATGGCTTTTACGCGGAATTAATGAGAGGTGAACATGAGTAGGTAATCTAAATAGGCACCAAACTCGAATTATTAAGGACACAATGTTGAATTAATATTTTCATATTAAAATTACAACGGTTTAATTCTCATGAGAATATAGGGATAATTAATTTTATTAAAATAAACTATATAGTTGGAAGTTAATTTTTATAAAATACTCTACGTATTGAAGGAATCCAACATGCACTAACATAATCACAAGTGCTGAAGTGAATGATCTTCTTTGTCAATTTAACATTCTTTTGATCACTGTATTGTATAATGTATAACACAAAATGATTTCTAGTTCATCTATTAGTTAAAGTAATATCACATCATGAAATCTATAATGATAAACACCAAATAATTATAGGGTAGCCACACATTGTTTATAAATAAATTATCAGTCGATGGGAGGGAAGTTAACAATGATGAAAAATCTATTCTATATAGGCAAAAGAATAAATAAAGAAAATAATTTGATTCATAAATAGTGTATTTAACCGATTTGTACATAATAGATATGGAAAATGATTTGAATCCTAGATATAAATTTTTACTCCATGTAGCTTGAAAAGAAAAAATTTTAAATTGGGAATCATTAGAAATTAAGGGTAATTTACACAATAGATAATATAAAGACATAATAAATTAAGATGATCTATTGAATCTTTGAATGATCTCATTGTAATGCTAAAACCCCTTCATGGGTTCCATAAAGCTGAAACAAAAACATGAATATCTTTCTCCTAAAAGAGTTTCAGATTATCATACCTTCCATTTATTGTGATAAAAAGGTAAAGATTAATTGGAAATGCTTATGATGTGTGATTAAAATTAATCAAATAAAAAACATGTATTTCATTATAACATAAATGATAGGTGACACATGAATGCACGCATCAATTATGGAATGATTTAGAATTAAGTATCACATGTTAGAATATAATCATTCATATGAATGAGTGTATTTCAATTTCATGTATAGATAATTAAATAATTAATATTGATAAAAATAAACAATTGAAAATAATAATAATAATAATAATTTTATTATGAAATTATATTATTATAATAGTATTGGGAAATAAATTTTGGTCAGTAGATCTTACCTAACCCCTTCCTCATATTTATATTAATATATTAAATTATGTTTTTGAAGTATTGTCTCATGACCTCACATTAAATTATTTTAATATAAAGTGCACCACACTATTCCATTTTATCCATAAATATATTTCACCGTCTTATTAATTGAATGACTCTTTCCCCTTGTATAGTGGTAAGCTATCCTTTAACCCCATTTATGAAACATGGTCACCTATAAACAGTTATATCATTTGAACACTATCCCTCTATGTCACCACACTATTTCATGATGCATTTCTATTCTATAATAGTCATCTTAGACTTCCTATTCACACTACAATCCCAAATATTCCATCCCAAACACATCCCAATCATTCATCATATTCCTTCAAGATAAAGATATATAAAATCCACCCTTATTATATCTTTTCACCCCAAACGATGTAGGCTTTACTTGGTTTATGAAAATATGTTAGAGTGGTAATTTCAATGTAAGAGATAATAGTGGTAAATTTATGATTTTTCGTAATTAGTTCCTCTTAGATTCCTCAAAATAATGAAACCACATCAAATAAACAAGTTGAAAATATAAATCCAAATTTATCTAATTAAAATACCATATGAATGAGTGTCTACAATATATAATCCTCAATGAATAGAGAATTAAAGATGGATTTTATAATATGTGAGGTAGTCAATTCAAATAAATAATTGAAAAATATAATCCAGAAAGAAGAGGGAAAAAATAATAATCGAAGAACCCAACACCAATCATTGATGAATTGATAGTGGTGAATTATTATATTTTGGTCATATTTTTTTGAAGATCTCATTTACAAATTTCATTCCTTGATATTTTGGTTCTTATTTCCACTAATTTTCATACCTCTACTCCCATGAAATATTTTTTAGCTAATACTTATTTTAGTGGAGATTATGATGTATTTAAATGGGAAAATAGTGATTCTACTTATATATAATGTAGGTAACTAATAATTAATAAAATAAAATAAATAAATAAATAAATTTTCTAGGTTATAAGACACCACAATGTTTTGAAGTGAACTAATTTAAACCCATTCAAATGTTAAATCAAAAATTTAAAAGACAGCTGTGATATCAGAGTTTACAAAAGTGGACTTTTTGTGTGGTAAAAATGTAATTCCAAAAAATGAATAGAGGATAGAAAATATTTTTATATAGAATATTATATTATCTAAGATGTTTCATGCCCTCATTTTTATGTGAGAACAAAGTGGGAGTAAACCCCATATTCTGGAATCATCGTGAAAACTAAATAATTTTTTAGGTTGTATACCTTGGTAAATTTACCATCTTACCACTATAAAGTTCTCAAGAAAAAAAAAACAGAAATTTCAGTTTAAAATCAATCGGGGAAAATTTTTTGGTCTTTATTCCATATTTTTTTCTTTTAATAACTATAAATTAAAGAAAATTTGGAAGTTAAAGGAAACTTTATATTTTCTACTCTAATTAGGCATGATAAGAAAAACAATTCCTGATAAATATCTCTCCATCCAAGAATTATTCTATATAATTTTTTCCTTTAAACATCTATAATTTCACCCTGATCCAACAATGTTGTTCATTATGATGTCATATCTTTTTCCCTCAATTGGTTGTTGGTAAAATCTAATTTGTTTTTTAATACCACTGAAACCAGTATAATATTTTTGTATCTGGATTTACTTGTTGTGGGGGCGATGTGGTTCTAGAGTATGTGATTGGTTACCATCAATTAGCATTAAACATTATAGATTTTTTAGGTTTTGAGTCCTCTAATGTTAAAAAATTATTGTTCTATCATGAAGTTTATTTATATGATTAAATTTTTATCTCATTTTTTTATGGTTATTGTTTCATGCGAGTGGTCCTACTCTTCACCATTTTTGCAATCATGAGTGACTATATTCCAATGTTAGTCTTCTATAAGAGCCAAGGATTTTCAATCAAAAAAATATTTTATTTTTATATGAATATTCAATTCATTTCATAAACAAAAACTCGAGGGCCATATTATAATATTATCATTAGAAACTAGAAATACAATATTATCATTTTAGGAAGCTTCTTCAATATCCCCCACAGATATATTCCAACATAATAAACCTCTTTGAAAGACCAATCTTAAGACAATCATAATATCCTGTGAAACATCATAAGAAAGGGTGAGGTCAAATGATTATTAAGGTTTAGCATAGGATAAATCAATCATGAACCATCTAGAGTCGACCATAAACCAGTAACCCAATCCAGTCCACGACATGGTCCGAAGGGTGTTCATAATCCCAACAGACTAGAAAAAATTGTCTGGCATCATCAGATTGTACAAGGGAACCATTTCACCCAGTAAATAAACAATATCCAATTGGGTAATGAAACGAAATATCCCACTATATATAAATAATATCAAAACAATAATCATTTATATAGGAAATACAAACTAAAACTGGACAATACAACTAAAACAACCGAACAAGATGACCATACTTACTCCATGTGACCATACTAGTCACTCTCCAACATAATGATGACACGTTGGTAAAGGTGATCAAACTGAAGATGAGAAATGAACATGAGATAAATGTTGAAGAGCACTATATTCCTGAGCATTAAAACTAAGTAGGCCATCCTAATAATCTATTCTAGATCCACGTCGATTAAAATAAAAGAAACATCAATTTCAAGTTTGAACTATAATATATAAGTATAATCATTTCGATCTATTTTACTTAAAAAAATTACATTTTATTTCCTTTACTCTCTTCGAAACCTAGATTCATTTCATTGGTGTGTTGTTACCATTTTGAAGTGGAATGTGATTCCTATATTTTTCTTCTTTCACAAAGAGGGAATAATATAAGAAAATAATTTTTCATAATCCTTTTTTAAATCAACCCATCCATATCCATGAAAAAATTACAAAAAGAGACACTATTTTAGCCACACAACCAGGGGAATGTAAATATAGATAGAAGTATCACATTCATCACTATAAGAAACTAAAACCAAATAGAATAGGGTTACTTGAGGAGATACAAAATAACCTATAAGACACTAATACCTGAGACCCCATCTATGGTAGTAGGCCATAAATGATTAAATACAAACACTCAATATTCTCAAACATCGTTTATCAATGTTGGATGATGGAAAATACAAGAGAAATAAAGCCAATATATCCACCTA
This sequence comes from Viscum album, assembly GCA_963277665.1. NCBI lineage: Eukaryota > Viridiplantae > Streptophyta > Magnoliopsida > Santalales > Viscaceae > Viscum > Viscum album. The sequence continues at coordinate 539,508,541 of OY728121.1, forward strand.
CTATGGGAAACTGGTCATTACCATAACCTACTAGTGAAACAATCAATCTTAAAACATTTTATAAAGATGAAATTTTCCCATGTCACAAGTATTTAATGGTGGTGAGTCAACTGATTCCATCCGATCATTGAATCACAACATATATAATATTAATAATCCACAATAGGCCTCACCCATAGTCTCCCTAAGGAATACTCTCATGCCTTATGATTAATATACCACAAAGGATCCCAATCAAGGGACCCATATAATCGATCCTGCGGATTCCACAATAAGGAAATCACAACCATTCAATATCGACAATGCTTGAGAAACATCCAATGACAGTTTTTATAACAAACACTTTTCATATTTACTCAAGTATGCCAAATGATCCTTCATGAATATGACCAAACTAGTGTTTATCAAATCTACAAATCCCACTATTCATAAAGAGGTTTAAAAACAAATTTTTAAAATTAAAATATTGGTAAAATCTTTTAAAATGTCTAGATTACACATTTAATGGATAACCATTTTTATAAAAATTCCAAATGAGCCTTTGTTTGGAAACCAATACAAATACATGTAATGAACAAAAACCCCTTTGTATATAATAAAAAAACTCCTTGAACATCCACAAAAGGTCCCCATAATATAAATTACAATTATTCTAATGTATTTATATATCAAAATAATCATTTTTAATTAGACATAACACATAAAAGACAACCGATCACTTAAACATGCAAAGTGCATGCACTATTTAACAAAACAATTCCCATTTAGTACTCAAAATGGTATACACAAAGATTTTCATTCCATAAATATATTTCAATTGATATACTATGATCTAAACATCACAAAACATGTTCAAAAACTACGGAAATAGTTAATTAAGGATGCAGTGAACACAATTATTACAAAACAACACCATTCCACAAAATAAATCTTACAATGCTAATTTCCGTAGAAAAAAATTATCCAATAGTTAACCAATTTTCATATATATGAGCTTATAAAAGAAATAAAATTATTGAACCAAAATTATAAATGCATGAAAAATGGGAAACCTACCTCAAATATCTTGCGGAATAGAAACGCACTCCCGGAATCACCGACTGTGTGTTCCCAAACCATAGATCTTGGATGACAATCCCTAAAAGAACAAACACCACAATAAATGTCATGGTAAAACAAAACCATAATCTGAGAATGACCATGAGAGAGAAAAAATCCATGAAATAGTATAATAAGAAGGAAGATGGAAGAGACGAGAATAATAAAGGGGAGGAATTGATGATGAAGCCCTAACCATTGCTGAGAAATCACCCAAAAACTAGCAAAAAATGATGGTGAAATATGGGGGAGGAGCCAGAAGTAAATATAAAACAGTTATGGATCCATTTGAAAGGTTTGACAACAATAACTGGACTTTTACATTAATATTTTTTCAGCTTGTAAGTGGCTGCTAGGTTTTGCTACACGATTTCGTAAACTGTGTGCCAACCATGAGAGGGATATTAGATATTATTTTGAAAATTGAAGGTTTATTGTATCATGGTATTGAAAAAATGTGTTCAAACAATGAATGCACAAAAATTTTCCAAAACCCCACTGATGACACACCAAACACTTAGAGAAATCTACCCAATTTTCCTTGAATTATTTAAACATAATCTCCTAACGCAGTAAGAGTCACAAACTCTCCCCAAGTAACATTTTCCAAACTCAAACTTATGGAAAATAATGGTGATTGATTCAATAAATAAAACACTTCAAAACCCATCACCTATCACATCAAAAACATTATTAAATACCATGATTCCAATTGATCTACAACAGAAACCAAAACATGAATAATCGGGTTTGACAATTTCCCACAAAATTAATGGTTTCCATACCTGGAAAGCCATAACACGTTCTGAATGACTGATCAATGTCTGAGGAATCCATATCAACATAATCCAACCTCTTATCCATGAATAATCCACTCACAAGATTCATAACATCAGCCTCCTTCCCAAAAAAAAACAACAATTCAAAACTACTTTCCATGGATAGATAAAAAAGATGATGCCATTACATCTATATCCATTCGAAGAACTATATTTTTGGGGCTTCTCCCAATGAACCCACTGATCACCAAAACCAAAGAGCACTCAAGAAAGACAATGATTTTAGGGGAGATCTAAATGGACTCCCCCCCAATAGAACACAACTAACATTAAACTAATCCTCAAGAGAATGCTCTATGAGACATATGGTTGGTCTCCCCACCATTGGAAAACATGAAAAATGACAAAGAAAGAATTCACTATAATCCAACATCTATCCTATTACCCAAAGGCCAGTGAAAAAACTCCCACAACAACCAACCAAACCAATCTAAGTGGAACACAAAATGATATTTCATGCTTCTCACTCCCAAATAGAGGGTTCACGAACATGGAAGGTATGTCCTAGAATTTATATGTAAATCTTCATGATTTTCTATATAATATTAAAAAGTGTAATTCTTGGAAAAAAATACACCACATAAAAGAAATTCTTCATGAATATATAACTTGTCTCATAGAAAATAAAATAGATTTGGAAATTTTTACCTTATGTCCTTAACTGAATCATAAATTTTCGATCCTCCTAATTAATATACATATGTTTAGTATATATATTAGAAAATTTGTCATATTGGTTCTTGAGGAAGTAATCCATTTTACAGACAAGTGATATTATCATATTCCATTTGATGGAATAAGATATGGATGATGGTCATTTCCCGAGCATAAAAAATTTAAATATATATAAGATACAGATGATATTATACTATTATGGTTTAAAAAAATTTAGAGGTGGACGAAGAATTAAAAAAAAAATTCTCATTAAGGAATGATAACTCTTCTTGGGGTAACCTCTTTATACATTAAAAAAAGGCATCCTGTGTTTTTTCTATCAAATAAGTCTTATTGAATGATAGGTGGGAATTATGGATGTGATTTGGGTTGGGGTTGGATGAACCAATGTTTTTATGAACTATTAAGGGAATAGGATAGAATGTGTCCTATTATAAGTGAGGTGAGTGGAGTACTAGTAATGTTTTAAAAGAAAACTGTAAATACACGTTATTATAATTAAAAATGGATCCAAAAAGAACGATATGGATCCCATATGTTATAATATAGAAATATGGTCATCCAATGGGTTCAGGTAATGTTTCCTGAACATTTTTCTCCATATCATCTAGTTTGACCCCTGAAAAAACTAATTTTTCCCTTAAATGGGAAAATTATTTTTTACGATTTTTTTATTAATTATTGAAAAATAATAATTTTATCTAATTTTATGATATAAATTATGTTGATTATATATATTAAATCCATTTTATCAAATTTATTTCATATAAATAGAAACTTTAAAATAAAGCATAATCCCATATGTGTGACGGAAGAAATTCCGAATAGAAAACTTTCAAATGTTTAAAATGTTTTTAAAAAAATAAATATTAAATTGATTCTAATGAACCATTTTGATTTATAAATTATATAATTGAACTAAAATTACATTTCAAAAACAATTTATAATTTTTTTATGTTTTTAATTTTTTTTGATAAAAATGAAATTCTTAAAAAAAACTATATTATTCTCTATCCACTGAAATATTTATCTTTTATGTAAATTATAAAAAATTAACCCAAATAAATTATTGAAATATATATATAATGATGTTTAATTTTTAAAATAAATATTCTAATTTTTTAAAAAATTTATTGTAAATAAATTTGTGCACAAAATGTGATAAGACATCTATTTAGAAAAATAGATATTTTATGCATAAAATTTGATTTATTCTTTTCAAATGATTATAAAATATTAAAGAATAATGATAAAAAATAACATTGAATATAAAATACATAAATTTAATTATAATTATTTATAAATTTTTATCTCCATAATTGATTATGGTAAAATATGATTGTTCACATAAAAATTATTTTTTTGAAACATATTTCTTTTATTTTTGAATGGTTTTGTTTTCATGGAAAATTAAATTTTCACTAAATAATACATTTTATAATAATATGTGAACCATATATTATTATAATTTAGATACTCATATCCATACCCATCATTCCAATGGCTATTAGAAAATTTTTATACTAAATAATAATATTGTTATTGTATCTAAAGTCACGTAAAAAAATCAGATTTGTGTGAATCACAAGCTATAATTATTATTTAAATTATTTGAAAAAATATCATAAAATCGTGGCTGATTATATATTACATTATATGTAAAATAATCGGAAATAAATATTACTGAACCACTAATAATGACACACACACACACAGACACGAATATACCCTATGCTCAACACACGCCCACACATGTGAAGTTACACACATATATAAATAAAACACGCACTTGAATATTCAAAAATTCACAAACACATACCTGAGGATAGAAAAATAAACACAAAATTGAAGGTACGCAAATAATAACACACTCAAGATATGTATAGCTATAAATTTATTGAAAAAGATTTACACACATGATGTTACACAATTCATAATTTTTGTGTGTGTTTTTTCCACCTTGAATGGTAAATTAATAACCTATGATCTTATGAATTCAACTAACTTAGTTTTTGGGATCATGTTCCACCACTATATCTCCAATAATTTATTTTTATTTCTATTAAAAAAAAATTGTGTTTAAAATTGATAAAATGTGTGAAAAGGGTATAAATGAAGTGTTAAAAGCTGAAAAAAACATAAAATATTGTTTATAATTATGATGAGTTATTATTTTGAATAATTATACAGGAGAGTAATTCAATGAAATGAAGAGAAAAATATAATTTAGCGACTTATAAAAAAATTAAAGAGAACATAATTTATTGAAATGTAATTTGAGGATGGTGTAAAAAAATACGTAACAAAAAAGACAATCCAACTCCATTACTTTTTTAGTTTTAAATGTTTCTTGGTGTTTAGGGAATTATTGGGGAATTAATGATAGGTTAGAACATTAATTCTAACTACAGTAGGTGTTTCATGGGGTTAATGTTTTGTTCTTGGTTTTAATAGATTCATTTGGGAGATTTTCATTATATATTGTGGTTTGTGGAATGGGGAATTTGACCCGATTTTTTAGGTTTTCAACCAATGGTAATTAATGAAATTAATTTAATTTTATGGAATGAGTTCTCCATAATGGGTTCTTTATTTTTCTTCCTATTTGGAATTCAGTTTATGAATATCCAATTGATGGTGAAAAATCCCATAATCATTTTTGGATGTAGGGTTATGTTTTTAAATGAAAATTGACCTGGACATATAATGGTTGTAATGGGTTTTTAATGGAAATAATTATGGAGGTATTTGGTGTGATTTTAGATAACATTAATATCTATATGGTTGTTTTATGCATATATTTCATAGAAATTATATATTGTTTTATGGGGTTATTTTTTACCTTTTAATTGTTCATTCCTCCATTATTCCATATTATAAAAAGGGTTATATAACAAGGTTTCATGTGTTTAATTGAATAATTATATTACCTTATGTTTAATGAACTTCCTCTTTCTTGGATAACATTTTGGGACCATCATTATCTTCTACTTCTAATTAGATTAATAGAAGATATGAAACTCTTATTGAGGTAGGGAATTTATATACTCATTTTTTATTTATTGTGATGACATATTTTATGAATATATTATCATTCTATTCCATGGATGATATATCATTGTCCTTATTTTTTCCTTATGTAACTATTCCATGTTTTTTGGGATGAAGAAATTCATATGGGAAACATATTTTTTAAATAATTAAATATAATTTTTTTTAGATATTTAAGAATAATTTGAAAGTGAAATGGGGTCCTCTTATTCTTAATGATTTTCATGGCAATTTGAAAAGTTTATTATTTTTCATGAAAATTTATCACTGTGATTATGATAATATTGTTATCACCTATAAACATTATAACAACTATAAAATGTTGACTTCTTTAATTATCTATTATAAAAAAGTGTAATGGATAAAATTTTAATATTAAAATAATATTTATATTTTAAATTTAATACATTTGATGTGTTATGGTTTTATTTGTCTCTCCTTTATTATTGATGGAATTTTTCTCATCAGTTAAATAAGGTAACTATAATTTCGTTGGAAGGTTATATTACTCAATAGGTGGTGAATCATATATGGCTGTAATTAATTGGTAAATGGTTCTTTGATAATTTATTGATTGTTAAAGTGATTATTAAAATGGAAATGATTGATGATAATTTGTAGTTGATTCAAATGTGAAAAAATTCAAAGCAATGATATTTTGTTTATTATAGAACAAATGGTTTAAAATATGTATTAAATTGATGAATTGATTCCATTATATATGGTAAGTATGGGGGTAACAATGAATTTATTCTAGTTATAACGTGAATAATACAATGCTAAAATTTATTAGATAATGGGTATTTATAACAAATAATGAGGGTAATGCATGTATATAGAGGGAATGAATCTAGTAATGAATTATTAAGTTGTTTGTGAATAGGTGTTTTGTTGGTAAACATTTAAAATAGGAAAAAATTACAAAATAAATTTAAATTACAGTTCAAATCTATATTACTATGATATTAATTAATACAAATACGTAAATAATTCATTATGTGTTATGTTATTTTGAAAAAATCCTGCACAGTTTATGATTCAAATATTTTGAAATGTGTTTTTCATTATGGATTATATAATTGTTTCTTATTGGGTTATTAGTGTGGGAGATATTACATAATGTGGGGTGATGTGGAGGAACATGACAAGACATAAGGGCTCAAATAATGTATGATCATGAAGGATATACTGTAATTCAGTGAATAATTTTTTGTATCCGATATTGTTACTTTGATAACGAAATACTGGAAATGATATGGGGATATTTTTTGTAGAGAGATGGAATACGGATTCTTTTACACATGTTTGTCATACCCTAATACGATGATTATAATAATGGATTGTTGTTGCAATTTGGGGGTTTACTTGTTTTATTATAGTAGTGGGTTTTGATCTATAGTGGTGACAATATTTATCGATGGTGGTCATTGGGGTCATGTGTGGTGGAGGTCAAAGAAGAAAGGTGGAGAGAATAAGGTCAATATACTTTATCTTCATGATACTCTACCATTTTCTTATAAGATATGAGAAATGGGTTGTCGTGGTATGGTGGTTATGGGGTGGTGATTATTGTAATTTGTGGGTGGTGGATAAGTGATAATGTGGTAGTAAATACATGGTTTTGTGTCTATGGTATGTGATTTGTCGTATGTGTGTTATTATTGACTCCGACATGGGATGTTGGAAATTATAGAATTATGTGTTAGGTAGGTTTTTGGTTCGACCAACACTATATTTTTATCGAAATAGTGATTGGTTATTTATATGTTGTATAGAGGTTCCAACATTTCACAATATTAGTTAGATAGTGGATATCATACCTACTAACTACCCCCAGAGGAATTAAAACTCCATTGGGATAAGGGTGCATTGAGGAAAATATATTATCAAAGGGTTTGAAGTTTAAAGGAGATTTTATGCGGGTTTTGGTTGGTATTTTATATGCTGATGATGTTGGATAACCATAATGTGTGGGGAATGTTTTGATTATGGTAATTGCTTCCAGTATATGGTGTAATTTCTAATTATGTTGTACAAAATTATAGTAGTTGTGGATTTTTTTTTAATTTATATACATGTTGTTTTCACATATCCTTGTTTTCTTGATGTTATGGTTGATTTAGTTATTGGGGGATTATTCCAAATGTACACATTGCATATTATATCATGTCGATGTATATATATTTAGTGGGATGGGTCTACAATTTACTCACAGGTGCCCACCCCCCCCCACGATTCTCTATGTGTTCATGAGATAAATCACATGAGAAGTTAGATGATATTTGGGTTGCTGTAATTTAGTATCGGACTATAATATTTCATTTTATTTGGATGTACTACCCATGTTTAAAATAATTAAATTTTTTATGGTGTATTTTTATGTATTACAATTAATTTATTGTGAATTATTTTATGATTTTATATATTTTACTAGGTTTCAGGTGGAAACACCACCCTTATTTATTACATATACCATCATAACTAGTTAGTAACCCAAGACCTATTAGAGGAATGATTTAATAGTCACTATCACCATCATTATTGTCCCATGAGGGGTTCCAATAGTGGATAAATTAGGAAATTGGGGTATTATATCTTCAATTCGAGAGTTTGGGTGGATTTTTATGTTATGAACATGTAATGTTAAATAGGAATTATATTTAAATTGTAAAACTAAAGCATATCATGTGATAGAAACTAACTAAAATGGATGATACATAGATATTTTTATGCCTCCATTATCTGATTCATAGGATTTTACTACAAATAAAACATGTTATTTGGAAAGTGTAATCATTATTGGGGAAAATCCAAAGAGAGGTACATGCATCATTATCTCTTGTTGTACGATAAAATTCATTATAATTTATAAACGTGTTGCAATTTTTTATAGGATTTTATTCATAGTGCTAGTTAAAAAAACATAATGGAATGATTACAAAGTTAGTTGACCAATACATGTCACATAATTTAGATTTTTCTTAAACAATAATTAATCATTGGACATTATTTCCTTAATGTTACCACTGTTATTAATGATAATGTGTGTAAAATGTTACCATGGTTTTTTAATTGAATTTTTTTTAGAAAATCATACTTTAGTTCTTTTGATCCGTGTCACTAGAGTGTTTTTAATTTTTTATTAAAAAAACATCCCATTATAATTTCTTGTTTATAAGAAAATGATACATTTTTTATCCATTTTTCTTGATTTTTTTTAAATTTGTAATCCTTTTCATACATACTATTGAATGCATTTGTTAGAAATATATTTCTAAGATGATATTTGGTTATTAAATTATATAATTCATAGTGTATGTGAAGAATAATTTGTGAGAAACCATATGACAATGAAATCTATTAGATAAATAATGAAATTTTATTTTTTACAGGCATGCTAAATGATTAATGAGGTTGCAATAGTGTGTTAAATGATGGATTGTCATTATCATTCCTTTAATAGTCTTTATAATGTTTTTGAGAATTTATAAGTGAAATATTAATGTTTTTTATTTGGATTTGTTATCTAAAAATATAAATGAGTACGTGTAATAATCATAGATACTTTAATTTTAATCTTATTAAATCTTATTATCTATTGGTAATGTCATATTCGATGTTTCCCAATATCAAGAATTATTTTAAAAATGAAATGATTTTTAAATCAGTCATGAATAAGATGAATTATTTCATATTTTTTCATAAAAATCAAAATAATTTCTCTTATTTTAAAAAATTATTATGTAGTCAACATAATATTAAAAAAGGTTAGTTTATTTTCAACCATGTTGTGTGCTAGATTTTGTTTTGAAATGATGAATTAAAATAATTTTCCTTTTTTTTCAGAATGTCTTTTTAAATAACAAATAGAGAATATGAAACCCAAGAGATTAAATTTACTCATAGAAAATTTATTTATAGTAAAGGACTGATGAATATGAGATTTTAAAAACAACTATGTGGGATAATTTTTTATTATATAGTATAGAATCATATTCTTCTAGTAATGTGTATACTGAATGATTTATTTTAGAATTATCATCACTAAATAGATAAATATTGTTGATATTGGTCAAATTAATAATCTAAAGGCATGTTTTATATGTTAATATGATTTTAATAGATCTTGAGAACCTAGAATAATAATAATGGAATAGAATGTATAATTTTAATGTGTATGTTGTAGTTTTATAAAATTATAATATGTAATTATTTCATATAATTTTTGTCAATTCATGCTTTATATTGTTTTTTAAATTATCGTGAAGTAATTTATATTAATAGTGTTCTTTTCTACCATTTTTATACTATTTTTGACATTAGATATCTGAAATCACCTTTAATTAAGGGGCCGAAATATTGTTTTCAGTAATGACATTTGGTGTGGAAAATAATTATTTTAGTCACACGACTTATATATCATTGTTTGGGAGTTTTTATAGATATTTAGAGGAGTTAAGAGGTGTTGAGAACTAGATATATTGTTAGTTTTGTTGATGGAGAGGGTTGTTGTGATTGTTGGTGTTGTAGTAATAAATGGGTCATTATGTGGTTGATATGGTTTGGAAGTGAACAATTTTATTTGATCTGGATCTTTTTAAATTTAAATTTTATATATGATTATAGATTTTATTTCTTTTGTGGTTTATATCGATCCTATTTTTTATTGTAAAAAATTTAGATAATTTTAACAGCATTTTGGAAAAGAAAAATGTAGCCATTTGAGAGCTTTCTCTTGGTACATAATGGTTTCTCCCTAGGTGCCGATTTCCTTCCACCTTCTTTGCTTATCACCCTATCATATTCTCTATATCTCATATTTCTGGGAATAGGGCTACCAACGGTCAGTTCATGTGGCATTTCCTTCATGGTGTGTTATTCTCTTAGCACCCCTTTAGTTTTTTGGATCTTCATATTGAGAAATATTCCACCAAAGTTTGACCTCATCCAAAGAAACCTATTTTCTAGTCTATTCTCTCAAACCCACTCTGGATCAATCTCTTTTGGTCCAGATCTGATGAAACGTTGCCCTTTGCACCCATTTGGGGATTTGATTTCAATTCAGGATGCCTATTAGTTTAATGTTCTTATGGCCGTACTCTATGGAGCCGTGGTTCACATCCTATAAGTATTCCATGAATGGTTTTACATCTTATTTTGGTCCAAATTCAGACAATTATTTTTGTTTGTTTTTCTATTTTTTCTTATATTATTTTGGTTTCAAGTGAAAACATCTATACATTTCCTCGGATTTTCTACTATTTAACTTATCTCTATCATGAAATAACACATAATTTCTAGTTTCTATTGATCCTTTGGTTCATTGTATTTTGTTGGTGTCCTCAGAGATGGAAATCCTGTGGTGGTGAGTTTACAGCTGGCCTGGTTTTGGAAGTGCTGTCTATTGGTGACACCATAATAGATTTGTTCTCTTATTCTTATTTATCTATTTGTGGACTCCTCCCTCCTACATTGCTCTAATGATTGGTTTGGTAGTTGTATGGTTTATGGTGAAGTATAGTGACGGGACGAGATGGTGATGTCAGGCGGTATCTATATGATTCTTTCGGATTCAATATTATGGGGTCCGGTGTTTTGTTGTGGTCCTCGTTTTGGGGTTTTTTTTCTGTTTTGGGTGAGTCTTATGCTATATAGGTTTCCATTCGTGGCCCACTTATTGATTTTTTGGAGGTGTTTTTTATTTTTTTGGTTCACACTCATTCTTAAAGTTATTTTAATTTATAAATAAATGTTTTGTGGAAACACAATAGAGATGTTTCACATGTAAAGGAAAATATTCGGCTATAGCCCTGATGAAATTTTAGTACTAGTAATTTTCATGGTTTATCCATTGAGACTCCAAACCTAATATAAATAATTCACTAAATAAGTTTTTTTTCCTTTTTGTATGATTATGATAGATCAATTTCATGTTGCATTTCCTTTTTCAATTATATCTCATGAAAATCATTGAAAGACAAAGTTGAAATGTTGAAATATATATGGGTTGGCCTAGAAGAGAATTCCCTAGTTTAATTAAATTTATTTATTTACCATTGTGGATATGTTTGGTTACAATAAATAAATTTTTCAAATTCAACAAGGATAATATAGTGTGAATTGTTTTATAGAAAATTTCACTGAACCAAATAGTTTTATTCCATAATATATATTCGATTGGTGGGAATAAGCATAACATTACATGTCTTCCTTGAGTCTATATATTTATTATTATGTGAATCCTTTATATTAATATCCATATGATGTAGTGATACATTGATCATATTTCATATATAAAGGAATATCTACGATAGATAGTTCTTATATGGATCATTCCATTTAGTTTAATATGGTTTTTATGAATTCCAAGGGCTACTAAGATCATAGTTCTAGAATGAAGAGTGGGATGTGGTCTTCCTTAGTTATATCAATGTTTAGAGCTCTAGTGTTGTATACATTGGGATTTAATAAGATGATAGATATAATCATTTTCTAATTCAATATTGGGGGAATCGTCCACTTTATTACCCTATGATACAACATGTTTCTATTTTATAGGTGGATAGTTACATTCAAGAATATTCTGGGAGGGACTACAACATTAACTACAAAATTGAACTAGTATTAAATCGATTTTTTAGTGGTTTGTTTTAATAGTGTGAAAGATCACGTCCATCAATTTCTAGGATGGATATAATTATTATGGATGAAAATCATTTTAGACATATCTATTATAAAAACCAAAAAAATTATCATAATAATCAATTATTTTTATCTATTGAGGGTTTTTGTGGACTATTTCGGATAGAATGGTTGTTATATGATGGAATTACACATATATAATGTGGTTCTCTCCATGAATGTTTTGTTCCTAGTGTGAATAGATTCCTCATGGATCCCAATAATGTGAACTATGGTCATGACATGGATATTTCATGGTTGAGTTCCAGGGGTTATACCTAGGGGGAATTCATTTTTAAAATTATATAATATCAATTTAATGATTCTAGATGAGTTTTGGGTGGTTTTATCTCTTAATATTTTACAATATTGTGTTATAGTTTGTGGTTTGAAATATATCTATATTTGTAGGATCAATAGGTTTTTTTGAAAAAAATTTAACATGAATATTTCATTGTGTGAATGGTTGTATCTTGTAATGAATGGTAAATTCAATTTTTTTCCTATAAATTAGAAATCCAATTCAGATAATATCCATTTACATCCTCCTCTCTCAAACATTTGTCTAACATGGTTGGGAAATTTGAGACCAATATAACATGTGTATATGGTTTTATCCATCTTCATTAACTGGTTGATTTGTTGAGGTCTAAGGTGAGTTTCCTCCCTGTTATTATTCACATTTCCCATTTTCCATATTATACAAAAGTATGAATAAATGATTGTCTCTAGTTTTTTTGAAAATTAACTATGCGTTCTATTTTTCTAGATTTCTCTCATGTGGATTAGATTTCATAGTCATCCATTTCATATTCTTCTCGTCAGATTTGTAATGGTTCTAATGCAACTATTATAGTGGGATATTTATAATCTCATCATTAGTCATGAAAATTTCTTATACCTACTTGAATTATCTTTATATAGCTTTATATATCACACCTCGTTTTTTAGATAGTATGGTAGTTAAATGTCTGTTGGAAATTATAAATTCATTTGGAAAGTATTATTGGGAATGAATAAATTATAATGATCAATTGAATTAAATAAAAATACATTGGTTAGAAATGGATTCTTTTTATTATTAATTATTTTAATGCTAATTCAAGGGGTTAATTATTAATTTTTGATAATCTATTATTATATTTACCTTATGGTTTTCTAAACTATAAAATTTATAATTACAGTAAAAATAATAATGTATTATATTTGGAAATGAATAAATATGAATATATGATACAAAAATATAAAGGAATATTGATATTATAAATTTCTCATGTTTGTTGGGTTTGGGTTTGATTTTATAGCCCCTGGATATTTATGGAATTTAGATAATGTGTTTAATATTGTATTAACAATGATGAATGACTGGGAAATTAAAGGGAAGGGGTGAATCACCTATATCTAAAATTACATTGTTAATGAATTTTCAACAATTTTTTAATGGGTAAAATGAATAGTAAAATAGTACTAGGCCATGAGAAATAGATTATGATTAAAAAATTACATAATTCATGGAATGGATGACGTGTTTAATATCAAATAAATGATCTGATACACGTATTAAATTCATTAATTGATACCACTATTTGTCATAATGACGAGGAGATAGTTATGAACATCTTATAAGTGAAATTTTATTAATACAAGGGAGAAACAAGGAGATATAATTTTCTATTAATAATTATTTATGATAGTAATTCCTGAAAAAGTATAGAATTAATGTTTATAATAACTAACAATTTTCATGTCAATAAGAGATCAGTTTGTAAAAACATTTGTATTGGAAAAGAATTATATTGTACATCTTGAAGATTTTGGAAATAATAGTCAATAGGAAATGGAATAATTTTGAAATGTGTATGGGTTTATTATGTGACCGAATTATTATGACTAAAACATGTGTTTTTTATGATAGTATCATTGTGAAATGTGTTTCAGGATATAATTGTTATTATATTATAATATTATATGAAATTTTATATAAGATTGTACTAAACGAGGGTTTGTTTATAAGAATATAATGTGACTTAATGGATCACATAAGATCAAAATATGAGGGATGTAATGGATGAAGATTATTCATGTAGTGTACTAGATGTTATTGGAGTGATAATAGGAGATAGGATATGTGGAGGGGGTTCTACATGGTTGGTGGAGGGAATAAGGATGATGTTATTATTGTTAATTGTACCCTACTGTGATGGTTGTTAGGTGGGGTTGGTGTCATATTTAGTGGATAATCCATGTCTTAATGGCACAGTTCTGTTGAATCTTGAAAGTGATGATATTTGTCGATGGTGGTAGAACGAGTTATGTGAGTTAGGGGTCATTCAATGAAGTTTTATGTAATAATGATGATTTACATAATGTTCATGATACAAAACCATATTGGTTATGATATTTGGTAAATATATTCTCATAGTTTGGGTGTTTTGGTGTGTTTATGGTTTTGATTTGATGGTTAAATATATGTGAGAAACTGTACTAAATATTTGGTCATGTAGTTGTAATTTCGGATGCGTGGTATGTGAATTATGCTTGATTTCAACATGGTATGTTAGACCTGAGCATAAGTTGGGGTAGGTGCTGTTGTGGTCTGAAACAAATCATATTTGGATGGACATTTTAGTAGGATGTGATAGGACTTATGGTGATTTAATCCAACGACATTCAATTAGAAAGTACATATCATACCATAAATATACCTTTTAGAGGAAGCGTCGATCTATAGATAGCTGGGTGTTGTGTGAAATATATATTTTCCGATGATATAATTAGTTTTGGTGATGTGTATGGGATTTGTTTTTTTAATGATGAGGGTAAATCCACCTTTATTGAAAATAATTCATGGATACCATTTATAGAATTTTGTAAAGGGGTAATGCATGGAAGACATAGGGTAAACGATGCCTTGAAGAAATCTAAACTAACATTCTGTAATGGCCCTGATTGATCGAATATAAGAAATTAAGAAATCATGAATCGGTAAAATAATAGCCCCCCATAACATAAAATAAAACAAAGGAATCAATCATCGATGATTTTTTAACCACTTCCATGAAGTATTGTGGTTCTAGTCAACACAATGTGGTAGATAGCCACTCTAACCAAATAAAAATTAAATAATAGGACTTAATGATAGGTTCCAACACAACTATCTCTCAATGATGATTCCCACACATCAAATAAGCAAAGAACCGATGCAATGTCAACCTAATGCTAAAAAGAAGATGATAGAAATGTCTATGAAATAATTTAATAGAAGAATAGTAATCTATATATAAAGGAAGAAGGGAGAGAGATGATGATGGTTGTTATCATGACTATCCTTCATTCTAGGTCATACTCCCAATGAAACTTGTATAATCTTTACCACATGAAATCTGACAAGACAAGAAAAAACGGTCAAACTGAAATTAGAATCCCAACCAACAAACTGTCCCTAAATAATAAAAAATAATCCCGTTGAAAAAAGGAAAAATTAAACACCACGATAAATATAGCTATGAATAATTACTCTCAAATACCTTCAAAACATCACCCTCATTTTCTAATGAATCGTATCTAGATCCATACACAATGTCCACTGACAACTCCAAAAAATCATGCTAGATAAATACTCAATGTGAGAAACAAAGGCCACCCCCAAGCCTCATCTCCAGCACGATGTCGAACCGGCCTCATTCACAGAGATTCCACATCCCTGAAGATCACAATATTGAAGGAATAAACTAGGAGGTATTTTTCTAGACAACACAATACATGATATGTGGGGGATACAAACACACCGACATTGATCATTGAGAAAATAGACAATACCAACTTCATCACAACCATCATAATCTCTAAATTAGAGGATTAGATGGTCATATCAAAATAATAAGCACGGGAGGAGAACCAAAATGATTATGAATGAGTAGTCTTGGATGTGAGAGTGAATACGAATATTCTCTAGAAATGAAACAATATCAAGAGTTGAAACATACTGTAAGGAATCATTGATAAAGATTGAACCTCTAGGAAAGAACCAATTTAAGGGACTAGAGGTGAGGAAAGTATACAGTAGAGGACGGAGAAGAAGCACAAGGGGATATGGTTCATGTTTCAGGGTGAATGCAGTGTAATCACAATGTGATTTTGTTTTATCTTATCTATGATAAAAAGATGTATTTCGATGATGGGAGGAGGTTCATTTCACTGAATATATATATTGAAATGATGTGGTCAAATGGTTTTATTTTTTTTATAAAATTATGTGAACTATTTAATCTTTTTTAATATTATACTTGTTATTCAATTCTACTCTTAAATATATGATGTTATGTTTAGTTCCATAATGGTTTATTATTTGACATGTATAATATATCATATTATTTACCATTTTCTGATATTTTAGTTGGATGATCCAATTGATTTGTCTCAATTTATCAACCCTCAATATATTTCTATGATTTTGGATGATAGTTTGCTGATGTTGGGAGATTTTGTTAATGTTGAAGGAGTGGATATTATGAGATGGGTCTTATATTTTCATAGGATGTGATACAATTGATTTTTTATGTTTCATTTTGATATTTTGTAATGTGGCACATTACTAATAATTTATTGTTATTGATTGGTGGGTTTTTATATCATCATTAAAAATAAGAGCTTAAGGACAACCATATTTATGAGATATACCCTCGATGCTAGTCTGCAAAAATAGGTCTCTCTGGTTCAGTTTTTAGGGGTTACATGGAACTTCAGTAAGGATGTTGGCGGGGTTCTTATCGGGGTCGTTCATGAGAACAATGATATATATAAGTTATTATATCTAATAATTTTCTCTTCTTTTTATCAGTCATTTCATATTTAAAGAATATCCAAAAATATATTTTTTATATGGGCCATAAAACTCAATAAAAGGGATTGAGAGTAGAAAATATTTTTTAAAATTTCTAAATGAAAGGATATGTGAATAACTTTCAAATGAAAAAAATGATGACTTTTCAGATTTATATTTTCATATTGTCTATAATTCACAAAGAAATATGTATTAATAATTAGATCTACATAAGATACATAAATAATGAAAAAATAAATGTAATATTTTAGGAGATTTAATTTAATTTGGGTTTTAGTTTTTTTGAAATATTGTATGGTATGTAAATTAATAAAGGATAATGGAAATCATTCTGAATAAAATTTAGATTTCCAACCATGAAAACAATATATCTAGTCCCAAATGATATGAGATACACTAGGGAAGAACGTTGTTTATGTATTTTGGTAGTTTTTTATGAATAAATTTAAGGTTTAGTGGGTTCAAATATCCTTCCAATGTTGAGTATCATTACCTAAAAATTAGATAAACACAAACAATGTGGAATCACAAACCTTTAATTCATTATTACCCCCTCTATTTTCTCTATATATATTTCTACATTATATCTAATTTCATTGAACCCAGAAACACAAGATTCCCATGTTTCATCATGTTAATGTATATCTTATATTTCATATTGATTTTATATAAATGTTAGCAATCCATTTATGTAATTCCAATAAATTATAATATAATACATTCATGTTTGTAGGGACCTATTATTTGTTAAACACATATATAATTCCCCCACTATATAATATTTCACTTTTTACAATAGGGACATATCTGTTGGTAAAAGAACATTTTCCCTTATAAAATAATTTTACCAATAGATATTCATATGTCACTAAATTTTGGTAAAAACACAATCGCTAAATTTTATTACGATAGATAAAGATATTTTGTTGCAATTGAAATAATACCAAAAGATAATATATTTATTGATCATAATGTTTAGAAACAAATTAATATGACTAATATATCTCGGGAAAATATTATTAACATTTATAAACAATACCAATAAATAATATCTATTTCTAAAAAAATATTTTACATGTTGGTATTCTAATATTCATTCATAAAATTTTATATTATATTTCTTAATATAATTTTATTAATAACATATTATTTAATTTATTATATACAATTTATTATTATATTTATCATATATCATTACTATTTATTTGATCTATTTCCATAGACTTATAGCCACATTAATTTGAAATCGTGGATATATGTCAAATATGCCCATAGTTACTATAGTATTAGATTATGCTATTGGATGAATTTGGAGAGAAAAACAAAAAAACCCCTCGACCTATCATGACATTTGTCCCCCACAACCCTCAATACAACCAACACCAAGAACATCCCCCCAATGCCATCCCCGACACCACCCCCAGCGACTCCCCTCCCACCACCCACCTCCCTTGATGAACTAGATGCCATCAACAATTCCCTACATACTACCACCCTCCCCAACACCACCCTCAATAGAAGAGACCATATGTGACCCCAACCCGTATTCCTACTCTTATATCTAAAGCCTTTCCACACATGCTCTTCAAACTCCTCTGTACCGTCGATTCCCATTTTCTATTGGTGACCCTACCTACAAGTCATCCCCCTCCCCACCAGTGTTCATTCCACCAAAACCAAGAAGTTCCCTCAAACCACTGATGTCGTTCATCTACATTATGTTTGTAATTTTTATTTACATTAATCTAGTCTAAATTATTCTATTTTACAACATCTATTTTTATATTATGTGTTTGAAAACATCTAGAAATAATGGATTGTGAATTTCTTGTATATCATCTCCCTTTAAATTTTCATGTTTTGAATGGTAAACTAATTTCAATAAATCTATAGACTAATTGATAATAAAATAGGTTACAACAAATTTTATTTAACCTATATTTGAAAAATGAATTGTATTATATTTTAATATTTTTTCAACGTATTTTGAAATTATTATTTGAGTATTTAGGGTGAACAACCATTTAATGGAAAATAAGATCATAAAATGATCACTAGGAAACACCAATTTCAAAATTATAACATGATTAATTGTCATTTAAATCTATTGTGAAATCTTGTGTTTGAATTATGGGGGAATTTACCATTGCATATTTATAATTCTATTTTCATTTCATCTGGTTGTTGCTTCAAAATTACCACCCTTGTGGTTATGAAAATGCACAAGCTATTGGTTTGATGATATTTATTTCACTTTCTTTTTTACATTATTTGTTAATTTATTAAAATAATCAACAAAAGTTTATATATTATTTATACTGGTACATATTGTTTCATTTATTATATAAAATCATATTGATATTCTAATTCATTGTTATCGTATGTTTATATATGTTAACACAAATATACCTATTCATATTCAAATTATTTGTTAATAAATTTCGATTTTTTAACAGTAGTGTTTTTTAATATACATGTTTTTAAATATGAAGGTATGAATGTTTTTAACTTATATGTATAATCATCTAAAGTGAAATAATAATATTATTTACCCATTCTTTAATAAATGTTTGGTTGTAACATTTATTTAGTTAGACAAATTTTGTACAATAGTTGTAATTAATTATTACATTTGATTTTTTATAATTGGATTCAATCATTTATCACATTTAAATAAACTAAATTACATTATAAAATTAGTATTATCTATTTTCATCCCATAGGTATGTTAAAAATAATAACACTTTCATAAAACTATTATTTTTTCCCAATAATGCATTCTTTTTTATTAGTTGAAATATACTCATTTTTATCCATTTTTCATATCTATAAATAGTTTTTCATTTCTTATTACTTTATATTCATTAGAAACTTTGAATATTAAAAAATTAACTCATTTATAGAGCTTTGTTACATAATTATGATTTATTTTTTGTCACTACATAAAATAACACTAGGTTATCCACATTCCATCATATCCTTAATGGCCCAAAAATGTTTAAAGGTTATTCTTAGCATTGATTCCCTATTCAAAACACACAAATTTATGTATATTAGTTTGACATTATTGGAGTTTGATAGTATATTCTTATTATAAATCTTATAATTTTTTAACAATATATTTATTATATGTTGATATAATTAAATGGTCTGAAAAAAATATTTTTATTATAATTCCATTAAACATGAAACATATATATATATAATAAATACCAATATATTTTTTAATATATGGATCAAATTCTTTTAATTGTTTCTTTTTCCTCCCTTTCATCATTTTAGGGCCCTTCTCTCAATATAAAAATTATAATATATATGCATATTTTTGTTTACCAGGGTTACTTTTGGAGAATGATGCATTCCTGTCATAGGGAATGGAAAAACAATAATTTTCTAAGTTAAAATGTAGTAATTTGGATTATCTAGGATGTCTCCCAAAGAGGATTGCACAAAAAATGGGTTGTCACTTTAAAATGAGGATAAAAATGTTGTGTTTTTTAAATGAAATCTGAAATTAAAATGATTGAAAAACTATGATATTAAAAAGGATTATTAAGTTGGGGACGATTTCCTAATTGTAATGCAATCCTTGTTCAATTTAATTCATACATGTTCTTATTTTTTGATTAATGTGAGTTTCCACAATCGTTTCCTCTCACTTCCATGGTAAAATTATGATGGTGAGAGAAAACCTTACCAAGATCTCGGTTTGGTCAACTTTACTTCCATGTGTAAAACAGTTGTATTGAGTATAATTAATTAAAATAGTCAATACCAAATCTGGTTTTGTTTATCCAAACCAATCAAGAACATTCACTACACCTTTTACACATACTGATGATCGTCGAGTACTTCACCACTAATCCTTAGTCTATTCCATCATATATAAACCAGAAATCAGTGGAGGGAGATTATGATTATTTTATCAAAGAAAAAAATAAATAACAGAATTAATATTCAAGAACGATCACCCTTGATAATAAAATCCAGTATAAGAAATTGAAAACAACTTTGAAGAAGAAAGAAATTTATTCAACTGCATCCAAGAACTCATGCATTATAGTGTAGAAACCAACCCATCCCCAATCACTCCAAATGTTTACCCCACCATGGTAAGGGTAATAGAGATTAATGGGGAAGAATAAGGCATTACAAAACTATGAAAAATAAAAAAAATAGAAAATAAACTTGAGAAGTTCTTCTCCTTGGTGTCCCAAGAGGAATGGTATTGAGAATGGGATGCTTTGAGAGGGTGGAGCTCTCCTCATTTTATATCAATAACTTTTCCCCCAGATTTTGACACGTTGTAGCTCCATTAAACTACATCTTCACGTGTTTATCCCTTCTTGAATGTTGTTCATCATTCCCTTTCTCGTGTCTCCACAAAATATCAGCGGATTTTGACATTAATTTAGATAGTTATGGCCATTTTACTCTGAGTATTTATTCTATCTAGTCAGACACTCCAAAACAAAATTCTTCAGATTATGGTGATTTAATGATCTCATAAACGGCCAATTCACGTGGTTATTCCTTCATAAAAGATTCTCTAATACTCCTTGCCCTTCCACACAGCGAAGTTAAAAACATTTGGGCCTACCATGGATGAGTTATGGAGCCCACAAAAAAACTCGGCAGAACTACAAACAGTTTTCTTGAGCCAACTTGTGAGCTTATTTGGAGCTTCCAAATGTACGATTCAGCTTTTAGTCTCCAAATAGAAAATGATGCCAGAGATTTGTAAAATCTGGAAAAAAATATTTTTTTCAATTTGAATTAGTGTAGATATTGTTATGGCCAAACTTCAGAAATAATTTAAAACTATTAAAAAATCCAAAATGGCCCATTTTTACTATTTAGCTCAAAATAACACCAATATCATAAAAATGAAACAATTCATCTTAAAGGAACACTTTTGTTATTTTTCAAAAATAATAATCAATATAAATTAATATAAAATATTTTCTCTATCAATTCCCCCACACTTAGCACTTGGACTCCTAGACAAGTAAAAGTCAAATCAAATCAAATCCAAATCACATATCAATGAGATCAACCAAATAAATTACAAGAAAAAAAGATATCATGCATCATAAAAAATAATTATTTCAAGTTATCCATTTTATATTTTAATATATTTCACTTCATTTCTTAACCCATGCACACAAAACACCTACCTCACATGAATTTTCTCTAATATCACAAATGTAAATGTTGAACAAGGATTTTCTCATCCAAAATCACACAAGAGTCACCATAGGATTGATAGATTCATACATCTCCACCTGATGTGATTCAAGGACATGTATTTCTCATGACAACATTACAAGGTTGTTTTTTGGCATTCAGTTGGTAGGATTTTTATGTAAAAAATTTTCAGGCCGAAAAAAGAGGGATTGGCTCTTATTGAAGAAAAATTGAAAGATTTTAATTTTCACTCAAATATGGTCTCCTTATCTTCCCCTTTATAGAAACTCAACTCCATCATAATTCAATCAGCTCAGGAATTCAGCAAAAAAAGATTCTTGAAAGCTCCAGAGAGGCACAACTTTCATTTTTTACATCGAATACTCTAGAAAGGCACAACTTCTCTTATCATGAAAGATCAAGAAAGGCACAAATTATAACAAAATGAAATATTTAGTAGGAACATCAACTCTTCAACATTTTATATTCCACCAAAAGTATCACAAAATGAGGTAGTACACCACAAGTCATCTTCCCCCGCACTTAGGTTCTACTAGATCATGCAATTTCACTTCAAAATCAGGTAGGATAGGGAAACTTGGCTTGTAATGTGGCTATCCTAACAGAAATTCATGGATACTAGGGGATACAATGAAGAATAAATGTAAAGGTGGTCCATAATGAAAAGGATTATTTTGAAAATGGGGCTTCAAACCAAATAAATTCCTCGGTGATTTAAAACACACGTACCCCAAACCCTCTTGTTTTTAAAGGAATAAATAAAATTATGGTCTAAGAAAGCATGGTCTAGGTCTCTCAGGAGATGAGGTGAATGAAAAGAATATGACAAAAATGGTTCTAGAAGCCTCACAGGAAAGTGATTTCAAAGATATAGAAAGCGAAATATGGCATGGGTTTGAAAAATCAATGTAGTTTTCAAGAAATTCCAAAATATTTAAGCATGAATCAAAAGTAATTTCAGCATTCCTTTAAGAATAGTTTCATGAAATAGATTGGTTCACTCATTGAAATGGGTTTCAAAAATGGTATTGATAATCATTTCAACTTAAAAGTTTCAGAAACACACCAAAAATTTAAAAATAAACACAAAAAAATTTGAAAACACACAATTTTTTTTTTGTGAAAACAAACATCAAATGAAGATCCTATACTGTAAAGGTTCCCTCCCCCAAACTTAAGTAATGCAGTGTACTCAATGAATTCGGGTGGATTTAACATGTAATCCAATTTTCAATTGAATAACAACATCAAGCAAATGTGAAGGAGAGGTACAACCTGATGGCTCTTATTCATAGTCAGGTTGGAGGAGAGGGATCTCCTCCACTGGCTCTAATGGCAGGGTCCTGTGGAATTTCTTCAACCTATGACCATTCATAATGAATGGATCCTGCTCTCCATCCTTTTCAATCTACACAGCACAGAACGGATATATATAAGAAACTATAAATGGACCCTCCCATTTGGAACTAAGTTTACCTGGATTCAGCCTGAGTCTCGAATTGAATATCAACACTTTATCTCCAAGACTGAATTCTTTCGGTTGGATTATATTGTCATGAGCAACTCTTTTTATCTCTTTGTAAATCGTGGAATTTTCAAAATCTTCTCATCTAATTTCTTCTAGCTCCTGTAACTGCAACCTTATCTCTTTCCGGGCACTTCCAAGATCCATATTCATCTTCCTCACAGCCCAATATACCTTATGATCCAGTTCCATAGGTAGGTGACAACTTTTCCAATAAATCAGCCTATATGGACTCATTCCAATCGGGGTCTTGTAGGATATCCTATAATCCCATAAAGTATCTTCAAATCTTTGGCTTCAGTACATCCATTTTGGACTAATAGTCTTTTCCAAAATTCCTTTGATTTCTCTATTGGAAACTTCTGCTTCCCCATTAGTCTGTGGATGATAGGCAGTTGATGTTTTATGATGCACCCCATACTTCTTCCGCAATGTCTCCATTCTAAAATTGCAGAAGTGAGTCCCCTAATGGTTGATGATTTCTCTGGGAACTCCCAACCTACAAAATATGTTAGACCTGAAAAATACAAAAACAACTTTAGAATCACCAGTCCTTGTGGATTTTTCTTCCACGCATTTGGAAACATAATCATCTACAAGCAAGATATAAAAATTTTCAAATTTAATTAGGAAAGGTCCCATAAAATCTATTCCCCAAACATAAAAAATGTAACAAAAATTCAATGTCTTTTGGGGAATTTCTTTTCTCCTTGAAATATTTATTAAAAACTGACATTTTTCACATATTTTACAAAATTCATGAGCATCTTTAAAAATGGTGGTCCAATAAATTCCAGTTTCTAAAACCATCCTTGCTTTACTTTGAGGTTCAATGTGGCCTCCACAAGCTAAAGTGTGACAAAAAATAAATACATATTTAACTTCAATTTCAGGTAAATATCTTCTTATTACTTGATAATTTAAAATATTCCAACGGAATGGATCATCCCAAATGAAATGTCTAGATTCAGCATTCAATTTTCGAATTTGTTGAGAATTTAAAAGAGATGGGACATGAGATGTTACCAAAAAAATGACTATGTCAACATACCTAGGTAATTCTCCTTCAATCATGTACAACTTCTCTGTTGGAATTTGATCATTCAGTGGGTCTCTTTCTGGAACATCAATTTTAGCAGTGTTTGGAAGTCTACTTAAGTGATCAGCCACTTGGTTCTCAGATCCCTTATTATCCTTGATTTCTATATTGAACTCCTATGGAAGTATTATCCATCTCACTAACCTTGTTTTAGCATCATTTTTCTTCATCAAGTACCTCAAAGCTGCATGATCAGAAAACATAGTGATTTTAGTTCTAAGAAGATATGATCTAAATCGTTCTAAAGAAAAAACAACTGCAAAGAACTCTGTTTCCGTGGTTGTGTAATTGAATTAGGCCACATCTAATATTCTCGAGGCACATGAAATGACTTGCGGTCTGCCCTCAATTCTCTAAGAAAGGAATGCTCCAACTACTTGGTTGGTGGCATCACGAAGTAGATCAATTGATTCTTCCCAATTGGGAGGCTGCATCACGGGTGGTGAAATCAATCCCTTCTTCAACTCATCAAAGGATACCCAACATGCACCATTGAAATCAAAATCAGCATCATTCAAAAGTAATTTATAGAGAGGGAGATAAATCATAATGAAATATTTGATAAACCTCTTGTAGAATCATGCATGTCCTAAAAATGATCTAACATGTTTCACACAAGTAGGGTAAGACAATGAATTTATCACATCGATTTTTGATATATCCACTTCAATTCCATTTTTGGAAATGTCATGACCAAGTAAAATTCCACTCTGAACCATGAAATGATACTTTTCAAAATTTAAAACAAGATTTTTTTCAATGCAGGTTTTCAACACTTTTTCCAGATTTTTCAAATAATGATCAAAAGAATCTCCAAAAAACTATGAAATCATCTAAGAAAACTTCCATGTAGTTTTCAATGTGATAAGAAAATATACTCACCATGCACCTCTAAAATTTACCTGGAGCATTACATAATCCATATGGCATTCTTTTATATGAGAAAGTACAAAAGGGCATGTAAATTTCATCTTCTCTTGATCCTCGAGAGAAATGGGTACCTGAAAGTAACCTTAAAATCCATCCGAAAAGCAATAATGAGTTCTCCCTGCAAATATTTCTGACATCTGGTCAATGAAGGGGATGGGGAAATGATCTTTTCGAGTGACCTGGTTCAATTTCCTAAAATCAATGCACACCCTCCAGCTATTTCGAATTCTCATAGGAATAACTAATTCTTATCATTACTCACAGTGGTCAGGGCAGTTTTTTTTGGAACGAAATGAATAGTGCTGACCCACTGTGAATCTGAAATGGGATAGATGATCGCAGCATCCAACGGCTTCCTGAACTCCTTCTTCACAACTTCCATCAAGGTGGGATTCAGTATCCTTTGGGGCTATCTAATAGGTTTGGAATCTCCCTCAAGAAAAATTTTATGTGAGCATATTTTTTGGTTTATTCCTGGGATATCACCTAAGCTCCATCCTATTGCCCGAAAATTCTCTCTCAAAAGATCAATCAATGATTTTTCATGGATTTTAGAGAGATTATTAGAAATTATAACTGGTAGTTTTTCTCCCACCCCAAGGAATACTTATTTCAAATTAGTAGGGAGTGGTTTGGTTTCTAGATCAGAGAGAGGCTCAAGGAATTAGACTAAATTGGCGTTTCCCACTTCCATATTATGGACCTCCTCTTCCTCCCACATATAGTCAGAATCTCCAATATCTTCATCATCCAAATGTTAAATGACATTTCCAAGGGAAGAAGTCTCTCTTAAGTCTAAGAATTCATAAAACATACCTGATTCATCAATTGGTTTGGCACCAACATCATGGGTGAGTGAAAAGATGGAGTGATCATCCGATGGGTGCCTCATGGATTCAAAATTATTAATGTGAACCGTGCTCTCTACGAACTACATGAGGAGTGTTACTTTATGCACGTTGATGATCGTACTTGCTTTTTTCATGAATAGTCTCCCTAGGATGATGGGAGAATGGGATGGTGCTCGGTCTTCCTCCATGGTAATGACATAATAGTCTACTGGAAAGATTAACCCTCTCACTCCTACAAGTACATCTTAAACAACTCAAGCTGGGAAAACGGTGGATCTGTTTGCTAATTGTACCACCACCCGAGTTGGTTTTAGTTCTCTGATCTCCAAGATGAAAACACTAAGTGAGGCATTACATTTATCGAAGCTCTAAGATCACATAATGCATCAGTAAAATTTAAAGAACTGATAGTGCATGGAATAGAGAATGTCCCTGGATCATGACATTTTTTGCGGTATCGATGGTGTGATCAATGATGAGATGATTCTTCCTATGTCGATTCTTTCATTTCCATCAACCTCATTTTTTTAGTACACAGCTCCTTCAGAAATTTTCCATATTTAGGGATTTGTCTGATTGTATCTAGTAGTGGGATGTTAATCTCAACTTTTCAGAATGTTTCTTGAATTTCCCGTTGATGTCATTCTTATTCACCCTTATTTGACTCAGGAAATGGTGATGGGAATGGTGCTGGGATATCCTTTTTATCCCTTTATGGGTTTTGAAGAGGTGTTTCAGTTATTTCTTTCTGAACCCTTGTTCTTTCTCGTTTTTTGTCGTCTCTATCTTTTGGTTGGACAGGATGAGCTTCAGAAGATTCCCGGGAATCATCCTCATCATTTCTTTCTGGTGGTGTGAGCACCTTCCCGCTTCGGGTTGTGATTGCACTAACATTCTCTTTTGGATTGAGAATTTTTTCTGAGGGAAATTTACCTTGGTTCTTGGTGAGAGCATCCATAATTCATGTACATTGATCAGCTATCTTGTCCATTTTATCTTCTAATCTCAAAAATCTTATCTTCAGCTGTTGATCTTCATTTGTCGGTGCACTTGTGGATGGCTACTCATAATTCTTCCACTGGAACGGTGGTGGTTGGAAAGTTTGATGTTGTTGTAAGGGATGCTTATAAGGTTGTTGGAATGCTATCGGGTTCTGATATTGCTTCTGAGAAGGTGCTCTCGCTTGGTTTTGATGAAACCCATACCCCGGTTGGGCTTGCGGTTGGTATTTCATTTGTTGATAGGCTGCAGCACAACTTTCTGTCCCATGCACTTCTGGACATTGATCAATATAATGAGAATTATAAGAGAATAAACCACATACCTGATTCGTCTTTTGTTGTTCCATCACATGGTTCATAGCTATTTGTCGGACCAACCTGGTTACTTCACCCATTTCATTCCTAATTCAATCAACTAAATCAGATGTTCTTACCTCATGGATTCCTCTGGTGATCGTACCTCCGGTACCAAACTACTGTGAGTTTTGTGCAATCTTTTCAATCAATCCTCTGGCATTTGTTGGTGACTTGTCAACCAAGGCTCCTCCAGATGATGAATTTGGAAAGTTTCAATCATTGTCAAGTAATCCTTGATAGAGGAAAACAATGAAATGGTGTTCTTCCACATTCTAGTGTGGAAAACTATCATATAGCTTCTTGAATCGTTCTCAGTACTCATAATGTGTTTCACCGGCGGATTGGAAAATGACATAGAACTATTTTCGGATAGTTGCACTCATGGATGTGGGGAAAAACCTTTGCATGAAGCATCTTTTAAGATCTTCCCAGTCTTGTAATTCTCCTGGTTGTAGACTATAAAACCATTCCTTTACTGCTCCCTTGAGTGAGAAGGGAAATACCGTCCACTTTACCTATTTTTCTGCAACACCTTAGGGTCTGCAGCTCGAGCACACATTTGTAAATTCCTGGATATTCCTGTTGGGGTCTTCACCATCAAGACCATGGAATTTATGAATAATTTGAATCATTTTAATGTGAAATTAAAAGTCATTTTCTAATGCAGGAATAACTATTTGATTTCATTGGTTTGCGAATTGTTGGGCGCAATGATCGCACAATGTTTGGTTGGGATTTCTCACCATTGGAGGTTCAGAGTGATCACTAGACGTGTCACTTGAATCTGAAATTTTAATTTCTTCAAATTATAATGGAAAATTTTTCTTTCTCAATTGGGTTATTGTTCGCTCAATTTCCGGATCAAATTCAATTTAATTGTTGTTTGAACTATGGGTCATTCAAAAGAATGATGCAAAAAATTGTTTTTTTAAAAGGATTTTTAGGCACTGCCTCCCTGGAAACAGTGCCAAATTTGACACACACCTGTAGTAGGGCATGTAAAAACAATTATTTCCTATGCTAAAATGTAGTAATGTGGTTGACCTAGGATGTCTCCCGAAGAAGAGTGTTCAAAAAAATGGGTTGTTACTTTAAAATGAGGATAAAAATGTAGTGTTTTTTAAATGAATTTTAAAATTAAAATGATTGAAAATCAATGATATTAAAAAGGGTGATTAGTTCGGTTTCCTAATTGTAATGCTATCCTTGTTCAATTTAATTCAAACCTCTTATTCATTGTTGATTAAAGTGAGTTTCCAAAATCATTTCCTCTCACTTCCTTGGTGAAATTATGATGGTGAGAGAAAACCATACCAAGATCTCAGTTTGATCAACTCTCCTTCCATGTGTAAAATAGTTGGATTGAATATATATAATT
The DNA here is from genome assembly GCA_963277665.1 of Viscum album. Lineage (NCBI taxonomy): Eukaryota > Viridiplantae > Streptophyta > Magnoliopsida > Santalales > Viscaceae > Viscum > Viscum album. Next base: position 539,538,078 of record OY728121.1, read on the forward strand.
GAAATGGGAAATACCCTATCGGTTTTTGTTTATCCCAAATAATCAAGAACATTCACTACACCTTTCACATGTACTGAAGATTATCGAGTATTTCACCACTAATCCCTTGTCTATTCCATCGTATATAAACCAGAAATATGTAGAGGGAGATTATGATTATTTTACCAAGGAAAAAATCAATAACGGAATTAATATTCAATAACGATCGCACTTGTTAATAAAATTTTCTATAATAAATTGAAAACAATTTTTAAGAAGAAATAAATTTATTCAATTGCGTCCAACAACTCAAGCATTACAATGTAGAAAACCAACCCTTCCCCAATCACTCTAAATGTTTACCTCACCATGGTAAGGGTAATGATGATTAATGGGGAAGAAGAAGGCATTAAAAAACAATGAAAAAGAAAAGAAATAAAAGATAAATCTTAGAAGTTCTTCTCCTTGGCGTCCCTGGAGGAATAGAATGGAGAATGAGATTCTTTGTGAGGGTGGAGATCTTCTCTTTTTATAGACAGAATTTGTCCCCTTGATATTGACGCATTGTAGCCCAATTAAATGACATCTTCACGCATTGATCCCTTCTTGAATGTAATTCATAATCCCCATGGCCGTGTCCCCTCAAAATATCCGTGGATTGTTTACATGTATTCCGAGAGTTATGGCCGTTTTTCTCTGAGAATTTATTCTGTCCAGTCAGACTCTCCGAAATGAAATTATCCGGATTAAGGTGATTTAATGACCCCATAAATGGCCAATTCACATAGTTCTTCCTTCATAAAGGATGATCCAATCCTCCTTTCACGTCCTCCCACTGAATTTCATAACATTTCGACCCACCATGGATGAGTTATAGATCCCACACCATTACTAGGAAGAACTGCACATAGTTTTCTTGAGCCAACATTTGAGCTTCTTTGGATCTTCCATATGGACGATGAAAATTTTAGTCTAAAAATTGATAATGAATCCCTGTATGTGTAGAATCTGCAAAAGAATGATTTTTGCAATTTGGATTAGTGTAGATAATGTTATGGCCAAACTACAAAAATAATTTAAAACTATTATAAAATCCAAAATGACCCATTTTTACTATTCAGCTCAAAATAACACCAATATCATAAAAATGAAACAATTAATCTTAAAGGAACACTTTTGTGGGTTTAAAACAATGATATTCAATATAAATTAATTGAAAATATTTTCTCTATCAGATAATAATTAATGTTTTATGTTATCTAATTTATAGTTAATATTATTTTAGGTTATTTCATTGGGCATTTCATTACATATAAAGTAGAATTATTTATTCTATATGATATGGAATGTCATTTAATATCATTTTTAGTATTATTTTTTCTCAACTAATAATTTCACCATAAGGAAATTTTGAAAGGAGAAAATTTCTTGGACTATTTTTCATTGAAAATAAGTGACAATACATATATTTTTATTTAGGTAAGAAAAGTGATATTCCCTTCACAATTTAATTTCTAATTATTATATGTAACACCCCAAGAATCCAGGGTACACTTCTCTTTGAATAATACAATAGTTTGCATTATATGCAACATGGTGTTTTAACACACCATGACCAATCATACTAGCCATTATAAATAGTAATACCCACTTTTCGAAATTTTAAAAATTTTAATTTTCAAAATGGACTTCATTTTTGTATTTTGAATATCAAAATTAGCTTAGGGTGATTTTTTGGTATTTTTTTGAAAGCGTTATATTTTGGATGAATAGAGAAAAACACTACATTACTGTTTAAAACATACATTTTTATTTAAATAAATAGCTATTTTATTTAAATGTATATTATGTAGAAATAGATACATAATAAAAATATATTTTCAATTTAATTCATTGGATTCATTTTATAATAATATTAGATATATAAAATTTTATTGAGATTTTTACCGTCTTTTACCCACATTCTAGGCGCATTGGCCAATTTGCAGAAAACATAATTTTACTGCTTTTTTGAATTGAATTTAAAAAATCTAGGAGACATGGTTGACATTAGTAAGTAAAATGTGGTACAAAAAGATGAAAATAATTTTTGGTTAATAGTAATTGTTGATTTTTATTAACAAATGTTTAAAGTAAATAGGGTAACTTAAGGTAAAAAATTATATTATTATTACCTTAACAGATGTCCTAATTCTATTGGATATGTTTATTTAGACCAAAATAAACCATAGGAATGAAAATATGATCCTTTTGGTTTACATGGATTATATTATGACATTTATTATTATTTTATTTAATGAGGAGTTAAAAGTTTTAAATTCGATCTTTAAAGGCTAAACCATTTTTACTATTGTGTTATACATAAGATAAATTTGACTATAAATAATCTTTAGAAAGATATATCTATTTATTAAATAATGGTATTTTATTTATAATTTTAATACATTAAATAATTAAATTAATTTATGACACAATGATGATTTTGTAATTACCATATTAATGATTGATGAAAATAATTGACATTATAAATATCCAAGTAAATATAAATTGAGACTTTTTATAAATTAAATGAATTTTAAAGATTAATATGACATGTTAGGGTTCATTTAATGATTTTTTTCTGAAGTAGTCATGATGTTATGACTTCCACAAAAATCAATTACGAAATTTTGTTTAAATTGACATAAATGGGTTTTTAAAACAAATACTATATTATTAAGTGATATAATTGTTCTAAAAATATATGGTTCGGCCAAAGAACTTATATAATAATAGATATATAATTAATGAACAAGTTGGGATTCTCTTCGCATTTTATAGTATGATTATTAACCATAAAATATAATAATACATGAATACATGGTAAAAGTTAAACCATTTAACTAAGAGTTTAAACTGAAAAATAAGGTTTATATGATGAACTAAACCTATAGAAAGACTATTGGTTAAGAGGTTTTCGACCCATCCCCACCTTAGACTTGAAATAAATCATTTTGGATCCATTATAAACTCAACACTTGAGCTCACCAATTTTTATGTTTTAGTTTCTCCATGATGTGAAGAAGTATACGATCATTGACTAGTAGGGATAGACTAAGGGATATGAATGTGGTAAAAGGAGGAAATGTTGTTGTTGTTTTTCATTATATAATGTAATTTAAAACATATGTATGTATCTTTTAGATCCAAGACTACTAAAATGATCGGTATTTCGGGACATGATTCCTTGTATCAAGCCAATTTTATTTAATAATGCATAGACTTAGGGTAACTGTGGTCAGGGCTTTACATTGTTGTTTTTTATTCTTTCTCCTCTTATATTCATTTTTGATGCTATATAATTTTTATTCTATTATTCTAGGTATATATAATGATAAATCCTATATAATGTTAATGTATAGTAAAATAATATTGGGAAGTTGGTTTATATATTAACCATAAGGAGACGTTATTTCTATTCTTGGAATTACATTTCATGTTGAATATTATACATATTCTTACAATGTCATTTGATTCGAATAAATAACTATTCAACACATTACAAAGAATTTTGAAAATTTTAATGAATTAACAAAAAAATGTAGGCGTCTATGTAAATTTAATATTATTATCATTTGGTATGATTTTTTCTCAAATAAATATATGTCCTTCCAAAATGTTTAGAATGATGAATTTTTTTAGGCCATTATGCATTTACCTAAAATGAAACTGCTTCTACATAGTTTTAGGTTTATAAATAAATATTCAGTTAACAACTACGTTTCTAACAGTAATTTTTATTCTTTTCCTTGTTATATTAATTTTTTAACATATGTAATTTTTATTCTGTAATTTTATGTATGAAGAATTTGTAGTCATATGTTAGATTCATTTAAAGTATAATTATACTGTGAATTTGGGATGTATATAATCATAATGAGAGGTTTCCCATTATGGGTAGACAGAGCGATTCCCATTAAGAATTAAAAATCAAACCCATTGATTCCACTAGTCAGATTCTCTTGAGAGTCTCTTGAATAGAATAATTAATTTGTTTGGACACATGAAATTACATTAATTTAATTTTATGAGGATTTTTTTACTTATCCCCCTTATGCTATTTTAGGGAGTTTCAATTATATAGATATTATGTTTGATGCATATGAATATAAATGTCATGAATATATATAGTTACAATAAAAAATTTGAACTCCACTATACATATATAAGTCTCCATCTATTTAATCCATGATCATCAATCCATTCTTGATGTCCTGTTTGAGGTGTCTGCATAGTTTTTAGAACATATGAGGATCAAAACACATATATATTTTTGATAGTGCATATTATAGTATATAATCTTTTTCCATGTGAATGCTGTGATATGACATGAACCACTTTTTACAGCATGTATAATCTTGGTCATTGATTTCAAGCCACCCAAGATACCGATTTTTTTTGTAATTCTTGAAAATAGAATAATATTTTAGTATTCAACATTAAACTATCTCACTATAGCATTCCTAAAGTGAGTATAGCATAATTTCACATTATCCCAACCTTTATTACCATTGATCCTCCATTTTCTTTACATTTACTCAATTATTTATAAATTTTCATCTCTACAATTTTGAATACAAGACATTAAATATCAAAATTTTGGGTGGTAGATATAACCACTTCAAAGAATTTGAACTTATATACAAGTTTTTCCTTGAATAATAAATTGGAAAATTCTTTTTGATAACATTATTCATCCCTAAAAAATCCTATATATTTCTAACTATATAGAGAATATCTACATGCCCTAGGATCCCACATTATCATGCATTGAACACATTCTGTCATATTTTTTTTTAATTTTTTCACATATTTTATAACATCATAATATTAAAATAAATAAATTTAAATGACGTTATTTACATTGAACATAAAACTTTTATGCCTTGTGAAACTTTAGAATGACATGAATAACATTGTAATGCATATTTAAACAAGGTCAATGGTTTTAAAACATCCAACATCACCATTTGTTTCAATGATTCCTAAAAACATAAGAATATGTTTTGTTTTCTAAATGACAGGTAGACACTTTAGCATACAATGGTTGGTCCATAGAAGTTTCCCATAATTTTTATTCATGTAAAAATTTTTATATTTTCAAAACCATGGTTTTATGATCTTTACAATAGTAGGTTCCTCTCTTGGGAATGATTTTGTTGAGAATGATAATAAGAGAGAGATGTTGTGTTTGTACTATGTAATGTGGATGAATTGCTTCCCTTAACATGTGTAAGAATGATGATTTTATTATAAGAGTGAAGATTGTTATCTGCTTCATGCCACGTATGTCCAGAATATGAGTAGTCATTCGATCTGACATTATATTTTTTTTTACTTAGAAGGTTATTCTTTTGATTCAAGATCCCGAATAACTGAATGGAGTACAATATCTATTTCATCACTGTACCTAAATATATTTAACAATTTAAGACATCTAAAATTAACTTATATATTAAAAACTCATTAAATTAAATGCCTTTGAATTTATATTTCACTTTAGTTATTATTTTTTTACTGACTCCTATTTAATTTTTTTTCATGAAAATATGACATAACATGTTAATTTTATTGAATAGTTTTAGAATATATTGTAATATATATATATATAAAATATCATACTATAAAGTTCGAATAGTTTATTATTTAATTTTATTAAATAAATAACAATCAAAACAAACATATGGACATGTATTAACATAATCAGTTTCTAATTTGGAAAGAGATTATATATGTGTTTAAATGTTGATATGGTTTATAATCATATATAATTATATGTTAAAATTATATATATGTTCATAAAAATTACATATTAATATATATTTTATCTTTATAAGTGAATATTGTTTTAATTTTTCTTGGGATCACGTATGAGAAAAAAATACCAAGACGTGTCATGATTAGATGTCGATTCCATATGTAAAAACATATACTTGCAATATCATCCCCAATCTAATGGCGAGTTCATGGAATATAGGGATCTTTATTTGAAAAAATTGATTCCTTAAAATCTGATTATTTGTTCGAGATTCATATTTTATAGAATTATATCATCATTATCAATAGTGATATTGATGTGTTAATAATTGAAGTAATTAAGTGATGACTAGGGGATAATAATATTCATCACACTAATGTTTAAGTACTTGTTTTCTTTTATTCACCATTCATAACTGTATAAAAATTTTCATTAAATTGAGGTTCTCATCATATGACTATATCAATGGAACACATTTTTACTTGTCACATAATGAAAATGTACAAAACATATGGTCCATCATTAAATACCTTAATCAATGTGGAGTGATCTTTTCATGTCTTCCAATTATCTAATATGAGCAATAAATATATTTTTTTGGTTTCATTGCATATGGGACCATACAATGGGATAAAATTACCCATTTTCTATATATATCCTTGTTTTTATGCCTCACATATCTATGCTTAGCTATCCTCCAGAACACTTCCAAGGGAATAGTTAGAGATACTTCTATCTCCAATATCAAATCTAGATATGAAGATTCACCACCCATGTATCTGATCTAGATTGATATTGAAGCTATATTTCATAATAAATATGTGTTTCTTAATTTTTGTACTATTATAAATGACATAGTAATCAACTTTAGTGGAAAAAATGTTGTTATAATATATTTCAGTATCCAAAATTATATCTTTTATAGAATCATTATGTGAATAAAATTCATAATCCTCATTTCTTGTGTCAATAATCATTTTTTAAGAGGATCCCCAAAAGAAAATAATTGGAATTCTGAGTACATATTCAAAATTGTTGGTTCTATATTTTCAATTAAGTATTATAATTCTGTTACAAACAAAACACATAGATTAATGGGTTGAATCTACATTATGGAATATAAACATAACTTACTAGATTATATTCATTAATGTGTTTGGCCACCCATCCACATAACAGATGAAACAACCTTAAAATTTGAAAATTGACTTTTCCCTTCCCGATATGCCACATAAAATAGATTACTCTCGCTAGAAATCATACTTCTAACCCAATGGAGTTCCCCTCTACTATTTTAGTCACAATTAAAAATGTTATTTATTTTAATATAGTTTATTAATCATTAATAATAAGTTGATATCTACTTAGATGGATGGAGAAAAATCCTACAAACTGAGTTTGTGGGTGAATTTTGGGATCAAAATCTCAACCCCTCATCATAATAACATTTATCTAGTTTTATACAATATATACCTTTATATCACCTCTCATGAATATTTTGATAGCCTATTATAAATTTTTATCTATTCCCCTTTCCCAAGGAATAAAAATCACCATACTTGTCTCAATCATGATATCCATCAATTGATGGGGAACCATCCTCGAGAGGTTGATGACATGCCTTAACAAAAAATTTCACAAAAAGGGTTCTCATAAAAGTACCCCGCCACCAATTAAACTCAAAAGGAATTAATTCATCATAAATGAAACAAAAACTATGATCCCCATAAATAAAATAGATTTACTATACCTTAATCCAATCATATTCATAGAATAGATGGAATATATTAGTTAACGTACTCCAACTGCTAAAAAGATAAGGAAGAAGATCATAATTTTTAGTAGCATATGTTTTAGAGACTCGGATGACTTCATAGATCGACACCAGTCTCATATAGTACATGATGTTTTCAAATGTAAGGTTCACATAGTTAAAACTAATAGAGATTTTCACCACCTATATGATGCATGTACTAATACTCTACCTATCCATTCAGTTGGTCTTTGACCGATCAGTGAATGATTTCTCTGTAGCAGTGTGTTTCAGGCCTGGACATATAATCAAAATTATCAAGGACTCCCTTTGAATAGTGTAATATATACGTTGCGATGTCCTACACCTCATTGATGTATTCCCCCATTGATGATATATTGGAGCTCATAGGTTTTTCTATCTTATGATCCATGAATTTTGTATGTTGTCATTGGAATTTGGGACTTCCATGTCCATTAAGAGAGCTTTCTCATATAGATATATGAAATATAATGTTGGGTATTCATAGTGGTTATTCCAAACAATTTCCTGATGGTCTACTATATATGGCCTTTGTTGGAATGAATTTCCATTCCCAACATATTGAACCACATTTTCAATTCAATATGTCTTGGAATCATAAATGGGTTTTAGTGAATGTTCCATCTCTACAACGAACTGACCGAGGTTTCCCTCAATCTAGCACCCGAACCAATATGTCACATACCTGATGAGAACTGCTGATCCCCTTGGGTTGGTGACAAGAAACTGGGCATTGAACAACACAATAGGGGGAATAATTTCTCCCAACCTGATCAAACACATGACATAGGTGTACTATAAAAAAAGAAAAATAGAATAAAAATAAGATAAACATTCCATTACAATAATAAAAAATCCGAAACAAGCTAAAAAATTAGCTAAAATATCAAGAAAAGTCCAATAACAATGGACTAAAAATCGAACAGCAAATCTGAATGATGTCAATGAAAAACTCCCTCCATCTCACAACCATCAACCCAACCAGCTGACTTGTACCTTGCAGCCTCACTGTGGCACCTTGCCTTTCCCTACATCATCAAACAAACTAATGAAAATGCACCACTAAAGAGGTGAATAGGGTGTAATCTAATAGGATTAGTACGATCCCACATAGGTGTTCCATGATAAGTCTCTATATATCAAATAATGTATTATCATTTTCAAATAAAACATGACTTGATAAAAAGTAATGATGTTATATAGAAAACATGGTATGAATTTCCCTTTTTCTGTAGTTCTTAACAAATTCCAGTATATTAGTTTTAAAGAATATTTTTATATCATTATTAACAAGAATAAACATAAATGTAAAGGCTATCTTCTAAATCCAAGTAGTACAACACTGAATCACAAATATTCCAACACCAAGGAATAATACAGGACTAGGTCCCAGAGTAATCATACCACAATAATCTAGTACCCAAAAACTAATCCTAGAATAACATACCTATGAGGTAGATGAATACCCAATGAGTAACCCCCCCCCCAATGTCAATAACGGTCCACTTGGAAAATAGTCCTAAGAGATAGAGGATATCCACAAGAAAAATCCCCTTAAAAATTATAAAACAATGGATGTTGTCCATAAGATAAACCTTCCCTCTAAGTTCCCAAGGTAACCCATGTATTTTTTTTAAAATTGATTTAAATTACTTGAAATGCATTGAATACCATTTCACAATCCATTTATCAAAATTCCAATAAAAATAATTTTCCTATTAAAAACCTTCATCCAATCACATAAAAATTCATGCCAATTTTATAAATCAATTTATAAAGTAATAGAGATCAGGCTTAGTATCATAGGCTATAGATGGATCCACCTACCTCAAATTTCTGTTCTCACATGACTGAAATAGAATACACCATCATAGAAACCCATAAATGTCAACAAAGGCACTAGAATTAGATCCTCGAATAATTGTATTGATGAAAATCTAAACACGGGATGTCGAAAGAAGATAGGACACCAACATAACTCATAGATGACCATCTACCACACCAAATCCATTAAAATAAAGAAGACTCCAAAAAAATATCTCGCAATAGGTCTAGAATGAAAGCCAGAAGAAATATATAATATAGACCATTGAATCTGATAATGAAAATCTTGGAAGATACTACGACTAACCATGAAGAGAGACCATAAATAACACTTACACAGATAGACATACATACGCAACGAAGAACCCAAACTGATCAGATCGATCAGGAATGATAGGCGCCTCTAAATATTTTATAGGGAGAGTTATGGTTCGAGAAGCAATATGTTTGGAAATAACAGACAGATAGAAACTTCCAAATCCATGTCTTAATGTTGGGTGTGGGACAGGTCATGATGAGTACATCATGTACACAATTTGAAATCCATGTTGGATATGTTATGCTGAAAAACCTATCACTCTGGGATAAAAACTGAAATTTTAACCTTACCCGACATGTATCTCAGCTACACGATGTGTACCTACTCAGAGCATGATCTCACCATTCTAAAATTATTTTCAACAATTAGTACATGAAGTGCACCTCTAGTACACAACGTGTACCTCTTGTACACAATGTGTACCTCTAGTACACAACGTGTACCTCTAGTACACAACGTGTACCTCTAGTATACAAAGTGTACCTCTAGTACACAAAGTGTACCAATAGTACATATAATTCACCTACACTTTACCCAACATAAAATCCTTAAAACCACCCCAATTTAATTTTAACCGAAAAGGGAACTTAAATAATGGGAAAAAATACCTCCTCAAGTTAACTAAATGTTACAAACTCATCACTATAATGGATTTTATTACATGTCAATTAATATGAATATTGTAACTCATGAAAAAAGATGAGGCCATAACTCCCTCATCAATGACTAACTTTCCCATGAATCATTAAATTTAGATACTTATTTCCATTGAACTATGACCAAAAAAATCAAATTCCCCTAAAATCTATTCTTCCGAGAGTAATGAATCTCAATTGGATTCTTTAAAATAGAATCATTATGATCTAACTCAGTTTCATACCAACTCAGCAGGTGAGTGGTATCAGATTGATACTTCTAGAGATGAGATATGTGGAAAGCATCATGAATTTTATTCAACTGAACTGATAGTGCTAACTGATAAACAACCATTATAAGGAATTCAATGATCTCAAATGGTCCAACATATCTCAGAGCTAATTTTCCCTATTTTCCATGTCAATGGTGACCCAAATGATGAGAAACATTCCAGAAAACTATTTCACGAATAGAAAAATAAAAAGCAAAATGTTTCTTATCTATATATGATTTATGTCAACTCTAGGATGTAACCAGATGGCATCTCACATTATGAATCATCACAGATATCTCTTGAACCAAACATGGTCCAACAAAATATAATTCACCCACATCATCCCAAAAACTGGTGACATTCATGGGAGACTATAAAAAGCCTCAAAGGGTGAAATTATAATCAACAATTGATAACTGTTGTTGTAAACAAGCCGAACTGGTCCCAAATGGATTTCCCATGATCCACAGAAATCGAAGACGCAAGCGCAAAGAATATCCTCCAAAATCTGAATTACATGCTTTTTATGACCATCTGTCTATTGATGATAAGATGTTCTCACATAGATATGAGTACCCATTTCCTCTTGAAGACTCCTACATTATATCAAGGTAAACATAGAATATGTATTAGGAACAATAGAATAACGACTCCTGTGTAACCACACAATCACCAAAATGTACATCCTACTAATATATTCATCTTTATTGGTATCCTTGATCGGAATGAAAAGAGAAGACATCATCAACTGATCAAAAACCATGCAGATAGAATTCTTCCCTTGGGTAGTCTTTGGTAATCTATCAAAAAATTCCCTGGATACCTCATCCAATTTCCAGACTAGCACTAGTAGAGGTTGAAGCATACCAACTTGTTTCAAATGCTCTTCATTTGTCCATTGGTTGGTGTAATAGTGGGACACCTAATCTACAATGTCACCCTTCACACATATCATGAAAAATCTTTTTCTCATGTCATAATACATATTTGTAGAAACTGGATGAAGGACCCATAAAGATTTATGACAATAAAAAAATACTGAACACCTCACAGATGTTGGGATGACAACTCACTTACCAAAGTGAAGTATGATATCTGAAGAAAGAGAGAAACTAGAAATAGTATCCCCACCATAATTTCATCCTTGATTGTTCAAATACTCATCATCCTACTTATGAAATTTCATGATATACTCCAGGAGAGATGATGTCAATTTAGAATTGGTTAGAACTATACCTAAAACATCCGACTAAGCGTCCAAGTGCAACAATGAAAAAAGAACAACAAAATTTAACACCCTGTTCAATTCAAAAATAACATGTGATGGTACCTTCCTTCTAAGATAATCTGCTGCATCATTCCCTTTCCACGAGGTGTAGGCAATGTTGATGTCAATAATTTCAAGGTATTCTATCCATCGTCTCTTTCTAAGATTAATGTATTTCTAAGAGATGATATAACTCCAATACTTATGATTAGATTAGATTGTGAACTTCCCCCCAAAGAAATTGTGTCTCCAATATTTATGTTCATACATAACTTTAGTATGCACAAAATAATGAGTTGGGTAGTTCTTCTATTGCGGTCAAAGATGATGAGAGCCGTATGCTACCACATGAACATCCTGCATCAACACACATCACAAATAAGCACCATATGAATCACAAAACCCAATGTACCACAAATTGGGCTTAGGTAAGATCCGAATAGCAGCTAATGCCAAAATTCATTTCAGTTCATAAAAAGAAGACTGACACATTGCATCCCATGTGAATTTTACCACATTCTTGGTAAGTGTAGTCAAAGGTGATGACTGCTTAGGGTAATCCTTGATGAAATATCAATAATATATATCAAGTCCATGGAGTCTTCGTATTTCAATGAAAATATACCATTCTCTTCACTACCTAACAAATTTAACATTCTCTAGATCAACTGATAAGCCATGCTCAGAAATTATACGCCCCATGAACATCTATTCTCGAATCCCGAAGCTAAATTTCCAAAACAATCTATATATATAGTGATTTCCCAGAATTTTCTAGAGCAAACACATATTGTACTTTTTCTCACTCCCAGATTTCGAAGAAACCAGAATATCATCCATGAATACTACCACAAATCTTTCAAGCTGTTGTTGAAGTTGTTTATTTAACAGATCCAAAGAATCTATATGATTATTATTCATTACAAAAGGAATCACAAGATATTAATAATGGTAAAACCATCTTCTGAATTCTTTATTCGGTTTATCATAGACTGAAACTCTGAGCTGATGATAACCTGACAAAAGATCAATCTTCAAGAACCAATTTTTCCTATTTAGAAGATCAAAAAAATCAACCACAAGAGGAAAATGATATTTTTTATTAACCAATACTCAGTTAATTTTATGATATTACACACACAAGTCGATCTAACCATCTTTTTTATTGGAAACGAGAAAAGTGGTTTTCCCAAAAAAATTGATAGGGAAAACAATTTTTTTTTCAAAAGGTCATCCAACTGAATCTTGATCTCATTAAGCTCTATTGGTGACATATGATAAGAACGGATCAATATTAGGTTCATACATGGACCTAGTCCAATCATAAAATCTACCTATCTCTCTAGAGGATGACAAAAGAAATCATCTAGTAAAATATCAAGAAATTCCTAAAAAGATGGAATATTTTCAACAAATATAATTTCATCAAGCTCAAATGCAACGACAAGAAAAAAACTCCTGAACTCTAGGTGGGATGGTCCTGAATGACATGACATCAAGTCCCACTCCCCCTAACAAACAATATAGATCCCCTATGAAGCAATAAATGAAACACATCAATGAGAGTAATTAACCACAAATTGAATAGAGACAAGACAATCCATACAAATGAGGACATTATATAGATTAAGACCATGAACCAGACAAACCCAGAACAACTCTGTATTTGTTATCATTATTAATGAAGGAAATTGAAACCCCCTCTCTTTCATCTTTCCATGAGGTGTCACAAAATCCATTTTAAAGGGAATATGTTTTATTGGAAGTTTATGAGAATCAACAAAGAATGCAAACGTAAATGAGTTTGATGCTCCAACATCAAATAATGCAATTGATATTGAAAACGAAGTAAGGGTACTCCCTCTCTTAGTTTGTAGTATTGTATCAATTTTCATGGGACACTCATCTACAATGTGTAAATGTTGCACTCTGGAGGCCTGTGTCTTGAGCCATGTAGTCATTTATGCTTCTGATTGCATCAATGTAGACTTTTGAGCTGACAAACCCTAAACATAATGAGGCATTGTCAACGACTGTAAAAGGTATTGTGGATGCACAACACATCCACAGATGTTTCATGTCATCATGTCCATAGGAAAAAACGTTTGGTGTTCCCTCCCTTGGTACACTAATAGCAATTTAGAGGAACACTACCAACTACAACAGACAATGTAGATAACGGTTACTGTTTAGGCCCACCACCAATTCTGTTATTATCCATTTTCTTTCTATTCTTCTCATAGTCATTGTTGAAACTATCACCGGTTGGATGAGAAGAGGCAGTTACAAAAACATTTCATGTTATATTGACATATTCCATAATAGCTCTATCTTCTGTCTCACTGTAGGTAGAATGATTAAACATTAACAGCTATGATATGATATTTGGTCGTGAACCATGCAGGCATGTCTATGCATTCATCTAGAAATTCTTTATCATGACTAGGGAAAAAATGGTCATGCTCAGTAAATTAGTTGGTGTGCTCTGACACCGAATGCCCTCACTATTGTAAAGGCAAGAAATCAAGAAACTTTTCCACCATTAGTGATTCTGGACAAAAATGATGAATGAACAGGGAATTTAATCCATTTTAATCCAAGCCCACATGTCTCTCTTCCTGGACCATAGAATCCCAATATCGCTTCCCATAACACTCGAGTTTGAAAATTGCACACTTCTTCAAAATATTCACTCATGTTTCCATGAATTAGACCCTTTGATCAATCACATCTAGAATATCCACTACCTCTTGAGGTATATTCAATCCATTAAATTATGGTGGCTTGTCTTTCAGAAACTCTCATGATTGATCGATCTATACTCTAGCTCATGGTTGTACCACATCAATAGAATTCAGAACTCATGGGATATCTTGACTGACAAAAAAAACTGTTCGTACGATAGTTTTAATGAGATTCAGATCCATAGGTCGGTTCCCCTGAGGAGCATCAACGGCACCCTCCTAAGGAACTCATAGAAGATGTATCAGAGGCATACTATTGCACACCAAAACACCAAAATGATTAGATATGAGAACAAATATATGTTCAAAATTTAAAACCCATAACAAAAGATAGAAATTTAAAAAATCCCATATTAGACACATGTATCCTGACATCCAATGTTAACTAGAGTATTATAACAATAAGATCTGACCATGACCTTATCACGACATACCTCTCAAGTCCCTAAAATCCTATCACAAATCTAATAGATGTACTAATAAAAATATTCTTTATTAGATACCACCTCTGGTTGTAAATTGTAATTAACTAGAAAGTGTTTCCCCTTACCCAGCTCCTGACCAAATCCGTCACATGCCTGAAGTGTGTTCCTGATCCCCACGGGCTGGCGACAAGTACTCGGGCATCGAACAACACAATATGGGGAACGATTTCGCCAATCTTGATAAAAAATGGCATATATGTACTAAAAAAACTAAAAAATCGGAAGACTAAGAATATATATATGCTATAACTATAAAAAACAATAAAAATAGGCAAGTACAAAAGTAGCTATAACTCCAAGACGAGTCCAAAAAATAGTATTAAAAACAAAATAGCTTCTCTAAATGATGACATGGAAAAATCCCCACCATCTCACCACCAGCGACTCAACTAGCTAATATAAACCTCACTACCTCACTTGAAAACATACCTTTCCCGACATACGAAACTTAAAAATGGACTATGAACCACCGAAGATGTTCACAATGACTGAGATAACATTCTTAGTAGGATCCAAACCATGTGTTCCACAATAAGTCTTGTTATAAAAAATCCTGTATGATCATTTTAAAATAAAAATTGAAATGATATTTTGTAATGTAGTTTTATAGAAAACATTATAAACATTTCGCTTTTTCTATAGTTAAAAATAGTAGTAGGTATATATGTTTCAAATACTATCTTCTATAACATTTTTCATAGGCATAAAAATGCATATCATGATAATGTTGAAAGAAAATTAGTATGAAATAGAATCTCAAGAATCAAAACACCAGTGAATACTACAGGTCTAGGTTGCTGACTAGTTATACCATAATAATCAATAGAACAAAAACTAATCATAAAAAATGGTCCTAGGAATCCATAGAATACCCCATGAGTACCCCCCAATTTCAATATCGGTCCCCTAGTAAAATAGGTCATAGAAATAGAGGAAATCCAAAAAAAAACATCCTTGATAATCACAAATAAATCGATGATGGCCTGATGGTAAGCTGTCTGCATAAGTACCCAAGGTAACCCATGTTCAATTTTTGAGAATTAATTTCAATGCATTGAAATCAATTCAATACAAATTCATAATTCATTTATCAAAATCTAGGTAAAACAAATTTTACAAATAATACCCATTTTCAACACACAATCAATCATGCCAATTTCATATATATATTTATAAATCAACACTAATCTGGATCATTATCATAGGATAGAGATGGAACCACCTAATTCAATGTTTGGGTCACACACACCCATAATTGAATCCAACAACAGCGAAATCGAACAACATAAACAAATGTTGTTGAATCAAATCTCCACAACATAGGATTGATCCAAATCTAAAAAAGAGAGGTCATCATAAGAGAGGAAACCCACATAACTCGAAGAAGAACATCCACCACCCCATAATTAACAAAGGGGAAATTCCTCTATAATAAGATTTCACAACGGATCTAGAAGGAAACCAGAATAAACAACCGTCATAGATCAATAGATTTATTATTGAGAATATTTGGATATACTGTGATTAGTTGCCGTGAAAGACTGGAAATAAAAAATTCATGGAGAGACAAAACAAAGATTCAATGAAGATCCCAATCCAATGAGATCGACTCAGAAAGATATAAATCTCTTGAAATCACCATGGGAGAGTTCTCGTTCAAGTGTTAAGAGGTATAGAAATAATATACCAAAAAAAACCAAACAAATGAAATAATGTCAGGAATGCACTCGGTCCTAAATTGTACCTCAGGTACAAGATGTGTAGTCTATGTTGGATAAGTTACGCAAAAAAAACTATTCACCTCAGGTTGAAAAATGACATTTAAACCCTATACAATATTTACCTCAGGTACAATACATATACCTACAAATAGCGTGATCTCCCCATTCTTTACTTGTATCCAGAAACCAATACTATATGTGTACCAATTGTACATAGAGTGTACCTTCAGTACAAAATGTGTACCTAATCTACACCCTGTATAAAATCCAAAAAACAACCTTAGAGAACATTGAAGCAAAAATGGAACTTCAAAAAAGGGAAGATGTACCTGCTCACGAAAAAGAAATGTTACAATATCATTTGTAAACGAATTAATTAATTGTTTTTAGTGGATAAAATTTTTTATAATTATGGATAAATAATCCATGGAATGGTAAGCATATAATTATAACCCTTGAGTGAAAATGTCATCATGGAAAATACTAAAACTAACTACTTTTTACTAGTACGTCTCAGTGGTGATTCAAATAATTGCTTCAAATATTAAAATTTTACAAGATATTCACCAAATAATGTTTCCTGGTGCTTCACATAAAATTCTTCAAGAAACTTCTTTACAAATGGTATTTTTCCTAGAAAAAGTCACGATGCTTGATCTTTGCCTAGGTTCTTCACTTAGCTGTCTTCAAGAAACACCCTCACTCATGGTCCTTTTCTTATGTAATGATGTGGAAATTAGCTTAGTGCACTCAAAATAGGGAATTAATGGATTAGAAAAGTATATCAATGTTTAAATCAGTCATCTCAAGGGAGTAGATCAATCATAGAGTTAATATATTTTTAGACTAACCCAATTAATAATAAAAGTGGACTAAATTTGAGTGCATCGCCTCTATTTTCCAATTTTTTATCCTAATAAATATAATATATATAATTATATTAAAATGATTGATATACGAAAAAAAATCACCATCTCCATCAATATTTCCATCCAATATTCTCTACCATTCATTTCATCTATTGGGATACATGACGACCATTACATTCCATCACTACCTGAAATTAGACTCCCCACTATTCTCTATTTTTTCTTTAGTGATCCCAATCATCTTGGATTATCCACCTAGACTGATAGTATCAATAAAATATTATATTATATGTGAATTGATATAATATTTTCACACATAAACCTTTCATTTCAAAATTTTGTTTTTTTAGATCTATCTTTTTCAAAATTGGAATATGTGATTTGAATTTAATCACTAGTGATGAATTCACAATATTTTTTTCAATTTCCATGTAGACTATTATTTAAATAATAGTTAGATACATTGAATTATATTCTTATTATTTCAATTTTATACACTTTTATTTCATTTTCTATATTATTTATAATATCATATACTATATATGAGTGGTTTTTAACGAAAATCTATACTTTTTTGTCTTTATTAACTCAACATCGCAACATAGTTTTCCAAAATCAACATCATGTTTTTTTAATTCCTCAATTTGGTTCTCAAATTATATATCCTTTTCACGGTATATTATTACATTCCTTGGATGATCATCATGGATTTTACTAGTGATCCCAATCCCAATATAGAGTAGATTTTCATGAGTTATGTTCAAACTGGTGCTAAAGGCTTAAACATTGGGTTCCCTTTCATGTATCTGAGTTATTATCAGCCAACTATTACAATGATATAAATTATAATTTGTTGATTATTGGTTTTCATTAATCATGATGTCAATTATCCGGATACCACTACTTCTTATTTATTAATATTTTATATTTTATTTCATTTTTTAATCATTTTATTTAAATTTATCAGTTTGGTGAAATGATTTTTTTTTAAAAACCATGTAAAATTTCATTTCTCTATTACCCAAAAAAATTTTATTTCATTCATTATGTTATTATAAAATAATAAATCATTAATTAATGATTCATAATTGATATTGTTATATAGTTATTAATCATTGAAATGAAAAATGATTATTTGGAATGTTGGGGGATATGAGTTTTTGTAGGTCGAAGGGTGTATTTTTTTAGGGAATGACATGATGGCTAAACGCACATCATGATTGTTTCCATCTAAATTGGTGAGTTTGGAGAGGATGACGTAGAGGTCAGCATCATACAATTTTTTGATGGTATCTAATCCAAAAATGATTATGGATGAGGATGAATATTTTGAGGTGTTGCTATAATAAGATCCTGATTCTAGAATGATTAATGAAATGTAAGGGGATTATAAATGGTGGATTCCCTTCTTATTGCACTAGATGTTATGGTTTAAATAGTTGTAAAGGAAATCAAGGAGAATGAGTTTCTATGTTTCTCTAGTGAATAATTTTTATTCAAACGGATCCTTTGTCTTTATCTTCAGTTTTTAGGTGGGCTGATAGATGGTTGAAAATTTATCTCTTGTTTCGAACCTTTTAATTAACACATATTGATATATAATTCATTTTATCAATTAAGATGTTAAGGATAAAATTGTTTTATGGCATGTGGATTCTATATCCATAGTTTCAAATTGTGGGAATTTGGAGTTATTACCATAGATATTGGAATAAGGACATGATTATAAACTGTGGCAATAAGTTAGGCTATATCTATGATTTCTAAAAATGCATATAGTTATACATGGAAGAGGATATAACCATGGTCGAGAGCGTTGGCTATAGACTTATTTCCATGTTTCAAACACTGGATATAACCTCCACCATATTTCCATGACAATAGAAGCCACACCTAGTTCATCAATGGCTACTGCCTATAGCCATGATTTTGAAGTCTATATCGATAGTTACAAACTATGGATATATCCTAATTTTCTAGTAATGTATAATATTTTATATTTATTATATAATAATTATAATATTAACTAATATTTAACACCAAAGAACCAATACCATTTTTTTCAAAACACATAAATGTAATTTAAATACATTTTTAAACATCATTAACAGAAAATAAGCTCCATGAAATATATTATAAACTATTTTTGGAGATTTTTAATCATTTTTTATATTTACATATAAGTTAAGGAAACATCATCTGAAAAATATTTCTCCCAATCATATAGTCATCATTATGGTGGAATCCACATCACTTACCATGATCCATTTTCAACTATAGTTGATCTTATCATGCATAACTTCACTATTATCCCATTGATTAGAGTTTACCACCCTTATATGTTTGAAGCATCACCTGACGTATCTACGATAACTAGAAACACCTTCTCACTTTAGACACTCACTATCATAAGAAATATTAGAATAAAAAAATAGAATATAGTTTTCATTTAAACACATGATATAAAATAATAAAACATGATATTAAAAGAATAGTGACTATAATAATAATATCATAAAACTATTGAACAAATAACCATAAGAATATTAAAATATATACAAAAATCAGAGGATTAACAACCCAGTGACCATAACATGAATATATAATCAATGACCACAACAACTTCTATAATGATTGATCATAATAACAAAGGTGAGAGAAAAACAAAATAATTTCTATAGGATCCATGGATCAAAAGAAAAAAAATGTGAATAGATTAATATAATATTACCAGTGATGACAAAAACTGATAATAATATTGAATGATATCAAAATAAAAATTATATAATCAAAAAATGTTACCATAAAACATTTATAGTTACAGTAATATCAATTACGAATGATAGACAACATGAAATTCAATATTATAGTAACACTAAATTAAATTTTATAATATAGTAATGCTGATTTCAATTTACATTCAAACTAATATTAAATTTAGAATGAAACCTAATTTATCATATAAATAATTAATCATACTTTATGGTAATAATTTTTTTGGTGATGTGAGACGATGGGGGAAAATAAAATTCATAGATCAACAATAAGTATTTTTATGATTTAAAATTTTCGAGGCGGGGAATATTTTTTAAAGAATTGAGATGAAGAGTGATTTTAACATAAATAGTTCAACTATTACACTTCACAAGAGAAGGGTTTATCAGGGAAGGAGATGGTGGATTTATATAGACTATAAATATGAAGGCAAACGAGTTTGAAAAATGGGAACTAACCAAACCATAAACATGAAACTAAATAATCATGAAAAAACCAATCAATAAAACTGAGGGCAAAAATGTGGAGAAATTAAAAAAATAATAATCATGAAAGTCAATATTTAATTCATGAGTATTGAAAATGACTATTTAACCTCTTATTTTATATAATAAATGAACATAGATAATGAATATTTGTCATTGGGATAAAAAATAATCAAATAATTAAAATGAAGGCATAAAATGGGGGGTTATTAATTGAGGTAGATCCTAAATTATGATCCACACAAAGAATACCTTCTTCTTGTGGATCATATCACTAGCATTGAAACCCATGATTTCCCACAAATAATTTTATTTTGTGAATTAAATAAAATTAAATATGGTTTTTAATCAATAATATCGAAATTTATGATGTTTTTAAAAAATATATATTCATTAATATTGTCAATGAGAATATATAATGATTAATTTGGTATAATACATTTAATATTTTTATAAATTTAAACAACATGAATGTAATTTTTGGTTTGTATGTTTTATTATGAATTATGACCATACTTATTATTGTTATGGTTTTTATTTTTAATGTAATGTAAAAGTTTTAGTAACATAATAAATGGAAAATAATGCTAACATATTTAATATATATTAATGTTTTGATAATATAAATATATAATTAATGGTAATAATATAATTATTTACTCTCGTTTTAGAAAAAGTATTTATGGAAGAACATAATATGTAATTTTTGGTAATCGAATAATGATGATGTATTTTTTATATCAATTGTATGGGAAGTAGCATTAGAATAACAACTATGTAAGTCATTGTAAATAAAAAATTGATATATAATATGTTATTATATATTCCATAAAGCATTATATAAAATAATGAAAAAAACATAGTGTCACTCAAATGTAAAACAAAAAAAATTATGGACGATAAATTTTAATTTGGATTGTAGATTTATTGATATCTATAATCTATTGTGTATTTTCTGTAAAAAGTAAATATATTTTTATAAAAATGTTTTAACATAATTATAACGGTAGTAGTAAAATTATAAAGTTTCTCATGCACATGATATATAGGAACTCCATCTTCTTCCCCATGAAACCCTTTTCTTACGAATGGAAATTGTTGAACTATGAATTTTAATATCCATAATCACCTTACTTAAACAATTATAATTTTATCTTCATTCATGAAAGACCATGTCTTTTTTAGTTTACACGTCTTTAAGGGGAATAAAATTATATTTTTTTCAATACTAAAATTTATAATTCAATGGAATGTGATCTTTGAAACATAGGACAAAGATTTTTGTAGTGTGGATAATATTTACATGTTTGAATGAAATATCATAAGGGGTGTATATCATTTAATTGTAGTTGGTGTCTAATAGACACTCTATCCTAGTTAAGCATGAGTAGTGATCCAATAATGAGTGAGGATAATAATTACTATGAAATACATATAACTTGCGTTCTTCTAATAGTAAATCATATTTTATTTTTTAGGTCTAGTTATGCATTATTACACCCACGATCATTGAATTTAAGCTAACCAGTTATTTTTTTACACAATATTTTTCAATATCTAATTCATAGAGTGAATAAATCATATCTTGGTATTGTTGAATCTACATCAAAATTAAACATTCATGGTCCATAATATTGCGATGAATTGTTATGCTATGGTGAATTCCACTCATTAAGAAGAGATTTTTATTGATAAGGGAGGAGTTATTGATCCTATTAATATATCACTTGAAAAAATAGAATCTCTAAAAAAACCTCATTGAGGGTGATATGTAAACTATGCATCTAGAATCTAATAATATCGGGTTTTATCATGTTACAAATTTACAAAAGGATTCATGTATTTATGACTCAAATTTTTTTAATTATGGTTATATTGAATGTTACGTAGCTATTAATCCACAAGATAGTAAAATTTTATTAAAAACAATGATTACCATTATGAATTTCGGGGGAAATGTGTTAACATACATTGGTAGAATTCTAAAGGAACATAAAATAAGACATGTCATGAATTTCATAGATCTGATCATGGAATCCCTTAAAATAGTAAGTTGTCCTAATACAAAAAGTTTCCGAAAAACCAATTTCACACACTCAGAACACACCGAAATTTCAAGCACATTTTCTGTTTATATCAAGTTATTATAAACCTATTTTAGAATCCATTATTTGATACATGAGATAAAATTAAATTATCAACTAATATAGAACAATTAAAATCCATACTTCTTTAAATTAAATTTCTTTTACGATCATCTAAGGAGGAAGATCAGGAAATTGTTGTGGTTGGTGTTTTGAGGATGGCAGGGGCTGGGTGGTGGGGTTGCAGGATGAAATTGAGGTGGGAAAGTTATAGGGATGTTGTGAGAGATTTCATGAAACTAATTATGATTAATCTAACATCTTATCTTTTTAAATAATATTATTGTTTAAAATATATTTTACATTCATTATAAATACTAATATTTTTATATAGAATTTTATTTATTTATCAAAAAATATTAATTTCTTAAACAATTATTTAGAACTCATTTGAAATTAGAAATCTATGTATTTTATATAATATGGATTATTATAATAAAAATATAGTTATAATGGTTCCTCTATACTATGATCACTGCCCTTGACTATTTTACATCATTATTGAGTTGAGTGTTATTTTATTGTGAGTCCCAAAAAACATGGGTAACATGTTAATAAATACACACACACAAACACACACACACACACAGAGAGATATATATATATATATCTGTCTGTGTGTGTATTTATATTTATGTATTTATGTATTCATTTAATAGAATATGTTTCATTTAAAAATTGCTTTAATTTGATATTTAAATATAAAATTATATTGAAAATTAATTTTTTATATGCATATATATATTTAGTTATATTTTAGGATTTTTTTATAAAAAAAATTATAGAAACCTTTTTCCTATTAGTAACATATTTATTTTTTATAATATGTATCAATAACATATTCATGTTTTGGTAGAAAAAGTTCGATATTAAATTGAAAATATTGTATAATGAACTATTGGTAAAATAATTGTTAGTATTGGACAATTAAAAACAAAAAAACTTGTAAGTAAAAAAAATTGGTCATAGTTTACATTAATACCAAAAATAAATAATATTTTTTTATAATTAATTATTTTTATGAACAGATATATTTTGTGATAAAAAAATCCATTGGTAAATGACTTTTTTATGAAGGGACCTTAAACCTCTTGCTCAAACAATTTATTATATAAAAACACATAGATGAAGCTTGGATATAGAAATTTCAAGAGAATTAATGAAAATGATCATTAGTATACTAGGATGGGAAATTCTGTTTGAAACTCCTATAAGACCCAAAAATCATTCACAGTTTCATAAATCATCATTCTAGATAGCGATAGTTTGGTAGTCAATTTATCATAATATTTTAGAGAAATTTTTGTACATTAAGAAGCTTTTATCATTTCTTACATCTATATAGAAAGAAAATATTTTTTCTTTTAGCATGAACTTTCATTTTCCTAACATAATAATCTTTAGAGTTTAAAAAGTGATAATATTTATACATAATATAATACCCTAAACTCTAGTAACATGGATGGAGTACCTAATTTTTTACATTATCATATACACATGGGGTAAAATACAGATGAACCAATCATTTTAGAAATTTGGTAAAACTAGATAAAAACATGATACCCATTTTATATAGGGAAAATTAAATGAAAACAAATGCAATGGGATCTTTTTTAATCCTTGAAAACATTCCATGAATTCTTATTCATATCATGGAGAAAAGAAACAATAAAATTATTATCTCAAATACTCAGTCTAGATTTCATAATGAAATATATATCATAAAATAATAATTAATAATAAATATAGAAATTTTAAAAATATAAAAAACTTTAAATTTAATCAATAATTTTATTATCATAACGAGATAAGGAATAATTAATATGGAATGATATATAACTATAAACAAATTCCATTTAAACAATAACATCGGAATGAAATAAAGCTAGAGATAATACAATAGTGAAAATTCCATGGATATTTATTATAAATAAATAATAAATGAATTAAAATATTATTTGTTTGATGTCATGATTTCAAGCATCATGATAGATATTCCATTAATTCCTTTCACATGATAGTCTAAAACTACTGGATAAAAGACAATATGATTTGGCCAATTGATTTTTCTCATGGGAATTGTTGACACAGTGAGTTATTATGTATAAATAGCACTAACTGATATCTACTTTTCAAGATCATTCCTCATATATTAAATAATTAATGTGACACCCCAAGATTTTATGAGATATATTATTTTTAATTTCATTGATTTTATATTATACACTACACAAGGTTATCTTGTATTATACGCAACACCGCATTAGCTTACAGTATACGAAACACTATTCTTGGCATGCATTACACATAATCGTGACCTACCTAGATAGCGTGTGTAGTACGCAATACCAGGTTTTACTAAACAAAGATATATTGTTATAATATTATTATGGACTAGCCGTTATGAATAGTATTAACTACATTTTAAATTTTATAACATTATTATTCATCTTACACATTTTCTAGAATATGGAATGAGAACAGAATAAATTTTTCTTGTAAAATATGTATTTTTAAAAAATTGCAGTTTTCTTGCCTTTTGATGGTGCACCGACCATAAATCTTGTTTTGACATGTCTATAAGTTCAATTTGACAAAATAAAATTCTTCTTTGGAATCAGAATATAAAAATTTTCTTTGGGTAAATTTTTCATATTATTCTGATAACTTTCAGATTTTAATGAATTGTAAAAACACACTATATTTTAATTAAAAACAACTTTTTCATCGCAATAATTTATATGGTTAGATTATATTTTTAATTGGTTTTAATGTGTAATTAGAATATATTTTTACAATTTAATCCAATGTTGTTCATTGTAATTAATTTCACTTTGAAATTGGATATAAATAAGTATCAATCTTTTGATAGTTTTTGTTTCTTAAAAACACACTATTTGTTTTGATAACGGGAATTAATTTTAAAATTAATTAATGCCACTTCTATGTTTTGAATTTGAAAAAATAGACATCAATTTTGAATTCGGAATATCAAATAATGGATCGGCTAAATTTCTGGTATTTTTTTCAAAAACATCAATTTTCGATGAATAGTGAAACCACTTAGTGGTAGTTAAAAAAACTGTCTTTTTCATTTAAATGAAATTTTACGACTTCTATGAATTAAATTTCTGAAATTCGAGACACACAGTTAAAATAAAGGACTAAAATGTGGTTCAATGAGATGAAAATAATTTTTGGTGAATAGTAACTTTATACTTTTATTTACCACGGTTAAAAGTAAATAGGGTAATTAAGGGTATAAAAGATATTAATATTACCCCAAAACATGTCCCAATTCTATTGGATAAGTATAATTCTACCAAAACAACCTTAGGAATAAAATATGACCATTTAGGTCCACTTGGATTTGATTAGGACATTTATTATTAATTTATTTAAAGAAGGGTAGAAATAGTTAAAATCAATGTCTAATAACAAATTCATTTTTAATATAGGGTTATACATACGATAAATTCGACTATAAATATTAATTTGAAAGATAAAACGATTTCCTACCTAATGGTATTTTATTTATAATTTTTAGACATTATATAATTTAATTTATTTATGACACAATGATGATGCAGTAATTGTCTCATTAATGAAATATTGACATAATTGATGTTATGAATACTCGAATTAATTAAATTTGAGAATTTTTATGAATTCAACTAATTTTATAGGTTAATATGAAATTTTATTATTGATTTAAGTAACTTTTTGCGAAATAATTATTCTGTTATTATTTTCAAAAAAAAATAAATTACCAAATAGTGTCAAAATTGAAAAAAAATAGTTTGTAAAACAAATATTATATTATTAATTGTTATTTTATTCCTAAAAATCTACAGTTTGACCAAATTACTTATATAAGGATATATATATATTAATAATAAACAACTTGGGGTTCTTTTGGCTTGTTATAGTATGTTTATTAACCTTATTGTGTAAGAATACAAGAAGACACGGTAAAAGTAAAATTATCTAACTTACGGTAAAAAATCTAAATGAAAAGGTTAAAATAGAAACCTAAACTTGCCTACATTCAATTGGATGAGAGTATTTCCACCCAACCCCACATTAGCTTATAAATAATTCAATTTAGAACAATTAAAAACCTAATATGAGTTTATAATAAAATAATAGTTTAAGTTTTCCTAAGGTGCCCCTCTCCTCCCTTATAAAAGGGAACCTCCTCCCTCTCTTCCTCACACCATTTTGAGCCTTGAATCTCGTCCAAACTCTGCCCATTTAACTTCCCCACTTCCCTAGTAACATCTCAGAGGTCCTAGTATTATTCAAAGACCAATTTTAGTTCCCTAATAGGAGGTCTCAAAGAGGCGCTTCAAAGAAGAGGTAATGTCTGTTACTGATTCTTTCAACGTTATTTCATCTTATAATTATTATTCTTTTTTTGTTTCATTATGGAGTAATAACATAAGTATCCCTAATATACTGATATGTTATTATAAATATGAAACAACCCAATTTCACCTTCTATCCATCCTACGGAAAACGAAATCACCACGTGTGCGTACGTACGGAATACCGTCTACACGCCGTGGTGTAATCTGTTTTTTCACCAAAACCATACATGGATGGGTATAATGGTATAAATAATAACTATATATGGTTATTATAACAACATAATGATTCTTATATATTATACCATCCACTCCAATTCTATTCAACAATTATGGAAACGATATCATCGCTCGTGCGTATGTACGGATTACAGTTTCCACGACGCGATGAGATTCATTCTCCATATTACCATACATGAATTATTATACTGTTTATATAATGAATGATAATGAAATATATGACATAATAATGCAACTATATTTAGGTATATACATATATATGTTTGTCATCTATTTAGTTTCATTCTATTCAATAAGGAAACGAAAACCGCGTTCATGCGTACATACGGACTACCGTCTCCACGACGCGATTAGATTCATTCTCCATGTTAACCATACATGAATGATCATAAAGTTTATATAATGAATAATAATTAAATATATGAAATAATAATTCTACTGTATTTATGTATATATATATTTATGTCATCTATTAAGTTTCATTCAATTCAATAAGGAAACAAAAACATCGTTCATGCGTACGTACGGCCTACCGTCTCAATGAACGGTGTATTTCATTCCTTTTATCGATCTATAATATATATGTATATTTTTAATATATATTATATATAAATCATTTTTTACATTCTTTAATTACGTAAATGAGGATATAAGTAATAATATCAAGATCAACAAGTCCAAACATGTACGATAAATAAAACGATTTTACCCAAAATGCTGCTTTAACATGGAACTTACAATAGAACGGGTAATATAAAGTTATAAGTGAACCAAATATGATATCATAATAATGAATATGATTCTTTAATAAGTGAATGATATTATTTAAATCATTATATAGGAGTTTCGGATACATACGAAACATATCGGACTAAAGGTAAGGGATAATTATTCCAATTTCATTCTTATCTGGGATTGATTATTCGTAAGTATTTACTGGGGTAATGTTTATTATCCATGTCCATATGTTCTCAAAATGTTTTCATAAAATGTTTAATTTTCTTCAATTAATGTTTAAAGTCATTTTTACCCTTTATTGACTTTTTACCACATTGTATGGATGGAATATTTCCTTTGGTTACCATATAAGGTACTTTTTGACTTTTCCAATAAAAAAATAAGAAAAATGTTATTTTTAACTTATACGGTGTGAATAGATTTTTACAGTTTTATAAAGACTTATTTTTATGAAGCTTCCTCCAAAATATTTCATTACTATTTTAAACAAAATCCTTTTCTTTTAAAATTTCATGAAATTTTGTGAAAAGAAAATGATTTTGAAGAAGAAAGGATATTTTCCTCAAGAATTCATTTCAAGTGTTTTATAAAAACCATTTTTCATCTAAGATGACAATATTTCATATGTGTATGATTCAAGTATAATGTGTATTTGATTAATATGGTTTCACTTTCCTTATTATTAAATGATATCCATTTATTTTATATAGATTATGTGATGATGGGATTATGTTTATGAAACCATTTTATTTATTGGGTTATTATGAATGACTTATGTTTATTTTGTGGCACAATTAAGAATGATTTAATTTTGAGATGGGTGAGACCTATATCTCCCTTCAATTCATTGGGTAAAGATTTATATCTCATGAGATAGACATCGCTGGAACTGTAAGTTAATCCGGTTCAGTAATACATGACTAGAACGAGGAGGGAACTCGATTCAGAAAGGTACTTTGTCCACTAAGATGGTCTTGGCAGAAATGCCTTGGCTACTATGGAAATAATATCATGTGATTAATGTTTTTCCACAATTACAAGTTTTATTTACATTCTATTTTATCATGATTAATGTTTCTTTATGATCTATGCCTTATGTACTAGCATTTTTTATGTCAATGCTCAAGATTTTGATGTTTAAACATTATTTTCATTTTTTAAGTTCAAATGTATATGATTTGTTTTATTTTATCCATGCTTACCCTTACTGAGAATTTGATCTCACCCTTTATATGATTACTTTTCCCCAGGATACAAAGAATTTTTTTTAGGTAAGAAAAGAAAAGGGGAAGATATTTATGGGAGATATTGAAGATCATTCACCACGATTAGAAGATAATGTTCCAAGTTTGCAAAGACTCTAAACTATTACAGCCCTTGTGTGTCTGGTTTTTGTTATGTACTAAGAATTCTGTAAAAGAAATGTAATTTCCATGTATGTCATGCTTTGGGTTTCTACATTTGGTATCAGAGGAAAGGATTAGTTAACCTTTGGGAACTAGGATGCGAAAACTTTAGTGATATCCCTAGAGATATTTATAATGTATGTCTAGGGATGTCCCTAAGGATAAGTATACGTATAGGTTATATTCCTAGAATTGCGCTAAAGATAATAAAATTAAACATAAGATGTTAGATATTGAAGGTACTCCCCCTTTATTATGTTGATTTCCTTGCATGATTTTTTCCTCTCATACTATTCTTTTTGGGTTTTAGAAAATGGTTGGAAACAGGAAGATTGACGATAATGGAGGATATGATGGAAAATGGAATGATATTCATCATGAGAAACCAAATGAAATTGTATCTAGAGGTCCACATATCGTTATTATTCCTAGTCAGCAATCTCATAATATGATCAATAATCTCAACTTTGGTATGCTTCCTGACTCAGCTAATAAGAGAAAGATAGAGTTTTATAATGATCATAGAGGAAATAAAGTTCAATTCCCCTCATGTAAATCATGTGGGAAGAGGCATCAGGGAGAATTTTTCATTGGAACTGGAAGATTCTTTGGGTGTGGAAAATAATGACACAAATCCAGTAATTGGAATGGAAAAGGATTAGTCAACACCATGGACAAGGATAAAGGTATTTCTAAGACATCAATAATGGATAAATGTTTTAAATGTGGACTATACGGGCATTATGCAAACCAATTCCCTATGTTAAAATATCATGAAGAGAATCAACATGGTCATATGGGTAGTATTTATGTGGATGATGATGAGGGGACTAAAAATGATATATGAGATGAAAGAAGTTTTGAAGCTCAGTCAATTGTTTAAGAAGGTAGTGGAATGATTGTATGTTTATAAAGAGTTATGTTGTATAGTTAATGGTACTATGGACTAAAGAATCATCTAAGGATTGTTACACTATTTTTTTCCTAATGTATTAGAATGTATATGTTGAATGGTACCAGTAACCATGAATGGTTATTCAGATATTATTTGAAAGTAGATGATATGTGAATAATAAAGGGATAAGAAGATAATGATATGTTTGATTGTATTCATGAGGTAATTACTGATATAAGGACTAAGTGATATTATGGTTTGAGTATATAGAATTTTTGGGATTTTGGTATGTGGGGAGTGTTAAAATTTACCAACATTCATGTTTTCACTAAGGTTCAATGGGTATTCATTTTTCAAGAGAATATATGATTAATGAATTCACATGTTTGTAATTTGACCAACAAGATATATCTTATGATATATGGGGGATAAATTATGGCATTCACGTGATTGTTATGTGACATTTCATGTAGTCAATTTTATATACTATGAGCATGGACTGAGGTATTTTAGATATGCCTAAAGATTGGAATGGATTATGATGGACATAAGTTAGTATTGTTCGAGGATAGAAGTTTTATCGATATTATTGATGGGATTTTATAGTAATGTAGTTTTAGAAAAAGGAAAACCTGCAGGATGGGCGATAACCAATCGCGTCGGAAAAGGCTATGGGAATAGAACCCACAACCGAAGTGTGACAGGCCTTTATCA
Source organism: Viscum album (assembly GCA_963277665.1). NCBI lineage: Eukaryota > Viridiplantae > Streptophyta > Magnoliopsida > Santalales > Viscaceae > Viscum > Viscum album. The sequence continues at coordinate 539,569,552 of OY728121.1, forward strand.
CATACCACTGGCCTACAGGAAGTCCCTGGTTAGTATAAACTAGTTTCATTTTATTAAGCATTATTGTATATGAAGTATAAGATCATTTTTGGAATCATATACAATTAACCTCGCCATAGATGGACTTATGTATATTTGATAACTTTTTCTAACCTTTTGTTTGATACAGATGGAATGACCCATCAATCTATCACATGATCTGTTAACACTTCACGAATAACAAATTCAACTTCATTTCTTTAAGGGATGAAGTGGAAATTGTTCAAAGCATGAACAACAGTGAGATTGTACCAAAATCAAGTAAGTATTTATTCTAATTCAAAATTTACAACTTTAGGGAAATGATATTGAAAACAAAAAATGTTGTCCTAGTGATCTTATATCTGATGAATCATATGGTACCTTAGATCATCAAAAATTTATGGCTTTGTGATTGATGGCTTTTTTATAGCCTTGTTCTCTACCACTCTCTATTAGAACTTGATGGTTATATTTTTCTTCCATATCCATATTTTCACCTATGTTATCCTATATGGAAACTTAGTGATGAGTTACATTGTGTAATCATTAAATTTAATACTTTATTTTTTAAAATTATGTTTTAGTATTCCTTTTAATGATGTGGGTTTATATGAATAGTAAATAATTTATAACCCTGACGAATTTCGCGGATGAAATACATTTTAAGGCGGGGTAGAATGTAACACCCCGAGATTTTATGAGATATATTATTTTTAATTTCATTGATCATATAGTATACACTACACCATGATTAGCCTGTACTATACACAACAACACATTTTCTTAAAGTATACGCAACACTATTCTTGGCTTGCATTACACGCAATCGCGACTTACCGAGATAGCGTGTGTAGTACGTAATACCGGGATTCACTAAACAACGATATATTGTTATAATATTATTATGGAATAGCCGTTATAAATAGTATTAACTACATTTTGAATTTTATAACATTATTATTCATCTTACACATTTTCTAGAATATAGTATGAGAAGAGAATAAATAATTCGCTTAAAATATGTATTTTTAAAAAATTGCAGTTTTCCTACCATTTGATGGTGAGCTGACCTTAAATCTTGTTTTTTACATGACTATAAGTTAAATTTGACAAAATAAAATTCTTCTTTTGAATCAGAATATAAAAATTTACTTTGGTTTAATTTTTCATATTATTCTGATAACTTTCAGATTTTAATGAATAGTAAAAACACGCTATATTTTAATTAAAAAACAACTTTTTTCATCACAATAATTTATATAATTATATTATCTTTTTAATTGATTTTAAAGGGTAATTAGAATATATTTTTACCATATAATCCAATGTTGTTCATTGGAATTAATTTCACATTGAAATTGGATATAAAAAAGTATCAATCTTTTGATAGTTTTTGTTTTTTAAAAACACGCTATTTGTTTTGATAATGGGAATTAATTTTAAAATTAAATAATGCCAATTATATGTTTTGAATTTGGAAAAATATACATCAATTTTGAATTCGGAATATCAAATAATTCTTAGGCTGAATTTTTGGTATTTTTTTGAAAAACTTCAATTTTCGATGAATAGTAAAACCACTTAGTGGTAATTAAAAAAACAGAATTTTTCATTTAAATGAAATTTTACCACGTCTATGAATCAAATTTCTAAAATCCGAGAGACACGGTTAATATCAAGGACTAAAATGTGGTTCAATGAGATGAAAATAATTTTTGGTGAATAATAACTTTTTACTTTTATTTACCACATTTAAAAGTATATAGGGTAATTAAGGGTACAAATGATATTAATATTACCCTAACACATGTCCTAATTCTATTGGATAAGTATAATTCGACCAAAAACAACCTTAGGAATAAAATATGACCATTTAGGTCCACTTGGATTAGATTAGGACATTTATTATTAATTTATTTAAAGAAGGGGTAAAATAGTTAAAATAAATGTTTAATAACTAATTCATTTTTATTATATGGTTATAAATAAGATAAATTCGAATATAAATATTCATTAGAAAGATAAAAATATTTCATACCTAATGGTATTTAATTTATAATTTTTAGACATTAAATAATTTAATTTATTTATGACACAATGATGATGCAGTAATTGTCTCATTAATGAAATATTGACATAATTGATGTTATGAATACTAAAATTAATGTAATTTGAGATATTTTATGAATTACACTAATTTTATAGGTTAATATGACATTTTAGTATTGATTTAATTAACTTTTTAGAACTAATCAGTCAGTTATGATTTTCAAAAAAATCAATTACCAAATAGTGTCAAAATAGAAATAAAATAGTTTTTAAAACAAATATTATATTATTAGTTGTTCTTTTATTCCTAAAAATCTAAGGTTAGGAAAACTGACTTAGATAAGGTTATAAACATTAATAATAAACAACTTAGGGTTCGTTTGGCTTGTTATAGTATGTTTATTAACCTTATAGTGTAAGAAAACAAGAAGATACAGTAAATGTAAAATTATTTAACATAAAGTTATATATAAATGATAAGGTTAAAATAGAATTCTAAACTAGTCTAAATTATATTGGATGAGAGGATTTCGACCCATCCCCACCGTATATTCATAATAAATCAATTTAGAGCTATTAAAAACCGAATATGTCTTTATAATAAAATAATATTTTATGTTTTCCTAAGGTGCCCCTCGCCTCCCTTATAAAAGGGCACCTCCTCCCTCTCTTCCTCACACCATTTTGATCCTTGCAGCTCGGCCAAAATCTGCCCATTTCACTTCCCCACTTCTCTATATTCATCCTAGAGGTCCTTGTCTTCTTCAAAGACTAATTTTAGTGCCCTAACAGGAGGTCTCAAAGAGGCGCTTCAAAGAAGAGGTAATGTCCATTACCGATTCTTTCAACTTTATTTCTTCTTCTACTTCTTCTTCTTTAGTGGTTTCATTATGAAGTAATAACATCAGTATCCATAATATACTGATATGTTATTATAAATATGAAACAACCCTATTTCACCTCTTATCCATCCTACGGAAAATGAAATCACCACGCGGGCGTACGTACGGAATATCGTCTCCACGTCGTGGTGTAATCTATTTTTCCACCAAAACCTTACATGGATGGGTATAATGGTGTAAATAACAACTATATATGGTTATTATAACAACATACTGAGTCTGATATATTATACCATCTACTACAATTCTATTCAATAATTATGGAAACGATATCATCGCTCGTGCGTACGTACGGATTTCCATCTCCACGACGCGATGAGATTAATTATCCATATTAACCATACATGAATGATTATAAAGTTTCTATAATGAATAATAATGAAATATATGACATAATAATTCTAATGGACTCATATATATATATATATATATGTTTTTATCTATTTAGTTTCATTCAATTCAATATGTAAATGAAAACATCGTTCATGCGTACGTACGGACTACCGTCTCCACGACGCGATGAGATTCATTCTCCATGTTAACCATACATGAATGATCATAATGTTTATATAATTAATAATAATGAAATATATTAAATAATAATTCCACTGTATTTATGTATATATAAATGTATGTCATCTATTTAGTTTCATCAATTCAATAAGGAAACGAAAACAACGTTCATGCGTACGTACGGCCTACCGTCTCCATGAACGGTGTGTTTCATTCCTTTTACCGATCTATAATATATATGTATATTTTGAATATATATTATATATAAATCATTTATTACTTTCTGGAATTAAGTATATCAGGATATAAGTAATAATATCAAGAACAACACGTCCAAGCATGTATGATAAATAAAACGATTTTACCCAAAAGGCTGCTTTAATATGGAACTTACAACAGAACGGATAATATAAAGTCATAAGTGAACCATATATGATATTATAATAATGAATATGATTCTGTATTAAGTCAATGACTTTATTTAAATCATTATACAGGAGGTTCGGATACGTACGAAGCATATTGGACCTAATGTAAGGGATAGTTATTCCAATGTCATTCTTATCCGAGATTATTTATTCGTAAGTATTTACTAGGGTTATGCTTATTATCCATGTTCATATATTCTCAAAATGTTTTCATAAAATGTTTAATTTTCTTCCATGAATGTTTCAAGTCATTTTTACCCTGTGTTGACTTTTTACCACATTGTATGGATGGAATATTTCCTTTGGTTACCATATAACGTACTTTTTGACTTTTCCGACAAAAGTCTGAGAGGAATGTTATTTTTAACTTATACGGCATAAATGTATTTTTACGGTTTTATAAAGCCTTATTTTCATGAAGCTTCCTCCTAATGATTTCATGACTATTTTCAACAAAATCATTTTCTTTTCATATTGCATGACATTTTGTGAAAAGAAAATGATTTTGGAGAAGAAAGGATATTTTCCTCAAGAATTCATTTCAAGTGTTTTATCAAAACCATTTTTCATCTAAGATGACATTATTTCATATGTGTATGTTTCAAGTATAATGACTCTATGATTTAAAGGGTTTCAAAATCCTTATTATGAAATGATATCCATTTATTTTTTATGGATTATGTGATGATGGGATGATGTTTCTGAAACCCATTTTATTTATTGGGTTATTATGAATGATGTATGTTTATTTTGTGGCACACTTTAGAATGATTTCATTATGATATGGGTGGGACCTATATCTCCCTCCAATGCATTGGGTAAAGATTTATATCTCATGATATAGACATGGATGGAACGTTAAGTTAATCCGGTTCAGTAATTCAGGACTGGAACGGGGAGTGAACTCGATTCAGAAAGAGACTTTGTCCACTAAGATGGTCTTGGAAGAAATGCCTTGGCTACTATGGAAATCATATCATGTGCTTAATGTTCTGCAAAAATTACAAGTTTTATTTACATTCTATTTTATCATGATTAATGTTTCCTTATGATCTATGCCTTATTTACTGCCATTTGTTATGTCATTGCTCAAGATTTTGTTGTTTAAACTTTATGTTCATGTTTTTAAGTTCAAATGTATAAGATTTGTTTTATTTTATCCATGCTTACCCTTACTGAGAAATTGGTCTCACCCTTTATATGATTTCATTTCCCTAGGATATAAAGAAAGGTTTTAGGTATGAAAAGAAAAGGGGAAGATCATTATGGGAGATGATGAAGATCATTCACCACGATTAGAAGATTATATTCCAAGTTTCCAAAGACACTAAACTATTACAGTCCTTGTGTGTCTTTTTTTTATGTACTAAGTATTCCGCAAAATAAATGTAATGTCCATGTACGTCAATATTTGGGTTTCTACATTTGGTATCAGAGAAAGGTTTTGTTAACCTTTGGAAACTAGAATGAGAAAACATTAGTGAGATCCCTAGAGATATTTATAAGGTATGTCTAGGGATGTCCCTAAGGTTAAGTATACGTATAGGTTATAGTCCTAGAATTGGGATAAAGGTGATAGAATTAAACCTAAGATGATAGATATTGAAGGTAATCCCCTTTTATTTTGTTGATTTCCTAGCATGATTTTTGCCTCTCACACTATTCTTTATGGGTTTTAGAAAATGGTTGGAAACAAGAAGATTCACGATAATTGAGGATATGATGGACAATGGAATGATATTCATCATGAGTAACCAAATGAAATTGGATCTGGAGTTCCACATATCATTATTATGCCTAATCATCAATCTCATAATATTATCAATAATCTCAACTTTGGTAAGTTTCCTGACTCAGCTAATTAGAGAAAGATGGAGTTTCATGTTGATCATAGAGGAAAGAAAGTTCAATTCCCCTCATGTAAATCTTGTTGGAAGAGGCATCAGGGAGATTTTTTCAATGGAACTGGAAGATGCTTTGGGTGTGGAAAAGAAGGACACAAAGATAGTAATTGCAATGGAAAAGGTTTAGTCAACATCATGGACAACGATAATGGTATTTCTATGAAATCAACAACGGTTAAATGTTTTAAAAGTTGAATGTACGAGAATTATGCAAACCAATGCCCTAAGGGAAAATCTCATGAAGAGAATCTGCATGGTCAAATGGGTATTATTTATGTGGATGATAATGAGGTGGCTACAAATGATATATGAGATGAATGAAGTGTAGAAGCTCCATCAGTTGTTTAATAAGGTAGTGGAATGATTGATTTTTTTCAAGAGATATGTTGTATAGTCAATGGTACTATGGACTAAAGAATCATCTAAGTATTGTTACACTATGTTTTTCCTAAAGTATTTGAATGAATATGTTGAATGGTACAGGTAACCATGAATGGTTTTTCAGATATTTTTGGAAAGTAGTTGATATGCGCATAATGAAGGGAAAAGAAGATAATGAGATGTTTCATTGTATTCATGAACTCATGACTTATATAAGGACTAAGTGATATTATGGTTTGAGTATAAAGAATTTTTGGGATTTTGGTATGTGGGAAGTGTTAAAATTTAACAACATTAATGTTTTTACTAAGGTCCAATGGGTATTCATTCTTCCAGAGAATACATGATTAATGCATTCACATGTTTGTAATTTGACCAACAAGATATATCTTACGATATATGGGGGATAAATGATGGAATTCACGTGATTGTTATGTGAAATTTCAAGCAATAATTTTATTTATACTATGACCTTGGACCAAAGTATTTTAGATAAGCCTAAATATTGGAATGGATTATGTTGGACATAAGTTAGTATTTATTAAGGATAAAGGTTTTCTTGATATTATTGATGGGATGTTATAGTAATGTAGTTTTAGAAAAAGGATAACCTGCAGGATGGGCGACAACCCATCACGTAGGACAATGATATGGGAATCAAACCCACAACCGAAGTGCAACTGGCCTTTATCTCATACCACGGGCCTATAGGAAGTCCCTGGTTAGTAGAAACTAGTTTTATTTTATTAAGCGGTATAATATATGAAGTATAAGATTATTTTTGGAATCATATTCGATTAACCTCAACATAGATGGTCTTATGTATATTTGATAACTTTTGCTAACCTTTTGTTTGAGACAGATGGAATGACCTATCATTCTATCACATGATCTGTTAACACTTCACGAATAACAAATTCAACTTCATTTCGTTAAGAGATGAAGTGGAAATTGTTCAAAGCACGAACAACAGTGAGATTGTACCAAAATCAAGTAAGTATTTCTTCTAATTCAAAATTTTCAACTTTAGGGAAATGATGCTGAAAACCAAAAATGTTTTCCTAGTGCTCTTATATCCAATGAATCAGATGGTACCATAGATCATCACAAATTTATGGCTTTTTGATTGATGACTTTTTCATAGCCATATTTTCTACCACTCTCCATTAGAACTTGATGGTTAGATTTTCCTTCCATATACATATTTTCACCTATGTTCTCCTATATGGAAACTCAGTGATGAGTTACGTTGGGTAATCATTACATTTCATACTTTAGTTTTTAAAATTAAGTTTTAGTATTCCTTTTTACGATGTGGGTTTCAATGAATAGTAAACAATTTATAACCCTGACGAATTTCGAGGACGAAATTCATTTTAAGGGGGGTAAAATGTAACACCCTGAGATTTTATGAGATATATTATTTTTAATTTCATTGATATTATATTATAAACGACACCAAGATTAGCCTGTACTATATGCAAAATTACATTAGCTTGCAGTATATGCAACACTATTCTTGGCTTGCATTACACGCAATCGCGACCTACCTAGATAGCATGTGTAGTACGCAATACCAGGTTTCACTAAACAATGATATATTGTTATAATATTATTATGGACTAGCCGTTATGAATAGTATTAACTACTTATTGAATTTTATAACATTATTATTCATCTTACACATTTTCAAGAATATGGTATGAGAACAGAATAATTTTTTCGTGTAAAATATGTATTTTTAAAAAATTGCAGTTTTCCCGCCTTTTGATGGAGCGCCGACATTAAATCTTGTTTTTTACATGTCTATAAGTTAAATTTGACAAAATAAAATTTTCGTTGGAATCAGAATATATAAAATTTCTTTCGGTAAAATTATCATATTATTCTGATAACTTTAAGATTTTAATGAATAGTAAAAACACACTATATTTTAATTAAAAAACAACTTTTTTCATCACAATAATTTATATGGTTATATTATCTTTTTAATTGGTTTTAAAGTGTAATTAGAATATATTTTTACCATTTAATCCAATGTTGTTCATTGGAATTAATTTCACTTTGAAATTGGATATAAACCAGTATCAATCTTTTGATAATTTTTGTTTCTTAAAAACATGCTATTTGTTTTGATAACGGGAATTAATTTTAAAAATATTTAATGCCACTTATATTTTTTGAATTTGGAAAAATAGACATCAATTTTTAATTCGGAATATCAAATAATTCTTAGGCTAAATTTTTTGTATTTTTCTGAAAAACTTCAATTTTTGATGAATAGTGAAACCACTTAGTGGTAGTTAAAAAACTGACTTTTTCATTTAAATGAAATCTTACCACTTCTGTGAAATCAATTTCTAAAATCTGACATACATGGTTAATATCAAGGACTAAAATTTCATTCAATGAGATGAAAATAATTTTTGGTGAATAGTTACTTTTTACTTTTATTTACCACGGTTAAAAGTAAATATGGTAATTAAAGGAACGAATTATATTCATATTACCCTAACACATGTCCGAATTCTATTGGATAAGTATAATTCGACCAAAAACAACCTTAGAAATAAAATATGACCATTTAGGTCCACTTGGATTCGATTAGGACATTTATTATTAATTTATTTAAAGAAGGGTTAAAATAGTTAAAATCAAAGTTTAATAACTAATTAATTTTTAATATAGGGATATACATAAGATAAATTAGACTATACATATTAATTAGAAATATAAAAATATTTCCTACCTAATGGTATTTTATTTATAATTCTTAGACATTAAATAATTTAATTTATTTATGAAACAATGATGATGCGGTAATTGTCTCATTAATGAAATATTGACACAATTGATGTTATGAATACTAAAATTAATGTAATTTGAGATTTTTTTTAATTCCACTAATTTTATAGGTTAATATGACATGTTAGTATTGATTTAATTAACTTTTTTCTAACTAATCATTCTGTTATGATTTTTACAAAAATCAATTACCAAATAGTGTCAAAATTGACATAAAATAGTTTTTAAGACAAATATTATATTATTAATTGTTATTTTATTCGTAAAAATATAACGTTCAGAAAAATGACATAGATAAGGTTATATATATTAATAATAAACAACTTGGGGTTCTGTTGGCTTGTTATAGTAAGTTTATTGACCTTATAGTGTAAGAAAACAAGAAGACACGGTAAAAGTAAAATTATTTAACTTAAAGTTAAATCTAAATGATGAAGTTAAAATAGAAACCTCAACATGTCTAAATTATATTGGATGAGAGGATTTATACCAATCCCCACCTTAGCTTCAAAATAAATCAATTTTGAGCTATTAAAAACTGAATATGAATTTATAATAAAATAATATTTTAAGTTTTCCTTAGGTACCCCTCTCCTCCCTTATAAAAAGGGAACCTCAGCCCTCTCTTCCTCACACCATTTTGAGCCTTGAAGCTCGGCCATACTCTGACCATTTCACTTCCCCACTTCCCTAGAAACATCCTAGAGGTCCTGGTCTTCTTCAAAGACCAATTTTAGTTCCCTAAGTGGAGGTCTCAAAGAGGTGCTTCAAAGAAGAGGTAATGTCCGTTACAGATTCTTCCAACATTATTTCTTCTTCTACTTCTTCTTCTTTAGTTGTTTCATTATGAAGCAATAAAATCAGTATCCCTAATATACTGATATGTTATTATAAATATTAAACAACCCTATTTCACCTTCTATCCATCCTATGGAAAATGAAATCACAACGCGTGCGTACGTACGGAATACTGTCTCCACGCCATGGTGTAATCTGTTTTTCCACCAACACCTTACATGGATGGGTATAATGGTGTAAATAATAACTATATACGGTTATTATAACAAAATTGTGATTCTGATATATTATACCATCCACTCCAATTCTATTCAATAATTATGGAAACGATATCATCGCTCGTGCGTCTGTACAGATTATCTTCTACACGACACGATGAGATTCATTCTCCATATTAACCATACATGAATGATTATAATGTTTATATAATGAATAATAATGAAATATATAACATAATAATGCTACTATATTTAGGTATATATATATATATGTTTTTCATCTATTTATTTTCATTCAATTCAATAAGGAAACGAAAACATCGTTCATGCATACGTACGAACAACCGTCTCTACGACACGATGGGATTCATTATCCATGTTAACCATACATGAATGATAATAAAGTTTATATAATGAATAATAATGAAATATATAAAATAATAATCCTACTGGATTTATGTATATATATATATATATGTATGTTATCTATTTAGTTTCATTCAATTCAATAAGGAAATGAAAACAGAGTTCATGGGTACGTATGGCCTACCGTCTCCATGAACGGTGTATTTCATTCCTTTTATCGATATATAATATATATGTATATTTTGAATATATATTATATATAAATCATGTTTTACATTCTGTAATTAAGTAAATTGGGATATAAGTAATAATATCAAGAACAACAAGTCCAAACATGTACGATAAATAAAACGATTTTACCCAAAACGCTACTTTAACATGGAACTTACAAAAGAATGGGTAATATAAAGTCATAAGTGAACCATATATGATATCATAATAATGAATATGATTCTCTAATAAGTCAATGAAATTATTTAAAACATTATATATGAGGTTCAGATATGTACAAAGCATATCGGACCTAAGGTAAAGGATAATTATTCCAATCTCATTCTTATCCGATATTGTTTATTCGAAAGTATTTACTGGGGTTATGTTTATTATCCATCTACATATGATCTCTAAATGTTTTCATAAAATGTTTAATTTTCTTACATGAATGTTTAAAGTCATTTTTACCCTTTATTTACTTTTTACCACATTGTATGGATGGAATATTTGATTTGGTTACCATATAAGGTACTTTTTTACTTTTTCAACAAAAGTATGAGAAGAATGTTATTTTTAACTTATACAGTGTGAATGGATTTTTACAGTTTTATAAACCCTTATTTTCATGAATTTTCCTCCAAAATATTTCATGAATATTTTCATCAAAATCCTTTTCTTTTAAAATTTCATGACATTTTGTGAAAAGAAAATGATTTTGATGAAGAAAGGATATTTTCCTCAAGAATTCAGTTCACGTGTTTTATAAAAACCATTTTTAATCTATGATGACATTATTTCATAAGTTTATGTTTCAAGTATAATGTCTCTATGATTTAAATGGTTTCACATTCCTTATTATTAAATGATATCCATTTATTTTATATGGATTATGTGATGATGGGATGATGATTATGAAACCCATTTTATTTATTGGGTTATTATGAATGATGTATGTTTATTTTGTGGCACAATTAAGAATGATTTCATTATGAGATTGGTGGGACCTATATCTCCCTCCAATACATTGGGTAAATATTTATATCTAATGAGATAGACATGGCTGGAACGGTAAGTTAATATGGTTTAGTAATACAGGACTGGAATGAGGAGTGTACTCGATTCAGAAAAGGGACTTTGTCCACTAAGATGGTCTTGGCAGAAATGCCTTGGATACTATGGAAAGAATATCATGTTCTTAATGTTTTTCCATAATTAAAAGTTTTACTTACATGCTATTTTATCATTATTAATGTTTCTTTATGATATATGCCTAATGTACAGCCATTTTTTATTTCATTTCTCATGATTTTGATGTTTAATCATTATGTTCAGGTTTTTAAGTTCAAATTTATATGATTTGTTTTATTTTATCCATGCTCACCCTTACTGAGCATTTTAGATGACCCTTTATATGATTTCTTTTCCCCATTATATAAATAAATGTTTTAGGTAAGAAAAGAAAAGGGGAAGATCTTTATAGGAGATGTTGAATATCTTTCACCACGATTAGAAGATTACGTTCCAAGTTTCCAAAGACACTAAACTATTACGGTCCTTGTGTGTATGTTTTTGTTATATACTTAGTATTCCACAAAAGAAATGTAATTTCCATGTACGTAATGATTTGGGCCTCTACAATTAATTTAATTATAGAATCAATATTCTTTGTTATAAAGTATCCCTAATTATTAAGTATTAATATTTTTAAATATTTCCCCTGTCAATCAAATGAAATTAAATGTAAGAATATTATGTAAAACATAATTATAATTAAATAAATTACCATTTATATAATATCTAAAAAATGATATACATATATTTAATTTTAATGGGAATATTATTACATGAAAATAACTGTTTCAAGAGAATGTATACAATCACAAATTAATGTGAGATTTTACAAAAAAATAATTACCACTTTTGTAACTTTTAAATTGTAACCCCTTGAAGAATAAAATATAAACAGAAATTTAAAAATAGTTTATTAATATTAACTAATGTTTAATACATCAAGTGGTAGTATATAAAACACCAAAATGTGACTTGGATCATATTTTAAAATATTTCTTAATGAAATGGAAATTGAGATGAAATACCTTACACCATGCTTCTATTTCATTAAAAAAAATTTAAAATAACATATAATATAATTAAGAATATTTTTAATCGATTTATTTGAAAATTATCATTATTATAATATCATATATGATCTACATAAAAATTTTTATCATATGTTAATAATATTTCATTATTTTCAAATATTTTAGGTGTTAATTGCCCTCATTTTTCATACATGTTTTGTAAAAAAAATCAATCTTATGATAGTATTATATATTAAATTAATTTAATTAATAATTTCATGGGCATAAATATAAATTTTTTTATCTATGTATACATTTTTAGAATCGTTCATGATGGTTAGATATGGAAAAGGAGTCACATTGCTTCATGGAGAAGGTAGGTCGCACGTATGCCCGAGCAAAGATATAATTCCATTAACAAGGGAATGTGTGTTGTGGTGGGTGATATATTAATATTAAATAATTAATATATCATAATATATATCTCATATATTCTTTAAATGTGTCATTATTACCTTAAAAGTAATCCATATTCGAAAAATGAAGCACATCCCACAGTGAGTCAGTATTCAACCATACATGAGAGTGATGTTATTGTATTTTACATGAAATGGAAAGTAATAAGGTTTACGTGATATTAAATTTCAATGATAATTAAAATATAATATTTATTTTTTATAATTTTTAATTACATAATTATATCCACCCATGAAAAGTGTTAATGGAAAACAAATTATATCGATTTTTTGCAGCCATTGTCAGCTGTACCGATGATCGACAATTTCATTTCCCACCTGATAGAAGTAAATAGGGATATAGGTTATTAAAAAACATAATAACATCATAGTATTTTCATTATAGTGGTGTTATTTTAAAATAATAATTGAATAATATTTTCATGAGGCTGAGGGAGACATTAAATGAAAACGCACGCTTAATAATGTATCCACTTTTTTAGGGATCTTCATTGAAATTTCACCAAAAACCTTCATACGATGAATATAGGTTCAAAAAATTGGATTTAGGTTTTTTAGTGTATTACATAAGATATTTGGGTTGTTCATGGTGGAATGAAATGGATTTGGAAGTGTTAATATGGGAGGAGAGTGGGTGGCATTTTATAAGTTGGGGAGAGGGCACTCAAGGATTTTTTTTAAAATAATCAATAACACCCACACTAATTCATATAAAAAGACTGAAAATGTTCTATTAAAGAACATTAGAGGTTATAAGGACTATATATCTCTAAAATCTGTTTTGTATAAGTCGGTTGTAAATTTCTATCATTAAATTTAGTTGTTTAACCCCTAGTTTATCATTTTTTACTTAAAACATTGTAATTATTTTTTACTCCTTTTACTATTCATAATGGTAAAAAATTATGTTGAAATTATTTTATAATAAAATTTAAAAAAATTATAAATATGGTATACATTTTAAAAAATTCAATTCATTAAAGTGTTAGAATCAAAGATATAATTATACATATAGATGAGACAAAAACACGTGTTTTTAGAGAGAAAATTTTCATAAGTATGGAATGTTTTATTATCAAATTTCAATAATAAATTCATTCAAAAGAACTAAATTTTATTTATAAATAAAAAATTATATAATTTTCCATTGAAACCAATATAAAATATGATTTATATTTTTGTATTATAAAATTGAAAAGTAATTTTTCAATAAATAAGAAGTATTTTTCTCTATTAATTGAAAAATTTAACTATTCAGGATAACAGAAAAACACTATGATACTTTTTATATGAAGATTTTTAATATTTTTCTTATATTAAAAAATATATTTTCTAAAATTGGAAAATAATTAATTTCAAATTATTTTTGTAAAGGTATAATGATCCATCTTTTAGAAAAATCCATTTTTTAAAACATTTATTTTCAAATAATTCTGATTTTATTTATAATTAATAGATATATACATTATTTATTTTATACCTATTTTACCAAAATTATTTCAAAATTTTAAATTGAATTATTCATTCATATTAACATTATGTATATGCTATCTTGGATAGGGTTAAATAATATTTTAATTGAGTATTTTCATTTAAACACGTTGTTGGATGCATCATAACCTACCAAATAGATTTGATTTTATTAAAAAGATATAAATAATAATGTATTCGTGTGTTACATTATTCCACCTCTAAATAAATTATCCTATGATTTTTTTGGTATAACATTCACAAAATATAAGGGCTGTTCTTCTTCATAACATCCTTCGATTCCCATGTTGAATCCATCACTTTGTGATTTGTCTAATGTACCTTAAATTATCATTCCACCAGATTCCACAATTATTTCTCAATAGTATCAAGAATCTGGACGGATTTCTTAATGTATGATATTTAATATTCCATTTTTATTTCATCATAGAGGATTAGATACATTCGTTCTGGCATGTATATCCTTAATATTGATATATGAAATACATCATTTTTTTTGAGAGATATGGTGGAATTTAAAAATTTTATGCAATACAACAATTTTATTCAAGGTCTTTCAACAGTAATATGTACATATGGATTAGATTTATCTTAGTACAAATTATTATAACACCTTTCTATGGAGAAAATGTAATTAAATCCTGATCCCCCACATAGAAATCCAAATATTTATTCTGATTATCCCCATAAATAATTTTTATACCTTGAGTTGCAAT
Source organism: Viscum album (assembly GCA_963277665.1). Taxonomy (NCBI): domain Eukaryota; kingdom Viridiplantae; phylum Streptophyta; class Magnoliopsida; order Santalales; family Viscaceae; genus Viscum; species Viscum album. The sequence goes on from OY728121.1 coordinate 539,584,914, forward strand.
AAGTCATACTAAATATCATTTATGTTTATTGCTGTCTCATTAACAAATTATTTACTTGAAATATTCTTTTCACAAGATTCATCCAAACTGATTGGAGTACAACATATCTTTTCATATAATGCTTCATACAATACCATCTTAATTCTTGAATAAAAACTACTATCATTGGTCAAATCTAAAAAATGTAAATAATTATCCCACATATATTAAAATTAATGTGAAAAGGAACTCAACATTATTCAATTGTTTTAAGGGACTATTTGGGATTTCCATTACTTTATGGACAGTAGGAATATTGATAATGAGGAATAGTATCAAGAGACTTCTAACAAAACTTTATTAATTTTGATGAAAAATGGGGATTACAATCAGATAGAGTTGAAATAGGTGCACAATAAAGTATTAAAACATCATTAATATAAATCATTATGATTGTATAAAGTGATAAATTTTATATTATAGTGATGAAATGTGTATATATTGTAAATAAATCAATGATAACCCATATTGTATCTTTCAATATTGGAAACATTCATAGTCATGTGAAAAATTCAAATGTAATTCCATCGCATTTATATATAAGAATAATAAGATGATTCATGAATTCCAAAGGATACTATGACAAATATTTCACTTTTTGATAAACCAAACATTTGGACACATAATTAACAATTTCATGCCCCATTTTATCCCACCAAAAAATGTCCCCCCAGTCACCTATACATCGTTGTACTGACAGGGTGTAATGAAAAGTTCTAACTATTAGAATCATCCATAAATTTAATTTTTAGATCAGGTATAGATGTAACATAGGAAAACATCCATATTTTAGTGGAATACACTCATAAACTATATTATATAATTTCCCATCATTCAAAACATTAACTTTCTTCTCAATGATCTCATTACCATATTTAAAACTTTTTGGCTCTTAAAATAAACATTGATTAAAAATTCATTTAAAAAACTAATGGTATATCTTTAATATTTCACATATCAAAAATTACAAGAACAGAAAAACAAAATATCTATTTCAATCATAATCCTGGTCATTAGTCCCTGATCCTTCCTACTATATGAACTTTCTATCTTTTTTCCATTCTCGAGGCAGTATTGTTTTGAGAAATCATAATATTTTAGTTTCCTAAGCCATCAATTTTGTCTCATACTGATCTCATACATAGAAAATTTTTATTTTAGGATTTTATGATCAGTAAATATCTCATGTCATTAACCATTGAAATAATTTATCCATATATTCATGGAAAATACTACAACTACAAACTTAATATCATTGGTTGGATAGTTATATTCATGAGCCTTTAATGGCCATGACTTATATGGAATAACCTTATCACATTTACTATGGAACCACCTTGTGTCTTCTGTTATGTATCGTAATATATCACTAACACATCATTTTTAGATTTTATTGTATAAATATGATCAATGTATAATATCCTCTTCTATTCATAAAAACATTACTCACATTCCTTTAACTATGTAAACTTAACAGATTTATGTGTAATATTTTTTAAAGGGTATTACAATCATGAAAAATTATGAACAAATCACCAATAAAAACATACCAAACTAGTGAAACTGCATACCATAGTTATGTTCAATGATATATGAAATTATTTGACTTCCTTTTTCATCACAAGATCGACTGATATTCCATCCTTGGTGTTAATATATCCATTAAAAGAAACATCATTATACCATAAATTACACAAACTAAGTTTTTCAAATAAGTCTTCTCATAAAATATTAAAAATAATATTTTATATGTGATTCTCATGGTACATGTATCTTTTTGAATAAATTAATGTTTCATAATTGACTAACCGAAAAAATACATTAATTCATTCCTTGAATACACATTTGATTTATCAATAAAAATAGAGGGAACATTATCCAATCTGAATGGGAAGACTATAAATTCATAATTTCTATAACTTGTTTTGATTTTATTTATCATAATATCTTCATTAATAAATTCTAATTGATGATATGTAGAATGAAGATAAATATAATTTTTTTTTGGGCTCCATGATTTTTTTTGAATAATTTATCAATGAGTGGTAGAGAATAGCTGTTCTTTAAAATATTTTCATTTATTTCCCTATAATCCTTTTTAAACATCATTGATCCATAATTATTTCAAAATAAGAGATAATGGGATCTCCATGGAGAATACATGGGGTAAATAAATCCCTTATCCCAAAACTACTATAGTTGTTTCCTTATCTCCAAAATTTTAGCACTACATATTCTATTGGGAGTGTTTGATATTATTCATAAAATAGGGATTAAGCCATTGGAAAACTCACCTTCATGCTCTCAGGATGTCTAAGAAAATATTCATGAAATAAAATAATATATTCTTATATAATCGATACATCCCCAATTTTATGATTACCTTCTCCATCCATATATTGCATCTTCTCTAATTCCATAAAATTTCACCAGAGCTATGGGTGGTGGATGTAGAGATGTCTCAGAATATGATGATTCTTCTCTAGAGATAAGGAATTTTAAATATTCATTTTGAATCATAATCTATTACATATTAAAATAAAATTTTATATCTTATTTTGAAATCCAGTTCATAAAAACCATTATATCGAAATAGAACATAGGAATGAAAGTAACATAATCAAATAAAACATGTTAATTTTCTATAATAGTGACATCATGACATATAATTTCTGTAGTAAGACATATAGTTGTATTTTTAACAAAAACAAATTCTTAATGTTATATGGAAATATTTAATTTTCATGAAATTCATAAAAGATATTATATTGTGAAAGGATAAAATTTCAATTAAATAGTTATCTATGTAAGAAGCTATGAGTAATATAACTTACACCTTATCATTGGTTACATCCATCACAATTGTAGTGATAACACTATCTTGGCTTTAAACACCTTTTAAATTCTACGATAGATTCACTTGATGATGGGGGAATTCTTTTTTATTTGTCCCCAACTCTCAATAGTTGAAACAATAAATAAGAGTTTCTTCATTCACCCTTATTCCTTATTTATCCTAAATAACAATTTTATTATAGTTATAACAGACACCATGTCCCATTAATCATTTCGATGGATGATTCATTCCATTATTCCCAAAAGGTGTAATTTTTTTAGTTCCCTTCTTCTTCCCCATTCACACATTCTCTTTATCTTATTGCTCATTCGAAATATTATTTTATTTTTTTCCACTGTAAATATTGTTTCAAAATAATAAATTATACATTTTTATAGAAAATAAAACTATTTAATATTTAGAAAAGAATTGAGGGCCTATAGACCATTATAGACATGTTTTGAGCCCATCAAATAAATGGTAAATATTACACTCTTTGTCGTGTTTGTATTCTATATCAAACCTCATTGAAATTTTAAAGGTATCCTAATACTTAGTATCACATTATTATTCCTTCTTTAATTTAGCTTAAGAATGTTTTCATTATTTAATTTGTTTTTCATAAGGGAATATTTTATCAATGAACTTATACTTAACATATTCCCATTCCATATGATTTATTTCATATTCCTCCTCATTATTCTGGATGAACAACAACCATTAATCAGTAACCCCATTGAGACTATACATGTCAACTATATCATTTTCATTTTAATTACATGGCATTTCCATAAATATCATCTTCGGAAACATAATCAAATTCTCTACAACATTTGGATTAGTATTCCGGCTATATTATGCTGGATTATATTTTTTAAAAAGATATAAAATATTATAATCACACAGATTAATAGGTCTCTAAAATAGGGAAAAATTATTTTTTAAAACTTAATTAATATACAATAATAGATCCATGTTCTTCTCTATTATAATACCAACTATATTTCCTTACACGATAGGATAATAAATAAATTTTCCAGGAGTACTGATACCCTTCCTCCATCCAAGCCTCATTTCTACATAAAGGGATATGCTAAAATTGTTTAGAAAATTTTGAATTTTTTAATAACAGTGTATAATTATAAATATGATGTAACAATTGATGTAAATTAAGACTTATGATATGTTAATACAAGAACCAAAAATTTCATTCCATGAGGGATGGAATTATTTTCAAATCCACCATAATGGGTTTTAATGAAAAATTGATTTATTGAATGAATATCCACTAGGAGTGTCAATATAGGTGTAGAGTGAGGCCCATTTTTATACACCACATGAAAATCAGTTCAATCCCAATGCACTAATTTTTGGACAAATTACCCCTAGGTACAACTATTCCATAACCATGTCCAAATGTTGTATCAAGGTAAGGATGTATTTCTATGAAAAAACACATAATCTCTTCAAAAAAATACATCAGGATGTTCTTATATACATATCATCAATGTATATTATTCGACAATTTGACATGATCTATTGTAAGACACCAATGATTTAGAAATAAAGTTAATGAAATGAAGGAAACACTAAGTCTATACATAATGACACTATTTAAGATATAATCATAAACATTCTGTTAAACAAAATTCTTCCACTTCTATTTTTTGAATTTTGAAAAATGGACATCCATGGTTATGATCAGGTAGTTATTTTGAGTTTGATAGGTCAAACATAATTATTGGTGAATAGTTACTTACTCGTATGAATTGAAATGTTCCCTTATGAATAGTAATATACCTCTTATGAATAGTAACTCGTCCAAATGAATAGTTACCTCACCATTATTGAATAATTAAAATCTAGGCATATGGTAAGTGATCGTATGATCATAGTATACATGTTGGTATTTTTTTGCAGGTCATAAATATTTAATTTCAATTTAATGATTAATTTAATTATTTAAATGAAAATTTATTTTCATAAGTTGTCATAATAAATTATTATTTTATTATATTATTGTTATAATATAATTTTATGAAACCTTAATTAAATATTCATGGTGTTATAAAAGTAGTTACATTATTAAAATTGTTATATTTCAAATAAATTAAGATATTATTTCAATATTAAATCAAACATATTTAGAAAAATATTTTGATAAAATGTTTTTAATTTTTTATTTTTATACATTTAATAATTTATAGGGTGACTTTTTGGGATCTTTTTGAAATACATGATTTTTTATGAATAACGAAATACAGTATTTTACCATATCTGTACATTATGTGTTAAATTCACTATTAGTAGCATCATAGATGATGTAATACCCCACTTATAGAACTCACATGATCTACTTACTATTTTAATTTACAAGAATAAATAATATTCATTGTTATGAGAAAAATTATTAAAATAATGAATAAAATAATAGACAACCCATACTCTCCTCGACTATAAATACCACCCTCACCCCCTCTTCCTCTCACTACATAAATGATTTAATAATTATCTAAATTCTACCCAATAATCATACTAAGGCTCCTAACCACATCCTAGAACTTCTGGTCTTCCCAAATGAGAAATAAAAAAGGCCATATAGATGATCTCAATGAGAAGAGCTCAAGAGGTAAAAATCCTCTTTCATTTTCTTGTGTTTTCTTTTCAATTATTTTATTTTACTATAATCCTTTCACCTCACCTAAAAAATATGCATGAAAACCCCATTATAATATATATTCCTTATTTTTATATTGTTTATGGAACAATTCATCATCATTCTACTTCTCCACTCCCACATATTCTGAAAATAAAAACATTGTCTGTGATGTGTCGATTTACAAACAATGTGGATGATGTGTCTTCAATTTCCATAACATCCGACAAAGATGGTTGTAAAAACATTTTAATGGATGATTCAGATTAAAAAATTTATTATATGGACACTATTATGATATGAATTTAACTTATATTCCTGATATTAATGTTATATGATGAAACATGTTAATGGCTATCGTGGAACCACCAAAATGATCTAAAAATCATTGATGTTTTATCTAATAATTCATAAAACTATATGATAATAAAACGATTAATGGTATAATTTAATATTATGGAAATATAATAATAAAATATCATTTCACTTCTTTATTTTCTCCTTCAATTGACAATAAAATCCACTATGAACTGACCATGGAATCTATTTAATGAACGAACTGGAAACAATGTAAATAACGAAACATTATTAACAAATGTGTGGAATGGTATTATAAAAGGAAGAAATAAGGTGTTATAAAAATCATTATGCATATTTAAATTATAAATAAAACTCTTTTAACTATTATAAATTAGGTATAAACATGTTTTATGTAAGACAAACTCAAGGTATGTGTATTCGTAACCCAATTACCATCTTTTAGGATAGCCTTCTATATTATTCATAATGGTATTAAGATTATTTTTGTGAGAATTTTTGTTTATATTATGTTATATTATGAGTATTTACATTTTATACACATATCCATTTTATTAAATATAACTTTTAATATATTTTTTAGGTATTATCCTTTTAAAATCCTTCTAAAAGCCTATTTAATGAATTTAAAAAAGATTGTCACATATATATATTTTGAATGAGTGTTTTCTCCGGGTTTAATGATTCTTTATTACTATGATGTTACCATTATATGTTTACCATGTAATGGTTTGATTAATATTATTTTAATATTGTGTGCTTTATTTTTTTATATTTTAAAAGATATCTTTTTTTACAGAAAAATGATATCCTGAAAATCTGAATGTGTTTTGCTAAAGGGTTTAAATGAGTTATCAAGTACATTAATCATGATATTCTCCTTGGGCTTAGTTATTGACTTTTGATCCAATTATAGATCAATGTATGTTTTTTGTGCCTATTATAGCTCAATATATAATGGGTGACCCCTTTATACCACTCCATTGTATCGGGTACTCTAGAGATAGAAGATGAACAAATAGTTATTCAATTTTTAAGGGTGATTGTAAATGTAATATAGTAAATATTTCTATATGAAACTATATATTGTTTCTAGTCATGCTAACGAGTTTTTATTAATGGGTTTATAGTTTTTTTACGTTATCACTTGACTAACGATTTCTCTCTTTATATCCCTTTCTGAGTTTTTTTGTGGTTCTCCAATGTTTTTAATTGTTTTTCATAAGTTATAAGGATGTGTATGAAAAATATATAAGAATAATTAAATATTATAAATTTTTTTCAATGAAATTATGTTTTCATGGAAATTTTTTATATTTTGGAAAAGGATGATATTTTTTTAGTAGTGTCCTCATGTATGGTTATGTAATTTTATTATATTTTATGTCCAAATTCTCTAGAAATATAAACCAGAAAATATTATCAATGTGTATGAATTTTTTTTCTTTTCTAATACTCAATATTATGTATTATTTTAGGTCTGGGTCATTATAGGTGGTATAAGAGGATTGTTTAGATAACAATAGGGATAAGATGATGTTAATAGAATACCATAAATTATTTTTACATTATAGTTAATTTAATATAGAATTTAAAGATTAACACATTTATTTAGATAATATATGTCTCTTTAGAACGGTTTTCCATAGAAGAAATAGGTATGATGAAGTAAGAAGGTACCAATAGAAAGACAACTCTTTGAATCTGCAGCCTGGAATAGTGGGAATTGGAAATGAGCATTTTTTATTGCAATGGAATTGTTGAATTGGGTGATAAACGGGGGTGGTATACACACTAGTGAAGAATATGATCAACCATGAATAAACAATTCTTATTTAGAGAATTTAATGATAAAATTTCTTCCAAAATTCAGCAAAACCATAGATCCCCTAATAGGTAAAGGACAGATCAATGTTCTAGAAAATATATTTCATGTAATGGGATGTTTGAAACATTAATAGGTAATATTGTCTATTTATCAATTTAAAGGTTAATTCGATCAACGGTGGTATCCAGTTAATAAATCAAGAGGAATGTATGATCTGGAATGTGTCGAATGGGATGAGTTTAACAGTCATTTTTTTGAAAAATATTTTCCTAAAACTACTTGTCTCAGAATAGAGAAACAATTTATATAAAAAATGTATAATGATGGTGATTCTATGGAATCATATAAATCCAATATTTCAATACATTATAGGTACATACTGGATTTACTCTTGATTTAGATAGTTAAATTAATAGATTTTAATCTGGTCTGAAACCATTTTTATGTAAAACATTTTCTTTAATTGAGACTAAAATCTATGAGAAAATTGTTCATTATGCTGAAAAATGTTAGATGGTGTTCTCTGACATGTTTTCCTCTCATGATGAAAATATTAATAATAATTCTAGTTGGAAGGAATTGGGGAAGAATTAATCAATGAAATATAACGGTATGAAAATTTATTTCCCTTCTTGTGATAAGTAGGGTAAAATGCATTTTGGTGGATGTCTTATAAATTATATTAAAGGATACTAATGAAGAAAGTTGGGGCACATTTACCTTGTGTTTATGGAATATTATTTGAAAATTAATGAGAAGATGATGCTGAGATGATTTAATTGTAATCAATTTGTTATTTTGCTAACATGTGTCTGAAGCTAGTAACTCTTGTAGGAAACCCGAAATATTGTAAGAAGAAGGGTGTGGAAAAATTGTAAGAAACAACATTAGTAGATTTTTATCTATCAAGTGATGTGGTATCTGGTATATTTTTTGTTTTCATAGATTTTTCAAATTTGTTTTTCGACTCAGGGTCTACACATTCCTTCAATTCAGAGAAATATTCTGCAAAATTGGAAATTTTTCCTAATGAGATGAATCTAGAAATCATTGTAAAAACATATCTAGGAAATATTGGGACAAAAAATAATTTATAAGTATCTATTTATCCCTTTTTGTGGAAATATTTTACTTGTAAATGTTGTGGTATTGGATGTAACGGAGTTTGATGTTATTAAGGGTATAGATTGACATTTTTTTATATTTATAGGATTTATTGTTGATAAAAATTAGGTTTTTTCAGAAAGAGTTACATTTTGTGTACAATAATGAACTGACACCATTGATATCATATCATGAATAAAATAAACTGATAAATTATGGAAATAAAAGTTATATTTATTATATTTTTATGATTAGGGAACTATTTAGATTAATGATTTTCCAGTGGAAAATGAATACATGGATGTTTTCATGATTATTTTCTTATTTTTATTATTATTCGAGAGGTTGAGTTTACTATTTACTTAGTACCGCATGCTATGAAAACTTATACACACCCTTATCGAATAACTCAATTAGAAATTATTAAATTGAAAATGCATTTGTAGGAATTATTATATAAAGTCTTCACTCGACCAAGCACTTCACCATGGGGTGATACAATGATTTCGACTAAAAATGAATAAGGTCCAATTATAAGTTTCATTTGTTATAGAGAATTTAATAATGTCACTATTAAAAAGAAATGTCATTTTCCTCAATTTGAAATTTTTTTGGATCATTTTATAGGGAGTCTAGTATTTTTAGTAGGCAGAGATGAGGTAGTGGTACCATCAATTGAATGTAAAAGATACATATCTCTCTAAGACTGGTTTCCAAACTACAAATGACCATTATGTATTTTTATTTATTCCATTTGGGTTGACTAATTCTCTTGATGTATTCATGGATGTATTAATATAATATTTCATGAGATCTTGGATATGTTTGTGGACTTTTTTATTGATGGTATAATGGTATATGAGAAAAGTAAATAGGAGCTGGAAAACATCAAACGATTTTTTTTCAAGGAATAAAAAATTAATCTATTTGTAAAATTCCTCAATTGTAAATTTTGGTTGCTAAAAAATCATTTCTTGGTCACATAATTTATAAATACGGAATAATTATTGATCCTGATAAAACAAAATTTATTGATGAATGGCCCAGACCCACAAATATAACCATGTTTTGTAGTTTTCATGGTTTGGATGGATATTACCAAAATATTGTTGAAATAATTTCATGGTTATGTTACCCACTAACTATGTTAATTTGAAATTTAGTGAAATTAATCTAGACAAAATAATGTGGTCATTTAATTCTTGAATGGAAAAGAAGAGTGTTAAATGCTTCAGCTCAAACCCTACCTTTCAAAAGTGTAGATTTTTCATCTACGATGATTCTTCTTTGAAGGTAATTGGTTGTGTTTTAGTGTATAATGATCAGGTAATTTCTTATGTTTCACATCAGTTGTATCCTAAAAAGTTATATTAACCAAAACAATATTTGGAATTAGTTACGGTTGTTTTTTGCATAAATAATATGGTGGAATCATCTGTATGGAGTAAATTATTTAATCATTGCTAAATATACAATATTAGTGTATATATTTACTCAAAAGGAATTAAACATGATACCATGAAGATGGATGGAACTAATCATGTATTATGGTTTCACGATTCAATACCATCATGGAAAATGAAAACAATTGGTTGATTCATTGTCTTGGAAATGATACGCAATAATAAATAGATTAGTTTATAATTTAACCATTTAGTTAATGATTTGATGATATTTAGAATTGGTGTTTTGGGTATGGAAACTTTTTTGGTTTTTTTGAGGTTTCACTTAAATCATCTCTATTAGACAGAATTCAGTAAGCACCTAAAAAAGATAATGGGTTACAAAAAAGTTATAATTGGTTTAAATGGGCCAGATTCTTGAATTTAACCATCATAATTATTTTTGGAGGTTTGGTTAGAGATTATGTGTTCCTTGTGATTCTATTTTAAAAATATATTTGTTATGTGAATGTCACAGTTCTCTTTTTCAGTTCAACTTGGTAGCAAAAAAATATACAGTGATCCTCGAGAGTATGGTGGGATCAAATGAAAAGAGATATTTCTTAATTTACTATGAAATGTTGGATATGTCAATTATTTAAATTAGATAAACAATTAATAATGGGGATTCTTCAACCTTTACAAATTATAGAGTGTAAATATGAAATATATCCATGGAGTTCATTATGGTACTACAAAAGACATCTCAAGTTAACAATGTAATTTAGGTTATTATTGATTATCTGACTAAATCTGTACATTTCCTTCCTGTTTGAGATATTTTGTATATGGATAATCTTTCTAGAATGATCCTCTATGATATTTTTAGGTTAAATGGAGTTCCTCATTCCATTATATCTCACTGTGATACCATGTTCACTTCTATCTTTTTGAAAGGCATTCAGAATTTATTCACCACATAGTAAATTTTTTTAACTGCCTTTCATCCTTAATCTGGGGGACATACCGGGAGAAAAATTCATACATTGTTGGAAATGCTTCTAGGATATTCGATAGAATACCCAGGAAGTTGGGATAAAATCTTTATTTAGTATAGTTTTTTAATAATAACACTTTTCATTCTAGTATACATATAGCACCTTTTGAGGCATTATATAGAAAGCTATTTTGGAAACCAGAATTTTAGAATAATTTTGGGGAAAGGATGTTGATGGGACCATGATTAGTTAAGGAAGTGAATGAAAAATTTCAGATGATTCAGTGACACATGAATAAAAAATATATTAGGAAAAAACATTATGCAGATAATAGGAGCTAATAAATTTCATTTGAGATAGGTGATCATGGTTTCCATAAAAGATATCCTCGGAATAATGTCATTAATTTTGGTAAAAAATGAAAGCTAAGTCCAAAGTTCATTGGAACTTATGAATTATTAGTTAATGTTGGACCTGTTGCCTACCAAGTAAATTTTCCTCGGATTTTATCTCATGTACACAATAGTTTTCTTGATTATATGTACAGAAAGTATGTGCCATATTCATCTAGTGTTTTGACACCAAAAGTAGATCAACTATAAGCGAAAATTTCGTATTAAGAGTGATATATTCAGATTCATGATTATTGAAATAAAATATTCTTGCATATGGTAATCCTCCATGTAAAATTTTTATGAGAAACTACATGGTTGAATAAGAAACATGGGAATTTTAAAATGCAATGAGGGAATGGTACCCCAACTGGTTTAATATGTAAATAAAAATTGTGAGGAAACATTTTCTATAAGGTGGGGAGATAGTAACCCCCCAATGATTTACAAATAAATGTAATGAAACTCATGAAACACTGAGTATTTAAAATAGGAAACTATGTTTTAAGGATATAGTTATAAACTACCATTAAACATAATTTTTCATTTTCTATGATTTGAATTTCAAAAAATGGACAAACCCGACTATGATAACTAAGTTATATGGAGTGTGAAAAGACAAACCTAATTCATGGTGAATAATATAATACCCTTATGAGTAGTAATTTACCATTATGAATTGTAATATGAAACATTGAATAATAAATAATCCAAATTAATATTAACTTGACAATGAAGGTATAATTTAAATTTAGTCATTTTATAAGTGACAGTATGATCATAGTATAAGTGTTGGTATTTTTTGGGAGTCATAAATATATATTTACAATTTTAATTTTAATGTAATAATTAAAATGAAAATTTATTTTCATAAAATGTAATCATAAATTATTATTTTACAAACTTATTGTTATAAGATAATTTAATGAGACCTTGATTAAAATTTCACGTTGTTGTAAAATGATTTATAGTTTTATAATAGTTATTTTCTGGATAAATTATGATAAAACTTAAAAATAAAATTAAATATATTTAGAAAATTATTATGATACAATGGAATTCATTTTTCAAATATACATATGAAAAAAATTGGATGATTTTTATGGTTTTTCTGAAATAAATGAATTGTTATGAATAGTGAAATTTGATAATTTACCCTATATGTACATTATATGTTAAATACAATATTTATATCATCATAGATTATGTAAGAACCCTTGGGTTGAAATCATTGTTACATTTAATGTTTTGGGTCATATGAATCAAGACTATTTATAGTCATCAGAAAAAATATCAAACTATGTATTAAAATAATGGAAAACCCCTCCTCTCCTCCACAATAAATACCACCATTATCCCACTATTCCTATCACACATATCATGCTTTGATAATTTTTCTAAATTATAGAAAATAAATTTCCAAGTCACTTAACTATTTTTAAGACTAGATGGTTTCAACAAAGGTCCAATACAAATGCCTTATGGAGGATCTCAAGGAGAATTTATCATGGGGTAAAAATCCAATTTCATTTTATTTTGTATTATTTTCAACTATTTTATTTTATTATACTATATTAAAATCCCAATATCATTGAAGAATGAAGTTGATAGTATTATATATATCCATTATTTTTATCATGTTTATGGAACAATTCATCATCACAATCATTCTCCTCTCCCTCGTATTCTGAAATTAATACATCATTCGTGATGTGTCAATTTACCAAAATCATGGTTGATGTGTCTTAAATTTTCATTACATCCTTAAAACATGTTTTTAAAACCATTTTAATGACTGAATCATATTTTAAATTGTATGAAATTTCCCCTATTAAGTATTGTAATAAATATATAATCATACTTTAAAATATATACAATGAAACAAGTTCGTGGTTATCGAAGAACTGCCAAAATGATCAAAACATCATTAATGTGTTATCTAATGATTAATCATCATATATGATGAAAAATTTATTATTAGTATCATTAGAAATTCTTTAAACATATTAATAACAACTCATTTTAATTCTATAGTTTTAGTTTCATTCGATAATAAAATCCACCACCAACTCACCATGGAAACCATGTAAACACGCACAAAATAATTTAAAAAACAAAATATTATTAATAATTTTGTGAAATGATGTTTTAGAATGATGGAATAAGGTGTTAAAAATGATTATTCTTATTCTATATATTAATAACATTTTTTAACCATTATATAGGAGGTATAAACATGTTTTAATTATGATGAACATGATGTATTGGAATTCAAAACCCAATTTCCATTCGTTGGATAAACATCAACATTTTTCATTATGGGTATCAATATTATTTGTGTGATGAGTTTTTGTTTATATTATCTTATATTATATTAAATTATATTTTATATAAAAAATTCCATTTCATTCAATTAATTCTCAATAAAATTATATTTGAAAGGGGCTTTCATTTTAAAATTCTTTTAAAAGCCTCTTTAAGGAAATTCAAAGAGATTTTATATATATATGGAATGAGTGGTTTATCATAATTTCATTATGAATTATTAATATTATTCTTCCATTATATATTGTAATATTAATTTAATATGGAGATTATTTCATTATTGTGTGCATTTTTTACATATAAAATTGATTTATTTTTTAAAAAAGGTATTTGGAATATTTAAATGTGTTTATCTCATGGTTTTAAATGAGTTATAATGTGATTTATTAATGATATGTTCCATGGACATATTTATGTCAGTTTAATCCCATTATATATCAATATATTTTGGTTTGAACCCATTATTGGTCAATATATGTTTTTTACGCCCTATTATATCTCTGCAATTCATTAGGTGCTCGGGATATGGAAGTTGAATGAATGGTTATTCCATGTTTAAGGGTGATTATAAGTGAGATATGGTAAATATATCCAAAGGAAAATACATTATGTTTTTGTGCATGTTAAGGAGGTTTGATTGAATGGGTTTTATGGATTTTTATGTTACCACTTGACTCGCGGTTTCTTTCTTTATATCACCTACTTTGATTTTCGTGATCATCTAGGTTTTTTAAATATTTTTCATAGGTTTTTAGAAAATTTACGTGATAGATGGAAGAAAAATTACTTGATAATAATAATTTTTAAATAAATTAGGTTTTATTTGAAATGATTTATAATATTAGAAAAATGGATAATGTTATATTAGTATCATCTTAAATGGTTATGGGATGCCATGTATGTTTTCTGTCGTAATTCTTTAAAACTATAAACCTAAAGTGATCTTATATTTGTAAGAATGTATATTCTTCTATTAAACACAAGATTATGTAAATTTATAAATATGGGTCCTTATATTTTGTATCAATGGATTGTTTAGATAACATTAATGGATAGGATGGTGTTAACAGAATATCATAAATAAATTTTACTTTATGGTTAATTTAAAATTGAATTTAAAGATTATAAAGTGGATTTATCTATGATATGTCTATTCAGAATGGTTTTCTACAGTACAAATAGAGCAGCTGATGTAGGAAGGTAGCCAAATGATAATAATCTATCTAAATCTGTAACATTGAATAGTATGAATTACTACTAATCAATTTTTTAAGGCAGTGAATTTGTTGAATCAATTGATAAATGGTGGTGGTATCCATGATAGAGAGGAACCTAATCTACAACGAAGAAACTTATCTTTTATGGATCATTTTATGAGGCAAAATCCTCGAACATTCAACGAAATCACATATCCAGTGATATCAAATGAATGGATCATTCCTCTAGAAAATATATTTGATATCATGGGATGTTTGGAACGTCAAAATATAATACTATACATTTATCATTTTTAAGGTGAATTAAATCAACGGTGGTATCTTGTTATGAATACAAGAGAAGAGGTGATCTTGACAGTCTGTGATGGGATGAGTTCAATGGTTATTTGTGGAAAAATATTTACCTAACCATATTCGACTCGAAGTGGAGATACAATTCTTCGAACTGAAGTAGGAAGATGATGATTCTATGGTCTCATATGAAGGAAATTTTATAAGACTGACAATGTGAATAATATATTTTACTCGGGGCATTGATAACAAAATTAAAAGGTTTTACTCTTTTTTAAAACCATTTTTATGAAAATATTTGTATTCCTGAGAGATTAAAATATATCAAAAAATTTATTTCTTTTTAAAAATGTTGAGATGGATTTTACTGACATGTGTGTGCCTCATGATGATACGAATAATAAGTGAATAGGTTGGAAGGAATAGGGAAGAAATCATCAATTAAATATATAGGTAATAAAATAAATATCTCTTCTTGTGAAAATTATGGTAAGAATCATACATGTGAATGAATTGTAAATTATGGGAAATTTTACTGATGAGGAATGTTTGGGAACATGTTCAGTGAGTGTAAGTAAAATTATTTCAAAATTAATTTGAAGGTGATGTTGAGATGATTTAACTGTAATGAAGTGGGTAATTTTTAAAACTATTGTTTTAAGCTAGTCACGCTCGAAAGAAATCAGCAATATTTTTAGTAGAAGTTTGTGTAATAACAATTTCGAACCACATTATTAGATGTTGATCCATTAAATGAGGTGGTATCAGCTACATTTCTTATTTTAATATATTTTTCTATTGTGTGGTATAATTTGGGGACTACACATTCCAGGATTTGTGAGAAATTTTATTCAAAATTAGAAATTCTACAAAATGAAATAAAACCAGAGCTCATATTAGAAACACGTGGAGGAAATATTGTGGTTAAAATAAATTTTCAAAATCTACCTAACTTTTTCTGTGGAACGATTTTACCTACAAAACTTGTTTTATTTACTCTAGTGGATATTGATGTTTTTTTGGTAAGGACTGTATTTCGTTTTATCATGAAAACTTATATATTAGAGGAAACAATGTTGTTTTCAGAATGAGATTTAGATTGTGTAAAATTCCTAACCCATACCATAGAAATGATATCAGGATACTTAGAAACTGATAAAATATGTAATTGAATGTTTTCTTTCTCATATTATTGATGATAATGGAACTATTCTAACTAATTATGTTCCATTGGTAAGTAAATACCTATAAGTTTTTCATGATGGATTTCGTAGAGTTATTATTAATTGAGAGGATGAGATTAATATATGAATTAATACGGATGCGAAGCCAATTTCAAAACCACAATATAGAATGGTTCAAATGGAAGTTATAGAGTAAAAAAATTAGTTACAGGAATTATTAGACAAAGGATTCATTTGACATTGAACTTCCCCAAGGGGTTATCCTATCTTGTTTCTTAAAAATAAAGACTGTTCAACGAGACATTGCATTGATTACTGAAGCATGAATAACATCACTATTTAAAACAAGTATCCTTTCCCTATGATCAATTATTATTTTTTGATCTTCCCTAAGGAGCATTATATTTATCAGAGAATGACTTGAGGTTGGTGTACCATTAGTTCAGTGTAAAGGTGGCTTAAAATCCATAGACTACATTCCGTACAAGAATTGTCATTAGGAATTTTTATTTTGTCCATTACAGTAAACTAATGAACCTATAGTATTCATGGATCACATGAATATTAATATTTCAATAGTACATTAATATGATTGTAGTTGTATTTATTGACGACATAGTGGTATATTTTAAAAGAAAACTGGAGCATAAAAACTTATATGGGTCGTTTTGAATACAATAACATAAAATAATATATATATCAAATTCAGAAATTGTGAATTCTGGTTCAAAAAAATTTCATTCTGTGGTCTCATTTTATCTAAATATGGAATAATTATTGATCCTAATAAATAAAATGTTGTTGAAGAGTGGCCAATACCACAATATATAACCAAGATTCATAATTTTCATGGTATGGATTTCTATTACTAGGGTATGTTGAGCACTTTTTCACATTTATCTTTACCAATGACTATGTTAACTCTAAAAAGATTTAAATTCATGTAAAAAGGAATGTTATAATTATTTTTACAAAATGAAAAGAAGATTGGGGAATGATCTAGTTCTGAAGCTACATTCTATAAGTGGTGTATTTTTTATCAATAGAGATTATTCTTTGAAGGGACATGGTTATTTTTTTGATATAGACTGATCAAGTAATTGATTATTCTCCATGTTAGCTAGAACATCGTGATTTCAATTACCAAACACATAATTTGGAATTAACATCTGTTTTTTGGATTATGAAATTAAATGACTCATCTATATGGATTAAAATGTGGAATATATACTAAACATAAATGTTTAATGAATATATATACGCGAATGGAATTAAACAAGAGATTGATAATATTGGTGGAACTAATAAAGGATTGTGATTTCATAAATAATTACCGTATTGGAAAAGAAAACAGAGTTGTTGAGGCACTGAATAAAAACATTATGATACTCTAACCATGAGAAGTTTAGAACATGACCCTTTGGGGAATGATTTGATAAACATTGGAAATGAATTTGATGGTGTAGGAAATTACATTGTTTCTTATGTTTTGGTTTTGACATCTCATCCAGACAGAATTAAGAAAGAGTAGAAAGAAGATGGTGAGTTATTGAAAAAGGTATAATTGGTTAAAATGGTATGTTTTCGTGAATTTAACCTTGATATGGATTGTGTTATATAGTTTTGGATTATTTGTTCCTTCTGATTCTTAGTTGAAGAAACAATTGTTGTGTGAAGCTTGTAGTTCTCTATTTTCAGTTAATCCTAGAAGCATAAAGATGTATAAAGAACTGATATTGTATTACTGGTGGGATATAATGAAAAGAGATATGGTGGATTTCACCATGAATTGTTTGACCTTTCAATAGGTTAAATTAGATCGGTAGTTACAAAAGGGGTTGAATAAACCATCACTAGTTCCAAAGTTGAAAGGGGAAAATATATTCATGGAAAATGTAGTGTGACTAGTAGATAAATCTTGAGGTAAGTGAAATATGGGTTATTTATTATTATATGACTAAATCATCAAATTTCTATCCTCTTTAAGATACAGTATATTTCGATAGGATTTCTAGAATTTAACTCAATTATTTTTTTCAGTTACATGGAGTTCCACTTTCTATTGTTTTGGATAATGATATCAGGTTCACTTATTACTTTTGGAATGGTCTTCTGACGTCATTGGTAAAAAAATTAATTTTCAACACGGCTTTTTATCTTTAATCTAGTAGACAAACTGATAGAACAATTAAGGTATTTTATGGTATGCTTAGAGCGTATTCAATGGAAGACCAAGGAATTTATGATCAACATCATTATTTAAAAGATTATTCCAATAATAATTGTTCTCAAATTAGTATAGATATGAATCCTTTTTAGGGATTGTATGAAATGTGGTGTTGAACTCTAGCATTATGGGATGAGTTTTAGTAAAGGAATTTTAAGGGACTAAAATTAGTAGAGGAAGAGGAAGAAAATGTTCATATAATTCATCGATAAGGAGGATAACTCAGAGCATGAAAAAATGTTAAACAAATCTTTGGAGGAAAGGAATTTTATTTTAGGTAGTTGATCATGTTTTACTTAAAATATCTCCCTAGAAAACTATTATGGGTTTCAGTAAAAAATCAATGCTCGTTCCAAGCATCATTGGACCTTATAAATTCTTAGAGAATATTTGTTCCAGTCACCTAACAAGTAGCATTTCCTCCGAATTTATCTAATGTAAATTTTTTTTTCAATTTTGAAAAAGTATATGCCATATTTATATAATGTTTTCAGCCTAGAAGTAGTTCAGCTTAAATAGGAACCTTTCCTATAAAGGGTGACTTGTTAATTTTATATATCCTAGAGACAATGTGTTGCAGAAAAACGTAATCCACTAGGTAATGGTTTTGTGAAAAATCCACATGGATGAAGAAGAAAAATAGGAATATATATATTCTATGAGGGAAAGGTACCATCACTAGTTTAATATGTAAAAAAAATTGTAAGGATGAATTTCCTAGAAGGTGGGTTGAATTTTACGCCCAAAAGATTTGATGATATATTTAATGAAATGCATAAAACATTGAGTCTCAATGTAATGACACTGTGTTTGAATGTGATAGTTATAAACTATCTGTAAAACATAATTTTTCCAGTTCTATGATTTGAATTTCAAAAAATTTCCTTATGCGGTTGTGATCTGTATGTTATTTAAAATATGATAGGACAAACTTATTTTTCAGGAATAGTAACATACCCTTATTAATAGTAATGTACCCTTTTGAATATTAATATGAACCTTATGAAAATTAAATCATCTAAATGAATTGTAACGTTACAATGAATGTATAATGAAAATCAAGGTATCCTATAACTTATATTTTGATCATAGTATATGTGTTGGTATTTTTTTGTAAGTCGTATTTATTTAATTATAATTTTATGAATAATTAAATAATTAAAATGAATAATTATTTTCATAAAATGTAAACATAAATTGTTATTTTACTGTCTTTGGGTTACATGATAATTCAATGAGACTATCATTAATTTTTCTAGGTGTTATAAAATAATTTTTTATTATAGAATTTTTCTTTTTCAAATAAATTAAGAATTTATTTAAAAAATAAATTAGTCATATATAGAAAATTATTTTGTTAAAATGGAGTTCATTTTTGAAATATAAACATCGATAAAAGGTTTGGGTAATTTATTTTATTTTTCTAAACTACGTGAATTTTTTATGAATATTGAAATACGGTAATTTACCGTATATGTACATTATATTTTAAATACACTATTCCTAGATTCATGGTTCATGTATGGAATCTTTGTTCAAACTCAAATACTACATTTAATGTTTGGGTAACATGAATCAATATAATTCATAGTCTTTAGAAAAAAATATTACATTAATGATTATAATAATCGATAACCCCTCCTCTCCTATACTATAAATACCACCATCACTAAAATTATTTGACTACATTTGAGGGGTTATTTTTGACATTAAATGTGGTTATAACCCCTTCTAAATACACTAGTGTCCATTGTGAGGAACTGCCACTAATGTGTCCTCCTACTACAATCAGAGGTGTTTTTGAGGAACCATTGGTAAAATCACATTGACATTATAAACAGACACATTATAGGGGGTTTAAAACCCCTATAATATTGATTTATATTAACATGAAATTACTGCATTATAGGAAGTTATAGTTGAATCCACCGCTAATGAAGTTTATTAAGGGCGGTTGAGAAAATAGCTAGTAATGCTTCTTTTTTAATCTTTTTTCCCTTCCTGGCCTCACCCCTTTCTTTGTCCTTCCCCATATATAAGAAATACCCCCCCCCCCTCCACACCCATATATGGACAGTCCCTCCCCCCACACCAATGCCCCTATACATGTAGTCTCTCTCCCTTTCACTACCCTTAGTCTCCCCTCTGGTTCCCTGTACCCCTCTCATGTTCCTCGATTCCCAAGCACACCTCCTGTTCCCCAAACCCCTCTGGTTCCCTACACATATACCATTCCCCATTTTCCACATACCCTCCATTTTACCACTACCCCCAACATAAAATGAATTTGTGGATGCTGTTATTCAAACCTGAAACAACCACTGTCAATGATCCGCATGACCGAACCATTACCACTATGCCAATTGTTTTTTTGAATATATGTACAGATGTGTGTGTATATATTTATATATATTTGATCGTCAATTTTAAAAAATATTATTCATAAAATATATTTCAATACAATTAAATAATAATCAATCTATAAAGTTATATAAAATATATATATGTTTATATATTGATAAATATATTTATATGATTTATTTATATACATAAATACATATTTTTACATTATATATATATTTTTCATCATATAATATATATAAATAATTATACTTACATATATAAATATATATTTTTAAATACATTTATACTTCTGTATGATTGTTTATGTAATTTTTTAATATTTATTAATAAAATAAAATTATAATATTAATTTTTTAAATTAATTTTTTAGAGTTATATATGTATGTGTGTGTGTGTCTGTCATAACAATAATATTATTAGTTATCATTATTGGTATTAAACCTGTTTTTTTAACTATAAAAATATATATTAGTTTTCTATATACTATACATATATTTTAGGATTTATATCATTAATATATAATAATAAATACATTTATATTATATATTTATTTAAATTATTTATATAAATTAATACATATATATATATATATATTATATACAAGTTTCATTAAATAATATATATATATATGTATGTATTGACTTAACATATTTATATAAGGTCTTTTAAAATATATTTATATAATGTATTTCAATACATATATTTATTATTATATAAATTAAAATATATTTATCTGTATAATTAGTATAATATAATATACAATTAATATGTAAAAAATATTTTATGAAATACAATTTATACTAATATTTATATTATATATAATTGATATTTTATGAAATATGAATTATAGGAATATTTATAAAAATCCTTATGAAATACTATTTAATATTATATATAATTAAAATGTGTATTATATATAATAAATGCTATACGAAATATAATTTATCGGCATTTATTATTAATATTTTATGAAATACAATATATACAAATAAAAAAATATTAATGTACATAATATTAGTAATATTTATGTAAAAATATAAATACAATTAAATATAATCATATAAATGTTTTATATAATATGTTCATATAATGTATTTAAATACATTAATATATTGTGTTTTAATTATATATATATATATCTATATGTATATATATATGTATATAAATATGTATATATATATAAGTATATATATATATCATTGGTGACTTTTTAAAAAATTAATTGGGGATCATTACCCCATGTATTCAATTAAATTATAGGTGGTTTTGAACCCCCAATAATTTAAAGACATTAGAGGGGGTTTTGAACCCCATATAATTTTAGAAATTAGAGGGGGGTTTCAACCCCCTATAATTTAAATAAATGAGATGGTTTATTTATCCTCCTCTAATAGAAGAAAGTAGAGTGGGGCTTTGAGGCCCCCTCTAATTTACAAATTGAGAGGGGGGTTTTGAACCCCATGTAATTTTAGACAATATATGGGGTTTTCAACCCCCTATAATTTAAGATATAAGGGAAGGTTTCAAAACCCATCAAAAATACAACTGTATATTAAAAAAATAATGTTTAAAAATTTATTGGGGGTCAATAACCCCCTCCGAATTCGATGATTAACGATAGTTGCATATAATTACCCCAATAATTTGTATTGAATTTTAATTTATAGGGGATTAATAACCCCTATAAATTTGATGATTATAGGGGGTTGTTTAGGACCTCCCCTAATTTTACAGTAAATGAATTTAGAGGGGGTGGTGAATAACCCCCTCTAAATAACCCCTACTAATTTTTTTAGTGTCAGTCACCTATTCATCTCACACCTCTTATGCTATGAGAATTGACTAAATTATGCCTCATATTCTTCTCAAGGATCTTAAACCTGTTTTGGACCTACTGGTCGCACCAAAAGTCCAATACCAAATCCATTAAGGAGGATCTCTAGGTGGAGAGATCGAGAGGTAAAAATCTTATTTTCATTTAGTTGTGTTTTATTTTCAATTATTTTTGTTTTGTCACACGCTCTTCACCTACCATTATCCAATAGGAATTAAACATTCATTATTATATATATTAAAGATTTTTATTATGTTTATGGAACAATTCATCATCATATTCCTTCTCATCTCCCTCCTATTCTACAAAAACATCACCTACGATGTGTCGATTTACCGACATCAGGGATGTTGTGTCCCCTATATTTTTTACATCCATAGAAGCTAGTTTTAAATCCATTTTAATGGTTAAAATAGATATTAAATTGTATTATATTAACACTCTTAGTTTTTGTAATTATCTTTTATGAGTAATATTTAAGGTATATGATGAAACATGTATGTGTTTATCGAAGAACCATCGAAATGATCTAAATATCATTAATGTTATATATAATGATTCATCATTACATATGATTAAAAATTATTAATGATATAAATTAATTTTCTAGAAAAAAAATTAATGTCATATCAATTCATTTATGGAGTTTTTCATTCATTCAAAAATAGAATCCATTACGAACCCACCATGGAAACCTTGTAATGAATGCCCCCGAAACAATGTAAATAAAAAAACATTATAAATAAATGTGTGTAATGATGTTATAAAATGGTCATATATGGTGTTATCAAAATTATTATGCTTCTTAAATTATTATTAACTCTATTTTACCCATTATACATGTTTTTTAAACACGTTGAATGTATGATGAATTGGAGTTATGGGAATTCTTAACCCAATTTCCAATCTTTTGGTTCATATTATACATTATTCATTATAGATATTATGATTATTTGTGTGATTAATTATTTTTTATAATTTTTTATTAGGTTTATTTATATTATATATACATATTCATTCAAAAATATAAATTCTCACTCCAATTATAGTTTTAAAGGAACTTTCCATTTTAAATCCTTTTAAAAGGGTCTTTAATGAAATTTTAAAAGATTTTTTATATATGTATGGAATGATGGATTTATCCTATTTCAATGATGCTTTATTACTATGATGTTTCCATTATATTTTTACGTAGTAAATTTTGATTAATATTATTTCATTATGGTGTGCACATAATTTAATATTTTAAAAGTGGAATGTTTTACAAAAAAAGGGCATTCTAAATTTCAGAATGTGTTTTTCTGAAGGGTTTTATTATGTTATCAAATAGTTTATTCATGATATGTTACATGGAAATAATAATTTTTTATCGAATTATATCTCTAGATGTGTTAGTTTTATCCAATTATAGCTCAAGATAAGATGGTTGAACCTCATTATAGCTCTATAATGCATTGGCTATTCTGAAGATGGATATTAACGGAATGGTAATTCTATGTGTAAGGGTGATTGTAAGAGTGATATGGTAATTTTTTCCCAAGGAATCTACATGATAATTCTATACATGCTAATGAATTTTTATGAAATTTGTTTTTTAGGTTTTATATCACTAGACAATTGATTTCTTCCTTTATATCCCTTACTGAGAATTTTTTACTTATCCCAAAATTTTATATTTTTATAGGATATAAGGATGTATAAGAGAAATAAGAGAGGAAATTAAAATTTAATCAATATTTATAACATAATTTATGTTTTATTTAAAAAATTTTATATTTTGAAAAAACTGGATACCATTTTAGTATTATCCTCATGTATAGTTGTGGGATGTTATCTATTTTTAGGTCATAATACTCTAAGACCATAAACCTAAAAAGATCTGAAATGAGTAAGAATGTATGTTCTTGTCTAAAACTCATGATTATTTAATGTTTTGGGGATGGTTCATTATATATAAGTTTTCCCAAATCTAGTTCCCATGTTTTATACTTATCATTATTTATAACCAACTATAATAACCTCAACTATAGTCACCTGTTTCTAGTAATTATCTAATTACATTAGAATATATTCATGTAGTGAAATCCTGAAAGGCTGATTAGTTTTATAATTTTGGGAATATATATAAATATATGTTTCCCATTTTAAATTTGAAATATAAATGTTAAATATTTTTAATGTAAAACATTTAGAACCCTAGAACTCATTATAATAATCATTCATCACATCATTGGGTAATTAAAAAACACAAGGGTGAGTTTAAATGCTCAGTAAGTGTTACATATAGTGGAAGATTTTAGGAATCTATAAATAATAATTGATACATAATGGAAAATAACTAAAAATAAATTTCATTTAATAAATCACATTGCAATTATAATTTTATATGTCATAATAAACATGGAAAGGTAAATAAGTAAAAATATATCCCTTTTAATCCATAAATAGAGAATGAAATACATCCCAAGATAATATAATAGTGAAGATATCATTGACAAAAATAATAAATAATTTATCATCAAAAGAAATGTTAAACATTTCAAAATCATTATACCATGCATTATTATTCCCCTACAATCAACTACTTTAACAATAAAATTTATTACTACTGGGAGAAAGACGTCGTATTTGGCCAACTGATTTGTCTCATTTGACATTTGGACGCATCAAGTTCCTATATATTAATGGGACGAACACATATATACATTTATAAATGATTCCTTATATATTTAATAATTTATTTAAATCATGATTCAATTTTACTTATCGATAAATATTTAAATTGAGTTAGGATAAAAATTCATCAATATTTCCAAGGTAAATAGAATAACATTCATAGTAAACACCACCTATAAAAATGATATTTGGTATAGAAAATAATCATAAAATTCATAAAAAAATGTGTATATTTATTAAATATTTAAATTTCAATGGAAATTAATTAACAATTTTATTATTTTAAGAGAATGTAAACAATCATAAAAGATAGTGAGATAATATGATAAATTTTTTAGCTCATCGGTGGTTTTTTATTTTTAATCTTCTGAATAATAAAATAAAAATGAAACATTAATTAAAATTATTAAATATTTATTTATGTTAAATCCATCAAGGGGTAGTATATTTAGTACATAATATTAAATAATTGAATATTAACAAATATCTCTTAGTGAAATGAAAATTGAGATGAAACCCCTTACCTCACACTTCCTTTTGGTTAAATTTGATTTAGGCTCATATATAATGGATTTTAGAATTTTTTTAACTAAAAAACTTATTCGTATTTATAATATCATATATTTTCCCATTATAAATTTTTTCAACTTGTTCACTAATAATATTTCATCATTTTCATTATTTCAGTTTTTTATATTCATGTTTTTTCATACATTTTTTGGCATGAAAGATACTGTAATTTAAGATATTATATATGAACATAATATCCATAATAATACTAATTATATATTTATATATCTAGTTTAAAAAATTTGTACATTTTTAGATTCATTATTAATTATTTTACATGGAAAATGAATCACATTTCTTCGTGATGATGATAGGCCTTACGTAGACATGAACGATGATATCATTCCATTAAAGGCGGAAAGGGTAAGGAATTGGGAGATATATAAATCGTCATGAATTACATAATTTCATAGATATTTCATATATACATTAATTTAACCTTATTAAATTCCCTGTATAGTGTATTTAAAAAATGAAATACATTGCTTCTTAAGGTGTAGTCCACTGTAAAAATGAGTGATGTTATCATATTTTAAACTATATACAAAGTAAGAAGGCTAATGTCATATTATAATTACAGAAGTATAATAATATGATAAATATAATATAAATAATTTTAATATAAATTTTTTTAAATCATTTGGTGATGGTGATGGAAAATGATTTATATTTGTACACCAGGTGGTTGTTTCTCGTACACACGATCAACAGTTTTATTTCCCATTTTTTGGATGTAGAGAAGGATTTATGTGATAAAAGTAATATAAAAAAGAATTATTATATTTTAGATAATTGATTCATTATCCTCTAATTATTTAATAACATTTCAAGGTAGTGGAATAATAAATAAAATGAAAATACATGTTTAGTAACGTTACCTCTTCATTAGAGAATAACATTAGTTTTTCACTAGAAGCATTTCTAGGATAGATTATTGATAAAAAATGATATCTTTTAATTTTTAGGTGGGTAAAACTTTTATTATGGTATTAATTGGATGATCAAAATGGCTTTGGATGTTTTAATAGGGGAGGATAGGGGGTAACCATTTATCCATGTGGGGGAGAAATTACATGGAATTTTTGAAAAGAATCAACTATACTCACATTTTAATCATGTAAAAATTATAAAAAATAGTTAATGATAGGAAAATTGTTTCAAGTTATAAATATATAATTAAATTAGTTGTTTTATCTTTTTTCATTTTATCACTAATTATTTTTTATTTACCCCTCAATAAATCAGTTTTAACCAAAACAGAAGTACTTAATGTTTAATGATCTTACTAACCATAATATTAATACATTATGGTGAAATTGTTAGACAATAAATATTATGATGATTTAGAATATGAAATCCATTTTTCGAAATTCAATTCACCTATGTGGTAAAAATCAATTTAATATTATACCTGAAGACAAAATGAAAAAAGATGGTTTTCAATGTGAAAATTTGCGTAAGAGTATACGATTTTAATATGAAAAGAAAATTTGAAATTGAATATAATGAACAATACTTTATTTATAATATTATAATTTTACTAATATTACATTAAACCAAATCTAATTTATGATTTAATTTTTTTTAAAAATTAATGTAAATGGGTGTTTTCAATAAAATGAATGACTTTTTTACTATTCATCGAAAAATGATTGTTTTCCAAAAAATACCAAAAAACTAACATACATTAATTATAATATTATTATTTGAAATATACTGATTATTTTATCATATTATTTTTTAAAAATTGGCAAAAATTTATTTTATATTATGTTCTGAAAGGGTGACTAAACCGTCTTTTAGAAAAATACAGTTTTCTAGAAATTATTTTTTAAAATTATTGCTAATATATTTATAATAAATATATATAAATTTAATTTAACTTATTTTGGTAGGATTATATTACTCAAAAGGTGGATAAATTGAGTTTCTATATGATTTTTTGTTACAAATTTGTTCTTTAAAAATTTCCCACAATTAAAAATATAATAAAATTCAGTTTATAGAGAATTTATAAAAGTCCGGAATGTTCAATTAATTTCTCATAAGAATGATTAATTCTCAACTAAATTAATCTAGAGATTAATATAACTTTTTAAAATAACCGACTAGTTAAAAAATAGTTTTGAAGACTTTAAATGTATACTATCACAGTAAAGCCTTAGTGTCACGACCCGTCCTCCGGGCCCATGCCATGACTACCCCAATACCACCTTCCATAAGTCAGGGGCTAGCGACTAGCACTAAAGGCGTAAATCCCAAAATAAGGGGAGGCATTGAATTTATGAATTAACAAACACAACAGAGTATGCAAGCGAGGTAAACACTAAGGAAAATAGAATACAAGGTAAGTTCTGGAAAAGTAAATGGGCTAGTATAAAAACCCAACAGAAAATACAGTACAACTGAAAGGAAAATACAACAACAGTAAGAAAAATAGCAACACCGAGTCGTCCTCCGGAAATCCCACCAGAAGGGTGGGTACAGATAGTCTCCTCAGCTCCTCAGTTCTGGTCTCCCGCTCTGTGTACATCCCGTCAAGTGGTGCACCTTAGGGTACCATCCAGCTCCTCAAGCCTCCCCCTCGATCAGCAATGTCCGTCATCTGCAACCAACACAACCTAGTGCGGGCATAGCCCATGCAGGGGTGAGTATATGATACTCAGTAGGGACCCCGAGACCCCCTAAGGACTCTCAGAATCCAAGAAGGATAACCCACAAAGGAAATATACAATCACGGAGTATCAACAACACTACTTAGGTATATTCCCATAAATATACCTAAGTCATCTGTTATAGTTCATCACCAACTCCCAAGCACCACGCAGTCCACAAAGGATAGCACAACTCATTCCACATCGGAAAGCATGTCAATCACATCGATGATAATATTGAGAAACAAGTCTTAGCTCACACAGGTACACACTTTTTAAGGAGATAGAGATGATCAGATGTAGCCACTGATTCATCTAAGATGTCGGACCCATAGAGGATACAAGACCAGCTAAGCTGTCAGACCCACACAGGATACAAGACTAGCTACTCTGCTAGACCCACACAGGATACAAGTACAGAGGTCAACACTACTGGACCCACATAGGATACAAGAATATTATTAATTGGCATCGAACCCATGAATGATTATAGTACGATAGTCATCACTGTCGAACCCACGGAGGATCCCAGTACAGAAGTTGATGCAGTCGCATCTAGCTCTTGGGTTCCCGCACACAGCACACTCGATTCCGGGAGGGTATGCTCCACGAACCAAGGGGGTCAATATATCAACTGTCACGAAGTCCAGAGTTGATGTATCACAATGTTCCGTCTCTTCAAAAGAAACCCAATGTGACAAACAGTGTGTCAATCAGACGCTCGATCTGAGAGTAATTGATTTTTCCATCCCAGGCGCCCGATTGGGTTTTAAGCTAAAACCAACCCGACTGTACTCTTGCTGCACCCAAACCGCAAGAGGATTAAGCCAGAAGAGCCATCTCACTAAGAGTAAGTCAACAAAGTTGACGGCATGTCAGTCAGACATCCGGAGCTATAGTTATAAGAGTTTCTGCTCCGATGGCCCGATTGGTTTTGTGTTCGAACCAACCCGGTCATAGCCAATGTTCTCCAAAACCTTGAGTGTAATATACTGAAATGACTTTCACAATACAAGGATCCCAATTCAACTAACGGTGAATTGATCGGAGGTCCGTAGCCCAAAATGTGGGCGAAAGACTGAAAGCGGTCTGAAATGGGGAGTACGGGCCCGACCCGACCCGGTTAGGCGCGTCCCTGCCCGGTCCGCGCGACCCACCCCGGCCCAGCCAGGTGGGGTTTGATGGCAAGGCCAGCGGCCGATAAGGGGGAGAGGTGGTCCTCCCTTTGTCCCACGGATGCAGCGCCTGGCACCGCGTCTCCCCCGGATCCCGCGTGGCGGCGGGATCCGACCCCTGCTGCCATGACGGGCTCTTGCCGGTGGCCCGCCGGGGTGCCGCTGCCTCCGTGAAATCAGCCAGTGCCGGCCAACTCCTTCAGCCGCCGGAGATCTCTACGGGGCAATGGAGTCATTTTGGTGGTCCGTTCTTTCTCTCGTCTGCGCCTGCGGTCGTCTCGGGACCTTCTCTTCACTGCGACGACTTTCAAATGCTGTCGCGGTGTCGTTTCATCATCGCCCAACGTTCTGTGCATCAAGAACAGAATAGTGGTGGGTTTGGACTTCTTCATTTTCCACACCCACCGCGTTAGTAGTTCAAACATCTCCCAACAATTATACTTCATGGTGAGGGTATATTTCACATAAAGAAATATAAACCAAAACCCCTACCTCAAATAGGAAGACGATCGTCGGCGTCGCGGTACACAATGTCGCGGAGAAGAAGATCATATGCATAGTATGGGCACGCCAAGGTGGATGTGGTGTCTCCTATCTGGCTGCGAGGAAGAGGTTTAGTGGTGCGTCATCATTCTTTGAGGAACCGGCATTCTTCCTCATTCTTCGTCGGAGGCTGGCGTCGTCGGCATTTCATCAGAGCTTCCTCCTGCGGGTTCTCAATTCGATTGCGAAAGGGTTGATTAATAAAAGGATAAATCCTCAAGTTGTGTTCATTATTATGGTTCATTAATTAACCTTAATTAATTAACCTATTAAACAAATGGGAATTGCTATTACAAAACCATAGGGATGAGTCATTAAATGGCTCTCATTTATTGATCGTCGTTACACTGCGATTCCGCCAACTTTCGCTCAACAGTGGAAGAAAAAGAATAAAATAACTTATAGTTATTTTATTATATACAAATCTTCTTCTGAAAGAATAATAACTTATCTTTTTCATCTGAACCTTGTCGGTTGAAGTTATGCTTTGCCTAAGTGAATTCTGGCACTGTGAATTCATCGGTGCCCTCAGATTTTAATTCCAAGTACCGGTTCAAAATATAGAAAATCCCGCTCATTGGTTCACTGAACGTACCCGATATAAACTTATAAAATTGTTTCCGGGCACACCAGGCATCAGAATCAAGTGCCGTTAGAATCCACATACTCGTAAAATTTCAAATAATTTAATAAAATCCTTGAAATTTATAGGTCTTTTCATTACTCCCACCTCAGGGGTTTACGTCCCTGTAAAGCTAGACCATAAAAATGGAAACAAATGAGCATACTGTGCACGCATTTGGGCCGCCCGCTCCCATGTCCTCTCCTGGAGGTGCCCGTGCTGCCACCTGATGCGCACTAAAGGAATCGACCATCGACGTGGGACTCACTCCTGTCGATCCTCGATCTCCACTGGAACCTCCACAAAATTCACCCCGTCATCGATGTCCAGCTCCTCGTGGTCGATGATATGCGTCGTGTTGTGCACGTATCTCCTCAGCTGAGATACGTGGAAGACGTCGTGCACCCGGTGCAACTGAGGTGGAAGGGCCAGGCGGTAAGCCACCTCACCTACCCAAATGAGGATCTGAAAAGGACCGATGAAGGGTGGAGATAACTTGTTGCCCCGGCCAAATCTCTGTAATCCACGTCGAGGTGAGACCCATAAGAAAAGGTGGTCACCATCCTCGAACTACAGTGGTCTCCGACTTCTATCATCATAGGACTTATGTCTGCTCTGTGCATTCCTAATCCTCTCATGTATGATTGAACCTTCTCTATCATAGCCTGAACCATCTCTTGTCATACGACTGCTGACTCCCCAAGGTCATTCCAGCACAGAGGTGATCTGCATGGTCGGCCGTACAAGGCCTCGTATGGTGCCATCCCGATGGTTCCGTGGTAGCTGTTGTTGTACGCAAACTCTACCAAGGGTTGGTGATCTTCCCAGCGGCTACCAATGTCAAAGACACAGGCATGGAGCATTTCCTCGAGTTTCTGAATGGTCCTCT
This sequence comes from Viscum album, assembly GCA_963277665.1. Taxonomy (NCBI): domain Eukaryota; kingdom Viridiplantae; phylum Streptophyta; class Magnoliopsida; order Santalales; family Viscaceae; genus Viscum; species Viscum album. The sequence continues at coordinate 539,617,038 of OY728121.1, forward strand.
CCGTCTGGCCTTCCGTCTGTGGGTGAAAGGTTGTTCTCAGGCGTAGCTACATCCCAAAGGCCTCCTACAACCCCTTCTAAAGATGGGAAGTAAAGTGAGAGTCCTGACCAGAGATGATAGATGATGGTACCCCATTAATTTTTACAATATCATGAACGTAAGGGCATCTTAAGAAATCTACTGAGCCCTGATCTCTAATCAGTAGGAAGTGGGCTGACCTGGTGAGTCGGTCTACGATCACCCAGATCGTGTCATGTCCTCTTGAAGTATGTGGAATCCCCATCACAAAATCCATGGATATTCCGTCCCACTTACACTCGGGGACCTCTAAGTGCTATACCAAGCCGGCAGGTACCTGGTGCTCTTCCTTCACTTGCTGACAAATGAGGCATCGAGAAACGAACTCTTCCACAACCTTCTTCATACCCGGCCACCAGTACTGTCATATGAGGTCCTGGTACATCTTTGCTGCCACAGGAGGTACCGCTAGAGGGTATGTGTGGAACTTCCTCAGCACCTCCTCCTGTAGTCCATCTGGTAGCATGGTACGCCCCCTGAAAAGGACGATGTGCTCCTCTCCTTCAAAAAATCTATCGGGTGATAGCTCTAAGGATATCTGAGCACGTCATGCCTCACAGTCAACGTCTCCACGATGTGCCTCTATGACCCATTGAAGTAGTGGAGGAGTGACTTTGGGTGACTATAGAAAGGTTGCAACGTCTCTATCAATGAAGGATATCTACAACACGACTAGCTGCTCTGTCACCTCTCTAAGTAGCTGAATTCATGTCCTCCTACTGAGAGCATCAGCTACTACGTTTCCCTTTCCAGGAGTATAGACTATCTCAAAGTAATAAAACTGGAGGAACTCGAGCCATCGCCTCTCTCTCAGGTTCATGTCCTTCTATGAGAAGATGTACCTGAGACTCTGGTGGTTAGAATAGACTGTAAAGTGCTCACCCATCAGGTAGTGTCGCCCTATCTTCAGGGCGAAGACCACTACTTCTAACTACAGGTCATGGGTGGCATAGTTCTGGTCATGATGCCTCAACTGCCGCGAACAGTAAGCGATCACAGCTCGCTCCTGCATCATGACACACTCGAGTCTGGTCCCTGATGCATCGCAGTAAAATGAGTACCCTATGCCCTCCTATGGTATCCTCAAGATGGGCACACTGGTCAATCTCCGCCTCAGCTTTTGGAAGCTCTGCTGACATCTGTCTGACCACACGAATGGTTTTCCCTTCTTCGTCAAAGCTGTAGGCGGTGCTACAACTCCAGAGAAGTCTGGCACAAATCTCCAATAGTACCCAGCCAGACCTAGGAAACTCCGCACCTTCATCACGCTCCTGAGTGGCTCCCAATCATTTACTACCTCGACCTTCACGGGATCCACTACAACTCCCTCCTTTGAGATGACGTTCCCCAAGAAATAAACCTCCCAAAGCCAGAACTGGCACTTCAAGAGCTTACCATAAAGCTAGTTCTCTCAGAGTGTATACAATATAACCCGTAAGTGGTAGGCGTGCTCCTTCTCAGTAGTCGAGTTAATCAGTATGTTGTCAATGAAGAATTCCACAAACCGATCGAGGTACGGCTGGAATGTCCTGTTCATGAGACTCATGAGCACTGCTAGAGCGTTGGTTTAGAGACCCCAAGCTTCACATACGTGGACATTACATTTATTTTGAGGAATTCATAGTAAATAATGAAAATAGACACACAAGGACCATAATAGTTTAGTGTCTTTGGAAACATGGAACGTAATCTTCTAATCGTGGGGAAAGATCTTCAAGATCTCCCATAAAGATCTTCCCTTATTATTTTCTTACCTAAACCATTCTTTATATCCTGGGGAAAAGAAATCGAATAAAGGGTGAGCTCAAATGCTCAGTAAGGGTAAGAATGGATAATATAAAACAAATCATATACATTTGAACATAAAAACATGAACATGATGTTTAAACATCAAAATCTTGAGAAATGACATAAAAAATGGAAGTACATAAGGCATAGATCATAAAGAAACATTAATCATGATAAAATAGCATGTAAATAAAACATGTAATTGTGGAAAAACATTAAGAACATGATATGATTTCCATAGAAGCCAAGTTATTTCTGCCAAGACCATCTTAGTGGACAAAGTCCCTTTATTAATTGAGATCACTCTGTGTTCCAGTCCTGTATTACTGAACCGGATTAACTTACCATTCCAGCCATGTCTATCAAATGAGATATAAGTCTTTACCCAATTCATTAGAGGGATAAATAGGTCCCACCCATCTCATAATGAAATAATTCTTAATTGTGACACAAAATAAACATACATCATTCATAATAACCCATTAAATAAAATGTGTTTCATAAACATCATCACATAATCCATATAAAATAAATGGATATCATTTCATAATATGTAAAGTGAAACTATTTATATAATAGAAAAAATATACTTGAAACATACACATATTAAATAATGTCATCTTAAGTGAAAAATGGTTTCGATAAAACACTTGAAATTAATTCTTGAGGAAAATATCATTTCTTCTTCAAAATCATTTTCTTTTCACAAAATGTCATGCAATTTTAGAAGAAATGGATTTTTTTGAAAATAGTCATTAAATAGTTTGGAGGAAGCTTCATGAAAATAAGGCTTTATAAAACCGTAAAAATCCATTCACACTGTATAATTTAAAAATAACATTCCTCTCGTACTTTTGTTGAAAAAGTCAAAAAGTACCTTATATGGTAACTAAAGGAAATATTCCATCTATACAATGTGGTAAAAAGTCAATAAAGGGTAAAATTTACTTTAAACAATCATGGAAGAAAATTAAACGTTTTATGAAAACATTTTGAGAACATATGGACATGGATAATAAATATAACCCCAGAAAATACTTAAGAATAAACAATCTCGGATAAGAATGAGATTGGAATAATTATCCCTTACCTTAGGTACGATATGATTCGTACGAATCCAAACCTCCTATATAATGATTTAAATAATGTCATTGACTAATTAAAGAATCATATTCATTATTATGATATCATATATGGTTCACTTATGACTTTATATTACCTATTCTTTTGTAAGTTCAATGTTAAAACAACGTTTTGGGTAAAATCGTTTTATTTATCGTACATGTTTAGACTTGTTGTTCTTGATATTATTACTTATATCCTGATTTACATAATTCCAGAATGTAAAACATGATTTATAGGTAATATATATTCAGCATATACATATATATATGATAGATCAATAAATGGAATGAAATACACCGTTCATGGAGACGGTAGGTTGTACGTACGCATGAACGCTGTTTTCGTTTCCTTATTGAATTGAATGGAATTAAGTAGAAGGAATACATATATATATATATACATAAATCCAGTATCATTATTAAGTTATATATTTTTGGATTACTTATTATATATACGTTTTAATCATTCATGAATGGTTAACATGGAGAATGAATCTAATCGTGTCGTGGAGATGGTATTCCGTACGTACGCACGAGCGATGATATCATTCCCATGACCATGTAATTATATTGAAGTTTATGTATAATATTTCAAAATCAATATCACTTTACAATAATCATATATAGATATTTATTTACACCATTATACCCATCCATCTAAGGTGGTGGTCGAGAACAAATTACACCACGACGTGGAGATGGTATTCTGTACGTACGCACGCGCGGTGATTTAATTTTTCATAGGATGGATAGAAGGTGAAATAGGGTTGTTTCATATTTATAATAAAATATAAGTATATTAGTGATAATGATGTTATTATTTCATAATGAAACAACTAATGAAGAATAAGTATAAGAAGAAATAAAGTTGAAAGTATCAGTAATAGACATTACCTCTTCTTTGAAGCGCCTCTTCTTAACCTCCTCTTAGGGCACTAAAATTGGTCCTTTAAGAATACCAGGACCTATATGATATTACTAGGGAAGTGGAGAGGAGAAATTGGAAGGGGTTGGCCGAGCTTGAAGGCTCAATGTGGTGTGTGGAAGAGTGGGAGGAGGTGCCCTTTTATAAGGGGGAGAGGGGAACCTTAGGAAAACTTAAAATATTATTTTATTATAAAGTCATATTCGGTTTTTAATAGCTCAAAATTGATTTATTTCGAAGAAAATGTGGGGATGGGTATAAATACACTCATCCAATATAATTTAGACAAGTTTAGTTTTCTATTTTATCCTTATCATTTAGATTTAACTTTAAGTTAAATAATTTTACTTTAACCGTTTCTTCTTGTTTTCTTACACTATAAGGTTAATAAGATTACTATAACAAGAAAAACGATCCCCAAGTTGTTTATTATTAATATATATAACCTTATCTATGTAATTTGGCCGAAAATTAGATTTTTAGGAATAAAATAACAATTAATAATATAATATTTTTTTAAAACTATTTTATGTCAATTTTGACACTATTTTGTAATTAATTTTTTTGAAAATCATAACAGAATGATTAGTTATAAAAAAGTTAATTAAATCAATAATAACATGTCATATTAACCTATAAAATTAGTGTAACTCATAAAAAGGCTCAAATTACATTAATTCGAGTATTCATAACATCAATTATGTCAATATTTCATTAATGAGACAATTACTACATCATCATTTTGTCATAAATAAATTAAATCATTTAATGTCTAAAAATTATAAAATAAATACCATTAGGTATGAAATTATTTTATCTTTATAGTGAATATTTATAGTAGAAATTATTTTATGTATAAACTTATATTAAAATTGAATTAGTTATTAAACATTGATTTTAACTATTTTAACCATTCTTTTAATAAAATAATAATAAATGTCCTAATCTAATCCAAGTGGAAATAATGGTAATATTTTATTCCTAAGGTTTTTTTTGGTCGAATTATACTTATCCAATAGAATTAGGACATGTGTTAAGGTAATATTAATATCATTTGTACCCTTAATTACCCAATTTACTTTTAACGTGGTAAATAAAATTAAAAAGTTATTATTCACCAAAAATTATTTTCATCTCATTGAACCACATTTTAGTCCTTTATATTAACCATATCTCTTGGATTTCAGAAATTTAATTCACATAAGTGGTAAAATTACATTTAAATGAAAAAGTCAGTTTTTTTAACTACCACTAAGCTGTTTCACTATTTATCGAAAATTGAAGTTTTTCAGAAAAATACCAAAAATTTATCCTAAGCATTATTTGATATTCAGAATTCAAAATTGAGGTCTATTTTTTCAAATTCAAAACATATAAGTGGAATTAATTAATTTTAAAATTAATTCCCGTTATCAAAACCAATAGAGTGATTTTAAGAAACAAAAACTATCAAAAGATTGATACTTGTTTATATCCAATTTCAAAGTGAAATTAATTCCAATGAACAACATTGGATTAAATGGTAAAAATATATTATAATTACACTTTAAAACCAATTAAAAAGATAATATAACCATATAAATTACTACGATGAAAAAATGTTGTTTTTAATTAAAATATAGCGTGTTTTTACTATTCATTAAAATCTGAAAGTTATCAGAATAATATGAATAATTTACCAAAAGTAAATTTTTATATTCTGCTTCCAATGAAGAATTTTATTTTGTCAAATTGAACTTATAGACATGTTAAAAACAAGATTTAAGGTCGTTGCTCCATCAAAAGGCGGGAAAAATGAAATTTTTTAAAAATACATATTTTACACGAAACATTTATTCTGTTCTCATACCATATTCTAGAAAATGTGTAAGTTGAATAATAATGTTATAAAATTCAAAATTTAGTTAATACAATTCATAAAGGCTAGTCCATAATTATATTATAACAATATATCTTTGTTTAGTGAAACCCGGTATTGCATACTACACACGCTATCTAGGTAGGTCGCGATTGCGTGTAATGCAAGCCAAGAACAGTGTTGCGTATACTGCAAGCTAATGCGGTGTTGCATATAGAAAATGTTAATCTTGGTGTAGTGTATAATATAAGATCAATGAAATTAAAAATAATATATCTCATAAAATCTCTGGGTGTTACATTCTACCCCCCTTGAAATGAATTTCGTCCTCGAAATTCGTCAGGGTTATAAATTGTTTACTATTCATAGAAACCCACGTCGTAAAAATTAATACTAAAACTTAATTTTAAAAACCAAGGTATGAAATGTAACGATTACCCAATGTAACTCATCACTGAGTTCCCATATAGGAGAACACAGATGAAAATATGGATATTGAAGAAAAATCTAACCATCAAGTTCTATTGGAGATTGGTAGAGAACATGGCTTTGAAAAAGCCATCAATCACAAAGCCATAAATTTGTGATGATCTAAAGTACCATCTGATTCATCAGATATAAGAGCACTAGGAAAACATTTTTGGTTTTCAATATCATTTCCCTAAAGTTGAAAATTTTGAATTAGAAGAAATACTTACTTGATTTTGGTAAAATATCACTGTTGTTCATGCTTTGAACAATTTCCACTTAATCTCTTAAAGAAATAAAGTTTAATTTGTTATTCGTGAAGTGTTAACAGATCATGTGATAGAATGATGGGTCATTCCATCCGTTTCAAACAAAAGGTTAGCAAAAGTTATCAAATATGCATAAGTCCATCTATGGTGAGGTTACTCGTATATGATTCCAAAAATGATCTTATACCTCATATATCATACCACTTAATAAAATAAAACTAGTTTCTACTAACCAGGGACTTCCTATAGGCCAGTGGTATGAGATAATGGCCAGTCACACTTCAGTTGTGGGTTCGATTCCCACAGCCTTGTGCGACGCGATGGGCTGTCGCCCATCCTGCAGGTTGTCCTTTTTCGAAAACTACATTACTATAACATCCCATCAATAATATCGAAAAAACATCTATCCTTAAACAATACTAACTTAAGTCCTACATAATCCATTCCAATCTTTGGGATTATCTAAAATACTTCTATCCAAGCTCATAGTATAAAGAAAATGATTACTTGAAATGTCACATAACAATCACATGAATGCGATCATTTCTCCCCCATATATCATAAGATATATCTTGTTGGTCAAACTTCAAACATGTGAATACCTTAATCATGTATTCTCTTGAAGAATGAATACCCATTTCTCCTTAGTTAAAACATGAATGTTGTTAAATTTTAACACTTACCACATACAAAAAGCCCAAAAATTCTATATACTCAAACCATAATATCACTTAGTCCTTATATCAATCATGAGCTCATGAATACAATCAAATATCTCATTATCTTCTTATCCCTTAATTATGTGCATATCATCTACATTCCAAAAATATCTGAATAACCATTCATGGATACTGGTACCATTCAACATATACTTTCAAATACTTTAGGAAAAAACAATAGTGTAACAATCCTTAGATGATTTATTAGTCCATTGTACCATTAAAAATACAACATAACTCTTGATAAACATAAAATCATTCCACTACCTTCTTAAACAAATGAATGAGCTTCAATACTTCTTTCATCTCATATATCATTTTTAGTCTCGTCGTCATTATGCACATAAATACTACCAATATGACCATCCTGATTCTCTTCATGAGATTTTCCCTTAGGGATTTGGTTTGCATAATGCCTGTATAGTCCAAATTTAAAACATTTAATTGTTGTTGATGTCTTAGAAATACCATTATCCTTGTCCATGGTGTTGACTACACCTTTTCCTTTTCAATTACTGGCTTTGTGTCCTTCTTTTCCACACCCAATGCATCTTCCCGTTCCATTGAAACATTCTCCCTGCTGCCTCTTCCCACATGATTTACATGAGGAAAATTAAACTTTATTTCCTCTATGATCATCATGAAACTCCATCTTTCTCTTATTAGCTGAGTCAGGAAACTTACCAAATTTGAGACTATTGATCATATTATGAGATTACTGATTATGCATAATAACGATATGTGGACCTCCAGATCCAATTTCATTTGGTTTCTCCTGAAGAATATCATTCCATTTTCCATCATATCCTCTATTATCGTGAATCTTCTTATTTCCAACCATTTTCTAAAACCCAAAAAGAATAGTGTGAGAGGCAAAAATCATGCTTGGAAAACAACATAATAAAGGGGGAGTACCTTCAATATCTAACATCTTAGGTTTAATTCTATGATCATTAGTGAAATTATAGGACTATAACATATACGTATACTTAAACTTAGGGACATCCCTATACAAACCTTAGAAATATCTCTAGGGATCTCAGTAAAGTTTTCGCATCCTAGTTTCCAAAGGTTAGCTAAACATTTTCTTTGTTACCAAATGTAGAGACCCAAATCTTGATGTGCATGGACATTACATTTCTTTTGTGGAATACTTAGTACATAACAAAAACAGACACACAAGGACCGTAATAGTTTAGTGTCTTTGGAAACTTAGAATGTAATATTCTAATCGTGGTGAAAGATCTTCAAAATATCCCATAAAGATCTTCCGCTTTTCTTTTCTTACCTAAAACCTTTCTTTATATCCTGGGGAAAAGAAATCATATAAAGGGTGAGCTCAAATTCTCAGTAAGGGTACGCATTGATATAATAAAATAAATCATATACATTTGAACTTAAAAACATGACCATAATGTTTAAACATCAAAATCATGAGCAATGACATAAAAAATGGTAGTACATAAGTCATAGATTATAAAGAAACATTAATCATGATAAAATATCATGTCAATAAAACTTGTAATTGTGGAAAAACATTAAGCACAAGATATGATTTCCATTGTAGCCAAGGCATTTCTTCCAAGACCATATTCGTGGACAAAGTCCCTTTCGGAATCGAGTTCACTCCTCGTTCGAGTCCTGTATTAATGAACCGGATTAACTTACCATTCCAGACATGTCTATCTCATGAGATATAAATCATTACCTAATTCATTTAAGGGAGATATAGGTCCCACCCATCTCATAATGAAATCATTCTTAATTGTTCCACAAAATAAATATACATCATTCATAATAACCCAATAAATAAAATGTGTTTCATAAAAGTCATCCCATCATCACATAATCCATATAAAATAAATGGATATCATTTCATAATAAGTAAATTGAAACCATTTAAATCATAGAGACATTATACTTGAATCATACACATATGAAATAATGTCATCTTAGATGAAAAATGGTTTTGATAAATCACATGAAATGAATTCTTGAGGAAAATATCATTTCTTCTTGAAAATCATTTTCTTTTCACAAAATGTCATGCAATTTTAAAAGAAAAGGATTTTCTTGAAAATAATCATGAAATATTTTGGAAGATGCTTCATGAAAATAAGGCTTTATAAAACCGGGAAAATCCATTCACGCCGTATAAGTTAAAAATAATATTCTTCTCGTACTTTTGTTGAAAAGTCCAAAAGTACCGTATATGGTAACCAAAGGAAATATTCCATCCATACAAGGTGGTAAAAAGTCAATAAAGGGTTAAAATGACTTTAAACATTCATGGAAGAAAAGTAAACATTTTATGAAAACATTTTGAGAACATATGGACATGGATAATAAATATAACCCTAGTAAATACTTATGAATAAACAATCTCGGATAAGAATGAGATTGGAATAATTATACCTTACCTTAGGTCCGATATGCCTCGTACGTATCCGAACCTCCTGTATAATGATTTAAATAATTTCATTGACTTATTATAGAATCATATTCATTATTATGATATCATATATGGTTCACTTATGACTTTATATTACCCGTTCTTTTGTAAGTTCCTTGTTAAAGCAGCATTTTGGGTAAAATCATTTTATTTATCGTACATGTTTGGACTCTTTGTTCTTGATATTATTACTTATATCCTGATTTACTTAATTAACTAATGTAAAACATGATTTATATGTAATATATACTCATCATATACATATATATATGATTGATCGATAAATGGAATGAAATACACCGTTCATGGAGACGGTAGGCCGTACGTACGCACGAACGCTGTTTTCGTTTCCATATTGTATTGAATGAAATTAAGTAGATTACAAACATATATATATATTCAAAAATCCAGTATCATTATTATTTCATATATTTCCTGATTACATATTATATATACTTTATAATAATTCATGAATGGTTAACATGGAGAATGAATCTCATCGCGTCATGGAGACGGTATTCCGTACGTACGCACGAGCAATGATATCATTCCCATGATCATTGAATTTTATTAAAGTGTATGTATAATATTTCAGAATCAATATCAATTTACAATAATCATATATAGTTATTTATTTACACCCTTATACCCATCCATGTAAGGTGGTGGTCGAAAATAGATTACACCACGACGTGGAGACGGTATTCCGTTCATACGCACGGGCGGTGATTTCGTTTTCTATAGGATGGATAGAAGGTGAAATAGGGTTGTTTCATATTTATAATAACATATCAGTATATGATTGATACAGAAGTTATTACTTCACAATGAAACACCTAAAGAAGAAGAAGTAGAAGAAGAAAAAAGATGAAAGAACCGGTTACAGACATTACCTCTTCTTTGAAGCGCATCTTCTTAACCACCTCTTAGGGCACTAAAATTGGTCTTTCAAAAAGACCAAAACTTCTAGGATATTACTAGTGAAGTCGAGAGATGAAATTGGTTGGGTTTGGCCGAGCTTGAAGGCTCAAAGTGGTGTGTGGAGGAAAGGGAGGAGGTGCCCTTTTATAAGGGGGGAGAGGGGCACCTTAAGAAAACTTAAAATATTATTTTATTATAAATTTCATATTCGGTTTTTAATATCATCAAATTGATTTATTTTGAAGCTAAGGTAAGGATTGGCCGAAATACTCTCATCCAATAGAATTTAGACAAGTTTAGGTTTCTATTTTAACCTTATCATTTAGATTTTAATTTAATTTTAAATAATTTTACTTTTACCGTGTCTTCTTGTTTTCTTACACTATATGGTTAATAAACATATTATAACAAGACAAAGGAACCACAAGTTGTTTATTTTTAATATATATAACCTTATCTAAGTCATTTGGCAGATCCTTATATTTTTAGGAAGAAAATAACAATAAATAATATAATATTTGTTTTGAAAACTATTTTATGTAAATTTTGACAATATTTGGTTATTGATTTTTGTGAAAATCATAACAGAATGATTAGTTATAAAAAAGTTAATTAAATAAATAATAACATGTAATAGTAACCTAGAAAATTAGTGGAATTCATAAATAGTCTCAAATCACCTTAATTTTAGTATTCATAACATCAATTATGTCAATATTTCATTAAGGAGACAATTACTGCATCATCATTGTGTCAAAAATAAATAAAATTATTTAATGTCTAAAAATTATAAATAAAATACCATTAGGTAGGAAATCGTTTTATATTTATAATTAATATTTATAGAAGAATTTATCTTAAGTATAACACTATATTAGAAATGAATTACTTATTAAACATTGATTTTAACTATTTTAACCCTTCTTTAAATAATTTAACAATAAATGTCCTAATCTAATCCAAGTTGATTGAAATGGTCATATTTTATTACTAAGGTTGTTTTTGGTCGAATTATACTTATCCAATAGAATTAGGACATGTGTTTGGGTAATATTAATATCATTTGTACCCTTAATTACCCTATTTACTTTTATCCGTGGTAAATAAAGGTAAAAATATATTATTCACAAAAAATTATTTTCATCTCATTGAACCGCATTTTAGTCCTTGATATTAACCGTGTCTCTCGGATTTTAATATTTAATTCACAGAAGTGGTAAAATTTCATTTAAATGAACAAGTCAGTTTTTTTAACTACCACTAAGTGGTTTCAGTATTCATCGAAAATTGAAGTTTTTCAGAAAAATACCAAAAATTTAGCCTAAGCATTATTTGATATTCCGAATTCAAAATTGATGTCTATTTTTCCAAATTCAAAACATATAAGTGGCATTAATGAATTTTAAAATTAATTACCGTTATCAAAACAAATAGCATGTTTTTAAGAAACAAAAACTATCAAAAGATTGATACTTGTTTATATCCAATTTCAAAGTAAAATTAATTCCAATGAACAACATTGGATTAAATGGAAAAAATATATTCTAATTACACTTTAAAACCAATTAAAAAGATAATCTAACCATAGTAATTATTGCGATGAAAAAAAGTTGTTTTTAATTAAAATATAGAGTGTTTTTACTATTCAATAAAATATGAAAGTTATCAGAATAATATGAAAAATTTACCCAAAGTAAATTTTTATATTATGATTCCAAAGAAGAATTTTATTTTGTCAAATTGAACTTATAGACAAGTCAAAAAAAGTTTTTAGGTCAGTGCGCCATCAAAAGGCGGGAAAAATGCAATTTTTTAAAAATACATATTTTACACGAAAAATTTATTATGTTCTCATAACATATTCTAGAAAATGTATAAGATGAATAATAATGTTATAAAATTCAAAATTTGGTTAATACTATTCATAACGGCTGGTCCATAATAATATTATAGCAATATATCGTTGTTTAGTGAAACCCGGTATTGCGTACTACACAGGCTATCTAGGAAGGTCGTGATTGCGTGTAATCCAAGCCAAGAATAGTGTTGTGTATACTGAAAGATAATGCAATGTTGTGTATAGTACATGAAAATCTTGGTTTAGTGTATAATAGAATATCAAAGAAATTAAAAATAATTTATCTCATAAAATCTTGGGGTGTTACAGTTGGCCACACCGAAGGGCATGACCAAGAACTCATAGTGGTCGTACCGACACCAGAAGGTCGTCTTCTTCAAATCCTCGTCACGAACTCAGAGCTGATGATAGAATGACCTGAGGTCTATCTTCGAGAACCAACATGCTCCCTTGAGCTGATCGAAGAGGTCTTCAATCCTCGGAAGCAGATACTTGTTCCTCACAGTCACCTGGTTCAGGCGACGATAGTCGACACAGAGTCACAAGCTCCCATCTGCCTTCTTGGTGAATAGTATCGGGGAATCCTAGGGTGAAACAGTGGATCGGATGAAACCTTTCCCCTGTAAGTCCTCCAGCTGTACCTGAAGCTCCCGAACCTAGGCGGGAGCCATCCGATATGCTGGAGTGGATTTCGTTGATGTACTAGGGTACATGTCTGTATAGAAATATACCTCCCTACGAGGAGGTAGTCCTGAAACAGCTTCAGGAAAACATTCTGCATACTGATCAACCACTACAGGAAAACATAGACTCTACACGTCAACTACATTGAGGATGATACTAGCCAACTGATGTGTGATCGGCTGCCCTCTCCTCTGCATGAGTCCATCCTGTGCTGCGAAGGTTCCCTTCTCACCGGTGATGGTGAACCTGGTCCCATACTTGTGGACACACCGCACCGTCCACCTAATATAGTCGATCTGAGCATGGGCCATAGATAACCATTCTATACCCATGATGACGTCATAAGGCCTCGACCCCACAAAAAGAAGATCTCAGCCGAAGCTCTCGCCACTGGCAGAACCAGTGCGTAATCGTCGATTATGCTTCCGTAGGAGTCTCTAGCCGTACGAATCGAGCCAACAGCTCTGTCAGAATCTCCGAGCTCCGAACAAGTGCAGCAGTAATAAAAGAATCACTCGCACCTGTGTCTATAAGAATTGCAGCAAGGGTGGAGTAGACACAGATAGTACCTCGAATCATCTAGGGTGTGCCATGGTCATAAGCCTCTACTTCCTGGAGATGAGCCTGCCTCTATCTGCTATCTCCCTTTGGTCGAGGTGGACCTCCTAGGGGTGGTGGTGGTAGAGCCTCGAAGCGTCGTCCACCACCCGCTACTCGGCCAGCTCATCTGCCTCGTCCGCCTGCTCCTTGCGGACCACCATGGTCGAACCTCTTCCTCTTCCTCGGAGGTCCCTCCACTGTCTACTACTCATCTTCATGGTGGGTTAGGCAGTCACGAGCCATGTGGACCTGCCCACCACATGCATAGCATTGTCTACTTCTCGAAAGGCTGGCTCTGTGTTGTGTGCCCCGCACAACCGAGCCCGTGTCCTGAGGTCGCTCACCCGACAGCCTGATCCGCTGGGACCCCTACGTCATCTGCCGACTGCCAGCTGCAGAAGACTCCACTTAATCTCGTCCTGCGGTGGGTCTCGCTGCTAATGGATTCTTGGTGAGAAAGCTCTCCACTAGCAGGGCATGATCCAGCACCCCCGCCTGGGTCAGGATGCTGAGTGGAATCGTCGATGATCTGATCTCATGCCTCAGCCCCTACTCAAAGGTCTGGGCCCGGAAGAATGGGTCATGTACCATATCGATGGATTTGTGCGAGGGGTCTGTAAATCTTGCTGAGTACTGGGCTACTGACATGATACCCTGCCGCAGCTGTAGTATCTCCTGGATGCACAACGCACAGATGGTGGATGGAACGAACTCTGAGAGGAAGATGCTCTCAAAATCCGTCCATAGAAGAGATTCCTCATCGTGAAAATGGATGATCAGGCTCCACCATCTACCTACTACTGCGTGCAGGAGACTCGCGACAAGGATCACTATGAGGTCTGATGGTGTCCCTACAAATATGAAGACTCTAATGATAGCCTCCAACCAATCCTCGGATACCTGAGGGTCCATCTCTCCACGGAACCTAGGTGACCTCTGCCTATGAAACTATTGAAATTCACTCAGGCGGCATGCACTCTCCGCCACTATGGTGGGTAGCATTGGTGGCTCGGTGGGTGGAGGTACCGCCGGTGCCTCCGGTGTAATGGAGCCCTGCACCAAGGCCTCATTACTCGGTGGGCTACCGTCTAGAACATAGCTCAAAACCCAAGCTGGTTCCATCGTGGGGTCATCCTGAAAAGAAACAGGTGTATCACGGTTAATACAGTATTTTTGGTGAGTTGAAACAAAGTAATCACAAAGAAAACTTTTGAAACACCCATGCAATCAATGTTTTCGTGCACTGAGTCGGAAATCAGAAGTCAGGGTCCTGGTGTATGGATACATCAGCTGCCGCACCAACACTGGACTCCCTGGACTGATAACCACACTCATTACTCTAAATATTATTGCTCCATAGATAAGAAATTATCAGAGTCCTGAGTTCTGCGTTAGAACCGACTCCTCTGATACCAATTTGTCACGAGCCATCCTCGGGGCCCGTGCTGTGACTACCCCAAGCCTGCCTTCCATAGGCCAGGGTTTGGTGACTAGCACCAAAGGCGTAAATCCAAAAAGACGGGGAGTCATTGCCTTTATGAAGTAACAAACAGAACAGAGTACACAATCGAGGTAAACAATAAGAAAAACCAAATACAAGGTAAGTGCTGGAAATGTAAATGGGCCAGTATACAAACCCAACTGAAAATACAGTACAACTGAAAGGAAAGTACAACAACAGAAAGAAAAATAGCAACACTGAGTCGTCCTCTAGAAATCCCACCTGAAGTGTGGGTATAGATAGTCTCCTCAGCTCCCCGGGTCTGGTCGCCCGCTCCGTGTACGTCCCGTGATGTGGTCCACCTCCGGGTACCGTCTAGCTCTTCAAGCCTCCACCTCGATTAGAGATTTCCATCGTCTGTAACCAACACAACGTAGTGCGGGTATAGCCCATGCAGGGGTGAGTATACGATACTTAGTAGGGACCCCGAGACCCCCGAAGGTCTCTCTGAATCCACGAAGTATAAGCCAAAAAGGAAAGATAAAATCACGAAGTATCAACAACACTACTTAGGTATATGCCCATACATATACCTAAGTCATCAGTTATAGTTCATCACCTACTCCCAAGCACCACACAGTCCACAAAGGATAGCACAACTCAGTCCACATAGGAATGAAAGTCAATCGCATCGATGATAATATTTAGAAACAAGACTCAACTCACACAGGTACACACTTCCTAAGGCGATATATATGATCAGATGTAGCCACTGATTCTTCTAAGCTATTGGACCCAAACATGATACAAGACCAGCAAATTTGTTGGACCCACACATGATACAAGACTAGCTACTCTGCCGGACCCACACAGGAAAAAAGTAAAGAGGTCAATACTGCCGGACCCACAAATGATACAACAAAAGTAGTCATCGTCGCCGAACCCATAGAGGATTCCAGTATGGTAGTCATCAATGTCGAACCCACGGAGGACCCCAGTACAGATGTCGATGAAGTCGCAGCCAGCTCTAGGGTTCCCGCACACATCACGCTCGATTCCGGGAGGCTACGCTCCACGAGCCAAGGGGTTTGATATATCAACTATCACGATGTCTAGAGATGATGTATCACAATGTTCCTTCTTATAAAAAGAAACCCAACGCAATAGACGGTGCGTTAATCGGACGTCCGGTCTAGAGTTATTGGCTTTTCCGCCCTAGGGGCCCTGTTGGTTTTTAAGCTAAAACCAAACCAAACATACTCCAACTGTGCCCAAACCTCGTGTGGAGTAAGCTAAAAGAAATGTCTCAGTAAGAGGAATTCAAAAAATTCAACCACACGTCAATCGGACGTCCGTAGTTCATGTTATAAGTGTTTCCGCTCCGAGGGCCCGATTGGTTTCGTGTTCGAACCAACCAGGTCGTACCCAAATTTACAAAACCTTGAGTGTAATATACCAAAATGACCGTTCTGATCCAAGGATCCCAACGCAACTAATTGTGCATGGATCGGAGGTCCGTAGCCCATGATGTGGGTGAAAGACCGAAAGCGGTCTGAAATGGGGGGTCCGGGCCCGACCCGACTTGGCCCAACCCCCCCTTGGTCGGCCCGAACCGGGTCGAACCGACCCGGGTCCGGGTCCGGCCCGGCGGGCGCGGCCTGACACGGTGGGGTGCGGCCTGGCCCAGTCGGGGAGACCCACCCCGGCCAGGCCGGGTGGGGTGCGCTGGCTCGACCAGTGGCTGAGCAGGGGGGGACGTGGTCCCCCCTTTGTCCCGCGGACACAGTGTCTGGCGTCGCGTATCCCCTGGATCCCACGTAGACATGGGATCCCCCCACCCCCGCCACAACTTCTGCCGTGGTTGTCTCTTTCCGGCGGCGTGCTGGGGCGCCGCTGCATCTGGGCGGCCGGCCGGTGCCGGCCGCCGGTGACCCGTGCTTCTAGAGATCTCTGTGTGCCACCAGAGTCATTCCGGTGGTTCGTTCTTGATCCCCTATAGGCATGCAGTCGTCTCAGGAACCGCTCTTCACCACGACGGCTTTCAAACGCTGTTGCAGTCCCGTTTCATCATTGCCCAACGTTCCACGCATCAAAAAAAGTATAGAGGTGGGTTCAGACTTGTTCGTTGGTCCGCACCCACCGCTTTAGTGGTTCAAACAACTCCCAAAAATTATATGTCATGCCAAGAGTATAATTCAAAAATAGAAATATAATCCAAAACCCCTACCTCAACCAGGAAGACGATCGTCGGCGTCGTGGTACACAGCGTCGTGGAGAAGAGGATCCTAGGCGCCGTAGGGGCACGCCGAGGAGGAAGCGACATCTCCTCTATGACCACGGGGAAGTGGTTTGGTGGCACATCGTCAATCTATGAGGAAGTGGTATTCTTCGTTGTTCTTCGTCGGAGGCCGGCGTCATCGGCGTTTCATCAGAGCTTCCTCCCACAGGTTCTTTGTTCTTTTTCCAAAGGGTCGATTAATAAAAGAATAAATCCTCACGTTGTGTTCAGTATTATCGTTCATTAGTGAACTTTAATTAATGAACCTATTAAACACACAGGTGTTTCTGTTACACTACCATATGGACAAGTCATTAAATGGATCTCATTTATTGATCGTCATTACACATCGATTCCGCCAACTTCCGCTCAAACTGTGGTAGAAAAAAATAAAATAACTTATATATATTTTATTATATACAAATCTTTTTCTGAATGTCAAAAAACATATCTTTTTCTTCCGACCCTTGTCTGTTGATGTTATGATTCGTCTACGTGAATTCCAGCGCTGTGAATTTATCGGTGCCCTCAGATATTAATTCTGAGCACCGAATCAAAAGTTAGAAAAGCCCGCTCATTCGTTCAATGAACGTACCTGAGCTAAAATTCAAAAAATGATTCTGGGCACACCGGTCCTCAGAATCAAGCGTCGTTAGAATCCATATATTCGTAAAATTCCAAATATTTTAAAAAAAATCCTTGATATTTATGGGTATTTACTCTTAGTTTCCTGAAATATAATGTAATGAAAAAAAACTAAATTAAAAGTCATAGTGGATAAGGCAAGTGGTTCTATCAAAAGATGATACCTAATCTTATCCACTTTTTGTTCACTTGCCGCCAATTAGTTTATATTAATTATCTTGATCCACATCCTAGATCATGGTAAACAACAGTGCACCTAACTGTCAAGGTCATAGTACCACTTCTACTGTTCTTCGTGGGTATAAACTATCAGGTAACATAAGGACCTTTTCTATACATATTCATGTGAGTGAACATATGTAAAAGATATGAGAGGAAGGATATATTTTTTTCATCATTTAATTACATGATAGAGTGTGTGTTTTAAATTATACACACAAACATTACCCAAAAGTGAAAAATAGTACACAATAGAGAAAAGATGATGCGAAAAGGTTAAAAGGGATATGAGTGTTACTCTATGTAGCTCTGGATTTTTAGGATTAATCTTATGCATGTATCGAGCCCTCTTGTGAAAAAAAGTGTATCACAAGTTTGGTGCTCTGGTTTCTAGTTTGATGGTGTAATCTATCAAGATCGTGTTCTTCTTAGAGTTGGTACTACAATGTCATTTTTGGCTTTGATCTATGGTATACCGTCTTTCAATAATCATGAATGCACCATGTGTTCATCAGATTTATCTTGTCGCATGTATCAATTCTCTTTTCAAATGCTCACTCCTCTTCCATTTGTTCTAGTTCCACACATACCTTTTTGTTATGGAGTGCATGTGTTGGAGCCAACCAAATGAATTTATTCTACACCTCATACCTTGTACTATCATGTGACATGTCTACAAAGAAACATTAATTATGTCAGTTCCTTTAAATGAATCAAATATGACCATTAGAAATTAAATTGAAAAATTAAAAACAAATTAAAGAACGATGTCACATTTTGTCTTGAAATAGTATCACAAGGAAACAATGTCACTAAGAAACAGTGTCTTCTTCTTCCTCTTTGACCAGTGAGATATTTATGCTGCCAATATTGTAGTGAGATTAGGAACCGGTAGCACAAATTTAGTGTTTGGATCACTGTGCATGTTCCTTTCCCAATCTGTGAACGATGTCTTAGTGATGATAGTAAGGAACCTGTCACGACCCGTCCTCAGGGCACGTGCCGTGACTACCCCTAGCCTGCCTTCCATAGGCCAGGGGCTGGCAACCAGCACCAAAGGCGTAAATCCCAACAAAAAGGGGACGACATTGCCTTTAGAAAGTAAACAACAACATAGAGTCAGCCGACAGAAGTAAAAACTAAGTAAATTGAGTAAATGTAAGTGCGGAAAAGTTAGTGGGCCAGAATACAAACCCAAACTGAAAGTAAAGTAAAACTGGAAAGGAAGTAATCATCTGAAATGTAAAGCAGCAATGCCAAGCCATCCACTGGAAATCCCACCAGAAATGTGGGTACAGATAGCCTCCTTAGCTCCTCGGGTCTTGTCGTCCGCCCTGTATGCGTCTCGTCCAGTGGTCCACCTCCAGGTACCGACTCGTCGTGATATCCACCTCCGGGCACTGAATCGTCGTGGATTCCTCCTCTGGGAACCATCCAGCTCAACAAGCCTCAACATCGATCAGTGATGTTCATCATCTGCAACCAACACAACATAGTGCCGTCATAGCCTGTGTTGGTGTGAATATACGCTACTCAGTAGGGACCCCGAGACCCCCTACGGTCTCCCAGAATATACAAAGGATAATCCACAAGGAAATATACAATCATGAAGTAACTTCCAACACTACTTAGTTATATTCCCATACATATACCTAAGTCATCAATTCCATTTCGGCTCCAACAACCGAGCCCAAGTTCGATCACGTCCACATAGGATAGCAAACCAATCCACCCAGGATAACACAACCCAATCCACATAGGAAAGAAAGTCAATTATATCGAAGATAATGATTGAATGTCAAGACTCAGCTCAAACCAGGATTTAATCATGATGTCGAAACCATAGCTGCTGTGAAACTCCTCCTCTATCAAGTACATTGGGCATGCCGCTACAAACAAGAACTTCCCATTAACCTTGGACTGCTGTAGCGCTCCACCTGTCGTGTACTGTGGGCCTGCTGCTACAACCAAGCGCTTCCCATTAACCTTGGACTACTGTAGTACTCCACCTGTCGAGTAATGTGGGCCTGCTGCTACAACAAAGCGCTTCCCACCATGGGTCTTCTGCAACAACCAAGCGCTCCCCCTCATAGCCTCTAGAGGTACTCCTTCTGTTGAGTACCATGGGTTTGCCACTACAACCAAGCGCTCCTCCGCCGTGGGTCTGCCGCTATAACCAAGCGCTCTTCCGTCGTGGGTCTGCCGCTACAACCAAGCGTTCCCCACTGTGCTATCTGAAACACACTGAGTTGATCGGTTAGCGTTTGTCAAGTCTCATCCATCTCTAGGGTTTCATAATGATTGAAAGTGGGGTAGTCTTCACCGCCGAACCCACAAAGGATTCCCGTACGGTAGTCATCGTCGTCGCAGACGTAGCCAGCTCTAGGGTTTCCACACACATCATGCTCATTCCGGGAGGGTCCACTCCACAATCCAAGAGTTAAATACATTAACTGACACATATTCTAGAGTTTATGTATCCCAAAGTTCCATCTCGTGAAAAGGAACACAGCGTGACAGACGACACGTCAATCGGACGTCCGGTCCGAGAGTTATTGGCTTTTTCGTCCCAGGGGCCCGGTTGGTTTTTAAGTCAAAACCAACCCAACTGCTCTCCACCTAAATCCAATCCTCGAGTGGAGTGAGCCAAAAGATCCGTCTCACTAAGTGGAAACCAGCAAAGTCGACGACATGTCAATCGAACGTCAGGAGCTCATGTTATAACCCCCTCCGCCGCGGCCCCTCTCCGGCAGTGATGTCTTCGTGGTTCTCCCGCGCGGCGCGACGGTACCGCGCCCCTTATCTACGGACCGACTCTGGCCGCGGGTTCGTTTGGCCTCAACGGTGTGGAATGACGGCGCTGTGCATCTTCACCAATTTTTCCCATGTTTCTGCGCGGTACCGTTGCACCACACCTCCTTCTTTCGAACCGCAACAAACAAAATAATCAAAGGGGGAGGAGGTTCGGTCGTGTTCGTGCGGTCCGAACTCCACCCATTATTACGATAACAGGCAGCCCAAATAGAAGTCGATGAATGGAAAATAAATAATTTACGGGTAAAATAATTAACCCCTGCCTCAAGGTGCCATCGAACGAAGGTTCTTCGCGGGAAAGGGACGTCACAGAAGAGGGCGTCGTGGAAGGATGATCGTCGACATCACGGTACACGGCGTTGCATCCTTGATCTCCGAGGAATTAGCATTTATTCATCGTTCTTCGTCGGAGGTCGGCGTTCTTCATTGGAGTGGATATGATTTCCCCATGTGTTGGGCGTCACAATACTTTACCAGCACTTCGTCACTTGGTGAAGTCGTCCAAAAACCTTCTCCCAAGCTATCTATATATAGGATAGGGGGAAAGGTATGTAACCATCGTGGAATTTGTGACGGTTCATTTATTTGGAACCTTCTGAAATTTCAACGATGCAGTTACTTAATTTAAAAAGGGGGTCGGGCAAATTAAATTTCATTGTTGAAATTTAAGAGTTGCGTTGGCACAACTTAAGAGTGGAGGATGCCAAGAAGATTTGCCCACATAGCCTGCATCAAAACACATTACACGAATTATTTTTATGTTGACACATAAAATTAATTGACAGCAATTAATTTCACGTCGACACTTAAAATTTACTCACAGAAATTAATTTTTACGTCGAACCATAAAATTAACTAACAAAAATTAATTTAACGTCAACTCATAAAATTAATTGAGAGCAATTAATTTTACGTCGACACATAAAATTAATTGACAACAATAAAATTTACGTCCACCCATAAAATTAATTCAGTGCATTTAATTTTACGTCGACCTATAAAATTAATTGATGGGGGGTTTGAGAGGTTTCCTCTCCCTCCCCATTCAATGGGAGGTTAGGGTGTGGAGGTTCCACCACCAACTCCCAAGTGGAGCTTCTAACCACTTTATCCGCACTGCATGTGTTTAACAAAATAAAATAAATTATTCACTTATTTTATTTTATTAACCCACGTAAAACCCCAAAAACTAACATTCATACCTGATCATCTACCATTGAGGTGAAAGTTTTCTTAAGCCAATATCGACACTGCGAGTTCAACGGTGCCCTCAGAATTCGATTCTGAGCACCGGTTCAAAAGTTATAAAATGCAGCTCGTACGTTTACTGAACGTACCCGAAAAAAAGTTCGGAAAATTATTATCAGTCACCCTCGACCCACTGCGGTCAAGGTTAGGATCTTTCTTGGAGAAACACGCTCCAAAGAACTCAATGGTACTCTCGGATTTTCAATTCGATTTACCGTTTATGAAGTTATAAATTTATCAATAAATTACTTTCACTTAAATATTTTATTTACGGAAAAAAACTAACATTATCAGGTGGCCTGCGCCGGCCAAATTTAGTATCTTCATAAAGAAATCATACCCTCAAGAGTTCAACGGTGGTCTCATATTTTTAATCCGAGTTACCATTTGTGAGTTATAAGCATTTTAAAAATAAAATAACTTTATTTAATTATTTTATTAATGGTTATGCCATTTTCGTGTTTTCTCACAGGAGGTCTGCGCCGACTAAACTTAAGTCACGCCTAGGGTAAACCCCCCCATTTTGAGCACAATGGTTCCCTCATATTTATGATCCGAGTAACCATGTACGAGTTATTCCACTTTTTCAGGAAAACTGCTTATGCGTGTTAATTTAAGCTTAATAGAACTTCAGAAAATTATTCCGGGCACACCGGGTCTCGGAATCAGGTGTCGTTAGAAACTTCGTACTCGTAAAATTCAATAAAATTTAAGAGAAAATAAATTCCTTAAAATTTACGGGTCTTTATATTACTCCCACCTCAGGGATTTACGTCCCCGTAAAGCTACAACACAAACTAGGGAAACTAAACGAGGTACCGATCACGCATCGAATCATCATGCTCCCAAGTGCTCTCTTCAAGGTTCTTGTACTGCCAACAAACACACACTAGAGGAATCGACCATACATGAAGGAACCACTCCTGTTGATCCTCGATTTCCATCAAAACCTCCGTGAAGGTTGCCCCGTTGTCGATGTCCATCTCCCCGTGATCGATGACGTGGGTCGGGTCATGCACGTACCTCCTCAGCTGAGATATGTGGAAAGATGTCAAGCACCCAGTGAAACTGAGGTGGAAGGGCCAGATGAAGCGCAAAGATAACTTTCCACTCCGGAAAAATCTCCATAGTCCACATCGAGGTGAGACCCGTAAGAAAACGTGGTCACCATCCTAGAACTTCAGTGGTCTCCATCTCTTATCCGCATAGGACTTCTGACTGCACTATCCAGTCTTCATCCGCTCATGGATGATATGCACCTTCTCCATCGTAGCCTACACCATCTCTGGTCTTACAAGAGCTTATTTGATTTCCCCTTTTCTGAAAAAGAGAAATCTTTTCTCATCCTCTGGATGAACCACGTTCTTTGCCTAATACAGTCAATCCCGAAATGGATGATACTAATCCATACCAAGGATGAAATCGTAAGGGATCAACACTACTACCAAAAGATCCAACCATTACTCTCACCTCCAAGGATTGGGTCACACTATCGGCATCAGTGTGTGGTAACTGGGTCTCCTCCAGTAGGTATCTCAAAACTGAGGGTCAAGTCAACAGTTTTAACTGGAACCTCTCAGTATTAACCACACAAAAGGGATGGAAAGAAAACATCACAAGGAAAAGTGTGTTTTATTACTGAAGCTCAAGTATAAAGACACACAACAACCACAAACAACAACATCAACAAATCTAGAAGCAAAATGAACATAAGTCTCCACATCTAGAGCTAGTCCCACTCCTATCCATCTGCTCAAAGAGCTCCATGATCATAGGCCTCATCTGCCTGAAGCTGAGCTCTCCCATGTCCACCCTTTCCCTGCGGTGGGGGTGGTCTCCCTGGTGGTGGTGGTGGTAGGGCCTCAAAGCGTCGTCCACCACCCGCTGCTTGGCCAGCTCCTCTGCCTCGCCCGCCTGCTCCCTGCGGACCACCATGGTCGAACCTCTGCCTCTGCCTGGGAGGTCCTTCGTTTATCTACTGATCAGCTGTATGGCAGGTCGGACAGTCACGAACCATGTGACCAACCCCGCTGCAGGAGTAACACTGTCTGCTCATGGTAAGTCGTTCTGTACCCCGGGTGCCTCGCACAAATGATCACGTGTCATGTAGTCGACCAAATGTAGGTCTAGTCCTCTTGGACCTCTGCGTCATCTATCTACTACCCGCTGCAGAAGGCTCTGCCGCATTCCGGCTAGTGGTGGGTCTTGCTGTTGGAGATTTCTCAGCAGGGAAACTCTTCACTAAGAGGGCTCTCTCCAACACCCCTATCTGCGTCGGGATGCTGTTAGAAACAACTAAATTTATGATCGCTCGCCTGGGCCCTTTCTCGAAGGTTCGGGCCCTGAATAATGGGTCCCGTACCAAGTCCGTGGAATAGCGCAAGAGATCAGTAAACCTCGCCGAGTACTGGGCTACCGTCATGCTACCCTGCCGCAGCTATAGTAGCACCTAGATACACACCGCATGGAGGGTGGCTAGAAAGAACTCTGAGCGGAAGAGGATCTCAAAGTCCACCCAAAGAAGAGATGCCTCGTCATGCACGTGGAGCATCAAGCTCCACCATCTGCCTATTGTCGCGTGCAGGAGGCTCGCTGCAAGGATCACCATGAGGTCAGCTGGTATCCCCACTAGCCTGAAAACTCAAACTACAGCCTCCAGCCAATCCTCAGAAGCCTGTGGGTCCGTCTCTCCCCGGAACCTTGGTGTCCTCTGGCGCTGGAACTCATGCAGTGCGCTCAAGCAGCGTGCATCGCCTACTACTGGGGCCGGAGGTATCGGTGGCCCAACACGTGGTAGTACTGCTGGTGCCTCCGCTGGTGCCTCAACTAGAAGAGGGCCCTGTACTGAGGCCTTGTCTCTTGGCGGGCTGTCATTATGTACAAAACTCGGAACCCTAGCTGGCTGCGGTCATGGGGACATCTTGAAAAGAAACAGGTGTGCCACGGTCAAAACAGAACCTGGTGAGATGACACAAAGTAATCACAAATAAAAACATTGAAACACACATGCAATCAATGTTTTCGTGTATTGAATCAGAAATCAGAAGTCAGGGTCCTAGTGTACGGATACGTCGGCCGCCGCACCAACACTGGACTCCCTAGACTAGTAACCACACTCAATAACCTTAACAATATTACTTCACAATGAAGAAAGATCAGAGTCCTGAGTTCTGCGGTAGAACCGAACCCCTTTGAATCCAATTTTCACGACAAGTCCTCGGGGCCCATGTTGTGACTACCCCAAGCCCGCCTTCCATAGGCCAGGGGCTGGCGACCAGCACCAAAGGCGTAAATCACAACAAAAAGGGGAAGGCCTTGCCTTTAGAAATTAAAAAACACCACAGAGTAAGTCGGCAGAAGTAAAAAATAAGTAAACTGAGTACATGTAAGTGAAGAAATGTAAGTGGGCCAGAATACAAACCCAAACTGAAAGTAAAGTACAACTGGAAAAGAAGTACATAAACTGAAAAGTAAAGCAGCAATGCCGAGCCGTCCATTGGAAATCCCACCTGAAAGGTGAGTACAAATAGCCTCCTCATCTCCTCGGGTCCTGCCGTCTGCCCTGTATGCGTCCCGTCTAGTGGTCCACCTCCAGGTACCGACTCGTTGTGACATCCACCTCCGTGCACAGACTCATCGTGGGTTCCTCCTCCGGGAACCATCCAGCTCTACAAGCCTCAACCTTTATCAGTGATGTCTATCGTCTATAACCAACAGAACGTAGTGCGGGCATATCCCGTGCAGGTGCGAGTATACGCTACTCAGTAGGGACCCCGAGACCCCCGAAGGTCTTCCAGAATCTAAAAAGGATAATCCACAAGGAAAGATACAATCACGAAGTAACATCCAACACCACTTAGGTAAATTCCCATACATATACCTAAGTCATCAATTCTAGTTCGGATCCAACATCCGAGCCCAAGTTTGATCACGTCCACATAGGATAGCACAACAAATCCACCAGGATAACACAACCCAATAAAAATAGGAAATCAAGTCAATAATATCTGTGATAATGATTGAAAGTCAAGACTCAGCTCAAACCAAGATTTATTCATGATGTCGAAACCATAGCTGCTGGGAAACTCCACATCTATCGAGTACAGTGGGCATACCGCTACAACCAAGCGCTTCCCATTAACCTTGGACTGATGTAGTACTCCACCTTTCAAGTACTGTGGGCCTGATTCTACAACCAAGCGCTTACCATTAACCTTGGACTGCTGTAATACTCCACCTATCGAGTACTGTGGGCCTGCTACTACATCCAAGCGCTTCCCACCGTGGGTCTGATGCTACAACCAAGCGCTCCCCCTCATAGCCTCTAGAGGTACTCCTTTAGTTGAGTAACACAGGTATGCCACTACAACCAAGCACTCCTCCACCGTGGCTATGCCGCTACAACCAAGCGCTCCCCCTCATAGCCTCCAGAGGTACTCCTTCTGTTGAGTAACGTGGGTCTGCCGCTACAACCAAGCACCCCTCCTCCGTGGGTCTGCCACTAAAACCAAGCGCTCCCAAATGAGATATCTGAAACACACCGAGTCGATTGGTCAGTAGTCGTCAAGTCTCAGCCAGCTCTAGGGTTTCCTAATGATTGAAGGTGCCATAGTCTTCACCACTGAATCCACGGAGGATTCCCGTACGGTAGTCATCGTCGTCGTAGACGCAGCCAACTCTAGGGTTTCCACACACAGCACATTCCTTCCGGGAGGGTCCACTCCATGAGCCAAGAGGTCAATACATCAACTGAAACGTAGTCCGGAGTTGATTTATCCCAATGTTCCATCTTGTCAAAAGGAACACAACGCGATAGACGGCACGTCAATCGGACGTCCGGCCCGAGAGTTATTGGTTTTTTCGTCCCAGGGGCCTGGTTTTTTTTAAGTCAAATCCAACCTGACCGCACTCCAACTACATCCAAAACATGAGTGGATTAAGCCAAAATATTCTTCTCACTAAGAGGAAACCAGAAAAGTCGACGACACGTCAATCGGACGTTCGGAGCTCAAGTTATAAGCGTTTCCGCTCCGAGGGCCCGGTTGGTTTCGTGTTCGAACCAACCCGGCCATACCCATATTTTTCTAAAACCTTGAGTTTAATATACCGATACAACCGACTCGATCCAGGGATTGCATCACAACTGACGGTGCATCGATCGGAGGTCCGTAGCCCGTGATATGGGCAAAAGACCGGAAATGGTCTGAAAATGGGGGGTCTGGGCCCGGTATGACCCAGCCCAACCCCCCCTGGGTCGGCCCGACCCAGGTCCGGGTCCGGCCCATTAGGGCGCGGCCCGGTCTGGCCCGGCGTGCTCGCATGGCCCGCGTGGCTGGCTCGGCCACGCCGAGCTATGCGGAACACGGGGGGGGGGGGCATGCCCCCCTGATTGGGAACCCGCAGCCCCCACGTGGGGGGCCGCTCCTTCGGCCAGCCGGGGGTTATGAACCCCGGTTTCGTGGATACTGGCCGGCCGGTGCTGCTTCCACGAGACCGCCGGGGTCCCGCCCCTCTGAGGTTCTGGCGGCCGGCGGTTCTGATCGCCCCTCCTTGCACCGCCGCGACTTCGAGCCATGGCCCTTTCTGACCGGTGTGGCGCGACAGTGCCCCACCCCTCCGCCGCGGCCCCGCTCCGGCCGCGATGTCTTCGTGGTTATCCGGGCGGCGCGACGGCGCCGCGCCCCTTCACTGCGGCCCGACTCTGGTCGTGGGTTCATTTGGCCTCAACGGTGTGGCGTGACGGTGTCGCGCATCTTCACCACTTTTTCCCTTGTTTACGCGCAGTACCGTTGCACCGCGCCGCCATCATTCGAATAGCAACAATCAAAATCATCAAAGGTGGAGGAGGGTCGGCCATGTTCGTGCAGTCCGACCTCCTCCCTTTATTACGATAACAGGCGGCCCAAATAGAAGTCGATGAACGTCAAAGAAATAATTCACCGGTAAAACAATTAACCCCTACCTCAAGGTGTCGTCGAACGAAGGTTCGTCGGGGTAAAGGGACGTCGCAGAAGACGGCGTTGAGGAAGGAAGATCGTCGGCATCACGGTACATGGAATCATGGAAGGAGGATCATCGGCGTCGCGGTTAATGGTGCCACGTCGTCGATCTCTGAGGAATCAGCGTTTATTCGTCGTCCTTCATCGGAGGTCAGCGTTCTTCGTTGCAGAGGATACGATTTCCCAAAGTGTTGGGTGTCACAATACTTTACCAGCTCTTCATCACTTGGTGAAGCCGTCCCAAAACCTTCTCCCAAGCTCTCTATATATAGGATAGGGGGAGAGGTATGTAACCATCGTGGAATTTATGACAGTTAATTTATTTGGAACCTTCCTAAATTCCAACGATGTATTTAATTAATTTAAAAAGGGGGCGGGTGAATTAAATTGCATTGGTGAAATTTAAGAGGTGTGTTTGCACAAATTTTGAGTGGAGGATGCCAAGAAGTTTCCCCCACATAGCCTGCGTCAAAACACATGACACAAATTAATTTTACGTTGACACATAAAATTAATTGACAACAATTAATTTCACATCGACACTTAAAATTAACTCACAGCAATTAATTTTTATGTCGAACCATAAAATTAACTGACAATAATTAATTTTAAGTCAACTCATAAAATTAATTGAGAGCAATTAATTTTACGCCGACACATAAAATTAACTGACAACAATTAATTTTACGTCGACCCATAAAATTAATTGAGTGTAATTAATATTACGTCGACATATAAAATTAATTGATCGGGGGTTTGAGAGGTTTCCTCTCCATCCCCATTAAATTGGAGGTTAGGGTGTGGTGGTTCCACCACCAACTCCCTTGTGGAGCTTTTAACCACATTATCTACACTGCATGTGTTTAAAAAAATAAAATAAATTATTTACTTATTTTATTTTATTACCCCACGTAAAACCCCAAAAACTAACTTTCATACCTGATCATCCGCCGTTGAGGTGAAAGTCTTCTTAAGCGAATATCGGCACTGCGAGTTCAACGGTGCCCTCAGAATTCGATTTTGAGCATCCGTTCAAAAGTTATAAAACGCCGCTCGTACGTTTACTGAACATACCCGAAAAAAAGTTCAGAAAATTATTATCAGTCACCCTCGACCCACTGTGGTCAAGGTTAGGCTCTGCCTTGGAGAAACACGCTTCAAAGAACTCAACGGTACTCTCGGATTTTTAATTCGAGTTACCGTTTAAAAGTTATGAATTTTACAATAAAATAACTTTTACTTAAATATTTTGTTTATGGCCCAAAACTAACTTTATCAGGTGGCCCGCACGGGCCAAAGTTAGTATCTTATTAAAGAAAGCATACCCTCAAGAGTTCAAAGGTGGTCTCGGGATTTTAATATGATTTACCAATTGTGATTTATATGCATTTGAAAGATAAAATAACTTTATTTAATTATTTTATTTACGATTATTCCATTTTCGGGTTTTCTCACCGGAGGCCTACGCAGACTAAAAATAAGTCACACCTAGGGTAAACCCGCCATTCTGAGCACAAAGGTGCCCTCAGATTTTTGATCTAAATAACCATGTAAGTGTTATTCCACTTTTTCGAGAAAACTGCTTATGTGTGTTAATTTAAGCTTTATAAGAACTTCAGAAAATTATTCCGGGCACACCGAGCCTCGGAATTAGGTGCCATCAAAAACTGCGTACTCGTAAAATTCCAATGATTTTAAGAGAAAAAAAATCCCTTATAATTTATGTGTCTTTACAAAAACGATATCATATACTTCATGAGATCTAAAACTAGTTATGGTGCAATGGTCAAGGTTTTAGGTTCATTGCGTTGGTGTCACGGTGTTAGGTTCATGGTTTCTCGGTCACGGTGTTTGGGTCACAGTGTATGGGTCACAATGTCTGGGTCCTGATATATGGGTCATGGTGTCTAGGTCATTTCCAAAAACCAGATCTGGTGGAAAACATACAGTTTCTCAGACATAGCCAAATATCTATAAATAATCACTAACAGTAATATTCAATGAATGAAGTATACTTAATCATTCATATAAGAAAACATTATATTACAATATTTAATATAGTTTACAATAATCAAACTTGATATCTATGAATCTGAATCGTGTGGAATTTTATTTAATACATAATAAAACTAACTATCTCTACACATTATTTTAGATATATTAAATAGGGTTAAGATGATTTGTGAACATTAAAACATGATTAAAACATGTGGAGTCCAACAATATCCACATTTTTTATGGTCAAGAATCAAAGGAGTTAAATTTCTGTTTTAGTTTTATTTCTCCCCCTTTTGGGATTATCAAACAAATTATAGGAAAAAGAAAAATAAGTAATGAATTTAAATAAGATAATAAAAAAAACAGTGCACATTGAATTAGACGGAAATTTATTAGTCATTATAAGAAGTAGGAAATTTTGTATAACTTCCCTATCATAATACAATTTTTTCTTTTCTTCAGCTCTAGTAGTATGCTCTTTTCAATTTTTAGTAGCATCAAGAGAATCGATAGGTGTATAAGTAGAGGTTGAAGAAGGGATTGAGCCAACTATTAGAGAAGGAATAGGTATACCTTCAAAAACAAAAGGTTTCAGAGTGGGTTTAGTTAAAGATGGAGGGTGGTTTTATTCAATGATAACAGAAATGATCTGGCTCAGAGCCTGAGGCACATACATTGAGGTAGAAGAAAAAGTAGTGGAGGAGAAATGATTAAATCCAGTCCATAATGGTTTAGCTTCAAGATCCAAAACGGTAGTGCTTTGAACTTGAAGTTAAGTATTTAACAATTGAATGAAATCATTAATGATCACACCACAATACTGTATTTACTTCTCTAAATCATCAATGTTCTCCATGAACTTTTCTAATAGAGAAGTGAAATATTTCATCTTCTGCACTTGAGTCTTGATGTCTTGAGTGACAGGCGGAATTTTCAAATTCTCTACAAGCTATTTGAAATTATCATTCATATCATTCTTATATTAAATAACATAAATGCAGAAATTCACATTCTTAGTAATTTCATTATGAGCATCATTGTCAATCTATCAATGAATCCCCACTATGTCAAGTACTTTGTCACTATTCCAAACATCTAGATATCCACATTACTTGTCAAAACCACATAACCCTGAAAGAAGTCACTCCTTAATAATATTTAGGAGTAGATCACTATAAATGGGTTGAGATTAAGTTCTAGAGGAATTATAGGTTTGAGTAGATGATGTGGGGGACATGAGCTAATTTAGAACATTATATAAACATCTCTTGTACTCATCAATCAGTTTGTTAAGACCAAAAACAAGCTCATCAATCTCATTGACTATCTAGATCTTTCTCTTAGACTCATAGTCAAATATTGAAGTCATGTATAGTTGAACCAGAGATGAGACTTTCTATATAATCTTACCACTAATATCCTCAACAGGATGATACAGAAGAGCTCGTCCTGGTTGAAACACTTTTTCACTTATTCATGGATTTACCTAAGAGACTTCACCTCATCACTAAACTGTGTTTTTTAAATTATAACATCTTGTATTTCATAACTCATTTATGGTTGAATTTTCCACATGATTTTCTCTAATTGAAAAGTAGTATCACTTTCAATATGATTTTTCATAGGAGTAGGTTGTCTGTTCATTATAATTTCAAATCCATCTAATAAATTAACTGGAAATGTTTTCAAATCACTGTGACTCCTGGCGGTAAAAGGATCTTGTGAAGGTTCAGGAATAAGACTTGACACAGGTTTGGGATCCTTAGTAGAGATTACTTTTAGAGTGAAAATGGGTTTCAATTGAACCATAATGGAATGGTCTATGACATTAACCCATACCTCATGAGTATTATCCACATTAATGTATCTAGGAAACTTATACCAGGTATCCACATTTCATTGATCAATAGGATTTGGAACTTCAACACTTTTTATACTGGGGTGTTGCTCCCCCTCAACAGGTGCATATCGTAAAGGAGTAAGTGATTAAGTACCTTTATCTGTTTCTAAATGTTCATCTCTAATAGCCTCACCCATTACTTTTCGAGCTAGATCAAAGTCTTTTTCCATTATTTCATCAATAATAGGATAATTTCTGGATCATCTTGATCCTCTAAATGATCATCAAAAATATCCTCTTCCTCAATTGTAATTTCTTCTTATAGAAGATCCTTAGGAACATCATTTTCTTTTACACTAACAGCAGATTCTTTTCAAGAAGAAATTTCTTATTCTTAACCAAATAATATTGAATTATTAGGTGCTTCTTTCCCAAATACATTTTTTGTATCATCTATACCATTGTATTCTTTTTCAAAAAAAATTCGTTCTATAAGTGAAACAATTTCCTCTTCTTATTCTTCATAAGGATAATCAACAACTTCAACTGGTGAAAAACTAGGATCTGATATGTTATTAGGTCTTGAAAGATGCTCAACCAGATTAAACTATTCATATAAACATTCATTATCCTCCACCCAAGAAATTTTCAATGGATTTAAACTTATTTTCATCCTTCGTACTGTATCCTTTAAGATACAGACCTCATAGTCTTTGAGGACCTCTTCACCCGGTCCGACAATTCCTTTAGCATACAACATTGCAAAGATTATCTTTGAATAGAACAATGTGGTAGACTTTGATGTATTCTTAATCAATTTAATAACTTGATGTATAATTTAATTACACCAATTAATCTTGTTCCCATTTTTCAAAATATGCATCAATCATACATCTTGATACTTCAGGTTTAAAAAATCATGTTTCCTATGAATAATCTGATTCTGGATAAACAAAAACAACAATCTCATTTCACCATCTAACTCAGCATGAATTTCTCTTATTTTCTTCTTATTACTAGTTAATCATCCTAGGGCCACTTCTAAGATAAAAACATCACTAGGATGAGGGGGACCACTTTAGTAGTACCCAAATATTCATTCATGAGGTATCCCTAGGAATCCATCTCATAACCTTGATGATAAAGTACATGTTTGACCATTAATCCAA
This sequence comes from Viscum album, assembly GCA_963277665.1. Taxonomy (NCBI): domain Eukaryota; kingdom Viridiplantae; phylum Streptophyta; class Magnoliopsida; order Santalales; family Viscaceae; genus Viscum; species Viscum album. Next base: position 539,650,433 of record OY728121.1, read on the forward strand.
CTTCTTACCACAAAACCATCTTTGATATTGAAGGAAAATTGGACATACTAATAAAATTGAGAAATTTGTTCTGGTTAAATCACCCTTGTCACTTTTTTGATATTTTTCAGCCATCGCTTCTCTTCTAGTATTTGGAAAACTAATTAATTACTTTTCAGCAACCACTTAAGAGAGATTTAATTTTCAATTACTATTATTATATCATTTATATTTAGGTTCAATTGTCATTCTGGCGCTACATTCAGTTCCCTTTTCACTTTCTTATGAGATCTATTATTCATAGGAGATGATGAAGATGTGATCTTCATTTTAGGTTTTCAATGAGGGTTCGAGAGGGAGAGATGAAGGAATGAAAGAGGGATAATGGTTTGAAGGAGAGGGGTTTTGGATTTGAGAGAAGAGTTCTCTAGTGAAGAAAATATTGAAAGCTATTTGGTTTTTATCAGTTAGGGATTTCAATCGTCAAAAATTCAAAATCGTGGGATAAAAACATTCAAATAATCAAAAAAATGATACAGCTATGTTGAAGATCATTTCCATCACAGAGTCTAAACGAATGGAAAGATAAATTCCTTAGCATAAATTTATTCATCCTTTGAAGAAATCATCAAAAATGGACAAAGGCATGAACAAGGGTTATTTTCCATTTGGGTCGCGCATGTTCCCTCACATTCGGGAAAGTATCTTTGCGTGACTCATAATGGTCGCGCAGGTGACTTCAGCGCCCTCTTTGAAATTTCTCCCAGGGTCTCTCTAGCCTATAAATACCCCTGTGGGACCCCCCATTTGGTGGACGAAAAATTCGAGAACCTCATATTTGAGCTCCTGACACCCTAGTCTCTTCTCAGAGCTTCCGAACACTTCTATGGTAATTTCTTACCTAGAACAGAAGATATAAAGAGGGGGAGGAAGGCCTAAGTGTTGAAATTCATTAACACTTGCGCACCTAGGTTTCCAGCCCATAAGGGAAATGGCCACACCTGCGTTCCGTCTTACTCCTTCCACATAACTTGTGCGCTTCCCTTCTGTAAGTATCCAGGGTTAGTATAAAAGGCTTGACCCAAGCCTCACCCAAATTCTACCTTAAGGATTGGCTGACACGCAAGTACCCATGGGTCGCACACGTATACCAGCGTGACCAGGACTTGTGTGCCCACACAGTACTTGCGTGCCCACGCAGTACTTGTGCGCCCCTCTCTTTTTGGGTGCCCTTCCAGATTATTTCACCTCCCTCATGCCTATCCACTGTTCTTCTTCATGATTAAGCCTTCATAACTCCCTCCAATGCCATTTATGGCATTATTTCATTGTTGGCTTCCTTATCTGAAAGGAATTCTGTGGAACATCTCCCAAAACCTAGTTATTTACACATCTTTACAAAACTAATGTTAGAGAGTTCATTCATTCAACCTCCTTATTTAAGATGAGATAATCCATAACCTGGGACTCCTTTTTAGGAGTAATCCCCAGTCCAAATTTTCATTAATTTGGGCATACTCATTATTAATAAGCCCCAATTCCTCATTAATTTGGGCCTCCTTTTCATGAGTAAGAAGAAATCCCCTAATCTGGGCATCCTCCTTAAGAATAAGCCCCATCCATAATTCCCTTAACCTCAGATTCCTTTTCAAGAGAAAACCACAGTCTTAATGTTCCCAAATATTGGCATTCTCCTCATGAGTAAGCCACAACCATGGCTCTCTTAACCTGGGTTTCCTCTTCAGGAATAAGCCCTAGTCTCAAAGTCTACAAATATGGGCATCCTCCTTAGGAGTAAGCCCCAAGTCCCATAACCTAGGCCTCTTTCTCAGGAGTAAGCCCCAGTCCTAATTTCTCTTAACTAGTCTTAATTTACTTTTGATATGGGCTTACTTATCAGTAGTAAAACACAATCATAAGTCTCCTCCTAATTTGGGCATCTTCCTCAGGAGTAAGCCCCAAGTTAGAGTACCCAAATATCCATGATGTACATATACCTTTATGGACCTTGTTCCTGGGTTTCTTCCCTGAAGTAAAACCCAATATTCATCTGTTTGGGAATTCATACATACATAAGCCCCAAATCATTTCTTATGATTGCATATTTCTTGGAAAATTTGTCTGGATTTACCAATACCTCTTGTTTCTCACACCGAATGACTCACGTGATCTTAGAGTGTAAATGTAATTATAACATATTTCTTTGAGCCATAAATTATAAACATCATACTCCCTTACTCGAACTACGTGGGTTCTAATTCCATTTCTAAAAAATGGATACATAGGTAACCCATCTGTGGGTACGATCCCAACTATGAAATAATCCATGTCCTTTTGAATGACAATAAACATCAGGTGCCCCACTGAGTGGATTTAAAACTACCATTGCCATCATAATGACCAACAGACTTTTATGTATTAAAGGATACCATTGAGTATTAATCTCTAACCAATAAAGATGATTCTCTATAGATGAATAACCTCGAATACATATAAAAGATCCTCAAAATTTCCTACACGTCAATCATTGATTTTCAAGTCTGAAGGAAAGCTCATTTTATTCTTGGTAATGTAATATGGATTCACGAACATAAAGTAAATCTATAAAGAGAGTCCCAGAGTAGACAATAATTTCCCTCAAAAAGGTGTGATGAGTCCGACCTCCCATCCCCTCGACCAATGAAAATTTCTAAGCCTCATCAGTCCACAACTAATGAGCGCCAATCTTTGGAAAGTAGGTCAAAATGTTTATGGAATCATTGGATGTTTCTAGTTCTATGAACAAACCCATTAGAAAATGATTGAAATATTTGAACCTTCAACCAATTAGGTCATCGCCAATTTTAGAGGAATAAAAAAATGTTGAACCCAACGTGAATCCATAACCAAATTAAAATGATTTTTTACCTATTTGTTAGGCCCTTATTTAAACTCAATGAGAGGGCCAACGAGACAATCAATAAAATATGTGCTCATACAAAAGATGTAGCAACTACGTTTATCATGATTATGTTTGTTATATCAAACAAGAACTCTTTTCCAATATCTTCTGCATTACAATAATGGATTTTATTAATTTCACGTCTGTGAATACCTCTGCTATGAAAACCTTTGTTGTAAATGCATCTTCTACTACTCCTGCTGGATCGTCGTTCGATCTGAGGACAACATCACATACTCAATGTCTTCAACGCTGGGTATCAAATGCACTGGTTAATGAGTACGGTTAAAATGGTACTCTTCTGACTCTGTAGGCCGCTCGATAAGCCCTCCAAGTCAATAATTCAACCTGGTCGTCTGGACAGCGACAACCAGTGATCAAGAAACAGGTGGTTCTAACCACCGTCTCCAACCGTTTCGGGTCGTTATCACTGGAACACAATCACCATTCACTCCCGTATTATTGGGAGGTGAATGATTAGGCCCCTCAGGGCCTTAATTCTAGGACACATGAGTCCTTCCCAAGGGCTCCCATCAACAATCACTTCCAGACTCTTACGATAGTGCACCCTCAACATGATGAGGGTATGGACTCAAGGCATTCAGTTTAGGTTCCTCGAACCCGAGCAGGAAAGAAGAACTGCCAAAGGTGAAATCCGGTTAACAGTGAGCAGGTTCTTATTTCTTCCATCTCCAGAGAAGTCCACCAACCTAACTTGGTGGAAAGCAATGAGCGGGCACACTCACCCATCAGTTTTAATTCCACTATCCTGCAGACTCGTCTGGCAGCATCACGCTAATCCCGCCAGGCAATTCCAGTGGAATACTATAGACAGGAATATACACCTATTTATAAATCATCATCTAGTCAGCAGGCTCGTCTGACTACATGTGATGAATCCCACCAAACTAATGTGTTGATAACTGGTAAACAAGCACATACACCTTCTTACACTCATTAATCCTGATAACAACCTCGTCTGTCAGTATTAAAGGAAGCTCATCAACCATGTTCGGCGGAGTGCAATCAGCAGACACATACACCTACTAGTATTGATCAAGCCTACCAACATTCTCGTTTTGTAGCATTCAGAGAAGTCAGTCAGAAAGCTCCGGCGACAAACAAGAGGTAGACTCAACTCTCTTCCCCCACACTTGAGTACTATCAGGATTCACTGACAGGAAAAGGAGGACATGAGTAGGCACAAACACCTGCTCCAAGCACGGAATAGACGTATATCCCTGTACCGTCTGCTGAAGTCACTAAGAATATTATATCAATGGTGAAATAGTTGAAGCAAATCCCTACTCATATTCTGGATGCCTTCCAGTATATTATAACAGCTTCAACAACATTTCAGGGAAAAACATATAAATCTATCCCTACCAGTGGAGTGAAACATCAACAGTTCACTCCGGAACAAACACACACATCTATTCTAGTAGAAGAGGGTTATGGGGCGTACTCCCCCATATCATATGGACAACTAAGTCAGGCACATACACCTAGTTTGAGCAGAGATAATCAGCCTAACATGATCATTTATCTTGAGCAGGAACATACACCTACCAAATTGAGTAAGAAGGCATCTAAGAAGAAGTCCCGCCCAACACAGTCAAGAAATCAAAGGCCCATCTCTCACAAGGCATTACTCGATGCTGGAGTTATTGATGCACTCAAACAACTATCTGTTGCAACTCAAGATTCTACTCTCTCAGTTCCCAATAGTGGGAACATTAATTCTGATGGTCTGCATCAGATATTTCATCATTAAGTCTTACTTCATGACAATTCGGTCGATCTCGAAGTTTCGTCTTTAGATGAGAGCCACAGGAACCCTCTGTGTGGTCAGAAGACCAAGGAGAAAAATTGTTCATCTTTTTCTGTAACCCACCATTGTGGTCCTACCCATGATGATGAATTTACCTGCAAAATTCCTCTCTGCAGTAGTGATTCACATTACTTGGAAAATTCCCCAACATACAATGTAGTGATGGGAAAGATCTCTTCTCTTGAGGCACTTGAAAATGTGAAGCTGGTATGTTTGATGATTTACCATTAGCAGGTGAAACAATCTCTCAACCAGAATATAGCCCAGGGTGTAGGTCATTCTCCAAACCACCCCTAAGTCATGCTTCATTTAGTTTGATCAGTGATTTCTCTACCAATCTTGTTGAATCCAATGAAGCAGCAAGGAAGCACCAGCTCTGGTCTCATCAGGTAGAAGAATCTTCATTGAATGATACAGAGGAAGTACTGAATATGAGAATACAACTGAAAAAAGGTGAAGTGCCAATTATGTTTTGGCCTTTGGCTGATTCTCAGTATGACATTCCAGAGATGTTGACGGAAGATTGAATTATTGATATTCATCTCAACATATGGATAACTATTTGTCAGTTGAAAAAGAAAATATTATCTTATGATGAATATGAAAATCATGTCAAGATAATAGAAGGGTTAAAATGCCAAATTGACTTGGCATCACTTTCAGTTTCTCGATGTCCGAATTCTGAAAAGCAGTAGAGAGACCTTCAGCGTTCATGTCGTGATGCACTAATAAGATTGCGCTAGTTAATTGTCAATGACCCATCTTGTATTCATATTAGGGGATGGGGTGTTCCTGGAGAACGAAATTTTACTGTGATTTCCAGTCAGCAAACCCCGCCGAAAATGGTCTCATGCAATGTTATTGCCCATGGCCGACCACAGTCAATGGGTTTTGTCTGTAATAAAAAGCTTGCCCAAGAATAGGCTTCAACTAGTTGTTCTCAAAATCAAGAATACAGAGAACATGCTGTTGAATTGATCCTACTTTAGGAAAATGAGAATATTGAACATGCCTCTCATTTAGAGCAAGCACATCACCAAGTGACAGAAGTGTATGAGATCATCCAACGGTCTTTTGAGCCGGGTGATAAAAGTGGATACAGGTTGATGCATCTAGCTAATTTACGGACTATGTTCAGCAATATCAGGAGAGATTTCATGAAAGTCTCAGATATAGCATGTCAAGAACCACCCCGGCTTTCTAGACTGGGGACTCTAATAACCCAACCCTCAGAATCAACAAATAGGATTCGATGAGTTGAGCAAAGACCGCAGGAACTACCCCAGTCCACCGGACTGGGGACTTTTTCAAATCCTCAATCCCTCCCTCAGAGAAAGTCAGTATTCTATCGATTGGGGAAGAAGCCTCAAGAGGAATGAAGAACCAAATTACCAGGAGATTCCCTCTAAATTACAGTTCATCAAGAAGTTCCCGAGGGATCAAATCAATAAAAGACAATGTCTCATCATGGACATGGAAGAAGAAAATATCACAAAAATGCAGATAGAATAGATTCAATGCTTTATGCATCAATTAATTTCATCAATGTCATAGTTGTTGATACACTAGATGAGGTTCACTCAGATTGATCAGATGAAGAGGTTCTTGCTCAATAACTTGTATGCACAGACACAAATGAAGAAGGTGTGCGTACAAGAAATCAAAGTATTACTCAGAACCTAGGTAATCCTTCAAGTAACCAACTTCCCCCTCTCCAAAAGGGATCCATAAAGGGGAAATGAAAGAATCAGGTTACATACCCTTCCTCTGGGGAAGGGAAATCGCTCTCACTAGAGCAAAGGTTTTCACAAAAGAGGAATAAATGATGGAATTAAGGAGGATGAATGTAGAACTACTTCAGGGTAGTCTTCCTCCTAAGTGTGTTGGAGTCAGTAAATCAAAGGAATTTGTTGTGGCTACTGAGATGGATCAGGAATATCCTCCTCTATTAGTACACCCTCACGGGTCTAATCCTACGGGTCAAGTGAAACAACAAATGGTGTTGCTCCCTTCAGTTGCAGCACTAGTCAACACATCTGTCCAAGCTCCAGTCATTGCACCTATTCAGGTCCACGATCAACCAGATGTTTTTCAAAAGTGAATAACTACTATTGAGTCATTAACAGCTCAGTTGGAATCTATGGAGGGAAAGCATGCTCCAATTCAACCAGAAAAGAGAGATTATACTGAATGGGTTGATGCAATTCATCCCCCATTATATTTTGCAAGTACCACATTCCCAATCATTCATGGTTCGGGAGACCCAGAGAAACAATTAACACATTTTATTTCTCATTGCGATCCTATGATGGGAACCCTTCAGCAACAAGAATTAGTTAATCTCATGTGTTTTATACAGTCATTACAAGGACCTAATTTTGTGTGGTACACAAGATTGCAATCCCTGTCAATTACCAGATGGGAGGATCTCTGTCAATGATTCCTTCTTCAGTTCAGCTCAATGTTGCCAAAGACAATAGTTTTTGATCTTACAAACTATAAGAAGAGATAGAATGAAAGGGTCACAGATTTCATTGCTTGCTAGAAGGGATTAACATATTCTCTAAGCTTAGCACTCTCTCAAGATGAATTGTTGCTAATATGTGTGGAAAATTTACGTGATGAGTTGCGCACACCACTGAACCCTATGAAATACACAGGAGGGGTTTGAGACCTTAATTAAATAGCTCAACAGATTGAATATTCTTTTATAAAGGCTAAGGATAATGCTCGTGTAATACCATCCGCTCTAGGAAGGATAATGGGTAAAACAGAGACTGCTACAGTTATGCTTCAAAAAGCACTTGTACCTGCTTCTACTAAAAACCTTCATCTTCTCAAAGGGCTCCACCTCCTGAGAGTCAGCAATAGAGGTTGTTTCATCAATATGGTCCAAGAGATCAATGACCAAAACAATTTGAGGATTTTAAAACAAATTTTTACTCTTTTCGAAATGAAAAAGTTCTTGGTTACTTCATTTCAACTCTGGAAAATAATTTGGTTCAAATGCAAAGGCCCAAGAGGCCAAACAAGGAAGGAGATGAAGGTCATACCAAATATTGTCTGTTTCATCAGATGTTAGGCCATCCCATTCAATAGTGTCTTTTCTTCAAGGACCTCCTACAATAAATGGCCAACTTGGTACAAGCCAAACTGAAAGGTTCTTCAGCTTAGGTAGCATGTGTTATTGCTATAGATCCAGAGGAGGAAGGAGAGTGGCAAGATGTCAAGAACAAAAATGCACAAAAATATGATGATTGGATGGTCAAAAAAACAATCAACCGAACTCATGTTATTTTTCGAACACAATTGAAGAAACCAATTGTGCCTTCTTCCATGAATGCCGCATCAAAACCCTCTTCATCAGAGGAAAAATCCTCAAAGAAATGGAATAATTCAAAGAAAGAAGAAGAATAAGAAGAAGATGAGTATGTTTCAAAGCCTAAGTTGTCTTTGACTCTGGAAGATTTCAGGCAATCTACTTAAAATCTACGGGAACCGCCCCACCAAACGGCATAGCCTAAACAGGCTAATCAGGCAGAGTCTTCATCAGATAAAGAGTTGATCTTCAGTTCTGTTAATATGATTCAATTAACAGATCCATATATCAGTCGCAGTTTCGATTTTAATGAGCAAGAGTTCCCTATATCAAATAGATTAATCAGAGCAATTTCCGAAGGATGAGGATACAAGGGAAGACATGGATCTTTAAGAGGCCACTATTCAAATTCTAACCCTACTAGAACTGTGTATGCGGCAAAAACTTGTGGTAGAGCCCTTCAACGAGATCAACAAGAACAAGAAAGTTCTTCCATCGAAGGCGGACTCAGTCTTGGAACAATTATTCTAGAAGATTGGTTGAAGGTTCCATCTTCTTCCTCTCAGCATGTAAATATACCTAATAGGTCTAATCTTTCAATGCCAAGAGTATTAGGAACTCATATCCCGGTACAAGATGCATCAAATTACAAAGCACCAATTTCCATGGCACCTGCCAAACCACATGTTCCTATAAGGAAACAAATACATTTGGATTAGAAGTATGATGTATCGAAACACATGTCCCAAATACCATCCAAGTTATCAATTCTGGATGCTTTGAATTTATCAAAGGATCTTCGGGAGGCACTCATCGAGGCCTTGTCGAGTCCTCATGAGTTTGAAACTGAAATTGCTGCAGCTGAAGTCTACCATGTAGAGAATAATATTGAAGAATTCCATGCAATGATATCTTTTACTGATAAAGATGAAGATTATGTCTTTCATGGACATATTAGACCTTTTTACTTATCTGGAAACTTCAATGGTGTAGACATTCGAAGAGATTTCATTGATAATGGTTCAAGAGTCAACCTCATGCCCATTCGTACACTTCATCAATTGGGCCTTGAGGAATCTGATTTATCTCCTTCTACTATGATGTTACAAGGATCTGATAAAAATGAACAAGAACCACTGGGGGAGATTACACTCAGAACTCAGTTTGGAGATCTTGTATCCAATTCAGATTTCTTGGTTGTTGATCAAGACTTGGCCTTCAACATCTTTCTTTGAAGACCCTCATTACATCAACATGTGGATATCCCTTCATCATACCATCGATCTTTCAATTTTTTCGATGGTAAAGTTGGGGCATTGTATGGTGATAAGCCTCATTCAGGACATGTGAATATCAATACATTGAGGTGGAATTCTACCACATGAAGGGAAAGGAGGAATTCACAACAAAGGATATTACCAAAGTTAATGCTCTATATAGTTTGGAAAAGATTCCAGTATACCCATTAGCACATGTGAGTACAAATTATGTATTGACTATCAGTCAAATTGACAGGATAGACCCAAATCAAAATACTCTTATGGAAACCTCCATAATGTCAATCATGTCGATCATGCCAGACAGCATGGGAGAAAGTGGTGATCCACCAAACAATGATGAAAGCTCAAATGGAGATGTCTTCATTTCATATGTTGAAATCCAGAAAGCCTATACTTCGCCAACCAGGACAGAAGAAGTTATAGAAATGTCAGAGGTTAACGATGATGTCGATTATCAATCCATCATATCCTCTTTATTACCTAAATAAGACCCTTCATCGTCAATTGGGTTGGAAATGGAAGCTTCTTTATCAAAATGTGCAAATTTTAACATCTCTTATGATCATGAAAATTATGCTTCATCATCTACTATGCAAGTAGAAATAGAAGAAATAATACATGTTGAAGAAGAAGAGGAAGTTCTCATGGATGCTCCTCCAGCATTTGAAGAGGGTATCTCTACCATCGTGGATGAACTCAGAGAAATAAATCTGGGTAAAAAAGAAGATCCACGCCCCACATTAATTAGTGCGGCTATGACTCTTGAAGAGAAAGATATGTATATTTCCTTTTTAATGCAAAAATAGAGATATATTTTATTGGAACTATACAAAGATTAGAGTGCTAGATCCTAATGTTTCCACTCATCATTTGGGTTTCCCAGAAGAACATCAAGGATTCAAACAAGCTGCTAGAAGAACACACCCAACCTATGCTTCAAAAATTGAGCCTGAAGTGGATAATCGTATCAAAGATAACTTTTTCAAGGAAGTTCAATATCCCAAGTGGTTGGCTAATATTGTCCCAGTGAAAAAGAAGAATGGGAAAATTAGTGTTTTCATTGATTTCTTGGATCTTAATCGACATTGTCCTAAGGATGATTTTCTAGTTCTGATTACATAACTATTAATTGATGAAACAGCTGTCTATGAACCACTCTCCTTCATGGATGGATATTCCAGGTATAATCAAATCTGAATGGCTCCAGAAGATGAGGAATCTATAACCTTTATATCCCCTCATGGTGTGTTTTTCTATCGGGTAATGCCCTACGGACTAAAGAATGTATGCGCAACATATCAGCATGCCATGCATCGTATCATCAAACCCTTTTTAGGGAAGTTTGATGGATTTTATGTGGACGATTTAGTGGTTAAATCCAAACAATGTTCTAGTCACATGGCTGATTTTGGAATCATATTCCACAAACTTCAGCAACATAATTTGAAGATGAACCCCTTAAAATGTGATTTTGGGGTAAACTCGGGAAAATTTATCGTCTTTGTTGTATGCCATCATGGTATCGAAGTCGATCCTGAGAAGACCAAGTCAATCCTTGGTATGTCACCTCCTAGAAATTTGAAATAATTGAGAGGAATTCAAGGACACTTAGCCTATATTCGGCATTTCATCGCCAATTTGGTTGGATAATGTTTACCCATCATCAAATTGATGAAGAAGGGCGTCACCTACCAGTGGAGTGAAGAATGTTAAGAAGAATTTGATATTATCAAGAATTATCTCTTGAGTCCACCCGTGTTAATTCCATATGCGGAAGGAAGGCCACTTATCCTCTATGTGACATCTTTAGAGCGATCATTGTGTTCCTTTCATGCTCAGAAGAATGACGCTGGGAATGAAAACAGCCTCTACTATCTTAGTCGGACTATACTTGAATCCGAAAACCGATATTCAAATATTTAGAAGTGATTCCTAGAATTAATCTTTGAAGTTCAGAAGTTGATGCACTACCTGCAACATCACGTGGTCCAATCGGTATCTCGCAATAACCCGCTCAAATTTATCCTTAGTCATCCAATGATTACATGACATCTGGAAAGGTGGGCAGTTATCTGTAGCAAATTGATATTCAATATGTGTCTCAAAATGCAATAAAGGGCAACGATCTGTCTGATTTCCTTACTGAAAACCCTTCAGTGGAATACACATCTTCAGATATTGAACTTCCTGATAAGGAAGTCTTCTATATTCAATAATGTTTTCAAACATGAGAAATGTACTTTGATGGTGCTTCCAGAAGTCCAACAGGGAGGAAAATGGAAAATCCTAAATTCAACAATGTTGGATTAGGAATTGTGCTCATTTCTCCATAAAATATGGTGCTACCCTATTCCTTCTCATTATTGGGAGGCAGTACAAATAATGAAGCGGAATACCAAGCTCTTATTATAGGTTTGGAGTTGGCACTTCAAGAACAAGTGAATCACTTAAATGTGGAAGGTGATTCAGACCTGGTAATCAAATAATTCAATGGGGATTATGCTATCAGAAGGGAAGAACTAATCCCGTTGTATGATTATTCCATAGAGTTAATGGTGGAATTCCCTTCAGAACTGACATTTTCTTATGAACCAAGATCAAAAAATGCCTAAGCTGATGCACTGTCTAATATAGGCACAACTTTGGAAGATCCAAATCTGGACAAGACAAGAATCAGTATTTCCAACCTTCGAACAATTTCACCTTATGTTCAAACCAGAACAGTGGAAATTAATGAAATAAGCCCATATCTGAACCATACGCTCATACTATGGGATGTAAGACACATATCAAGGAATACCTTCAAAATGGAACACTTCCACCTGATAGAGTCGGGAAAGAACAAATCTGGGGACATGTGGTCAATTTATTCCTTATGATAGCCCAGATCACCTAATGAAAATTATCTAAAAGCGTGGTTTTGATGGAGTTATCGTCAGATATATTGATGGTGAAGAGAAAATTGTTGTCATGAAAGAAGTGTATGCAAGAGTGTGTGGTGCCCACCAGTCTGAACATAGACTATCTGATCAGAATCGAAGGATTGGATACTTTTGGCCTTCAATGATAGAAGACTGTTTTGATTTCAAAAAGAAGTGTCATTCATGCCAAGAACATGCCAAAATTATTCATCAGCCCCCAGAATTGCTTCATATATCTTAGTACTCATGGCCATTTTCCACATGGGGAATGGATGTGGTGGGACCTTATCCTTCAACTACACCCAAGCAGTTTAAGTATATTCTTACTACTACTGACTTCTTTTCCAAATGGGCAGAGGCAATACCACTCATGGACGTTAGTTCTAAATGCATTGTTCGCTTCATCATGTCTAACATCATTACCAGATTTGGTGTCCCTCATACCATATTGACGGAAAATGGCACCAACTTCTATGCATCTGAGGTGAAAAAGTTGTATCAAGAATACAACCTCAAATCCAACTATTCATCTCGGTATCATGTAGTGGCCAATGGCCAGATAGAAGCTTTCAAAAAGACACTGTCAAATATTCTGCAAAATATGGTGGATAAAGATAAGAATTCATGGCCTGATAAACTCTTTAATTCTCTATGGGCTTATCGAACTACCACTCGTACTGCAATGCAGTCAACTCCATATTCATTAGTATATGTAATGGAAGTAGTCTTTCCAATTGAGGTTCATCTACCTTCTCTCTGAGTACCCATTTGTGATCAGTCATCTACATATGACCAATCTCAAAAGCGATTAGATGAATTGGAATAGTTATATGAGAAAATATTGTGCACCCTGCACCACATGGAATTCTATCAAAATCGAATAACATGAGATTTCATCAAAAAAGTTCATCCTCATTCATTCGTTTAAGGAGAATTGGTATTAGTTCTTATAACTCCAATGATACCAGGAAAGAAACCTCCAAAGCTTGCGCCAAAATGGGAACGACCCTATTCAATACATAAGGTCTACTCCAATGGAACTTATTATTTAATATCAATGGATAGAAAACTCATCACTACTCCAACCAATGCCATATTTCTGAAGAAATATTTTGTATGAACACAAAATACACCTGGGGTCCATGAATATGACTTTAAACTATTGGCACTTACGTCCAACATGATGTTAAACTATGATGTCCAAACTACATGATGCTAAACTATACAGAAGTCCCTTATATCCGAAAAGACGTTAAACTGCATAACCAATGGTCCATGCATACGACCTTAAACTGTTTGCAGTTTCGTCCAACATGACATTAAACTATGTCCCTTTCATTGTCCTATAAGACGTCAAACTATACTGAAATGGTCCACACATATGACCTTAAACTATTCACCCCATCATCCAACATGATGTTAAACTGTATCATCCTTTTTCCGTCCAACATGACGTTAAACTATGAAAAAGTCCCTAATACGTCCAACATGACATTAAACGGTGTCCTCTTTTGTCCTTACTGGATGAGATTAAACTGCACAGTCCCCTTTCATCTAACATGACGTTAAACTGTATTGTCCCCATCATCTTAGTTACAGGACGCTAAACTGTACAACACCCCCACGTCCACATGATGTTAAAATGTGTCCCTATATTTGTCCTACATGATGTTAAACTGTATTTTGTCCCTGCTACACGACATTAAATTGTACAACACCAATAGTCCTAACTACAAGACTTTAAACTGTGTAGTCCCTTCATGTGTCCTACATGACATTAAACTGTGCATCGTTAAGGTTGTTTCGACCTCATGTTCCTCACACATTGTATGACTCACGTGAGCTTAGAGAAAACATCAACCACAACACCCTCTCTAGGACGCTAACCACATGTAAGTCCCAACACTATTTTTTATGTCGTAGTCCCCAAGAACAACTTGATCACTAATTCATTATTTAATTGAACTATGCGGACTTTTATCCTTCCCTTCCGGCTGGGTACGTAGGAAACCTCCCAAAGTTCAAGTCCAAAACCAATCTTTTCACATCGGTTCACCTCTATCTCATATGATGTTGATTCTTGAAACCGCTCCCAGAATCGATATCTTTAAATTGGTTCACCTTCATCCTTACTATATGACGTTAAACTGTACAACACTTTTGTCATGTACGACAATAAATTAAAGTATTCTTTCATACCCTCACCTAAGAGGGAATCATTATTTACATTGATTTTCAATCAAGTTATATTCCAAAGACTATGTGCATTCATGGAAATGACTGAACTTTTAATCTTAGGATAAACCAGCATTGCACTAAAGTCCCCTTTCAACCCTTCACATGTACGAACCAAATTTGTATAGAGGGTATTTCTGGAACTATGTGGGCTTTATTCCCATCCTTATGGGAAACTTAGAAATGTTTGAGTGTCCCTCGAATCCAGCCCCATGTCTTTTGGGCTTAACCCCAAATTCGACTTTCAGTCCCATGGCTGAAAAGTCCCTATGAAAACACACACTATGTATTTCTTATAATGGTCCATGTTATATGACCCTAAACCATGATCTATTATACTTTTGTCTCACGTGACATTAAACTGTATTTCGAGAACAATGTATGGCTTGATTCCCATACTTATGGGTTACGTAATGAAGTCCAATATTTCAATTTAGGATCTAGCCATAACATGATTATGGTTACCATTGATCTGTGTATCTTTTCATACATTAACGAATACCCATAATTATGTGTCATAATCCTAACAATAAATATTTTCAGACCTTCATAACCCTTCTCTTGACTTCTAGTCACAAAAATATCAAATTTCTGAGAGTTATTTTTCCTTACTATGTAGCATGTTCCCTTACGCGGCCTTGTATAAACATTCTACATAATAGACTAGTCAAGAAAAAGATACTGTTATTTGATTATGTAGCCAATGCCTTTAGAAGGCCCTGTATAATTCAACCCCATAACGGGTTGTTAAATAATGGTAACTTCATTCTTGGGAAGAAAACAAATTTTTTTATTTATTGGTCTTATCAATAATATGTAAGGATCAAAAAAAATAGCCATCCTTAACTTATTTGTTTCATGTCAATTTTCATTATCAGAAAGTATTCAAGTATATGGTTTATATTTCTCTTCCCTACGTTTGGATCAGACCTTCTTATGAGTAACATTCATCCAGTTCTTGGATAATCTTTTTTGGAAATATCTTTTCCATATTCAAGTAAATCTCTCCATGCAGAAAATTCTATGTTTTGGAAAATATGAATCCTCATAAACCTCCACTGGCTTTTTAGCAGTAGAAAAGTAAATTTCTGAGAGTTAATTTTCCTGACTATGCAGCACGTTCCCTTAGGCGGCCTTTCATATATAGTCTACATAACGGATATGTCAGGCAATAGATACCATTATTTAACTATGCATCCAATGCCCTTAGGCGGCCTTGAATAATTCAACCCCCTAACGGGTTTGTTAAATAATGGTAACTTCATTCTTGGGTACTACTTCTTCTAATGCCTTTTATCCATTTTTCATACCATTCCTCAAATTCAAAATTTCTTAAGTCATCATTTAAATATTTTCCCTCATACTTGAACATTGTAATTTGTTTTCAGATAAATTATCAAGGAATTGTGTCATTGTTAATATGTTCGGTCAAATCAATTTCGACCTTAAACATTAGCCTTATTATGTACAACGTGCATGACTATAAACTTCCCACAAAATACAAGGGAACTCTGAACAAAATTCAAGATCCATCTCACTAAACATACATTTTGTATGATTTATGTAATATTGAGAAATTAAAAGATTCAAAGTTTGAAGGGTTATTTATTTTATAATAATCCTAGTAAAAATCAAACTATTATTACTAGGGCCATTGGCTTAGGTAAAAATATAAAGGTGGTAGAAAAGGAAAATGCATGCACAGATGATTGAAAATGAAAGCGTTCTTTCCATTTCATGCACAAGAATTAGAAGGACATCAACAGATTGGAGTCTCTTATTTTTTTCAAGAAATTACAAAAGACTATCAATATAAGTCTTCACTTGATGTACAACATCCCGAGATTCATCAGCAGCCACTTGAAGCTCATGCACTCATCCAACATTACTCTTTTCAGCCTGATGGAGTTCTTTCTTGGCATCTGCGATGGATTTCATACCACTCGTTTGAGCTCCCTCCAATGAATTATTGAGTGGGTCAAGTTCATCAGTAACAACATCTGACTGTTGCTGAAGGGTCATTTGCTGGACGACATTATCTTTGATTTTTTGCTTCAGCTCCTTCTTCTTGGTAGCATAGTTAGCCTCATCTCGGGTTACCATAGCCTCAAATACACTAATATTGGCTAATAGCTTCAACCTGGTCAGATCTTCACGACACATTTTCTCCTACACCCTTCTCACGATGACTTGCTTCACTGCGGCATGGATCTTTTGATATCCAAAACCGCCAAGTCCTAGTATGAAAAATAGGGATGAAAGTCGAGGGATATTTGATGATAGCTCTTCTAAATGAACTTCGGATATGATCTTCTATATGTTTTTCCGTGCCCTTCATTGTGAAAATTGGAATGCCTTCTGTATTTCTGGATCCGACATAGAATCACTGTCACAGGGGGGTATGTAATCTTGTATTAATTAATTATGGAAAATTCCATGTTCTACTCCTTCCCCCCTAACCTGTTCTTCTTCACTTCCAATTCCCATTGGGGAAGAGGATGAGGCCTCACCTCCAGATCTAACCACTGCAAATGATGGCCCTCCATAATCAATTAAATTCATTGGTTAGTTTCATGGGATAAAAGAAGGTAATTGACTGTCTTACAAATTAAGTACAGTCGAAAATATTGTTATCCCTTACCCAACGGTAGATTAGAAACCTAAGAAGGCTCCTCCCCATATTTTCTAGCTTCGACAGGATTTTTAGGATGAGTTTGAGGAAGCTCCACTGGGTTCATCTCCACTTGTGCTAATGTCTCTACAACAGTAGTGTTTTCTGTACCCCCTTCAGGCATGGGTAGTTCCGTAGCTTTCTCAAATAGAACTGCAGATTTGAACCGATCATGATTAGACATGTAAAAAGAAGTTATTTTTAATAGGATGAAGGATAACACTCACGTCCACAATCTTCTAAAATACATGGAAATTTAACATAATTTATAAAATCTTCGAAAGTTGTGCCATGTTACATCATGTCATCTAATGTCATCTCAGAATCCTGGTTAATCACACCCAGTGGGAGCATTGAATGTTTCTTCTTGGTGACCTTTATCCTATAGTCCTTGGCCTTAGACAACATCTTTAGATAAAATCACAACATCAGTTGCAATATACGCCAAAAGCTCTAATGCAGGGGTTTAACCTGAAGTATCACAAAATGGAAGTCCGTCGATGTTTCATTCAACATTTTATAATGTTTTGTTAACTTAACCGAAGTAGGTTCTTCTCTTCATGCAATAGTAGTAGGAGGGATACTGGGAACAGATTCCGGCTCTTCTCTAAGAGCATCCAAGACATCCTTAATTTACGACTATTCCACAACACCCTCCATGGTTTTCAAAGGAGGATCAGTCCTCTCCCTCAGAGTGGAAATTGAAGAAGCCCCTTTAATGCTAAGGAAAATGAGAAATATTTCTCATGGTTTAAGACTCATGATTACCCGAAGTAATTACTGCTACTAATTAGGCGTTTATTTGTGGACTTCTTCCTTCGATGCCTTTGTGTCTTTGGATTTTTGGGAGTGTCGGTAGTCTCCCTTATAGGCACATGAATTGGATATTTGAAGGCCATGTCCAACCCTTCATTCATGGCCTGCTGGCCTGGAGATATCTCACCCGATTCACAAGCATATTCAGCAGCAGCCCCAATGGTAGTACCACCAGGGCAATATTGTGGCAAAGGAACCTCAGTAGTTCCTTTATTTGCAAGCTATAAGATGAAGAAATTTATTTCATTGATTAAAAAAGCTTCCACTAAAATAAAGTTGTGATGCAAATAAGGAAAGAAAGCATACATCTTCACAGGCCATATAATTGTACCACTCCTCATCAGTCCCCTAAGCGGCACCACGATCTATCATTTCCTTCACCTGTTTGGTGACAGGATTGGAATCGTCAATGGCATATATGATCATTTCCAGCTCTCTGATGTAATCCCATGCTTTATCGGGGTTATTATCGAAATAGATTTTTTTAGAAGCCTGAAGATTCTCTATTTCAGGGAGATGTATCCCCTCGCACAAATCCAGCCAGGCATTTTCAGCACCACAGTATAAAATTTTCTATGTCTGGATAGCCTATGGTCATAGATATTCAGTATGTGTACCAGAAGGTTGAGAGGAAGGTCCTAAAATCTTTGACTTAAGCTTCTTCCTAGATCCTGAAATTACTGATAGAGAATAAGAAAAAAAGACTTTTTGCTATATAATGTAATGATTATTAAATTTCCACAATAAAGTAAATCACCCGGAGTTGATGGAGTGGGTCTTTTGATTCTGACCGGAGGATTATATCGGGCACCATGCCGATTTTCCGCTTGTTGTTCCTCATCATCCCCATCGTGGGAATCCGGTGAATCAGTCCTAGATGAGGAATCTGGTGAATCAGCTTCAGGTGGGGATGCATCAACTTCATGAGGAAGAGTTTCTTTCTCTAGATTACTCTTCCTTTTCCCCACCTGATAAACTAGATGATTCAGCACCACTCTAGGGTATGTTTCTATCTAGTGCTCAGCATACCAGGTAGTCAAATTATATGGGGTTTTTTCAACGGGTAGCTCAAACACTACCCCAGTCTTCTCCCTAGATGTCAACAACCATAGTTGTCAGGAAACCATTGGATGTTGCTCTGACCTGACATGTACATGGGAGATACAACAGTCTGTTGCAAAAACAAGAATTGACGTGAAAATCTATATGGAGCATAGGCCTCACATATAATCTCTCCATCAATACTGGAGACCAACACACCATCACTACAGGCCATCATATATGCTCTCAAATCCAGGCTGGTTGTTCCATCATCAACAGACCACCCGGTTGGTGGATTTACATAAGGAAGGAATTTGAATTCCTTATACATGCTTAGCCTCACCTTCATGTTATAAGTATTGATAATTAAAGGAGCAATTCCAGAGAATTCCTGCACTGATGGCCTGAAAGAAAATCCAGGAATTTGAACTCCATTATGTACATTATTTGTCTTGATGTGAGTGGTGATCCATCCCCACAAAACTTCGATTGGTCCCACTATTCAAAAAGGATACTTATCCATAAATACATGGTGTATGATCCTGTGAATCTTTGAGAAAATGGGGGTAGCCAACCCAAAAATATTTCCCTCAGTCAACTTTTCCATAATAACGAAGGTCCTTGGCCTGACTCCTCCCTTCGAGTCCCTAACTGGCAGAAGATAAACGCTAAGCCACAATGCTATGAAGCCCTCTAGATGAGTCTTCTATGGGATCCTCTGAATCACATCATATCACCACTTCTAAAATTCTCCTTCTTCCATAGTTGTCCAGAATGTTCCAGGAGAAACCCTCTTCTCTGTTTTGGGGCAGGTGGTAGGACGAGTGGGATTCTTCATCTTGGATCCCTTCTCTTTAGATCCCTTCTCCTTTGATCCCTTTTTCTTTGGCTCTTTCTCCTGCTTCTCGATTAGAAACATATTCATCCATTCCTCTAGATGAATATCCTTTCTAGAATGAGTTACGAAGGTCTCTAAACTCTTGAGCTTGTGGAATATTTCCAATAATTCCCATGCTAAAGCCAAAGTCTTCTCCAAATCATTCTAAGTCACCTTGGGATGGATGAATTTATCATACATGTCACCCATAATTTGAGCCCATGAGATCTTGTGGACATCCCACAGACTGATTCCTACTTCTCCGTGATTCAGATAGAAAGAATTGGTTTCTGGGCTCCAATGGCTGAGTATCATTGGAACGAAGTTATCATGCCTATAAACATATATTTTCCCAACCCAAATGGCTTCGTATATTAAAACCCCTTTAAAATCCTCAACAATCTCTGCAAAGGTTTGTCGCACCCAGTATGCCCACATCCAGGTTGGCTTCACACCTCCTCTAGGAAGGAAGTCCCAACTTCTCTTCCAGCCTTTGGATTGATCCATCTGAGATTTTTGGAAAATTGAGGGATAACAATGTGGATGTAGCTCAGGTTTAGGAGGATTCAGATTTGGAATGAGGGATATGATTTATCATACGGGCCTTCCCCATTATTCTAGCACTTAGAAATACTACTCCACATGAGTTATTTACTGCAGCAATGTTGGTGTAATTCTGAAACCAAAAAAAGTGGGAGATAGTTCTTTTCTTATTGAATTTTAACTTCTCACAGATGACCATAGCCATACAAAGGCAGATAAATTCTCTATGGGAAGTCAGGATGATACTTATTCAAATACATAGCAAAATCTGGGAGAGTGCTGTCGCAGACGGTATAGTAATCATGGCCAATGATGCTCATCATATTGTCAATCAGTTTGCTCACTAATTCGTCAGCCATTCCGATTCTCTTGGGAACCATTGAATCTACACAATAGTTTAATGAATTAAACTCTTTTTTGGGTTTATTTTTCATAAAATTTGTGAAGGAATTCGAAAAAAATGGAAAAGGAATTAAGGCGTGCAAGTCTAATTCTGGAACACAAGTGAGCCTGTGTCACGCAAGTATTATGTGTCGTACATGTTTTTGGAATGCAAGTATAACCGCGAAAGTCTAAATACCTTGACAACATCACGACAGTGAAGAAATAACGGAAAATAGAGCTACATGGGAAACGAAGACAACCTACATGGTGAGAGTTTGAAATCCTGAAATTCGGTGCTTTGCACGAGAATGGCAGTCTATATATAGGCCAGGCCGCACCCCTGCATGCCTAAAGGCAGCACACCTAAAGCCAGCATGCTCAACACCTGCACGTCACCCTTTGCACGCTCAACACTTGTATGCTGCCTTTCCTTTGGTTTTATTCTTTTTCATAGAGTCACATCCTCATTTCTTCCGGATCTATCTCTAAGGGGGGACTCTTGTTGAAGCACCTTTCCATCACAGAGTCTAAATGAATGAAAAAGGAAATGACTTAGCATAAATTGATTCATCTTTTGAAGAAAACAACAAAAATTTACAAAGGCATGAATAAGGGTTCTTTTCCATTTGGGTCATGCAAGTTCCCTCATAGTCACGCAAGTACACTTGCACGCCTCATAATGGTCGTGTAGGTGACTTGCGTACCCTCTTTGAAATTTCGCCCAGGGTCTCTCTATCCTATAAATACCCCTGTGGGCCCCCCATTTGGGGGATGAAAATTTCCAGAACCTCATATTTGAGCTCTCGGTGCCCTAGTATCTTCCCAAAGCTTCCGAACACTTCTAAGGTAATTTCTTATCTAGAACAGAAGATCTAAAGAGGGGGAGGAAGACCTTACTATTGAAATTAATCAACACTTGCGCGCCTAGGTGGCCATCCATTAAGGGAAATGGCCACACTTGTGCGCCACCTTACTCCTTCCACATAACATGCACACTTCTCTTCTAGAAGTCTATAGGTTTAGTATAAAAGGCTTGACCGTAACCTTGTCCAAATTCTACCCTAAGGATTGGCCAGCGCACAAGTACCCATGTGTTGCACAAGTATACATGCGCGACCAGGACTTGCACGGCCACACAGTACTTGTGTGCCCAAGAAGTACATGCGCACCCCTCTCTTTTTGGTCTCCCTTACTGCTTATTTCACCTCCCTCATGCCTATCCACATCTCCTCTTCAGGGTTAAGCCTTCAGAACTCCCTCTAAAGACATTTATTGCATGATTTATTTGTTGGCTTCCTTATCTGAAAGGAATTATGTGGAACATCTCCCAAAACCTAGTGATTTACACATCTTTACATCACTAAAGTTAGATAGTTCATTCATTCAACCTTGTTCTTTAAGATGAGGAAATCCTTAACCTAGGCCTCCTTTTCATGAGTAAGCCCCAATCCAAATTTTCATTAATTTTGGCATCCTCCTTAGGAATAAGCCCTAGACATAATTCCCTTAACCTGTGTATCCTTTTTAGGAGTAAAACCCAGTCTTAATGTTCCCAAATATGGGCATCCTTATCAGGAGTAAGCCCCAACCATGGTTCTCATAACCTGGTTTTCCTCTTCATGAATAAGCCCCCGTCTCAATGTCTACAAATATGGGCATCCTCTTTAAGAGTAAGCACCAAGTCCCTTAACCTCCGCCTCCTTCTCTAGAGTAAGCCCCAGTCTTAATTTCTCTTAACCAGTATTAATTTACATTTTATCTGGGCTTCCTTCTCAGGAGTAAAACCCAATCATAAGTCCCCTTCTAATTTGGGCATCTTCCTCAAGAGTAATCCCCATGTTAGAGTACCCAAATCTCCATGAACTACATATACCTTTATGGAACTTTTTCCTCGGTTTCTTTCGTAAGGTAAAACCCAATATTCATCTGTTTGGGAAGTCAAACAAACATAAGCCCCACATCATTTCTTATGATTACATATTTCATGGAATTATTGTCCAGTTTCACCAATACCTCTTGTTTCTCACACCGATCATGACTCACGGGAGCTTAGAGTGTAAAAGTAATTATGACATCTTTCTTTGAGCCTTCAATCATAAACATCATACTCCTTTACTCGAACCACGTGGGTTATGATTCATTTTCTAAACAAAGGATACATAGGTAGCCCATCTGTGGGTACGATCCCAACTATGAAATAATCCATGTCCTTATGAATGACAATAAACTTCATGTGCCCCACTGAGTGGCTTTAAAACCATAATGGTCATCATAATGACCATTAGACGTTTATGTATTGAAGTATACCATTGACTAAGAATCTATAGCAAAAACATGTGATTCTCTATCGATGAAGAACCTCGAATACATATAAAAGATTCTTTAAATTTCCTACATGTCAATAATTGATTTTCAGATTTAATGGAAAGTTGATTTTATACTTGGTAATGTAATAAGGATTCACGAACATAACTTAAATCTATAAAGAGAGTCCCACAGTAGACAATAATTCTCCTAAAAAGGTGTGATTAGTCCGACCACCCATCCTCTGGACCAATGCGAATTCCTAAGCCTCATCAGTCCACAACTAATGATCACCTACCATTGGAAAGTAGGTCCAAATGGATATGGAATCATTAGATGTTTCCAGTTCTATGAACAAACCCGTTAGAAACTGATTTGAATGTTTTAACCTTCAATCAACGAGGTCATCCCCAATTCCAGAGGAAATAAGGTAATAATATACAAATAAAATAAAAATGTGCCGTTACTTTGAGACCGAAACAGATTGTCACAGTGAGACCATAACATATGGAAACATTGTTATATTTATGGTGTTACTCCAAATGGTGTGACAATATCGTACGAGACAATAAGTGAAAGTCAGTTATTGTGAGACAGTAGCTGCGATACCATAAACATGAAATAGTAACTTCAAGATAGTAACCTGTAAATCTATGAGAGTGGGACAATATTTCTAAGATAGTGACTTGTGAAACCATAAGTCATGAAACTATAAACTGTGAAACAGTAAGATATGAGACAATATGATTAGAAATAGTACCCTTTTTACTTGAGATTTATCATTCTTAATTCATGTATGATGTAATCTATCCTTTCATAATTTAATGGTTTAGTGAATATATCAGAATGTTGGAATTCATCTCCAATTAATTCCAAAGTGAAATACCTTTTTTGATAACGTTAAATCAAAATGTGATGTATTACATCAATATTATTTGTCATGGAGTTCGATACATAATTCTTTGAAATTTTAATAGAAAATTTATTGTCACAATTTATAGGTACAATCCTTAGTTCATATCCATTATCTAGTAATGTGTGTTTCACGAAAAAAAATTTACACAAAAACTACCACCAAAAATATATTTAGCTTTGGTCATAGATAATGACACAATGTTTTGTTTTCTAATACACCATGACACTATATACTTTCATAAAATGTGAAATTTTCCATAATTTCTTTTTCTATCAATCATTAAACCCCAAAAATCCCAAAAATTATAGCTAACTAACTCAAATTATTGTCCTCTAGGATAGAACACTCATAGATTAGGTGTATGTTTGAGGAAATTGAAATCCCATTTAAAAGAATTTAAATGAGATTATATTGCATTTTCTTGAAAAAGATCACACATACACTCACTAAACATATTAAAAAGTTGGATATATTTTATGTAGAGTACTCTTCTAGTCATTCCCCAGTATTATTTTTGATCAACGAATTTTTTATCTTCATCATGATCAAACATTCATGTATTACTCATTAATGTATCACTACTATTAGTGTTGTCTATGAAAAAACATTTTAGAAGATTTGTAGTGTAATTTCTTTAATTTAAATAAATACCATCTTTATTTTGAATGATTTCAAATATAAGAAAGAATTTTTTTACCCATTAAACTTATTTTCTATTCATTTTTCATCATTTTAGAAAACCGAATAAATAAAGAATTTTTGGGAGATAAAAAAATAATATTATCTACAAAAATTAGAACTTCTAAAACATCATTGGAAATTCATTTAATAAAATCTTATGGATCAACAATACATTTTCCTAAAGCCATTGGAAATAAGAAATGAACATAGTCTATAATATAGTGCTCTTGGAGCTTGTTTTATACCATATAATTCTTTTGATAATTTGAAAACATGATTTGGAAATTGGGGATTTTGAAACCATGGGGTTTTTCAACAAAGACATCCTCTTATATATACCCATTAAGGAATTCACTATTGATATCCATTTTATATAGTTTCAAATTCAGATGGTCCGTAAATGAAAGAAGGATTCTAATGGATTCTTTTCTAGTAATAGGTGCAAAGGTCACCGCGTAGTCAATTCCTTCTACATTATTATATCTATATGGAACCAATGTTGCCTTGTTTTCAACTATATTATGTGATTCATCTACAATATTTATAAACACCCACTTAGTGCATATGATAAATATGTATTTGGGTCTGTCAACAAGTTTCCAAACTGTGTTCCCTTAAGACTGATTATGTTCTTGGTTCATATCCATCACCCAAAATAAATAATTGATAGAATCATTACTTTTTTTATTTTCATGTTTCAGCAAGAAAACATGATGTTCGACATGATTTCTATCTTAAGCACTAGTTTGTGATTGTTTTTCTAAATCCCATACAACATTCTCTAAATTATGGTTCGTAAGGGTTCTAACAGCTCTAGAAAAATATGTGCTATTGATTTCTGGTTCTGCAACAGGTTCGGGTTCATTATTACTTGAATTTATAGAATTTCCAGAACTGGATGTTTTTTCAGAATCATTTACATAATAGTTGGAGGATTTAACATTGATGTCCAGCTTTGAAATATCATGCTCATGATTCTCTAAAGAGGACTTAGGATCATAAGGATCTACCTCATCAAACATGACATGGATAGATTCCTCCTCACATTGAGTTATTTCATTAATATTATATAGGCTTTACTGGATATTGAGTATCCTAGAAAAATTATTTCATCGCACTTGGATGTAAATTTTTCATGATTGTCCTTAGTATTAAAAATAATGACATTGTAACCCAATGCTTTTATATACCTTACAATGGGTTTTCTATTGTTCCATAAGTCAAATGGTTTTCTTTTAAGAATGGGTCTAATCAATTCCATATTAACAATATAGCATGATGTATTTACATCATGATCATAAAAATAAATAAGTACGTAATATTCACTGATCATGGTTCTAGAAATTTCATGTGATGCCCTATTTCTTCTTTCTACAACTCTATTTGGTTGAGGTGTTCTATGGGTATAGAAATTATGACAATATCAGTTTTGGAAGAAAAATTAATTAAACTAGGGATTTTAAAACTCAAGTCCATGGTAACTTCTTTATGACTTAATTATAAGACCAAAATGGGTTTCTAGAGTTTTAGCATATTGGTTGAAATGAGAGCAAGCTTTACTTTTTTGAGCCAAGAAGGAGGTCCATATAGATCTAGAAAATTATTCTACAAGAACATAAAAATATTTCTTCCTATTTAAACTAGAAACTCTAGATGGTACAAACAAGTCGATTTGAACCAACTCGAGAGGTTGAGAAGTTGAGAATTCATTATTTGGTTTGAAGGAAATTTTTTGTTGTTTTTTTTGACAGGGATTACACACTTTATCATTTGGAAACAAAAGTTTGGGTATATCGTTGAATATCCTTTTCTAGTTAGCTTTCTACGGGAGTGAATATTGAAATTTCGTATTCTTCTATGTTAATTATATTACTCATTGTGAAATACACTTAAACATGAATAATTTTGAGAACATAAATAACTTATGTTAACATAATATACATTTTCATTAATTAATATAGTAAATACTAATACATTTTTTAGTAAATACATTTCCAGAATCATTTTAAAAATTAACATGAAATACATAATCACATAGTTGTGAAATACAAAGAATATTATATTTAATTCCATCAGAAAAAGTAATTTGGAAATTAAAACATAGTTAAAGTTAACGATTTATACAAGGCCAATGATTTTTCCTTTGGCATTTTCACTAAACGTGACATGTCCACCATAAATTATTATTAGTTTCATGAATCATGAATAGTCTCCCATCATGTGTCTTGAACAACCACTACCCATGTATGATAAGATTTTATAGGAGATATTAAAAAACTTTTCCTAAAAAATATTCAAGTAAAGATCGACTTGGGTACCCATATTTTTTTGGTTATAGTAATATTAGTAACTAGTGATTTTGGAATCAACATATTCCACATAGGTTTCCTTTAATTATTATCTAATGTAGTTGAAAAATAAACTCTATTTGGTCAGAAAAAAAATGAAAAAGTAGAGAGTGTATAATAGATTGAACTAGAATAATTATTTAATAAACTATGAGTAAAGATGTATGTTATAGATTTAGAAAAAGGATTTCTCTTTTCAAAATTTATTTTACCAGTTTGATAGCCAATACCCATAGTTTATTTATGGAAAATTTATTTACCTATATTTTGTACCACAATATCATTACCATTGGTAAAACTTTCATGATCCCTTTCCAATTTCTCATTATATATATCTAATTAAATTTTTTATTTTATTAATTGAAATTTTTGTCTCTCTTTATTAAGATATTTTAGATCTAACAGTTTAGGTAAGAGAATATTATTTCATTAAATACTTGTATTTATCTTTTATTTCATTACATGTTTCTTCAATAATATATCAATACTCAAGCATGTCATCTTTTGACATATCTTCATAATCACATTCATCTACAAGATAATATGAAATTTTCACCAGAGATTCTTGGGTTACCTAAAATGTGTTTTTCATGAATCACATATTGGCTTTGTTAGCTTATTCATCATGTGAAGACTCTATGTCACATGAAAATTTCTCAGAAGTACTACCTTTTGTTTTCAATTCATTTTTATACAATATAACTTCATAGTTATATTTATTTTGATACATGAGCTTGGGATAATTAACCTTTCCATGTTCATTTCATTTACATTCAAAACATACTATCTCATCAGACTTGTCATTTATTTTCAAATAATTATTCCAGCTTCCCTTTACATTATATGTTCATTTAATGTTATGCTTTCTAAAAAATTTCTTCCTTTAGTAAAATTTCATAAAACATATGTATAATTGAGCCATATCAACATAGCTATCATGTAATGTTTTTTCAGTGATTGAACATTCTGCAGGGGCCTACAGTTTCTCCTATTCTTTGTGTTTATAGGTGGTGGTCTTGAATGCCATAGATTTTCTTTTGGATGTATACTCCTTTCCTTGATGACTATTAGCTCGTCTTTTTACATAATTAGATTCCCAGTGAGTTATTTGACATGTAAATTGATAATGACACATGAATATATAATTGAGACATAGTTCATCTCCATCTATTAGGTAAACATCTGAAAATACTCATAATTTGTTCGTTGGTAGTGAAATCTCTTCCAAGAGAAATAATTGTATTGAAAAATTCATTGAACCTGAGATACATATCACAAATATATTCATCAGGATTAATTTTAATTTTACCAAACATAATAGTATATGTATTAACTCTCATTTCATTCACATTAGTGGTTCCCTCATGAAAAATAGACAAGGTGTCCCAAATCTTATGGGCAGTTTTACAAGTAGAAATTCTATTGAATTATTCATCTCTTAAGGAAAATTATAAAGCATTCATTTCATTACAATTATTTTTATATGAAATTTGGTAGGCTCAACCATAGTGTTTCAAGAAGTTTCAGGAATTTCATATTTACATTCAAGAGTAGTCCAGATTTCCAATCCTAGGATTTCTAGATGTATTTTCATTTTTAGATTCCACTGAGCATATATTGTGCCATTAAAGAAAAGTGTTATTTTAGTAGCAGATCCTTCTAAACTATTTGACATAATATAAATTGTAAAATCATTTCAAAGAGATAAAAATTTAGAAAAAACAAAAATTTTAGGATCTTTAAAATACAACTGTAATCACAGTTGATATTTTTTTTAAAAAAACTCTAAAATATAGCAACTTTACAAACTCCATTGATAACAAATTTTTGTCAGATTAGATTACCCAAGAGGGGGGTGAATTGAGTGTCAATAAAATGTTTGGTTTCAAATTTGTTCTTTGAAAATTTACCCCAATTAAAAATAAAATCAAACTATGTTTTTAGTGAATTTTTAAAAGTCCTGAATGATAAATTTATTTATCAGATAGTTGATTAGTTCTCAAATATACATATCCATAGATTAATATAACTTATCAAAATAAACAAATTGTTCAAAATAGTTATAAACAGGTTCTATGCTAACTATTAAAGTAAAACATTAGTCTCGTGTAAAATAGTGAAATGAATAAAAACAAAATTATATTAAATGACATACTATATAACACATGTGGTTTACTATCAGCCTGAGACCTAATCCA
Organism: Viscum album; assembly: GCA_963277665.1. NCBI lineage: Eukaryota > Viridiplantae > Streptophyta > Magnoliopsida > Santalales > Viscaceae > Viscum > Viscum album. The sequence goes on from OY728121.1 coordinate 539,679,718, forward strand.
CTCCACATGGTGATCACCTCCACCAAGACATTTATATTAATAATATTGATACACACCATGGATCTGGATAAAGAACAACACATAGGACTATCTAGGTCGAAGACCTCTTCCACTGTGCTTCATGGGTATAAACTACCATGTCACACGAGGACCACTTTCACACTTATTTGTGGGAGTAAAAAATTGTTAGAGGATTTGGGAGGAATGATATCTTGTATCCCTCAATTTAATACAAGAGAATATGTGTTCTTTAATAAAGACACACCCACACACTACTCGAAAGATAAAACTAGTACAAAACTGTGTAAGGATGGTTAGAAATGGTAAAAAGTTATCTGATTGTAATTCTATGCGGCTCTGGTCCTGTATGATGAAAAATATTCATGTATCATGTCCTATTGTGAAAGTAGAGTATCACATGTCTGGTGATCTGGTTTCATGTATGATGGTGTAATCTATCTAGTTCATGTTCTTCATAGAGTTGGTGTTGAGATTATGTTTTTCACTCTGAAATATAGTACTCTAGACTTCAGGAATTGAGAGTACTTCTTGTGTTATTCATCTTTGTCTTGTTACACATATCAGTTCTCTTTTCAATCACTCTCTCCTCTGTCTTTTATTCTAGTGCCATCCTTTCCTTTTTGTTATGGAGTGCATGTGTTGGTGCCGAACTGATGCATATATTCTACACCACGGACTATGTACTGTCAGTTGACATCTCTGTAAAGAAACATTAATTATGTCAGTACCTTTAAATGACCCAAATATTACCATAATAAATAAATTTGAACATAAAAAATATATTAAAGAATGGTGTCACATTTTTTCTTGAAACGATATCAATTGCAAATAGTGTCACCTAGAAATGGTGTCTTCTTTAATGCCTTTGAGTGGTTAGATAGTCATGCTACCATAGTAGCAGTGAGATGAGGAACTGGTTTCATAGATGAAGGGTTAGGATCATAGTTTCTGATCCTTTTAAAAACATTTAACGGTGTCTTGGCGATGTTAGCAAGGAACCAGTGTTAAAGAATTCTTGAGATCTGAAACTTCTTACAGTGTCAGGGTCATGGTGTCAGGATCATAGTGCCATGGTCACAGTGTCCTGGTCATTGAGTGTTGTTCATAGTGACTGGGACACGGTGGCTAGGTCACGGTGTCAGGGTCTTTTCCAAAAACAAGAACCGGTGGAAGACATATGGTTTCTTAGACCTAGCCAAATATCTATAAATAGTTTTAAGCAATAAACATCATAGAATGAATTAGACTTAAACATTCATAAAATAAATCATTATAGACAAAAATTAAATATATTTTAAAACAATTAAACATTATTAATAGAAATTAGGATCTTGTGAATGTTTATTCAAAACATTGGGAAACCAACCTTCTCTACACCTGATTTGTGATAGATTTAACAACGTTAACCTGATTTGTGATCACTAAAACATGATTAAAACATAAGGTGTCCAATATCTTACAATTGTATAAACTGTATAATTATATTTATTTAGTTAGTTCTATTAAAAACAACTAACTTAATATCCTTTGTATAGTGGCCATGATTTAATAATATTTAAGTGTAGTATTTTTGTACACATTATTCTTTGAATCACTCTCTATCGTATAGATTTAGTTTAATTAAAATCAGATAAATCATAATAGATCTAGGTGTTATCCTTCTGATATCACATCAATATAAATTTAATTTTTTTGGAATGTTACATAAGGAAAAATATATATATTTATAAATCAATGAATTATTTGCATACATTTTTAAATAAATATATGCCTTTATGAATTCATTGTTTGGATATTAACATATCAAAATAATTAATGAAATTGAATATGTGAAGACGCATAATATTTCTATTACACATTTAATTTTATATATATATTTAATAAATAATAATGAAAAATACAATAATTATGTGTTCATATTGAAGAAAAATAAAAAATTCGATGCATAATACAATTCTTAAGGAGAAAAATTATAATTTATAAAACTAACTAAATTAATTTTCAAATTTTTCTTTTAAATAAACCATGATAAAAATTTATCTATAATTATATTTAAAAATTCATGAAATCATTCTAAAAAATAGATGTATTCTATAATTTATGAATAACAACATGATAAAAAATTAAATATATCTAATATAAAATATTTTATTTAGAGAAAAAAGGAAATTTGAATGAGGAGGCATAAATCGAACATAAAAATTAGTATATGATGTAATATATAATATAACGTTTAATATACCATGATCATGAATTAATCTAGCACTTTCAAGGGACTATGTATAATATGATGTAAATAAAATATATTTGATAACTCAAAATATAGGATGGTGTAATAATGAATCATAAATGTCTCTTAGAATGAAAAAATATAAAATATTTAACAATATCTTTTTTATCAAATGTATAGATGTTTATAATAACTAATAAACTGCCTATAAATATATAAAATGATAATTTGACAATTTTTGAGTCTTTATTTTCATCCTTCATTTGTAATGAATTTTTTCTGAATATCCAATGATGATAAAGTTCTATATTGGAAATAAAATAATCCTTCATTTCTTTCTTATAAAATTTCATCATTAAAATCATGATTAAAATTATTCTATAATGAAAATAAATAATCAAAGATATTTTTAATACTATTAAAAAATAATTTATTTTTTATTTTGGAAATTTTATGGAACTCTAAATGAAATATGTAATTATGGAATTCATTTTTAACAATTTGATATCCCCTGAGACGGTAATTTAAAAGAATATAAAATGTGACAATATATTGTTTTTCCACACACCATGAAAATGTAATTTGATAAAATAATTGAATTTTATTTATTATTTTTAAAATAATTAAATACTATAAAATATTGGAATTTTTTAATAAAAAACCTACTTTTATTCATGAATCCATATCATTAATTAAATGCAAATTCACAATATAGTATTTAGTGTAGAAATGCTAAAACTAATTTAACTGAATGAATTATAAATGCTTATAATAATTATAGAATTAATTAAATTTGGAAAATTATGAAATTTATATAGTGAATTATTCTTTCTAATTAAATTTAAATAAATTTTAATGCATATTATAATGTTATGTTTTTTATGTTTCAATATTTCAAAAATAAAAAATTTAGTTTTTAATTCATCAGGATTTCTTTAATTATGAAGTTTGAAGATATTTTCATAAAAGACAAGGGAGTGTATTTTTTTAACATAAGAGTTTCATAGTTTTATGGAAAGAATTTTATTATAGACGGAATATGAATTGATTGGTCACATATAAGAAAATATGATTCCAATCAGCTATCATTGTTGGTAATGAATGATAACTATTTTGTCTCGGGATCAATATCTCCTAAGTAAGACAAGGATGTGATTGTATCTAATATGAGAAAAATATCATGAATTTATACCAAAAACCACTTTTTGGATGATATAATTATAGGCCTACCATCTTATATAACGGTCTATAATTATGAGGGGCATGTAATTATAAATAATCATTGTATTACATGAAGTATACTAACAAAATGTTATACATTATGTGTATTACATTACAGAAATATGTGTAATATATTATTAATGTATCAAAAATTCAATATTGGAATAATTCATTTTATTATCAAATTAATTTTCATTAATTAAAATTTACATAGATATATTAAGCATATGAATATTAAATAATTTTTCAACAATAAAAATAATTTTATTTATATTAAAAAATTTATCTTATATAATATGGGTTTATTTAAAATTATAATCTATTTATTTTAAAATTTTATTTTAAAAAAATGATCATCAATTTTCAATTTAAGGATATAAAAATTATCTCAGGTTAGATATTTTGGTATTTTTCTTAATAGATTCATTTTTTATTGAGTAATGAAAATACAAATTTTCAAAAAATATTCTTATTTTCTTTAAATAAGGAAAATTACAGGCCTTGCATGATTTAAAAAAAATATAATTATCCTTCTATTATAAATAATTAAATTAATTATATAATAATCTTCATTACAACAGACTTTTGTATAAAATCATCATTTATCCTAAAAATGCAATTGAAAAAACATTTGTTTCATTGAGTGTTGTGTTAAATATTTAATAAATATATTTTACTTAATTAAATTAAAATATTGAAAATTTGACATATATTTGGATTTTTTTTCCTATATTTGGTAAATAATTCAATTTTATTTCTAGTCATTATGAATAATGACAAAAATATAATTTTCCCCTCAATAAGTCTAAATACGTTTATTAAAGGTTATAAATAATATGATAAGGACTTCAAATATTCATAACATATTACATTAATATATTTTATTAGTGTATTTTGACCATACTCACAGATGGTTCTAATGTATTAAATCATTTTTCCATTCTTCATTTCGAATTATATATATGTTATCTATGTAAATATAATGTCAAAAATGTCACCCTATTTCATTTAGTATCTATACTAATTTTTACCTGGATAAAAAACTGATATCTGGTAATAAATGTTTTCTTCAAAGAGAAATGATTCTTTTAAAATTTAAATTTAATTTAAAACTATAAATATATGAAATAACTTAATTTCTTATTCAAAATCAATGCTTTTTTTTCTCTATGCAATAAAAAATATCTAGAATGTTATTTCAAGAACAGTTTATTTTATTTTGGTGAATTTTAAGGTAACTGGAATTTTAATGACTGATATAACATATTATGGATATTTGAATTTATTTTATTCTCATTCAAATTTTATCATGTTATATTAAATTTCAAATTAAATTCATAGTTCCAAAATACCAAAATAATTATAATTTACAATGAATAATGATTTATAAAAGGATAAAAAATTTCCAAAAAATATCTTTAGAAAAGTGGAGTTTATATGTTTGATAATTTCAATAATGGTAAATTATGGGTTATTTTTCTTTTTTGAAATTATTTTCTTTGACTCCATTATTTTAGAAAACTTTGATACGATGGTATTAGAAAATAAAAGTTATTATGCGGTGAAACTATAAATAAGGGTGAACATATAACCTATACATGGCCAAATTTTACTAAATAAGAGGATTTATTTTAATTATAATCATATATCTATATTAAATAAATTTATTAACATTTTCATAGTAAAATAATATATATAAATTTTATACTTTAAGAAAAACTATGAGTTCCCCTCCCCTAACATATAAAAGGGACCCTCCTATCCTCTCTTCTTAAAACATGTAGAACACTTTAACCTGGAAAATTAATACCAAATCACATGAAAATGACCCCCCAAGTACTAGAGTCCATATTTTGATCACAAAACATATATATGATGGCCATAGGTAAAAACAAATGATGTTTTCTAAATATGAGGTAAAGAATATAAATGTTTTTCATTTTTTACTTATTTTATCTAGATAAAATAGTATTCAACCATTATGAAATTATATCACAAAAATATTTACTATAAAATGATTTTATTTCATTTATTTAGCAACAAATATCCATATTGTGTATCATTAAATTTGAAATGGAATAAACATTCCTCTATATAGAAAACCACCACATCATTAACTGATGTAAATAATTTTTCGTCACTTACAATCACGAATGGTTATAATGGTGGTTTTATAGTATATATTCTATATTCCTAATATTATTACATTAATGTTAATATATGACATTATAAATTTAATCACATTTATATACACTTATAAATGATAAAATTATTAAAAGGTACATTTAGACTACCACACCAACGAATCTATGTGATAAATTATTTTTATTTAGATCAAATCGATTATATATTTACATGAATTTAAAGAAATAATACGATATTTTAATGATTATATATAGATAAAAAATATATGCCTTCTTTACATCTAATTCATAGAAAATGGAAACACTAATTATTAGTATGCAAGACCTATAGTCTCACTGATTGTAACATAACTTATTTTACCTAACCATATTTAATTTTTGGTTTTAAATTAATAATTGATATATTAAAATTATAAATATTACATATTATTGTTATGGACATGATTGAATAATGTAATATTTTGTCATTATCAACTTGAAAAGGAAATTTTTAACATTTGAGATGAATATTTTCCAAACATCATATGTGAACTTAATTGATTAATTAATGGTGTATAAAATGGTAATAAATAAAATATAAAGAGTCTTAAAATTTAAAATTAGTATTAATAAATTTAATAATTCAGAATTTTTTATTATTCTAAATGATAATAAACACAAAATAAATATGGGACTCCAGTTATGGGTCACATTAACTTAAACCCTCATTTTAAATGTTTTAATAAATTTTTTTTCTAAATATTTTTCTTCCATTAATGTATTCATAAAATATTTTTCGTTATTTTTATATCAATAGGTAAATTATAAAATCAAATTTACTAACTTTATTTAATTGGATTTAAAAGTAATAATTTTTTGAATTTTTTAAATTTATTTTTACATTCTTTATAATAAAAAAATGAATTTTATAATTTTTTTTATATAGCTTTAATGGATTTTACCACTGATGAAAGTATTATTTTTTGTTTTTATTACATTACTAGAATTAATGTATTATTTAATGGTCAACCATTTTTCAAATTGTTTTTATTGTTCTTAACATGGTTTTAAAAAAAAAATATTTTGATATGTTCAAAATGATTTTTTATAGTTTCAATGAACATTTCTTTCCATCTCGCATGTGTTAATATTTTTACATTATTTAGAATAAAATTTGATGATTATGGGTCGGTATTTTATAAAAAATTAATAAGTGGATCCATTTTATACAAATAATGTGATATTCAGATATAAATGTCAAATTCATTGGGTAATGGGATGGAATTAACATGTTGGATTATCTTAAGAGATTTCTGAAACATAGTAGATTTTCTATTTCATTTTAATGATTTACTCAAAAAATATTTTCTAATTTACCTACTTGTTTTATCTATAATTTATTATATTCATATAGAAATAATTTGTTTCACTAGGTAATATAATGATTTTATGTTAAAAATAATGCATATTCCACTTATTTAGTGTGAAATGTATGACAATTTTAAATTTCTTCATTATTTTTCCTTTATTTAAATGAAAACATTATGTTTATTTATTTATACTTTAATATTTATTTTTGAAATTAAATATATAAATATTTTGAATGAAATTTACCTTTTAAAGAAATTATCTGATTATTTTTAGTCAAATTTTTTTTTCTAAAAAGGAATCTTTTAATAAGAATCTAGGGACTAATGAGTTAATTCATTTTTAAGATATGTTACTAAGAATTTTTCATTATTCCACGTTTTAAAATATTTTTCAGAAGGTTTTAATGAAAATTATTGGAAAATATGTGGTTAAGATGAAATTTCCACGATATGTCATTATGATAGAAATTTTTTTATTTTAAAAGTATTATATTACCGGAAAAATGTATAATTAGTGGAAGTAAAAACATTTTGGTGAAAAATTTATATACCCAGTGGTGATGAACTAAATATATAAAACACAAAAACATAAAAATCAAAAAAAAAAGTATTAGATTGAATTCATGAATTGAGACTCAATATTATGTAATATCATAAAGTTGGGTCCTAATAGTTTTGGTAAGATGAATGGTTTAGATAATTTATAGATTAGTATAACCTAATTAAACACCCTGTATAAATACTAATTTATGTTTATCAAGATATAGAATAAGAAAATTAAGACATATCATTATCTAATATATGTTATTTTAGAAGAGTTTTCTTTAGAGTAAACATGGAAGCTAATGTAAGTATATACCAAGAGGACAATATCCTTAAGCATTGGAACATAAAATGATTAGAATTGAAATTGAATTTTTTTAATATAATGGATTAGTTACAGATTCTATAACATATGGTGGATTCCTTATTAGATAAAATAATGAAATACCATTCTGGAAATTGTCAATATTAGGTCATTTTATTTGAAAATACCTACAATATTTTGTAGTTCTTCTAACCTAGGGTAGGTAAGGGTTGGATTATATCTATTTAAAGTAGATTCAGTGTAATGGGGTTTTAATATCATTAAAATATAACTATTTATATTTACTAATTTTAATGTGAATCTGATCAATGAAGGTCTATTTATAAGAATATATGAGAAAAAAAGATATTGATTCCTTCAAATGGGATGAATTTACGAAAAAAAATTTCCTGACAAATATTTTCCTCAAGTTGATTGACTAAAGATGGAAAATAAATTCATGGAATAAAAGGAAAGTAGGATGATTCAACAGTCATATATGAAGAAGATATCACATTACTGGAATGGCACACACTATGTTTTATTAGGTCCTATGATTGTAAAATATATCAATATTACTATGGATTAAATAAAAAATATTTATCACAATTAGATTCAAAATAGATTAATTTTTTTTAGAAACATCTTTTATGTTCTAGGAATATGGAAATGCAGTTTAATGATGATTGTGTTTTTTCCAACAACTAGTAAAATTGTTTTCAAATTTGTATGAAACTGGAATTAATTCATCAAATACATATAAAAGGTATAAAAATAATGATTTTAGTTTATGTTATGTGTGGTAAAAATCACATTGTGGAATGTATTTTGAAATATTGTATATGATTCTTATTTTTTATGTCTACGAAAACCATAATTGGTTGCAGTGAAAAATATATTCATAATTTTAGGACTAATCATGATTAGTAGTTAGTAAGATGTTCTAATTTTAAATAGACATTTCATTATGAAAATTCATGTTTGAATAAGAGAAAAAATGGTTCGAATAAGAAATTATATAATAATAAGGGTTTGGTGAAATCATTTTCATCCATATTGGTAGATGTTATACATTCTAATAATGTTACTATAAAGAAATAAATTCTTTATTTAGATCATTGAAATGTGTTTTTTATTTCCGGTATACAGATTCATTCATTTTTGATAAATTCACTAGTAAAATTAAAATTTCACATTATGAAATGTAGTCAACTTTTTTACAAAAACATATAAGTTAGTATTAAGGAAAAAATAATTTAAAAATATCTTATATTTATCATCTGTGGTATGTTTTTTTCATTCAATCCTCATTTCCTTTCTCGATGTAGAATGTCATGTTTTTCAGGTTATGGATTGCATTTTATTTTTTATAGTAGGATTTGTTACATTCCCAAGGAATTTATTTTACATAAAATAAATATATTTGAATATGATAATCAATTAATTAATATGATAACATATAAAAAACATAATAAACTGTTAAAATATAGAAATGAAAATTAGTTTTACCATATTTTTTAAAATTGTTCATCTATTTTAATTAATGACTTATTAATATAACAAGAATACATGGATTTTTTTTCATAATGAGTTACCCAGTTTTATAACTCATTGGGAAGTTGAATTTACTATTAACTTTGTTCCATATTCAAATAAAATTCAAAAACCCATTATTGATTTGTTCCATTACAACATTTGGAACTAAAAAAACAGTAACATCAATTGGATAAAAAGGATTCCCTAATTCTAGTATATCACTATGGGGTGATCATATATTAATTAATGGAATGAAATATGGATCCATAAGACTTTTCATTGATAATATAGAATTTAATAAAATAACTATTAAGAATAATTTTTTTCTTCATATTGATAACTTGTTTTATTAGTTATAAAGAGATTATTATTTTAACAAGGTTGATCTCAAGTCTAGGTAACATTGGATAATGGTTAAGGATGAGTAACACCCTATGAAATTATTAAATACTAGATATAACAATTATTTGTTTTTTATTCATTTTGGGTTGATGAATTCCATAAATATATTCATGGATCATATGAATCGAGTTTTAAATGAATATTTGTATATATGTTTGCTACCAATTACTAATGATATTTGGGTTTATTCTAAAAATTATGACAATCATGAAAGGATTCTATAAACTATTATTAATACCATGAATGAAAATAAGTCATATATAAAATTATTAAATGTTTTTTGTTTATAAAAAAATTATAGTGTAAGGAGATATTGTAAATAATAATAGCATATCTTTTGATCCCGATAAAATAATGTGGACAATGAGTGGTCAGTACATACAAATATTAATGAGAATGAATGTTTTATTTGATTAGTATGATATTTCTAGAGGTTTTTTGAATATGTTACCTGGTAATATGTCTCAAACATTAAATTGAGGTATTTTAATCCAGAGTAATGATTGAAATGAATGTTACATGAAATTGTGAATAGTATTAATGAATAATACTATTTTGTATATGCCATCCATAAATTCTGAGTTTTATATCTATATTGATATTTAATGAATATACTAGTTTTTTAATGCATTATGATTGATTAATATGATTTTATTAATATCTATTAAAACATTATTTGATAAATTATCCTATACATGGAATTGATTAATATCTTGTGGGGTTTACATTAAAATTCTGAATAAATTATCCATATGGATTAATTTATGAAATATATATTTATAATAAAAATATGTAAGTATAGGTTCACTCAAAAAGTGTTGGACATGCTATAAAGGAGTTGGAAGGAATCAATAATGGAATGGGACTACAAAATTCATTACAATCTTGGTAAATTAAATTGTTAATATGATACTTTTTTAAAATTTATAATTTATCATTAACGGTTCTATGTATGGAAAATGATAATTGGCTTAATGATTCTATGATTTATCGATTAGAAATTATAAAATCATATAGTACCTATGTATTTTTCAGGTGTCATTACTTTCTTCTCTATCTGATATGATTATGTAATATCCTAAGGATGTTTATGAGTTATAGGAAAATGATGATTTGTTTATGAAAGGTATGTTTCTAGAAAATAAAATTGAATGTGATGGTATTTTGAGATATATATAAAGGATATTTTTTCATGTGACCCATTTTGTAGAAATAGCGATTGATTGAGGCTCATAATTCTTTGATTTGAATTCTTCTGGGTAGTAAAAAAAGTATAGAGGACTCCAAGAACATTTCTAGTAGGAATGAATAAAGAATAATATTATTGATTTTATTATGAAATTCTATTTCTAAACCATTTAAATATGAAGTATAATTACATAATTGGATTCCACATCACTTTTCAATGTATGAATGTAAATGAGTGAACATATCATAGGATTTTATGGTTGGAGTACCAAATAAATCATGATGTAATGATGTTATTTGGGTAATTATTGATCGGTTAACCAAATCTAGGAATATTTTTCCTATTAGATAATAAAATATATTTGGATAAACATTATCAATATTATAGTAGAGATATAATTATTTTATATGGAGTTTACCCCTCCATATTATTTGATCAGGGATCTTTGTTTTGATTTTAGTTCAAAAAAATTATTCATAAGACTTTGGGTGATGAATAATACATCTACACATCATTAAATACTAAATATAATGGATATTATGAGATAATTATTATTCATTTCGAAGATATTATTCATTATTTTTATATGTGATATCATATATTTTATTTAGAGTATCATACATTGGATGAGTATTCATATAATAAAAACATTCATTCAATTATATAGATTGAAATAGTTGAGGAATTATATTGATGTATGTGGTAGACTATGGTTTCATAGGATGAATTCAATCAAAGGTTTTTTTGAACTATATGTGATAGAATAAATGGTTGATATGTTGATGTTTAATTATCATTACACGACTAGGAAACCGAGTATGATTACAATTTATTCAAACAACTTGAGGAAAGATCATTCCTTCAATGTAGGAAATCTTGTTTTTCTTCTAGTGTCTCATGTGAAAAGTGTTTTGTTTATGGATAAAAATGATTTATAAGCCTATAGTAATTTTGAACATATTAAATCGTTAATAAATTATTATAATTTTTTTGATTGGCCTTAAAACCATGTTTACATTAAGAACATGACATTTCCTATGTTTCATTGTTATGAAAACTTGTTCGAGATGCTTCTCATGTGTTATGCTCGAAAATATTTGAGTTTTTTAAAATCCATTTTAGTGAGGAATATAAAATTTTTATGATTTATCATAAAGAGTTGGTTCTTTAACTTAATATGAATCATCAGGTTAAGATTTTTTAGAAAAACTATATCACTTAGAGGAAACGTGGGAATTAGAATGTTTAGTGAATGAAAAGTATCCCATATATTTTATGTAATAGGTAAATTAATAAGGAAAAAATTTACAAATTTAATGGTGGTGTATCTACCTATTCAATGTTATTGGAAATAATTTTCTAGTTATTATAATATTCTTTAACTACATTTTATAGATTTATATTTACTACTATAATATTTATTAATTTTTCAAATCGTGAAGAAAATATTTTATTTATGTTAAACTCATTTTATTATATTATAACGTTTAATTTAAAATTATAGTGTCTTAATTTATTTATTAATAAAAAATTATATCATTTTTTGAAATCATTGTTTCAAAATTTTCATAGGACCAATTGTTTTTATTTATATGAAAAGATTATTTTTTTTGTGAAAATAGAAAAATATTGATTATTGTTAAATTTTTGTCTCTGATCATTAAATAATTTAATTTAGATGTACCATTTGATATCTATGAAAAAAGTATCCTTAATTTAGAAAAAATATAATTAATTTCATCTTAATCATAATTATACATGATTTTGATATAAGTTCATTTTTAGGATAAAAACATTTTTCTAAGGAACCATTTTATGTTGTTGATAGGTTTTAACCTTCAATTAAATTATACAACTTTTATAAATTGAATTCTGAAAAATGGATTCCATATTTTGAATTAGGACCTTAAAATTTAGTAAATATATTCATTTTATTTTTTTTGTTTCTATGAATAGTGTACATAATAAATATTGGGAACATCGGTAAGGGGAAATCAGAAAAACCGGGTTTAAAATAATATTATATAAACTAAAAATACCCTTAACACTTGATGTATGAGTGAAATAATAACATCATCATCCAATATTCTTATTTAAATAAATTCTCTTCCATTTTCATTGACATGCCTTATATATGAAATTAAGTAAATATAATGTCAAAAATGTATCTCTCTTTCTTTTGATGTCCCTAATACTTGTTATAGAGATAATATTAACCTATATTATATTATAAATGATTATTTGAAAGATAATTTTTTTATTATATTTTTTAAAATATTTAGTGATGAAATAATTACCATGACTAATTATGTAATTCCAACACAATGCTTTTGAAATTAGTTAAAAAGTACAATAAATAATTATAAAAGGACCAAAAGAGATGATTTTGGTTGATTTTTATTTTTGTGTAATTTTAAATATATATATATATATAACATCTTATCAGTGTGTGGATGGTCTATATTCTAATTTCATTTCAATCATTCAATTTTATATTCCAATATGAATGAATAGTTAAAAAATGACATTGATGGTTTGTTATAGTAAATAATGTTTTTATTAATGATTTAAATTTAAAAATATATTTATATTTCAAAAACAATAATGAGATATGGTGTAAATTCTCAAACATATTTTATTTTTTATTCAATTTTCTATTTTTTGTGACATTCGGGGCTACTTTAGTGTAAAAACCATTCATTATATAGTAATTAAGAACAGATTAATATGGGTTAAATCTAAAAAATATGGTTGAATTAATAAACAAAACTTATAAACGTTTAATTAAATGAGAATATTTATAATCATATTCCAATTGTTAAAAAATTATATTAATTTGGATATATATTACAAATAAAAATAATTTATAATAATTTTACCCATTATAAAATTTTTAGAGTTCTACTCACCTAAATTTTTTAAGTGTACCTGCTCCCCTCTTTTCGTAAAAAATATGATCTCTCTATCAAGGAAAATACCAACTCAAATACCTTTAATTCATCATAATTCACATATTAGATTCCCTATAGTTTTATCATATTTCTATTCTGTAATGTCATTAGGTATAAACCTAAATAATTTTTTCCTAAAGAAGAGGCAAGGTTCATAAGAGTGTGATTTCATTTTTTTATCTTAATAAAATATTGTTAAAACCAGAATAACTAATAAAAAAAATATTCCAAATACAATATAATTTTTTAAATATAATAACTCATATCCACCTCCTCTTTTGTTAAATTGGAAATGAAAAAATTTCTTCTCTATACGACAAACTACTACCCTATTAGAAAAAGTAATTTGTTTTCAATCACCCCCTAACAAATGGATATAAGGATTAATATTTTGAATATATATAATATTAGATATGTATGTAAATATCAATAATTATAATATTTCATCAATTTTCTTATCTTTTGATTAATTGATATTTGATAATGTTTTTTCATGTGTTGATGTGGACTACCACCTACGTGGAAGGATCTGATTTCTCTATTCATGGTAACATCACATGGATGATATTTATAAGTTCACATAATGAATTAATATTATAGAGTAGTCATTATTGAAATGTAAAAAAAATAGTTACTTTATTTTCATCATTATCATTGATAAATGGAAATGTTACTCATCTGTATGTACGTCCTCCCGTCTATATGATTACATTATAAATAATTTTTTATAACCATACATTATGGTTGGTTTTAAAATTATAATTGGTATTTCAAAATTTTAATTATGTAATTATTATTATTCAGGAGATTATTTAACAATTTATAGTTAAAAATTATTCATCTAAGCATGTTTATTTTTAAAAAATGATGTAAATAAAATCAAAATTTTTGATGAGATAATAATTGATTAAATTATTTTATATAATATCATAATAAATTAAAAAAATTAATTATGATAAATTAAAAATATATAAAAAAAAATTATTATCATTTGTATATTATTCAATAAGATAAGAATTTCATATGAGGATTGTTACTCGAGGTAAGGGGTAATTTAACTTAAAAAATCATTGTAATTTCATTAAAGATTTATATTATTAATCATTTTCATCCATGTAAATGTAATTAAATTTATATTATGGACATATTTATATATAAATAATAACAATATCAATAATATATTATGAATTTAATTAAATTGTTTTATATATGAATTTTTTTTATTTAATTTTTTTAAAACACTTGAACTTTCATTACAAAATGTAAAATGTTTGTTATCATCTATAATATAGAGTTTCAATAGATTATCATGATGATAGAAAAATATTTTTTTTTCAATCCTTTAAAAGATTTCATGATTTATTCAACTAAAAAATATCATTATTTTAATATTTCTATTTATTTTTTGTATTTTCTAAGAGGGTTTTAAATTTAGTGGGCATTTTGATATGTGTAAAAAGGTTTTCTTATGTATGGATGCAATGTTTTATGAAATAATTCTTGGGTTATGAGTTTTTTATAGTTAATTTTTATTATAAAATATTATAGTTTATTCCATTATAAACAATTTATATTGGAGCTATTTACATTATTTTGTACTTATTTTGGTACTATTGTATTTTTCCGCATTGTGAATTTTTTGGATGCTTTCCTAGATATGTATCTTGCATCATTTCATATATATACATATGTTCTCCAGTTGTTTTAAGATTTAGTCTTCCACTGTTTATTATTATTGGTTATTTACTGCTTCTAATGTTTCGTGTTTATTTACTTCCGTTGTGTACTCTACCAATGAAGGAATAGTTTCCCCACTATCACACCCAAGGCCCTCACTACTTGTCGGCAGCCTCTCGCGTTTGGGGAAATGCGCTTGAGTCCATGTGACCAACCGGGTACGTGGCACCAATGGGTGGCTTCTGGAATCGGGACGTTACAAAGTGGTATCAGAGGAATTTTTTTCTCTTGATTTATCATTTATAGCCTTTAGCCAGGTATAGGATGGATTTGGTACTTGGTAATAATCTGTTCTTGGGAGTAGCTAACCCGTGTAAAGGGAAAATCCATACTACTTCGTTTGTTGAAGTTTTCTGGTTTTGAGAATTTACGGTTGATATGATTTAACCTAGAGTGATTCACATGACTTGTGTTGTTATTATTGTTAATATTATGGTTCTATTTCTGTTGCAACCTGATGAGATGAGGGCATTCCATATCATGCATCTTATAGACACTTATTGGGGATCACATTCCATGCATTCTTGACATGCCATCTAGGGTTCATTACCGATTTCATGTTGTTGTGATAGACTTTGTATAGATTATGCATGTTGTTCTGATAGGTGATTTGACTGAATCTCTATTTTTTGGTAGAGGACTGTTTGTATTGTACAATGCATAAATGAACGCCAAATTTTTGTTCTTGATGTGTTATGGGCCCTCTTGAATCGGAAATTGTGGAAGCATGGACATGTTTTTCTTTATATATGACTGTATTGGATGCAATGTTTCGATTCGGGGGGAGTATGGTCCCTCACAGATGGGAATTTGGCACCTTCATGCCATGTTTTCTGTGTTTCTGGGCTTTGGTGTAGTTTCTTATCTACTGCCCAAAAAAACCCAGAATACACGGCGTGTACTTTATGACTACACGCCCTATAGTTTCAGACTGTTTCACTGACTGTGGTAGCTAGAACACGATGTTGAGGAAATTTCTTTAGGAACACGCCATGTATGGTAGGTGCACGCTGTATAGTATAGAGCAGTGTACCCGGCCATGTCACTGACAACACAGGCTGGGGAAGCTCGAGTAGAACACGCCGTGTTTGTAAATAACACGCCGTGTAGTCTTGTACCAGAGGTACCTGGTTGTGCCACGAACAACATGGGTCGGTGTTATCATCTCCTATACACGCCGTGTTTGTTCAGAACACGCTGTGTAAGGGTCAGCCGTGTAACTAAAAACATGGGTCAAGGAAACCTTGTCTACTACACACTGTGTCCATAGGTAACACACCATGTAGTCTCATTTTAAGAAGACCGTGTGGGTTAGTCGTGTAAAGTGACTCGGGAATGGGAATAAAGTTCAAGTACACGTAGTGTGTGGGGATAACAGGCCATGAAGTTTCGTGTGTTACACGACCAGAGGTGGTAGGAGTACACGCCCATGACTTTGGTTTAAGAGAACATGTCGTGTAGTTTTTATACTTGCCATGTTTTCATGTTTTGTAAAATTGAATGTTTGCTCCTCCTGTTCCCATTTTGTAATATTTTTTTCTCAGTCTTTGATAATCCTCATCTAAGGTGTGCTTTTGATCTTTTCAGAGCTATTCCTCCGAGATGTCCTCCGGTTGTACGTCAGTTGCTAGACGGTTATCAGACACCAGATATGCCTAATCAGGACCTCTTGCAGAATCTCCTACTGTGCCGGCCTTGGAACTAGTAGTCATACCCATCCTAGGCACCGATGCGCAGTTTAGGGAGGATTTCCTGAGGATGATGCAGACCTTTCAGGGAGAGCCGCCTCCTGTGCTATCGATGGCTGAGTTCACGCGGGTTATCCAGCAGAAGCATCCTCCTACATTCTCAGGGGATGGAGGACCCCAGGCTGTAGAGTTGTGCTTAGAGGCCACGCTAATGATATTTGAGAATCTAGAGATACCTCCAGAGAAAAGGGTAATGTTGGTAACTTATATGCTCTAAGACACCGCCAAGAGTTGGTGGGAGGTGATTTCGCATTCAGGGCGCCAACAGAGTGCATCTTGGGATGAGTTACGGTGCACCTTCTATGACTAATTTTACCTAGAGAGCCTGAGGGACGACCGATCCCAGGAGTTTACGAGTCTACAGTAGGGTACTCTTTCTGTTATGGAGTACTCGTATCGCATTACCGAGGTACAACACCTCACACCAATCCCAGCAGGTGATGAGTTGTTCCTTGCTAGGAAGTTTTAGGATGATCTTAGGCAGGATATCTGTTCCCAGGTGAATATCTTCATGTTGACATCGATATCCTATATCGTCAACCGGGCACTGAACACTGAGAGCAACTTGAGGGATTCTGGAGTAGTGACCCAGGGCGGTTCGACAACCAGAGCTGGTGTTCCTCCTATGGATATTAAGAAGCATCGTAGAGATTCTTCTCTAGGATATCAGAGGAGGTGGGATGTATCTTATATTAGCTGGGTTTTATGATACCAGTGTGGTAGGAGTGGGCATACAAGTCCTCAGTGCTAGAGAGACCCGATAGAGTTCCGATCTTGTGGCAAGATGGGCCGTCTTCAGTGATTTTGTCAGATATTCTCACCTTCAGCCGGTGGTAGGGGTTCTTTTATGACCCAACATTCAGGAGATGCTTTTCCAGTTTCTCACATGTCTGGGATCTGGAGTTCTTCCGGTCGTTCGGTCTGAGGTTGTGGTCACGGTCGTGGTGGTCAGTCACCAGGTCAACAACAACAGCGAAGTGGATCAGCTCAGAGTGGTCTGTCAGGGGCACAGGGCCGCGATACAGGCCATAATTTCATCATGGAGTAGACCTACCAGGAGCAAGATCCCAACCCTTCTATATTTCGTGGTACGATCCTAGTAGCCTCTGTTTTATCTTCATCACTTTTCAATACTATTGATTCTCATTGTTTTATCTCTGTTGCTGTTGTGGAGATCCTTGGGCTCTGTATCATTTCATCTACCGACATGTTGACCCTTGATAGGATGTTGGGAACGAGGACGTATAGCGTACATAAGTGCAGAGAGTGCCATATTTATGTTTTAGGGTGTCACTTCTTATGGGACCCATATGTCCTAAAGATGATAGGCTATGATGTCACTCTCAATATGTACTAGTTGGTTCCCTTCCAAGAAGTCTTTGATTGATATCTTCGTAGGGTGAGTTTTGTATCACCAGAGGGTGGGTCTTTTCTTCATAGAGATGAGTGGGATGTCCAGGCAGGTAGAGCTAGACCAGAGCATCATGGGCTAGGAGGAGTTACAGCCCTGATTTTCAGTCTTTATTTGGATGACCAGGGGACATCACAATTAGACTTTCCTCTAGTGGTGGATCGTTTGAGGGATGTATTTCCAAATGAATTTTTAGGGTTTCCTCTGATGCATGAGGTGGAAATCTCGATTGATCTCATTCCAAGAGCTGCATTGGTGTCTATTCCCCTTTATATGATGGTTGTACCTGAGTTACAGGAGCTCAAGAAGCAGTTAGAGGAGTTGCAAGAAAAGGTTTTCATCTGACCTAGTACCTCTCCTTGGGGTTTTCATGTCCTATTTGTGAAGACGGAAGATGAAACCCTTAGGCTTTGTGTGGATTATCGGAAGCTGAACCAGTTGATGGTCAAGAAACAATATCCCTTCCCGAGGATCGAGGACCTCTTTGATCATCTTCGAGGAGCCTGGGAGTTCTCGAAGACTGATTTGAGGTCCGGTAATCATCAGTTGTGCGTTATAAAATCAGATATACCCCTTATAGCCTTCTAGAGCAGGTATGGTCTATACGAGTATACAGTCGTGCCATTCGGTCTCATGAACGCGCTAGAAGTTTTTATTGCACTGATGAACCGAGTGTTACATCAATACTTAGATTTCGTTGTGGTGGTTTTCTAGGAAGACATCTTGGTGTTCACTCACATTCGACACGACCATGCTACCCATCTTGAGATCATTCTGGATACACTAAGAGAGCATCAGTTATATGCTATGCTCTCAAAATTCCACTTTCAGATAGATAAGATTCACTTCGTGGGTAATGTCATCTCAGAGACAGGAGTATCAATGGACCCAGTGAATGTGAGAGAGGTAGTTTCCTGGGAGCATTCGAATAATTTCTTTGAGGTGCAATGCTTTCTAGGGATGGCTGGATACTACAGGAGTTTCATATAAGACATTTCAAACCTACCAGCACCGTTGATAGTTATGACTATGATGGGGGTGAAGTTCTTATGGTCAGATTCTTGTGAGACCCCATTTCAAGAGTTGAAAGGTAGGTTGATTTCAGCACCGATACTAGTCTTTCCAGAGCCGGGCATGATCTATACTGTCTATTGCGATGCATCAGGTGCTCGATTGGGTGGTGTGCTTATGTAGGGAGGTGGAGTCAATGCGTACTAGTCTCGATAGTTGAGGCCACACAAGAGGAACTACCCAACGCACAATCTGGAGTTGGCATATGTTGTCTATGCCATACAATGATAGAGAGACTACCTTCTGGGAGATCACATTGTGGTTTTGACTAAGCACAGGAGTCCCAAGTATATATTCACTCAGGGTGATATGAATCTGATACATCGTAGGTGGGTCGAGTATCTTCAGTCATTCGACTTCGAGCTCGCTTATATGCTGGGAAAGGGCAACCAAGTAGCTAATGTGTTGAGAAGGAGAACTCAGATTCAAGTAGTTTGGGAGGCCAATAGTGAGTGGCAGCTTATGGATCTGTTCTCTAAGATGGACTTGGAGGTTCACGATAGATAGGGACAAAATTTTCTATCTTCTGTAGCTGTTACCTCTTCACTTCTTGATCGGGTACGGATGAGGAATCTATCAGACTCAGAAGGCTTAGTCCTGCGGGAGAGTGTGACAGGAGAGGACCCTCATCCTAGATGGATTGTGTGCAAGGATGAAGTCTTGTATTTCCAGGGACGCGTGTGGGTGCCAGAAGACATACATAAGGAGCTGATGCGGTATTTTCATTCCTCAGTTTGGGCATTTCATCCTGGAATCACCAAGATGTATGGTGATATACACCGTCAGTATTGGTGTCCAGGTATGAAGAGAGATGTTGTTGGTTTTGTCATGAGGTGTTCTACATGTCAACAGGTGAATGCAGAGCATCAGCGACCAGTAGGGCCTTTATAGAAGTTACCCATTCTCGAGTGGAAGTGGAATGATGTTGCAATGGACTTCGTGACTAGGTTTCTGAGGACACCTCAAGGGAGTGATGTTGTTTGGGTTGTTGTCGATAGTCCTACGAAGGTTGCTCACTTATTTTTAATCAAGAAGAAATTTTGTATTGATGAGATGATATGGTTGTACATCCGAGATATTGTACTTTTACAAGGAACTCCACACTCCAATGTTTCATAAAGGGATACACACTATACATCTCGGTTTAGTAAGGGACATCAGAAGGCTTTGGGTACACATGTACTTTTGAGCATAGCATACCATCCCCAGACTAATGGCCAGTCCAAGCACACAATCTAGGTTTTGAGGATATGCTCCGAGCTTGGATTTTGGACATTATATGTTCTTGGGAGAAGCATTTACCTCTTGTGGAGTTTGCCTATATAAACAATTTTCAGGTGACTATTTAGATGGCGCCTTATGAGGCTTTGTAAGGTAGGCTATTCCGATCACCCTTATGTTGGATGGAGGTAGGATAGGTATTTTTTCTGGGACCTCATCTTGTTTAGGAGACCTCAGAGCATATAGAGATTATTCGAAAAAGGATGGTTACATCATAGTCTCGACAGAAGTCTTATACTGATCAGCAGAGATGATCTTTAGAGTTCGAGGTCGGGTATTAGGTTTTCCTGTTTGTCGCACCGAGGATGGGACACAAGAGGATTCAAAGACAGGGTATGATTTCACCACGAGACATCCGGCCGTTTGAGGTGTTGGAGAGAGTTGGGCCGTTTTCGTATAGGTTGCAGTAACCTCAGAAGTACTGGGCTATGCACGACATCTTCCATGTTTCTCATCTCCGACATTACTTTTCTGACCCGTCTCATGTCTTTCAACCTGAAGGGGTTGATCTCAAAGCAGATTAATCATTTGAAAAGCATCTCATTCGGATTTTTGATCAAAATACGAAGGTTCTCCATGGACGGTCGGTTCCTCTAGTAAGGGTGCTATGGAAGCACGAGTGAGTGCATGACGAGACTTGGGAGAGGGAGGCTGATGCCTGATCGCAGTGGCTGAAGCTGTTCAGGGTTTCTTCTTCTACACCTCATTAGGGAAATTCAGGGATGCATTTCTTTATGGGGGGAATTTTGTAAGAACCTATACCTTCATTTCAGGTATGTATTTCCTGTTTCTGGTGTTTTTGAAAAAAGAGTAGTTTATGGAAAATTTTGAAGTACACGCTATGTACGTAATAATTACACACTGTGTACTCCCTTTCCGCACAAAGTAGTGTGCTGGCTGTGTCTGGACAACACACACAGTATGTAAAAGTGAAGTGGAGGCCAATTTAATCAGAGTACAGAAAATTAGAGTACACACAGTGTACTCAAGGAATATATGTCGTGTATTTTCTTTTTTTTTCATTAAACGGACCGAGGTCACGCCTACGATACAAAATTGTCTTCTTCTCTAGAACCTTTGACAGAGAGCGACCCGTATGGTCGTGAATCATTTTCGAGCCCCTGAGCCTCTGTCTGGTCTCCGAATCACCATAATCGATTGCGTTGGAACCGCAGCGGTGAGTTATTCCTTCTCCTAGAGCCTTGTTTTTCAATTCCTCATCTTTCTTATGTTATCATGGGTTAATAATTTTGTGTGTTTTCATAGATCTACAACGTTCAGAGGAGAATGAAGCCTAGTGGTTCAATTATATTGATCTCCTAGGATTGAGGTAGGTGGTTTGTGCCTTACGTTTCGATGTCTTTGAGTTTTATGTGCAAATTCCACCAATACCCGTGAACGGGGTATTGTGTGTTTACCTTTTTCCCTTTTGGATATTCCAACCTTTCTTACGTGCTGGTGTAGAGGTAAATTTATCATGTTTGTGGATAATTGACATGCTTGGTTGTTTTTTCCATGCATTGTTCTTGTTTCAATCTTTGGGTCTCTTTAGACTTTGACCGTTGTACCTATTTCCATGCCTTGTGATCGTAGGACGAAATGATGTAGTTAACTTGCTTGTTTCTCTATAGGTTTTTTATTTAAGAAGATTTATAGGTGTACATCGGTTATTCACGTAGCTCTATAGGTGTACTCTGGCCTTATAATATTAATATGCACTTACTGGCACAGGACCGAGAGAACCCAGTGCTATAGACTATAAGGGATAGTCCGAGTGAGCTTCCTAGAGAGTATTAGATTTTATAGACTATATGGGGATAGACCGAGTGAGCTTCCTCAGAGAGTCTTAGACATTATAGACTATAGGGGATAGACCGAGTGAGCTTCCTAGAGAGTCTTAGTTATTATAGACAACAAGAGGGTAGAATTAGTGAGCTTCCTCAGAGAGTATTTACCTTGTTTGAATGTCTTTAAAACCCTCCTAGGGTAGAGTAGGAATTGACCGAGTGAGCTTCCACAGAGAGTATGTGGTATACCTGAGGCTATAGGAGGATTGACTGAGTGAGCATCCTCAGAGAGTCTCTAGACTTTGGGCCAAGAGGGTCAGACCATGTGATCTCCCACTAAGAGTCCCTGAATACCTTAGACTATAAGGGAAATTGACCGTGTGAGCTTCCCTAGAGAGTCTTATAAATTCATATGTCCAAATAGGAGGGATTAGGATGAGAGCGCTGCCCAGAGGGTTATGGTACTTTTTGGATGAGAACAGAGGGTATGGCTGTGAGTACTTCCCAGAGGGTTTCCTTCTTGTGTTAGTTGTTGCTTCACTAATGCTTATTGTTCTATGGATTGATCACTATTGTATGTCATCCTGTTTACTGATTACTGATAACAGCCTACTATTTCTTCTATTGTTTACTGCTTGCTGCCCTATTACCTGTCATTCATTCACTGACTGTTAGGAACATATCTTCGGGTGGTTTCCTACTGTGATTTAGTCTCACACCCAATTTGGGTCATGCTTTTGGTCCCAAACGGACTATGTTGTTGCAGGTATAGACAAGGGAAAGCACCCTTCGACATCTGGTACTCTATTTCTTGGATCAAGAGAGCATGGGACCATGCTTTGGCTTGCGATGCTGAGGAGCTGTTTACTTTCTTTTGTACTTGTTTTGGTACTATTGTATTTTTCATCATTGTGACTTGTTTGGATGATTTCCTAGATTTGTATCATGAATCATTTAATATATATACATATGTGCTCCAGTTGTTTTCTGATTCAGTCTTCTTCTGTTTTTTATTTTTTGTTATTTACTACTTCTGCTCTTGCATGTTTATTTACTTCTACTGTGTACACTGCCAATTAGGGCATAGTTTCCCCACTATCACACCCAAGGCCCTCTCTGCTATTCGGAAGCCTCTGGAGTTTATGGAAATTATGGTTGAGGCCATGTGACCAAATGGGTACAGGAGTCCTCTGGGTGGATTCCAGAATCGGGACGTTATAGTTTAGTTTTCTCTAAAATAATTGTTTAAGATTATGAGGTCTCAAAAGTAATGATTTCTATTATATTAAAGGATTTAGACAATCAAAATAATAAACAAATGAATTCAAAAATAGAATCCTTACAACTCATTTAAGGAATTAGATCATATTAGAGAAAAAATAATTAATGAATGACTCTATAAGAAATTAGTTTCACAGTTATTAAAAGTTGTTGTATGAGATGAAAAGCAAACTATTATCAGAATGTGGATGGGCTATCTATAAAATTTCCTAGGAGTTAGAAAATAATTGGGTTTTTTCCTATTATGGGGTAATATTTTACATTATATAATAATTTTATATTTGGTTTATATTGTGTATATTGAGGTAGAAAGTATAGGACATGGAAGTCGGTAGAGAGAGACTGGATATTTTATTGGTTTCTATGTTATTGTTCATAGAGTATTTGACCATTGATATTAAGGATAATTTTCCTTAGAGAGTTTATTAACCCTCTTATTATTATGTTTCTTTATCTTCCAATTATGTAACTATTTATATGGAAAACATATGATTATAATGGAATTATATGAAACAAAATTCATCCAATAACATATGATTCTATCAATTTAGAATTCTTTTAAGAGCTCACATCCTAACATGAGATGATAATGTATGAATTTATAGATGACATAGATTTTTTTTAATATGGTATATAATTGATAATAGAGTATCTTTGATGGATTTATCATGGTAAAGGATGGGGTAAGCTCAAGAAATTCAAGAAGGAATGTTTAAGGAAATTCAAATGTTTATATCAAACATCCTATGGGAGAAACCTTAGTTTCAAATCATGATTCATGAATGGGAAAGAGCCTTTACTACATTTTAGACTCCTCAACATACATCAGGATTTCTGGGTCCAAGGTACGAGGAGATCATTTTTTGTTGTGCCCTGAATCACAATGTGTATAGAAGGATAATACAAGGGTCTTTTATGACTTTTTATGCCATCTATCTAGATGGAGTAAAAAACATGAAGGTTTTACATGGATTATTTAATGTACAAAATGAAGAGATAATGTAAAATGGAACTAAGATACATAAAAAAATTCAAACTACATTTCCCATTCAATTATATAATTTTTCTTACTCAAAACCTATTTTTCCTAAGGTAGTATGTCTAAATGTTTCACTATATATACATTAAAAGTGAGTAAAACTAGTGAATTTCTATCAAAAAACTAAACAACGTCGATCAACTCTCAACACATGGTAAACAATGTGAGTTGCGAGGTGACCCTATTCATAATACTCATATTGAGATATAATATAATATAAAAATAAAAAACCTATTGGAACATATTATTGGGAAAAAAATAACGACCAACTTGTACACTACTCAGGTTCATCCAGATTTGTGATTCATGGGATTCCTCCACCATTCAAAATATGATAATTGATTGAATTAATTTTTTATATTAGTTCAAAAAAATCACGATATGCAATTGTTTCACACCTATTTATTGGTGTAATAGATTGTTATCACAAATATGGGGTTCGATCGATGATGGTTTAAGCTATGATAGTGGATAATTGATGATGGAATGATTTAGGTAAGCGCATTATTTGTACCATTTTAATATTTCATGAAATGGATTGATGGAAATTTTCTACGTTTATTGAGGAACAATATCTGGTGAGAAAGTGACATCAAGTCTCTATAAGACCTAATCCATGATCTATAAGAGAGATGAATGATAAAACTGAAGGTGGAGGAAATGTGGGAGGACACTAGGAGGAATATGTGAAATTTCCAAGTTATAGGTCATGTCATACATTACCACACACTATGTGGGACCCCCTATGCGGAACATGGGTTTTCAAGAAGGATAAAAGACTCCCATGACAAG
The DNA here is from genome assembly GCA_963277665.1 of Viscum album. Taxonomy (NCBI): domain Eukaryota; kingdom Viridiplantae; phylum Streptophyta; class Magnoliopsida; order Santalales; family Viscaceae; genus Viscum; species Viscum album. Next base: position 539,705,755 of record OY728121.1, read on the forward strand.
TGACACATGTCACACACCATGTGAAACTTACCTAGTGGCGCAGTGTGAAACTTATATAGTACAAATACAAGTTGAGAAGTACAAGGGATCAGAAAATCCATGTAATTAGACATGGATACAGGAATGGGTTGTTATACATGAGTACTACCAAATGATGAAAGGACACACAATATACTACTAGTATACCTCATTTTCTCCTTCGAATGTGTCTTCAAATGATTGTACTCTTCATCTTGGATGTTTTTAATTATGGAATGATCCCTTGAACCATTTCTATGATGGTTTAGTAAGGAGACACATCTAAGGAATATTATGGTTATCCCCTAATAAGATCATAAATCAGAGATTGAGTTTTGGGAATCTCTCTATGAGGCCCAAAGTGAGTTACTCTATCATCATAACATCCCTAGGAGGGGTTTCTAGAATCTATAGGAACAACACTACATGGGAATTGATCCCCTAAAAATAGGTTTATCTTGGATGGGTTGTTATTATACCCCCATGGGCTTGGGTTCGATCCACACCTATCTATCGTTCCCTTAAGACTTCCAATGTGAAATTATTATGGGGAGACCTGATGAGAGTTACACATTGAATGGACCCCATTACCATATTTGGAATCAGGATTTGTGTTCTCCAAACAATTACTATATGGATCCTTTGATCAGGAATCCTAGGAAGGAATTACTGTAGTGACTATGCATTGTGACTATGTGACTATGTTAATTATTTCTATATACTCTTAATATTTTTATCATTTCCAAATACCTATGATGATAAGATTATTATACTTTATTATATATTCTTATTTATTATGGGGTGTCATACTGGTTATTGTAATATAGAACACTTCATGGGGTATTCCATCATGTGATGTGTATTATATAGGCGAGTTTCTATTTCACAGAGTCCAAGAGGGACCATGACTAGCCAAAGTTTAGTTTTCAAAACCGACCGATGTGAATTCTTATAGTCACCCCGATTGTAGTACTAATCTATTAAACATGTTAGATAGATTTTCAGTTTATTTATGTTGTGAGTCTATTTTGTTCTATTTTATTTTATTACATGTTATCATACTCTGATGGTGGTATTTTAGACATATGAAATCATGGTTATTAGTTTTTTTATACATTTTTTCATTTTATGGACATGGGGATGTGTATGTGTATGTAATGGTACATTAGGGTAAGGACTCCCATGTGTTTGATATTCGTACTTGTCATTGGGCTCTAGCTCCTTTCCTATTGGAGGTGGGCATGGGTTATTTTTGACATCAATTCCATTATGATGTTTTCATAATATTATAGTAGTATTCCTTTTTAAAATAGGTCAAAATTATGTTTTTAACATATTGTGTGACTATAAGACATAGGTAATTACCCCCAATGATTTATTTTCTAGGTGCGTTCCTTCATCCAACATTTTATTCTTTATATTTTTTAATTACTGTACAATTATTTTATAAATTAATTTTGGTTGTTGTATTTATAATGTAATTCATTTTTCAATCACTAACTGTTCTATTAATTGGAACATTCATTAAGGCATGCTACTATTTCAATGAGAGGATTTATTTCAGGTATGTGTGTGTTAAATATATTGTTGATAATGACCGAGATGGATATGATAACATTTTTATAGTATGTGGAAGAATATATGGTCTAGTTGGTACATATACATGTGATATAAATTGTTAATAATTAATGTCTCGTGTATAATCATTAATTAATTGTATAAATATTAATGTATTTATGGAAATAAAATATTATTCCCACTTATATAACATGTTTGAAAACCATTCTGTAATAAACTAGGAAATATTATGTTTATCCATATGAATAAAAATGAATATTTTCTCCATTTGAGTTTTATTTAAATGAATAGGAGTGTAATGACAAGGATTGGATTGTGTAACATATAGTTCCGGAAGATGACGAATTATCATGAACGTTGAGAATAAAGATGAATAATTTTGTACAAAAACTACTTGAGAAGAAAATTCTATTCATTATAGTACAAAAAATCCATACAAACATCCATCTATTCAAATACCTCATTTGATTATTCTAGATATAATGGAGACTTGTGTCATATAAGTTGAAACATTTATGATTAAAGAAAAAAATCCCCAAAAAAGGGAGAGATGTGAGATGTTTTTTTCCCTTCAGAAGAAGTGATTGACAATATCTAATGAAATATACATGAGTAGAATAAATTTATATAGTTAAAAATGTTTTTTTAAACATACTAGCGGACGTGGTAGCTGGTTTTATATATTTAGAGATATCATGGAAGGAAAGAAATGGAATATAATGATTCAAATATAGCTTGAATATAAAATTATTAATCACATCATTCAGTGTATTTTTATTTTTATCAAGATCATGTGTAGTATCTTAAAGGATACACATATTTTTCAAACGTCATTTTGGGGTTGTGGTGAATCAGAATGATCATCTAGTAACCAATAAAGATGAAACAATTACTACATCATTTCACATTATTTTCACTGTTAAAGTTAAAATTGAAATCCTAACATGAAAACTAGTGATAATAGGATGCATAGAATAGGAATTGTTATCTATGAGAGATGATTTGGTAATTTAGTAAAAAGATAGCTACAATAATGAACAGTGAATGTATTTTGTTTCTAATCTTCCATAATATAAACTAATTTTACCAAAAATCAACCACCATCTTTAAACATATATTTCTATCAACATGATTCAAATTACAAATGGGCTTGGAAATTTATTTAATTTAATATCTTATTTTTATTTTTCTCTTCCACACATAATTTTTAATTTGGATTTATCTTAATATTTCTCTCATAAAAATATTTGTTTCATATTGGGAATTAGATGTATTATTATTAGTGACATAAAAAATTATATTACAATTATCATAGTGTAAAATAATTATAGTTTAATTATATTTAGTGTTATGAAATATTTTCAGCAACATATAAGAAACCATTTGTTTCACTATATTATCTTGGTGTTTTAACTGATTAGAAAATGTTCAAAAGATATGGTTTTATATGCTCATTTATATGGATTGTTTTTTATGGAAACTAGATAAATGCTATCTCAATTTAAAAGTTCATTTTATACTATATATTGGCTTACATTTGAGGCATATATATAATATACCATGGGGAAGTCCATGGGGAAAAAATTTATATTCAAGGTATATGATATTATATGATATGGGTATTTCCATGGGGTTTTATTACTGGGAAGTGATAGGAGCATGAGACTATATATATGGATTTTTTACTAGATTGATTGATATCATGGGTTTTATGTACTTTTACAAATATGGTGGATCATTAATAATAAATGATGTTATAGGGATTAGTTGATTAGTATGAATGTGTACATTTTAATTTCAGATACTCAGAGGATCTGGAGACATAAGACATTGATGTTGGCCTCTGGGGGAGCCTTATAAGGGGAGTTCTATCTTCCTTCATTCCATTTATATTGTCTACCTATATATAATATTTATATTTCATCGATAATCATGTAAATCTTTATATAAATAAAAAGAAATTATTATTTAAATCGTCAATGATCTTTTCATAAGGGGATCTTACGATGAAATGTAGATCATTACTAGTATTTTAATGTTCTTGATGGTGCAAATTTAATTATATTTATATTGTAAAAAAATTCTATTCTCTGGATGTTTATGAATATTAAATATATGGAGGTGTTGAAATAATGATGTATCGTTAATGATAGTGGTGAAGGATTTGGGTGAGCTGAAGAGAATTTTGGTGAAGCGTGTTAGATGGGAGTACAAGAGTATAACATTATGCATGTCCAAGGAGTACATATCAGTAATCATATAACGATTGTCCATATCTAATACATAGACTATTCAAATGGTATTAAATTTAATTTTTTATAATGAGAAATAAGCCAAATTGGAAGGTGATGATCTATATATATTGAATGTTTCAGTTTAATTTGTAGTTTGAATGTAGATGATTGTCAGGATTAATTCCATAAATTACACTTGTAGTTGTTGTTGTTAGTAGATTATAGTGAATTTTGGATATGTGACCATGGAAGCTATATAGTAGATTCTATGATATCTAGAATAAATAGAAGATTTATTCTTTGGTTTTGGAATGGTTGATTTTTTTCAAGGTTATGTTGATGAATACTTTAGTTTAGACATGGATACATAAAAGAGTCCAATATTCATTTGGTTTTCCATATGAGGGATGACAGTTTTTTCGATATCATGATTTCCACCAATATTTTCACTTCTTACAATATAATATTTGTATGTATCCATCACAAAAGTATAGGAGTTTCCTAAACAATGACTTTTTTGGGTGGTACGAAGAGGAAAGAAGTGAAATGGAATCATGTTTTGTGATAATCAAATCATAATACATCTTATAAAAAATCCATTGTTTAACCCATGGATGATAAAATAAATCCACAGAATCCCTTTAATAGGAATCTCCTTTTAAATGGAGTTATATAACTATAAATATTTGATGAACATTATAACAAAAAAAATATGATTATGAGGTTTTTATTTTTTGAATGTATAGAGTGGTGTTGTGCTTTTGTTGGTCACAGATGAAAAAAAGAAAATAAATGATATTTTTAGTGTTTGTTTCTATAGTATAATGGATGTTACCAAACACTTACAGTTATTAGTAAAACATCAATTTATTTTTCATGTTTTATATTCTTAGTATTTGGATATGAATAAATGTTAAATTTTTAATTTTTAGACTTCTATTTTTGTAGGATTATTTCAATAAGATGTGTTATAGGCTCATCAAAATAAGGTGGGGTATCAAAACTCAATAGTTTCACCATTTTATAGTATTGGAAAGATGAATGATTAGTTCATAAAGATAAATAAATACTCAAATAGAGTTATCTGGTGGAATTATAGTTAACAAGAGGGTGTTGGTAGCATTCATGGGTTTTAGGGGATTTTATATTTGTTATAGCTGTGGAAAATAGTTTACCTGGATTGTTCAACTATAAATAGAATATTGGGTTTCAATTCCACTTTGTGTGTGACTCTTTAAAAATATTTTATATGTTTATTTATATTTTATTCGTCTTTATTATCTAAATAAAAGACATGTTATTTCTATTGTAGAGTTATGAATGTTCCAAAAAATTTGACCTCATCTATTCTAAATTGAGTTTAGTTTTTTTCCTCTCAAATACATTTTTTAATGTTCCTTCTATATTATATTATTCTAACTCTATTTTTTAATGGAGGTATCGATTATCTCAATTATAGAAACGTAATTTTATGTTTCACTATTTTTCATAGGATTCATACTTTATTCCAAAAATAGTTTTTTATAAGGGTTATTTCGTACCATTATTTTTATATTGAAACACAACAAGACTGGGCATATAATCCCAAATAGTCAGGCAAAATCATGACCACTCTGTAGAAAAAAATGGATCTGTAAAATGTATCCCATAATTTCGGTGGAAGAATGTTGGGTAGAACTACAATGTTATTGAAAAAAATAAGAAAATGTGGAATAGTTATCACATTACAAAACCCTATTGTGAGGATGAGTGGTGTATGTCTTGTAGATCCAATGCAGTCGGGTAGAATAAAACATAGTTTGTAGACCCAAATAGATTGGTGGAAAGATTTACATTTCATGAAAGAAAAGTTTTTTAGAATAAATTTTTTCATTATGAAATAAGAATATATGACTTGAGTGAAGAAAAATCTACTTTAATTTAGTAAACATTTATTTGGTATTCATTACTACTGGGAGTCTAGACAGAAATTGTTATGATTCATAATTAAAGTGGAAATGGTAGTGGGGTGATTAAGTGTAGGGTAGTGCGTACATGGGAGAATGGAACACAAGTTATATTATAGGTACTGGGAATGTCTAATGGGTGAATTTGTCATATCAACATCTAAAATGGAAAAATGATTCTATAAACAGATGGACGGTGGAAGAAGCTTCTTAGGTCCATTGGCCACATGAGATACCAACAAACTAGGGGGAGATGACACTGTGTTATCCTTAAAAATGAGTGAAATAAAGGAGAGAGGGATTTTGGGAAGGGTAACCTTATCTAATACCTTATATTAGAAGAATACTAAAATATTGGTCTTCTAAAACTATGTCATATTGTAATATTTATAAATAAATATAATGATGTCAGACATTAATTTATTTTATCTCATTCACTGGTCCTCTAAGATGAGGTCATTTTGTTAAATTTATATATGATGAAAAATATGTTAAAACATTAATATATGTCAACCCATTATCCCGGTCAATAAATGGACCGTTGGATATTTTTTTAATGATCCCAATTTCATATATATCAAAATGCACAAATCGTTATTTTAAAATAAAATATATCATAATTTATTACTTGTTTGGTTTCCATATTTCCTTTCAAATAATCAATGAAATTGGTTTTAATTTACCATTTTTATGATTCTATGGTGATTTCCAGCAATGAATGTTTCTATGTCATACGAAATTGTTAATATATTGAGTCATATTTTCATAAACCCACTTACATGATCTGTCAATTTTCGATAATGAACTTTGTTTCATTTGATGATTTTGTTTATTTCACTATCAAGATACAATGAGGAGTCTCCACCAGCATCCTATCATCGATACAATAATTTATCAGCATAAAATTATATATATATATATATTATATAGACAACATTATATCTATTGGGAAACCAAATTCTCATCATATTTATACATTTTCAATAAAACTTATTAAATTATTATTATTATTATTATTATTATCATTTAATAGAAAAAACTTTTCTTCAAAATTTATAGAAAATGACATTATTTTACACTACTAAATCAATAAATACAACTAAAAATTAGTTCAATGATGGATCAATATTGGTAGAATATATGGTTGGAGGTTCACTCAGAATATAAAATGGTGGTGTTCAAGGAATCCTTCTAAGTACACCCATCATCAACACCCCTCAATTGTGTGTGATGAAATTTTTTAGAATACAATATAATTTTCAGTGAATCCATTCCATTGGGGAGGAATTATATTGATGTATATGATCCTAGGGATATAGTAGATAGTGTGGAAGTATATGGTTTTTAGGGGAAGCATAGTATTGAGGACAATAATGTATATTTTCATGATTGGTTTGTGGTTGATTCTTATAGACTAAAAAATATTTCATATTCATTCTCAAAATTTTCAAGAGAATTTGTAAGCATTTTAGTAATTTTGAATACATTGAGGTATTTTTTAATAATAATGAGAACTTCAAACTATACTTCTTATAATACCAATAAAATGAAGCATTATATTGAGCTGCCTTTTATTCTTATAAATTATAAATGACACAAAAATGGGTTTCCCAATTTATCATGCTAATGGGAGCTCATTCACATAGTTTTGGATGTAACTCATGTGATTTTTCATTTTTTGATATTTTTTTATAATATTGAATCATTTATTTAATCATACCATGAAATCTAAAAATCTAATTGATGGATGGTTGATTCATATATATCAGAAAATGACTGTGGCATTATCATCAAGTTTTTTCTTTTTAATACAAATTTTTTTAATCATGATCCCTTGATGGGTGTTATGTAATTTAAATAAAAATATAGAGGTTAACTGATACTTTAGATCATAGTGTTAAATATATGTATCTTTTTATTAATGGATAATTTAATAAGATAAATAATAATTACAGAATCATAATACTATGATTTTATTATAATTAAAACTCATTTTGTTGTTTTTGAACCTTTTCAGTGTTTTTAAATTTTAATTATAATGTGATGGTCAATTTTTTTTGATTATACCATGAAATTTTGATATTTAATGAACATGTGATGGATCAATATATCATAAAATACTCAAATAAAATTTTCATATTATTTAACCAAAATGTGATCTCATTTTTTCTACAGTAACTAAATAAATTTTTATATTACATTTATTAATAAATATTAATAATTTGAAATCCCAAATTCCATGATACATTGAAATTTAGGGATCAAATTGATGCAATATTAATTTTTACTTATCTATAGATGTCTCAATGATTATTGTCTTTTGTTTTCATACTAATCGAAATACATTTTTTTTTATTTTCACCCATAAGTAATGATTTGATGAAAAAAAATATAAAGGTGAAATTATTCTATAGATAATAAAATGTAATTAATGAATCAAATTGATGAAATGATTAATTATTCATAACATAAATTATTTAATGATCATTATCCTATGTTTTCAAGATAATAAAAATTCACTGGCTTGGTTTTGACCTATCACAACCCCCTCATTACAATGGTATCCCTCTAGGGTCGGAACTGAAGGATGATAGGTAATGATGCTCAATGACAGCCAATAATTGGTCACATATTAAATACTATAACAAATGTTTTATCAGATAGATAATTGGGTAGAAGTATACACTATTATGAATATGGGTACTGAGAGATAAGATGTTATCACTAACCAATACATATCATATCAAATTAAATATCCCAAAATTTTAATTAAATTTATTAGAAGGAAAAATAAACTATAAAAAAATATAAATAGAAATTGAAAATATCCACATCAACCTCGAATCCAAAAAAGTCTTAAAGAACTCCTCAAGCATGTAACATTAAACCCAATCACTAACTATATTTTATAGATCTATATTTATATATATATATATATAGGTGAGTAGTACAAGTTTACTCATTATGATACTCCAAGAAACCTTTTATAAAAAATGTCAAGAATGTGTAGTAAATCCCAACAAAAAATAAATAAAACTAACACTTCTCATAATCAGGCATGCTAAATTTAAAATCATCACCATTGATTTCTTTCCAAATACCAAATACAAGTAACAATACAATATGAAATCAAAAATTTAAAATGAATTGTCATCCACTATAACATCCCCACATTTTTTTCATTATCACCAAAACATTTCATTTCATTGTTCATATTTCCTAAATAAGTAACATGGGTTAATGATATCTTTTAAATAATATTCACCTCTTGATTTATATAATCTCATAATTATTATCGTCTACATCATATTGAGATAGTAACTAAGTAGTTTTTCTAGATTCCACCATAGCCTATACAACCTATACTACAACTGGATACATCACATCCCATATATGGAATGAATATAATAACACAAAAACCAAGTATTATCATACATGGATATGATATCTTTTTAGATGAATATTCCTTTCATTACAAACAAACATGCTTAACGACAACACCAAATTAGTTCACCTGGAAACGTCAATCAAAATATTCCTAATTCATTAAATATCATTTATGTCTCCAATAAATATCTTCCACTTTAGTAATCTTAATTAAAAACCATTTTTCATAACATTGGGAAAAGGAAATTAGAATGGGAGAGATTACATGCATAGTAAGGGTAAAAAGGGAGACACATAAGAAAAACAATAGTATAATGGTATGATAACATGATCATGACATTTGAAAACCACACCCTACATGGCTAATATCATAATCATGGGTCATTAAATAAATATTGGAAGTTTATAAGACATGTATAATAATGGAATTTATGAAAATGATCCATGAAAGCATAAAATTATAATAAGACTTATAATTAGAGAACTGACATAAGCATTGAAAATCATATATTAATCATACCCCCTATAAAATCATAACATGTTAGGACTGGGATACCTTATTGTGTACCTGCATCATGATTAGGATAGCTTCTGGGGTTTCTGATTTCAGGATATGGATAACCTCCTGTTTATCATCATTTATGATTTGGAAAACTGATAATGCACTCTATGATCCAAAATAACATAAATCATTAACCATTTAATTGGAAGGAGATATAAGTCTCACCCATAATAGAATCGTTCCATTTATTCACTACAAGATCATGGATTATTCATCATTTCAAACCACACGAAATGAAATTAGTTACAAAATACATTTCACCATAGTATACCACATAGAAATAAAATGGATTCATAATCATTCGATGATTTCATTATAACATAACCAATGGAAAATATATGGGTGTCATAAAAATTTCATCACCATGTAATATATTGAAAATATATCGTTTTCATAATCATTTCATCATGTCATCAATGAATCACCCATGAAAAATAAAAGGGTTCCATAATAATTTTTTCATTTTATAAATAATGGTATATAAATGGGTTTCAAAATAATTTTATCATCAGATAAAAATTAGATAAACAATCATAATGTTATCCATATAATATCCCAAGTAAATCATAAGTTACATCAAAGGATTTCATTTTATTTTGATTATTATGTGTAAAGATAAATAACATGGATCATTTTCCAGGGGAGATAAATTCTTTTTGAAATTATTATTATAAAATATTAAACATTTTTAAATAATCTATTTGAAAATAAACACTAATAAATAATGATATAATAATTAATAAAAAAATAAAAATTGTGAAAAATATTTTTTCATCATAGAAAATAATTTTTTAAACATAAATTTTTTTTCAAAACCTTTAATTTTAAATAACAATGTAAAATTATAAAGTATTCTTCAAAAAAAAATAATGATCTAGGGTGTGCGAAATTCCATTTATTCCATACAAAAATATTACATTAATATTTTTAGTAAAAGACCAAAGGGAATTATTTTTGAAAATCAAATGAAGATTCATTTTTTATTTTCTATAAATGTGAAAATTGGTAAATGTACCTTTAATAATTGGTATTACAAGAAAAAACAATTTTGAATATAGGTTTAGAAATCAAGGTTATTTGGAGGAAAATTTGTTTTCACCTGAAAATATAAAAAAGTACATTTTCTGTTAAATTTTTTTTGTTGAAATCAGGAGTAAAGAAATAAATGAAAAAGAAGGGAGAATACTTATTCTGATGAAATAACTAGATTAGATGAAAATTCATGAGATTATTGGAAGATATATCATAATATTTCATCACTGTAATTAAAATTAGAAATTTTTTCCACCCGCCTTCACCAAGGTGAGTGAAGGGACAATAGAATATCCAGACCCATCCTTCTTTAAGTCGAAGGAAATATAATGACCCCTGAGACCCACCTTCAATAGTTAATAGAGTGTAGACTAGCACCATGGGTATAAAATCAAATGAAAAAATAAAAATAATTATCCTTTTTATTTAGTAGGATCGGGAGGTATGATAGTAAGTCTCAAACAACACCAAAATTGGAAGTAAATGTAAATCCAAAACAATCCTTCCGCATATGCATGTTTCAAAAATATATATTACAATACAAGAAAACTCCAAAGGTAAATACCAATAAAAAGAAAACAACAATAATAACTATCTCAATGTCCAAAATAGTATGGTCTGGCACGGTCATCGAAGTCATCCTGGAAACCTGAATGTTGTTTTATATACGTAGGGTGAGTATACATGTATACTCAGTCGGGAAAACCAAAAGATTTTCTGAACAAGTGGGGTGGAATTCTAATGCCCTATGAGAATAGGATATAACCAAACACTTAATAAGGAAACTATCCACCCAACCCTATCCAAGGAACACTACCCAAAATAACTCAATTCATGTAAGGTGAATAGTAATAACACATCAATGTTGGGGTACCCCGCAAAACATTCCCACTGGTTGTTGAAGTCATGCTACATGTCTGACCTTCCTCAACATTTTCACCACATTCCCACTTCCATACCCTACCTGCACACACCTAGTCTACCACAACCACTCACCCTTCCCACAAACACCTAGGCCACAATCACAAGTAACCACAACCGCAGATAGATGAGCGAGAATAACGAACACCACACCCGAAAACAACTGGGCCTAAAAAACTACTACAACACCCGAAGATGTATGGGCCTCATCCCGAAGAAACTTAGGGAAATCAACCTACCCACACACACAAGGTCAAACAACCAAAACATTCCCGGCCTGAAGAATCTTGCGATATAATGGACCTCAAGCCATCAAATCCTGCCTGAAGAGTCTTGGGTTATACTAGGAAGGGAGCCAAAAAGGATCTAATAACCATCCACTCATAAAAGTGTTGGAAAAAACACCTTCCACCATGAACTAGAGGTTTTTTGGTATGAAGTTCTCAACTTGGGTGGGGTTCGAATAGGAAACAAAAGAGCTAAATTATTCATATAGGTAATCAAGCACTCTTCCCAACATAGGGGTTTCAAAACCATTCCATACAAAAACACCATCATTATTATTCATTCATAAAAATAACTCCACCCACAGATAATTCACAACTCTTTCCCAGAAAACATTTCCCATTGAACCCATTTTTTTTATATTCACATGATTCCATTTAAGTAATTATTCACTATCGAGCAACTAATAGGCATAGCCACAGTCCAAAGAAGAAAAACAACCAAGCAGTAGAGTAAAAATTCACATCTGGTTCTCTTGTAAGATCATAACATCAAAAGGGATCATTGAGATCCCTAAAATTATTGGAACCAAACCACACCCCACCATACAGCCGTATACGGCCTTAGATCCACAAACCTAAAACTGCACCACAATTGGTGATCTCATACCCAACCAAATCAAACCACAATAATCAAAAATAACATACACACATATTACTTAGATAGAGAAAAGGAGTTTCCAGATTTAAACACACCATTTATTGAGTTCCTTCTTGTCCGTTATGTTAACCGGGGTGAACACACAAATATTGTTTTTCACTGAACAAACATTTAATCAACTGAGCTTACACGAATAACCAATTTTCATGTTAAATCGATTCAATAATATAATTATCCAAAAAATATAGAGGGTCATTGGTGTACAAGGAAGGACCACCAACAACCTCGATTTTCAGTGGACACAAGCCCATAAAAACCACAACACATATTCAAGGGTAAATGAGCATAGCAAAAACATCAAACTAACCCCTTCATGCATTAAAAGTATGTTTATTTTCTTTATTAATGTTTGATTTCATCCATCCCCATAGAAACATTATCATAATGATGTATCATGATACACATTAAAAATAGACGAAGGATGAAGCCTACCTGGATGATCGATGATCGAAGTTTTTCTCCATGACCCACAAATTGGGGATGCATGACTTGTAGGGGAGGAAGATAAAGGACACCAAGTGTGAGGAGAAAATCTCCAACACAAGCCCACCACTTTACTTGGAGTGGTGGCCATAAAACCTGTTCATTAAATGGTTTCATTTAATCAGAGGAAATCATGTAAGAGGGGCCGAATAATAAAGGATGGGAAAAGGTGTGACACTGAGGATAGTCTAATGTTTTTCTATTTTATGGTTTATCCGGATCTTTCTGGATTTTATATATCAATTATGGGATTTTAATGGAATTTAAAGGGAAATTAAAACAATCCTACATCAAAAGATATGTTCTGTGATAAGAACTGGAAAAAAAAACAAGGGTGGGCCACCATTGGGGGAGACACCATAAGCGGGGCCATCGTCATAGTTCCAGAGTCAATGTACTATACTCACAGTTCCATTTTATGTGTTGCAACAGTTTCGGTGTGTGATCATGAAGGTGGGACCGTTAAGGTGCCACTATCATTGTTCACCTATCACAGTTCCACTGTCATGGTTCCACCATCAGGAGTGCCACCATTTTAGTGTGTGACCGTTCTAGTGTGACCATTTTGGTGTCGCCTTCATGGTGCCACCGTCATGGTACCACCGTAAGCAGTTCCACCATTTCAGTGTGAGACCATGACTGGTTCCACCGTTTCGGTAGAACTGTTTGATGGAACTGAGTTTTTGGAAAACTGTTTAATGAGTCATTTCCTGTGCCATTACATCAGACATCTCTCAATGTATTCTCTCGCTTGAGAATTTAAACTAGATCAAAGAGAAGAGAGGTGTCTGAACAACCACCTCTAATGATACCTCTAAGGAGTATACCACATCAATATCTACGAACACCTATCCCTCAAGTAACCACACAATCATATAAAGGTGTCATCTTCCATACATATGGATCAAGGAGTACTTTACCGTATGTCATGATACTATCCTCTTTTGGAGGCACTAACATTCCTGCACAGGTTTAATCACATCCACTCTAATGCATCTTGATTTGGGATCGGGTCCTTCCTTCCCCACCACTAGTACCCTTCATAGAAATTTAGAGAACAAGGGGAATTCCACATTCATAGTTTACAAGGATAAGAACTACATCATGTACAAGTACATAGAAAAATAGAACCAAACTAAAAATAGCTATTGGTACTAGGCATGCATCTATACCTCCCTCTCCTAGGTATTCTCATCGAGGCCACCATGCCTCTACAACACACGAACCAAGGGAATGGTATGTCCATAAATAACCTTCTACTCATGACCTTCAATCATCATTGGTCACTCTACAAACGTCACATCGTCATTGATATCCAGCCTTCCCCATTTGAGGATGTGTAAATAATCATATAGATACTGATGGATATGAGTCACTTGGAGAACGTCATGCACCCTCAGTAGAGGTTATGGTAGCGTTAGCTGATAAGTCACTTTGCTGACTTGCCGCAACACCTCGAAGGTTTAGGTGAACCTGGGAGAAAGCTTACTCCCACTACCGAGCCTCCACTATCCACGCCGAGGGGAGAACTTCAAGAACACATCATCCCCTACCACGAACTCCAAAGATATCGTCCTACTATCAGTATATGACTTTGTTCGGTCATGATCTACCTTTAACCTCTCTCATATAAGTTGATTCATCTCCTTCATGCTCCGCACCACATCCGGGCCAAGAACACCAGCATCCCCGACCACTTTCAATCACATTAGTGTGCAACACAGCCTCCGATACAATGATTCTAACAGAGACATACCAATGGTAGAGTGATTTGTATTGTTGTAGGAAAACACCATCAGAGGCTCGTGTCACACCCACAATCACCCAAAGTAAAAAAACACATGCTTGTATCATATCGTCCAGTGTCTGTATGGTGCGCTCTGTCTGCCCATCTGTCTAGTGGTGGAAAACAGTTTTGTGGCATAACTGGGTGCCAAAATTAAGTTTTAATCCATTCCTGACCCCTGAGGTAAATCAGGTATCCTTATCAGAGACCATGGACCTCAAAACTCAATGAAATTGCACGTAAGTGTTCACATACGGCTATGCTAGGGAATCCACAGCCCTTGACTCCTTGATTTCCTTAAAGTTAGTTGATATCATCTGTAGGTCCACCACTACTCAGATAGCATCACAACCCCCTTGAAATCTGGGTAGTACAGTGAAGAGATCCATCGAGATGTCATCCCACATCCACTCAGGGACATCTAAGGGGTGTAACAGACCTCCTAGGGTGTGGTGTTCAGCCTTCACCTGCTAACACATAAGGAACTTTTCCACAAACTCTTCTCCTTCCCGCTTCACCCTTGGCCACCAAAAGTGACCCCTCAAGCCTTGATACAGCTTTGAAACTATTGGATAAATCTCCAAGGGTGAGTTGTTGAACTCCCCATGAACACTCTCATGGATCATCTCTGGAACAAACAACATCTCTCAAAAAATAATCTTATTCAGACCCACTTCCAACCATCATTACATATCATTTCTCTGGTTAACACAATCATGCATCACCTCAACCTCTAAGTCCCTCCAATGAGACTCCTCCACCTACTGCAACATAAAGGACAACACTATCATCAAGAAAATACATCCTCTTCCGTCCTCCACCATTGCATCCAAGTGTAGGGTATCCAACTCTACCATCGCCTTGAATGTGTCTGCATAATCTTGAACCGTATCCTTCTATGACATCCTGCACAAGGCATCAGCCAACACATTCCCCTTAACATCAGTGCAAGATATTTCGAAGTCATAGTCTGGATGTAAGTCCATCTACCTCTACATTCAAAAGTTCATGTCCCCCTAGGAGAACATATACCTCATGATCTTCTGATCCATGAAGACCACAAAGTGATTCCCTTTGAGGTAGTTCCACCAAAATATTAGTTAAAACAAAACTGTTTAGAGCTCCAAATCGTGGTTGGCATAGTTACGCTCATGGGTACATAATTTCCTCGACCCATAATAGATCACCCCTACTGTTTCATCAACACACACCCCAATCCTTGTCCGAAAGCATCACAAAATACCACAACCGTCTCCTCTTCTTCTGGAATCCTGATCACCGGGGCACTAAAAAATTTCCCCTTCAGAAAAATGAATTCTTCTTGTCAATACCCACTCCGTACAAATTCCTGGACTTTCTTGTTCGAGGCTGTCAGAGGTGATAAAACATGGGAGATGGTGGGGAAAAATCATTGGTAGTAACCCTCTAGACCCAAGAAACTAAAACCCTCTACCACGTTCTTGGGTTCTGACCACAATACTACTACTTTGAAAATTTATGGATCAACCAATAATAATTTCTCAGACACTGTGTGTCCAAGGAAGTTCACCTCTCTTGTCCAGAACATGCAGTTGGAAAAATCCCCATCGAGTTTTTGTTGTTAGAGGACCATTAAAAAAATTCTCAAATGCTCAGTGTTATCCTATCCTAATCTTGAGAAGATCATGATGTCGTCAATAAAAAAAACTAGATACAGATATAGATATTCCCAGAAGATGGAGTTCATGATACCCATGAACACGGCTGGTGCGTTCATAACACCGAACAACATGACCACAAACTCAATGTGCCCATAACTACTCCTGAATGTAGTCTTTGAGATTTCACCCTCGTTGACCCTCAACTGGTGATAACTTGATCATAGGTCAATCATGGAAAACCATAATTCACCTTCAACTGGTCAAAAACATCATCTATCTTCTGGAGAGGGAAATTTTTCTAGACTATTACTTGATTCAGTCTCTGGTAGATTATGTCCATCCCGAGACAACAATCTTCCTTATTTGCGAACAAGATGGGAGCACCCCATGGTGAGGTGATTGGGTGAACCAAATGTTTTCTCATCATATAATCAATTTGAATCTAAAACTCTCATAGCTCAGAAGTATCCATCCGATAGGGATCCATTGAAATCGGCAGGCACTGGGTTACAAGTAAATCTCAAAATCAACATCACGTTGAGGGGGTAGATTCACCACCACTTCTGGGAAGACGCCCATGAATTCAAGAATGATCCCCCGGACATCCACCATCTCCATGATTTCTGACTCCACTAACAGCTTGACTAACAAGGAAAGAAGGGGATCCACTCTCCTGCTGCCTTCCTGGAAACCCTGCTCGCTCAAAAAAATAACACATTGTTCGCCCGTTTCTGAAAACAAAAGCCTTTTTCTGAAATATTCGATAAAAGTGAATATAGAAGAAAATTGGTCGATGTCTAGAATAAAATCATACGGCTACATCCATTTAAAAATAAGGTCCCCACTAGACTGATGTGGTCCCAAAATATGTCTGCATCCTCAGCTAACACGAGGCAAGTTGGAATGAACACTGGCTGGTGTACTAAAAATCAGTGCTATGGGAAGTCTCTCTGCATCTTGGCCCAATGCATGGGCCAGACTGGGTGAAACAAATGAGTGTGAATCTCTGGAATCAAACCAGACAGATACAAGATTGCTGACCAAACCAATTGTACCTCAAAAGTCTTCTGGCCCTGCCAGAACTGCTACCTCGGTGGAAGGCAAATTTCCATGCCCAACTCATTAGCCCCTCGGTTGTCGGCCACCTCCCAGACCACATCCTGGTCGAGGACCTTGAAAAGTGCCCTATGGTTGGCCTCCTACCACAAAGTATTCTGTAGGAGGAGAGGGATCTTGTTTTCCCTGATGATGCTGTTGAAATGCATGGGCTAGAAATTTCTTTTACTGAGGTGGGTGCTAGACTGGCCCACCCCCACTGTACTATACTGGGTCCAGTCACTGATTTTGAAGGTGCCCACGACTGCCACAAATAAATCATCCTAGTCCTGCACTCAAAAGGAAATGGTGGGGACTAGGAGATCAAAAAAAACTGCTAGGGCCTGATCCTCACTAGCCAAAACATAGAAGGCCCTGACGTTGGTGGCCTGCTGTTGATGACCATTCCCTTTAACAAGCCCAACTGGCTCCTCTATCATGGCATACCTCCCAACATGTGAATCCTCTCTACTATTTCAGCCATCTTCTAGACATCTATGTATGTCAGTAGGGTGAAGGGAGTAATAGCATACTGAAGAGAAGGTGGAAGTGCCTCCTCGAAACATCTCGCCCGAGACTCCTAATCTAGAAAGAGGTCCAGAGAAAAGAGAAAGAAGTACATGGACATTATCCCCAACTATCTCACTGACATACCCCATATTGATGGTATAGTAGATCCCACCACTTCTCACCCTTCATCATGGAATAGAGGAATTCTACCCGGAACTCCCTCTTGAAGTCAGTCCACGTAACCTTAGCCTCCCTCTTCTTCCCAGGATAGAGAATCCACCAATGACACCCTACTCCCCGCATCTGGCTTACATCCAAAGGAACTCGATAGTCCATTGTATCCCGGATCATGCTGAGTGCTATCACCAGCTCCTTAGGCCAGCTCTCTATCTCCGTATATGAGATGATTCCCTCATACTTCCTGAGGGTTTTCCACTGAAAGGTACAAGGCATCCTCTACCACTGATCAACCTCATCCTCTCGGTCAGCCCTCTACCGATCATCCAAATCTATCTATGTGTAAATCATCAAGGTGCCATAGCTACAAGGAAAACAATGAATGCTTGATCTCGAGTAGTGTAGAAGATTTATTTTAATTTATCTTAGACTTTTTATTCATTTTTAATCCCCAAAATACCCATGACACAAAAAAACACAACTCATTATGATACATATACAATTCTTAGGGCCTCTAACCTAAAATCTGTGTAGCTTCACATGGTCATTAAGTAGGCCAAGAGTCCTTACATTGGATCACAAGGGGACCTAAAATCATGTCTCCTAGCTAGACATCCCTAGAATATTTCAAGCCAAAAGATTGCCTAACATCTTTACCATACCATCCCATGAAATCCAAACTATGACAAACCCTGAGATCCATCCCATATCTCAACCCTCCCTTTGATACCATTATTCTATGATATGCCTTCACCATAGTGAGGGAAAGGTCAATAGATTTCCTAAACCCTTAATTCTTAATGTTTATGGAGAGATAATTACCCCCGAGATCCACCTTCGATACGTCCCAGAGTGGAGGCTAGCACCAAGGGTATAGAATCATATGCAAAATTGTCGGCATTACCCTTTTTATTTAGTGGGATCGGGAGATAAGACAGTATGTCTTAAAAAACACCAAATGTGGATGTAAATGTAAGGCCTAATGAATCAATCCCCATATGCATGTTTCAAATAATAAGTACTACCATACATGAAAACTCAAAAGGTAAATACCAATGAAAGGAAAACCTCAACATCAACTATCCCAGCGTCCACACTATTATGGTCCGACATCATCCTCGATATCCCCCTGGAATCATGAATGTAGTTTTATATAAATAGGGTGAGTATAAATGTAAACTCAGTAGGGAAAACCAATTGATCTCGTGCACAAGTGGGGAGGAATTCTAATTCCCTATGAGAAAATGAGATAACAAAGAACCTAATAAAGAAACTATCCACCCAAACCATTCCACAGAACAATCCAGAAATAATGAAAGTTATGTATAGTGAATAGTAATAACACCTCGATGATTGGGTACCCCGAACCACTTCCCCACAGGTTATTGATTTCATCCTATGCATCGGAAGATCCCCACCATTTTCACCGCAGTCGCACTGCCATACCCAACCCACACACACCTAGGCTACCCCAAACACACACCCCACCTGCAAACACTTGGGCCAGAGCCACACGAAACCATGCCCACCGACACCTGGGCTAAAAAAACTACTGTTATTACTGAAGACATCTGGGCCCAAACAACTACTACCACACCCAAAGAAACTTGGGCCTCATCTCGATGACACCTTGGAAATAAACTACCTACACACACCAAGGCTAACCACCAAGATTTTCCCTTCCCGAAGAATCATGGGTTATAATAGACCTCAGGCCATCACAGCCTACACCAAGAGTCTTGGGATACTCTGGGAAGGGAGAAAAAAATTATCAAGAACTAGTCGCTCATAAGATGGTTGCGAAAACACTCTCACCCTTGAAATGGGGGTGTTTGGCACAATGTTCTCAACTTGGGTGGCAAAAAAATAAGAAAAAAATAACTAAATTATACATATAGGTAAAAAAGAACTCTTCCCAACATAGGGGTTCCATATCTAGCCCATACAGAAACACCCTCGTTACTATTCATACATAAAAAGCACACCACCCATAGCCAAGTCACAACTCATTCCCAAAAAACAATTTCCCATGGAACCCATTCTTGTTTTCATATTGACATGATTCCATTTTAGTGATTCTTCTCTATAAGGAAACTAATAGGCATTTCCACAAGACAAGGAAGGAAAGACAACCAAGCAGAAGAATAAACATTCACTCCCAATTCTCTTGTAATGTCACAACAACAAAAGGGATCTGTGAGATCCCTCAATGTACTGGAACCAAACCAAGAAAAACCATACGACCCAACACGAATTTAGATCCTCAAACCAACAACTTCATCACAACAAGGGATCCCATCCCAATCCATGTCACCCCAAAAGAATCAAATAGAACAACCACACATATTACCACTATAGATCAAAGAAGTTTCTAGATCTAAACACACAAATAATTGAGTTTCTACATTTCTATTGGGTTAACTGGTGTGATCACACAAGTATTTCATTTTAATGAAAATCCATTTAATCAACTGAGCTTAGGTGACTAACCAATTTCCATGTTACTTCAGTTAAATCATATAATTAACTAGAAAAACATAGGATCATTAGTGCTTACGAAAGGACCACAAACAGCCAAAATTTCTAGTGGACATAAGCCCATAAAATCCACAATTTAT
Organism: Viscum album; assembly: GCA_963277665.1. Classification (NCBI taxonomy): domain Eukaryota; kingdom Viridiplantae; phylum Streptophyta; class Magnoliopsida; order Santalales; family Viscaceae; genus Viscum; species Viscum album. Next base: position 539,726,687 of record OY728121.1, read on the forward strand.
AATCAAGGATAGAAGAGTACAAAAGAAACATAAAACATGCCCCTTCATTCTTTAAAAGTATTTTCATTTTCTTATTTAATGTTTGTATTCTTCCATCCCCATAGAAACATTATTATACACATCATGCATGATACACTGTAAAGATAGATGAAGGAAGAACCCTACCATGATGAATGACGATTGATGTTTTTCTCCACACACCAAGAATTGGGGGTGCATGACTTGTTGGGGAGGAACTTCAGGGACCACATGAGTGAGTAGAAAAGATCCAGCATAGGCACACCCCTTTCCTTAGGATGAGGGACTCTAAATTCACCCATGAAGGGAAAAGAGACCATCCCAGAAGGGGAAGAAGAATAAAATCATGTGGGATAAAAAGATGAGAACATGGTGTTTTGAGATATGAATTTTGAATGACGTAAAAAGAGGATTGTGGGTTCATCACATGGTTGGGTGGTTACACATGATGGAATTAATTATCATTTAATAATTATCATAATAGAGGTGGCCATAACAATTGTGCGTTAAAGGGTTTCCTTTAATCAGATGATAACAATTAATACGGGAAAAACTAGAAAGGACGGGAAAAGATGTGACACCGATGAAAGCAACATATTTTTTTATGTTAAGGGTTTTCTTGCTCTTGGGGGATTTTATATATCATTTATGGTATTTTAATGGATTTTAAATGGGTAATAAAACACTCTTAAATCAAAAGATACCTTGAAGGATAATAACTAGAAAATGAAAAAAGGGTGGGAAACCGTTAGGTGAGACATCATAAGTAGTTCCTTGGTCACGGTTCCACCATCACGATGCCACCCTCACGGTGCCACGGTCTGGGTTCCAACATCAGTTATGACACTATTTTAGTGTGTTTCCATGATAGTGTGACCATTACGATGCAACTGTCATGGTGCCACCATCCACAGTGCCACTGTTTTGGTTTCCGACCATGACGGTGCGACCGTTACGGTTCCACCATCAAGGTTTCACCCTCATGTTGCCACCATCATGGTGCCACCATTTCTATGTAATATCGTTACTGGTGCCTCCATTTCAGTGGAACTATTTGATGGAACCTATTTTTTGGTAAACACTATAAAAAGACTTTTCCCAAGCCATTACAGAAAAAATCTATATACACAATTTGATTGTAACATAAAACATTACCATAATTATTAAACTCAAATCATATTACACATGAAGAAAACATGTTAAATGCAACTTAAAATAACATGATTGCAAGTATATTCATCACATAACATGTCATATAGGATGTATATACACCTCATATAAGAAAATATGTTTATAACATAAATTATGTCTCAAATAAGGAAAATTGAAACAAAAACACCTTTTCAATTTGTTAACACTTGATCCGTAAAATCCATTTAATACAAAATCCAATATGGTTATGTAAAATAACATAATTTTAAGGATTTGAATAAAAAAATACATTCATGCCCATTATATATATAACAAACATGTAATATTTTCATATTTAGACTTGATTTTTTTAAATTAATGAACATATAATACTACCTAAGAAAACAAGAAGTCTGGTTTATTTGGGAATTAGGTACCCAGAATAACATATTGAACATGGAATAAAAAACTTTATTAAAATCTTCCTTAACATGATTACAAAATTCAAATGATTTTAAAATTTAAGGGCATAACCTAGGGACTTAAATAATAAGGGGGTGAGTTACAAAGACCTATAATATAATAAATGAAGAATAACGTGATGAAATTTATATATTTTAAAAAATATTTATAATGGAGTTAGAATAGAAAACATGGACAATCACGCATGGAATAGCATGATAATAATAACATGGGAAATGTGGAATCAAATTAAAACACTCCATCAAAAAGGTTGGTCAAGGATAAACTGATATGAAATCATGGTGTAAAAAGTCCCATAAATAATACAGATTCACTCTCTATCCCAATATGGTCTATCAGGAGACTATGAATTACCAAATTCCTTTGATCTCTATATAATTTTGGGTGCACCCATCACATTCATTTCATTATCATTCTTATGTGTTCCACAAAAATCATACAACATGGATTCATTCATCATAATATTTTATTCCATGATCATAGAGTGTGGAATAAATACATGTGTGTTCTAATTCAAGATGTATATGTTTATAAAGGTGAAAAACCTTGATAGGAAATGGGTAAGGTATTCAATACATAATTTTTTTCGGTTGGAAAAGAGTGGTAAAATTTTAACAGGAAAAAAATTCATAAAATTGGTTGAAGAGAGAAATGAACCTCTCATAAGTTTTAAATAAATAGGATAGTATAGGTTATAGGTTATTACATATCCAAATATAACGAAATAAAAATAAAAGAAATATGGACAATATGATACTTCAATAATGAGGAGAAAGGAAATGATCCCTCACTTGAGTGTATGACTCCAAATGCATAGGAGGTGATTCTTGTGAGTTTGGTGGATCCTTGGAGGAACTGTAGTGATGGGAATTAACATTATGTACAAGTACCATTGATTTTTAGTGGAGAGTGATGGGATCCTAGGAGGGTTTATATAGGAAAAAATGTGACATAATTTATTATTCAGTTTTGGACTATAAATAAAAAAATAAACAAAACCTAAAACCATCCAATGGGTTTTCCCATGATTTCTAAAAATGGGAGTGTTTATCAATCTTTTATAAGGATAATGTCAAAACAAAACAAAAAATTCCCTTTCATTGGTGTATGTTAGTCATACTCATAACTAAATGGTTTTAGAAACTCAAAATGTATTAATGATTTTGGAGGATTCCGAACCAATTTATAAAATTTAAAAAATAACCATAAAATATATTTATTTAAAGGTTAATATGATTTGGTTGTGTATAAACTTTATTTATTTATTACACCACTTTTAGGGAATTATTATGTCATAATTAAAAATGCATATTTGTACTGTATTTCATTTTGACATAAAAATTGCACTCTTAGAAAATGATGAAAAATTCATTGTGGGATAATTTAGATATAATGATTATAAAAATTATATTCTTATTATCAAAATAATTTTCCAATATATTAATATTCACTTTTACATTAAAATTGAAATTTATTATGAAATTTTGGGATTTTTTTCAAATCATAGATTCTGAACACATATAAAAATTACATTTTAATTTAAAAAAATTATATGTTATTTTTTATTAAATAAAAATTACTATATAATAATATTTTATTAGAATAATATTTATTTCAAAAATAAATTAATTTACCAATAAAAATTCATTAATTAAATTTTAATACAACCCAAAATTACTATTTGTGTTTTATTGTATCATAGAAAAAATCATTTGTAAGGTAACAATAATAGGATGACAATATACACATTATTATATAAAAAATAATGTATAAAAAAATATCAGAGGGGTGTTGATACATATCCTTTTGATACACTATAAAATTACATAATGGTATGGTGTGTCTTGATGAAACCTTCACGGGGTGGTTCAGTGTACATAGTTTGTGTTGTGATCTAGATTGTGTTGAAATTCTCATGTAAACAGTTTCACACATGATTAAGTTATCAGATATTAGCTTTTATATTTGACAATTACAAATTCTAGGGATGTTATCACCCTTGGAATATCCAATAAATGGGATTTAGAGGGTATGATCATATTGGTCGAGGCCATTACATCCTTTCTCAATGTAAATTGGATTTGTTAAAACCTATATTTATAATAATCATATGATCATTGTTCATGGGATATATTATCAATGCTATGGATACATAAAATTATATTTAATAAGATTCGATATAACAAAACGAATTAATATCTTGTTTTTTATAAAATCATATTATATATTATTACCATTAATTAAATATCATGAGGAATTTTATTTATAACAGTTCATGTCATTATAATACCCCCTTGAGAATGTTTTCCCCTAAAATATTATTTTACTGTAATAAAATAGATGAGCATAAAATTATTTCATCACCTCCTCCAGTTCATATGTCACTTCTTCATACAAGTGGTTTCTCTAAATTGCATTGACATGGTGAATTGTTTTATTTCCTAGAACATTGACTTCATAATATAATATCATCACTTATTGATCCTCACAGGAAGGGACATTATCTACTGGAACCATATATAGATTGAGTACATGTGAAGGATCATGTATATAATTTCTCAAAAGGTATATATGGACTAAATCATGTACTTAAGATTGGTTACGTGGGAGGGAAAGTCGATAGAGCATAGCTCTAATGTGATAAAGGATATCGAAGGGGATGACATATCTTTGTATAAGCATTCTATTCTTCCAAAATCTCAAAACAACCTTGCATAGATATATTTGGGGGAATACCATGTGTCCAACATTATACTCTAGGTCATTTATATGATTGTAATCACAGATCTACTCTGGACTCTAAAAAAACATTAGGTGCTACAGAATGACATTAACCTTTTCCACCATTTCCATGATAATTTGAAGACCTAATAGTTTTTTATCACTAATTTAATTCCAACATTGAGTTTTTTAAACTATTTTCAAAAAGAGCCTTATAGAGAGCCATTTGGATTCTTGAGTAGAAACTATTGTAGTATGAGAACTTCCCCATAGGTATATGTTTGTCCCATATGCATTTAAATTACATAGAACATTCTTGTAACATGAATTCTAGTGTCTAAATATTCACCTCATATTCTCAATCAGTTTCACAATGATAAGACATGTAAAATATTAACATATTATTTAGATCAATTTGTAGAAATTTCATGAACATTGAGGCTAATATTAGATCTCCATGAGGAACAAATTAAAGTGTTACTATATGTAACCTTACCACTTATCTAATGTATATCTATGTAATTTGATCCATCTACAAAGCCTCATGAATCAAAATAAAGTGAGATTTCTTTTTAAGATGATCCCCAACAACTCCAACAACATTGTTTCCCCAAGATTTCATTGAATGTATGATGAAAATGTAAATGGTTATGTTTTCCCATTTCCAAATTTGTATGGGAAATGGTTCCATTATCACCATAGACTTCTACCTTTCATACTTGAATTGATAACATACTTGGAACATTGATGTATATTCAGTGATCTCCCTATTCATATTGTCCAATAGATAGTGCTCTCAGAGATCTCTATAATGTTTTTTCTACCTGAGTGAATGGATAAAGTCAAACTATATGAATAATCCAATATATTCTTCATTAACACAGGATTTGATGACACATTTAGTCATCAAGAAAATATCCCAACTCATTTTTCATTAAAACTAAACACTTAGGATTTCCATTTTCCTATAGTTTCTAATTTCATCTAAATTCATACATCATCCATTTTAACATCCATTATCTTTTAAAAAATATATGGTTGAGAAAGAATTTTCAAAATAATTCATGACGTTCCTTTATTGTTTATTTTTATGTCCGTCATCATCAATTCTAAGAAGATTATATCCTCTCAGTTTTCATCGATGTTAAAATTGTTAGAACATTTATAGTTAACAAATACTACAATTTATTCACATTTCTAGGATGGTAGTGAATTGGGTAGTTATAGTCCTTAATCATCTCAACTAATCTTCATTTAAGTATATTCAACACATTATGAGTGAATATATAATTTAGACTTTTGGGTTCCATATATGTTTCACACTTATCCACAATGATATAATACAACCAAATTATAAAAATGTAGATCACTTCATCCAACTTTGAATCATTTGTTTCATAGATATATTTATTAACATTCAACTTCCTTGAAGCGCTATCTATGACATTGTCGGTTTACGTTTACACATAACCCAATACCTTCTTCAAACAATCATCGAACACCACAAAATATTCTGCACTATTGGGTAGTGTGAGAAATGCAGTAGTGATAAGCCTCATTTTCATATCCTTAACAATATCTTCAAATTCATCATTGCATGAAAAAATTACCCCCTTATGAGTTATCTTGGATAAAGGGTTTGACAATCATGAATAATTTCTTAGAAATCGACGATAAGACCCAGCTAATCCAAGGAAACTACATATATCTATCTTATATGTTGTCCTCATCCATACATTAATTGCATCTATTTATTATGGGTCCGTAAATATCCAACTTCTAGGGATGATATGTTCAATGAAAGATACTTCGTTCAACCAAAACTCACATTTTCTCTACATAGATTGGATATTATCCATTCGTAGGTTCATTAACATGGTTCTCAAATTATCCACATGATCCTCAATTATTTTGGAGTATATTAGTATATGATCTATAAATGCTATAATTTTTTTGAGGTAATCTCTAAGGACTCTATTCATTAATTCTGCGAATATTTGTGGATTATTAGTGAGGCTGAATGGAATTACTAGGATTTCATAGTGCCTATACCTATTAAGAAAATCATTCTTGGGGATATAATCCTCCATCTCCCTAATGTGACAATATCCCAACTATAGATACTCCTTAGAGAAATTTTATGATCCACATAGATACATAAATAGGTCATCCGTATATTTCATAGGATACTTGTTCATTAACACGATCTTGTGGAGGTCATTATAATTGATGAAAAGGTGCATTGAACCATCTTTCTTGTTAACCAAGAGGACTAGTTCACCCCATATTGAATCACATTGGAGTGTGAACCCTTTCTTCACATTCCGCTACAGTTGTTTCTTCTGCTCATCATGTTCTACAAACACAGTTCTATACAATGTCTTCGATAATGTAAATGCCCTAGGTATATGCCTAATTTGAAATTCAACCTTTCGACTAGAAGGAAGTCTAAAAAATTTATAGAGAATCACCTCAGTGTATTCCCTCACAAAAGGTATTTAATTAAGGAAGGTTATTTACATAAACTATATCATTTTATCTTGATTAACTTTCTCGTAGGGAAATTATATCCTCACTTAAGATGTTACTGCTAAATAATATTCACCCTCCCCCTTTCTCATGCATAGAATTGAGGGTCAATTTGCAATATAGAGAGTGATTTCCTTCTAGTAAAAAATTTTTGATGGAACTATATAGTGAAATCTAAATCTATTCCCCAAATTGCATCAAATTCCACCAAAAAAAGTATGACATGGTTCACTGAGATGTTCAATGAACTAATTTTTATAGGAGGAGTTGTATACATAGGATGCAACGATTCCCCCATTTTCTATTTTTTCCAACAACTCTACTTGTAGGATTCTTTGCGGTCAACTAATAATTTGGGATATGAAGGAATCCATATAACTAGAATATATAAGTAAATTCACAATTATGGAATGATTGACTAGAATACCTATCACCACTTCGTTTTTAAGATCAACCTCAACTATTGTAATCGAAAAAAATGTCCTTTCCCCCATGGAGGTTGATGTTTGTCTCTGATAACCCTTAGATTAGTTAATGGATTTGGAAGTTTCGAGGGTTCCTTGTAGTTTAACCAATGAACATTGTGCTAAGATTGGAATGGAGTATTCCATTACTCCACTGAAATGGTGGATTTATCCTTTTGGCAATATCTATCTAGGTACCCTTCTGTCTAACTCCTAAATAGTTTCCTCACACCTTATGTAGGATTTGGGTGCTTATTTCCACACATTTGACAAGTGTGATGTTTAAAGTTTATGGGATTGATAGATTTCTCCATTGTAAAACCAAAATTAATCTCTTATTTCAAAATATTATCCCCATTATAGACTTGATATTCTTGAATTGCCATTTTGATTTTGAGGGCACATCACACAATTACCTCATAGGTTTCAAAGTCATAGATTTCCATGGCTTTTGGTAGACTAGGATTTAGCGCACCAATGAAGCGGTCAACCATCAATTAAGGTGAAGCTATAGAGCTAGAGGAATATTCTACAAGTGCTGAATTTTTTATATATATACCTTGATGGATTCGTCAGCTATTTTCATGAGGTCAATGATATCCCTGTCAATTTTAATATAGGGAGTGCATGAAAAATATTTATCAAAAAAAATCTGGAATTATTTCCATGCAATCACTTCGATATCTTCATCAAGATTTATATTATTGACCAATGTCCACCACTGACTAGATTTCCCTTAAAAATGTAAAACATCTAGTAAAGCCTTCACATTCTCGAAAAAATTGATGGGTTGATAATATCTTTCCAATGGATGAGATCAATAAATCTGCAATGGAGGAATCAAATGATCCATTGAATATAGGTGGCCTCTATCCCATAATGGTATCAATAACATATTATTCACTCTATATGGGATTTGTATTCTCCTCCTAATCCATGTTCATATTTGTAACATGATTCATATGAGAGAATATTTTCAATATGTTTGTGTTTCCCACTGTCATCTGGTTGGGTATATTGTTAAGGACCTCATCACATTTCCCTTCACATTGATTATTTATCCAATTTCTCAAAATTACTACAATTTTAAGGATTTAAAATAAAATTAATAATATGTATTGTAAAACTATTAAACAAAAAAATTGGAATTTAATGACCTTAACGGGGATTCTTATAAGATACATTTATTTTTATAACAAATGAATTTATGGAATTCAATCTATGTTATCCACAATCTATTTCATAAAATATATACTTATGGGAATTTTTTCTTCCAATAATAATGGTTCTTAATAATATTAGGAATTTAATAATGAAATTTTTTTTTAGGATTTTCATACCTAGCGCAATGTAAGGATCATTGTAATTCACCAGGTTATACAGAGTCTAGCACGAAACATCTTGTCCGAATTTTTACCCTAGGAACATCACTGAAAGAAAAAAATCCAAAGGTAGTGTGTAGACATGGATGAATTTTCTCAGTAAACCACTTAATATATATGTAAAAATTATTGATTATTTCTTATTCTTATTCTTATCTCTACTTCTTTATCAATAATGTTCTAATACTAATCCCAAAATAACAAAACATTACCTTAGATATGAAATATAACAACCCTGTCCTATAAATTACATTAATACACAATTTAATACATTAAAGCACACATAATAAAACACTTAATATTGATAACTTTTTTGTATTTTTTTTAATTAGGTACATAACATAATATCATGACCATGGTATACAATAACATTATTAATAACATCCTTAACATGCATCTCGAATTCAGTGGATTTTAAAACAAAACAGGATGACCTTTAGACATACATATGAAAGGAGTGTTCTATATAGCCTAGTAAGGGAATAAACAAGGAATAAAATAATGAAATTAATACATGTTAGACAATACTTATAATGAAGATCAAAAATTACAAATGAATAATGATTCATCATATAGAATCCTTATCCTAACATGGGTAATGTCGCAACAACATCTGACACAAAATCATAAAAACATGCCAAGGATAAACCACCAATAAATAAAGTGGGATGTCCCATAAAAAAATAAGTATTAATAACTATCCTATCAATAAATATCATCAGACTAAACATTACCCAATTCATGGAAGGGATATATAATTCCAGACGCACCTGTCACTTTCATTTCATTCACATGATTATATGTTTCCCATAGATCATATAGCGTGGATTCAATAATCAGAATATTTTATTAAAAATTAATTATGTGAGGAATAAGAAATTTTATTTACTAAATAAATGAGTTATAATTTTATAAAGGTGAACATATTTCATGGTAAATGTGTTTTGTATTCACTACATAATTAATTTTTCATGGAAAATAATGGTGAAATTTTTACAGAATATTGTCGTCACATATAAGATCATAATATTGGTTAATAAGAGTGAATGAGTTATAAAATAATTTGGAAAAAAATTTAATTTAATGGGGATATGTAATAATATATCATATAATCATGAATTGAATTTAAAAGTCATTAGGTAAAGAAGATATTTGAATGAAGAGGTGAAAGGAAAAGATCCCTCACTTGAGTCAGTGACTCTAAATGCTTTGTAGGGGATTCCTAAAGGCTTCTTAAGGAATTTGAAGACTCTATAGAGTATTGGTAAGATTATGTACATTATAAATGTAGTTTTAGGGAATATAAATGAGAGCTTTAGTGGATTATATAGGAAAATAATAGGATTTCATTATTATTTTTCTTATGGAATCTACATAATAAAATAAGAAAAACAACAAAACATATCATGGGTTTTCCAATGGTTTCTGAAAAGTGGGATTTTTTATCATTATTTAATAATGAAAAATTATGATAATTATTAAATATTACCTTTAATTATGTGGGGATGATTCATACTCATAATGAAATTGTTTTAAAACCATAAAATATAATAATGGTTTTGGATTATTCAAAAGGGATTCATAAATTAATCAAATAAACATAAAATCACAATATTTTAAGGATAATACATATATTTGGCCATGTATAGCCTAAATAGTTCTTATTACATCTCATTTTGTCCATTATGATGTCTCCAAACACATTGTATATTTATATGATAATAAATTTTTATGAAAAAATTATTATGCCTTAGAAAATAATGGAAAAATCACTGTTGGATAATTTCGACAATGTAATTTAAAAATTAGTATTCATTTCAATTAAATAACTTTATAAATATATGAATATTCACTTTTAAAAAAAAGTTATATTTATTAAGAAATGCTATTTTTTAAAACAAATAATTTTTGACCCCTTAAAAAATAACATTGGACATAATAAAAATTATATAATCATTAATATTTAGTAAAAATAATTTAATAATAAAATTCTGTAAAAAAATTAATTATTTAAAAAATCCATTAATTTATCAAAATTATTTTCCTAATTGATTGTAAATATTTTTCAAAATTACTCTTTTTTTATTATATCAAAATAAAAGACATTTATAATGTAACAATAATAGGATGAAAATATATCTAGTATTAAATAAAAAATAATTTTTATACTCATATAAGTAGGGTTTTGAAAAAAAATATTAATACGGTATTAAATGCCCTATTGGTAAGGTGCATGATGTTGAGACCATAATGGGGTGGTTAATCGTACATGGCTTGGGTTGTGGTCTTGATGAGATTGAGAAGCTCTCATTAATGGTTTCACTCTTGACTAACTTGATGGATCGTGGCTTGGGTGTGGTAAAGGGAAAATACATATTATTATATATCCCACATAAGATCTAATAAGTGGGATTCATTATGTATGATCCTATTGTTTGAGGTAATCACTTCCTTTTTCCATGTCAATTAGATTTCATAAAACCCAAAATTTATATTAATCATGTAATCACCCGTCAACAATTATATTATTAACTATCCGGATACTAATTTTTTAAATTCAATTTAATATAATAAAAAAAATTATGTGCATGTGTTTTCTAAACCATATTAGATAATAAAACATTTAATTAAGTTTCATTTGTAATTTTATTAATAATAGTATGGTTTTTTATAATACACACAACATAAAAAAACATGTGGTCCATAAGCCAAATGTCTCTTAGATTATAAATGATAGATGTAAATCCCTTATCACATTATTAGTCCTTTGAATATTAATCCTAAAATAAATAAACTAAAATATTTAATATAATTAATATTAGTATATTCATGGTATAACATTTCTAATGTGTAGTATATACACCACAAAAAAACTAGTGGTGAATTTGTACATGTCTCCAAAAATTAATAGAAATACATTAAATCCTTACAATAATTCTTGACATCCTTCGTATTCATTTGAGCCTCATGTATAATAATTTTTTTTATTATATATATATTTAAATTCAAAAAAACATATGTCATACCATATATGATATAATCAAGTCCTTTTATTACCAATTTATTAGAAATTCCATGTTGAGGCCATATTTCAAGAAATAACTGCTGTATTTTTCGTATATATTTTGATTTGTTTTTTTGGTCCCATTATAATGATCCTAGATGAATCATATCTAGAATAAAAAAAATGAAATAATTATCATATTTATACAAATCATGATTTTAATACTAATCATGAATGGTTTTTTGTTGGTGAGAAATATAGTATGTTACCATCACGGAGACGGTAGGTCATACGTATAAATGATTGAGGTTTCCATATTTCAACAAGCATAATAGAAGGATGGTAAGTAAGATTTAATATTTCTAGAATTACAATAATATAATTAGATATGTTTAAAGATATAAATACTTACCATCCAATTTTTATGGTGATGAAAAGAGTGTCACATCACTTTATGATCGTGGTAGTCAAGACATACTTGAAAAAATCTATCATCATTCATTGAGTCAAAAGGTTGTAAGGAAATTGATATATAACCAGTTAATAATGATAAATATTTAATTAATATGATAATTTATTTATTAATATAAGTTAATTTAATCATATTTATCCTATAATCTTCCATATAAAAGAATCACTTTGCTTCTAAAAAAGGTAGTCCAACGTACACATAGATGATATTATTATATCACATAAGAAATGGAAAGTAAAATGATATATTTGATATAATGACATTGGAGTTAGAATTATGTAAAATATAATATATATTCATTATATCTATCATCATACCAAACTGTGAGAGGTTGTAATGGGATAAAAATGACATTGATTTGTGAGGCGGTAGTGTATCGTACACACAAATGATTATTTCATAAAGTATTTTATAGATGCAGAGATGGTTGTAGGTAATTAAATTACTATGAAATAGTCTAAATATATTGAATAAATAAATTTTATTATATCATCATGTCATAATAATAATTGATGTTGGTGGAGGAAGAAATAAAAAATTCTGGTTGAAGAACATTACAAAATCTTCAGGAAACCTTCTTATGTTTGCACCAAAATCCTTCAAAATTTGGATATATTCCTAAAATAAAACATATATACGTATAGTATGAAATTTGCGAAGTTATTTGAGAATTTTATTTATGAACTAAAAGGGTTTCTTGGTGTCAATAGGATAGTATATGGGAGGCCTTTTATAATTGACATGAGTTGAACACTTAAAATTTTCAAGAAGAAGTATCCATATTTTTAAAATTTATAAAGTGTCTATAATGGATTATTATTGATAATAATACATTATATGGTATTAAAAATTATATAAAATATATTTTATCAATATTTTTAGTTCATTTTAATCTTTATCATTTAATATTATTCCCATGTAAACTCATTTTTACCTAATTCACGATAATATTTTTTTCACTATTTTCACTATCCATTTAGGTAAACCATTTCATAAAATTATAAGATAATATAAATTATTCTGATTAAAATAATAAAATCCAGTTTTAACATCAATTAAAAAAAATTTTAATTTGTAATTAAAAATTAATCTTGTAGATGTGACAAGAAATCCAGTCTACAAAGTGAAAATGTTCGATAGTTTACATTGTTTTTATATCAAATTCTAATTAGAAAATTATTAATAATTTTCTAAATAGGAATAATAAACATGTAATTTAACTAATTTATATTTTAAAAAATGTTATTAATATAATTCTATTAAAATAATTTAATAAAAAATATGATTTCAATTAACATTTTGTATTTTTCACTTTTCATCAAAAAAAAAATTTTCTAAAAAGTGTCAAAAAATCACCCTAATAAAATTTTGACATTATTAATTAAAAAATTCACATTATTTTTCAATATAAATTTTCTAAATCTCCCAAAATTATTTTTTATGTATGCTCCCCAAAAGGAATGAACACTTTTTTATTGAAAAATTGAGTTTGAAACCTAAAATATGTTTTATTTTTATATCATGTATAGAAAACACATAAGATGTATGTAAATAAAATTATGAATATTTATTATAAAATATTCATTAACTTAATTATAAAATATTTATTTTTTAAAATTTATTGAGGAAAAACACATTTTTGTTCATTATAATTTTTTTAGAAAATGAATTCCCTTAATTAAAAATTGTTTATATATCCATTTCTAATTTATTATTCACCAATGATTTCATTTCAATAAAATTTTCAGACCATATATTTTACATCATAAAAAGAGATAGATGATAACTATCATATTAAATAATAGCATTTTAATTGTATTTTATGTTTTATTTAAACTCGGTGCATCATGTATCTTAAGATAATCTCAGTGTTGTGTGTAATGAATTATAAAATCGATGATGTGTGTAATGAAAAATATAAAAATGGCTACATTTAATTAAAATATATACATATATATTTCCAAATATATTTGAGTTTTCATTATACCCCCTATAAAATGAATTCATCACTTGAAATTTGTCACTTTGGTACCATTAAAAAAATATACATCTACCTCATTACATCTCTATGTACCCACATCACATCTCAAACTGGTGGTTTCACCACAAAATATTAAAAATGTGAGCACTATTGTTTCCTATAACATTCTATGAATGATAAAAAGTCATTATCGGTTGATCATCAAAAGAAATATCATTATCTACTGGTACAAACTCTCTTATTAGTACAAGTGTTGGATTGGGTGTGTGCTTTCTCAAGAGTGATAGATAAAACACATCCTCACCCTAATATAGGTTTGGGGGAAGGAAAAATAAATAAGATACCATTCAAATAAAATCATGAATTTGGAAGGGAATAATATTATATGGTCTTAACACTCCTTTTCATCATAGGAAAAATTTCAACTTTATGTTTTCCCTCAATTTATTTCCACAACATATCCTACTCTATAATATGAAGATGAATATTTTTATTCTGGTAGAATTAATCAGTTAAACTATCCCTAATATATTTGTAAGTCATTCCTTAAATATCTAGTTATTAATACATGTCTAGAAGTAGTTATACAATATAGATGAATCATAACATGGTGATGTAATACAAAAATTTATAAAATAGTGTCTGAATATCAACATAAAACATTTAATAAATGGTTAATCATTGACCATTAATAAATATAAAAATCTGAAATATATTATATAATGTCACTATATTTAAAAAATGAATTAATCATTATTTCCCCATGGAACATGATGTAGCTCTTAGTTATCACATTCCATGTGAATAACATTACTATGTATTCTCTTGAAACATGGTAAAAATTAGAATTAACCTAAACCATTATAGAAAACAGACATCCATCCTTATTAAATAAATAAAAAAATATTATTCGATATATTAATTATATTCAAAAAAATTTAAAACTATACCTATTATAAAATTAACTATATTTCCACAATTCATTCCTAAAATCAATGTTAAGAAATTATATCCACTTTATTTTATTCATATTCATTATCTATTTATATCAAAATCATTATCTCAACATCTAGAACATATTAAGGGATTTCTTACCTTGATCACATTTTCCCCATAAGATATAACCATTCAAAACAAATCATATTTCTATGTCATCAGTACCAATGAACATATTATTGAAAATTCAAATGAAAAACTTATATATAAAAATCCTTATATGTTTCAGGATTCATTTAACATAAGTCTTGAAATGTAATAAAAAGACACTTATATAAACCCATTTAATTCATTAAATATTAATTAGGCTTCATTATCTTTTTCCTTAATACCATTTTCCTATAATATTAAATATGAATCATGTTTCAATTTTATTCATCCTCAATTTAATCATTTTTCTTACCTTAAACATAATACAATTGTTATAATATCTCATCTCATTCATACATTATTTGTGGTCTCTTAATCATCAGTGGTGTAACCAGTACTCATATAACCTTGTTAATTCCCATAATGTGAATTCCTAATAAAAAATATATTTTCTTATTCCTATAAATTCCACATTAGAAACATTAAATAGTTGATGATAACACAGTTTCACCTATTTTCTCATCTATTACATAAAAAATTCCTTTTTTCCTTTGTAGTTTTTTTATTTGGGTAAAAAATTTCCAAAATAATGTCTTCTTATCAATAAAACACACTCCCTTGATAGATTCTTCCCACATTATTGAATTATAGTAATGTTGATCTTTTTTCTACTATGATCTTCACAAACATAATTATTAGAAAACATTATAATTATCTCCACAGAGTGTTCGAGAGTAGGTCATGTTGAACAATGTGAATCATTTGATAATGTAAATATTTTGGAATAATGACAAAATAATGTACTATAATATTCATTACATTTGAATTATCATTAGAAAATTTTCATAACCTATAATGTTATACTACTTCCTACTACATATATCCATTTAATTAATCGAAAAATCATACTGTGAGAAATAGTAATCATATTAGAAAACAAAAAAATCATGAAAATCCATTATATTATGTCCAAATAATTAAACATTCTATATAATCTATGATACCTTATTTTTTTCTATGGTAATTCGTAGTCATAATCTATATAAATCCTCCATGATGTTTGTTAATGAGTTTGTGTATTTCTAAATCATACCCCAAATAAGTGTCAAACATGGTCTGCCACAAGACCCATTTGCTTAAACTAGGCAATTATTGAGTCCCTCTCAATTCTACATTTTGAGGATATTACCACTATTTAACTCTATGATAGATCCACATACACTTATATTATCCATATAAAGTTTTAAGCCCATTGAGACTACTTGCCACATAATTTACCTAAATTCCAAGATATTTTAATTTACAATGCTCATTGCATAGAATTATCCTTATATATATCACAACACATATCATTATAAATGACCCTATGGGTCGTGATAATGGTTTCAAATTGTATTTTCCATATTTTATCCAAACCACTCATCTAATTCATGTTATATAGACTCCAAATTCTCATACATGGATATGACATATTTTAAGACGAATATTCATTACATTAAACAAATAAATACCAAAATGCCATAATATTTTAGTTCCTTTAAAAACATGAAAAATAATATTATTATTCCATGAATGATATTCACTGTCTTCTATAAATATATTCTCTACTCTTACCCCTATATAAAAAATATCTCTTTTTAATATGGGTAAAGGAAACATAATAATGTGTGATCTCATATGACCAATAAGGATAAAAATGGAGATATATAACCATAACATGAACATAAATGTATTATAACATAATAATAACAATAGAAAACCATAATGTACATATCAAAGAATATAATATTGATTCATTGAATGAATATTGTTAGTTTATAAGACCTGAATCATAATAGAATCTATTAACATGTTCCATGAGAGGATATCATTGTTATAAAACACAGAATAGTGGATTTAAAATAATCATAGAAAATATTAGATACAAGATTGCCATTAATATATTCCTAGCATTATTTTTTTGGTATATCAACTAGTGTAACAAAACTTTCCATTTAAAGACCTATATTATAAGCACATTTGGGCGTGTCATAACCTATAGTGTACCCCCTTCTAGTATTGGGATAAACTACCCTTTACCTTTTGATCTCATTTAACCTTAATCATTACCCAATAAAATTAAGGGTGATATATGTCACACACATCAAATAATAAATACATTTTTGCTGAACATGATTATAGAATATTTATGTTATTTGAACCCATGAAAATAATAGGGTTTTATAAAACATTTCATCACAGTGTAACCAATATAAAATAATTTGGTTTCATAATTATTTAAACCATTAAACCATAAATTATCCCATGGGAAATACAAAGCTTTCATAAACATTTAATAATAATACATCCTATGTAAATGAAATATAGTTCATAACCACTTCATTATCCCATCAAATCATAGATCATCAATTAGTGTGTGGAAAAACATAGGGTACTTACCAATAACATTGAAACATAACTGTTATTTTCCTGTGATTAATTAAAATCTATGTTGGATGATGTTTTATTTAGATTCATGTCCCTATAAATTATTTCATTGACTAACATGAATCAATCTACGAAGGGGTTGATTTTTATATCAGTTGTATAGTTGGTATGGGATTTCTCTTTAGAGATTATTGGGAAAATTATTTATTCAATTATAACACATAGATTGTAATTATAAATATATTGAATCATTTCCAATCAAACGTGGTTGTGCTCAATTCCAATTTTTAATTTTTATTTGTTTTCTCTCAGCATTATTCATTTATCATAGAAATTTCATTTTTCCCATAGTTCAAAAATACTGGTAAATAAAATGTTTCACACTCGTTTCCTGGCACACTAGATCGATATCACAGATCTATGTTTGCATCGATAATGAGATAAATCCATGATATTTGATGGATAATAGATTATAATTTCCCCTTGTCGGATCAATATGTGGTTACCCAGATATGATACAGAGTGATTTCTTATGTGTTTTGGTGACCTAATTCTGACAAATGGTGATCGAAAGCGTTGAATGGCCCATATCCACCCTGCTCAACATTATTCCTTTTTGAATTGGAAACTAGAGGATAATACATTGATCTAGGAGTAAGAACTATATATTCAATTAAATATTGAAAAATATGGTGTGTAATATGAGATTAGATGACATGTTGGACCCATGGTGTGACGATATGTATTTATCGAGAAATTATATAATCACACGGCATGTGAGACATTTCTCATAGTGTCTGACCCTTACATTACATATCATTGTGTGCTTATGGAGTTATATAAGAAAGGGAACATGAAACACAATTGAAAATTGGACATGGAAAGTTAGAGACACACATGACAAGATAAACCTGTATATAGATGAGAGTGCAAAAGTTACATACTCATGCATAGACAAGGACACATGACTGGGTTCTGATATATAGGCAGGACCCGGTGTCAAAGGGACACTTCATGTTCTACTTGTATATGTTTTGTAAAACATCAAATAAGTTTTAAATCCCTTTTCATATTCATCTTGGATATGTTTTTTTACAAATAATTCTCAATTTTCCACTTCTTGTAAGTTTATATGGAATCAAATCTTGTACATAAGATGGTGATCAATTCAGTTTTACTTCTGGGATAATGTGGTTTTAATGCCTCTATGAGACCAAAACCGATATCATTTATCATCATGTTTCCCAAGGTGGGGTTCATGAAATTTTCATGACCAACACTATATAGGATCATATTATATACATATAAGGATATTCTATATTGTTTTGTTGGTCTACACAATGACTGTGGGTGTGATCCTCAACTATGTATATCCAATGTATACATATTATGGAGAGACCTAATGAGTAGTACATATTAGATGGACGGAATTAGTACTATCTAACTCATAGAGTGTGTTATATTTAAGGAGTATTATATTGAACCATCACGTGGGATTCCACAACAGGCATTATGTTTGGGATATTACCTCAAGATGATGTTTCTTTGTTGATTATATCTAGATATTAATGTTATATATACTGTAGAAATGTACATTTGATGTGTTTCCAGTTATTTTTTGTTTTATATTCATAGTGACTTTAGGGTTCCCCACTATGTATTTTGGTACTCCCTCATACAAGGGATTTCCCCAAACCTATCATGTCCAATAAGGACTATCAAACATTTGATTTAGCCTTAGGGGACCCAAAATATGTGATAATTAGTGATCCATAATGAACAAGGAATATGTACATAAACTTATTATGAAGGTGTTACATAATGTTGTTTCACTGGTTATATCAGCACCTTTTGAGTAGCAGACATTAGATGTAGTACTAATAGATGAGGTGTGTAGGCTGAGTGCTATATATGAATTTAATTGATAGTGAAACCTTTGGTTCTGATTTGAGACCATCCCATGGGTAGATTATCAATTTCATCAGGTGGTGATATGATTTTTGAATCCTTTCAGGACACTAAAGGATTATTTGGTGGTAATAAAAGAGATTTCTTTCACTTTCTCTCCAAGATGATGGTGGGGTTTGGTTCCCCAATGATATGCTGAGGAAACTATAGCATGGTCATAGTTTAAGAACAATTTCATTGAGGAGTAATGTCCATATATAGGGTGTTATGTGAGCATCAAGGATCTTATATATCTTTATCATGGAAGTACTATAGTGGCTATGTATTCATCAAGTTAACAAACAACTCAAAGTACTTAATCGATATATTACACGATCAGTTGTTTTTCACTTACACATTCTGGAGATGATTTCACTGATATTGTTAAGACAATGTTATACTTATACGAATTCCAACCCATTATCGGGTACTAGAGCCCTCAAGGGTGGTCAAGAGTTTCCTAAATTACCAGACAAAGACACTTATTACTGGAAGTGGGTGTACATTAGAAGAGATGATGGTAGCGGAGAGCCGACGTCAGACTCAGGGACCTAGATATATGATATGTTTTAGAATGTGATCCTTGTAAATAAGATCTATGGTTAATGTCTAACATTATGAGTGTATGGAGCCTAATGAGAGTTGGTTATAATATCATGATGGCATGGGAAATGTTTCATGAGATTTACAGACCCACTATATGACTAAGAGATAGATTTCAGATGGGCTTACAAGGTAGAGGAAACTGTATGATAAGATATGTCCACTATGTGGTAGATGATGTAGTGGATTTAGAAGATCGGTTGGAGGTGGTAGATTTTCTGACATGTTTCCACCCCCACCCCTAGATGTTCCACCCTAGGAAATGGGTGCTAGAGGTAAGGTCAACGGAAGTTGTAGGTAGTCGAGGATTGTTTCCTAGAGAATCCAGGTATGATATAATAAATGATATGAAACTTTTATACCTTAGTTCAGTACTGAATGAAACATGTGTGTTTAATTCCATTACTTCCACTTATCTGTGTTGAGACATAGAGATTCTAGTTGAGCTTTGGGCTCGACCCTTCTTCTTAGAGACTCCTAAAAACAAATGACTTTGTAATCATATCCTTTATCAAATTGTGTGTCCTAACTCATAGAGGAAAGTGATTCAGTTGGAATCTCTTTGTACTAGTGACGAGGAGTTATGATTTCATCTTAGGAATTGACTGATAATCTAAAATTTATTCCCAGATAGTCTATTTTACGTGGAGTGTTTTTTCTGTCTATTATTATAGGATATTATTTTCCTTTACTAGTAAAATGGAATCCCAGCATGCATAAGATAGACTCATTCATATAATTGTACATACGATTACTCCAAAGTGGCCTACAATGACCCTCTATGTAATGGATGTTATGAGGTTTTAGTTTCTTTCTATGGTGAAAGAGTATGATGAAATATTTTGTGGGGACTTCATTGGATTACCTCCCTGCTGGATGATAGATTTCTATGTTGTTCTACAGTATGTGAAGACCCCTATATCAACACAATCATAACAGATATCTTATGGAGTGTTCCACATGTTGGTGTAATTTTAGGTTGTGAAGAGGAATGGATTTATTAAACCTAGTGTTTCAACCTATGAATCCCCATTTTTGTTCAAAAATATGGGAGTCAGAAAAATATGGTTAATTGTGGAGTACAATAACCTATAAATTGTTTTTTAATGAACATGTATCCCCTAACAATGATCAATGACCTCTTTGATATGTTTCTAGGGGAACCATGGTTCTCAAAGATTGGCCATAGATCATGCTATTACAATTTGAGTGTATGGGATGTGGATATATTAAATGTGAAATTTAGATGTTGTTATAGGAAGTATTAGTAATGTTTTGATCCATTTTCCATGAAGAACTCCCATATTGTGTTCATGGGACTCATGAATCAGGTCATTCATCCTTTTTAGGATCTTACATGGCAGTCTTAATGAATGATATCTTATTATACTCATCATTCACTGAGTATCACATGAGATACTTTGAGATGGTGCAAGAATTACAATGCGAAAACATTCATTATGGAATGATCTAAGAGTTCTAATCCTATTTGTAGGTGGTCAACTTTCTAGGATATGTTATCTTTGTAGATGATGTAGCAATGGGGATGATGAAGGTTGAGCTTGTGTTAGGTTGGGTTTCACCAATGTACATGATAAAGGGGTGTACATTAATTTTGTTGGAAGGATTATATTGGTGATTCATAGCTTATTTATCCTATATATCTTCTTCCATGAAATATTTGACCAGAAATGGGAAGCCATTTTTGTGGATAGAGAGGTTATATCATAAATTCCATGGGTTCTGTTAGAGATTGGCAAATACTAAAATGTAGAGATTTCCAGAGGATGATGAAATATATGTATTGATCTGTGATGAATTAACAACAAATATTAGTTTTTTTCCTTTGTATATGTAGCTTTTGATTTCATATGGTTCATTTCATTTGAGACTATATGAGAAAAACAATGCGGCCCGGGTTTTTGAGTTATCAGTGGTAGTATTCGGATGAAATATGTGGAAACCATACCTAATGAGTGATCATTTTATCATCTATTCAGAC
Organism: Viscum album; assembly: GCA_963277665.1. Classification (NCBI taxonomy): domain Eukaryota; kingdom Viridiplantae; phylum Streptophyta; class Magnoliopsida; order Santalales; family Viscaceae; genus Viscum; species Viscum album. The sequence goes on from OY728121.1 coordinate 539,748,937, forward strand.
CATAAATAAATCAATTGTATACTATCTATAAATTATTATTTTCAAGAGATACAGGCAATGGATGTTGTTACACTATGAACTTTACATAGAGATTTTTGAAACTCTTAAGATGGGGAATTTAGTAGTAGGTTATTTTAGCAGTAAATATTTTTTGTAGTTACTGATTGTGGGGATGGAAGAGTTCACCTCATTTAAGATATCTTTTCTGGATGGGGATATAGTATCCTACCTCCAATTGATAGTTCTTACCACTCCTCATATTCAGTGAGGTTGGGAGGCATGTCCTGGGGATACCAACTGTGAGACCCAAATTACTCAAATATACACTAGATACGCTCCTTATGGATATATTGATTGTGGAGAGCATGATATTCATTTAAAATGATTCATGATGTTACCAATGATGTATCTAAAATGTATTCTATGGTAGTTCCATTCATCACTTTTTAGGTATATCTATGTGTGGGAAAGATTTTATAGGCCATCCAATGTTATTTTTGGTGTCCAGATATGATTAATGGACTTAAAGAGTTTTTCTCATGATGACTTACCTGATAGCATGTAAAGGATTAGAAGAAGGTTCTAGTGACTTTATCTCAATCCCATGATGTTCTATAACATATGTGTGATGGGATATCCTTGTAATTCATGATTTGGTTATTACATATGTCCCAAGAACACAATTCCATTTTGGTGATTGTAGACTGACACACCAGGTCATCCCACTTCATCTCTATTCTGATGTACAGTTCGAACGATATATTTGGATTTTTGTGCATGTATGATATATTCTTACTCCATGGAGTTCCATTAATGATCATTTCAGACCCTGATTATCACTTCAAAGCATGGTTGTGGAATATATTGCTGGAGGATTTTGGGACATAGTTACATTTAATAGTGTGTTTTCACCACAAATATGATGGACTGACTGAGGAGACCATTCTAGTTCGGTGGTAAATTTTGTGGTCATTCATGTTTTACATTTTTTATAGTTGGAAGGATAAACTAAAATTGGTTGATTTTTTGAACCACAATATATATCCTTCCACCATCATGATGACACTATTCGAGGCATTGTACAGATGACCCAACATGTCACCCCTATGATGGAATGTACCAAGAGAGAAGAACTTATGGGACCAAAAATAGTGATCACCACTATAGGGATGTTGTAGGTCATCAACAATCATATGATGATGGAAAAGACCAATCTGAATCTATATGCATACAGACGACAGAGGCCTTTGCAGTTCGAGGAGGGGGACCATGTGTGTAAAATCCCATTGTATTTTAATGGAAATGTATTTCTATAAATATTTAATAACCCTATGAAATCAAAAATTTATGGACAACGAAGTGCTATGTGAAATCTAAATATATTTTTATCACATCTGTGATTTGCATTTTGAAAATCTGACATACACGATTGCGTTCAGTAAGTTATTTATAGTGTAATAGAACGAACATAATTATTGGTGAATAGTAAGTTACCCTTATAAATAGTAACAAACCCTTGTGAATAGTGATATATCCTAATAAATAGTAACCTTACCTTTGATAATGTATAAATAATATTCCAGTGAATGTACGAAATACTTATATCTGGGAATGATTAAATAATTGTTTTAAAATTCTTATTTTTCGAGTAAATTATGATTCTAATTAATATTTAAATCTATCATATTTAAATAATTATTTTGGGAAAATGAACTTCATTTTTGGATTTTACACATTGAGAAATCTTTGTGGAGATGTTTTGGGATTTTTTTTGAAATACAAGAATTTTTATTGAATAGTGAAATACATTAATTAACCGTATATATACATTATAAGGTCTGTAGACTATTCCTTGAATCCTGGAAGATGTAACCACTTGTGGCTCGAATAAACATGACCCATTTAGTATTTGGGGTCATGGAATCATCATGTGTGTTGGTATTGTGGGAAATTAATAAACTAATGATTAAAAAATTATGACAACTCTCCTATCCACCACTATAAAAAACCCCCTCACCCCCTCTTATCTTCACTCCTCTCAAGCCATGTTCCATACCTATATTTTTCCCAAATATCTACCAATTATCTCCCCAATATACAAATTCCCCTAGTCTCTTAAAATTTCTAAAACCTCTCCCCATAATCGGTTCTCCAAAGAGGTAGACTCCAGAGTTAAATTCCTCTTTACAATTCATTCATTTATTTTACGTTGTTTTTTTTCTTGTTTCATTACTCACCTCCCTTAATTGTAATGGTATGATAACTCAAATAACATACATTTACTGTAATTATATTATGATAATGGGAAAATTAATTATCTTCTGCCTTTTCCCAATATTTTATTTGAAAGAGATGAAATCAATTTTTGTGATGTGTTAGTTTAGAATATTCATGGACAACAGTTTGTCAATTTTTATTATTGTTGTTAATTCAGATCAAGAAACCATTTTTGTTAGGGTTTAACCAGATTATTATATATGTAATATATCATAGTTATGGTTCAGTAATCCTTTTTTACAAATGTTATTATGTTATAAAAAAACATGTTCATTGTGATCAAAACCAACCGATTAACCAAAATTGTTGTCACTATGGTTTTTTATAATAATTCATCGTCATATCCAATTACCAAATTATTTTTTATTTCTATATAATCTCTTGGATGTTCACAAATAAAATACAACATAAATATTAGACAACCAATTTTTATCATACTTGTTTATCCTAACATGAGTCGATCATTAAAACCAAAGATGAAAACAGACACGAAAAATGAAATCAGACATTATAACAAATAAAAAACATCTAGAATAAATTAAAAATGGATATAATAAATATAAAACATATAGAATAGATTATAAAATAATTAATTAATAAACAAAATTTTTTTTATTTCAGTCTTTAATAACATGTGGTGAACACCACCGGACATTAGGTAAAAGATCCTCTCCATTTCACTGTTCATAAATATGTTCTCATTGCTATCCCTTTTTATTCGTAATCCCAAATGACAAGGTATGATTTCACAACTACCCCACAATTACCTCATGTTTCCTAAGTAATTAGAAACAACATCTTTGTCTCATCAATCCATCTTAGGTAAACTCGACACCAGGCCGATAATCCTTAACGAATTCTACCCGAACCTCCTTTGTTCATTCGGTTTACATTGTATCTCTTTATATCAAAATGGTGTTATCTTATCGATTTATTTTATTCTTATTAATTATGTTTAGTTGTTAAAATTTATTTATCAAGACATTTTCATCACTCTATTTTTGGGATATACATTTTTTTAAATTATTCACTCCTTAGTACTTCCTGATAAGCAAACATGTTTTAAGGGAACTTCCCAAATTCATACATGATCTCAAGTACACTATACTATTTTTTATGCCACAATTATCATTGAAAAATAAATATTTTTATTATGAAAACCTTATTTGTTCAATTCATGTTTTATATAATTGATTTTTCCCTTTTCTATTTGGAGATCTCAATAGTATTTTCCTTAAAACTGCACAAAAATGTTTTAATGCTAATGTATCTCAAATACATTTCTTATATATTGTAACTTATGTTTGACATAAATCACTATGTTATATTCTAAAAAATGTCCATGTATGTTTTAATTATTTTCTATCATGGACACTTTCATGATACGACCATTGGATATATTTTATGTCACGACTAATGTACTGAATTCTTCCCATATGTAACCCTTATGTTTATGTATGTTTGATTATGTATGATTTCATTATTTGGAAAATATTTTCATGGAAATGCAATATGGGGGAACCTAGATAGTGCTGCAATGAATAGGGTAATGTAAAGTCGCATGAGATGCTATGTAAAACGAGATTGGTTGTTAGCCATGACATGTACTACAATAAGAATTGGGATTAGCGGTTAGCCTTGACCTATACTACTAAGGGAAATGTGATTTTTTGTTATCCATGAATCTTACTAGAGATATTTTATAAGATTCTGTCACATTTATATGATTCCATGTTCATATGATCCCATGTTTATATGTTATGATTCGATATGGTCCATGCTTTTTATATAATTTTGTCATTCCTCCAAACTCATGTTATTACACTTTATTCTTATGTTCATTCCCTTACTGTGACTTTTAGATCATCTCTCTATTTATTTGTTCGCCAGGGCACCCTATTTAGATGTAAGGGCTCAAAGGTAGTTAGGAGCTTTTATGAAGATTTAATAAAGAAGACTTTTTAGCCATAAGTTTTATGGTTTTTGTACCTTGTCTACCAAGTCAATATACATAACAAACATTGGATTGTACTATTATGTATAATTATGATTAAAATAATGTAATGTTATATGTAAATGAATATTGTTTATATATATGGTTTTAGAGGCATGGTCTAGTTATTTTTGATGATTATAAATAAAACACTATATTAAGAAAACTTACAGATGAGACAAAGTATAAGAAACTATCCTTAAATTTTGGTAATTATAGAGTGAGTGGTTTATCAAAAAAATAAAACCCTGTCTGGATACGAACAGGTAGAGGTAGATTTGTTACAAATATACCTATGAGTGGAATTCTCGACAAGGAGTTCAAGTCTTGACCCCGGGGTATCCTGGTACCCAACAATAGGCCTTGCTACACTCTTGGTATTGAACCCCCAGGGGATATGATTTGGTAAATTCATGATCCTAGTAAAAACCATTATTAAGGGAATAAAAAATTCCATAAGAATATAAGTTATGAAATAGATCAAGTATAACCTTGTTTTAAACATGGGGAATCAAAAGTTAGGTTATGATTTTCCTTTACAAATTTATCCTTTTATGTTTAATGATTCCTTTCTATTTTCAATAACTATATATTCAATCCCTCTATTTATATGATCTTTTCGTATATAATAGTGAGAAATAAAAGAACATGTTCCAACAACAAATGCTATAGGAAATGTAAATATTTACCTAATGATTTTCCCGATATAATGGGAATCAGTGCTCAAAACATCATAAGAATACTTTCTCAGTTGGATAAAGTTATCAATAATAACATGAATCTTTTCGAACTACCTCTTCTTAAAAGGAAAGAGATTTCTTATGTTGAATACTTCATGTGGTAAATGCCTCCAAGGTTTAATGGATCTTCTAATCCCATCCTCATAGAACCATGGATTAATTCCATTGAAAATATATTCTATATCCTCCATTTCTCAGAAGAAGAGAAAGTCATACTAGTGGTGTATAGTTTTGATAGGGAATCTAATCAGTGGTGGAAAAAGTTCACGAATAAAATGTTCCAATAGGAAATTTATTCCATGGATTGGGAAAAATTCAAGAGAATGTTTTTAAATATATATTGTCCTCGAACACTCTATCTCAAGATGGAAAGATAGTTCCTCACACTTAGACCGAAGGAAGATGAGTCCATCAGGGTGTATGAAGATAACATTACATGGCTTTCCAGGTATTACTATGACTTTTAATGAACACTAAAAGCAAGGTAAATCACTTATTTAGAAGATTAAAGCCCAACCTGTGAAACGTGACGACGATTCATGACTTCGCCAGTTCTGGGGAGAGTGTCCATTTTCCATCATGTTTGAAATGGATATTGGATACTCCTAGTTGTCTCATGTTCGCAGTGAAAAGAAGAATAAAATGGAGAACAACATGGGTGGACCAAGAAACAAATCTCATGACTGAATGAATCCCGACGCTTACCCTTGTAAATGTTGTGGGAAGAAGTATCATGTGAAATGTTTTATGGGAACCAAGAATTTCTTAAAATGTGGAACATTTAGTCATATGGATAAAACCATCCTATGAGATATGAAGAATCCAACAAATGTAGAAGAAGAAAGGAATGATCAGATCACCACTCAACATATAATTTAGTGTTACAACATCAAGTAGCACGGGAATTATGAAAAAAATTTCCCTATGCCAAGGGTTTTCATAGTAAACCAACAAAAAATTCCAAGGGAACAAGGAAGGTCTTATGAAATCACTATTGTTGAGGTGGAGTCGAACAACGATGTGGAGATAGGTACGCTAGTTATTCATTCATGAATAAACAACATACCATTTAATTATAGTTCAATGCATTCTTTCATATCTAGAATGTGTAGTAGAACTATTAAAACACTAACTCTATATTCAGAGGAAAAGTTATATATGAAAGTAGTGAATGTGGAAATTATTGAATCAATGGTTTATAACTCCTCCATGGTTAGTGTTTTTGTACTGTACCTCCCAAAAAATCATTTCACACTTCCTTTAGTGGAGTTTAACTGTATCTTGGGCATGGATTTTCTATCATTATAAAAATCCATCATAAACTGCTAGGAAAGGGATATAAATTTTCACATCCAGGATCATCCATAGATTCTTTACAAGTGTAAGGTGGAAGATGAATGTATTTTAGAATCATCGTCTCAAGTATTGATATTGTTTCCTTAAGAGAAATAATATCTATCTCTAATGATTGGGACAAAGGATAAAATCATTATTGATGTCATTCCCATTGTGAGGGATTACAATGACGTATTACTGGAAGAGATTCCTTGTCTTCCTCCGGACTGAGATGTTGAGTTCTCAATGGAACTTATTCTTATATCTCATCCTATATAAAAGAAATCCTATAGAATGGACATCGTAGTTCTGGAAAATCTGAAGAAGTAGTTACATGAGAATCTGGAGATGTGTTTTTACATCCAAGTGCTTCACCATGGGGTGCACTAGTCCTCTTCTTCAAGAAGAAGTGTTGATCAATGAGGCTCTAAATTGATTATCTGGAGCTGAATAAAATCACGAAAAAGAACAAGTATCTTCTTCCTCGAATAGATGAATTATACCATTTTCTTTGTGGGGCCTGATATTTTCCTATATTGGACCTTTAGTCGGGATACTTCCAACCTATGGTGATGATGGAATATATTCTCAATACTACCTTTTGAAGGATGTATGGACACTATGAGTTCATAGTGCTTCCCTTAGGACTCACTAATTCTTTACAAATTTTCATTTGTTTAACGAATAGACTCTTTAGAAAATACCTCAACAAATTTATGGTAGTATTTATTAACGATATTTTGATATACTCCAAGAGAAAGGAGGTACATGAGGATATTTTCAATATTGTGATAAGGAAATTACGAAGGGAGAAGTTGTATACAATTTACAGTAAATGTGAGTTATGGATGGAGGATGTATCATTCATGGGTAATGTTTTCACCAGAAAATGGACATATGTTGACCCATACAATATTAAAAAAAATTAATAGTGGCCCAAGCCAACTTCTATAATAGAGATTCATGAATTTTATTTTCTAGTTGGTATTACAGATGGTTTATGAATAACTTTTCACAATTGTCAAACCCAATGAAAAGATGACACAGAAGGAAGTAATGTTTTTCTGGACTCAGGAATGTTAAGATGGTTTTAAGGATTTGAAAAACAGGCTTATTAGAACACTAGTACTCTCACTCTCAGCAAGTGGAGAACACTATGTGGTGTACAATGACGCCTTATAAAAGGTCTTATTTTTGGTGCTGATGTATAATGATAATGTGATATCCTAAACCACAAGGCTGATGAAAATCCATGAGCAACAATATCCAACATGTGATCTAGAGTTAGCGTATACGATCTCTAAAATGAAAATCCAGAATCATTATATATATTGGGGTAATTGTGAGATCTATACAGGCCATAAGAGTCTAAAAAATATATTTTCACAAAAGGATATTAATATTCAATGGAGAGGACGGATATATCCCCTCAAGGATTATGACTGCTTAATCCACTACCATCCCGGTAAGGTAAACAAGGTAGAAGATACTCTATATTGAAAGGATACCACATCTTTATCAATGATGATAATTAAAAAGGATCCAATATTCTGATATTTTATGAGGATGGACATGGGAATCATTAGGGGAGGAACATAATCAATCCATTCTAATATGTTTTATCTACCAACTCTCATGGAAAAAATAAAGGATGATCAATGAAAATATGTGGAAATTCTGAAAAGGGTGGAATCTGTTCGAAATGGGAAATCATCATAGATCAAGGTAGATGAAGGGGTTGTAAGATTTCGGTCATGATTATGTGTAGCATCTAATCCAGAGATAAAGATGGATATTTTGAATGACACACATATCTTGAGATTGTCAAATCACCAAGGGAGCACAAAGATGTACCGAGATCTCTGAGAAAACATTTTGTGGGACAATATGAAACGATATATTGTCGAATATTTATCAAAGTTCCTAGTATATCATCAAGTGAAAGATGAGAGAAAAAATACTACTGGAATGATGCAACCACTGCCTATACCAATATTATGTGGGAGAAAATTACCATGGAATTTGCCCCATGAATTCCAAGGACTCTGAGAGGAAACAATGCAATATGGGTCATTGTGGATCATCTTACAAAGACAACTCATTTTATCACAATTCGAGGGGAATTCCCATTAGATTAACTTTCACAGATATACATCAATCAAGTGGTAAGGATTCATGAATTAGAACTATCTATTGTATCTGATCATGATCCATGATTAACCTTTATGTTTTCAAAAACCCTCCAATATTATCTAAGCACTAAACTGAACATCAACACAACCTATCATCCTCAAACTTATTCCCTATATGAGAGAACCGTTCCGAAATTGGAAGATATGTTTAGAGCACGTTCTATGTTCTTCAAAGGTGGATGGGGCCAACATATTCCACTAGTCGAATGCTCCTACAACAATTGTTTTCACTCGAGCATCTGAATGGGACCATATAAAGACCTTTATGGGAAAAAGTAAAGAACACCAGCGTGTTGTGATGATACTGGTGAGAGTAAGCTACTAGGACTAGAAATGGTCTATGAAATGGTGGATAAGGTGAAAACCATTTGGAATCTTGCGATGGTAGCCAAATGTTGATAAAAGCATTATGATGATAATCATCGATGAGACGGTTAGTTCAATGTTGGAGACATAGTATTTCAATTCATATCTCTATGGAAGAAGGTAATGTGGTTTGGAAAGAAAGGGAAGCTACGTCCCATGTTCATCGACCGCTTCATGATTCTTGATCATGTCGGGGTTGTGTCCTATAGTCTAACACATCCACCTATCATGTACCAAGTACAATTTATCTTTAATTTATTTATCTTAAGGAAGTGTATAATAGAGATTTCAATTGTACTCTCTTTAGAAGTGGTACTGTAGGAGGATGATCATTCCAATGAGGAGCATTGAGTGATTATATTGGATCGTATAGAGAAGTATCTCCATAACAAGACTTCTCCCCTAGTCAAGGTACTATGAAAAAACCATAAGTATGTAAAGGAAACGTTGGGACTGGAGGAAGCATGGATGAAAAATTACCCACACCAGTTTATGGAATAAATTTTTAAAAAAAATTCGAGGGAGAAATTTCATAATGGGGGAATAATATTATGAACCAATATATTTCAATGGAAATTAATTTCATATAAATAGGTTATAATCACATTATATCATTACATAAAGAACTACCATGTGCTATGTGACCTCTAGGAATAATTTTCTCACTTCTGCGATTATAATTTCTAAAATTTGACATACATTGTTGTGATCAGTAATTTATTTAGTGTCTAATATGACAAAAATAATTTTTGGTGAATAGTAACATACCCATATAAATAGTAACACACCTTTTTGAATAGTGATATACCCTAATGAATTATAAATTTTCCATTGAGAGTATAAGAATAATATTCACGTGAATGAACAATATACCTGTATCATGGAATAAGTAAATAAATGTTTTAAAATTGTTATTTTTCATGAAAATAAAGATTTAAATTAATAATTAAATTTATCATCTTTAGAAAATTATTTTTGATAAATGGACTTCATTTTTCAAATCTACACATCGAAAAATTATTATGGTGACTTTTTGGGATTTTTCTTAAATACATGAATTTTTATTGAATTGTTAAATACATTAATTTACTGTATATATACAATATAATCTAAATTCACTATTCCTAGCTTCATGGATGATGTCACACCACATGATTCAAATTCAAATAACCTATTTAATATTTTTGGTCATGGAATCAACACTATTGTTGGTCTTGAGGGAAATTAATAAACTAACGATAATAAAAATTATGAAAACCATCCACTCCTCCATTATACCCCCTCACTCCCTATTATCTTCACTCCTCTCATGACTTGTGCCTTGAAAATATTCTTACCAAATCTCCCCCTATGTTACTCCACCCCGTAAATGGTCCCCTTATATCATCCAATTACTAAAACTTGTCACCTTAAGTGGCTCTTAACGGCGGTAGACTCAAGAGGTAAATTCTGCATTCCAATTCATTCATTTCTTTTAAGTTATTTTCTTTTCTTTTTTATTTCATGACCTATCTTCACCTAAATGGTATGATAATTCTAGTAACATACATGTACTGGAATTATTTTCTAATAATTGTATAAATCATTATCTTCTCTTCTTTCTCCACCTTTTTAAATGAAATCAAAACACCATTTGAGATGTGTTAAAGAGCACATTCAAGGGAAATCGTTTATCAATTTCTATTATCATCATTAATTCTGGAAATGAAAAAATTTATTTTATGGTTGAATAATATTATTATATATTTAATTTAAAAAAGTTATGTTTATGTAATCCTTTTTTACAAATTGAATTAGGTTATAAATAAAAACATATTCATTGTAATCAAAACCCACCAATTAACCAAAACTATTGTCATTAAGTTTCATATAATAATTAATCTTTACTATCAATGACCAAATATTTTTTATAACTATTTAATCTCATGTATTTTATATAATAACCTAAAACATCAATTCTAGACAACCATATTCATCATGCGTTTTTATCCTAACATGAACCGATCATTAAAACCAAGGAAGCAAATAGACCCTCGCAATGAAATAAAACCTTATAACCAATCAAAGAGGTCTTGAATGGTTTAAAAATGATTATACTAAACCGATTGAATATATTAGTTATTATTTAATTATTAGTTAGTAAACCTAATATGTTTATTCAATTCATTAATATCTAGTTGATAACACCACGAGACTTAAGGTAAGGGATCATCTCCATTTCACTCTTAATCAAGATTGTCCTTTATGATATTCCGTTTTATTTGTAATCCCAAATGGTGGGGTATGATTTAGAGCCTCCCCCATACTTCCATAATGTCTTGTATGTTATTTTAATCCCATTATCTCTCTCATAAAGCACTCTTAGTTTCACCCGACACCATGTAGTTAACCGGTAATGAATTCTACCGGAGCCTCCTTTGTTATTTCAGGTTTCCTTATCAATATTAATATCATAATTGAGTTATATTATCTATTTATGTGAATATTATAAATTCTGTATATTTCTAGAAAACTCATTTATAATGACTTTTTTATCAATCTGTTTTTGGATATACATGTTTTTAAATGATTTACTCTTTAGTATTTTCCGATAAGCTAACCAATTTTAAGGGAACTTCCCAAATTCTTCCCCAATTTCAAGTACACTCTATCCAATGTTTTAAGAAACCATTTTATTTATAGAATCCTTATTTTTATTAAGAAAACCATTTTGTTTTATTTCTGGTTTTATATAAAATATGTATTGCTTTTCTATTTGGAAATTTTAATAGTATTATTCTTAAAACTGCACAAAAATGATTTAATGATAATGTTTCTCAAATAAATTTCACATTTATTGTGACATATATTTGAAATCTCTCAACATCTTATATTCCTATGAATGTCCATGTAAGTGTGAATTCCTTTCCTTCATCTACAATTTCATGATACACCCATTGGTTATGCTTTATGTCAGGATTGTGGTACCCAATTCTTCCCATTGGTATCCCTTATGTTTAGGTCAGATTGGTTATGTATGATTTATTTATTTGGAAAAAATTAATGACATTTATGATGGGTGAACCCAAATAGCTCTTCAATTAATTGGGTAATGTTATGCCTCCTGATATTCTATGTGAAATGGGATTGGTGGTTAGACTAGAACTGCTCTACTATGTGAATCATTAGTGGCTATTAGCCTTGATAGTACAACTATGGGAAATGGAATTGGCAGTTAGCCATGACTTGTACAGAAGAAATTTTTTATGATTCCTTCACATTTATATGATTCCATGTTAATATGATCCCATGATTATATATTATGATTCCATATGTTTAATGATTTTGATATCATTCTTTCATCCCTCCTAACTCATGTGCTTAAGCTTTATTTTTATGTTCACTCCCTTACTGGGATTTTTAGTTAATTCCATTGTTTATGTGTTCCCCGAGGTACCCTATGTAAATGTAAGGGATCAATGGAAGTTATTATTATTTCATGTAAATTATATAAAGATGTTTGTTTAGCCCAATGTTTTATGTTTTATGTACATAGTATTCCAATTCACTAGAATTAATGATCCTTGTCTTGTACTATAATGTATAATTATGCATAAAATCATGTAATGTATATGTATAGTGTTAAGGTTTATATAATGTGTTTCTATAGATTTCACATTGATGTGAATTATGGAGATTTTTAAATGGAATAAATATACATATGAGATTCATTGTACATTTTTTATTACTAAATAATTTTTTAAGGTGGTTTATTGCATAGATCTATCACTATAGTTAGACCATGTAAAATAAATCATTAGTGTGTCATAACAGATGAGGTTTGTACATGACTTGTACACTATTATCGAATAGGGAATTGTAAAAAACAAGTATAGTGCTACCTTTACTATGTATAGAATAGAGATCGAGAATAAACTGATAGGATCCTTCATGGGTGATTGATTCCCCATGTGAATTTACGGTGGAAGCATGGGAATCTTCTTGGGAGCACTTTGGTGTGGGAGAATCAGGTGTGTAATAAGTACCCACATTTCATATTGTATTGTTTTTTTGAATTTTGGTCCAAAATACCTTTTTTGGGGAAAATATAATGACTAAAAATTTTACATTTATTCTTGTAGAATATATTATGGATTATTTTCATCGTGAGGTGAAGAGAAGGAATGAGATTATGAGGAAAAATGTTCCCAAAATTTGTTTCTAAAACATATGATATATATTAAATTCAAACATTAATGGTTTTACTAAAAAGTGAAATAACATATAAATTGAGGCTTATATAAGAAATATGTGGATTAGAATGATTTCATATGATCATTTGTCCCAAATAATTACATAACCATAGAGTGCATGATACGTTTAGGTTGAGAGTGTTCATGGAAGGACGTCTAAATAAATTAATAGAGTAAAAAAATTTACAAAATTAATTACCCAAAAATATAAAATTTTACATATAAAAAATAGTTATGGATGATTTTTAGGGTTATCCATATAAATTTACAAATTTAGAGGATCCATTAGAGAGTTTGGGTGGTTCTTCCATTGGAAATCGATAATCGGATTATGGAACACCTATCACTATTAGATGGAACATAGGGATCTTGCAGACAAAAATGATATTGAACAGTTCTTACGATGCGATTTATCCGAATAAAATATGATGATGTTTTATTGTTATTATTATTACTATTATCATTATTATTATCCCCAAAATTTATTTATATGATGAATGTGAGTATGTAGACCGATGAATTTATTTTTGGATCAGTCGCATTGCAGTTATGGGATATATCCGTGGGGATTTCAGGTAGATTTTTTTTTTGTTATGGTTATTGGTTAATCATTATAAAAAAATTGATAATGTACATCAAAACATAGATGAGTTTCATTATTATTTTATGTGTTTAATGTAATTATCTCACCAATATTCATTCATCACGAGAAATAATTTTTGTCCCTGGATTGATAAATATAGAAAAATAAATCATTGTTCACATGTTTTTTATTGCAATTGGGTGATATCATAGATCCTGGTTCAAATCAATATTGATATCAATATATGATGGGGTATGGATAATGTATTGTAGTTTTTTCATATGGGTTCATCATGTGGCTACAAATAGATGTGACAAATGGATTATCCATTCATTTATGTTCATGAACTATGATGGCAGTGATATAATGGTCTGTTCAGAATAGATCATCCATTCTCGATGTGATTCATAGTTGGATTGGAAACTAGAGTAGACGATCATACAAGAATATGAACTGTAAGTTATGTTAAATACGAGAGAACATGATGTGTAATCTAAATTTAAATGGTGTGTGAGACCCTTGGTGTGGAACTAGGGTTTTTGTGATAATGTTAATTATCTCAAAGTGTGTACCCCCTAGAACAAGATTTCTGGCCCTTTCTTTGTAGCATGGAATATACTTTAGGTGGTACAACATCATGGAAATGGTAACATCAAACCATACATAATCAAGTAATACTGTACATAGACATTTCCAACTGGACCCAGTCACATCTAGAAGTAAATGGGTTTAGACATGCTGGTACTCAGCCACAACGATGGATAAAGCCCCCATAAATGTCACATAGTACGTCCTGATGGAAAAGGGAAATGTCGTTTAATACTATTTCACATTATTTACTGCTTAAAATGAGGATTAGATCCATTTTCTTCTTCACCTTAGACACTATTAATTTGGGTGTGTTTCCACGATCCATTCCCTGGGGATTAGAATGGAATCAAATCCTTCACATTAGATTGTGATTATTTCAGTGGGACCTCTTGGATAGAGTGGTTGGAATCCTTCCATGATGCCTGATGTGATATCCTGCATCATCATCTCTCCCTTGGTGGAGTTCATAGTAACATCATTACTAACCCAAAATAGGTGTTGATCCTCCACATAGCGGGTTATTCCATATTGATTTTTTGGAATAATTTATTGACTAGGGTGTGATCCTCATCAATGAATCATTCACTTTAGTCAACTAGTGTATACTATATATGGAGAGACCTGATGGAATGTACATCTTATACATGTTCTAATAGTTATATTTGAATCATAGAGTGTGTTCTACTAGATATGTTCTATGTGGGATATTTGAGAAGGATTTGTATAAAAAAAATTATGGTTGTTATATTACATTGAGGTGATGTGCATTTATTGTGTACATATTGATATTCTTTATATTGGTACTATTGAAATATACCACTGATTAGATTACCGTTATTCATGATATTAATTAATTAGTTATTTCATTGTTTCCAATTGAATATTTTTATTCTCAACCCAACATAAATTTTCAAAAAAATGACTTCTTTATTACAGAAGATTGAAATTTTTTTGGAGTCCTAGAGGGTCCACGACCATGAGAAACATAGTGAGACAGAGAGACTATGGTATGTTCTGACTCTTACATTAACAACACCTCTCGTCTATAAATTCAGGATGGAGTAATTTTTAGACTGTGTGGTTTTCTTTTATTTTACCCTTTTATCATTCCAGTTCTTTTCTCAAACTCTTATAGTTCGATTTAGATGAAGGCATGTCTTTTTATTAGTTGTTTACATTTCAGTGTTATATGGTATTGGTGATATCTGCGTGTGTATAAGTACATTAGTATAAGCCCCCCCCCATGTGGGTGATATTCTTACACTATGATAGACGCTATCCCCTAGCCTATTATTGGAGTGATTGGGGGTAGCCATGAAATGATCCTCGTTGGGAAGGCTAGTGATAGTTATGATGTAATATTTATTTACGAGATTTTTCACTCTTCACAATGAAAATGTATAACCAAAATATTAATGGATATAATTAAATTAAAATATTTTTAATTTCATCAATAAATTACAGTACATGAAACCCCAAATCAATATAAACTATAATATAATATATATTTATAACCTATTTGGAAAATTAGTAGAATGAATAGAAAACCCCACATTTTGAAAATTATGTTTAAATGTTTATAAAAAAGTAAATATAATGGAAATTAAGTACTCATTTTTAATAATGTAATTATATAATTTAATGATAAATTAAATCTATGTTTCAAATATTTATGTCATAATTAGATTAACATGGAATTTTTCGAGCTTTTTGAAAAGATTGTTTTTTAAGAATAGTGAAAAATATTGATTTCATTGAATTCAGTCTTTTGTTTCAAGAATTAGAAAATGATACATTTATTTTTAAAAATATTTTAGAATACAAATTATTTCCTTTATTATACATTTAATCTAATTAATTTCATTATAATTATTTTTGAGTTTTATTTTCATAAAATATAATTATATATAAGAAGTCATTTTTTGGGATAAATAATTATTAATGAATTTTGTGGGCCTAATTTGAAATTAAATTGCTTAAATTATTTGAAATTAATTTTTTCAGATAGATTAAAAAAATGGAATCGTAATTTTATAATTTTTTAATTATACAAACTTTATTTCTGGTCCAAATAAATAATATAAAATGTATGAAAATTTCATCAGAGTTAAAAAAAATGGGTTTACTGGGGGTTCAAACAAGATATATTTGTATGATTACAAATTTGACTTATATAAATCCTATTTCATGACCACATTTCCACATCATATTGTCCCACCTTCGTATAAATGGATATATGGAAAAAAATTCTTGATAATTACTCTATTATAATTTATTCTTTTATAAAATACCATGTTTTTCCTCTCCCCCACTTATAAAGGACATCCCTTTTTCCCTTATTTACACCACATTGAGTGATATTTATCCTACCAAAGTACCACATACAATTATTATCTTCCTTATACCTAGATTAGGGTTAGTTATCATCTTAATAGACCATTTAATGTGTTCATATGGAAGGATATGATGGAGGAGAACTGGTGAAGAGGTAATCATATTACCGAATATCTTTCAATTTGTTTATTCTTATAATGATTTTAAATATATGGTACTCAGAATTTGAAAATAAATTATGTATCCTAACTATAATTACATGTTATAATGATTATATAAATACAAATATCCAATCTCAATTATATTGAATTTAATGTGAATGTGTCACTCATAGATATACGTGAACTATCACATCCATGTAGCGATACAATTCATTTCCTATCATCATCATTAATAGATAAATATTATGATGTATTTTAGGATAATATATGATATTTATAATATAATACTTTTTCATTAATTATAACTTCAAAGCTATATTATTAAATTCCCATCCATTGGAATGTTATAATGTCACTCATCCCTACGTGTGCACTACCACATCCATGAAGTGATGTGATTCATTTTATGATTCCTCCTAAAAATAATGTCTATAAAGATATATTTAATGAATATATGTTTTATATATTAAATTATAAATATTTTTTAATGAGATGAACTATTTACAATTCCTTTTTTCTTCTATTCAAAAACTGAAAACCATGTTCTTGTGTATGTACAACTTACCATCTCCACGAACTGGGTAATTGAATTTTCTATTTATAACTTTATTAAATGACTATAAATAAAGATATAATGAATATATATGATACTATTATCATGTTTAATATTCAAAATAAGTTTTAAACATGATAAATATACAATAAAAGAATTACCAAACTAAAATTCTCAAGAAATATCAAACTATTACCACCTTGAAACAATGATTTTAATAGATAATTATTAATAAATTGGTGTTTAGATTTAATAATAGAACCATATATGATATAATAAGAATATAAATTAACATAAAATTTATTTATTTTTATTTAAATTTATTGTAGATTATGATTAATCACTTTTGATGCAATTCAAATTTGAAGTAAGAGATTTCTCATCAGACATTAATTTTTGGGAGAAACATGTCATATTCATAACCTGTTTCATTTACCTGGTGAATAAAATGAAAATGAATTTATTTTTGTATTATTATGTTCATTTAATTATCCAAATAATTCTTAATCATTTATTTGGTTTCGATATGGGTATTACCAAAGTTGTAAGGGATTTATGTTACAATATAATTGTTTATAGGGATTGTTTATGATCACGTTTTAGATAATGAAATTTCATAAAGTATATTTAAATAATACATGTAATTTCATTCTCCCAATGTTAATTTCTGTATGTTACATGTTTTCCATTTTTTATCACTTTTTAATAACTCATGACAATGATAGAATGTTTTTATGGAAATATTACATTGTATCTCTCTTGGGTCAAAAATAATTTTCCCTCCATTTTCATATTTTCCAAAAATGATCTAAATTATTTCTTCAGGTTCCCCTAGGTTTTAATAAAATAATTTTTAAAAAATATTGAAATTAATAAAATTAATGAGAATAATATTTTATTTTTCTAAATATAGAACTAGTTTCAGACAAATTGGATGAAATCATTATATTAATGTGCACAACATGAACATGATTTCATAAAATCAAGAACCCTGAATGAATTAATATTTACTTAACAATATTTAATGGTTATTTGGAATTAAAATGTTATCCATAATATTGTTTAAATATTATGATTTTAAAAACCCATTTCTATGTAAAAATGGTATTTTATTTAATTTATATTCCATTTGATCATTTAAGGGAAATTTCATTTGTCATAGAATAATTTGATTTCCAATATGATATAATGTGGATGTGATCAATGTATACAATCCATAGTGATTATTTGTATTTATTATCATTTGGATAAAGATATGTTTATGAAACCTGTTTTATTTAAATGGGTCTTTCAATATGATGACTATTTTATGGTCTGGTAGAACACATGTGATTAGACTATGATTATATGATCAATAGGCCCCGAATTATATATCCTTCCATTACATTGGGTTGATATTTATACATCATGAAATAATAATAACTGGAATAGACTGTGAACCAAATTCAATAAGGGAATCTACCCATAATTATATTCTTGGGTGTGAAATTTTAATAAGGATATTATTGAATTTGTATTTAACATATTCCACTATGATTTTATTTGAAGTGGTTCATGAATAATGAAATGATTTTAATATATTATGTGTATTACACTAGTTTATGTATTATTTAAAAGTTATACTATCATGGATCATGTTATTATCTTACATTATTATACATATCTAGTTGGCTTCCAATAATTATTCTTTGATATTGTATAAGGATATATTATATCAATAGTGTGTATTTAAAATGTAAATCTAATGGTCTCATACCCTTAAACTCCTGTTAGGTTTACGTGATTATTGATATATATTTCTTAAATTTAATGACAATCATAGCTCAAACATTCATATGTTTCCTTTTAGAGGATATGAAGAATTATATTAAGTAATATATGACTAAAAATGGTGCATGTTATGTAGAACATAGTAGGATATGATATAGATCTTTTATAATCAGTTTATTTAGGCATTTTTGTTTCCAAAGTAACTAATATTCTATTATTATGAAATGGATCATAATATTTAATATTTAATATTAATCAAATAAAATGTAATAATTATGTATGAAAAGAATGGATATCTATAGATAGAGCAAAAATTATGACATAAGTTGGAGGCTGTGTGATCAAATATTTTGGGCACTCCCACCGCTAATGATCATGACATCCCTATGAAGAAAAACCATGTATTCCTTTTTCATAGGCTTGATAACTATTTAAATTTCTGAAACAAGATTATTAGGAAAGATACCTTCTTTTGGTTGTCTACAAAACCCTTCATCCCATGTGACCTTGAACCACATCATTACTACATGGATACTTTTGATCATTTCCCTATTATAGAATCCCAGTTCATGATAGAGTCTTATAAAAACCTCTACTCTCTCCATAGAATCATATATTTTTATATAAAATTAGTGTGGCCTAATGATGGATATATATATGTAAACCCACCCCTAAATTCCTCCCACATTCATCCTCATTTGTATTAAGGTCCAATGTATATTACATAACGTAACATAAAAAAATATTTTCCTTCTATATTTTGGAACTCCTCTAAAAAATGTGAAATAAGCATGTGAAGACAATTCACCATTATGATCATTTGATATAGTTTTTCTTGGAAAATGTCTAAAAAATATCCCATGAAGCATATAACTCATCATGATCCTTAAGGAATAAGAACCAACCCAAAATAGATTCTTAATGAAGCATAATCACCTCCATATGTTTCTTTTTATCCTCTTGAGAATGAATCAATGTGATTGAAATATCCACATAATCTAATAATTCATCTACCATCAAATATGAAAAAGATCCCTCACACATCAACATGATCTTATGTGGCAATTCTGGGATTTTCCTCCCCCATGTTTCTTCAACATAAAAGTCAACTCTATAGTCATCTACTCACACATCATACTAAACAACATTATGAGAATCCCGAGTGGAATGTACTCCTAGATCCATTAGAGAAGAAGAAAAAATTTTAGGGACTTCTAAAGGAGGAATATATAATATATAATATTAATTAGTTAAAATGTAAATTAATTAAAATGTATAACTAATTCAAACACATGTTAATATAATCATGATGCATGATCCATTAGTAGAAATATACCAAAAAAATAGTGTCATTTCACATTGTATATTTAGTAAAAATGAACGTACTTACATCGGATCACAGTGGGCATAAATATAGGTTTCATAGATGGAATCAGTTGTTTACATCATATAATATGTTCTGTTGAACCAATTTCTTAATTAACCAATTAAGTCTTTACCAATTCCGATCTGTAAACCAAAAAATATCCCACAACCTTGCTCTTTGATTCCACTAATTCATGACCCTCCCCTCAAAGGTTCCCCTCATAGGCTAGTAAATAAGGAAGATAAATTTTGATGTCCAAATCACACCACCAATTTTTAAGGTGTTTTCAACTAGGAAAGATGGGGTATCTTACACAGAATGGGAGACGTTAAATGATAATATGAATATGAGGAAAGAGAGATAAGATGAAACTAAAGAAATCATTCTCATAATTGAATAAATATTCCTATAATTTCATGAAATTTCATAAATGAAAAAATAATAATAATGAAAACTAAAAGTTCCAAAAGTAATACTCAATAGTGACCTTGAATCATAATAAACCATTCCAAAACTCTACAAGATAATAATGTTGTGTATGATCACCAACCATGTCCATTGGACCTGAAAAATAGTTTATAAATATTGGTCAAAATAGAAAATGTGCACTCATTTTAATCCTCCATGAATCCATTGATGATATTTTTTTGGCAATTATACTCAAGCCAAATTAATTACTAAAAAATAACTCATACCTTAAAAATTTATTCTAAATTTAGCATCCTCACATTGGATCTATCATGATATCTCATATATAATAATATAATATCTAGTCATAAATATAAATGTGAGTTTTCCCCTATACCAATTCCAAATAGGTTTTCCACCCCCACCCATACATCATATTTCCTAAGCCATTTCTCTCAAAAAAATAAACACATGTAAATGGATACTATATAATAATCCACTACTCAGGTGTCATATAATATCATAATAATAATTTTAATCAGTAGATAGTTCCTAGGTAGTTTTTCTAGAATCCATTATAACCTATATTTCACTTATTATACCTGAATCCATCAAAAACCATAAATATCATATCATATAGAATAATTTCATGGAAATAAATTGAGGAATAATGAAATTAGAAATATATTTAGAGGGAAACAATTACATATAACCATGGTGAGTTGCTATCATTTAAAAATGGGCTCACTCAGCCCCAAAAAATTAACATTAACAAACAAAAGATTCTTTATCATCATGAGTTATCTCATTCATTAAACATTAGTTACAATAATATTTAACATAATTCGACACTATAAATAGCATGAAATTGACATAAACATAGAATAACCTGTGAATAAAATCAATCACACTCATTGAAAAATAAAAACCTTTTAATGGTGTCACAACATAAATGTTCCATCAATAATAAAATGAAATCAATGCTAATTGATTTTGATCAACCTTCATATAATGGAAAGGCAAAACATAATTAATAGAATCTAATAAAGGATGAAATTAATATTTTAATTTGTAAAAAAACTTTTTAGATAACGAATGATTGTTCTCATAAAGGTGGGAGTCTATAAAAAACAAAAGGAGGCATAAAGCTATTCTAATATATCCTATGGTGTCATAGTGTTTTTGGGAAGTAATATGAATTTGAGATATTTTTATGGTCCATAAAATTTATAAACATTATTCTATATTCTCACTCTTGGCATGAATGGATCATTTACAATGTGAATTGATCAAGATTAAAATCCTTTAAAATATTAATCCAAATGATTCCAAAAACTAATGAAAATTTCTCAATGAAAAATAAATATTCACAGAGGAAATTATTTGGGGTAAATTCACCATACTAGGCCCTTTATCGATTTACACGATTACATGGTGGTTCACATTTCTAATTACACTTAGTGAACTACCCCTTATATTAGTGAATAACTATTCATACAATAAATTATTATTTCTCACTACAAAATTATTTCACATTCTAATTTTCTTATTTATCAATATTCTGTCTCCCAATATAATATCCATAAACCCAGACTCATAGATCTGGTACTAAAAAAAATTTATTTCTGCCATTGATAACAATGAAGGTGACCAAAATTTTTCTTTCTAAAACATACCTCATAAAATTAATATTTTGGATCACATATGTAAAAAGAAAATTTTTGGTTTATAGTTTTATAGAATTAGAAAAAACTCTATTTTTAGAATACCCATTAATTGAATGGAGTATTTTTTCAACTACACTCAACATTTAGTATTCCATATTAATTGTTAAATATCTCCCAAAATCGACATCACCATAGAATAATTTATATAAAAAATCATTTAATCACCATTCTTTATAACTGGGGGAATGGGAAACATAATAACTATGAGATAAAACACTCATTATGTTCAATCATAATCATAAATAATTGAATATCCTCAGCGATTAAATGAAGATAATACATGTATAATGACATGATAAATGTTTAGAAGCATAAAATAAGAATATCTATACCAAAAAATACAAGGATCATTAATCATGAAAATCATAGAATACAAATTTTAAAATGGAATGAGTTACTAGAATTTATAATCATGGGCTTTGGGATATCAATCTTGATCAACATAAACATTTATTAGCCATTGAATTAATAACAAAAATGTTTTGTTATCTTGGAACACTTCCATAGTAACCAATGTTAAACCAATATTTGATATAACTAGTGTGTTGTGCAATCCATAGGAGCAACCCACCAATTACAATATCTTTATTGAATATATTTAAAAATAACATTACCCAATGCATTATAATGCTATTTTGGAACAAAAATAATATAACATTGATGTTCTTTATTACATAGTTAATAATGCTTCATTACATAAACTCTTCACCTGATACAACATTGGAGATAGAGAGGTCTACTATATTTGGGGATTAGTAAAATTACATAAAAACATAAAACATCAAACACAACATCTTTATTTAATATATTCTTTTCATGGCCACTATATTTCTTCGTTTGTAGCATTTGATGGGAAAACCTGAGGACATGAATAAGAAAAGGGTGAGACATAAAACCTAGTATGGTAATAAATATAGAATAACCTGAGAAATATAATACATGTTAAACAGTAGGTATATCAATGGATCAAAAAATAAACATGAACATAAAGGCATGATAAATCATTATAATCATAACATAGAGATGTGGTAACAAGACTTAACATTGAATTATCTTGAGTCAAGGATCATTGCACATGGAGCATGAGTAAACCTTAATTGCCCATGAATCCCATATAAAACCTCATTTAACATGAATTATCATGATTCAAACTCATTTCACGTGATGTATCATTATAATATACTTTATCCAATGCATTGGAGTGCTATTAGGGTTCACCCTTAATAATAAGTTTATTTCACACATATGTGTGCCTAACAGATCATACAACATTGATTCATTTACATAATAATTCATTCAAAGAATAAGATATGTAGAATATGTAAATTCATTTCCACAAAAAACAAGTACATGTGCATAATGTTGAATACCCTTGATAGAGGTATGGGTATGGTATTCACAACATAATGATTTTGGCTTGGAAATTTTTGAGTAATTTCGGGAACATAACGACGTAAAATAGAAATTTTTAAAAATATTTTAATGACAGTTAAATGGGTATATCATCATTTATAAAATAAATATTCATTAAAGGGATCATATATATACATTTCACAATAACATTAATGGAATTTAGATAGGTAATAAAAATGATTTTCTTGAATGTAAATGAGGAGAGAGAAATTCTTTACAGAATTTCAACATGGTAATAGGTGTACATGAAATCATTAATGATGGAGAAAGGGGATATCTCATTAATCAAAAAAAAGATAGAACTATTGGGGATGTGATAAATTATAACACAAAATATATAATTTAAAATTCAAGGGCCAAAAAATATAAGGAAACTTGGACATAAATAAGAAATATAAGAATCATGTACTTGGAAGTATAATCCCAAAGGCTTGGGAGGGGCTTGAGAGAGGTTCTTTGGGAGAATGGGGCACCATGGGAGGATTATAGAGAGGGGATTTCATTGGTTTTTCGAACTAAAAAGTCATTGAGTGAAGAGGAAGTGGGAAATTGGGTGGGTTTATATAGCAAAGGAGAATGAATTCTTTATTATTTATGTTTGGGACACCTCACCTTAATCTAATCAAAACCACGAACCAGACCATGTTTTTTTTCCTTGGTTTTTGCAAAAGGGGAGTGGAAAAAAATATTTTATATGAAAAATGTCCGAACCTTTTAAAATAATATGGTTTCTTATGTGGAGGTGAGTCACTCTCTTAAGGAAAACAATTTAGAAAAACAAAATGTTTTATAAGAATTGACGGGACCACTAATGATTTATAAAATAAAAAATTAAACCTAAAATAAAATTATTTAAATGGGAAAACATATATTGATCGAAAATAATGTTTACGTTATTTTATTATAGAACTATTGTGTTATTATGATATCATATAACACATTGTATATTTAAACGGTATTTAATTTTTACCCAAAAATTCGAATCTCTCAGAAAATTATGAAAAATTCATCATTGGATAATTTCGACATCCAGAATCCAAAATAATATTCATTTTATATAAACAATTTCATAAATATGTGAATTTTTACTTTTAAAATAAAAACCTAAATTTATTTAAAAAATCATGGGTTTTGACAAAAATAGCTTTCGAACATTATTAAAACTACAATATCAGTCATAAAAGTATAAGATAACTTATATTTAATAAAAACTATTTTAACAATATTAATATTTTATTAAAATGTTTTATAATTAAAAAATACTTTAATTACTCAAAATAGATTTCCTAGTTGAATATTAACTAAAAATACTATTTGTGCATTAAAAACAATTTATAGTGTATTAATAATAAGAAGAATGTATATTCACTATACAAGAATAAGGTACATAATCGTGGTACTAGCTTCGGGTTACATAACACCTTAAAACACCCGCATAATCCATTAGGGAATGGTGTGTGATGGGGAAAGACTCTTGGGGTGGCTCAAATAACTTTGCTCGAGTGGTAATATCTATCAACATCCACTTCTCTCGTAAGAGGTTCCACTCGAGCATAATTATTTCAAGATCGGCTTAGACTTTGTCAAGAGTGAATCCTAATTATGCCACCTACTTTCCGAGCTCTGATGAATGGGATTTATTTGGGGATAATATACTAAATGAGTACATCACTTCCTTTTTTGGAGTATATTGGATTTTTCAATACTCTATATTTATACTAATCATGTGATAACTCTTCAATGACTATATTATAAATGGTCACAACTCTTAATGATATTTCAGAATAGAAAACATAGAACCAATTAAGGCATACATTATACATAACCATAAGAAGAAATTTAAATATACCAATAAGAATGTTCATTAATACATTCATGGTTCTTTACAATCTTCCCCCCATAAAAAATTGTGCCCTCTCAATTTGATTACAAACAAAAATAACTATAAAATTTAAACATGACGTTATGGTTTCTCAACCACCACCATTATGCATTCCCCAACCCTCATTATCGCATCGATCAAAGAGAGTGAGTGTCCTCATAGAGAAACAATACCTCAATGCACATTCAAATTCGTCTGCATCCTTAGTCCAGACACAACCCATGCCACTTGGATTGAACTAAAAAAAAATATGATTCAATTTTCGAAAATAATGGGTTTTTAACATATCGTTTAAAAACATCACCAAGCACCCTATTTTTGTAAAATATTCTGATAGAGTCTATATTGAAATTTTCAAAATATGGTTTTTCTAATATATATCCTATGTTTCCAAAATGAATGGAAACCAATACAATATACATATTGGAAGATCAGAGGTCTACCCCTTCTGTATCTATCCTAAAATCAAATAGTGATTCAAAATTCATGGATAGGGTGTTGTATTTGGAAATTCCATTATAGTACCTCTATTGCCAAGAAAGGTGAGAGAGATGGTAGCTTGAGATTTGCTCGCATGTGATCCATGATCCTTGATGATTCTGCGGTATGGAGGAGGTGTTTGATATGTCATAGAGAGTCGTGCAATAATGTTAGACATTGGAAAAGGTTTCGATACTATAAAAGTTATACTTAAAAATAATTATAGAAAGTAAGTCCTCATGAAGGGAAAAGAGTGATGTATGTGGTTCTTCCCCTTCAATCTCAAAAACACCTTTATCCTGCTGATGAAACATATCAAATTTGAGTTACCATATATACATTATAAAATTGTGATAATAAAAAAATTAAGTCTAAAGATTTATTATTTATTAATGAACAAATAGTTAAGGGTAACACATAAAGGGTAATAGATGGAAAAAAAAGATTACCTATAAATTAATTTTATTCATCAACTTATGAATATATAGGTTTCAATCTATGGTATCCATTATCTACTTTCTAACATGTATTAATTGAGGAATACTTTTTAAATTCCCTTAATAATTGTTCATAATAAGCTTGTTAATTTACCAAAATATATCCCCTATGAATGTTATTAACAAGAGTGAAGAAAGGCCAGTTTTCGTGTACTAGATTATCCTAGATGAGCCCCGAAACTCCTTGTTGGGGTTTTCACCATTAGGTATATTTGTGCCAGAGCCACCTCTACCAAGTCGTATCCAGACATGAATATATTTTCGTGATAAACCATTTACTCGATAACCAAAATAACATAGGGATATTTTTATTATAGTTATTATTGTCTATATGGATTCACTAAGGTTTTCTAATCCTATTCCAAAAAAAGACTAATCATATACTCTGATAAAAAATATAACAACCATGATCATTATTACACACTTAGACAAGATTTATTACATAAACTCTTCACATGATAAAAAATTGAAGATCGAGAGGTCTAGTGTCCTTGGAGATTAGTAATACTACATAAAAACATAAAAAATGAAACACATAATCTTTATTGAAAACTTCTTTTACATGACCTATACATTTCCTTTAACTTGGCATTGGATGTGATAACCTGAAGACATGCATAAGAAAAGGATGAGCTATTAAGACTAGTAAGTGAATAAAAATGTTATAACCTACGGAATATAATAAATATTAGAAAATAGGAATATCAAAGGAATTAAATAGAATCATTAATATAAAAAAATGATAAATCATGGTAATCAAGACATGGAGATGTGGCAGCAACACTTAACATGGAATTAGAATGAGCCAATGATCATTTAACATGGAGCTTGAGTAAACCCTCATTGAAAATGATGCACTAGTAAACCCTATTTTCACTATAATTATCATGAGTGAACACTCATTTCACTTGACGTATCATTATACTATACTTTACTCAATGCATTGGAGTGATATTAGTGTGCATCCTTCATAATCATTTAATTTCATGCACAAGTGTGCCACACAGATCCTACATCATGGATTCATGTACATCATAATTCATTACCAAAAATAGACATGTGGAATAAATAAATATATGTACTCAATAAACATGTACATGTGAATAATGTTGAATACCCATGATAGGGGAGTGGGTATGGTATTTATGACACAATTATTTTGGCATTGAAATATTGATGAAATTTCAGCAGCATAACGACATCAAATAGAAATTTTTAAAAATGTTTAATGAGATTTAAAGGGGTCTCTAATATTTTATACATTAAATAGACATTACAGGGATAATATAGATACATGTCCCAACAAATTTAATGGAATTTAGACATGTAATACAAAATAATTTTGTGAATGTTAATGAGGAGAGTGAAATTCCTTATGGAATTTTGGCATGGTAACAGGTGTACATGGGAGGAAATAATGAGAATGAAATGGGATCTATCATTATTTAAACATTAATAGGGAATTATTGGGGAGGTGAAAAATCATACCCCATCATTTTTAATTGAAAATAAAATGGAATTACAATATAATGAAACATGGACATAAATAAGGTAAGTGTGAATCCCCTATTTGGAAGTGTGGTCCCAATGGCATCAGAGAGGCTTTAAAGAGGCTTCATGAGTTCTTGGGGAACCTTGAGGGGATTATAGGGAGATAATGTAATGGGTTGGTCAAACTAAGAAGGATTTTAGTGAAGATGAATTTGGAACTTGGGTGGGTTTATGTAGGAAATGTGAAGAAATAGTTTATTATTTAGGTTTGGGACACCTCACATTAATCTAATCAAAACCACAAACCAGAACTTGGTTTTCTCTCATGTATTTTTCCAAATGGGAGTAAAAAATATATTTTATAAGGAAAATGGCTGAAATTATTAAAATAATAGGGTTCCTTTTGTTGAGGTGAGTCACACTTTCATGGAAAATAATTTTAAAAGACAAAATGTTTTATAATCCATGAAGGGTCCACTAATGCTTTGTAAAATATAAAAACAAACCCATAATAACATTATATTAAATTTAGAACATATATTGGACGAAAAAATTGTTATATTATTTAATTAAATCACTATTGGGTCATTATGTTGTCATAAAATAGATTATATATTTAAACGATACTTAATTTTTACCCAAAAAATCGAATGTCTCAGAAATTTATGAAACATTTGTCGTCGGATAATTTCTACATCTTGATTCCAAAAAAAAATATTCATTTTATCTAAATAATTTTCAAAATATGTAAATTTTTACTTTTAAAATTAAAACAGACATTCATCGAAAATCCAAAGAAAAAACAACATTCAATCCTTAATAAAAAATTACAATTGCATTCATAAAATTATTCAATAATTTATATTTTATAAAAACTAATTTCATAA
The DNA here is from genome assembly GCA_963277665.1 of Viscum album. Lineage (NCBI taxonomy): Eukaryota > Viridiplantae > Streptophyta > Magnoliopsida > Santalales > Viscaceae > Viscum > Viscum album. Next base: position 539,778,215 of record OY728121.1, read on the forward strand.
TAATAATATTTTATTAAAATATTATTTATTTCAAAAATCCATTAATTCGTCATTTATATTTCTTAGTTTAATATTAGCTAAAACTACTATTTGTTCTTTAAAAACTAATTACAATGTAACAACAATTTTTTTTGAATATTCTCTATACAATAATATTGTACATAATCATTGTACTAGGGTCTTGTTACATAAACCCTTAAATCACCCTCATAAGACCATATGGTAAGGTGTGAGATGGTGAGAGACTCTTGGGGGGATAAGATAACATTTCTCGAGTGGTAATCTCTATAAACTTCCACTTCTCTCGTAGGCAGCACTTCTCAAGATTAATAAATTCAAGCTTGGCTTAGGCATGATCCCGAAAGAAGCCCAATGACACTACCTCCTTTTCGAGCTCTGAAAAAGGGATTTTTATGGGAAAAGTCTACTGGATGAGGCCATAAATTCGTTTTTGTGAGTAAATTGGATTTTTTATAGCCCTATATTTATACTAATCATGTGATTGTTGTTCAATGACTATATAAGCAATGGTCAAAATTTGGAACAGTATTTTAAAATCGAAAACATAGAAACAAATAAGTGCATAAATTTCATATAAGCATAAGAAAACCTTTAAATAGACCAATAGATATTTTCATTAATAAAATTTTGGGTCCTTAAAAATCAGATAATATATATCAGGCTCTCTTGAATCTATGGAGACACACCCATCGTATAAGCTTTATCATGCTCACATGGAACAATTTGGGGGAACCTATCATATAATCTATATCAGGATCACCATTGATCTATATTGGGGACCAACCCATCAAATATACTATTTACAAGAATTAAAATATAAATAAAGTACATATATATATTTCATTATATTATAAAAAAACATAAAAATAATTATTATATATTTCATTACATCACTAAATCATTGAAAAAATAGTATCCATGAAAATCTATTGAAATAATTATAACTCATCCAGAGAATGAATGATGATGGTATTAATAAAAATTGTCCCAACTGAGCATAGGGAACAAAAATATTCTTTAATATTGATGAATGTAAATAACCCTTAAATATTATTAAGACCATTTTAGAGAAAAATAACCTTTTTCCCCCATAAGTAACAGAAGATTATGTCATCATATTTGGAAAGTGATTTCGAATGACCACTAGGAATATTTTAGAAGGGAAATTTCCTATCCATTTTGTATTAAATTTTTTAAAACCAAAACATTTGAAAAATTAATGAAATAATTTTATTTTAAAATAGCCTTTCAAAGATAAGAGAAATCATTAAAATGTTGAGTAATCGTGATGGATGAAATGTCAATTTTATGGAGTACAATAAAACATAAACTATTTTAACATTCTTTTTAAATTTCAGAATTTTCTTCGTGTTGAAAATGATAGGAATATTACTTTTAAAAAAAATTCTATACTATTTATTGGTAAAAATGGTATCAATATGTTATATTAAACCATTTTTGATTTTTTTTAGAGAATTACGATTTGGATGAAAAATGGTTTTCAGTCGAATGGAGAAATGTAGTTGTATTTTATTAAAAAAATTATATATAAAATAAATTTAAGTACCACTTAGAGGAAAATGAATATAATATATAAAAAATTATGAAATATGAAATGAGAATAAAATGAAATGTGTTTATTATACCATGATAAAATCATTTCCATTAACATAATTGTTTTTAAAATAATCATTGTTAAAATGAAGATTGAAATATAAATTCCATGTCACATTAGTGATCTTTAATCAAAAGACCCATGAAAGAATAACATCAAATGATACTATAAATAAATATTACATAATTAATTTATGATATATAATTTAAATTTGTAATTATATAAAATTAATGAAATTATATTAGTGTATAACATAATATATTTCCAATGTATTAAATTTTAGATGAGGAACCCTAACAATGATTGTAACATTGATTTGATAATTAATCAATAAATAAATTACATATATCAAAATAAAATAATCATTAAAAAGTGGATTCAAAATATAAGATAATAAAAATTCATTACACACATAATCATAAAAGATTAATCAAAATGAAATGTAATATAAAATAATGAATTGAAACTACGTTGTGAAATTATATAAAAAATTCTAATATTCAAATAAAATATCATGAAATGAGTTATTTTAAAGTAAAAATGTAAAATATCATAAATTATGAGGGATTCATAATATAATATATAAAATGTTTATTATATACTCTATATAAAATAAATTAGTCGTCTAACATTATAATATGCCTCAATAAATAGAAATTGGGACAAAATCCCTTTCCTCAAGACTATATTTCATATGTATGTCCTTTAAATCTTGTATATTAAGTTTACATCAATTAAATGATTACTTATTAACATTTAATATATTTAAAAACTCACAAACGAATAATTTAATATATTTATTTTTAAAATCATATCTAGACACAAAATTATTGAATTCCACATTCTACGCTTTGAGGATACATGGTTCATTGATTCAAAATGGGTTTAGTGTGTGGAACATGATCATAATGGAAATTGTTTCAACATCTAAAAATAATAGTAATGGAATAGTGAGCATGATTGTTAATAAGTTTTAATTTAAAAAGAAATCATGAGATTTTTTTAGAAAACATTATCTATGGTGAAATAGTAGAGATAATTGTCCATACAAACACATGAGTAACCATTCCATTTTTTGACGATAATTATTGATAGAATATATGAATTATTTTATAATTAAATAAGGATCATATTGGTTTGGTATAGCCAAGGGATGGGATATGGAGGTCATATAAGCCGACATCAATAGAGTAGGCGTCGTTGATGACTTTGGGTGCTATATAGAGACGTTGTTGACATGTGGAAGTAAAGATGGAAAGGTATTTATGTAGGTATTTTTTGAAGATAAATGGTTTTATTTTCTGAAGAAGATAGGATATGTTGTAGTATTTTATAAGTGAGATTAGTATAACTTTTAGGATATTTGAAAAGATAAAGTGATACTGACATTTGTTATTTTGAAAAAAAGGATCCAAAACAGACCATTAGAGATCTATATAAATTATAAGGACAAAATATTACCACAAAATATATTTTAAAAATGTTTTTAGCCATCTTTAATATTTTTCTATATCATTAACTCCTGGTAAGTTCGTTTTTACCTTTACCACTGTATAATATTTTTATATTTTATGTATTCATGATAACAAAAAATAATTTGAACTTATTATAATAATAATTCATTTACCACATAGACAAAGAACGCAATGAAGAATACTTAATTTATTAGTAAAATTTTATTCTTTAATCAATTTCCACTAGAATTAGATAACACTTTTCTAAAAAATGATTAGTCAAGGTAAATTGTTTTTCATGAATTAATCATTAAAATTATCATTATCTTTCCACAAAAACAATAAAAGGTATAGTTGATTTATGAAACATATCTTTAGACGTTAATCAAAACCATAATTTCCATCACATATTAGGATGTTTCTATAAATTAATAATCATTCGAAGTATGAAATAATGTAATAATCCTAGAAATTAAATTATAATTCATAAATTTTAAATAAAAATATTCCATAAATAAATAAACATATATATTAAATAATCCAAAAAACATTATTATTAAATTTTTTTTAATTCAAAATCTATCTCATAACTTTAATCTTATATGCCTGAAAAAATTTAATTCTTATTCTAAAATAAAATTAAACGTGTATTCACCAAATAACTTTTAAATACCATGAGTATCTAAATAATTAAACTAGTCTTCCTAAAATTACTTCTATAACCACGAACATATAATTTATAAAGGTTATTAATAACTTAAAACATTATTTCAAAATATTTAATTCCAAAATTAAAATTAATAGAATGATTTTTATATAATTAAACATAGTAAAACTTATCATAAAAATCATGTTATCGTTTAAATATTTCACCTCGTATAATCAGAAAAAATTAAATCGAATACATTTGAGCTTATGAATAACCTTAATCTTATAGATATATTATGGTATCAAAAAATAACACGATAACCTCACATGAAAACATCATAATCTCCAAATTTATCTAAACCCAGTCCTAAAACAATACAAAACAACATTAAACATGCACTCTAAATTTTGAGGATAAAATCACGAACATTACATTTATGGTTTTTATATTGATGAATATGGCCCAATTTTATTTATAAAAACTAACAACATTAAATAGAAATATTGTACCCCATTCATACCCAAGTATAATATAGGTTATGATGTTTATATAATTAGGGAAAACTCAAACACACACCAAACCCATGAATTCGTGGGATTATTTTCCCATTATACCAATCATTTCATATTCAAAATTAGACCTTTGAAATCTTCCACAAAAAATATCATGTTAAAAAATAATTTAATCATAATTATTCATGAACTCAGGAATTTGAAACATTTGAAGGGTGAGAACAAATGCTCTCAAATGGTATGAATTATAATTAAAAATTGAGTTTCATCAGTGATAATAATTTGAGATTAAGGGTATGATGACTAATTATAGTAAAAAAGAATAATAAAAGAATATTAAAACCAGTCAATACATATATCATCAAACTAAAAAATAAAAATTAAGGATTTATCAATGAAAAGTGCTATAAGAATCAATAATAATGAACCATTGGATATCAATCCTGATCAAATGAATCATTTATAAAACAAATAATATATAATTAAAACGTATTGGTATATTAGAAAATTGTATTCATTAACCATTATAAACCCATGATATATTTTAATCATGCATAATAAAATCCATAGAATACTAAAATCATAACTCCATTCTTATTTTCTATAAATACAATAAACAATACCTAATTTATTGTAGAATAATATGGTGACACCCATTGTTTAATCCATATTAATCTCATAGAATCTATATGGGAGAACACATCATATATGTTTTATCAACATCCCCAATGAGCTATAATGGGTCTCAAAACATTATATGTACTATTTGCATGAACCAAAATATGGATAAAGAGAAAAGAGAATTAAAATTTTTCATTAAATACTTGAAAAATAACAATTGAATTCATACCATCCTTAATACATATAAAATATATGGTCACATGAAAATACCTTAAAAATAAAAATATATCCAGATTAATAATGAGAATGGTATCAATAAGAATTATAGTAGTTTAACATAAATAACTATAATGGAGGTTAATGTTGATGAATGTAAATAGAATTAAAACATCCTTAAGAACATTCTTGAGTAAAATAATGTTTTGACATTGAGTAAAATTGTTGTATTTTATATTTGATGGAACACTATTTTGAAATATCTCGTGGAACATTTTTTATAAAAATATGTTTCTAATTTTAAAAATACATTTTTAGAACCTACTAATTTTTAAAAAAATAATGAAATAATGTTATTTATTAAATAATTGATAAAACAAATTATATAATTTGATCATTGAATGATAATAATGATTGAGAATTAGGTAAATTTTGTGTATATTAAAAAAACATTTTCTTTTAGTTTTTTATAAAATATAAAATGTTCATCATTTGGTAAAAAAAAAATATTACTTCATAAAAAACTTATAATTATATTTTTTGTAGAAATGAATATAAAAATACAAGTAAAATATATTCTAAAATATTTTCAAAATCATAAAATTTTATGAAAAAATAATTTTGACCATAGGGAGAAATGAATTCTTATTTTAATAACAATAAGTTCTTAATTAATTTTAATTACCAAACATAAGAAAGTGGTGCTGTTACATTAATATTAAATGATTAATGAATTTAGAATTATATGGAATGGTTTTATTATATATTGATGAGATAATATATTTCAATGTAAATTCAATCATAAACTATCCTGATTAAAAAATATTATAACATAAATGCTTTTCTACAATTGTAATCTCCAATCCCTTAACCAATGAAAGAATAACATAAAATGATTTGTTAAAAAGCATGAACATACGAAGTTTCAAGATATAAAATATCATAGGGTTAGTTGATACGTATAATAAATAATCGGGTTTTATAAAATAACTTATGTCCCAATGAGGATAATTTGATATTAGAAAACCATACACTTATCATAAAAATGAAGTGAGAATTTATCAATGAATCAACTATGTGTTTAAAATGTAAATATAAAAAAAATTATCAATAGAACATAATATAATAAAATTTAATTATCTACATAATCATATAATATAAAAAATATTGAATAAGTAATATAACCTAATTAAATGAAAATGAGTTATGAAATATTTTAACACATTGAATTTATTGTTTTGACCGGCGTAAAATAGGTCATTATTTAAAAGTATTCATAATAATAATAATGAAATATTTATGAAATTTATTATTTAGTTATTAATTTAAAATTAATATAGTAATATTTTTTTGAAAAATTAACTATGCTACAATCATGGAGACCGTTGGTAATACATACCCATAAGTAATGTATCTATTTTTCAACAAAAATCATTGAAAAAACATAATAATTATTTTATCATTTTAGAGAAAAAATATTCCATAAATAAATTAATATAAATTTAAATATACTCATCTATTTCATATATTTGATGCATTGATTAAAAAAGATACATATTGCAACATGGAGGCGGGTTTCCACATGTACACACGAAAGATGTTATAACTTTTAAGTGAGTAAAAAATGAGAATTAAATGAAGTATTACCTTTTTGGACAGATAAATATATAAATTTTTTCATTATTATACAATATATATCACATATATTCAATCAATTTTTGTTACCTTCCATTAATGTGACTGTGAAAAAATAATTGCATCGCTCGCATGTCAATAGTATATAGTACACGCGAGGGACATTCTTGTATCCCAAATTTACTAAAAAATAATAAGGTATATGTTAAATCATAATTAAAAGAGTATAAATAAATTAAAAATATAATATAAATACTTTAAATTCCTCCTTATCAAAATTCAAAAGAGACGATGATGAAAATCTAATAACATCAGTTCACGAGGCGGTAGTCTATTGTAAACAAGAATGATGGATTTTTTTACCATTTGAAAGAAGAAAAAATTAATTTTATTTATGATATTAACATAATAAAATATTATTATATGGATTATACATATTTTATTATAACATCATAATTTTCTAAAATTCAATGAAGGTGGAAAACAAATAAAATAAAAACACTCAGTTAAGATTGAATCATTTTTTCAGACCACCATGTGATGTTAGCTCCCGAAGCCTTCCATGGTTGAATTTGTGATCATAAAAATGAACATATTATGTGTTAATGGAAATAATAATGTTATTTTGGATGTTATTTGATGATAAAATAGGGATTAAGGTTCAAAGATGAGTGGAATAGGGTTACCTTTTATAAGTTAGCTGTGTGGAACACTTGTAGTATCAGGAAATAAAAAGTGATAATAATGATTTTAACATGAACGAGATATAAATGGACCATTATAGTGAATTAGAAATTATATTGTCTATATATTTCCATGTAAAATATTTTTCACTTGTCAATATAATATTTTAACCGTTATATTTTTAATTTAACTCCCGATAAGTTGATTTTTACCTTAACCAGAAAAAATGTTTTTTATTACTATTTTCAATTTTGATTATGAAAAAAAATTAATTTACCTTATTATATTATATAAATTATTTTTACTAAAAAAACTAAAACCATATAAAATAAAGAACGCATAATTTTTAGAATTTCATTTAAAATTATACAAGTAGACTTGATGAAAACGATGGTTTTTAAGAAATGTATTTTTATGTAACAAGATGATTATATATTAATTATAGGAAAAATAAGTATAATTAAATGAATTTAAATTTAAATTTATAGATATGTAAAACTGAAATTTCTTTTAAATCTATCGTAATTATTGATTTTTATTAATTAAAATGTAGAATCATTATACATGTTAAAATTTTAGTCAACAAATTGATACATTGAAACCAAAAAATAAACATATACTAAAATACAATATAATATTAATTACAAAAATTGAGTTTGTCAAATATAATTAAATAATAATTATTTTAAATGAAATATTATTTTAAATTCAATAAGACATTTTAATTACTAAATTATTTTATTATAAATTATAAATTTTTTAAATTCAATATTATTCACTATTTACTAAAAAAACAATATTATTTGGAAAATACTAAAATGTTCACCATATCACAGTTTTACTATGATGAATTAAAAAATGAATACGTTTTTTTAAATATTTTTCTCAAATAGGGTAAAATTTATTTGAATGTATGTTGATAATTCTTGACTAAACATCCAATTAGATTAAAAAATTTTGTTAGAGAGACATTATTTTCATTCAAATGACACTTATTTTATTTTGTGATCAATAGAGAACCATTGAAGTCATTTTATACTTTTGTAAATCATATAATATTGGTAATTTATTTATTATAAATTATACCAACCAAATTAATATATATGTTATAATATAACACTGTATTATTCTTCATTTATTAATTGGGTTTCTTATTCTATAAGATATATTTATGAAATGTATTTTACGGGTAACATAAACTCAATGTTTCCTTTAAAATATTCTATAAAAAGATTAATTATTTTAAATAATGTGGTCTAACAGAAAACAATTTTATGAATACACCAAAACACCATCATAATCAATGAATTCTGAGAAACATGGAAAGAAATGGACTAGAATGATTTTAGACCTTATATGATCCCTTTTTAGATATTTTTTAGTCTAATAAAATTAGGTAGGAGAAATAAATATTTTAATCATACTAATAAATTTGGGTATTTTATTATTATTATTTTTTAAACATATATATTATAAATCACCCAAAGAATATTTTCATCTATTTTAATTCCTTTCAGTGGTCATTTTCCTATTTTTTACCCCTATATTGACTATTTTTAGTATATTAATATGTCATAAAAATATAAAATAACATATTCCATGAAATTAAGAAATATGGTAATAATCTTGAAGAAAAATTAATTACTCATATTAAACAAATATTTTATGTTCATTTTCCCATGTTTCCATGATAATTAAAACTATTTTTAAAAAATATACCCCTTGGTGTGTTATATTTAATTTCAATAAAAATAAAAAGGTTAAATGTTATTTAATTCATATTGATAAATATAAGAATATAATTAAAAAATATAAAATTATTATGAATTTGAAAGGATTTGAGTAACATTATACTAGTTTTCCTTGAAATAAAAATTATTTTTCATAGTTATGGCCACTTTTTTATGAATATTCACTTTAATAGAAATGTGTAGGGTAAATTAATATTTGAATCATTCAATGATTTTTAGAATCATAATGACATGAATATGATTCCTACAAATCATAAATGAAAAGATGATTTCTAAAGACTGTTTTTAAATCAATCTAAAATTTTTACATGGGTTTTACCCCTATACGGGTGAATTTTAATTTATTGATATGTGCTAATTATATGAAATCATAAAATCCAACAAATTGATTAATATGAGAATTAAATTGATGTATGATTGAAAATGAAAAATAAAAATGACACAAGTATAGTTTTTCTAATTATTCAGTTGATTCTAAACTCATATTCTCAATTTTAACCCATTTATGTTTGCTATTTCATTTTAATAAAAATATAAAGGTGATATTATTATATGGATCAAACCTATAAATTTATGAATCAGATAAACATGAAGATAACTACTTCTGAATAAAAATAGTGGGAATCATTCTCCCAATTTTCATTTTAATAAAAAATAATTTTTTTATAATTGATGTATTTTAGGTTTGTTTCCTCTTTAATTAAAATATATAGGTCAAGGCACACTATTTATCAAACCCATCAATTTAGGTAGAAAATTAATTTGGGATTGGTTTCCAGTAATCTAAATTGAATCATTGAATATATTCATATTATTTGTCGGAAATAAAATTTCATTATCTTGTTCTAAATCCATTGATATTGTTTTTATATATTTTAATAAGGTTTTATAATATGAAATAATAATTTCCAAAATACGGACTAATCTGAGTATCATATTAATGAATTCATTATCACTACTGATCCAAAATTTCTAGAGTATCATTATTCTAATGTTTTTTTTATAAATAACAGTATATTTTTTTGGTATTCAATTCTTGATTGGTTATATTGAATTGTAAAATAAAATATAATGTTGATATGGTATTCTATATTATAGTGAGAAATCTATGAACCATATTTATACATGGGTGATTCTTATAGATCTAAAATGTTTCAAGTATATCACTCCAATGTTTTTATGAAAATCGGAACTCACTTGCTCTGTTTTGACCCCCGATATATTTGTTACATTAATATAACATTGAAATTGATATAGAAAATTCAAAAAAATAATGAAAATAATGATTTATAATGATTAATGTTTTAATCTTATTTATTATAAATGTCTTCAGGTTCATTCCCCATATCATTCACAAAAATATAATATCATAACATTAATTTTGTCCTCCAAATTATAGATTTTAATTTATTAAAAATTGATAATAATTTAAAATTTACAACTTGATAATAAAAAAATATTCCCCTTAAATAAATAATATAAAAAATTGAGAATCTCTCTTACTATAAAAAAACAAAAAAAATATGACATATTTTTTATTTTAACAAATTACCATTCAACCTATGTTGTTAATTTTTTTTGTATAAATTGAAGTTACTATATTAAATATAAATAAACATTGGAATAAATTGAATCTACAAGAATATGTATTCAAATTTAAAATTATTTTAATTATATTTGAATAATAGTTTCTTTGCTAGGGTTTTCCCTTCACCAAGCTTGTGACGAACTCGAGAAATTATGGACTGAGGAAGAAAATATGTTGTAAAAGAAATGGCGTATATAACTCATTATGATATCTATGCTAGTCGACATACCATTAATGAAATAAGTACTCTTTATCTTACCCTTATTTGTTATCTTGGTGTCAAAAGGTGTTTTTATACATAAATTAGAGTTATTTAAAAAATGTTTTTATGTTCAAAATCAAATGATCATGTAAATATAAAACTCATTTTAAGATTAATCTCTTTTTTATTCCATGTTATGTGTTCCTATATAAATATGTAAATATATTGGTTTTATATATAAATTTATCAAACAATAAAATATTTTGTATCCTACTAATGGATAATTATTGATACTAAATTATAGTAAACTCACATATAAAAAATTTTGATTTTATAAATGTTTTTTATTTCTTCGTATGCCTTTATAATGTAAAATAATTCCATGAATTATAGGATTTTTACCAATCAAATACTCTTGTATTTTTAATTAATCAAACAAAAATCTACATATTTTGTTTTTGTTGGTTTGATTAAAAAAATAATCATTTTTAGTGAATCGTGAAACATAGTTATTTTTATAATACAATATCAATAAAATGAATCATACGTTTTTGAAATAATTTTTATATTAAAAATTTATATTTTTAATTTAAGAAAAAAAAATTAAAAATACTATATTCATTTTTACATCCTATTAATGTCAATTAAGAAAATCATGAAATATATTATGGAAAATATATTTCTCTTATTTTTTAAATATATTTACTCGTAGGGAAATTAGGAGTGGGATTTATTTTATTGTAACATAAATAATATTTTCAAATATTATTCTTAATAATATCATAAGAAACATTTACATTGATAATGTTATCATATACCCATAGAATTTAAATTTAATAAAATTATTATTATATTTATGAATAATAATTTTCACATTACATAATTTTAAAAATGACATTATAATTATAAAATTTAGATTATCAGGATTAATTCTCATTAAGATGATAATAGTGAAACAATAATTATAAAAAAATATTTGTATGATATCATTGAATACATATATCTAATCTCTTAAAATAAAAAACAATAAATAATATATCTGATATGCTATATAAATATATTAATAAATATGTTAATAGAAATATTTTTCTTAATCAATAATAAATTATATTTATAATCCATAATATCCAAAATGTAATTTTTCAACTAAAATCGTTTTTCTATACATTAGATATACTAATATGAATGAAAATATGATAATAATTATTATGTAGTTAGAATAAAATAGAGGTTTAATTAAGATCCATAGTACCAATTTTATATTATATAGTTTATGTTATATTTTTAATAAACCATAAAATTACTTAGTTAAAAACTACTTCTTAGTTTAAAAGTTTAAGGGTGAAATTAAAATTCAAAATGGAAAAACATATATAACTTTAAAAATACAAGTGTAAAGTATTTTTTGATGTTTTATGATCCCATAATCTCTCCAAAATCTTTTATCTCTAATTTTTTCAGTAACCATGAAATAGTGTTATTATATCATGGAAAGTTGAATGGATTTAAATTTTTATTCCGTTTTCTTCACTTATAAAATGGGATCACTTATACCCCTCTTTTATATTTCCCTATGAATAATATACCTTGATATTAAATATTTTTAGATGAATATTTAGAATATTATAAAAATACATCATTGAGGACCATAACAGTTTATAATCTTTGGAATCGTTGAAACAAAATCATCTGACTTGGTGAATGATCTTCAACATCTCTATTAAAGGTCATTACCTTTTGTAATCCTACATAATAACAATAATCATAACCTATTGAAATTATATATAATTAATGGGTGGGATTAGATGCTTAGTAAGGGTAAAAAAGGAGATATGAAAGGATTACATGAGAATAATGGTATGTGAACATTATCTTGGAATTATAAGATCAAATCATGAATATCAATGTTCATAATCAAGAGTCATGGAATAAATATTATTACTTATTAAGACATTAATAATAAGGAAATCAAGAGAATAATCCCTGAAATCATAACATAAGCATAAGAAATTTGATGGATTAAAACGCATAAAGATATAAAATTATGTCCTTAAGAGTCACAACAAAATTCCAAGGCCATGTTAGTGGAATATGTTCACTCATAAAAACATATTAGTAGTCAATATTCACATAAAATACCGTATTAATTGAAAAATGCATATACTAAATCATGTTCACTCCCCATTCTATACTAGTATTACTAAACCCGATTCACCTCCCATTCCATCACTATATTATTGTCACATGTTCAATCATTATTCTACCCCTACATTATGGAATCATGTTCACCTCTCTTTTTATCCATATATTACGGAACCGATTACACTCCACATTCCAAACCTGAATTATGGAACCAAGTTCACTTCCCAATCTTGCCATATATTACTAAACAGAGTTCACACCTCATAGCAGCCCTATAATAATGAACTGAGTTCACTCCTCATTCCACTCATATCATATTGAAATGAGAAGAATCCTTGTTATATCCAAATCATACACATGTTAAATAAATATTTACATAATGAATTGTATGTACATATAGGTCCCACCCATTTAATAATGAAATCATACATATGTGTTCTGTAAATCATTCATCTTATCATGACACATAACTATAGATGGGTTTCATAAACATCATATCCTTAACCATGAAATGAAATAGTAATCATTAATAATTCATGATATCATTACCTATGGAAAATTGATTAATTTAATAATAATTTCATCAACGCATAACCCATGAACAGAAGACAGTTTCACATGAATATAACCCATGGATGATAAACTGGTTTCCTAAATATTATTCCATCAAAAAATAAACCATTTAATAAATAATATGTAAGGTATTATTGTATATAATCCCCATTAACAATGAACTAAAACAATGTATGTCATATTATATGGAGAATGAATTTGGAAGATTATATTGAAAATTTCTTCAAGAAAATTTCCATTTTCCGAAATTCAATATCCATTTAAAAAATCATTTTTCATATAAAAAATTATTTATAATTATATTTAATAAAATTAATTGAGTAAAATATCATTTTCCATTTGAATTGTTTTTAAAATATAATCCACTTTAAAAACCATTTTCATTTAAAATCGCTTTTAAAACTTATAAATAAATCATGAAAATATGATGATATCCATTTTCATTGTAGATGCCATGAAAACTAATAAATGAATAATAAACACATTTTCCAAAACATTTTCTTGGAAAATAAATTGAAATAAAAAATAATGAAATGAATTAAATTTAGAAACCCTTTGATAAAAAAATATAAAAGAATCATGAAAATATTTTGAAAACATTTTTCCATGAAACCATATAAATTCGATTATAAATCGTTTAAAACCCTTTTTAAACATAAAATATTATTGAAACCCATTTTTAATGAACATGGATTTAAAAGAACCCAAATTTATTATCGAAGAGTGAGAATAAGTCACATTCTATTAAACGCATGTTATTAATTATATTATGTATCTAATATAGGAAAAATTTGTGCTAAAGCATGAAGATATACTAAATCAAGATAATATAATGAAATTAATGTGTGTTCTTGAGAGATGGATCATAATATTTAATAAATTGAATCATAATAAAAATAATAAACATGATAAATAATGATATTGTATCATTAAACTATTATAACATTGGTAACATAGAAACATAATCAACTTTAGAAAATAAAATTACATAAAGCCTAAAATATCCTAAATTAATTTGATTGAAGATATAATATGTCAACAGAATTTATATACCCCATATAGAAAAACATTGTTTCATAACATGGTATGTATGTCAATGAAAAAAACACGAGAAAAAAATAACATTACCGATTTGGTAACTTTTGAACCATGAACCCTATAAATGTAATATAATATAATGGATATATATGTGTAATGACCCATCCCACATGGCCTGTTTCATGACTACCCCATGCCCGCCTTTCCTAGGCCAGGCGTTTGTGACTAGCACCGGAAAGGCGTATCTTGAAAACTATAAGGCATTTCCATTAAACCAATACAAACACACAGTCCAATAACACAAAAATATGCAATCACAAAGTAAAAATGTAGTAATAAAAGTGTGTACTGAATGTAAAGTGGCCGGAATACATGCACAAATAGAATAAAAATAGATACAATATAAAAAAACTACAATAGAAAAACAGCACCTGAGATCACTCGCTGAGGATCATACCTGAAGGGGGTATGTACATCCCATCTATACATCCCTATCCGTCAACTGTCACCGCTGTCCACCATAAGGTCATAGCTCATCAAGTCTCAGTCAAGGCTACCATTCATCTACACAAGACACAACAAGGTGCGGGTGATGCCCATTCTAGGGTGAGTATAACAATTCCTAGTTGGGACACCGTGACCCCTGAAGGTCTCTCTGAATTACAGAAAGGAAAACCGTAAATAATGTTCTCAATCACAAAGCTCAATGAAAAATAATCCCCTAATACTAGGTGTTACCTATGTAAATAAGTATAAATGATTAGTTGTAAAGCTATATCATCTTATTCTATCTAGGGTTCTACTGATGATCCACACATGATCGATCGGTGCTGATCCATAGTGGATCGATAGGTACTGATCCACACTGAATCACAAGGTGCTAATCCACACAGGATCCCTTGGTGCTGATCCCCACATGATTTCTAGGTGCTGATCAACACAAGATAACTAGGTGACAATCCACACATGATCGATTTATGCTGATCCTCACAGTATCACTAGGTGCTGATCCACAGTGCATCCCTAGGTGATGATCAATACAAGATTTATCAGTACTGATGACTACATGATCGTTATTCATTATTCACATCTCATCCAGCCAATGGATTCCTTATAATAGTATACTTGATTATGGGTGGATATTCACCTCAATCCACTGGTCATAATTCAACAGTCACTAAGTCCCATGAAGAGTAAATCCAATGATCTATTATTTCATAAGGGTTCCAATGCAAAATATGTTATGTCAATTAGACGCCTGGTCTGAGTGTTATTGGAATTTTAGTACTAAGGGCCTAGTTTGATTCACGTATGATCCAAAATAGCTGTTCTCCAACATTATCCAAATCACCAGTAGATTATCTCATAAGGATAGTCTTATATGAAGGATTCCAATGCCCCAAGCGGATTTTCAAACAAACGTATGGTTTTAGGATAATCCTTCTTATGTGTATCTCGAATTAAGAGACTCAGAGTCCAGTATGACACAGATGGACTAAACCGACACTCCCATACAGGGTCGACCCGACTTGGTTCGTGTTTGACCTGGCACAGACCAAACCGGTTGGTCCATGGACCTGCCTGGACCGAACTGGCTGGGACACGGCGTGCGTGGCCCTAACCAGCTTGGCTAGGTCACGATGGGCTCAGCCTACTGGGGAGTAGACTAGCGTGGCACACTAGCTGGGTGTGACCCATGCGAGGGGTCATGCTACCCCTCCTTCCTGAATATCTCAATTAGTATTTCAGCTCTTTATCCAGTGGTTCCCCATGGAAATGACTCACTGTCCGCAAGACCCATAGGGAGTAGGTCCCCATCTATTGCTGCTTTGAAGCAGCAACCACCACCTGTTGTGTTCAATGACAGGCAACACTTCCTCTTCCATTTTTTTCCAATAGCCAGCCACCCCTACTGGCCCGCCATGGAGCCAGCCACCTTCTTCGCCCGACGGCACACTGGTGCTCATCCGGAGGGTCTTCTACGGGCCAGAGGGTGTGCTCTGTAGGTCCTTTTCCCCTACTAAAAGTGACTAGGAGCCTCCTGGGATTCTGTATTCCTTACATGGATCCCCGAATCATCTTTCCACTCGGATTTGAAATTCATCCCAGAAGAACAAGTCAAATATCTAATTAGCGGAGGGTCTGAGCCTTGTTTGTTTGGCCCACATCATCTATGTTAGCATTATATCAAGAGGTTAATAAAAAATTCATCACAAAGAGAAATTTTATCCATTTAAGATATTACGAGATCCATCATGCTTCTAGAATGTGTCAATGAAACAATAGTCATGAATTTAGAATTAAATAACCCCTACCTTGTAATTGGATGTGATGTTGCTATTGTGGAACAATAATTCATGTTTGATGAAGCCACAAAAATCATTTTAACTTTGATCATTTCCTTCCAAGATTCCAATTATTGTTGGTGGAAGGTGTCCCTATAATTTTCTAGAGGATCCTCATAGCTGTTTCAAAATGCCCATCCCAAGCCTCAATTAAAACGAGGGGGAAATTAGGTTAGCACAACGAGAGATTAATGAGGTTCATTAACTAATGAAACTCTTAATATCTCAATACTATGGTTACAAATCCATGATTCAATCTATTAAATGGATTGAAAAAGAATCATTCCCACAGCCTCCACTAAAAATGAGGTAGGAAAATTAAGAAAAAACTATTTTATGTCATTTGTTATTTCATTAAAAAGTTTCAAAAACTTTCTGTTTCACCTGACCTACTGCCATCAAAGATAATATTCCCTTAAGAGAATCCCGATGTTGTAGATTCAATAGTGACATTAGATTTTTAATCTGATCACCAGTTCAAAATATTGAAAACAATGCCCTAATGTTTATGAAACTTATCATAATAAATGTTCAAAATTCTGTTTCTGGCACACTGGGCCTGGAAATCGAGCACCGTCAATTTTTGCAGACTCATAATAATCCCAAATAATTTAATGATTTATATGGAATTATTGGGTCTTTTAAATTCTCCACACCATAGGGGTTTTCAACCAAAAAATCTATAACTAAACAAGGGGAACAAATGGGGGTATTGAGCATGCATCAGAGCCTCCCGCTCCCATGGGCTCTCTTGGAGATTCCCATGCTGCTAAGGAACTTGCACGAATAAATTGTCCGACCAAGAAGGATATTCTCATGTCCATTCTCTATCTCCTCTAGGAACACCCCAAAATTCACCCCATCATCGATGTCCATCATTCCCCCTTCGATAATGTGCAATAAATCATGCACGTACCTCCTCTTATGCGACACGATGAAAACATTATGCACCTAGTGCATTTATGTGGGAAGATATAGATTGTACGCCACCTCTTCTACACTGTTGAGGATCTCGAAAGGTCTGATGAACCTCCCAGAAATATTTCTTCCTTAGTGAAACCTCTCTAATCAACATTCAGGTGAGACCCATAGAAAGACATGGTCACCCTTCTGAAACTCCAAGAGATTCCCTATCCTGTCGGAATATGAATTCTGGAATATTTTTGTTGTCTTTGTCCTCTCCTGGATTATGTTCACCTTCTATATGGTATCTAGTACCATCTATGGACCAATAACTGCTGACTCCCAATGGTTTCTTCAAGCATAGTGGTGATGTTCAAGGTCTCCAATACAAGTCCTCAATCGGATCCATGCAGATGGTGGAGTGATAGTTGTTGTTGTATGTGAACTCACATAGTGTTAGGTTTTCCTCCCAACTACGACCAAAATTTAGGAAACATGCATGAAGCATGTAATCGAGTGTCTATATGGTATTCTCCATCAGACCATATATCAGAGGATGAAAAGCAAGTCTCAAGCGTAGCTGAGCTCTGAACACCTCTTGAAACCCCATCCACAAGTGGGATGTAAACTGTGTGTTGCGATCTGAGAAGATCGCTGATGGAACCCCATGAAGTTATACAGTGTCTTGCATGTAGATTCATCCCAAGCCCTCTACTAATCCTTAATATCGTAGTGTATCCAGAATAATGTGTATATTCTTGGAATACTATTCCACCGACACCAAGTATATCATGATGTCTTCAATGAAGACACCCACAAATTGATTGAGGTATGGATGGGTGATAATATTAATGTCCCCATGAACAATGCTGGAGTGTTGGTCACACCGAAAGGCATCACTATGAACCCATATAGGCCACACCTAAATCTGAAGGATGTCTTCATTACGTCCTCATCCCATACCCTGAGCATGTGATATCCCAATTTGAGTTCTATCTTCGAAGACCATCGAGTTCCCTTAAACTAGTCAAATAGACCATCAGTCCTCAGAAATGGATACTTGTTATTCACAGTCACCGGGTTAAGGCATCGATATTCCGCACAAACCCCCATACTCACATCTTCCTTCTTGGAGAAAAAATAGGGGATGACCATTGAGAAACAGTGGGCTTTATAAACTCTTTCTGTAATTCTTCCAACCATGCCTGTAACTCACGAAGCTCTACAGGGTCCATCTGATATGCTAGAAATAATATCAGTGTCATCTTGGGGTTGAGTTCGAGGTATATGTACACTTATCTACAACGAGGTAGTCCAATAACATCATTAGGATAGACATTATCATAGTGGTTCCCCACTACAGGATAACTCAGACTACTCATGACAACTGCTCTGAGGGTAAGGTTAGGAAACTAATGGGTTATCAGCTTCACCCTCCTCCGAGTAAGCCTATCATTTGGTGAAATGGTTCCCCTATCACTGGTGATAGAAATCCTGATCCCATCCCCACGAAGACGCCACACTATGCACCTAAAATAGTCGATCTGAGCATGGACTGTGGATAGACAGTCCATACCCGAGATGACATCGTAAGGCCTTGATGCGGCTACTAGGAATTCTCATCTTACCATCCCACCCCCTAGTGTGAGATCACACTCTCTACACCAATGTGAAATCATTGAATCTTCTCCCGTATGATCCTCTAATCGTAAGGATTGAGCCAACGACTCCATTGGAATCTCCGAACTCTGAACGAGTGTTGTGGAAATAAAAGTGTGACTAGAACATGTGTTTATAAGAACTGCATCTAAGTTCGAATAGACAAAAATTTTAGCTCATATCATCTATGGAGCACTGCTGTCGTAGGCCTCTACCAACTGAAGCTGAGCTCTCCGATGGCCACCTGCTCCCTATAGCCGAGCTGGACCACATAGGGGTGGTGGTGGTAGAACCTCAAACCATAGTCCACCACCTACTGTATGACCTTCTCCTATAGCACATATTCCACCAGACGGACCCCCTCGATCGAACCTTGGTATTTTCCTCGGTGGTCCCCCGTTCATCGTCTGATCGTCTATATGGGGATTTATATAATTTTGAGCCATATTCCCCTATCCACCGTAAGGGTTACAAGATTTTTTCCTTAGAAGACCTCATCTTTCTCGTGAGCTCCTCACCTATAACCCTGCGTCCTGGGGTCTTCCAAAAGATGGTTTGGCTTACATGGACCTCTACATAATCTGCCTTCTGCCGACTGCAGATGACTCAATTACCTGTCATTCAGTGGTGGCTCTCACCATTGGTGCCTCCTCAGCTAAGAAGTTATCCACCAATAGTTCATGCCCAATCTCTCCAAACTACATCGGGATATATGGTGATATCATCGATGCTCTGTTCTCCCATTGGATTCCATGCTCAAAGGTCTAGTCCCTAAAGAAAGGGTTCCTTACATTAACGGTGGAGTAGCGTGAGAGGTCAGTGAATCTCATTGAGTACTGGGCCACTAATAGGCTTCCCTAATATATGTAATGTAGATCATGGATACATATTGACCATAATGACACTGGTAAAAACTTCTACCTAAAGAGGATCTCAAAGTCCAACCAGGAGAATGTTGACTAGTCATGGGTTTGAAGCATCAGACTCCACCATCTCCATGTTGTTCCCATGATGAGGCTAGTGGATAGGATCACCATTTGTGCAACTAGTGTCTCAACAAACCGAAAAACTCGTTCTATAGCCTCCAGCCAATCCTCATGTATAGGGGGGTCTTACTCACCTCGAAACCTTAGTGGCCTATGTCATTGGAACTCGTGAAACGTGATCAGTTAGCATGAATGACCCTCTAGTGGGGCTGGTGGCCAAAGATTCATAATGGGCTGTGGTGGTGTTGGTGCACCACTTGAAGGTGCTATCACTATAAGAAGGACCTACATTGAAGCCTCATCACTCGGTGGGCCGTAATCATGAACTCTCTCTGGAATTCATGTTGGTTGTCTATGTTGTGGTATCCTGAATAGAAACAGGTGCTCTATAGTCAAAAATTTATACCTGGTGAGTTGAATAAAAAGAGGTCAAAAGTGAAACCATTTCAAAACCCATGCAATCAGTGTTCTTTTGCATCATGTCAGAAATAAAAATTCAGGGTCCTAATGTATGTATACGTCGGTCGCCACACTAACACTGGACTCCCCAAACTGAAAACCACACTCAAAACAATTAACAATATAGCTCCATTGGAATGATCAGAATCTTAGTTTTTCTATAGAAACGACTCCTCTAATACAACATTCTTACGACCCATCACCCCGAGGCCCATTCCGTGACTCCCCCATTCCAAAAATCCATATGTAAAAGGTTTTCTACTAGCACTAGAAAGGTGTATCCATAAAATATGAAGGCATTGCCTATAAACCTGTTCGAAAACATAGTCCACGAACACAAAAATATGCAACTACGATGTAAAACTGTAGTAAAAAAATGTATACTGCATGTAAAGGGGTTGGAATACAATCCCACATAGAAGAAAAAAATCAACCACAAATAAATAACTACAACAGAAAAACATTTCCAACGATCACTCAATGAGGATCAAACTGGAGGGGGTAGGTATAGCCCATCTCTACAGCTCTCCACGTAAATTGTCACCGCCATCCACCATCTGGTCATGTCTCCCTGATTCTCTGTCAAGGCAGGTCGTTATATGCACAAGACTAAACAAGGTGTGTGAAAAGCCATTCCAGGGGTGAGTACAAAAATACCCAAAAGGGAACCTATGACCCCCAATGGTTTCTTAGAACTCTACATTGAAAATCTGTAGTGGATGACCTCAATCAGGAAGAAAGAAGCAATGGAATCACCTCAAACTAGGTGTAACATCAGTACAGAACTACATATGATTATTCATAAAATTTGATCATCGTATTCATTCACGGGATCTACTATTGATCCATATAGGATCACTCGGTGATGATTCACATATGATTTCTTGGTGCTGATTCCCAAAGGATCTCTAGGATCTGATACAAACATGATTGCTAGGTTCTCATCCACAAAGGATCCATAGGTACTGATCTACATAGGATCTCAAGGTGCTGATCCATATATGATCACTATGTGTTGATCCATATAGGATCACTACTCATTCTTCAGGTCTCAGCCAACCACTAGATTCCTGTACATAGTATGTTTGATTCTGGGAGGATCCTATCCTCAAGCCATCAGTTGTATATCAACTAGAATGATGTACCTTGAAAATGATACACAGTGATATGTCATGTCATAAGGATTCTAATGCAATAGTTTTCACATCAATCAGACAACCAGTCTGAGAGTTATAGTCATTTTAGTGTTGAGGGCCTGGTTGGATTCAGGTACGATCCATCCCTGCCATACTCCAACTTTCTCCAAATCTCGGGTAGAGTATCTCAAATGGACAGTCTCATCCAATGTATTCCAACCCTTTTTATGGCCCATTAAACGGACATCTGTTTTGTAACAGACATCATTTTTAAATATATCTGGGCCGAAGAGGGTCATGGGACGGTCTGACGTGACCCTCCCATCCTTAGCTGACCCGACCCGTTTACGGTCAACCCGACCCAGTCCGAGTCTGACCTGGGTCCGACCCGGTCCGAACCTAACGGGCAGGCCATTAACTGACCCGTCCAGACCCAACAGGTTATGCCGTGGAGGGTTCACCCCATGGGTCTACAGACCAGCCTGGCCCGCCGGCTGGGCATAGACCATGCTGCCCCTCCTTCCCAAATAACTCAATGAGTCATTTGATTCTTCAATGGATGGTTCCACATGGCACCGCATCACTGCTTGTGTGGCCCAAAGTGTGAGGGTCCCCATATTTCGTGACATCGATGTAGAAACCTTCACTAGTGGTGCGCGACGGCATGACACCCTTAAGCCAACACATGAGCCTATAATCTGGCTTCCCCTACTGGTCTATCGTGGCATCGTGTGGTGCCACTGCCTTCACTCTCCAGCTAGGTCTTCAGCGTTGCCGCACCTGTGGGAATTCCGTGGGCTATCGGGTGAGCCCTTGTGGTCCTTTTTCCCATTCAAAAGTGCCTATGATCCTCCCAAGATACCTTCATCACTATGTGGCTACCAGATTCATCATGCCTCTCTTATTGGAATTTTTTCAATGAATAATAATATAAATACCGAATTAGAGAAGGGTCCGAGCCTTGTTCATTTGGCCCAGGCCTTCTACATTATCATTATATCAAGATACTAATAAACAATTCATCTTAAAGATAAATTTAATCCTGTTCATAACAGTTGTGATTCATCATGCATCAAGAACGCGACAAAGAAACAATTATCATGAAATTAGAATAAAACAATCCCTACATCCTAATTGGAGGTGACATCAATGTTGTGGAATAAGAATTCAAACTTGATGAAGCTACCAACATTCGTCGATCTGGGATCATTGCTGTCGAAGCTTCTGTTCTTCGCTGGTGGACGGTGTCGCAATACATCGTGAGAGGTTCCTCACGTCCATGTCAAAAACCCCAACCTAAGAATCAATTAAATTAAGGGGGAAAGGAGGTTAACACAACGAGAGATTAATGAAGTTCATTAATGAATGAACCACTTAATATCTCAACAGTGTGGTTAAAATATAACGAGTCAATCCATTAATTGTCTTCAAAACCCATCGGTCCCACCCCCGCCGCTCAATAGGAGTTAGGAAAAAAAAATTCGGTTATTTTATTATTTCCATATAAAGTAAAAAAAATCATTTCACCCAATATAGAATGGAAGAATTTATGCCTCCCTTTAGAGAATCACAGAGAAACGGATTCAACAGTTCTATAATATTTTTTATCCGAGAACCGGTTCAAAAGATAGAAAACTCTTCCCATGCGTTTTCTGAACGTTGCTTAAAAAGGTAAAAAATTCTGTTTCAAGAACACCGGGCATCAGAATCAAGCACCGTAAATTTTTGAAGATTCATAATAATCCCAAATATTTAAAAATATATATGGAATTTCTAGGTCTTTACAATAAATAAATATAAATTTATGTATAATAACCCCATATTACATTCATGGGTAGTATATAGACCACCCAAAAGAAATTATTAGTGAATAATTCATGTATCTCATGCATATAATTAATTAGATGAGAAAACCCCTAAATTCATCCTTCACATTCCATTTACACGTTAACTATATATATATAATAAATATAATTCTATTAAAAATTTACCACAAAACCATATCATCTAATTCCATGTATGATTTTTATGACTTAATATTTAACATTTATTATAAAATCCATGTTAATGTTACGTTACAAGTAATAGATTCCATATTTTTCTTAAATGTTTTGAAATGTTATTCTTGATCCTCTTATATATATAATGATTTAATTAATTTATTAATGTGAAACATGATATAACTATCATATATAAAAATTATATAAATATTTATAATAATCTAAAAAATATAGATTCATTTAATGAAATAAACCATTCATGGAGATGGTAGGTCGTACTTACATATGAACAATATTTCCATTTTAATGACTAATTTTATGAAACGATGTAATTGAATTACTTGTATATATTTATATTTATTTATTATAATTCCAGTAATACTATTATTTCATATATTTCATATTAATATTATAAAAAAATATTAATAAATTCCATGTAATGTGGATAATAATCACACCATTTTGAGGTGGCGGTATTCTACAGTTCCACAAATGATGTTATCAAATTTACACTAAATGGAATGAATGAAGGTATGTTTTAAATATTATTTATATAAGAATAAATAAATCATATATATCATCAATATAATATAAAAATAGTGTGTCCTGAATAATCCACCAAGAAGAGGTAGTCGAGACAAAATGCACAAAATCATTTCATTGGGTGGTAGTCCTCCGTACACATGAACTATAAATTTGTTACCCATTAGATGGAAGTGCGGGTAAGAGTATCTTCAACCCTTAGAATAAAAAAAATATATGTATATTTAGGATACTTATGGTAATTAATTATCATTTAATTAATAGGGTTTAGTGGGTGGATAATGAAAATAAAACAAAGGATCACGAGGTAAGGATATTACGTATTCTTTGGGTAACACCTCGTGGTTTGGACCAAAGAGATTCATAGGATAGACTTAATCCAAAAGAGTGGATTTTAGGATAAAGTTACAGACATTGGAAGCTTATTTGAGTAGAATTATATATGAAAAAATGGTGTTGGATTTGTGAATGTGTTGGAAGTATGGTTGCCTTTTTATATTGGTGGGGGAGTAGTATTCATGAGTATTTTGAAAATGGAATTATTCCCACGTTCTTCAACTGTACAGTTTACCCAATAATGATCAAAATTAAATTAAAGTGAGGAAATGGTTGAAATATGGCCGTAAATTAGATTTTAGAAAATTATCTTGGTAATTTTTTCACTTAATAGGATGTTTTTTCTTTTTTAAAGCTATTTTTCTCTTAAACATTGTAATTAATTTCAATCACCTTCACTAATATTTCTTGTCAAAAAACAAAGATTATCATATTTGAAATTATAAATAATTCTGACACAAAATAAGTAATCCATTTTTCCAAATTCTTATAAAATCATTTGCTGATGTAAAATTAAATTTAATCCCGCAGACATGGAAATAAATCCTGTTTTAAATATAAATTTTTTCAAAAGTTTGAATTGATTTTATGTCCAATTTCAATGTGAATTTTATTAAAAAGATATAATTTGGATTAAATTAAATATAATTTATATAATTATACATTAAAAAAATAAAACATATAATTTAAATATATAAATAAATTATATGAAATAGTCAATTTTAATTAAAATACATTGTTTTTTACTATTCATCAAAAAAGAAACTTTTCCGAAAAATTCCCAAACATCACCAAAAGTAAATTTTGATATTTTTCATCCAAAAAAATGAAAATATAATATTATATATGTGTTAGAAATAATATTTATAATTGGTCTCCCTTTAAAGGCATTAAATTGACCATTAAGAAAAATATAACTTTTTATTCATAAAATTTTATTTATTCTTATATTATACCCATAAAATATATCAAATAGGTATAAAAAATTACCAATTTAATATCTAATATATAAATTTTATTTCAAAAATTATTCAAATATGGTCTGTATAATTTATTGAGGTAAAATTTTGTTTTTTCATAGGAAAAAATAATTTTCATAGAAAATGAATTTCATCATTAAAAATTGTTCCAACATTCTTTTAAAACTAATGAACAACAAAAAGAATTAATTTTATATACATGTACATATCATATTTTTAAAATTTATTTAATATTAATTGTTTCTTCCATTCGAAATGTTAGGTGGTATATATAACTTTGGTTTAATATTTATTTTAATACTATATTTGAGTTTAGTAAAACATAGACTTTCTTGTAAAAAATGCTATATAAGGGATTCAATATTTTATATAATAAAAGAAAAAAATATTTTATTATTTACCACATTCTAATCCATGTGTTTCATATAGCATAAAAATGAAATGGTGTTGTGTATACTCTAGACATAGTTATAGTTTTTTATATGAAATTGTATATGCAATGTTGTGTGAAATGAAAAATATCAAAAAAAACTGAATTAATTATGAAATTTATTTCCCAGAATATAGTGGTGTTTCATTATAGCCATATTAAAATTATGTTTCCCTAAAAAATTTTGTAGGTTATCAATTTCTTAATACTTGAATGTTTCCTTTACAGGAACCCACATCATGAAAATTAATACGAAAACATCTTTTAAAAAGGGAATGTTGGAATCATAATGGATACCCAAAGTAACTCATAAATAGGATGCCGCATATGGGAACATTGGGGGAAATTTAAACCATGGACATGGATGAAAATGAAAAATAATCATAGATAATGATAAAGATCCATTATTACAATAATTTGGGTGACCTATAGAATGTTAACAATCAAAAAACCAAAAATTGGTGAGGCAAGATAGATGTCATTAATATCATAAAAAATGATGATAGAAGGAATACATTTTATTTAAAAACAATTTTTTATTTTTGAATAATATTTCTTTAGAAAATGATTTACATACTTTATTTCATTACCATTCATAATTAAAATAACATCCTTTGGATGTGTTTTGGAAAATTTCCATATCACCTCATTCACCAAAAGGATGATGATTTTTTCTTCCTAAATCACCAACTGATAATGAGATTCTTGAATATTACTACCATCAATCATCAGTTAAGTTTAACACAATGTGGTTTTAACTTTTTATCCAATATGTTTAAATCTTCAAGTGTTGATATAATACATTAATCTTGGAATCCATATCCAATGTTTTACAAAAAAATTCCATATATTGTAAAACTTATAATCCTTATAAATGAAGAAATTCCAAAAAATTAGAAATAAGTTCAATATAACATTGACCAAATATATATCAAAATTTAGTTCTTGGTTTCTACATTCTAAAAATGTTAATACCCTAATCGTATATTCTTTTGAAACATGTTAAAAAACTAAATTTTAATAGATCATTTGAAAATCATGCATGATTCCTTATGGTAAAGATTTATGGATATATTCCTTAAATATAAGAAGTTTTAATCTTAAATCATGATGAAATAGATCACTTTTTCAACTAATAAATAATCAATTAGAGAGTAATCGATACTATCCATTTACATTGTCCATATCAATAATCTCTTTATCAAAGATAAACAAAATTCTCTTAACATCAGATGTACATTAAGGGTTACATACCCTTAATCCATAAATCAACATTACATTAAATCCATGTTATAGATTATCAAAAATATTTAATATATTATTTAAAAACCATATTATAAAACATATAATTCATGATTCATGTAACATATTTATTTAGTTCCTATACAAATAATCATCAATCATCCAAATTTATTCATAAACCATTATTGATTCTTCAACTTCTTATCCCTGAATACTAAATTTCTATAATATGAAATATGAATAATTTATTATGTTCCTGTAGCCTCAATATAATCATGATTGTTATTTTTAATGTAAATTACTGTGGAAGAACAACACAGAACATTAAATTTTCATTTGTAGTCTCTTTATCTTCAACAGAATAACCAATACTCATGGACCTTCAAGATTATCTTCATGGTATTTCTACATATGAAATAAAATTTCATATTTCCCAAAAAAAATTAAGTGAAAAATAATCAATGTTAACCTAATTCCTTATAGTTCCTTTTATTTTCTAGACCATAAAGAATACAGTGAGAAAAATAATCAAAGGATTAAACCCGATACCCATGGAAAAATATTTATTGAATGACTATATAAATAAACCTACTTTTTTTAATATATAACATCATAGGATTATCATAGGTTATTCATAATTATATTCTTTTCAAATCCTTCATTATGGTTCATAATTAGTTTACTAATTCATAGATAATATCCCCCAGAATATTCAAACTAGGTGTGTAAGAAGCCTCGTTATCATGCACTATGTCATGATCATGTCTAGCTCAATATAGTGTTTTTTTGATTTTTATCCCTATGTGCATGTATGATAAAGTCACATGCACTTTTATTTTCTATATGGGGATTTATTGATATGAAACCACTCACAGTATGCTTCACCAAAACAATGGACATTTTTCTATACTTTTAAAAATCATTTGACATATCATTAGAGATATCCAATGAATTATCATTTGATAAATACCTAGTAATCTCACTAAAGTTATATAATTCCATGTTTCCAAAGGTAGACAAAAAAATTCCTTTGATTCCAACTATAGCGACCCGTTCTTAATACATGGATATTAAATCATAATTAATGAATATTTCACACAATAAAACTATAATTGCATGATGACCAAAATAGTTTAGTGTCTTTGGAAACATTTAATCATAATCATTTAATATGGTAAAATATATTGAAAATATCCCATAACATTATTCACATTTATTAATCCCCCATAAAATCATTCTTTATAACAATTTTAAAGTAATCATAAGAAGGGGTGAGATAGGATAGTCATTAAGGGAAATAGAGGGATATATATATAAATAACATGATTATTAGGGTATGGAAACATGATCTTAACTTTGAAAGGTCATATTATACATATCAAAGAACACAATAAATAATCATTGAATAAATATTTTTTGTTTCTAAAAAATTTATCACACGAAAATGAAGACCATAATCCATAATCTCCTAAAATAAGCATAAGACATGTGACTTTGGCTTACACATAAAAATTTAAAATTATTTCCATTGTAGTTAAGGATTAATTCCAGCTCCTTCTTAATGGAATGGGTTCACTCCCAAAACCATCTTACTATTCATTTTTATCAACTAAGACTATCATAGTGAAAGTTTTTTTATGTAATTGTTCTCACCCCCCATTCCTGCCATGAATTACTAAACAAAGTCCACCTCTAGTTCCAGCCCTATATTACTGAACTGTGTTCAATCCAAATTCCAACCATGTATTGTTGAACTAGTACCAACCCCAATTCTAATCATATATTATGGAACTCATTTTACCCATAATTCCTTTCATTTATTAATCAATAGGGATCACTCCCCATTCTATCCATCTAGTACTGAACCATGTTCACTACACATTCCTTTCCTTTCATAATGAACGGAGTTAAATTCTCATTCCAGCCCTATCATATGGAACTAAGTTCACAATTCATTCCTTCCCTCTCATACTCATTAGATATTATATGATACCCAATAAATTGGAGGGAGATATTTTTCTGACACATACTATAATGAAATCAAATGTATGGGTGCCATAAGATATTCATCATATCATGACCAAAAAATACATTTCATCCATAAAAATCATAGTATAACAAATTAAATGAAATGGAAAACATAATGTTATGGCCATATCATTTCCTATTGGAAATATATTTGTTTCGTAATCATTTCTTCAAAGCATAACCCATCTAGAGAATTATGATTCAAAAGTATATATCATGTGGAAGAGAAGAGGGTGTCATAAAAATTATTCCATAAAAACATGAACCATTAATGAAAGTTTATTAATATTATTCTTGGATCATATCCCTAGTAATGAAAAACCTATTACAAAATATGTTATCTTATATGGAGATAGATTTAAAAATATAAAGTGGAATATTTCTTATAGAAAATATTGATTATTTTAGATTACACTTTTCATAAAAACTTTTTAAAAATCATTTTCTTATATAGAAGGCTATACACTTTTATATTAAACATTAATTGAGGAAAATATATTTTCCAAATTGAAAATAATACTTAAAAGATAAAAAAATTTCAAATTATTATTCATTTAAAATTCATTAGAAAAATTATAAATGAATATTTTAAATAGTTTCAAATCATTTTTCTTTTAAAACGCATAGAAAACTAATAAATAAATACTGAACAAATTTTGGAATCATTTTTGATTTAAAATAACATGAAAACATAAAAATAATTCTTGAAATATTTTTTGAAACCCTTTTCAAGAAAAAATATAAAATAAGATTTATTTTTTTAGATAAAAAATCCAAAAAATTAGATAAAAGGAGATTAATTTTTTTAGAACAACTTATAAACATAAATTCTTTTGGAGATCCTTTTTTTAACATTTTATGGAAAAGAAAAAAACATTTTGACCACTGAGAGAGAGAGTGTTATATTTTATTAAAAATATTTTCATCATTTTCATGATAAAAAAAGAGTGTAAATTTTTTTGAATACATCATGGTATAATGGAAAACCATTTTTGATGAAAATTATAGAGTTTTCTTGATATATATATCATAAGATTTCATAAATGGAGTCATAATCATAAACAATCCTCATAAATAATGATAATGTAGCACTAAATAGTTACCACATTGGTAACATTGAATAATAACAAACATGATATAATTAAAATACATGTAGCATAATATAAAATTAACAAATTTAAATCGTGATATAACATGTCAAATAGATTTATATACACCCCAATAAAAAATATAAGATCATAACAAGGAATTTATCTCAATGAAGGAAACTTGATAAAAAAAATCCCTTTATCGATTTTTAATAATTTGAACCATAAAACTGATTAAATAAATATGATAAAATGGGAATGTAAATACCCATAAATTTAATTATATGAATCATAAAATACATTCATGGTAAGAATATACAAAAAAAATAAATTAGTGGTTAATAAGACTTTTATCTCGCTTATATAAAAAGTGCGATGAGAATATCATTAACTTAATCCTTTAATTTGTTCATACACATTAAAATATTATGTATAAAAAATATATGTTTAATAAAAATATAACACAAAACCATATTATTATATATAATACCACATATGATTGTTTATGACATTGTATAACATGTTTAATAATAAGACTATGTTAATATTACATTTCGGGTAATATCTACTTTAACTTTTGTATATGATTTAATTTTTTTGTTATGGATAATATTATGTAGATTATGATTTTATTATTTAATGAATTTGAAACATGATACAAGTGTAATATTTTTTAATTATATAAATATTTATAATAATATATAGTGATATATGTATGAAATTGAATACACCATTCCGGAAGACGGTAGGCCAAACGTATGAATGAGCATTGTTTCTATGTTTTTAACATATTTAATGAAATAATGAAAATAAAACATATATATATATATATATTAATTAAATTATATTTATTTTTTTACGTATTAGATAATTTTAATTTACTACTCCTCAATACATTAAATGTAATGTGTGAATGAATCACATTGCTTTGAGGAGGTAGTAGTCCTCACTTCCATAAACAAAATTATCATATTTACACAATATGGAATTAATTAAGTTATGATATATTTACTAATTAATGGATAATAAATACACAATTAATAACATGTATATCATATATAAATTTGTTTTATATAATTATTATCAACCATGAGAGGTGGTAATGAAAAAATGAACAACATTGTTTAAGGAGATAATAGTTTGTCATACACATGTATGGTGTGTTCGTTACCTATTAAATCAAAGTGTGTGTAATTGAATGTGGAATCAATATATTTAACACATATAATTATATTTATAATATTTTTTATATCAAATATTAATGGAATAATAATAATTGAGGTGGGGTTGAATGAAAATAAAAAAAGGAGATTTAGTAAGGATGTTACTTATTCTTGGAGTAACTCCTCTTGGTTTGCATCAATGTGATTCATTGGTTGGGTTACATCACAAAAGTATGAATATAGGATTAATTTAGGGATATTGGGAGATTATATGAGATAAATTTTTTGGAGCAAATTGGATTTAGATGTGTGAATAAATTTGAGGTGTTATTAACTTTTTCTAATGTTGGAGGATTGGTATTCTTGAAAATTTTTGAAAAGAGAATTCAAAATACATTCTCCACATGTAAATTGGGACCAATAATATTATAAATTATATATAAGGTATTATAGGGTTTGAATATGTCCATTAAAATTATTTTGAAAAAAAATATTTCATTTAAACCATAGTTTTAAGATGAGGTCAATTGTTTGGCTAATTTTTCTCTATATCACTGTAATTAATCTTAATTAATTTAAATAATAATATGAGTAAAAAAATATTTTTAACATATTATAAAATATAGATTATTCTTATTTTAATTTTGGAATCAATTTTCAAAAATTCTAATCATATAAGTTAAAGAAATTAATTTAAAATTAATCCCATATCTGGTGTGACCAAGTGGGTTTTTTAAGATAAAATCTTTATAAAATGGAAATGTTTTTATATCAAATATCAATGTGAAATTTATTACAATGAAAAATATTTTTTTAATTTATTTATAATTTTGTTTTATTAAACTTTATATATATATATATTAACTATTCCAATAAATTATATGAAAAAATAGCCTTGTATTAAAATTCAGGGTGTTTCACTATTCTAAATAAAGATTCTTCTCATAAATATACCCAAAAAACAACCCTAAAGAAATTTATGATATTTATATTTATAAAATTATGTATATTTTTTGAACTAAAATATATAATTGATTTGAAAACAATATTTAATATGGGTTCAATGTTAAAAGGTTGTAAAATTACCTTTTATAAGAATGCAGTTATTATACATTTAATTGGAATTTTTTTGAATCCTATAAAATATAATGGATAAGTATCAAAAATATTTGTTGAATATATAATATATATATTTTATTTAAAACATTAATAAATCATTTTCTATTTAATTTAATATTATAAAATTGTGTTAGTACATTGAATTTTTTTTCATAGAAGAAAATTTCTTTTTTCTTAATTTGTTCTTACAATCCATTAAATCTAATTAAAAACAAAAAGTTTCATTTTATATACATATGAAGAAATTTATTTATAGTTTGTATAATTATATTCATAAATTAAATTCAAAAAGATAACTGGTAATAATAATAATTTTTTAATTACAATTTTAATACTGTATTGCAGTTCAAAAAAACTCATCCTTGTATGTAATGAAAGTAATCGAAGTGACTCAGTGTTATGTGTAATAAAAGAGAAATATTGTTTTGTTTGTACAAAAATAAAATTTATGTTTTTCAAGTATCATATGTTTGAATTTGTGTTTCATATACTGCAATCCAAACATTGAGCATTCTTATAACAGATGTTATATTTAGTGTTGTGTGAAATGAAAAATATCAAAAAGATAAAATTAATTTGAAAAAAAATCACAAAATCTAATGGTGTTGCATCTAACATTATACCACCAAATATAATTTGAATTGAATTTTTTAAAAAAATACCTCTAAATATTTAAATTCATTATCCATAAAAATTTATTATCTAGATTTTATCTTAAGGTCTCCACTCCCTTCGATATATATATTGTATATAAAGTCACAAATGCATATATTACCTAATTGATAACTTGTTCTCATTAATATTTATCACAAATATATCTTATATAAAATGATATAACTAAATAGTTATAAATATTATAATTAAATGTTCTTATATTAATGAAATTATATATGTATTCCTCTCAATCCCCTAAGGAAAACAAATAAAAAATATTGATAGTCCATGGAAGAGACTACAACCACCAAAAAGTGATGTCTTCTATTTTTCAATACCTCCATTCAAGGATGAACATATAGATGTATTATATTAATAAATATTATTTATATAATATAAATATTAATTTAAATTTTAAATTATTCATTTCCTTTCATTCCATCTCATTCATTAAGAAATATAATCATTAATCTAGTACAGAGTATCTACTCCATGAGTAATGTTTTTCATTTGGATTCACCACACATGATTGTTGGAATTAAAATTGTATTTAATATTTAAAAATTTTGTCCAAAAAATATAAATTTATTAATATTTTGATTCTTCTTTATAATTATTTCTATCATGGTGAATATATAAAAGGAGTTGGAAAATATTGACGGAACAACCTCAATTAACTGACCTAGGGATGATGATTATATTATAAAAAATTAGAATATTATATTACATAATAAATATTAAAGTAAATAATGTTGAATAATTTTTAAAAAAAGGAATATAATAATAAATTTTTTGTTATTCATAATTTTTGGTCTATGTATGTGTGTTGGTCGGAGTGGATACTCAAGAGGGGGGTGAATTGAGTTCTAATTAAAAGTTTGGTTAAAATATTGTATTTTTAAAATCCCCCCAATTTATTAAACAAGTTAAACTGTAGTGATTTTATATAGATTGTAAATGATCACTTAGCTTCTCAAAGATTGATTAGGTCTTAGTTAATTTAACCACAAGATTAAACTAACTTTTGAAACTAACCTACTGATTTACAATAAGTGCAAAAACATTCTAATTTAACTATCAAGGTAGATTTAACATAGTTTTGTATTTCAAAGTAATAGCAGTGGAATAAATAAGATATATGTAGTATCCTATAAACTTAAACTATAGATGTAAAACAGATATAACAAGAGGTTCAGTCTCAAGACGAGACTTAGTCCTCTCAAATTTATATAAATTTGATCAACACCATGGATCGGGGTTAACAACAGTTTAAAAAACTGTCCAGGACACGCAGGGACCTCTAACACTGTTATTTGTTGGAAACAAATAGATCAGGCCACACAAGGACCTCTACCGCTGTTGACGTGGGTAAGAGTAAACAATTGTTGTTTGAGAATTTTGATATCCTCAAGTTCAGTGCAGGAGACAGTGTGTATATATGAAATACAGAGTACACTACACTTCTTGAAAGTTAATAAATAAATCACTTAGAGAGAACAGATAAGAGTTTAGAAAGCTCTAGTGATTATCAATGCATCTCCGGACTCGTTGGATTCATCAGGAATGTTTCTGAGTCCTTCTCTGGTTTTTCTGTTGAAAAACAGAGTGTCGCAGTTATGCTTGTGTTCTGCAGGAGTTAAAATGATCTATTGATTCGTTGTGTGTTCTTTAGTGGTGTTGGATTGCATTCATAAGAGTTCTTTGAATGTCTGTAAATCTCATTCTTGTTCGGGATTGATCTTCTTGTTCAGCACAGTGCTCTCGGGTGTATATAAGTTCTTCTCGTTGTATATTCACACTTTTAATTGCTCCACCAAATTTTTTTGTGTACTCCATCATAATCTTCCTTATATTCCACGAGCTCTGGCTGTAGGAATGATTCCCTTTTCATAGGTACGAGATACGATTTCCTGACATGGAAACAACTATAATTAAATAACATTAATTGCATTAAAACATTAAATATGGCCATTATCATTATTTAAATAATATTGAAAAAAAGTTAAGAAACGGTGTCACATTGATTATGTAAACGGCGTCTTCTTCATGGTATGAGCTTCACGGTATGAGCTTCATGGTATTTATATGTCACGGTATGAGCTTCATAGTATGTCCATGTCATGGTTTCTAGCTCACGGTGTCGGGATCCCGGAGAGTCCTTCATGGTGTCTGAGTCACGGTGAGTCCTTCATGGTTTCTGGGTCACGGTGTCTGGGTCATGGTGTCTGGGTCACGGTTTCTGGGTCACAGTGTCTGAGTCATGGTGAGTCCTTCACGGTTTCTGGGTCACGGTGATTCCTTCACGGTCTCTGGGTCACGATGAGTCCATACTTAGAAAAATATCTTTATTTGGACTTAGACAGAATATGCAGAATATGGATTAAGTTTAATCGTTAGAGAGTAAGAGACAATGAATCATAAACATAAAGGCTTGATAATATATGTGAGATTTGTGATCATGCATAAGACTTGTAAATAATAAAGAGAGTAATTAACATCCATAAGATTTTTTATCATTTAAAACATGATGAGTAGTTAATATAGAGATTTAAGAGAATTAGCAAGATGCACAATGTAGATCGAGATTAATTAACAGTAATAAGATTTGTGATCATTAAAACATTATTAACACATGAGGAGTCCAACAATCTCTGCCTTTTTGATGATCATAAACCAGATATAGTCAGAATATAAATGACACGTAATATTAAAGATACTATTATAGCAAAAACTTATAGAACTGACACTTGTAGCTTTTCAACCCCATTTATACTTGTAGATTTTCCCCCCTCCTTTTGGGATTATAAAAAAGTAGAGAAAATGAAATGAAACTCGGATTTTTTCATTACACAAAGGGTTCAGAATTGAACATACAGTAGAAGTACAAACATTAAACATGAAATGACATTCCCTCAAAAAGAAAATAGTCTCTAGAATCATAAGGGATTCATCTTTTCCTTGGCTTTATCAGCAGTAGGAGTTTGTTGTGAAGTAGAAGAATGCATAAATACAGTATATAAATAGGGTAAGGGTAGACCTTCAAAAACAGATGGAGCCAAAGTAGGAGCAGTAGAAGATCTAGTCTTAGGTTGGTCAAGAATGACTAGTCGGATCTGTGAAAAACCTTGGCTGACTGTCATGGCTGTTGAGGCTAAGGAAGGTAGACCAGGTCTAAGGGGATCAGTAGATGGAGCCACTATAGCTGTACTCTTCACATGAAGATACATCTTCAAAAGATTGATGAAATCTGTAATGACTTCACCACCATATTGCATAGACTTTTCAAAATCATCCTTATTCTCCAGAAATCTGTCCAACAATCTGGTGAACTCTGTAAGTTTTTGAACATGAGATTTAAAAGCATGAGTCACTGGAGGGATTCTCATATTTTCAACAAGATATCTAAATTGATCTGTCATATCACTTTTATAGAATATTCGGGAAAGATAAAGATCTATTTTCTTGGGGATCTCTTGTTGAGCATCATTGGCTATATTAGAGTGAATCCTAACCAAGTCCAATGCTTTATCACTGATCTTAACCACATCTGTCAAAGAAGATAGATCCAAGACACTGAAGGCACTCTGAATTTCTTCCTTGATTATGGATCTCAGTAAAGAATCATCCAAAGAATATGTGGAGGTCTGACCAGAAGTAGGGGAAGCCTTGATAGCTTCTGTTAGAACTTTTTTCTGTTTCAGAAATTTTTGCAGGGATCCAGTGTATTCATCTGTAAGCTTATTCAGATTTTCCACAAGCTCTCTCATGCGTTCCAACATCTTGGTGTGTCTTTTTCCAATATTTTCATCAAAATAAAGGAGGTATGGATGAACATCAGACAAAATTTCCTTAGCAAGGAGGGAATTAGATGGCTCAGGAGGAGCAGCAACAGGTGCAGGAGCAGAAACATGAGCAGGCTCTGATCTTAAAGATAACTCATTCTACAAACTTGCTATCACATTTTTCAGATTTTCCACATCAGCACTCAGCAGCTTATTCTCAACTCTGTCTTCTTGAATTTCTCGGATCATCCTTGGTTGAATATGCAAGATAATATTTTCCAAATGAATTGATGCATCTTCTTGACGTAACTGAGTTACTGGACGAGGTTGAGTGGAGACAATTTTCTCAACTCCAGCTAACAAAGTTTCTCCAAAAACATTCAGATCCTCTTTGGTCACAAAGGAGTAATTATCAGGTAAGGGTGCAGGTAAAAGTAGTGGTTCAAATTCTGGTTGAGGATCAGAGTCATCTTCAGACTCAGATACTGATTCAGATTGAGGTTGGGGCTCTGGTTCTGGTTCTGGATGAGCTACAAATTTCAGTTGAAACAGAGAAGAAATATCCATTCCAGTTGTAGACACATGCTCTGACTCATTCAGATCATAAAATCTTAGGAAAACAAATTGGGTGTGCACAAGGTATGAGACAACATGTTGAGAAGCTTCACCAGATCCAGCTTCTATAAACTCTAGATTTTGAGGTTCCTCCCCCTCTAATTGTGCTTCACTTTCAGATTCTTGATGCTCAGGGACATGGACAAGATCCACAGGATCATCCCTTATCTCTTCATAAAACTCTTTCCTTGCCAGATGAAAGGCAATTTCCATCCTCTCTTCAGTAGAGGGAATTATCTTTGGAACTGACTGTTCCACTGGTTTAACATCCAGACTTGATTCTTTTTCAACAAAATTATCCACTTCAATAGGATCTTCTTATAAGGATTGTTGTTGTTCAGAATCAGGAAAAACCAACTTCTTTATAGCATTAGGATGAGCTTCGGGATTTACATTCACACTAGGAACAAGAGATTCCTCTTCTCTCAAACTTACACCAACTTCCTCTTCTTGAGGTGTTTTAGCAGGGATAACAGTAGGGACAATAGTCCTTTATTTTTCAACATGAGTTGTTTCCATTTGAGGTCTTCCAACTTCTTCTCTTGGAGTTACTTCAACTCTTACTTCCTCTACTTCTTCGTCTTCGGAATACTCACCCACTTCCTCTAGTTCCAAACCAGGATCAGATAGATTTTTAAGCCTTCTTGGATAGTCAACAGGATTGAACTATTTATACACTTGATCATTATCCTCAACCCACTGCTTCTTCTAGGGGTTCTAGATAATCTTCATCCTTCTAATGATAGGCATGGATAGGAAAAAATCAAGATCCTCTAACTTTTCTTCATTCGGTCCAACCACCCCTTTGGCAACTAACATAGCTGAAATCATCCTTGAGTAAAACAGGGAGGTGGATTTGGAAGTGACATTGATCAGCTCACATATATGATTGATAACATACTTGCATAGGTTGATCTTATGTCTATTCATCAACAGATGAATCAGGAACACTACCTAATACTTCATCACAACAAAATCTCTGTTTCTTGGACTAATCGAATTTTGAATAAATTTGAACAGAAGTCTAGTCTCCCCATCTAATTCAGCAGCTATGGCCCTTCGGTTGGTGCCATTTCCAGTCAGGTTTTCCAAATCAGTCTCCAGGTCAATGATGTTGGTTGTTAGAGGAGGTTCTCTCAGGTAATCCTCACAAACACCTTCATGGGGAATCCCTAGGCATACAACCCACGGCCTCGAAGAGAAAGAGCACTTTTGACCATTTATCCATCTTTTCACTATAAAGATTTCTCCAAACTCAGAATAAAACATTACATACTGATAAAATTTTGATACCAATCTCGGGTAGATCGGTCTATTCTGTCCAGTGAACCATCTAATCCATCATTGTTCTCTTAAAACATTCAAAACTAAAGATCTGCTAGACAGAAACCACTATGAGAAAACCTCTTTTTTAGGTTCAATTGTACGACATACCAGGTTTGGGTTTAGAGGTCCTTCGGGAGATATCCTTGGTATCCTATTCTGTTTCTTAGAGCGGCACTTCTCAAACGAGGGTGAATATGGACGCTTCATCCTTGGTATCCACTGAAGGTTCGAGCGAGAGGGAAGAGAAGGTTCTGGAGAGAGTTTGGGTAAGGAATCGAATGAAACCCTTAATTTTTATCATTTGGGCATGTCAAACGTCATAAAAACAAAAACGCGGGAAATCAAATAGCTGTAAAATAAAAATTACGTGATACGGGTTAAAATAAGAATAAAAATATTCTTCATGGTGAAACCGTGAGTAGGCATTACGGTGTGATGAAAACAAGTCTTCACGGTGAGACAGTTGGTAGTCATCACGGTGAGACAGTGAGCTATATATGTAGTCACG
This sequence comes from Viscum album, assembly GCA_963277665.1. Classification (NCBI taxonomy): domain Eukaryota; kingdom Viridiplantae; phylum Streptophyta; class Magnoliopsida; order Santalales; family Viscaceae; genus Viscum; species Viscum album. Next base: position 539,818,218 of record OY728121.1, read on the forward strand.
GTGAGACAATGTGTTGACAAACCGTGAGCATAAATTCATGATGGTGAGACCGTGAACCTAAAACAGTAAATTAGAAACAGTGACCATGAAACCGTAATGTAAAATATAGTAAAGTATTAAACATTAATTTTAGTAGGATATTTACTTATGATTAATCATACCAATATCATGTATGATGTAGTCTAATATTTCAGAATTTAATGGTTTAGTGAATATATCAGCAAGTTAATATTCCGTACCAATGAATTCCAAAGTGATATCACCTTTTTGATAATGATCCCTCAAAAAGTGTTGTCTTACATCAATATGTTTTGTCCTAGAATGAGAAACAGGATTCTTAGAAATTTTAATAGCACTTGTGTTGTCACAATATATTAGGACATATCTGAATTGATATCCATTGTCTAGTAATGTGTGTTTCATCCACAAAATTTGTGCACAACAACTTCCAGCAGCTCTGTATTTAGCTTCTACATTGGATAATGCAACATAATTTTGTTTCTTACAACACCATGATACTAGTGACCTACCTAAAAGGTGACATGTTCCTGGGGTGCTTTTTTTATCTTGCTTACATCCAGCAAAATCAGCATCAGAATATCTAACTAATTCAAATGATTGTCCTTTTGGATAGAATAGTCCTAAATTGGGAGTATGCGTGTGGTATATGAAAATTCTCTTTACAAAATTTAAATGTGACTCTTTAGGGTTTTCATGAAAATGATCACACATACACAGACTAAACATAATATCAGGATGACTAGCAGTTAGGTAGAGTAGACTTCCAATCATTCCTCTATATGTAGTTTGATCAATAGATTTACCAATATCATCAAGATCCATCTTACAGGTCGTACTCATGGGAGTGTCACTACTTTTTTGTGATATCCAATACAAAAAGTTTTAAAATATCTCTAGTATATTTACTTTGAGTTAAAATAATTCAATCATCATTTTGAATGATTTGAAATCCAAGAAATAATTTAACAACACCCATTAAACTCATTTCAAATTCATTTTGAATCATTTTAGAAAAATCAGTACATAATGTAGTTTTTGAAGATCCAAAAATAATATCATCTGCATAGATTTGTACAACTAAAACATCTTTAGAAATTCGTTTTATAAACAGATTAGGATCAGCTATTCCTTTGGTAAAACCATTAGAAATTAGAAAAGTACTTAATCTATCATACCATGCTTTTAGAGCTTGCTTTAAACAATATAAAGCTTTTGATAATTTGAAATTATGATTTGGAAAATGGGGTTTTGAAAATCCAGGTGGTTGGTCAACAAAAACATCCACAGAAATATATCCATTCAAGAATGCACTCTTGACACCCATTTGATATAGTTTGAAATTTAGTTGAGCCGCATAAGCAAGTAAAATCCTAAAAGATTATAATCTGGATACTGGAGAAAAAGTCTCCTCATTGCCAATACCTTCTTCTTGACTATATCCTTGTGGAACTATGCTATCTTTATTTCTAACTATGTTTCCAGATTCATCAACTTTGTTTCTAAACATCCATTTAGTGCCTATTGTGAAGGTGTCCTTAGGACATTCAACAAGATTCAAAACATTATTTCATTTAAATTGATTGAGTTCTTCTTGCATAGAAATTACCCAAAATTCATCATTAATAGCATCATCAATGATTTTAGGTTCAAGTTGTGACAAGAAGGCTTGATGTTCAACTTGATTTCTAAGAGAATCTCTAGTTTGTGTCCCTCTATCAAGATTTCCTACAACAACATCTAAAGGATAATTCATTAGAAATCTAGTTGATCTAGTATAGGTAGGGCTAGAAATTTCATGTTCTTCCCTAGGTTCGTGTTCGTTAGAAACAGATTCTGGAAGAAGTCCAAAACTGATTGTCTTTATAGAAGGTTCATTAGATTTGTCATTAAGGTCCAGAATAGATAAATCTTCTTCAAGATTTTCAAAAGAAGTTTTAGGATCATGTGGATCAGTTTCATCACATTTTATGTGAAAAAATTCTTCCACACACTTGGATCTCTTATTAAAAACTCTATAGGATTTTCTAGTTAAATAATATCCTAAAAAATTCCTTCATCACTCTTAGAATCAAACTTATCAAGATTATCTTTTGTATTGAGAACAAAGACTTTGCAGCAAAAGACTCTAAAGTAACTAACTTTAGGTTTTCCATTGTTCCACAACTCATAAGGGGTCTTCTTAAGAACAGGTCTAATTAAGACTCTATTAATGATATAACAAGCTGGATGGACAACTTCAAACCAAAAGTAAATAGGAATGTCATATTCATTAAGCATAGTTCTAGCAATTTCATGCAGGGTTCTATTTCTCCTTTCTACTACACCATTGTGCTAAGTTGTCCTAGGGGTAGATAAATTGTGACTATATCCATTGTGTAAGCAGTTGGATTCAAACTCATGATTCTCAAACTAACGGCCATGATCACTTCTTAAGGTTATAATCTCAGGTCCACTAAGGTTTTCTACAGATTTGGAGTATTTAACAAAGTAAGAACAAGCTTCACTTTTGTGAGCTAAGAAGTATACACAAGTATATCTACAAAAGTAATCTACTAGGACATAGACATAGTTATTCCCATTTAATCGAGATACTCTATATGGACCAAAAAATACATGTGAAAAAACTCAAGAGGTTTAGAAGTTGAAACATATTTCTTTGATTTAAAATAAACGTTATGTTTCTTTCCCTTTTGACAGGGATTACAAACTTTTTCATTTAGAAATTCAAGTTTAGGTAGGTCTCTAAAAAAGATCTTCCTAGTTATCTTTCTAAGTGAGTGTAAATTTCAGTGTCTTAATATTCTATTCCATAACCAAGACTCTTTATGAAAATCATTTAAACATGTAACATTTTTATTAGCTAAGGAATTTAAATCAACAGCATAAACATTTTCATTTCATAGAGAAGAAAAGACTAAAAAGTTTTTAGAATTAAAAACATTACAAGAATCATTTTCAAATTTGACATTAAAACCATCATCACATAATTGATATATACTTAACAGATTATATTTAAGTACAACAACAAATAAAACTTTGGAAATTAAAACTGAATCAGTGTTACCAATTTGACCTAGGCCGATGATCCTTCCTTTATAATTATCACCAAAGGTGACATGTCCTCCATCAACCTTTATTAAACTTTTTAAAGATGAGAAATCCCCAGACATATGTCTTGAACATCCACTATACAGATACCATGTCTTCTTATGGGAACTCTTCAAGCAGGTTTCCTACAAAACAGCTTTAAATAGGAAATGATTTTGGTACCCAGATCTTCTTGGGTATAGACAGGTTATCCAATAAAACTTTAGGTACCCGAATTTGTCTTATGGGTCTCATACAATTTACAGAATCAAAAGATTTTGAAAGATAAAATCTGTTCGATTTATAACTATGTGAGTAACTAGTTTAAGCATATAAATGTCCAGAACTAGAACTTGCAGTATTCTGTCCAGATTTAGGAATAAATCTATTCTTGGTAATCTGTATTTGTCCTGGTTGGTATCTTATACCAGTAGTAAATCTAGGTTCAATCTGCTTACCTAGCATTTGAGTAAGAGTATCTTTTCCATTTGTGAACTTTTCTAAATCCTTCCTAAGTTCCCATTTGATAATTTTAGTTCAGTGTTTTCTTTAATCAACCGATCATTCTTTTCTATTTCTATGTCAAGATCCGATTTATGTTTAACAGTTAAAGCATACTATTTCTTTAAACCTTTATATTTGTCTTTCATCTCATTACAGGTTTCTTCAAAAATATCAAAGTATTCAAACAGTTTAGACTTTGACATATTTTCAGAATTAGAATCATCTTCAAAATAATATGAATTTAAAGCAGGAGTTTCCGATGTTACCTCAGAATTTTTTTTCATGAAACACATGTTGGCATGTTTTCTTTCAGAATCATGCATTTCAGACTCACTTGTGCTATCTTCATAAGCACTCCACGTAGCCTTCATGGATTTCTTATACTTATTATCCTTATACTCATATTTCTTCATTTATTTCATCTTTGGGCAGTCTACTTTTATATGTCATTTTCTTTTGCACTCATAGCTGACAACTTCATCAAATTTTTCAGATTTCTTCCAATCCTTTTTCCAGTGTCCCTTGTTGTCATGCTTACTTTTGTAATTTGATTTTCTGAAAAACTTCTTCTTCATATAAAACTTCTTAAATCATCTGCCTATGTGAGACATTTCTACATCACTATCAGATGCACTTTCACTTTCTTCACAACTTGGTCTATAATTTACATGAAGCTTCTCCTTATCTTTATTCTTTGAAGTAGTAGTCTTGAAAGCCACTGACTTCCTTTTTTGGTTCATCTTATTCTTCTTTTTTTACCTTAAGTTCTTTTTCATACATCATTATCATACGAATAAGTTCATTGACTGGAAGTGAAGCAATGTCACATGACTCTCTGATTGAAACAAAAGTTCCCCTCCATCGGTCTGGTAGACATCTCAAGATTCTCATAATTTGTTCCTTTGTTGGAACAACATTACCAAGTGAATTCATTGTATTGACTATCTCATTAAACCTGAGATACATATCAGAAATAGGTTCATCAATCTTCATTTTAAAATTATCATACTTAATAATATATTTATTTAATCTCGTTTATTTAACATTGGTTGTTCCCTCATGAGAAACACCCAAAGTATCCCATATTTCAAAAGCAGTTTTGCAAGAAGAAATTCTGTTAAACTCCTGATCTCCTAGAGCACAGTACAGGGAATTCATAGATTTACAATTATTACTGTAGGTAGTCTTTTTAGGTTCATCCCAAGTTACTCTTTCAGTTTCTGGGATTTTATATTGAGACTCTATAGCAGTCCAGATATCAAAACCCATGCTTTCTAAATGAATTTTTATTTTAAGTTTCCCTTGAGCATAGTTTGTACCATTGAAGAAAGGTGGGATGTTAGTAGTAGCACCCTCTATTCTATTGTCCATATCTAGAATTTATAATTTTAATTTAAAGAGCTAAAAATTTAGAACTGGAAGAAATTTAAGATCTTTAAAGATGCAACTAAAATCACAGTTGAAAAACATAGTATTCAAAAAAATCCTTAAACAAAAACAAATCCTCTGATACCAAATGTTGGTCGGAGTGGATACTCAAGAGGGGGGTTAATTGAGTTCGAATTAAAATTTCTGTGAAAATATTGTCTATTTAAAATCCCCCAATTTATAAAACATGTTAAACTGTAGTGAATTTATAATGATTTTAAATGTTCACTTAGATTCTCAAAGATTGATTAAGTCTCAGTTAATTTAACCACAAGATTAAACTAACTTTTGAAACTAACCTACTAATTTACAATATGTGTAAACACTTTCTAATTTAACTATCAAAGTAGAATTAAAATAGTTTTGTATTTAAAAGTAATAGCAGCAGAATAAATAAGATATATGTATTATACTATAAACTTAAACTAAATATGGATAACATATATAAAAAGAGGTTCAGTCTCAAGCCGAGACTTAGTCCTCTCAAATTTATATAAATTTGATCCACACCCTGGATCGGGGTTAACAACAGTTTACAAAACTGTCCAGGCCACGCAGGGACCTCTACCACTGTTCATCATGGGAAACAAATAAATCAGGCCAGACAAGGACCTCTACCACTGTTGACATGGGTAAGAGTAAACAATTGTGGTTTGAGGATTTTGATATCCTCCAGTTCAGTGCAGGAGATAGTGTGTGTATAAGAAATACAGAGTACACCACACTGCTCGAAAGTTAATAAATAAATCACTTAGAGAAAACAGATAAGAGTTTAGAAAGCTCTAGTGATTATCAATGCAACTCTGGACTCGTTGGATTCAGTAAGAATCCTTCTGAGTCCTTCTCTGGTTTTTCTGTTGAAAAAAAGAGTGTCGTAGTTATGCTTGTGTTCTTCAGGAGTGTGAATGATCTCTTGATTCGTCGTGTGTTCTTCATTGGTGTTGGATTTCATTCATAATAGTTATTAGAAAGTCTGGAAATTTCCTTCTTGTTTGGGATTGATCTTCTTGTTCAGCACAGTGCTCTTGGGTGTATGTAAGTTCTCGTTGTATATTCAGACTTTTCTTTACTTGACCGCCTTTTTTTGTTTACTGCATCTTAATCGTCCTTATATTCCATGAGTTCTGGAAGTAGGAATGATTCCCCTTTCATAGATACGAGATACCGTTACCTGACATGCCAATAACTATCATTAAATAACATTAATTGCATTAAAAACATCAAATATGACTGTTAGAATTATATAAATAATATTGAAAAAAGATAAGAAATAGTGTCGTAGTGATTATGTAAACGGTGTCTTATTCACGGTATGAGCTTCACGGTATGAGCTTCATGTTATGTCCATGTCACGGTATGAGCTTCACGGTATGTCCATGTCACGGTGTCCAGCTCACGGTGTCGGGATCACCGTGAGTCCTTCACAGTGTCTGAGTCACGGTGAGTCCATCACGGTGTGTGGGTCACGGTGTGTGGGTCATGGTGTCTGGGTCACTGTGTCTGGGTCACGGTGTCTGAGTCACGGTGAGTCCTTCACGGTGTCTGGGTCACGGTGAGTACTTCACGGTGTCTGGGTCACGGTGAGTCCATACATAGACAAATATCTGTATTGGGACTTAGATAGAATATGCAGAATATGGATTAAGATTAATCGTTAGAGAGTAAGAGAAATTTAATCATAAACATAAAGGCATGATAATATATGTGAGATTTTTTATCATGCATAATACTTGTAAGTAATAAAGAGAGTAATTAACATCCATAAGATTTTTTATCATTTAAAACATGATGAGTAGTTATTATAGAGATTTAGGAGCATTAGCAAGATGCGCTCTAAGGATCGAGATTAATTAACAGTAATAATATTTTTGATCATTAAAACATGATTAACACATGATGAGTCCAACAATGTGTATAATAAATTTGGCACTATGTAAGAGTTTCACCTTAATTAATGTTCATCCAGACATGTTTTAATGTTAAAAACTAATTTAATAATTTTATTTTTTATAATTTATCAATTAATTTTTTAAAATATAATATAATTAATACAATAATAATTATTTAAATATATTATATTAATGGTTCATGATAATTTTGATTCAAGAATTACTAATTTTGTAAGGGATTAATATCAACATTTTCTTCTTTGAATCTTATATTACATCATGAACCCAATTTCATTTAAATGTTTTGAATACTAAAAACTAGTAATATTAATAACAATAATTGACTATATTCACAAAATTTTAAGTGAAATTACAAATATTTCCCTTTTAATGGGATTTATTGATTATTTTCTTATGTTGTAATGGTTTTTGTCTCAAATTCTATTTCTTATGTAATTCTCTTCAGTGTCCACCATTTTTTGTTTACATGGTGTATATTATAACTAATTTCCTTATTATATCATGCCTTTTGTTATATTAATGGTATTTTATGTTCAATTTAAATCACTCTATCTCTCACTTTCATATGTTCTTACTTTACTGTTACTCATCTTGTAAAATATTTCATCTCAATTTCCCTTCGTGGAGTCGTAGTTCATACGTATTATCCAATTTTTATTTAATTGTTTTATATTCATCATATTTGATATTATATATCATAATGTTTTGTTAATTAATTTTTTCAATGGATAATTTCAAAATATACATTTTGTGGTCTTTGATTGAGTTTTACATTGATTATATGGGATTTTCCGAACCTCAAACATGACATTTTGGATATATTTTCCCAAATATTTTTTTACTTTAATGAAATTTTAGTATAATTTAACATCTCTATATTTTGATATACACACTTTAATATATTACTACATAAATATCCCTTTATTTTTTGGGATTATACATGTTTTGAGTTCTCCAAAAAATCATGTCTTTTAAGTCCTCCTAGTTTAAGGGAATATTCCTATTTATTAGCTCATGTCAAGGATCACACCCATAATTTTTTAAATAATTAATAAAATTATAAAAATCCTGATTATTTTATAAGGATCCCACATGGTTATATTATTGGATTATTTAAAAGAAGAATGTGTATCTTCCATTAAAAATAAAATTTACTTGTTTCCAATTTATTCCCTGAAGTGGTATGTTTTTATAAATAAATATCCTAGATCCTTATCATGAATTATATATAATGGGTCACAATATTCATGTTCAATATTTAATTTTACAATATAAATATCCCAATTTATTTAATTCTTCATTATTTTTGCAATACTAATGATTTTATTTTTAGTTATGCCTTGAATATGAATATTGAAAGATACTTTTTTCTTGTGGGTTATATCATTCTTATGATTTATTTTCATCTTATTTCACACATTTGTATGATTTAAATTCATCTTATTAGTGGAATTTTAATTTCATATCTCTCTAATTAAATATATAAATCCTTATTTATAGTGATATATTATTTTAGGGATTAGGGTGTGCACTTAATCCACAATGAGGCGTTATCAACATTAAGATGATAGTCATAGGAATGACAATTTATTTTTGTTTATGATATAATGTTTTATTCAACATATTTTTGATATTACTTTATAATTTTATTCTAAATTTTATCCATTTTTATTATATTCACCTTTATGATATCATTTTATGCCTCTTGACGTTTAGGATATTATTTTTTTCCTTGTTAATTAACTTACCAGAATGTATAGATCATCCATTTTCCATATGTATTTTCCACATTATATCCTATGAGGATTTAGAATATCATTACGTGTTAATATAATGATGTGAGTTATTAAATAAATTTATTGTATCCATGATTACTTTGATTTACTAGCATTACAAATCATCCAAATACCCATGATATATGGATCCATGAATTGTAATTTTGGGAAAATAATGCTAATAATGATGAAATAATACATGCTTAATGCTTGGGTAACCATAAATGGTATCAATATAATTTATAATTATTTTTGGAGATTATGATAAAATAACCCTACTGGATTTAGTTGGGATAATTATCTAGGATTGGGAAATGTGTTGGAGAACATCCATTTTTATGATTTGAAATGTAGAGTTTCTTTGTTTTTCCTTTAAATAAAATTATTATCTCTACAAATTAATATTGATGTAGGATTTAGAATTGTTGTTCATAGGGTTAAAAACTATAGAGTGGGCGTTTTTTGTACTATCCAAAACATTACAATGTTATGAAAAAATAGTAACAATTGGACACATTTCTGTACACTCCTATGTGATAGGATTTTGTTAATCATATTCTAAATATAATCATCTATGGAGGAATGAATTTTTAGTTAAATGGTGGTATTAGGATGAAATCTATATTATAACTCAATCTATTGTAACCATGGTTGATCCAACAAGTATGTAGGATGATATATGCATTTCATTTTTGAAATTAATTTATTATTGGTTTAAATAAAGCTATCATTAGAGAATACATCATAAAATTGAGATTAAATATTAATATGAAAACTTCTATAGTTTTTGTGAAAATTAACATGGATATTATTATTTGGTTGAAACATGATAGAGGAAATAAATTTATGTAATTTATATATCTAAAAATAATAATTTATTCTAAATTAATAATATCTAATTTATAAATTACAAATAATGATGGTATATTCATGATATGATGTAAAATGAGACTACCTAGTTATTCCTAAAGTAATATGGTTGATATATTAATAGAAAATACATATAATTACTCTCAACTAATATTATTTGAAAGTGATATTTAGGGATAATAATATGGTATATTCTTAAAGATATGAAAGTTATGTGAATCATCTAAGTGAATTTCCTTATTATTGTTTTTTTAGAAGGCATAGAAACATATATTAAATTGATTCAATTATCTTGAAAAAATTAATCTATGAAAATGTTATAGTTTCAAGGATAAATACTGAAAACCAAATTATTATTTTATATAGAACTATTATGATTAATATATCTTTGAATCTGAGGTAATAAAGGGTTTACTGAACTTCACATGTTTGTTAGAAAGTATTAATAAAATTGGAATATATTATTAATTCAAGATATTTTTCCCCAATATTTATCTCACTTTTTGGATTTTGATATATTTATATATATTTGAGTGCATTAATTTTTTTCTATTATTTAATACCATTATAGGGTCAAATATATAGTTAATTGGTATTATAATATGTTATTTCACTAATATTTATTGATGTGCAAATACAATTTTTCTTGAAATTGAATATAATTAGAAAAATATATTATAATTTAATATACAAATTGGGGTATGTTATTGTCTGACGAATCAATGTTTGTTTGTGAAAAGATAATTTACATTGTATATCCTAAAAAATTAATGTATTTTTAATAATATAGTATCTAATTTTACTGATGAATAATTAAATAATACAATCATACATTCATTAGTTAGAATTAATTAAAACCAAGAGGGTGCAATTTATTTAGGGGTGGTGTAATGACCTGATATTTTGATTAATATTCCCCTTAAATATATAATATATTAAATATTATATTTAAAATAAACTATATCAAAAAACATAAACAACCAAGTCATATTTTGTAATAAAGTATATCCATTGAAACATAGATTTTAAATAGCTGGTACAAACTGATGTAACCATATCACAATATCAATATATAATGTAATATGAAATAGAATCTATAATAAAATATCTTCTTGATTTTGGGTAGATTCCTAAGCCCTAAATGGATGTAGTATCACTAGGTTTTTTCCTAGACCGTGCCTAATCCATATTTCAGCAATTTTTTCATCAGAAAAATCATTTTTGTGAAAATATTGAGCTTGCAGAACATGACGTGAAATCAATTCTAATTAAATAATCACCAATGATAAGAACTTCATATTATCATACACTAATTTATTATGTGATATTTTTAAGGTATATTTTATGAAGACTTGAGTATGATATCGACCTATAACTATTATCTTTAAAATTGTATTATTGTTTAAATACCAAATTTATTTTATGCTTAATGATTTTTTCATTCTGATATATATGTTCTAATATTAAAATTTACTTATATCACATTTAGATATGAATTTATCATACAAAAAATTATCATTCAGAAAGATTTATAAATCATAAAAAAAAACAAGACATTGGAAACATACTAAAAATTCATGTTTTTATAAAAATTGATTCCATGTTCATTTATCCATCTTATTGTAACAAATTTCAATGAATTTTAGAATATGAAATTTATAAAATGAATATAATTTTTGAATTTAGATTATTAATTTTTAAATATTTTATTATATTCTTTTTATAAAATAATATATTTTTGGGAGAATAATGAATGATACTTGTTTTTATAGTACCATAGATTTTATAAGGAATTGTGAATGTTTTGGGCATAACAGAAGTTATTGGTTTTATAATAACCATGATGGGATTTTCTAATTTGTTGGATCATTCATAAAATTGTATGAGACCTAAATTTCAGGACCAATTATATTTTTCCATTGAAATTTAATATTATAGAACCTAAAACATAGAGAGATGTTTATTGAACATGTAAAGACCCGCAAATTTCAAGGAAATTTTTTTTCTTAATTTTCTTTGGAATTTTACAAGAGCGCAGCTTCAGACGGCACCTGATTCCGAGGCCCGGTGTGCCCGGAATCAATTTCCGAAGTTTGGCTCGGGTACGTTCAGTGAACGGACGAGCGGGTTTTTCTATCTTTTGAACCGGTGCCCGGAATCGAATTCTGAGGGCACCGATGAAATCGCAGCGCCGGTATTTGCTTAGAAACGCCTCTTCCGGAGTTGCGTTTGCTCAGACGTGGTTTTTAAATTTTACGGCTTTAAGTCAGAAATAAAATAAAGTTTGTGCGACAACTTTATTTTATTTCACTTAAGCTGCTTGGAGGCCACTTGAAGTCACATAAAGACGGCTTGAACTGAGTTGAACTGGATAGGATGCTATCCAGAAATATCCTACCCCTTGGTAGGATATTTGTGCGGTGGGACCCGCACGAGCCCCGCCGTTTCTTTCGCTAAGTAACGCACCCGCGAAAACCCGTCAAAGTAACTGAAAAGTCAACCGACGCGTTTTCTTTAATTCTTAACAGACCATTTAATTGGGCGGTTTATTTCGTGAATTAAATGGACTGTTTCTTCGTGAATTAAATGGGTCGTTTCTTTCGTTGAATTAATTCAACGAATTGATGGATCGTTTCTTAACCGGTTTCGTGTTGGCATGTTTATAAAATAAGACCAACATAAAAATCCTTGGAAAGGATTTGAGAGAATCTTCGTTCCTCCACCCTCTCCGCGAAGAACACGAAGAACGCGAAAAACGCGAATAACGCGAAGAACGCGAAGAACGCGAAGAACGCCGGCGACCGGAATTCGACGACGCACACCAAGATCTGCGACGTCGACGAGATCTACCCGCGACGTTCTTCGGCGACGCCTCTTCTTCCGCGGCCGACCCTCGTTCGGCAACAAAGGTGTGAATCAGATCTTTTCTTCTCCCTTTTTAATTTCAATATCAACGGATTTAAACTAATTAAATCCGTTGATCTTGATCCGGAGATTGGCGACGCGACGAGCGATTCCGCGACGACGCGGCGATCTCCATCTTCCGCGACGAGCAATTCCGCGACGACCCCTCATTCGACGACGATGATAAAGTAAGGGTTGATTGGAATATTTTCCTTCCCGTGATTTATTTCATTTAAAGTAAAGAAGCATGATCTTCGAACAATTTTAACATTTAAAATTGTTGTTGATTGTTTTATTGTTTCTCCCGTGGATTATGACTAACGCGGAGGGTGCGGGTCTAACGAACAAGACCCGGCAACCCTCCGCCGATCTCCTCTTTTTGCGCGGATTTGGCGGACGACGACGAACCGTGCGGCAAGGGCAATTTGTTGGCTCCGCAGTGAAGATCGTCCCCCGGGAGGAGCATCGGCGCAGACGGGAAAGAAATCGGGCCACCGGAGCATCTCCGGCGGCCCGCGGAAGGAGGCGGCGGCGCCAGGCGCGCCGCCGTGGAAATCTCCCGCCGCGGCTGAAGCCGCGGCGGCGGCGGCAGCCGGTTCCGCGGCCGCGCGGAACCGGGACGGACGCGGCGGCCCGGCCGCGTCCGCGTGACAGGCGGCCCCCCGCGGGGCCGCGGTTTCTCTCAAGCCGCGGGTTCAACCCCGCGGCGGCGGCAGTTCGGCCGCTCGGCCGAGGCCGAGCCGGCCGGTCCGGTCGGCCGGGCCGCGCCCAGGCCGGACCGGACCCGGCCGAGCCGGTTCGGGCCGGGTCGGGCCGACCCGGTTCGGGCCGACCCGGTTCGGCCGACCCCAGGGGGCGGTTCGGGCCGGGTCGCCCCGGGCCCAGTACCCCCGTTTCGGGCCCTCTACGGTCTTTCGCCCATATCTTGGGCCTGGGACCTCCGATTGACGAACCGTCAGCGGCTACGCGATCCTTGGATCGAGACGGTCGTTTCGGTATATTATACTCAAGGTTTCGGAAGACTTTGGGTTCGGCCGGGTTGGTTCGTACACGAAGCCAACCGGGCCCTCGGAGCGGAAACGCTCATAACTTGAGCTACTGACGTCCGAACGACGTACCGTCAGCTGTGGTAGTTTCCTCTAAGTGAGACGGAACTTTTGGCATACTCCGCCCGAGGATCGGATACAGGCGGAGTACGGTCGGGTTGGTTTTGCCCTAAAAACCAACCGGGCCCCTGGGACGAAAATGCCAATAACTCTCAGACCGGGCGTCCGATTGACGCGCCGTCTGTCGCGTTGAGATCCTGTTGTCGATACGGAACTTTTGGATACATCAACTTCGGACTACGTGTCAGTTGATGTATCAGCCCCTCGGCTCGTGGAGCGGACCCTCCTAAACGAGCTCGCTACGTGCGGGAACCCTAGCGCTGGCTGTGACCTCGACGACAGAGCAGAGATCCTCCGTGGACTGCGACGACGGCAGAGCAGAGATCCTTCGTGGACTGCGGCGACGACTGTGCAGAGATCCTCAGTGGACTGCGTCGACTACTGCACTCAGCGATCCTACGCGGATCAGTGCCCGATCCTATGTGGGTCCTACTACCGGTTCTGTGTGAGCCACTGCCTACCGGTTCTGTGTGAGCCACTGTCTACAGGTTCTGTGTGAGCCCGATCCTGTGTGGGTCTACTGCGGGGGTTAGTACCTATCGATCCTTCGTGGGTCCGACGACTTAGATGGATCAGTGATCATCTTTGACGTCATCTGAAAAAGTATACCTGGTTGAGCTGAATCTTATGTTACTCTCCTTTGTGGATTGTGTTGAACCATCCTTTGTGGATTTACTATTTACTCTCCTTTGTGGATTTGGGTCTTTCTTTCCTTTGTGGATTGAGTTGTTCTTGAGCTCGTGAGCAGAGCTAGAATTGGGGACTTAGGTATATGTATGGGCATATACCTAAGTCGAGTCGGATGTTATTTCGTGATTGCATCTTTCTTTTGTGCTATATCCTTTGTGGATTTCGGGAGACCTTCGGGGGTCTCGGGGTCCTTACTGAGTAGTTGTACTCACCCCTGCACGGGCTATGCCCGCACCTTGTTGTGTTGGTTGCAGACGACGGACAGCGCTGATCATGGTTGGGGCGTGGAGCAGGACGGTACCTGGAGGTGGACCACTGGACGGAACGTACTCGGAGCGGACGTGGGACCCGAGGAGCCTGGAGGCTATCTGTACCCACCCTTCAGGTGGGGTTGCCAGTGGACGACACGAGGCCGCCGTCTTTTCTTCAGTTGCTGTTTTTCTTTTCAGTTGTACTTTACAGTTGGGCTTGTATTTCCGGCCCCCTTTACTTTCTGCACTTTACTTTCCGCTTGCTGACTCTGTGTGGTTGTTACTTATAAAGGCAATGCCTTCCCTGTTTACTGGGATTTTACGCCTTGGTGCTAGTCGCCAGCCCCTGGCCTATGGAAGGCGGGCTTGGGGTAGTCACGGCACGGGCCCCGAGGACGGGTCGTGACAGAACATTAAATATATATATCTTTTAAAATTATTAGATAATGGTTACCTAATCTAAAGATCATTCTTTTATGGTGACGTTGATGATAAACCAAAAAAAACATTTTTAGATTGTCTTCATTTACTTTGTAGGATCCAATTAAAGAATCACACTAGCGGGGATCCACACATTCTAGTTTGATATCTGAATGAACTAAAAGAACATAAAGTCATAGCATAGAAGGGGTCTATCAACTCAAATTGACCAAATAGATCATCTCAAAATCCTTTTGATTTGGATTAATATTTCATGTGATTCATATTCTTAAATGAAGTGGAGATATAATGGAAATGTAATTCCATTGATTATAATGATTATTAAATCTCGAGTAACCCTGCACAATTGACATAACCATATATTTATAGATCTAGGGTTTGGTTTCAAATATTTTTTAATTTCAAATTTGAAAGTAAATATTATAATAACCCTTATCAAACCCCATTACATATAATAATAATAATAATATTAATATTATTATTATTATTATTGTATTTCATTCTCTAATTAGATCAATGATATATATTATTTTAGTATTTTTAATATTAATGTTCATGACCTATCCAACACCCCGACATTAATTGAATACGAAAATAATTATTTTTTCCTAACTGTGTAATTTATTCACAAACCATTGAATAAATATTTATTAAATATTAAATAAATAAGTTTATCAACAAAAATTATAAAATTAGTTTATAGAATTGGGAATAATATTTATAAAATTAATTAAATTCAAATTGAATTTCATCAGGATCGATAGAAACACATATTGTGTGACCCTATAGGATTATTTATCATTTGTATTAGTTTGGATTTCATAATATCTATGATTATGGTATAGTAAAAAGGTCTAGTAACCCTATAAAATAGAGGTAATGTAACAATTTTGACAACGATATATGAATTATTGTTGTATAATATATTAAAATTCCTTCCCCACCTTATTAAATTGAGTCGATGTGTAATTGCAACCTCGCATTAACTGAAATCCACAAGACTCCTGAGGTTGGAAATAAATACCATGGGAATCCTGAAAATCAAGAACATATAATGAAGAAGATCATAACCAAACATCCACAATAAGATTCATGATAACAGTTTATTACAAAATAATGAAAATCCAGATCACAATAATAGAAAATCTAATCCCTAAACAAAATTGGAGTATAAAGCAAAATCCAGGATCATTATAGACTACAATGATGTTTAATAAGCCATCAAAACACACATATTTTATCGAAACCAACTATGTGACACATAAAAAGCTCCAAGACCCAACCCCGTCATCTATGCCCATGTATCATGAAGCACCACTAAAGAAGTGTCATACATTACCTTTTCATATGTCTTTGTAAATATTATTTACAAAAGAAATAATGTTTGAACGAATGGGTGAGTAATGAAACTCAATAAATTTTCCAAAATGGCATTACTACTAAAACCACTAGGATATAACATGTTTGAACATTTCTATAAAATAATTTATATAAAAAAATTCTGAAACAGTTTACATCAAAATGTAAACTAATTTTCCTAACCAAATAGATTCCATGGAAAGTGATAAAGAAATTATTTAAACCATTTCACAGTATTTTTTAGAATTTTACAATTATTTTATCCCTATAATACAAACTCACAGTTAAAAAAACCAGATTTGTGTCAACATGGACTGTGGAACTTCACATCCACACTACATCCCTTTGATGGTGGTACTTCAAGACTAATATCGATCCAATTAAAAAAAATGCTTAACCATTTTACCCAACCATACAAAAAAACATCATCAAATCATTTATATAAAACTAACCTTTTATTTATAAAAAATTTCCATTCATGAAAACCAATAAAATATTTTTAAAATCATCATTTTAAAATCATGTAATAACTTTCATTTTTTATTAAAACACCCAATTTCACAATTCCATTAACCATCAATAAAGAGGTCTTCTATATAGAATATGACACAATTTTTATAATATATTTCAAGAAAAAAATATTTTGAAATCATGATTTTCCAATATAATAAGTGGAGTTGATAGTGAAGCTACCAACCCTAAAAGGTATGGTTTAAACAAAGAATAAAAGTAATTATACAACAGAACTGGGGAAAATCTCCAAAATCCCCCCATCGATCTTATTCAATAACAACAAAATTGCCAAGTATTATCCTAATATTATTTTCATATCATAGATATATATCCAAATTACTAGATCATGAATCTAATAGAGTTAATATATGTAGATTTAAGGAAAAATACAAAAAATGAAGACTTTCCATGTGAATCATGCTTTAACTCACTATTATTTGTCACTAAATCACTTCTGGATCGAAGTGAAGAGTCTCTAGAGCCTACATGAGGAATACAATAAGAGTTATTTTTCAAATTAGTTAAAAAATATTAGCTTACTAGTGAAAACAAGTGAGATCCTCTTTTTTATCCAATTTTAAACCATGCACGGTCAGCTCACATGGTTTGGAAAACCTTGAGCCATCCATGCTTCCTCCCGAGCCACTAATAACCCATCACATGGTTGAATCACTTGGTCATGCAAATCATGCCTCAACAGTGTTTTCTCCAACAATTTCAATTTCCAACGTTACTCCTAGGTGGCATAATGTCTTCAAGAAATAATAAACCTACCAAGAAGACCATGTTTCACTTTGCACGATTTCTAGTAAGAATGGCATGATTTTATCTAACCATGGACCAACTGTGAACGTTTATAAAATCACCAAAAACATTCCAAATTTCCTCCAAACACTCCCAAACAACAATGAAAAACAATAAATACATAAAATAAATAATTAATGGGTCACATAAAACCATGGGTGCTATACTATCCCCTATATGTGACTTATGGTCCCCTAAAAGATGAATTCTGTCATTGTTGTGAAAGATTTTTGGTGATCTACCAATCATTTAATTATCAATTTATGAGTCTCCTCCAATGTTTTACCATGATTTTAGAAAACCCAAACATGATTGATTATTTTCCATTGAATGACATTCACCTTCCTATCAAAATTTTTTATATGTATGTGGACAAGCGAAGCATCTGGATCTAGGCCAACATGATCCCATCAAATCACATGATCAGGATTAAGATGAAACTTTTTTGAATAAGATAAATGGAACACATTAGGCAATTCAATAAACCACGGAGAAAAGGCCAAATGAAATTCCCCCTCCATAATTCGTTGAACTATGTTAAAGGGGCTTATGTATCAAAGAGATATCGTGACCTACTTCCTAATACAATGATGCCCAAGGCATTGATAGATTATCAAGAACACATGGTCACTCACCCCCAATGAAAATAGTCATCGATGATGATCTAAATATGATTTTTGACGACAATAAAACATCTCCATCAATTTTTTAACAAGCTGGATCATTTCTTTTTTTTCATGGACAAGGCTTGGTCAACCACTGAAGTCTCACCTACTTCATCCAAACAAAGTGGTGAATAAAAATGTATCCCATAAAATGATTTAATATGATCTATATGTACGGAGTCCTAAAAACTGTTGTTATATGATAACTCTAGAAATGATAGACGTTCCACCCATTTGAAACCAGAATCCATTACACTAGCTCACTTCATGTATTTGAACATTTTTACTGTCCATTCTGATTTTTCATCTATTTAATGATGATATGTAGTGCTCAGGGTCAAAATAATAGCAAGTAATTTCTATGAGGATTTCTAGAAATGATACGTAATCATTGGATCATGTTATGATACTATTTCGTCTGATATTCCATGCCTCTTAACCACTTCTCATAAATATATTATTGAATATTCGTCCACCGAATGACATTCAAGAATAAAGATGAAATTGGATGAATTTATGAGATGATCCACTATCAACAACATTTAATCACTTTTTAGAACCATTCATGGGAGTCCTATTACAAAATACATGGTCATCTTCTCCCATTTCCAATACAAAATATGTAATGAATGAATCAAACATAATTGTTGTTGGTTCTCTTCTTTATCCAGCTAATATGTTAAGCATCCTAAAATAAACTAATCCATTTTCCAATTCACTCCTACCCAAAAAAATTGTTCTTTCAATAGCTAATACATCTTCGATATTCTTGTATGAATAACCAATCGTGAATGCTGTTATGTGTAAAGATGTTTTTTGGAAACACCATTGGTATGACCATCATATCATTGACCCAAAACATTGAATTATCATCGAGCTTCCATCCCTCAATGGTCTCATCACCATTGAGATATTATCTCATAGCAACATATTCTGAATCCAAAATATAAACCTCATTAAAAATCTCCACCATATCAGGGGAAAACAAAGTAAGAATGAAAACCCCCACATTACATCAGTCATCACATTCTAAATGAATGTTATCTATGGCCAACATAATCCTCCACTACTCAACGGCCTATTTTTCTAACATGTCTAATGGATTTCTTCTTAATGCATATTCAATGTAATTTCCATTACCCAATGTATACATAAAATTAAATTCAAACATTTAGTGATACACCATCGATTTTAATTGTCTCGTATTCAAGTCTATTGGTGAGAAATATGATTCAAGACCTTTGGATCTAAAAACAATATATATTTATCAAAAAAATGTAATGATTCATAGTATAACATGAATTAACTACAGTATATAAATATAATCATGATTTAGGTATTTCTTTAAAAGCAAAAGTAACTACCTTGAGCCTTAAGCGACAACATGATCTCCCTGCATGAGAAAACATACAATACCAAATCCAAAATCATTACAATAACCGATGTACCCCTGTTCTGACTCCGAAAATATGAATTTCAATGCTAATGAAAGGATAAACTTTGGCTCTTGATATTTCTTCTTATATTTAACATTTCATCAGAATGAAATTTTTATCAACATCAAATCTATCATTTGTGAATCAATTTGGGGGAAATCTCAAACAAAACATCATTAAAAACTAGTTACTGTAGGGAAACTATATATCTCGAACAAATTATTTGGAAATTTCTATAAGATAAATAGACCAATTATTTTTTGGATCCATATAAATTTTTCTTTCAGATATTACATGGATAAGGAATCAAACCTTGTGTATCAAAAAATCACACTTTTTAAATCTTGAATGCTTATGATGATCAGAAAATATTCCCAACACTATGACCAATTATTTCTCATGATTAGCCCTTATAATTTAATACACAAATATTTCATACACAAGAACAACCAAAAAAGAATCTAGATATCTTTGAAATATCAAATTAATTAATTACATGAAGACTACTAGGGCATTCATTTGACCAAAAGGCATCACAAATTATCCATAATGTCCATATATACTTCTAAAATCTGTCCTTGGAATATCTTCCTTCCGAACATGGAACATATGATAACTTGATCATAAGTAAATATTATAGAACCACTAGGACATCCTCAAATTGTATAATATATCATCAGATCCATTAATTATATTGGTTCTATCTAGTAAGATGGATGAAATATAGGACAGGTAACTAGAAAGTGATCAACAATAAACTCTACTTATCTTATGGGTGTTAACCGTAATAAATTCTTTTTAAACACATCCATAAATTGATAATACCCCACTTTTCTCAATTTTTTCCTTCAATACCATAGTTAATGTTGCGAAATGGTATGAGATTGTTCCAAATCCTATTGGAAAAAATCTTCTTGACATTCCTTTACATTTCAGTCTCCTCTAATGATTTTTTTAAATAAATCCTCACAAGGAAACGAAACCCATAATGTATAATTATTATTGTGAGACTTTAAAATAGTCAATCAATCCATACTATGATTATGTCATATAAATACATCCCTAGCACTGAGAAATTATATATCAACTCATATCAATCAACATGTTATAGAACAGGTTCTACACATTAATGTTCTACAATCTCTTTGACAAGATGTGTTTTTATTTTCATAATTGAAGGAATCCTCTTAACATTTATACATTGAAAATAAATAGAACAGAAGGAAATAAATTAATGGGATGAAACCAAATTTTTAGCAACGTCTTCCAATTTTTTCTTCAATGCCTATGATGTTGAATTTTCTAAAACACAACAAATGCAGCAAGTCTCTCTCCCTAACAACTGAAGAGTTAAAAATTTAAAATTATTCCACATCCCATATATCATAATAAGGCATTCAAAAATTCAACACCTTTCTTATTTAAAACTATATATGATATTTCTCCATCATTTTGAAAATTAACCCATTTTTAAAATTCTACTATCTTGGATTTTTTCAAAATGTCACATTTGATAATAATTTCAATGGTTTTCAAAAGAAACATTTATACCCAAAATGATAAATCATTAATCAAAATTAAATACAACCTCATTATGGGAAATCATTGCTATAACGCAATTTATTCTCTTATCACTGGCTAGACCAATGAAAATGAGATTATAACTTTTATAAGTGTCTCAAAAAAAATATGTATGATGTTCACTGGTAAAAATATGTTTAGTATAAAATATTTAGCTACATATTTTTATGATCTACATTTTAGCTCCAAAAAATTAAACTTTTTTCGTCCCTACCAACTAAAAGAATTAATAAGATCTCATTTTCAACTCCGAAAATGAGAAAAAATACCATTTGTGATAAAATTAATGATTGAGTGATCAAGATTGATACAGCTTGTTATTCATGGACTAAAAATGTTGTCACCACTTTTAACATCTCACCTCTATTTTTTGGATTGATTCGATGTTGACTTTCTACTTAGTTATTTTCCACATCCCAGACAATCAAAAGGATAAAAATAAATAACAAGGGATTCAATATAGTTGGGGAAGATTTTCTCTTTGAAAATAAAACAAATATAACAATGCACATCATTAAAAAATTAAAACTATATGATGCCAGATAGAATATTAATATAGATTAATAATATACAAAAGAACTGAATACCCAATTTATACCAAAAATAAAATCAGACTTCCAAGTGGAAAACAAGATCAATATCGACTAAAAATTAGTAGACTATGACAAAAAAAACTAGAAGAATCAACAGACACAAATTTTAGGACTCCCAAAAATCTATAAGAAACAACTCCATCATACAAGCTCAAGTATCACAAAAAAACACTCAATAAGTGTAAGATCCTGGTTTTAGGAAAGTTATTTTTTGGATTTGTTTTGGGTTGAAACATTTGTTTTTGGGGATTCAAAATGTTTCCTGAGAGTGTGAGAGGCTTTGGGGGTGTTCAGGGGGCTTGGGGCATGGAAGAAAGGAAATCTGGGCAAGACAGGACAAGGCGCACGACCTGTGCATGGCCAGGTAAACCGTGCGGCCTGCCCAGGCTAAATCATGAGACCCTTCCTCCTCCGGACAGAAGCATGAAGACGGTTTGCACACAGTTTACTAAATTTTGTGGCTAAATCATCTGACCCCTCCTCCTCTGGAGAGTGTCAAGTGCACAGTTTGGGAATGATTTTCCAAATTGCGTGGAAAAACTGTACGAACAATTAAATATGGGAAAAATTATAAGTTTTTCACTCTGGGATTTAAAACCCCACTCAGTATTTCTTCTCATTTCCTCCCTCTCCACCTTAGGCATGAACCAAATCCCCCTAAGTCTCCATGATATAGATCTTCCTCGCTTCTAATGTGTTTTTTGTGCCATTGGTTGAAAATCGAAGATCCAGGTAAGGCTAATCCCATTATTGCTTCACTTTTTGGTTTAGGGTCTGTATATTCTCTAACTCTCATTCCAAAGCTCTAAATCCCTCACTTTTGGGAGAGCATTAGGTTGAAGATCCAAAGTTTGGTTTGATCGAGGTCTAAGGACTTGATTGAGTGTGTTCAACCGCAGTTTTGAGGTAGGTGGTCTACAAGTGATATCCCATAGTTATTTGGGTATTTGTGCATGTTTTGTTGTGTTATTGCTTTACTTTGGATATTTTTTAGATAAACATGGAATGATGGGTAATAATGGTGTTTAAAATGTAAAATGTGAACCCTCATGATCCTCGTGGGATGTGTTGGGATAGACATGACTTAATTGGGTCCATCCATGAGATGTGTCGTCTTTTCCGGGATTTGGGGATTGATATTAAACAATTGACCTTTTTGTAATGAATTGTAGAGCCCTTGATAAATATTTTGGCATGATTGGTTGAGCTTGGAATAGATGTTATGTGATTCACCTAGACATGGTAATATCCTAAGGGTTATTGTGGAATGGGTTAAATGGTTTATGCATGGGAATGATGAACGAGTTAAATGGGTTAGTGTGTCAACTGAATAAAGGCCATAATGTGATGGATTATGGATTTAGTGTTGAAATCTTAGTGAGATAAGCATGACACATGGGAATTGGGTGAATGGTTAAATGATGTGAAATGGTAATGTGTTAATGGATTAAGGAATAACATGAATTCCCATGTGGGTTGTAGTGAATAGTGTTGCCGAAGAGAAAGGGTTTGAATGGTTGATGATTATTTATATGTATAATAATGTGCACACAGATTCGTAGAGTGGGGTATGTCTTGAGGATATACACCCATGGGTCGAGTGAAGACTAATGTTCTAAACTCCACCAAAAATGCACGAGTTAGGAAAGGGGTCTGAGGATCTATTCTTAGAACGATTTCATCCACCAAGAATAAGGCTTAGAGGTGAGGCTATGGTATATATAAGGGGTTTATTCCTCGTGAGATAGGATAACGATGTGTTTACCCTCTTGCATGTGATTTTCGACCTTAGACCCATGTAACAAAATGTATGTGACTAACCCATGGAAATGTGATGAATTGGTAAGTGATGATAATTGTGTGTAATGAATGGTAATGGAAGTGGAAATGGCTTGGCCCTAAACTTGTTAATGGAACCATAAGTTATTACTTGGTAATTATCATTCATATACCTTTTTCATGCACTATTTTTTTATACTGGATATTTTTTAGACACCGTTTGTGGTGGGATACTGAGTTGTACTCACACCATACTTGGGCCGCTATTGGGTACCTGAGAAAACGTCATGTTTGCAGGCCAGGAGAGGGGAAAGGTCCTTGCTAGACAATGATTGGACATGGGAAGCACTTGGTGGAGTATCCGAACATAGGGTCGGAACCATTTTGGGTATTTTGGCCATTGTCTTTATTTTGGGGTTTTTGATCACTCTTGCACTTGTAGTATGATATGGAATATTTATTATTGGAAGTGGTTGATATACATGCTACATGTTTATTGGTTATTGTTTCCTCTATTTGGTTTATTTCTATTGTGGCTTACTCTGATAAAAGGGGGTATAGTATCCCCACATGACTCCATAGACCCCCACTGCTAGTCGGCAGCCTTTGGCGTATGGGGAGGCGCACTTAAGTTCATGTAACCACCTGGCTCGGAGTACTGTTATAGTGGATTTCGGGTCTGGGCTATTACAAAGTGGAAGAAGTGGAGGTATTTCTTCTCCTTCTCTGAGGTCTTGTTATTTGGGATATGTTTCAAAGGGTTAATATGTGTCGGTCATTGGTAATGAGCTCGTGCTTGGGAGTAGCTAACCCAATTACGGGGGGAAACCCAAGTCACCATAGGTGGGAAATGTTGTTATTGGTAGCGTGATGTTATAATTTATGATATTTAACCAATGGGTGATGCACATGTGGTATGATGTGACTGTTTTATGATATTTGGCTCGTGGCCTTAACAGTATGAGGATTTTCATTCATGTATCATTGTAGGCACCAAGGAGATAG
The DNA here is from genome assembly GCA_963277665.1 of Viscum album. NCBI lineage: Eukaryota > Viridiplantae > Streptophyta > Magnoliopsida > Santalales > Viscaceae > Viscum > Viscum album. The sequence goes on from OY728121.1 coordinate 539,843,000, forward strand.
GTGGCATGCATCATGTTAGGCACACTTATGGGATGTGTGTGTGAGGTAGGAAGGTAGGGTGCATCATTCATTTCATGAAACCGAGAAATAATGAGAATAATGAAATAAAACAAGTGGGTAAAAGATGTTTAATGAAACATAAGGGTGGAAATGAAGTGGAAAATGTTTTGTAAAATGTTTTATGAGTTTGGTGGTAGTGCATGGTTATTTAACCCATAAGGACCATGGCCCATTGTAGGGATGTTCAGGATGGTGAATTTGAGGTGCTAATATTGTTAAATTAGCATATGGAAATGGGTTGTTGTAGCTAGTGAAGAGATTTTTGATGAGGTCATGAATGATTTATGGTAAGTGTTCTAAAACTCGTGCTTGGTATTGTAGATTAATGAAACCACGACGTTGGTTACCAGTTGGGAAATGGGAGGATGTTGCTGAGAACACTCTTCCAGTAGAGGAGCAAGAAAATATAGCGATCAATGAAGGTAGAGAAGACCAGTTCTGAGGGAACTTGGCTCACCTTAGGCAGATGATGGATCGAGACCTAGGGCGGGTCACACCGAGTATGTTTGAGCTGACCAGGGAGTTCCAGCTACGACACCCTCTGAAATTCACCAGAGAGGGTGGGCCAGAGACAGTGGAGTTCTATTTAGTGTCTGTCTAGAGGATACTGGATCATCTAGAGATCCTTTTTGAAAAGTGAGTAAAGATGGACATTTATATGTTGCGAGGTTGGGCAAGGTGTTGGTGGGACATTCCGGCTCAAATCGAGCAGGCTGAGGGAATGTCGTGTAAGGTGTTTCAGGAAAATTTTCTAGAGCATTTATACCCAGAGACCATGAGACAGGAGCAGGCTGTAGAATTTATGAGCCTGACACAGGAATTTCTATCGATAATGGACTATGCTGGTCGCTTCACTTATTTGAGACGCTTTGTCCAAGTGTTAGCATGGGATTAGGCAGCGATTGGAAGGTGTTTCCAGGATGGGTTGAGACATGAGATCAGGTCTCAAGTTCATATCTTCCGCATGAAGATGTTTGCAGAGGTGATGGATCAGGAAATCATCTCTGAAGGGAACCTGAATGAAGCTTCGAGAGGTGGGCCTATCTTGCCAACTAGTCATACAAGAGGTGAATCTTCTCAAGGTCACAAATGCAATTTATAAAGTTTCCAGCAAGGTGGTCAGAAGAGGGGGTCAGCCTCTCAGAGTGAGAACCATGTGTTTTTTTATTAGTGAGGTAGGTCGGGGAAATTTTGTGGTTAGTGTCCTCAACTTCCAGTTGAGTAATATTTGTGTGGAAGAATGGGGCATGGGAAGAGGTTCTGTAGGAACCCTCGACAGATGGGTGAGAATGATGGTGAAAAGAAGGTTCTAGGTATGGGAAGGGGATCAGTTTCCCCATATCAGGTAGGCAGTTGGAGCTCCACAGGCTGTACTGGTAGGGGCGGTGGATGTGGAACTCTATGGCATGATTTCTCATTCCATTAGGGAAGTGCATCATAGGGTGTTCAGGCTAGAGCCCATGGTAGTGGGGCAGTTCAGCTTCAGGCAGTGCTATTTCTTCCTGGTGATGGTGATGCCAGATCGTCAACTGTTCGAGGTACGATCCTTGTAGCTTCTACTTTTTCTAGTGCATTTTTTGACACAGGTGCCACATAGTCTTTTATCTATGCTCAACTTGTGGTTCCCTTGGGTTTACCTGTGGAGAGGGTGTATGGAGTTATGTCAATTGACACCCTGTTGGGAGTGTGGGTTGAGGATATTAATCAGTGCAAGGGATTTTCCTTGGAAGTTGGTGGGTATCAATTTTTGTGTGATTTGTTTATTCTTGAGATGTCAGGGTTTGACCTAATATTGGGAATGGATTGGATGGTGTCTTATCAGGTTCATATAGACTTCTATCATTGTAGAGTATCATTCATGTCGCTTTAGGGTGACGCTTATGTCCACTATGTTGAATGGGATGTTCGAGCAGGGCATGCAGGACCATTAGGTCAGCAGTTGAATGGACTCATGGCTCGAGTGGCATGTCTCATGATTGATGATAATCAAGTAGGAGACATTTTTTTCCCTCATGTGATGGATCAGTTTCATGATGTATTTCATGAGGATTTCTCTAGGTTACCGCTCGAGAGGGATGTTGAGTTCATGATCGAATTGCTGCCAGGAGAGGAGCCAGTTTCTATTCCGTCATACGAAATGGCACCGGAAGAACACTAGGAATTGAAGGTTCAACTTATGGAGTTGGAGCATAAGGGGATTATATATCCTAGTATGTTTCCTTGGGGATCTCCCATTCTTTTTTCAGAGAAGGTTGATGGGTATTTAAGGTTGTGTGTTGACTATCAAAATTTAAATTAGATGTCAGTGAAAAATAGGTACCCTCTTCCAAGAATTGATGACATGTTTGATCAGTTGAGGGGTGCATCGGTGTTTTCTAAGATTGATATGAAGTAAGGTTATCATCAGTTGAGGGTGAGGTCTTCCGGCATACCGTAGTTAGGTTTCCAGAGTCGGTACGGGTTGTTTGAGTTTGTGGTAATGCCTTTTGGATTGACCAATGCACCGGTGGTGTCTATGTATTTGATGAAAAAGATCGTTCAACCCTATCTAGATCGATTTGTGGTCGTATTTTTTGACGATATCATATTGTACTCGAAAACTCATGACGATCATGGCCTTCATCTTGACATCATCTTGGGAATTCTAAAAGAGCACCGACTATACACCAAGCTATCCAAGTGTCAATTCTGGATAGGTGAGGTTCATTTTCTGGGTCACATAATATGGGAGGCAGGTGTGTCAGTGTATCCAGAGAAAGTGTAGGTATTTTTATCATGGGAGCATCCCAAGAGTGTTTCTGATGTTCTATGATTTCTGGGTTTGGCTGGGTATTACCAAAGGTTCATTTAGGATTTCTCTCCCTTGGAATCACCACATTCAGGCTTGACCAAGATTGGAATCAGGTTTTAATGGTCTGAGGCTGGTGAGAATGCCTTCCAAGAGATGAATAAGCAGATGATGACCACACCTATCTTGATCTTACATGATCCGGGTAAGAAGTACATCGTGTTTTGTGATGCGTCCGGAATCGGACATGGGGCTTTGTTGATGCAAGATGAAAAGGTTGTGACTTATGGGTCAAGGCAGTTGAAACCCCATGAGTGGAACTATCCCAATCATGATCTTGAGTTGGTTACATTAGTGTACGCCTTGATCTACTGGAGGCACTATTTGTTGGGAGAAAGGTTTATTGCGTTGACTGACTATTAGAGTTATATGTACATCTTATCACATCAGGATCTGAATCATAGACAGTGAAGAAGGGTTGATTATATATAGTCTTGTGACTTTGATTTGGTGTACTTTCCAGGAAGGGGAAACAGTGTTGTTGATGCTCTGAGCATGAAGGTTCAGAATCAGGTGGTTCAGGAATCCATCACCTAGTGGAAGGTGATGGATTTGTTTGCAGAAATTCATCTGGAAGTGTAGGAGGAGAATGGCCAGGTTACTCTTGATTCCATTATGATGGAGTTGAATCTTTTGAGTGGTGTTAAGGAATTTCATCTTGATAATCCTGAGTGTTTTATCATGCATGAAAAGCTTAAAGGTGGGGAGCTGCCTTCTGGCAAGGCCGTCGGTGTGGACGGCGTTGTTCGTGTTCGTGATCGTGTGGTTGTGCCCATGTGTGTGTGGGAAGAGTTGGTGCGAGAGTTCCATGCATAAAAGTGGTCGGTTCATCCTGGTTTGACCAAGATGTATTGTGATCTCTAAAGGCCTTTTTGGTGGCCTGGAATGAAGAAGGAAGTTGCGGGATTTGTGGCATGGTGTCTTAATTGATAGCATGTGAAGGCCGAGCATCAACGCCCAAGTGGTTTGTTGCATCCATTTCCCATTCCGGAATGGATGTGGGATGATGTGACAATGGATTTTTTTCGTGTGTCTTCCAAGGATACCACATAAGTATGATGCAATATGGTTGGTTGTGGATCTGTTAACAAAAATTGGATCATTTATTGCCGATTCAAGAGACCTTTATTGTCGACCAGTTCTGTGAGCTATTTGTTCGTGTGATAGTGATGTTTCTAGGTGTGTTGCGGATCATAGTTTCTGACCGAGATCCATGTTTCACATCGCGTTTATAGAAAAGGTGGTAGAAAGAACCTGGTGCACAGGTGTTTTTGATTACAAATTTCCACCCACAGACTGACGGGCAGTCGATACGTACGATCCTAGTGTTGGAAGAAATGTTAAGAGCTTGTGTCTTGGAAGTTGGTTGTTCTTGGGAGAGACACCTATCGTTGGTTGAGTTTGCTAAAACAATAGTGTTCAGGCTACGATTCAGATGGCACCATTTGAGGCACTTTATGGGAGACCATGTAGATCTCCATTGTGTTGGCTAGAGGCTGGTGAATCTGAGTTGATGGGACCAAGTCTCGTGCAGGAGACATTAGAGAGAGTTAAGTTGATCATGAAGTGAATGGCTATGGCATGGAGTAGGAAGAAGTTGTATGCAGATCGGAAGCGTAGAACCATTTAGTTTTTTTGGGTGATAAAGTATTCCTTCAGGTGTTGCCAAGATTGGGTCATCGTTGGATATGAAAGAAGGCTAAGTTGGTGCCTGGGTATGTGGGAACTTTTGAGATTGTGGAGTGGATCAGACCAGTGGCATACCGATTGGCTCTTCCATAGCAATATGGTGGGATGCATGATGTGTTTCATGTGTCGTAGCTTTCACGGTATAACCATGACCCATCTCACGTTGTTGATGTTGGGGATGTGGAGCTTGAGGCTAATGCGTCCATTGAGGAGCATCCAGTTCGTGTGGTGGATCATAGTGAAAAGGTATTGCAAGGCAAGGTTGTGGTATTATTGTGAGTAATTTGTCAGCATGGGAATGTTCATGAAAAAAAATGGGAGTGGGAATAGGATATGTGAGCTCAGTGGCCCGAAATCTTCTCTTCAGTGGATCAATGAGGGTTGGAAACTTGGATTGAGGAGGAGCCGTTATAAGGTGGGGAGGTTTTAGGATCCCAATTTTTGGAAAGTTATGTTTTTGTTGTGTTTTGGGTCGATCCCATTGTTTTTTGGGCTTTAAAATGTTTCCTGAAAGTGTGAGAGGATTTGGGGGTGTTCTAGGGGATTGGGGCATGCAACAAAGAAAATCTAGGCAAGACAGGCTCGGGCGCACGGCCTACGCATGGTCAGGTAAACCGTGTGGCCTGCCCAGGCTAAAGCATGTGACACTTCCTCCTCCGGACAGAAGCAAGCACACAGTTTGTGCACATTTTGACAGATTGTTTGGCTAAATCGCATGACCCCTCCTTCTTCAGACTGTGGCATGCACAAGTTTTGCGCATGGATTTCCAAACCATGATGACAAACTGTGCGACCACTTAATGATGGAAAAAATTACTAGTTTTCCACTCCGGGCTTTAAAACCCCTCTATGGATTTCCACTCATTTTCTCCCTCTCTACCATAGGCCCCTACAAAAGCTCCCAAAGATTCCAAGTGATTGATCTCCCTCATTGCTGATGTGTTTTTTGGTTCCTTTTCTTGTAGATTGAAGCTTTGGGTAAGGCAAATCCCATCCTTGGTTCTCTTTCTGGTTTAGGGTTCGTATCTTCTCTCCCTCTAGTTCTGATGCTCTAAAACCCTAACTTTTGGGTGACTTTTAGGTTGAATCTCAAATAGTTGGTTGGATATATGTCTAAGGACTCTATTGAGAGTGCGTTCAACCGCATTTTTGAGGTAGGTGGTCAACAAGGGATATCCCATAGTTATTTGTGTATTTGTGCATGTTTAGTTGTCTTCTTTCTTTCCATTGGTTATTTTTTGGATAACCATGGCATGTTGGGTAATAATGGTGTTTAAAATGGAAAATGGGAACCCTCATGATCTCCATGGGATGTGTTGGGATATTCTTGACCTAATTGGGGCCATCGATGGGATGTGCTGGCTTTTCCCGGATTTAGGGATTGATATTAAACAAGTGACCTTGTTTTAATGAATTGTAGAGCCCTTGATAAATATGTTGGCATGATTGGTTTAACTTGTAATAGAAGTTATATGATTCACCTAGACTTGGAAATAACATAAGGGTTAATGTGGAATGGGTTAAATGGTTGATTCATGGGAATGATGAACGGGTTAAATGGGTTAATATGTAAACTGAATAAAGACCATAATGTGATGGATTATGGGTTTATTTTTGAATGATTAGTGAGATAATCATAACACATGGGAATTGTGTGAATTGTTAAATGATGTGAAATGGTAATGTGTTAATGGGTTAAGGAATAATGTGAATTCCCAAGTGGTTTGTTGTGAATAGTGTTGCCGAGGGCAATGGTTTTGATGGTTGATGGTTACTTATATGTATAAGAATGTGCACATGGCTTTGCAGAGTGGGGTATGACATGAGGATCTATGCCCACGGGTCAAGTGAAGACTGATGTTCTAAACTCCATCCTAAATTCACAGGTTAGGAAAGGGGATTGAGGATCTATTCTCCTAATGGTTGCATCCACCTGGACTGAGGCTTCGAGGTGAAGTTATGGTTACTATTAGGGGGTCAGTCCTAGTGAGATAGGATAATGGTGTATTTACCATCTTGCATGTGATTGTTGTCCTTAGACCCATGTAACATAATTTATGTGATTAACCCATGGAAATGTGACGAATTGGTAAGTGATGATAGTTGGGGGTAATGAATGGTAATGGAAGTGGAAATGGCTTGGCCCTGAACTTCTCAATGGCACTGTAACTAATTACTTGGTAATTATAATTCATATTTCTTTTTTATGCACTATTTTTTTATACTGGATATTTTGTAGACACCATTGGTGGTGGCCTACTAAGTTGTACTTGCACCCTGCTAGGTCCGCCATTGGGTACCCGAGTAGACTTCATGTTTGAAGGTCAATAGAAGGGAAAAGGTCCATGATAGATAGTGAGTGGACATGGGTAGCACTTGTTGGAGGATCTAGACTTGGGGTCAGAATCATTTTGGGGATTTTGGTTGTTGTCCTTATTTGGGGGTTTTTTTCACTCTTGAACTTGTATTATGACATGGAATATTTATTATTGGAAGTGTTTTTTATACATGCTCCGTGTTTATTGGTTATTGTTTCTGCTGTTTGGTTTATTTCTGTTGTGGCTTACACTGATAAAAAGGGGGTATAATATCCCCACATGAATCCATAGACCCCCACTGCTATTCGGCAGCCTTTGGCATATGGGGAGGTGCACATAAAGGCATGTAACCACCTGGATCAGAGTACAAGTTTAGTGTCTTCCTAGTTGGGTATATTACAATAAGTGTGATACATTATATTTTCCTTTGTCCAAATAAAAAATATCTTAAATATCACTAATGTGCCAAAGAAGGGGTGAGTAATTAAACTCAGTAGGTTTTCCTCCAATGACTCACCTAATCACACCAATAGGAAAGAACATTTTAGAAAATTTATATACAATAATTTATATAAATCAACTATAAAATAGTTTATATATAAATATAAAACAATATCCATAATAAATCAGTTTCTAAGGAAAGAGAAATGAACAATTCTTTAAATAATTTCACATACAATTTTTGGAATTATCCAATTAATTTCAAAAAATTATACAAAAACTCACATAAGTACACATTCTTATTATTACTATTGAATATGGAACTTCACATCCATACTCTGTCCCTATAATATTGGCACTTCCCAACCAATATCCATCATATTCAACTCACACATAACCACTTAATCCAACCGTGTCAACAAAAAATCTTCCAATCCAATTATATAAAATTAGTATTTTTATTGGAAATATTTTTCCTTGCATAAAAACAAAACAATCATTTTTTGAGATAATCATTGGAAAATTAGGTTACCAAATTTACTTTTCACTAAAACACCCAATTCATCATTTCAATAGATTGTCACCAAAGAGGGTTTACATCAGTCAATTCACAATTATTTACAAATAAATTTTAACAAAAAATAAATTTGTAATCATTCCATTCAATTATAAAAAGGGGAATTGAGAGTGAATCCACATACATCAGATGTTATGATGGAAACAAATAATGACATTAATTCTTCATAAAATGTGGGTTGAATCTCCAAATTCCATTGTTAGATCTTGTTTTCGAACACCAACACATCCAAATAATATCATGATTAGAATATACTTTCATAGATAAATCTCAAAAGGTCTGTATATATGAATCTAAGAGAGGGAAGATAATAATATCTAAGTAAAACAACCAAAAAAAATTCATTCCAATGGAATTGGGCTTCAACACACCCTAATATTCCTCTAGATCGCACCTGGATTGAAGGGGGCTCTCTATAGACATTGGTATCAATAAAATCATAGTTCATGTTGAGAATAGTAAAAAAAAGTTAGGATTAGAGGTAAAAAATGATTGATACCCCCTTTTTAGTATCTTATTTTAAAATGTGCAATGTTGGATAACATAGTTAAAAATACCGTCTCCCAACCGTGCACCATCCCCAACCTATGAACACCATCTAGATGGATGGATAACATTGGTACACACACTCTACTCAAATTATTATTTTCCTTCTATTTCACTTCACATGGTTACTCTTCGGCGGCCACATAGTTTTTAAAAACTATGTGCCTATCTAGAAGCTGATGATTCCCATTTCATGGTTTCCTTTTTCAGATGAATGGGTTTTACTAACCATGATAATGCTATAAAACTGAATAATAGCCTCAAAAACATTCCAAAAGACATCCAAACCATCCTGAACATCAACCAAATACTTTACCAAAATATAATTCATTAATAATGGTTTTATTAATTGAGAATAGGGTTCAAAAATATAATACATTGTCAAAGTATATCCTCAAGGAGGTTTCAACTCTTTATAATCAACTAACATGATTGATACATATTTCTTTGACTATCTAAAATGAACACATTTTTACACCATGGATGTAGAATTTAATTCAAATGTTCTATTCCAATCAATTCTCTATGATATCGACATCCATATATATAGAAGGTAAAATACTTCACTGAATTATCCATTAATAATATTTTATTCCAAGCACATCCTATTTAGCCTACATTAAACAAAATTCATAAATCATGGTTTTCCTCGGTAATTCTACATGAATGAGTAAAGACATGAAATAATAAAAATATTAATTTATAATAAAAACTATACAAACTCAAATATTTGAATATATAAAGTTATATCAATGTGTATAATTTCTACTGGGGGTATATTCTAATAATCGCTTATATTTTGATATTACAAAGTGGAAACATCATTAATTTATGTCACAAAATCTAATAACTACTCACACCTAAAAATAAACATACGATGTTCTCTTAAATTGAATGTTATTGGACTGAAATGATGTATTTAAGAATATATTCATAGTATTTAAACATTCTCATCATATAAGCTTACTTCTATGACCCTATCAATATGACATATTCTCTATGAAATTATTTTATTAATTCCACAAATAATGAAGACCAATATAAAATAATAATTTTTTGTTAATATTCAAAATAAATAATATAAATGTAATTCAAATTTAAAATATGTTTTTTAGAATACTAACTCCAAAAAAAATTACCACATAGACAAGATCCAATTACCAATGACTTGTAGTATACTAGACCTCACATGATAATCATGTTTCTACTTGATTATGGATTTAGTTCAGCTTCATTACACATTCTCTTTTTGACCTTTAATTCTCAATTAAACATCACCTCTCTTATAAAAATCCCCCTATATATTGTAATTCTGATGTATGTACTTCATCTACTGATTTGACCGTGGAAACTTTTAAATGGCCTCCAAGGATGTATTTTCTCAATAGATAGTGATAAGATCTTTACTTCATAGTATAATGTCAATATCATTGAAAAAGTTTCATATCCATACTTCTTTTTAGATACCTCAATATCCATAATATATATTTACTGTAATGTAGAATATGAGACATCATTCTAGTTTGATCTCTTCATGCTCAAAGTACATCCATTGATGGGAAAGAAAAATCCCATTAATGATTATAGGTCAACAAGATCTATATTTAAACTAGAATTTGTATATCCTATGATGGCTTGTTCTTCATCTCCTCCAAAGACCCATAACATATCCCTAGTAAACCTTAGATTCATAAGGTCATTCTTAAATTCCATCTAATGGTGGTCACCTGGGTTAGCTAGATATATTTCTACCATGCTCTAGGAGTAATTGACATATATTATTGTACCTATCAGAAAATACTTTTCTAAATACATCACAGATTTATATATTATCGTTAACATAATTTCATATTTTTCATATTTATAATGAAATGTATTTATAGAAATGATATATTCCATTCCCAATTGGAAAAAATCCCCTATTTTATTTTTCTATACGAATATGTTTAGTATATTTTTAATATATATTCCATGAAATAGGATAAGAAGCCTATTTTATCTATCACAACATATCCTAATCCCAACAATATAATGTGTTTATCAAATGTTCTACAAGTACAAGAATGTATTAACCCATTCATTAACATACTTTAACACTAGTATTGCATTCATAACATGTAGTATTTAATAAATATATAATATTAATAAAATGACAGCACTCCCACTAAACATATAATAGAATCAACTCTCACATTCATTCTTTATGAATCCAAATTATAATATGGCCTCCTGAAACATAATGATTAATTATATTAATTCTCTTTATAATTCATTAATGGATCAGTTCAATTTTCAAACCATTTTGGATTCCAATGCAGTCACCAAACCTTCATGTTGTTAAATTTACACATCTTAGTAATGGGTCTAATTATGGAATGTGGTTTTGATTTCCACTATCAATATCTTGTTGTCATAGAGGACCATAATGGAAAGATAATATTTTGATGGATTTAAATATTATAACTAGTATGATGTTTTTTTAATTGTCTATTCCTCGATGATGTTGGAAACATTTTGCAAACAATAACGCAATGCACTGACTTATACATCAATTAAAAAATCTTCTCAAATACTATTTTACAACCAATGTAATTTCCATACACTGGAGGATCTACAATATTCAAGACATGGTTTTGAGAAAAGGAATCCATTTCATAGTAAATAGCTTTTTGATACATAAAAATATTGGTTCCACATAATGCTTCCACATAGTTTTCTAGATCATTGTTATCAACTAATAATTATTAAAACTACTCAATGACTTGAAAACAATATTATTTTAGTTCTTCAACATCTATTATACTCCTAAAAATTACCTTTTCTATAGAGAAATTTCTTTAGAGAAGATTTTTCTAATTTTTTATTATTACAACTCTTTTATAACTTGAACGTAGACCCCCCCATGATTATCTATATCACATATTAACATTAATTGATTTTATTACTCTAATATAATATGGAATGTCTTGATAATATTAATTTTTTCTTAGGGGGATTATATAATTTATAAAAACTTTTCCTTATTTTATCCTTTAATGGAAAACATTGGGCCTCATGGTGCACGTTTATTATCGGATGAAGCCCTAATAAATGCTTCACTATCCCACTCTTGAAAATATGAAAACATAGTTTTTAATACATTCCAAATATCAAATGGAATAAAATATTTACATTATTTTCTTCTACATCTTTTATATTTAATTATATATATAATTTTTACCCCCAAAGATAATAGATGACTTGCATGACATAGCACTGATATCGCCAGTTATAATAAGGGGTGGTTCCTCCATTTTATTAAACAATTCCATTAATGTGTAAAATGAGGAATGAGTTTAGATATAATCCAAAATACCCATAAATAATCAGTGATATATAGGTTCAAATATTTTCCACCATTTTCTGACCATAGTTTCTTAGTATCATTACAACGATTGTTGTCAATTTCATTCATTTATTCCATTAATAATTCATAGGAATCCATATTATACATCAATAAGAAGCCATATATATAGTTAAATAATTAGTAATTTTTATGAATTAGAAGTAAAAACCCATTTTATTAATTGTAAAAATTCTACACACATCAGTATAAACTAATTACTCGGTTTCATTAGACCATTCAACTTATCTAATAAATTTAGTTTCCATCATTTTTAAATGTAAATATTTAGGAAATAAACCATGTGAATTTATATAAAAGGATTATAAATATAAATTTTGATTTAATTTATTCAAATGGTTTTCATTTAAATATCCTAGAAACATGCACATATTTTTGGTGACGTATGAGTCATCTGACTTATTTTATTATCAATTTACCTTTCATTTTTCTTGTAATCTATTTTTTTTTCTATAAAAATAATAACCTAAAAAATTATATCGTTATTAAGGAAGAAATGTTTTTATAGAAAATTAAAAATAAATCCATCAATATCATGCTTAGATAAAGAAATAATTTTTTTGTAACACATTTTACAAAAAAAAAATCTTTAAACAATATCATTCTATTCAACAACATGAGGTTGTAGTCCCAAAAATAGACAACAACATGTTTTGATATATTAAATAATTTTTTATCTTCCTACCCTTATCCAATCAACAAAAATATAATTTGATCATATATTTAAATACATATGTGATCACTAAATTTTGTGTCTAATATCAAATTTATAGAAATAGTTTAATTTCACTAGATAGTAAATTCAGGAAAATCTTCCCTTTGCGCCTTTTGATTGGATCATTTTTTTCTTGTAGTATACCTTCTTGAATCTTGATAAAATGATAGAATCATTATCCCACGTTTACACCATGATATTTATTATCATAGAAGGGAATCATAGATAATATTTATGATTAGATATATTCAAATTTCCTTTCTATTTATTCACCATAATGACAGGAGGATTTTCAAGCTTTGTCACCTTATCAACTTGATAATGAAGTGTGATATGGACATGTAAAAACCTATCAACGTTGATCATATGGAAATAAACATCAAATATATTGAATATTTGAATGATTAATGTAAAAATGATATTTTTTTTCTTGTTCATCATGGATTTTGGGAAAAAAAATTAGGTAATAAATATAAGAATTGAGTTTGACTATGTGAGGCCCTATTAGAACACACTCAAAATGATTAATCCAAAATAGTTTCATAGATCCATCAAATCATTAATATCTTTGTTTAATAAATAAAATAGAAAATATATTCTTATGTATAGTATAAAAATACCTTATTTCATGTTTCTTTGATATATTCAATATATATTGATGAAATCATTAAACACTAAATGTCGATAGTGTCACTAAATTTTTATCATAGACAATTAACTCTTCTTCATTATCCTAATTTTCATGTGCATTAGGAAATGATGATTATAGTTTATAATATTTCTTTTCATTGATCAAGACAACCCATAGGAATCTATTCCATACGTAGAAGTCACTTCATGTAAGGATATTCACTTTTTGAAAAATTAATCGTAGGTTTATTGTGGATGATGAACATGAACATATTAAACAAATATATAGGATTATATTATTATTAATCTTCATGATTGAAAATTTTTTGAGAATAAAAAATAATTATTTTTATTAATTCTACCACAATTTTATCATCTCCCAATATCCCTCTCCATTGAAATCACAATATATAGTTTCATAGAAATTACAATTTTATGATCTACATTCCCATATGAATATCCCCAAAAATGGTTGGTTCAGGTAATTTATGGTATTTATGTGGGAATTTATATGCCAACTATGGTCTTGTGACCACTTTATCCTTTTAGTGGACTCCCTAGTCCAAAAATCCATTCCTTGAATTTAATAACACTCACCTCTATTTTATAACGAAGCATGAATGGGATACACCTATTAATCTAAAATAGTTATGTCAATTGAAAATATTTATAAGAAATCACATTATTATGTGTCTCAATGAGGGATATTCAAACACTTACTTCTATTATTTTCATCCAAATTATGTAATGGAAGACCTAGTCTCACCTAATGTATAATTGGGGGATTTTATTTTATTATGAATAAAATTTTCTTATTTTATATTTAAATTAAATTTTAATTTAATGTGGAATTTATATAAGATATTAGCCATTTTTAATATTTTTTTTTCTAATTATCCATTCATTTAAATTTCAAAATTTTTATATTAAACCATTTTTTAGGTGATATCATTCTTCTTTATATAAAAAAATTTGAAATAAATAAAAAACAAAAAAATTACTCATTAAAGAGTTTATATATTGGTTGATATACAATGAATTCAAAAAATCATCCTATTGTCTATGGAAAATCACATTGTGCCCATCTTTGCATGAGTTTCAACAATCTACCTTCCAATATCTGTATCACTTAGTTTGTATCATCATGGTTCCATATTAAATTTCTTCCATGCTCAGTAGGATAATACTTTTGTTAAATGTATTTGTAAATCACTCAATGGATAGGGGAAGAAAATATTTTGTTGAGTGCATTTACATTAATCATATTGGAAACACTTGTCCTACATAATAAATGAGGGAGGGATGAATCACATGCCATCCTACTAAATCTAATAATTGATAATTTTAAAACCATTCAATAAATTTAATTAAATTAAAACGACACATATAAAGGTATTTTTTCAGATCCTAGTAGTCATAACTTCAGTGAATATAAAAAATTATAATTTCTAACATTCATTTATATTCATTATTATTTTATTATGATAGAGACATTTAAATTAAAAAAATTATTAATTACATAATTGTGATCATAATTACAGTTTAAATTCTCTTAGTGAAATCCATCATAAATTAATTTATAATCAATAAATTTCAATATACTAATTATAGATAAATATAATAAATTAATTTAATATGTTGAATTTGTTTAATTTTTTTTAAAACTTTCAAAATATCGATATTAATCAATATAATATAATTTTAATGCTGAAATTAATTAGTTAATATATTTTAATTATACCCTTTATTGGAAGACATAACGACATGAACATATGAGGTACATTCCATGATTGTCACACAATGTGAACCTGATAAAGATGTTCAGGGCTTCATCATGTACCTCAACATGAATAAAGAAGTTTAATAACCAAATAGAGGTCATGTATCGTACTTATTGTGCACATGGGTAACCCACTAATTGACTTGACATGTTTTTTGAATGTAGGACCACATTATTTGTATTCAACTACACATTTTGGTTTCATCTATTCATATGTCCACATGACTCTAAAAATTACATGGAAGTTATTTCAGATGTGGGAAATAATGTACTACACACCGTGTAAACTTAAAAAAATTACTAATTTAAATATTGGTCTTGGCTATCAGTCACATCCATGGTTTAACTATTTATTTAACCACACCTTTTTTCCAATTTTTGTTTGCTAAAATATATATAAAATTTTACATTTATCTTATCAACACACCATTCAATTAAAAAAATACAAGTTTTTAGTTGGATCGATCAATGAATGTTGATAAATAAATGTTTTGTGAGTATTAATTGATTTCATACTATGTATCCCAGGGCACATTGAATTATAGTCCACATGGTTAAATGATATGTAATCTAGATACATGTTTTGTAACCATATCTCATCGACTAGAAACATTTACACTTCTTAATTTCATAAATGGTCATTAAACATCTTCTCTTAGTCATTTATGAAAATAAATCTGTGAATGATGACATTTAATTCATTCAAATCAGATTAACTAAAATAGTTTTAAATAATGAATAATATGGAAATATAATAACTAACAACTATAATAAATTTAGAAAAATAATCAAATAAATTGTTATAAATTTATAACATGGACCTATTCATACCACATGATTGTTAAAAACATTACAAGAGATCCTGGTGGATGTATAAACACAATGGTTATTTTGATTTAATGGATAATTTGAAAAAAATTATTGTTTGTAACTTTCTGGGCCAATGAAATTTCCCTATGAATACTGAAATAACAGTTCCTAGAAAAATAAGGGAGGATCCTCGCAGGTTTAATTTATAAATAATTAAAATAAGAAGGAAATAAAAGTTACCTCATCTTATGAACCTTCTTCAATGGTGATGTTGTTAGTTATCAAAAAAATCCTTTATATATTTCCTACACTAGATTTCTATGTTCATTGTGTTGAGTACCTTTATCAGTGATCCACATGTTCCGCTTTGATCTATGATTTTCATTGACAGATTTTCTGTGGCTATTGTCATGGATTTATAATATTTGGTTGATAATTTTCATTAATAATATTTATATTTAGCTTAAGTAGTCTCCCTAGAATTTATAATTCCTTATAGGGAAATAAAAGGAGGAATTGAGAGTGAATTCCATTATACACAATGATTATAAAATATTTATTACCCCAACACAATAACAAAATTAACTATTTATAGAGGCAATGTTTAGGTTAAAACTTATTTCATTTCATACTAGATGTTAAATAATACAATCACTCATATCAAAAAACATTCCTCAAAGAAGTAATAATATTGTTCTTTTATGCCGTGTTCTAAATCTTTTATTGATAAATATTATTTTAACAACATGAAAAATAGTATTCATCACTTTTTATGATCTGGATCTTATCGAACCCCTTAGTAGTTATCAATCACCCAAATAAGTGTGTTCTACATAAATAAAAACATTACCCATTAAGAAGAGAATATATATTTATCTAATATTAAATAAATATATTTGATCAAACAAACACCAATATAATTATTTCTCAATATTGGGAATATTATTAATTCCATTAATTAAATTCAAATAATTATTAATTGTGATCAATGGAAAAACTTTTTATGGGACACTTTAGGATTCATTATCATTGTAATTAGGTCGTAGTGCCTAATATCTAGTTCAACTATATCGAAATGGGTCATGAAAAACAAGATATGGAACATAATGTTGTAAAATAGGTAAAATTATATAAATACTCACTATATAATTCAATACTATTTTCACTATATATCATCAACGAGGTCAGAAATTACATGTATAATCTTATAAGCTAGATATGAAATTATTTGAAAATCCAAAATAAACAAATCATTAAACCAGGTAATTTTTAATTAATTATATGTTTATTTTTCAATCAATTGGATATGATATCAACATCTCTAAGGGTGGAAGGGAAAAATATCTCCTTAACTTTCCATTAATAACTTTTCACTCATGACACACTAAACAAGCATAATTATCCATGATTATATCAAATCTAGATTTTTCAGTATATATAAGTGAATGAGTCATGAAATGCATTAAGGATAATGTTAAAGTTTAAAGACCATTACACATGGTAATATTTATAAATATCTGATTAAACAAAAACATAAATAATTCTTACTCATCAGTCAATTATCATAACATTAATGTTTAAATACTACCATATGGAAACATCAATAAAATACATCTCATATTCTTATGAGTACCCAAGGATGGATATCAACAACTTATATTCATGATCAAAAAATATTATCTGACTATAGAACTATATTTTATAATATTTTCATATAATTATATGTATCTTATTATAATGATGATGTTTAATGACTTTATAAATGGTATAGAAACTCTAGGAAATTATTACATCAATGGAATATAAAAAAAGATACTTTACTAAAATTAAAAACATCTATTATACAAATAGGCCAAATTACAAACATTATGTTCTAGAAAACAAAATCATACACTTAGAAACTCTTAGAAACTATTACATCAAATGAATTTATAATTATGTAAAATATTGTTTTTTTTGAAATTAAAAACATTGAATATACTAGTAATTCAAATTACAATATGATGGTTCTAAAAAAACAATCCAACACATAGATGATTGTAGAACAATTTTTATATAAAATAAATTTTATTTTAAATTTAAAAGGTATTTATAAGTAATTTTTTTATATTATTGTTCTCGTGATTATCATTTTAGAAAACTGGGAAATATTTTATGAAAACTAATTTCATCTGTTTTCAATTAAAGTCACATCTATAGAAATTAGGTTATCAAGAAATATGAATGTCACAGAACAAATTTTTTTACAATACTTTCATTCATAATATAATTATATTAATTAAAAATTATAATTTTTATTATACATAAACAAAATGCTTAAAATACACCTTCTTATAAACAGGTCTTTATGTATTATATAAGTAAATTATATGACTAATTTCACAAGACAATTAAATTAAATTTGATAAAATGATTCAAAAATGTGAGATAAAAATATTGATATTCTTTAATATGAACAATTGAATTATATGAATAAAATTTAGATTATTATAATTATTTTTAATTACCACGATAATGATGATATAATTTTTTATAAAATATTGTTTTATTTATACCATGGTATTTATATATACATAATTTAAATAAAATATTTTAATTAATGATATTTATATGATTTATTAACAAATAAATTAATTTTTAGCATCAATGTTATTGTTAGTCAATTCTATATAATTTTATGAATCCATAATGGTGAAATTGTGGTTTTTATACTATAGTAGTTTTTCTCTAAATTAAATATTATAATATAAATGATAATTTAATAAAAATGATAAATTTATTTTTAATAAATATAGTTTATAATAAATGAAAGACAAAAAACTTTTTTTATATGTGTTATTAAATTTTTTAAATAAAAAATAAAATTAATTAGTTAAAACCTATTTATCTAATTTAATTGTAAAAGAGAAAAATGACATATCATGACGGTAGAAATGCTATAACAAATTTAAAATATATTTATAATGACATTTATGAAGATTTAATTATATACGATCACCGCACACTACATTATTTATAAATTTTAGAGTCATTGACCATGGAATTGTGTCATTATGGTTGGGATGGGAATAAGGTATTTCCCAAACACCCCTTTTCTTGACATATAAAAGGGATCACATCCAGGACTCCATGTGTACACCTCCCTTTTTAATTTTAGTTAAATAACATCAAAATATCTCTATACATGAATTAATATTAATATCTATATTCACATGGCCTTTATATGTCCTCTTATGGATTTCATAACAATGTAAATTGTTGAGACATGATTAAGTCTCTGATAGAAGTATTTCCTTCTTTTATAAATTTTTATATTATATTTTTAATCAAAAAATATCGTATCCATAAAAATATAATTAAATAATAATAATTATAATACAAATAATTAATTAAATTTATGTAATAAATATAATTTATTCCTCTACATTAACAAATAGAATCAAAAACATCATTAGTGTGTTGCATTGACTACCGCCTCCACAACGCGATAACTTTTGTTTTAAAAAACCACTATTAATTGTGGATAAAATGGATGTAATGGATGATGAAATATGAAATTGATATTTCAAATAAGATTTTTTATTTCAAATTACAATTTACCTTCTTTTCCTCTCATTCCTTTAGAAATGGAAATAATAATCTTTTGTACGTTAGAAATATCTCCTCTAAAAGACATGTGGTTCATTTATCATCACCAACCATCAGGATTGGATTTATAAATATATATAATATATTAAAATTATTTCCATAAAAAATATGTTATTATTTACATTGTTAATATATTTTTGAATTATCTCAAATACCGGTGATTATATAAAGAACTGTGAAAACTGTGATCAAACAACCTCAAGTGATGGAAATATTCATGAAAAAAATATTAAGAATAAATCTCATATTATAAACAATTTTTTTGATTAATATTACATTTAATAAAGAATAATAATTTTCCAAAATGGTTTTATAATAATGATATTTTTAGTAATTAGGTTTTAGGCATTGTTGTATAATGAAACTAAAACAACTTAAGGATTACATCTCCATTTTAGTTTATTGAGGTGAGTTTTAATGTTATGCGCAAATTAATTAATTACATTGTTTATATACTACCAAAGAATTTATTTTTGAATAATACATTAAAAATTGCATTTGATTTATATAATAATTATATTTTCAAGCATCCAATATTTTTATATTCAATATTTTCTAAATCTATAATGGTTTCAACCATTATTTTTTTCGATGAGAAATATTTTATTTTATACACCAATCATCATTTAAAAGGTTTGAATAACAAAAATTGGATATATTATAACATGAATTATATTTATTTATATTATTTTAAATTAAATGTTTTTATTTCACAGTTTATATGGAATTAGTTATCATGTTTCTTTTGTCGTAAATGTTTCGGTCTGAAATTCCCTACACTGAGATATGTTTTCACTTATTAATCAATTTTTATTAAGAGAGTATATATTATTCATATTTTTAATAAAATATAATTAATTTAGATAAATTAATAATATTTCATGTTCAATTTGGATCTTTCTCTCTATTTGATGGGTTTTGATTTAAATATTACCAAATTTGTATTTGATTTCTTTATAATTTCCAATGAGTGAGACATAGATTGTATGTAAACACCAATTCTGATTTCAGTGTATTTTTAATATCTATTTTATATTTTATTTAATTAATTATATTTAACTCATGTTATTTGATGTTTAATTTCATCGTATCCAATTTAGGTTGTATGTGATTGAATTTTTTACACTGGTCATAAGGGATCTTTTATACAAACATTATGATTTTTTATTACAATTTCTCTCTCTTTTTCTCATTTTAATGATATATTATACTAATATACCTCATAAATTATTTATATATTTTCATTAAATAAATACCTTGTCAAATATACCTTTTTGGTTCATGTAATACATGTTTTATGTTCCCATTGAAATTCTCACTTTTTTATAAACCATTTTCAACGAAAAATTCCCATTTATTATTTCGTGTACAAAATCAACCACATTGAATGTTTTATAATAATTAGTATATTCTAAATAATGTCATTATTATATGGGAACACTATTCTTATATAATTTATTTATAAAACTAAATTCCATTGATTGTAAATAGAATCCTTTACATGTTTCACAGTTCTCCCTCAAAGATGTGCATTATTATTCATTCTTCTCCTAGATAGTTTTCATGAATTGCCTATATTTTAACACAATGTTAATGTACTACGTCATATTTTAAAATGAAAAGAGATAACATTAATAAATTATTTACTTTTTTTGGAATCCATATTCTTTGGAATTTATTTATTACTTGAATTAGAATTATAAAACTAACATCTATCTTACGGGGTTGACCCTGAATATGATTTATTTATGACTTATTTTCCACATGTGTCATGGATATTTTTTATTTATATTTTTGAAATTTTTTTTTCATCAAGTTATATAGTCGTATAATTCATTGGTCAAATCATTATATTAGATGGGTTGTTTTGTAAGGGATTAGGGTGTAAACTTAATCCACTTTGGGACATAGTAAATATTATATAGATGGTCTTGGGTGTAAGCCTTTAATTATTTTTATTGTATCATGGTTTATGATATATCTAAATGCATATTTTATACTGATATCATTTCATTTTGAAATATCTTAAAATTTTATTATTATATAATTTTTAATAAAAAGTTATGCCACAGGACTCCAATGTTTTGATTTATTTCGTTGTTTATTCCCTTACTGGGATTTCATGCTCCTCCATTTTCCATATGTATTTTCCCAAGGACACAATATGTAATTTTAGATAATACATGGGATTTATAGGAAATGTTGATTAATAAATAAAAATGATTTTTTATGTTTAATGTAATTTTTGTATATGTACAATCTTAAAAAATCATTATTCCTATAAATCATTTGATTTTATTTTTTGTAAAATAATTATAACAGTCATTAAATTATATGTGTTTTAAGGTTATGTCTCCATAATTTGTATAAATAGAATGAATTATTGTTTTTTTATATTAATATGAAATATCTATAGTAGAACCCATATATAAATGTTAATTTTACATGACTAATTATATGGGAACAAACAAAAATTATCATAAACTAGTGATTTTCTTGTTTTCTATTCAATTAGAAACCTATTTTGATACTAGAAATTAGATCCATATTATCCAATATCTTTACTAAATTTTAATAACCCAAAGAGGGTGGTTTGGGTAAAAAATAAATCAAGGCCATTAGAAATAAAATGATTTTTAACTACACACTTTTCTCAAATCTTCTGTTGGATATGATTTGGTTCACCTTATTCTTCTTATGGAGAGCTATGAAGGGTTGAATTTCAAATGACATTTATGTACTAGGTTTAGAATTGTAATATTAAAAAAATAAAATAATCTTGGATTAACCAAGATATTTTTATTATCCACCAAGTGTGTCTCTATTGTAATAAAAGTATCAATGTTTTAAATAAAGGATACAATAGACAATACATCCATGGAATGAGATTTAATATTTATATGACCATTTTCTATGATAATATTTATAACTATTTGTGTTGTATTCTTTTAATTAAATATGGAAATGGAATGGAATATGAGAATGGTAGGTATCTGGAAACCACTCTAGGGGTATGTGAAAAATATATGGATTTTTTCTTTAGTAGTGTTGAATTAAAGGTTTAGAAGCATATATTAAATGGTATAAATAACATTGAATAATTATTTTATGAAAATTTATATAATTTTTGATAATTATTCATGAAAAAATTATCGTGGTTTGGAAACCTCTTTAATATATTATATTATTGATGTTGAAGTAATAAAAAAATTGATTGATTTTGAAAAAAAAATTATAGGGAATTAGTATCCATGGGTTTAATAATTAATTTATGATATTTTTTTGGGTGATGTTTATTTTATTATTTCAGATAATTTTATATACATAGACTTTTGTAGAACCTTATGATCTAGAGATTAATACAATTTAAGGTTTAACATAGAGTAAAATTACAAGGAATGTTTGACTTCTCGAAGTGTTAGTGTCATGGAGATCCAAATGGTTATTTGGAAAGGTTTTTAGTTCATAATTATTGATTATGTTATATACATATTGGGGAATTTAATTATATGAATGATTAATGATATTTTATGATTGAAATGTAAAATGGTATAAACTAAGAAAGTTTGAGATATTCCATTTTTGAAGTTATATCTTGAATGATAGATATGTTAAAAATACCCTCACACACTTTTGTTAGTTATGAATAATTAAAATATAAATGATAAAATTTCTTTAAGGCGTGGAATGTAACAAAATGATACTAGTACTCACTCCTGCATTTTCACGGTGCTATAAAACAATTTTTATTTTCAATAATTGAATATTATTTCTTGATGTTAATAATGAAAAAATTATTTAAATATTAATAAATTGGTAAAAATCATATAACCCGAAAAATAAACTAAAACTTTATTTGATGAAATTGAAAATTAAATAAAAAACCCTGATAATTTGATAAAACATTAAAAAAATTCAGGTAAATATTAATAAAAAATAAATCCTTATACATAATGAATCATAATGTATGAAAACAATTCTTGTATTGATTAATATATATCCTGAATCATTTTTTAACTTCATTGTTTCCACTAAAATTAGTGTAAATTCTTAGTGATAATTGCAGCATAAAGTCTGGGGAGATCTCATATTAACCAATAATATTAATGTCAATTGTTATATTATGAAAATAACAACATGTATTTTAGGGTATAAGATATATCATAAAACATATATATATAAATATGAATACAGAAGAAACAATATTGAATAGGAACTGAATGCATTGTGTATATTGTTATTTAATTGTCAATGAATTCAACTTAATCATGGGATTTTCTATAATTATTAGAGTACATAGAATATATCTTGTAAAATCAAATTATTTTAATAATATATATTTAATTAATGAATAATATGATTAATGTAATGAAATTCATATTAAACGAAAAGGAATGTCCCTGGAAGAGTTTTATGATGGATGAAATCGTTTACACTTACAATGTAACACACATTAATGTGGTTAGGAAATAAATGTAAAACATTTTAATTATTAAAGGATAATAAAAAATTACAGAGAAGTATAAATAGGGGTAGTTGGAGTGTTCGTGTAAGAGTTTTGGGTGTGAATTATTTAATAACTTTTTTAATCTTCAATAAAACCATGATGCAATGAATGATGAATTATTTAACGGCATAAAGAGAACCTACATATTTGATAGATATTAATTTATAGGATGTATGATGAATATATTTGTGATGGTAACGTGGTTCAAGAAGAGGTTCTCAGGAATTGAAAATGGTAGTGGACACTGAAGCTGAAAATGAAAGGGATTGCTGGAGGAGAACTAAAGGATAAGCTAAGGGAACTCATGAATAGAAAGAGAAGGGATTGGAGATATATACGGATAAGGAGTAGTTGGTCGATTATTTAGCAGTAATTGTAGGTGATGATGGAAGAGTAGTATTTTAGCAGTAACCGGAATGCTATGGTAGAAGAAGGAAGTGAAGGTGGTCGAAAAAGAATTAAATGTAGGAGGTGATAATGAAGGAGTCATTGTTCATGGATAATACATCATCATTGGTTGGAAGACGAGAATATGGAGGCCCAATAATTAGCTTAATTATAAATTGATAATGAAGGAATCAATTATCAAAGCGAAACCTGACATCATCAATATAGTGGGGTGATGTGTTGAGGCTGATAAATCAATTTGAAGCACCACGTACGAATCTAAATGTACCAGAAAACCTATAATAGTGAGATAGAAATGTCGATGTTAAAGGAAATATTTTAGGTAGAGAGGGAATATTTAAGAGAATTAAAAGTGACACGTACTCCAGAAACATGCCAAA
This sequence comes from Viscum album, assembly GCA_963277665.1. Classification (NCBI taxonomy): domain Eukaryota; kingdom Viridiplantae; phylum Streptophyta; class Magnoliopsida; order Santalales; family Viscaceae; genus Viscum; species Viscum album. The sequence goes on from OY728121.1 coordinate 539,867,760, forward strand.
TATTATGTATATATATATATATTTCACTTAATATTATAATCAAATTGTAGAAATATAAAATAAGGTGTTTCACACACTATTAGAAAATATAGAAAAAAAATATTTATATGTTTTGAATAATGAATATGAATTATTAAATTGAACAGTAAAATTTGGTGGTATAAATTGAAGTAACCATATCCCAATATCTATGGATAAGGTTAGAAAAAATGTTATTCAAAAGGTTAAATAATTTTATAGAAGCATTGTTTTTTATGCTCGGATGAGAGGTCACTTATCTAGGGTTTTTCCTAGATGATATCCATGTCAAACTACATAAATAATTGATTGTGATAAATAGATTTGGAGAAATTAAAAAGCTTTTGGAACTCATTAAGAAATCCATTTCGCCTAAATCACAAATTGTGACTTCTCCAATAAATTATAATAACCATAACTGTTATTCAATGATTATAATGGGGTTTTAACTAAATATTTATATGATATAAACATTTAATTATTCTCCTCAGAATAAAATGATATTATTAATATAAAATTAATATTATGACTAATAAATATAATTTTACTTGTTTTTATGTAACACCCCAAGATTTCTTAGTGTGTTACTTCTTCAAAATAATTCAATAACATTCACTACAGGCAACACTGAGTTCAAGCGCACCATGACTTACCAAACAAGCTGTTCAAAAGAATTTATTAAAAGTATTAAGTAAATTTTGAAATTTGTAAAATCCTTATAATTTTAGAATTCATATAATAAGTATCATAGACATAATGTAAGAAAAAATTCAATTTTTTTAGATAAAAGATGTATTTTTCAAAAATTCACTTTCACCAACTTTTAATAGTGAACCCTTTTTAAATCCAATATTTTAAACTTTTATATATTCAATTTGACTAAATAAATTTATTTTCATAGAATGGGGACATCAAAAATTTACAATGAAACACCCCAAGCTTCCACGGTACGCTTCTCTTTGAATAAAACAGTAGTGTGTGTTGTACGCAACTTCATGTTCTAACACACACCACAAGCAATCAACCTAGACGTTATGAATAATAATACCTAATTTTTGAAAATTTATAAATTTTATCTCTAAAAATGGACTTCTTTTTTGGATTCAGAATATCTAATTTAGCCTAGGGTGAAATTTTCGTACTTTTTGGATAACTTTTATATTTTGATGAATAGTGAAAATTACTAAATTTTAATTAAAAAAAATTATTCAAAATAATTAATAGTGATAAAATATGAATTTGAGTGATTTTACAGTATATTTAGAATATATTATTACTTTTTAATACAATGTTGGTCATTGGACATAATTTCAGAGTTAAACTGGACATAAACAAGTGTCAATCTTTTTATAGTTATTATATTTTAAAAGCACGCATTTTGTTTTGACAGCGGAAATTAAATTTAAATTAATTTCTGCCACTTCTGTGTTGTGGATTTGGAAAAATGGATTCCCTATTTGGAATCAGGATTTCTAAATTGTGTAAATAGGTAACTTTTATTTTTATAAATTTTGAATAATTAATTCGGTAAATATTTTATTTACCATGGTTAAAGGGTAAATCCTGTAAATAAGGGTTAACAAATAATATTATAATAATAATAAAATACCATAAAACGTGTCCTATACTTATTGGTGGATACATGTCCCACCATGGACATCTTTGGGTCGATTTTTGGGACCCCTTGGAGCCACTTGTAGGTGATAGAGACACTTTATTATAATTAAGATAAAGTTAATACAAAAATGACATAAGCTTATATATTTCATAAAAACAATGTTTATATAAGGTTATATATGTTATATTTTCGATTATAAGTATTCATTAGAAAGATAAAAAGATTTCATACATAATGGTAATTTATATATAATTTTTAGACATTGAAAAATTTATAATATATATGACACAATAATGATGCAGTATGTTTCTTGTTAAAGAAAGAATCATATAATTGGCATTATAAATGTTAAAATAAATATAATTTAAAAGTTTTGATGACACAATCTAATTTTATTGGTTAATATTAAATTTTAGGATTGTATAATTGAATTTTTTTAGAATAAATAATGTTTTTAGGACTTTATCAAAAATTAATTATTGAGTAGTATCAAAATTGACATAAATGAGTTTTTAAAACAATTATTATATTATTAAATTATATTCTATTCCTAAAAATCTAAGGTTCTGCCAATAGACTTATATCATTATTGGAGTATCATTAATGGATCACTATGGGGTCTCTTGGATGAATATTGTATGTTTAATAACTATATAATATAAAAATAGAAAGTGACATGGTAAGTGTCAAACTAATTAACTGAGAGTTAAAACTAAAATATAAGGTTAATATAATGACACAAACCAGTATAAAATCTATTGGATGAAAGGATTTCTACCCATCCCCACCTTATACTTTTAATAATCCACTTTGGATCCATTAAAAACCGAATATTATATTATTATAAATTAATACTTTAAGTTTTTCCTAAAGAGCCCCTCCTCCCCCTTATAAAAGGAACCAACTTCTAACCAATTATTCACACCTTCAAAGCATTTTGGTTCGGCCAAACCCTGCCCAAATACACTCTCAACATCCATCACTTCATCTCTAAGGCATTACCTTGTCCATAAATCCAACTTATGGAGCCCTTTTGATCAAATCAAAATGAAGAACCCGAAGAATAGGTAATGTCTTCACCACCCTCTTTAAAGTTCCTTTCTTCTTCAACTTCTTCTTTCCTTGTTATTTCCATTACAAAATAATAAATCTAGTATATTCTATATACTGTGATGTTATTATAATTATGGAACAAACAAATTGATTATTCAATCCATCCCATGAATGAAATGTCACCATACGTGCGTACGTACGACCTACCATATCCACGTGGTGGTGTAATTGTTATTCAATATATTTTTATTTACGAGGTTATAATAATGATTTATAATTCATGTAAATAATAAATATAAAATGATAATTATTCTGTATATATGATATACCATCCAATTATATATTATTTTAATATCAAAAAAATGATATTTTTGCTTGTGCGTACGTACAGATTACCGTCTCCACGACGCGATGAGATTCATTTCCAAGTTCACCATTCATCAACGTTTATAAAAATATATATTACTAATAAGTAAGTAATATATGACATAATAATGATACAGTAGATATATATATATATATAATTATTTCTGTACTTACATATAACTTATTCAATTACTTCCGTCCAATACTATATGAAAACAGAAACTGCGTTTATGCGTACATACGGACTACCATCTCCAAAAATGGTGTTTTCCATTTCATATATATGTCTATTATACATATTTATATTCTAAATATATATGATATTTTTATCATGTTTTATATTATGAAATTATTTAAATCATGATCTAGGTGATACAATCAAGAGTAACAAGTTAAAACACCTACGATAAACAAAACGATTATTACCTGAAATGTTAATTTAGCATGGAAATTATTCTTAAATGGGTAGTATAAAGTAATAAATAAATCATGTATGATATCATAAATATTAATATGGTTCTGGTATAATTTAATAACATACTATGATCTTCGTACAGGAGGTTCAACGTACCCTCGACTAAAGGAAAGTGCAAGGTAAGGGGTTTTCATCTCACTCCTTATTCCCGTGAGATTCTTTCCATATTGCCACTATTACCATTTGTGTGGTGTATATATTTCCCATAATTGTATTATTTGTGTAATAAAATTTAATTTATGTGTATTTACATATTCATTGTATGATACTTCTTTCATGGGTGTATGTTTCGTATGTTACCAAATTGGTAAGGGTTAATTTCACAATCTCTTTATTATCCGAGGTTGTTTTTACGTAAGTATCTACTGGGACATATTTATTATCCATGTCCATGTTTTATGAAATATTTTTCAAAGGGATTATTTTAAGGGACTTTTCACTAAGAAATCAGTTGAAATGTTTTAAATATTTTTTCTTTTAAATAATTCTCATTAATGTCCATGTCTTCAAAATGGTTTTAAAGGATTTATTTATATGGACATGAATGTTTTTAAAATGCTAATTACAATAAAAAGTTTCAAAGTGGTATGGGACACTATGATTCAAAAATTTCTTTGAATGACTTCTTTTCCAAATTGTGCGATTTTTAAATGATTTCATAAAAGATATATTTCTCTCAAATATATGAAAATTCAGTACAAATGTATATGTATTTAACGCAAGCATAAAAATGTTTTCAGAAAACCCAACTCTGAAGTGTGGTAGATAGGAAGGGATTGGGAGTGGACCAATCATGGCCTAAAAGGATTGGGAGTTTGTTATAAGTGTGGAGAAAAATTACACCATGTACGTGAATGCAAGGGTAAGAAAAAGATTTCAAATGTACAATGCTTCATCTGCAATGAGTTGGGACACTACGCGAACCAATGTCCAAATCACCAGAGTATGCCCCAAATGATTCTATTGGATAATAATTAAGTTATGATACTACCACAGATGAGGAGGAATGACTAGTGTTCTTATGTTGTTATTAGATAATTATGTCATTTGAGTGTTGTATCAACAATGTACTGGTTATAATAATTATAGAGTATATAAGGATTGTACTACAGTACTATATCATTAAGGACGTGAGATTGTGTGGAACCAAGAAAAGTGGCTCAATAGCAGGTTAAATGTTTGGAAAATATATAGTTCAGATAATGATAAAACATAATATGGTTATGATAATGAGGTAGTGATTTTGGAATAAGAGATGGTTGATTTGAATAAATTATATCGGATATTCTTGACTACCTTGAAACTGATTAATGATTTCTATTCCCATCATTGATGGAGTTTACAACATTTTTTGATAGAATGAGTATATCCATTATTCTATAAGGAATATGGGATCATGAATGTAATCAATGAGGTTTTATGGTAATTCAGGATGTTGCAGTGTTTTAAAAGAATATATGATGAAGGTGTTCAAATGTTATTGTGAAGAAAAAAGGATCTTCATTGTGTTTACATTCCTTATATATTTTGGACTGTGAGTTTGGATATAAGTATTTTGGATAATTCTAGTTTGAGATTAATTTTGGATTTCCATAAAAAGACAACTCGGAGGTCAGGCAGCAACCCATCACGGTCGGCAAGGCCAGGAGACTTGAACTTGCAACTGAAGGGCAACAATGGTGTATCACCTACCACAAGCCCACAAGATGTCCTGAATTAAATAATTTAGTTTATTTTAAGAAGGTCTAGTAGATGAATTATAAATTCATATTTTTTTAACCCCAAACGAATAGGATAAATAGAATATATTTTTTATGTTCTATTATCTTTTAGAGTGAAAGATGAATTTGTGGTGGAAATTAGTTAAAGTATGGAACTCTACTTGTCAAGTATATATTTTTCTTCTCCTCTTATTCTATAAAGAAATTAATTCGTATACTTTATTGAAGGAATCTTAAAACCAAAAATGGGTTATCCTAATTCCTTATGTTTTGTTGAACCGATGGTATTATAAGTCATCATAGATTGATGAATTTAAGGACATAAATTTTAAACATATTTGTGATTGATGACCTCAATAACTGCCTATAAATATTTACACTTTTCCACCAATTATATGTCTCTAATTTCAACCAATATTCTCCTAATCGAGGTTATAATTTGGCGTTGACCCTTTCATTTCTCTTTTCCTCTTATTAAGACTAAATTTTATTCACCAAATTTCCGATGTGGGTTTTCCCACAAAGACATTTTCTATTTTCAACCTTTATTTTTGAAGAACAATATCAAATTGAGAGGATGTAGTTTATTGAAGGAGGGAATAATGTAATACCCCAAGATTTCATAGTGTGTTACTTCTTCAAAATAATTCAATAACTTTCACTACAGGAAAAACCGAGTTCAAGCGCACCATGACTAACCAAACAAGTTGTTCTAAAGAAGTTATGAAAATTATTAAGTATATTTTGAAATTTTTATAATCCATATAATTTTATAATCCATATAATGAGTTTGTTAGACATAATGTAAGAACAAATTGATTTTTTTCCGATAAAATAAGTATTTTTCAAAAATGCACTTTCACCAACATTTAATAGTGAACCCTTTTTAAATCCAATATTTTAAACTTTTATATATTCAATTTGACTAAATAAATTTTTTTTAATGGGTAAATAAAAAATTTACAATGAAAATCCCCTATCTTCCACGGTACGCTTCTCTTTGAATAAAACAGTAGTGTGTGTTGTACGCAACTTCGATTCTAACACACACCACAAGAAATAAAACTAGCCGTTATGAATAATAATACTTTCTTTTTGAAATTTTATAAATTTAACCTCTAAAAATGGACTTTATTTTTAGATTCATAATATCGAATTTATCCTTTGGTGAAATTTTGGTACTTTTCGGATAATGTTTATATTTTGATGAATAGTTAAAATTACTAAATTTTAATTAAAAATAGCTTTTTTAATCAAAATAATTAACAGTGATAAATTATGAATTTGAGTGGTTTTAAATTATATTTAGAATATATTTTTACCATTTAATACAATGTTGGTCATTGGACATAATTTCAGAGTTAAACCAGAGATAAACAAGTGTAAATCCTTTGATAGTTATTATATTTTAAAAACACGCTTTTTGTTTTGATAGTGGGAATTAATTTTAAATTACATTCTTCCACTTATGTGTTTAGAATTTGGAAATATGGATTCAATATTGGGATTCAGGATTTTCAAATTGTGTAAATATGTAACATTTATTTCTAGACATTTTGAATAATTACTTCGGTAAATATTTTATTTTGCATGGTTAAAGGGTAAATCCGGAAAATAAGGGTTAAAAAATAATATTATAACAATAATAAATTACACTAAGAAGTGTCCTAACATTATTGGTGGATACATGTCCGACCCTGGGCATCTTTGGGTCGATTTTTGGGACCCCATGGAGCCACTTTTAGGTGATAGGGACAATTTATTTTAATTAAGATGAAGTAAATAAAAAAATGACATAAACTTATATCTTTTAGAAAAATAATGTTTATATAGGGTTATATATGTTATATTTTCGATTATAATTATTAAGTAGAAATATAAAAAGATTTACTACATAATGGTAATTTATTTATAATTTTTAGTCGTTGAAAAATTAAAAATATATATGACACAATAATGATGCAGTATGTTCCTTATTAAAACAAGTATCAAATAATTGGTATTATAAATGTAAAAATAAATATAATTTTAAAGTTTTGATGACATAAACTAATTTTATTGGTTAATATAACTTTTTAGGATTTTATAAATGATTTTTTTCGAATTAATAAAGTTTTTATGACTATATAAAATATTAATTTTTGAGTAGTATCAAAATTGACAAAAATTAGTTTTTAAAACAATTATTATATTATTAACATATATTCTATTCCTAAAAATCTAAGGTTCTGAAAAAGGACTTATATCATTAGTGGTGTATCATTAATTTACTACTTTGGGGTCTCTTGGATGAATATAGTATTTTTATAAACTATATAATATAAAAATACAAAGTGACATGGTAAGTGTCAAACTAATTAACTAAGAGTTAAAACTAAAATATAAGGTTAATAAAATGACCCAAACATGTCTAAAATATACTGGTTGAATTGATTTCTAACCATCCCAAATTTATTCTTTGAATAATCCACTTTGTATCTATTATAAACCGAATATTATTTTCTTATAAATTAATACTTCAAGTTTTTTCTAAAGAGCTCCTCCTCCCCCTTATAAAAGGACCCAACTTCTAACCAATTGTTCACACCTTCAAAGCCTTTTGGTTCAGCAAAACCCTACCCAAATACTATTTAAACATCCATAAATTTATCCTCGAGTCCATATTATGATCAGAAATCCATCCTAAGGAGCCATTTTTTTCACATCAAAAGGAAGAACCTGAAGAAGAGGTAACGTCTTCACCACCCTCTTTAAAGTTCCTTTCTTCTTCAACTTCTTATTTCCTTTTTATTTCCATTAAAAAATAATAACTCCATTACATTCTATATAATATGATGTTATTATAATTATGGAAGAATAAAATCATTATTCTATCCATCCCTTGAATGACATGTCACCATACGTGTGTACATACAGCCTACCGTCTCCACGTTGTGGTGTAATTGTTATTCAATATATTATTATATAGATGGTTATAATAATGATGTATAATTAATGTAAATAATAAATATAACATGATAATTATTATGTATATATGATATACCATTCAATTATATATTATTTTAATATCAAAAAAATTATATTTTTTCTCGTGCATATGTACCGATTATCGTCTCCACGACGTGATAAGATTAATTTCCAAGTTCACCATTCATCGAGGATTATAAAAATATATATTACTAATAAGTATGTAATATATGACATAATAATGATACTGTAGATATATATATTTATATATATAAGTTTTTATGTACTTACATATATCATATTCACTTACTTCCGTCCAATATTATATGAAAACAGAAATAGCGTTTATGTGTACGTACGGACTACCGTCTCCATGAACAGTGTTTTCCATTTCATATATATTTCTATTAGAAATTTTTATATTCTAAAAATATATGATATATTTATCGTGTTTTATATTATTCATGTATTTAAATTATGATCTATGTGATTCAATCAAGAGTAATATGTTAAAACACGTTCGATAAAGAAAACGATTATTACCCGAAATGTTAACTTAACATGGAAATTATTATTAAATGGGAAGTATAAAGTCATAAATAAATCATGTATGATATCATAAATATTAATATGGTCTTTGTATAATTTAATATCATACTACAATATTCGTACAGGAGGTTAAACGTACCCTCGACTAAAGGAAAGTGCAAGGTAAGGGGTTTTCATCTCACTCTTTATTCTCATGAGATTCATGTCATATTCCAACTATTACATTTGTGTTATGTATGTACTGCCCTTAATTATATTCATTCTGTAATACAATTTAATTTATGTGTATTTATATATTCATTGTATGATACTTCTTTCATGGGTGATTGTTTCGTAAGTTACCAAATTGGTAAGGGTTAATTTCACCATCTCTTTATTATCTGAGGTTGTTTTTAAGTATGTATCTACTGGGACATATTTATTATCCATGTCAATGTTTTTTGATAGAGTTTTCAAAGGGATTTCTTAAGGGAATTTTTACTAAAACATCATTTCAAATTATTTAAATATTTATTCTTCTAAATCTTTCTCATTAAATTCCATGTCTTCAAAATGGTTTTTAATGATTTATTTATATGGACATGAATGTTTTTAAAATGTTAATTTTTTTCAAAAGATTCGAAGTGGTATGGGACACTTTGATTCAAAAATGTCTTTAAACGACTTCTTTTCCAAATTGTGTGATTTTAAAATGATTTAAAAAAAGATATATTTCTCTCAAATATATGAAAATCCAGTGCAAATGTATACGTATTTAACACAAGATTAAAAATGTTTTCAGAAAACCCGACTCTCGAGTGTGGTATATAGGAAGGGATTGGGCATGGACCCATTGTGGGCTATAATTAGTTGAGAAGTCTCAGAATTAGATATTTTGTTTTCATAAGCTTGCATGATGTTTTCAGAAAAACACTGGAGAATATTTTAGCAATTTTAAATGTAAGTATCTTCGAAAAAAAATCCATCGGTAGGTCTAATGAGACAAATTAGTGTCTTGGAACAAAGCCTTGACAAAATCTTATTTGTAGTCTTGGCACGAGGCCTTGGCTATGTGGTTATGATATTCTAGAATTATGCATTCCATAGTTATGAAAGTGGTTATTGATATTGCATGGGATTATTCGACTAGTAGAATATCCATGTGAATAAGTAAATGGAATTATTTCATTTTATTTTTTCCATATTATGCTGAAGTTCAAGTTTTAAAGGCTTTTGTTTTAGTTATACATTGCCTTAAATTTTTATTCTTATTTATGAATGTTTCCGCTGTATTGCTTACCCTTACTGAGCGTTTGAGCTCACCCCTTTCTATGTTTTATTTTTCATAGGATTCCAAGAAGTGTATTGTGATTGATATGCAGGATTAAGACAAGAGAATAATGGTGTTCTCAGAGAACTATTTATGCTGTGTTATATGTTTGAAATTGTTTTGTAATGTTATAGTATGTAATCTATTTTCCAAGACTGCTAAACCGATCGGTCCTTCGGGACTTGATTCCTTGTAATCATGCCAATGTATTAAAATAAGGCAATGACTCCAGGTAATTGGGGTCAGGGCGTTATATTTTATCTATCATATTAAAATAAAATTATATCAATTTTTGATATAAATTTAATATACATAACAAAATTTATCATGCTTCCGATTTATATTTCATGACACTAAACAAGAATACATTAAAAATATTCTTAAAAAATATATATTTAAAACTGTGTTAATCTTTCCCGACTCTTCATATTGTACACAATATCGAGGAATTTTAAAACATTATGTTAAAAAAATGAATATTATTTTTTAATTCCAAAAAAAAAATTTGAATAGTTTTATTTGATGAGATTTTCTAAAATAATCTATTTTAGATGTACAATTGAAAATGATTATATTGTTAATTCCATCACTTTTATGAATTATAGGTGTATTTTGAAATATTACTTTTATAATTATATTTATCAATTAAAATATATAATTTTTTAAAAATAATATAATGAATTTAAAATTCTGTTTAATTTCATTTTATAAAACCAATTAATAAGTTATAACAACTATTTTTTCATATTTTTATTATATTTTATCAAGGGGTAATTTGGTTTTAGTAGATATTATTAGGTCAGATGAAAAATATATGAAAAATAACATTCTTCTTAATATCATTATAATAAATAATATCGATGACTTTTTTATATAAAAACGTTCTTTATAAAAACATAATTCTTAAAAATGGGTTTTTATATGTTAAATTTTCTAACATTAAGACTAATTCCCCTACTCATTGGAAGTTAGTTTCATATAATATTTAATATACACGAGATAATAACTTTTGGATTATATAATATAAAAAAATCATTTTATGTTTCGAATTTTTAATATCTGTATTAATGAAAATTTAATATTAATAGTGAAAATTTATATTTAAATTACTAATTTATTAATATCACTGAATTTAAATCAAATAAATTAACTAAAATTCTTTAAATAATTAATACTATTTTTTATATAAAAAAATTATATTAACAGTTTTTAATTGGAACTCAAAACTAAATAATATTAATAATAACTGATGGCCATAATGTAATTTTTTTTACTAAAATAGATTTTCTACACATTACCAATCATAATATAGAATTTAATTTTATAATATCTATAAATTTAATTAGATTAAATGATGCTTAAATTTATTTCCGAAACTCAGAAAATATGAGTGAAATGAGAAAACATAATGATAAAACACATAAAATATGATTAAAAATTATTTTAAATACTGTTTTTGATTCTTTCTATAAATAATATAAGAAAAATATCAAATATTCCATGGAAACTAAAATGATATCATTCAAGGGTAAAGGGTATTACTGAAGGTTCCATTTTTTTACTTATAATAATAAACTAACTATACCTCTCCATGGTTATAACTATCATTAATTTCTATTAAAACACTACCAAAAAACTACTACAAAAATTTATTTAATCAACATTAAGAACATATTGTTCATAATCTGTCTTATTTCCCATTACTCCCTATGAAACATATATGAGAATATAATGTCTCACACATAAGTAGTAACTTCTTTGTAACTTTTTATCCATAATAATTAGTATAAAAATATCATATATCCATAATAATACAATGAAATTGGAATAATTATTATTCTATGATATTATTATGTTAGTGTAATAACTATTATTTATTAATCTCTATCTTTGAAGAAACACAAAAGTGTTTTTAATGTGTTGTGTGAACTGCCACCATGAGAAAGTGACATGTTTTGTTTTCCATCGTCACCATTATTTATTGAACAAAAGGATAAAATATAATTATAAATATGTAAAATATAATTTAAATATTATTCATATATTTTAAATTTTAATTTATCATTATTAAATTGAATTAATAGAGATATGTAATCCTTAATCATGCGTACTTAAAATCTATTTCCTACAAGAGAAATGTGATTAATTTTTCATCTAAACCTAACATGGTTAGATTAAATAATATATACAGTAAGAAAATTTTTTTCCATAAAACAAGTAATTTTTTTAATCTATGAAATAATTTTTAAACACATTCTACTGGGGCCAAAATACATAAGTATTCATAAAAAAAGTCTAAAAAAACAACCGCATGTAACCAATATAGGCGTGAAAAAATACAATAACTTATTATAAAATGATCATAAATTGTCGATATTATGGTAAATAAAGAATAATAAGTCTCATAATATGGTCTCTAATAATACTAATTTAACTATTAATTATGTTAGGTGCATGTGATGAACGAATCTGAAACAATGTAATTGTTTTGTCTCAATTAATCTTCATTGTTAGATGTTTTAATACAATACACAAATTTCATAATTATTTTTTCAATACATCATAATAATTTATTTTTGATTACCCAAAAATTCAGCTCTCTTTTTAGACAACTGTATGATTTTAAATCATCTTATTTATTTTAATTCAGAAATTAATTAATCTGTAAGTGCATCGTTCCAAAATTCTATTCTTTGACATATATATTTATTCATGAACCTAATTTAATTTAAAGAGGGTTTATTAGAAAAATTATTTATAAAATAGAATGAATTAGGTTTATTCATATTATTTAAAGATAAATGTAATTATTTATTTAATTTAGGTGGATTTATTATAATTCTTGTGCTAATTTAACGGGTTTTGTCTCAAATTTCCTTCATTGAGACATGATTCTCTTTATAAAAAAAATTCATTAAAAGGATTTAAATTATACCAATTTTTCATGTTATATAATTAATTTCCTTTTATTCTGGGTGGTTTATTTTTAATTTCATTCTCACTCTCTTGTAGCTGTTTTGATTTAAATGTTATTCGAGCCATAAGGTATTACATCTGAATAGTCCATCTTTGAGAAATAGATCTTATATATGCACCAATTTATATTTTTATGTTCTATAAAATTATAATTTGATATAACATATAATTATGTATGTTCTATTAATGATATTTGTATTTTAATTACATTCCCCACTAATACAGGGTCATTGATTGATTTTTTAAAGAGGTCATAAGTGATCTTCTGTACCTCCAGCACTACTTTTCAGTTATAATTTTTCTATATTTATCTCGATTTTATTGAATAATATTATAATATAAATCTTATATTATTATATATATATATATATATCCCTTAAATATATACCAAATAAATTATAACATTCATTATAAGTTTGAAACATGTTTATTGTTCTTGTTGATGTTTCATGATTTATGTATATGCAACTTAGGGTAGCATTCCACATTCTTCTCTCATGTTGAGAGTCTCTCCCATATTTTCTTGAACTATGATTTTCTTCTAAAAATATAATAATTTTTAAAATAATTATACATGATAAATTCTTAATTTAGTGAAATAATAAGGCCCTTACATCTTTATAAGAATCCATTACGTGTTTAATAACGATTCACCCACATTGTAGTTTTTTATTTATTTTTCAATTTGATGTCAATATTAAAAATAGATGTTTCATTTTGAAAAATTATCATGAAAATAATTTATTTAAATCATATTTTATAGCTTTTTAAATATTATTCCATAATTTATTGATTTAATAATAATTGTTAATCCCACTTCTTTTTCATGGGCTTGATCTATTTTAATTATTGTATGGTAAACATTCCTAATGTGGAACTCGTATGTATGAGATTAATTTTTGATATATGTATCCTTAGAATTATATATTTCATTAATGTATTGGGTTATGATATATATTTAATGAAATGTTATTTAATGAAATGGGGATTGAACCTAATCCATCAAGGGAAACAATCCACTTTATGATGATGGATTTTTTAGTTGCCATAGAATTATCTTTATGATATAATTTTTTTATACATAAGTTTATGATATTATGATATAATTTCTTTTTGAAAATTCTATAGTCTTATGATTATCCTCTTCATGATATCATTTTATGCCTCTTTAATATCATGATATACATTACATCTAGGTTTATTCCCAAACCAAAATTTCAACCTCACCCATTTTCCTTATGTATTTTCCATAGGATATCCTATACATTTTTATATGATCTAAGGGAGTTAGGAAATATATGTGTATTTTTAAATATAGATGACATGATTGAATTTATGATGATCGATTTATATATCTAACCTTATAGTTTCACTAGACTGTTAGTTCATTTTATTATATCCGTTGTAAATTATTTCTATGAATCATGAAATAATATGGGATTAAGGATTAAGTCTCCATAATAATGTAATGTATTCCATAATATTGAGTAATAAGTGTATTTTATTAATTAAATATTGATTCTAATATATCAAAAATAACTCTAAAATAATTTTTCTAAAATTTTATGTCCATACAAAGACATTTGATTGTTTTTAACCCCTTAACAGATGATGAAATTTTATTTTAATAAAAATAAAATTATTATATGGGAAAATAGGTAACAATAAGGAATTATAGAAACAAATTAATTTGGTTTTTTAATATATATTGAAAATTATTCATGTATCATTTTCTAGTGGTTTCATAGTAAATTTGAACTTATTTCCTTGATTTTGACCCATTTTTGGTGTTTTTTGTCTTTAATATCATTTTTAAGGACAAACAACACATTCAATTATTTAAATCAATCATGGTATAATATTTAAAAAAACGATTATTACACGTGAAAATATAAATATAATGTGCCTTCCCTATATTTTTATTATATTCAAGTCTCATTCACACCATTTTAACCCCTACAAAAATGATTTGTAAATAATTAACAAATGGTAATAATATGAAATCATAATTCTGATCATACTGAGGAATATGGGAGTTATATTATTGTAATTATTATTATTATACATAAAAAAATAAGTGGATTTTTTAATAATGGTTTCATGTTAATTATAACTCATTTCTATTTTCCCCCATGATGGGTGATATGTCATTTGAATTGAAAGATAATGTTAATGTGGTACCATAGATCATTTTAACCAATAAAACCATCAAATTGACATTATATTCATTCCCAGAGATGGAAATTTATTCAAGGGTCATTATACGTAGTATTATATATTATCTAAACAGGTTTATTTGGTTTTTATATCTTATCAAGTAATATGCAATTTTAATTAAAATAAAATATTTAAATGATACTATGGGTTATACTGAGAAATATTAACCTCATATTGATACATGGGTAATTTATACATATCATACATTCCCCAATGAAAATTCTAAATTTTTATGATAATAATAATAATAAAACATTGAATTTGATGAAAATAAGAATTATACATCTGGTATGTCATGCATGTTAATGGACTATACCATTGTATAGTGCACATGGGTTACATAATAAATTAGTTTTCAATTTGTAATAATATTTAATTCCATATACAATGAAAGATATTAAATTATAATAAAGAATCATTTAATGGTATGTAATATTATTTTAATGAAGTTCCTCCCTCATTTCCATAAATTGTACAAATTATTGTTCATTTTTATCATCAGATTCACTCATATGTGTCAGAAATATACCATCTATGGTTCCAAAAATGTTTTAATTGAATCTATAAACTCAAAATCCAAAACTATAAAATTACCAATCACCAATCCATGTGTTAGTCTATAATTTTTCCTATATTGACTAATCACATGATAAAATATATAATCCCTCCACTAATAAATATGTTGTTGGTACGATTGGAGTTTTGTTAGCTCAGTCTCAAATTTTTCATAAGTAATACACATAAACATCCATGAAAAAATAAAGGAAAATTATGAATATTTTATTTTTTATTTAAATATACCAATTTATAAAAAAGCATATTATACGATCTAAAACATTACATTCATTTTGATTGTGAATCCTTATCCAAATAAACATTATACCAATCATCAAAACTTGTTTACATAATTTATTCACAATATGATATTACGATGTAACATAAAATGATTTAAAAAATAATACAAAATGATATTTATTAAGATATCAATTTAAATTATGAATAAGTAAAGGGTCACAAGCCTTTGATCACATTATTATATTTATATATTATATGGATTATGGACATTCAAAAAAACATTTAATGTATTTAAATAATATATATGTGATGTATTAAAAAATATAATAATTTTTTTTAGTAATAACGAAAAATGTTCTTTTCATCAACCTCACTTGAAGAATACGAAATAAAGCTACATCACTGAGATAGAATAATGCCCATCGATACTATTGACAATGTTGGGGACAGAAATTTGTTACCTAATGGTCCATAATTTCTATAAAATTTATATCATTCAATATTTTAATTAATTGATCTATGAACACTTCTCAAAGATCCTTCGAAAATATACCTATTTTATTATATTGAAGAACTAATAAATTTCACAACTATTTTTATATTATAATAATAATTTTAAATTTAAGATATTCATCATACGTAATATTCACCCTAAATATGATTTATTATATCCTATGTGAAGGTATCAAAATAACATATGGTTAATTCAAATCTATCAATGGTATGTATTATATATTTTTTTGATAATATCATAATATTATATTTCCCCTATAATATACATCTCATCAAATAATATTTCTATGTGGATGATACAATTTGATAATGAAATACCTATACTAAAGATCCGAAGACTGTAAAAATAGAAACTGATTAAATATTTTTTGATAAGATTTCATTTATTTTTCGACAAATTAATACACAAAAATTCACACACAATACACATTTAAATATATAATAAAACAATTCCATTAGTAGACAAATAATTAAATTGAAACATACATCCACCATAATCTGAGATGCCTCCCAGAAATGTGATAAAATCAATATATGTTCCCAAAACATGATTTAAGTCACGAATATCTTTAATTAATAAATTTTTATGTAGAAATTGAAATTCAATAACACAGTATTGAAATTTATTTTCAATTTCCTTGCTTGTTTTTTTACCCCCATAATAACATAAAGACTAATAATCAAGAAAGAAATTATATGTCAATTAAAACCATTAAAATTTTTCACAAATATCTTATCATTAATATTTTCTGAAAGTGATGTACTGAAGAGAGACAATACCTCTCATTGAACAAGTAAATTTATTGTTACTCTATTAATTTACTCCCTAAAAATTGAAAATACATTATTAAATTGATATATGTAGTGTTGATGAAGTAGTTATATGAAAATGGGGGAACTCAATTAAATATCATTTAATTAAAAAACACTTCAATTATAAATTTATGAAAAAAATATATAATCAGATTAGATTAAAACATAAAAAATAATCTTGTTCCACTACCCCTGTCAATATGAATGATTCACCGCTAAAATTATCTTATCTATAAAACATGTTATTAATATTTACCAATATAATCTGAATTATTTTTAATTTGGTTATACGAACTTAATTAATCTTATCACAATTTACCAAAATGTATAAAAATTATTGGGTATATATAATTTTATTAATTATATTCAATTTTCCAATGTAATAACTAAAATTGATTAATGAACAATTAAAAACAAAATTTTTTTTGGTTTATATATCATTTTTTTCAACAACAAAAATATATTTATCAATTTATTTTTATTGAATTTTTTTTAGATATAACATCCTCTAATTGTTTTAATTCTTCTTCCACTTTAGGAACAACAGGGTGCCTCCGGTTATAAACCTATAAATTCAATAGAATCCAGTGTATCATTATGAAAAAAATAAAGAACAAATATAATTTTATAAAAATGAAAGTGTTTGTATACATATGTTATCCTTTAAATATTCCCAAAATTGTTCATAATGGGAACATTGTATATGAAAATAACTAGAATGATGCATCTTATTTTTTTTATAATTAATGTGTTTCCTTCAATTCAGCGTGATAAATTTTAATGATTAACAATATATTATAAGTTAAAACATAAAATATAAAAAGTAAGAGTGATAATATGGTGTATTGTAGAAGTGAAAATGATGATCTTTCACTTATATGGTATTCTCTACATAAAATTTATTTTCTTCTCAAACTATCCCATCACGAATTCAATAAGGATTTTCTAATTTTTTTCCAAATTTTTATGAAATGAAACATGAATATTATTTCACTCCTTAAAAAAATAACCTTTAGCTATTACCTCTTCATGATGATCTTGGTTAGATAAAAATCATATCATTTTCTTCAAAAACTACTTAATGAGATACATCTACGTAATTTTTTAATAAAAAAATATATTTCATGGTATGTTAGGTGTATGTTCAAGTGGACCGTGATTTGAAAAAAATTTTATGGAAATAGTTTCTCAAAGGTAAAATGTGTCATAAAAATCACATCTTATAAAATGATCAAATAAATAATTACTTGATTTCTTTAATAGTATTTAATAGAATAACTAATCTTATCAATAAATGGTCAAACAAATAGGTTTTTAAATAATCGTAACATTTCATTAAAATCCTCTATTAATATAATATTTTATTTTAAAAAGTTTTCATCCAAAAAAATGTGTTTCTTGCAAAATTAACATGCTTTAATATTTAGAAATTGTAACCATTAGAAACCTTCTTCATTTTTAAAATGGATATAAACCATAAATTTTCATTTTTACTTTGTGCGTACTATATAAAATGCATGTATTCCTTCTTTTCCTCATTAAAATACACATTTAATGGTGTAACTAGCCCATTTAATTAAATTACATCATGAATTAACATTGTATTATGATTTTCCAAAAACACCTAACATTATCCACATTTTATTATTGCACAAATTTATTTCAATGTGGTTTACATAAAAATAAGGCATAAACTCATTATTTTTCCAGCATGGTATATATATAAAATATTTATTATTCTAACCGTGACTATGTTCTCTACTAAATAAATACATAGAATGTAATGGAGGACTAATAAATTCTGAAATTCAAATACCATTGTTTCTTTCATATATAAATCATTGATAATATTTGAGAATCCCTCTAGATTTATAGTGTTCTTTAGAACACATTGAAAATATAATATTCCCCTTATTCATTTTAATTTCACTATTAGGTATGGAATAATATTTCTCACCCACGTATGACCTTTATTTACAATAATTAATTGACATTTAATTACTTTATGTTTTATTTTCACTATGGATATTTAATTTACCATTTTATTATAAAGAGATAAATTTTCCTATATATGATATCCATTTATTATCCATAATAACGTTTCAAGGAATATAAAAAATTTATTCATTTAACACTCATAATTTATCATATCAATGTCCCATAATTCATTTAAATAAAAAATTAATTGTTTTTAGTAAAAAGATGTCTTATATAAGGTAATTATATATCCCCAGATTATAGTTGAAATTAGTACAATTAATAGTCACATTAATAGATATTATGGTTTTTTGTGTGAAACAAACACCTCATGACATGTATTATGAACTACACCAAACATCGAACAATAGCGAAAAAAAATCTACATCCATTCCAACTGTAGTCTCCCTTCGGTCCATTGGTATCCATCTGTACTCTCAATGTCGTAAGTGTCATCAACATAGAGAAGATATTAATCATCATTTCTTATCTTGTGCTACAATTTATGTTCTTTGGAATTATATTACTAACCTATTTGACTGTAGATGGATTCGTTCTAACTCTATACTTGATAATTTAATATGGTGTGTGGAGGTTGATTACTCGCAATAAATAAAGAATCCCTTCTTTTCCGCTATTGCAAAACTTCTCCACTTTATCTGGTATGATAGTAATAACATCATTCGTCATAAAAACTACATCAATATGAATGCAGGTCAGATGAGAGTTCTAATTGCTATCCGGGATGCTGCCTTGATTCAAAAAGATCACTATGACAACCCCATGAGGGAGTTTATGATCCATCAGCGTCTCAGAATTGAAGGCATATACAAAAAACCAAGGCACTCAATTCAAGTGTTTTGGCTGGCTCCCATTCTGGATTGGATCAAGGTCAATGTGGATGGCACTAACAAAGGAAATCTGTGTCCTATAGGCTTTGGAGCTATTTTCAGAGATTCTATGGGTCACTTCCATTGATATTTCTATTGATGCTGTGACAATTCCTCTTCTCTAGAAGATGAAATGATGGAAGTGATTCAGGCTATTGACTTTGTCAAAATCAAATGCTGGAATTACATTTGGATTTAAGGTGACTCAACCACTATTATTCAATCCATTTGTAATGGAGTGGTTTATCTTGCCTGGTTGCTTACTTCCTGATGGATGAAATGTCCTAACACAATCTGAGAGATCAGATTCATTTCCTCCCATGCTTATCATGAAGAGAATATGTACCTGATAGGCTTGCCATTAAGGTAATAAACCAAAGTGTTACTTGGTGTAAGGACCTCCCGGCTGAGCTTCTTACTCTCTATGATAGAGATTGTAATAAAATCCCTTATTTCAAACTTCTATAGTTTTCTGTCCTTTTTTAATAAATTGTGCCTTGGTCTTTGACCAAGGCATCACCTTTTTAAAAAAACCATTCACTGGTCAAACATTCTTTAGGTAGAAAGTCTTCCTAGTGGGTTATCATATCTTTATTCTAGTTTTTAAATATATTTAATCTATTTTATAAAACATCTCAATGGACTATGGAAAATACATATGAGCATTATGGTAATGAATGTGGAAAAACAAAGGCAACAATGAAACATTTCTAATAAATCAATTCCATTACAGTATTATATGATCATTCTTTGATTTCAAGACACCATGGTTATTGGGAATCATTTTAAATGGATTAAAATTACATGATGATACTAATTATTTATAGTGTTATAATATTAAAATGTGATTAAAATATACCAAGGATGAAGAAGAAATGGATTCAAACCTAGATATGAAATTTGGAAAAAGATTATAGGATTCATGAATAATGTGAATAGAAGAGGATTAGTCCAGTAGATTACATTAATGTGATAGAAAATATTTAGAGAAAAAATTATGATTATTTAAGGAGTGACTTCAATTGATTGGTTTTAAGACCCATTAAAAATTAATTTTTTTTTATATTTTTCACCTAATAATTGATTTTTTGTATGTTTAATCTGGTTTTGTATTATAAAATCTTGTTCTCATTGGTTTAGGTGAATCTAAATAAATTAATTGAATTTTTTTGTCTATCTTAATTTTATACAAACAACACCTTAGATTAATACTGAGTAGAAGATCCTTGAATATGTGTCATGTAAAGACAATGAAATCATATTCTATTCACCAAAAATTAAATATACAATAACATGATTTGTGACAATTAAAAATTGAATTACAGTGAACCATTGAATAAAAATAAATGGTTTTACCAATTAAAATAATATTTATCTGTATACTTACGAAACATTTCTATAATATTGTGGACTAGTTTGGTAACATGAATGGTTACTAAGATAATTCATTTTTACTCATATTTCTATTTGGACTAGTTATTTTAGTATGGATAATCAATTTATTTCCTATTTTTATTATAATAGATAGTAACTCTTGTATAATCATAATAACATTGTTAGTCAATTTATTTTTCTTGAGTAATAATTTCTTTATTACTTTACTATTTATGTGATCTTGTTTAATAAATCAAAAAAAATAATTTTTCTATTTATTTTACTAAAAATAAAACAAATTCTAATCTAACCAAAAACCATTTCCAAAACATTCAAATCAATATTTACCAAATATCCTTTATATACATGATATTATGCACTTGAAAATATTTTGTACACCAATTACATTTTGGGTGTCATTATCAAAGATATGAAATTTATTTATAATAATTTATACAGAATGCGAAATAAAATATAAACAATTAATAAAAAAAAATCAACAATAATTTTTATTTGTTTTAGTAAATGTTGAATAATCATTTTATAAAATAAAAAATAAAAAATAATTAAACATAAACAATTATTCACTTTTTAATTCCTTAATTCATTGGAATCAATGTTTATGTTAGTATATGATGATTTTTCTCATTTAATTTACCATATCACATATTAGATTATAATTATTTATTTAAATTCTGATTAAATGGAATAATTTTAGTGGTTCAGTCAATAATAAGAAAAATATTTTTTAGTTTAACAATTCATTGGATAGACCTTGTTGTGTTAGGGATACAACCAAAAAAATAATATATCATACCAATAAGATATTTAGACATGGTATGGAAATGGGACTCAGATATTTTTTGAATAACTAGAGTAGAAAAACAAGTAACCTACATTGGAGTAATAAAAAATTGGGAAATCGTCCATTTAGATACGAAATGAACAATCAATGGATAATGAAATATTAGATACAATAGTTTATAAGTCCGACAAATAAATTAACAAATTATAATTTCATATTCATACAATTCCAGTATAAATGGAAAATAAAGTTTAA
Source organism: Viscum album (assembly GCA_963277665.1). Lineage (NCBI taxonomy): Eukaryota > Viridiplantae > Streptophyta > Magnoliopsida > Santalales > Viscaceae > Viscum > Viscum album. The sequence goes on from OY728121.1 coordinate 539,890,451, forward strand.
AAACCAACATCATCAAATATTTTAGCTAAAAAATTAACATTATGAAAATAGGTACATGACCACTATATATTAAACAAGATCGTCATAATTTTGGTATTCATTGGCCTATTCCCTTGGTCCACATTGAATTTGGATATATACCATACTTATTTAAGTTTTCAATGTGGATGGGGGTCATAGGCTTGAAATATGGTCATGTTACACATAGACCATAGCCGTATGTATATATAAATAATAATTTATCCAAATATACGGCCAGGTCCATGCAGATATAGACCATTTGTAAACATAAAATCATATTTTTTTTATTTTTAAAGTTACAATAATTAATAATGTAAATATATACTAATAAGTCCACAATAAAATTATATATATAGTTCATTTTGTGTTCGTTGTATAATTATAATATATATATATATGAGTTTTTGGGATAAAACCTCCAAGGTTTATCTTTTTTCTAAAAAATTATAACGGATATGAAAATAGTAATATTCAATATCCATGTAATTCATACAACGATGGTTTTAGAACATTGCTACAACATATCTATTTCTGAAAAAGAGTATTGACCATGGATGTTTGATATTCAAATGAAAATAAAAAACATGGGATTAAGGATTCTTACAATTATATTATACAATATTTTGAGGACATATTAATTTATATTTTACTTGAGGTAATGGGACCATTTTAAATTAGTGAATGTTATCAAATTTAACCAGATACAGATTCAAGATATTTCATGATAAAATTAAAATAATAATTCTCTTTGTATGATTAATCCAGATGATTTTATATGAATGAAATATAGGAAATGATTTGAATAATTTTTTAGGATTCAAGGTATTTTTATAAAAAATAAGAATAAATTTATATTTTTTTATTAATGTTTTAACACAATATAATTTTATATATATTCCCTTTGAATTTAATTTCAACGTATTTGATATAAGTCCTTACATAGATCCTAAAGTCTAAATGAATAAAAAAATACTAATAATTTATCACAATAAAATTAAATTTGAAGGTATGAATAATAATAACGACATCATGAAAATTATGTATAATGGTTTTAAAAAATGAAATTTAGTTGATTAATTCAAAAAAATTGTTACAAAATATTAATTACACATTTTATAGAACTAAAATATGTTATATTTAAAAAATATGACCTAACAGTTTGAGTAAAGATTATAATTACATTACTTTATTCATTGAATTATTTTTATATAATTTGTTCCATTTTTTAATTCATTCTCTTAGTATAATATTATGGGATATTTGGGAATTTTCTATAATGCTGTGTTTTTTTATAAGTTGTGAAAATACTGATTTTCATATAACATTTATGTATTTTCATAAATAATATCTAATTTTGTATTGAATTTGATCATAAAGTAAAGTATCATTAAATTTTAATTTATACAATTAATTACCATGGAGTAATCAATTTATCTAAATTTTATATAAGTTTTTTTTGATAGGAAATCACCTTTTTTTAAAAACTATTTTCATGCATGCAATGTGTTTTTATATAATTAAATTGAATTATTATATATATATATATATATATATTCTTTTTTTAATATAAATTTTATATTTTCCATAAATTATTTTTATAATTAATTTATTGTTTTTAAAAGGGAATTAATTGAATAAAATTTAGTTTTATGCTTGAAATTAATTTATCAAAAAAGGGTTTAAATTATGTGTTTATGGTTATTTAAAAAAACATTACTCACTTTATTAAAAATAAAAATAAAATTTTCATTTCATATTTTGAATAGTCATAATTAGTATAATTTTTATGGTTTATTTAATTATGTTTTACAATTTAAATAAAAATATTAAAATTTTATTAACCTAATCAATTTTAAAAGCGGTTTAGTAGAAGGGTTATTTTAAGAGATAATGGTAGGAATGAAGAAAAATAGTTTAATAATTATTGAATGAATAAATTTCTATCCTAACTTATCATAACATCTTATTCATGTTCATCGGGATATACTATATCATTGGAGTGACCATATATTATTAAAATATTTTAATAAATTTAATTGGTGTCCCTTATTACAATTTAAAAAGGGTGCATATGCTCCTAAAATATTTCATAGATAGTCCTTGAAAAACAATAATTATATATTCATTCCCTTTATTTTAGATATATTTTTTATTCTTATTAGACCTATTTTTTCTGGATGGAGGTGTATGTCGATGTCGGTCTCTCAATGAAGAGGTAGAACTATTAAATTGGCCTGCAAAATTTTATTTCATTTTCTATAACCTATAAAAATTTGATATACATCATAACATGATGGATAATGAATCATAAATGTATAGATATATTTGTATTATAATGTATGAACCATTTCACAACTCATACTCATCAAATATGAGGTAAAATTATCTCTTTTGTGATTGTGTGGACTACAACCACCGTGAAGTGATACAAATCATTTTCCATGACCATATTTTTGGGTTGGTTAATATAGTAGACTTAATTCATATATTTAAATATGAATTTTATAATATATTATTTATTCTTTAATTTTTAATTATTAGTGGATACTATTTTTTATTGATTTTTGGATGCATTAATTTTTAGTTTAAACCAATTTTTATATATAAATGGATGTTCCTGAAGAAACCATGGAGGCTTTAGGAACATTTAGGATTTGTTCAAAGCATACGGATTTTATTTTTAAAGAAACGTGCTAAGGTAAATGGTTTTCACAATGTTAGAAAGAAACATGGGGGAACACCCATGATACATATAAATTAAGGATTACTAATTTTAAAACCATGATACATTGGTTTCGTAGATGTGGAAAACCAAAAATAAATTACAAAGGAAATTCACAAAGTGTGTGCATGGTTTTTCAATCCAGGATCCTAGGTTATTCTAGGTGTGGGTTACAAGATAATGCCAAAAACATGGTTTTCACTTTTTTTTCTAACAATGCTGATGGTATTCGATTGTGGTGTGCACATGGAAAATATGTGTGAATAATAGGAACAAAATTAGAAAAAACATGAGGCCAAACCATATATCCCCTTTTAAAAGATTGTATTTCCAATTTTTCACCCCAAGCCTTTAACTGTACACCTACCATTTCACTCCCCTCATTCCCAAAATACTCTAATTAATAATAGACATCCGTTTCAATATTATTTTGGATTTTTCAAATTTTCATCATCTATTATTTTCATCAATCATTATTTATTGAATCAGATTAACCTCTATATTTAAAATACTTTATTAACATCATTTATTAGTTTCTCTTTTCATCTCTATTGTTATTACTGTGAAACATAACATACCCTATTTTCAGGTTGTTTTCTAATTTCCTTCTTTCCCATCATTACAACACTAATTCTAGACCAATTTTAGATGATGAGTCTACTATGGTGTTAAGGTATGTGTTATATCAGTTTTACCATGAATACATTTTTTTTAAATTTTACAATTGTTTCACATGCAAGAACATCGAAGTATTGCTGCTATAATTAATATTCCTATAAATTTATATAAGAAACATGTTTTAAATGTTCCAGAAGAACCATAAATACCACAGTATTTTAATGACTTCAAAATGAACCCCCCCCCCATTTGGTTGTGCTAGCTAAATTCACTCAAAATATTATAATGAAATTTTCATAATGGAAGTTATTTATGTGTTAATTGATTGGATATTCTATATCTCCTATATATAAAACACCATTATGGTCTATTTGGATTTCCATGATAGTGAATTTTTAGTTGACGTAATTAATTGCATAGTTAATGGATTATTCTTTGTCCCTTCCCTGACAATTATAGGTAACAAACAATTATAATGAAATTAATTCAATTTATAAATGGTTTTTATAGTGAAAAGGACCATTGATCACATATATTTTATATTTTATTAGGTTTATGAATATATATTTCTATATATTTGTTTCATTCCAGGAGTAAGACATGAAATACCGATTTTTAATTCCTTATGATAACTCATAGGATTCCCCTGAATTAATTTATATGATCACCATTTTTCACACCTTCTCTGGGATCGATCAATATCAAAGATACCAAAATAACTCATCATGACACATATGAGTAACTTGCATTTTAAATTAATTTTTATTTATCTCATTGTATAAATTTTTTTTCCTCAAACATGAACCACTTTATATTATATAATTGGTCATCAATGAATATACAAATAAATTTAAATTTGTAAGCTCCACAAACATGGTATGAATGCCTTGGACAAGGGCCATGGGTTACTATCTCATTGCAATATTTCATTTAGATATATCGATAAGATCTGAGCCCAGTGTTTTTAATCAATTTTCATTTAATATTTTTATTCCTAATTAATTTATTTATAGATTTTACATATTTTATTCTAAGACTAGATTAAATTAGACACTCATTTTAAAAAATTTCCATCTCATATCTATAACACACTGTTACAAACATATTCACAACGACTAGTTTTTTATAGACACCGTTGGTGTTTTTCTACCAAATATTATTGAAAACCTATTCTTTAAATTTATTGGAACACATACATAATTCTTATAATGAGTTAGGGATCAGGGAAATCATCAAGTTATATGTTATTTATACCTTTTTTTAGGTCTTGTTATTAGATGACTATCCTGGTTCTTGGGATTCACATGGGGATGTCTTTTTAACTTTTAACTTCCTTTTATAAGTTTATTACTTCCATGACAATTTTTATATATTAATTTTTAGTTATTATGTACATGATATCATTTGTATTAATGAAACTAATTATGGATTTTGTCTATTTATTATTATCATGATGATTATTTTCACTACCCTATTTATAAATTCTTGCATTATTAAATAATTTTCTATATTACATCTAAATAGTTTCCTATTAACACTACATTTAATTATAATAAACGGTGTATATCTAACCCTATATCATCCTAGACACTCTGTTCTTTTTAGAATCCCCTATAATAATGGTATGAGAAATTGAGGCCATATGGCCAACCAAGATTAGATACTTATGAGTGAACAGGTTCTGTGATGTCACATAGTTATATTATTTGTGTTATTACTATGTATTTTTTTATTTTGGATTGTCATAATAGACAAATGTTAATTTCATAACATTTTAATGTGTCGTTAATTAGATTAGCTAATCTGAATTCAGGAGGAATGCCATGTTTCCAATGATGTCACTTTTGGTTATGTGTTTCACAAGTTATAGTATTATTATTTCACCCAATGGTGACTCACAAGACTTATGATATTTTAAATAATATTTTTCTATATCCTTGGATCAATTTACAATGGTATCATTTAATAAGGAATCTTTATAAGAAGTTTATGTTTTACATGCCATTCATCTTCCATTAATTGTTTATTTTTCCCCATATTTTATATTTCATATCCAATTATCCTTAATTTTATACATTCAATTGAAATAAAATCATTTTATTGAAAAAATGAAAAAAATTAATCACATAATTTGTGTTGATGAACCTAAATCTTGTTTTCCAATTTAACTTTATGTTGAAATGTTATCATAAAAATATAATCATGATTGATCAATGTAATATTTGTTTATTTTTCTAAAATGTATGTTGTCTGTGATTAATATTTTCCATATTTCTTTTTCTAATGTTTTGCCAATATAAATTTTGAATAGTGATCAATATAATTGAATCATCATATGTGGAGTTATTTCCTATTGATATGGGATGTAAAATTATGGTTTCACTAACATGAAATTCCATGTATAACATATAATGTTATGATTTTAAATATAGGTAATGATAAAACCTCCCACTGAACTATTTAATAAAAATAAAAATCAATTAAAATTTTAAACACTTTAGAGAGATTTTCATTATAATGGGAGATTCAAATTAAAACATAATGAGTTTTTTCATTATAACACGAATTGAAAATATATATAATAGAACCACAATAGTTGGAATATGAAATCAACATTCCATATTAAATAACCTTTAAATTAAATGATGAATGTTACCCTTGAATTAACCTTAATTGTGGGTTGATGGGGTTACATTTTTAGTGATAGTAAGGTTTTGTGCCTAACATATTCCATTCCATAATAATTTTTGAATAATATTAGTTTTATGGTGTGTTATGGACACTTTCAATATGACACTACATGAAGGCCTCAGGTAATGTTTATTGGACGGTGGTGATGACCAAGCTCTTGAGGTGGTGGGACATAACCCCTTGTTGTTCCAAATACATCACCTCTAATACTAACACTATTTATTCATTAACTGGGAATTGGAGGTCATATTCGGTAGGGTTTCTTGCATTTACTGAATTATATTTAAAAATCCCCATAAGCTACATTAACTGTTCTAGAGATGATGACTGTTTTAGAGTAGCATCACCCACCTAATTTCTTTGGTGATAGTGGCCCATATGATACAATTTCAAGGATAGATGCTATTCCATAAATCATTAATCATATACTGATACCTCTAGATAGGAGGTTCAATCCCACATCCAAAATAAGTCATCCATCCTTCAAAAAAATGACCCATGCTCTTAGACATATATATCATCATTTAGTAATGGTCATGACAGAGTTCTAGACTAGTTTCCATAATTAATTTTTCACAGATACGATGACAGAGAACCAGGCTTGGAAATTCTATAATCTGAAGTTGGGTTCAATGTCTATTATAGATTACTAGCTTGTTTCATAGTGATATAGTTATTGTTTCCAACTAAATATAGGGAATAACCGTATTGAGTGGTGATATTTCTAGGATGCTCATACAAATTACATTATGATTTACATGAACTTGATCATATTGACTACTACAACTAAGATTCGAAAATATTCCCTTATTTATGAGTAAAATATGAGGGATGATGATGGTATATGGAATGGTGGTTGAGGTTATATGCTTCATAGATTATATTATTGTGGACATAAGTGAATCTTTGAGAATACTCATAGGGGAAATGGAGGTCCAATTGTGTGCATTTGTAGTTATGTGTTCTTCCATTAGCGTGGAAGGAAGGGAAATATTAAACCTCATATCAAAAATTTCTTTGTTGAGTGCCATGAACATAATCATATTTTCCATCATTATAGATTATTTATTCCATTTTTTCATTTCCTAATGTGAATGGATCTCCAGAAGCATAGATTTCTGGAGTGGGAACAGTAACTATACAATAGGCATGAAGCTGGAGAACTACAATTCAATCGAGAAGAGATATATGCTATAGTAGATGAATAATTATTTATGATATATAGTTCAAATAGATAATTACTTCTCAGGTTGTTCAGGTTGTGGATCAGGGCTAAGGGTCTAGAAAGTATCATATATTACATCATAAAACCAATGACTAGTGTGTTGTTCTATATATAGTGTGAGGTATGATATTAGGAGTATCGACATTACAATCATCTTTTTATGAATCAAGAACTTCACACTCATTTGTATATATATATATATATATCATTAATGGAGAGTCTTGGAACTGATATTGAGTACATTTATCAGTTAATTCCTTTTGATACTCTGTTGAGAGTGTGGTAAATGTTTTTTCATCGATACAAGAAGTTTCCCCTAGATATTAGAGGATACCATATCATTTTTAACACCATAGTCCTCAATATAATTTTTTTATAAAATTCATTGGATAGGATGGTTAGTTCCTTACGGATCCAATACTGAATTTTATCACCCGAGCATGTACTCTATATCCCCTAATAGTGATATCATTGTTCATAGAGAAGAATGGAATGTCTAGGAATTTCAATCACTATGTGAACTTTATGGGATAGTTAGAGTGTTTTACATGGTTTCTAGTACTCTTCAGGGTGATCATATAATATCTAAATCTATTTTTAATCTACTGGGGTACCGATGAAAATATTATTTTCTAGATGATTATTTGGGAATACCTCTTAAGATATGGATAGAGTATATCATTATTTTTTTTAAGAGTGGAAAAATTTTCCATTCTTTCATTCATGATGGATCACACTATGCATTATTTAATCAAGAGGAAGTAAGAGGACCTGGATAATGAAGGGTTTATATAACGTAGTACTTCTCAATGGGATTCACCCATTCTTTTCTCCAAAAAAATGGATGGATAATTATGTTTTTGTATAGATTACAGGTGGTTTATTTATCAAACAGTTAAGAAAAACTATCTGCTTCCTCTTATAATTGATCTATTTTACTAGATTTGAGGAGATATATTTTTCTCAAAAAATTATATGTGATTAGGAAACCATTGGGTGTGAATTAATCCCTATATTATAACACATTTAGATGTTCAGATTAGGTATGGATTATATGATTTTGTTGTCATTGTTTATGGTATAATGTTCATTAAATCTATCTTCACAGGATTGATATTCTATTTTTATAACTTTATATGGATTCCTTAATTTTCATTTCCTAGAATTACAGTTTATTATATTATAAAAAACCAAAAGGATCATAAAAACACGTAGACATTGTACTGAGCACAATAGGAGAGAATATTCTAGATGATAAGATCAAAAATTGAAACATTTATATTGATTAATATTACTTCCTAGGCCACATGAAGTATGAAATATAAGTATCTGTGGATCTAGATATGGTGAAATCCACTAATTCCTAGGTTCATCCCAAGAATTTATTTGACATAAAATGTCTCTTAGGTCTAGATGGTTTTTATCATTGTTTCACTTAAGATATATAATTCCCTGTAGCACCATGTATAGGTTTGAAAAAATGGGTACAAATAATACATGGTATGAAGCTTTTGAGGAATACATTCGGGGATTGAAAGGGAGGTTTAATTAAACTACAGTAATTATTCTTTAATTTATAAGAAGAGGCTATATAAATAGTTTATGATACATTGTGCATTTGTTTATGAGCCAATTTGAGGTAAGATTGAGGAGTGGTGGTGTACAAGTATACACCAGTTAAAGCCCCATTAGTGGTTTTACCCAATGAAAAATATCAAGTTTAAACGTGGTTTATTCCTTTTGTTTCAAAATTTATTAATTTATGGGATATTATTTTACTGTGTACTTGAACCATTAAATTCCAAAATACATTTTCACATAATGAGATTCATCCCTTCAGTTGTTGATAATGGTTTAATATATTTAATATTTCAATACTGTGATTTATTATATGTCTATTATAAGATATATAGTTTCAAATAAATTGAGATAAATGATAATATCATAAATTTTATGGGAATAAAGTAGTCAATTTCATTCATTTAACTTCATTCTAAGATGATTCTAGAATATTATAATTATAATAGGAAGATTTTCCTTTTTTATGTAGTAGTGAATGAATCACTTTTTGATCATGTAAAGAGGATGAAAATTTCTGATTCCAAAGGCTTTTCCCCCAAAAAAATGTGTCAGCTGATGACCCAAAAAATTGTTGGACTGTATGTGGGTATGAGATAATGAATATGCATGGGTGGGTATATGTACCTATAGACCTATAAGTGGAGTTTATATGGGTATATATTTTTTCCAAATGGGAATTGAATCCCAAACTAACTAACAATTTCAATTACATATGCCAATAATATTGCTAGCTATGATGAAAATTTATATATGTGGTTTTGTTAATTGATGTTCATCCTATTAGATAATGAAGACTTTATACTAGTTGTATGATATTCAATTACAACCATTAATAATAAACGAGTCAAAATGGGATGAAACCACCATTTATTTTGTGAATGGGTTACCTAAAACACCATGGGGAAATGATTTCATATGGGTGTTCATTGAATGATTAACTATGGTCTCCCATTTCTTTCCTAGATGGGAGAACCTCTTACAGAATGATATTTAAAGACATTATATATATGAGATTAATATACTTCATGGAGTTCTACTTTTCACTTCACCAGAATAGGATTCAAAGTTTACTTATTGGTTCTGGAAGGGGTCACATATGGAACTTGGTTTATACCTACTTTTTTAAGACATATCACCCTCAGACCGATGGTTAGTCTGAGCATAATATACTAGCATAATAGGTCATTATCATGAAATGCATCTGAGATGTTTGAGGATATTGGCAAAAACACAGGGATCTTGTTGTGTCTTCTTCTAATAATAGATTTTAGGAAACTATTAATATGGATTTGTACAAGGTTATCGATAATACAACTGTAATTCCCCAATGTACTAGTTATTGTAATAGGAGGTAACACATTTGGAAACTTGTCTTGTTTTGGTGATAATGGAAGATGATCATTTGATCAAGAAACATATAGATAATGACCAGTATATGAATAGTTAAAATTCCAAATTTCATCATTGGCCAATAGAGTTCGAGGTGGTAGATTGGGTCCTCCTATGTTTTTCTATTATATCAGTTCATTTAATGATTTAGAGACAAGGGATTTTGGATTCTATGTTTTAATAACTTATATTATCTTGGAGTGATTTAGGATTGAATACAATCTAAAATATCTTACTTATGGGTATCAGTAAATGCATGACTTCTTCCTCCTATCTCACAATTACCATTATCACCCTGACTTGTCTTAGGATTTTGATAATAAATGTGTAGAGTTAGATATAAATTCATCTTTTTAAGAGTATCATATTTTTCTTAAAGATCATATAACAAATTCTCTCTAAGGTATGTCAGTTCCACTAATATACATGTTATGATTACCATCATTGGATAAGATGTGATGTGGGAGATAGAGGCAGATATATGTGACTTGTGGATAGAGTTATACATGGATATAGATCAACCACCATAAAAATTGAAACTCTGGGAATATTTTTTATAAGGATGGGTGTTATGAAAGATACATATCTTCATTTATGTGTTTAATTATTGACTTGATGTAAAATGGTTCTGTTATAAACGAATTGAGGTCTATAAAGAGATCAGGTGGGATTCAAGAGAGATCATGGGTTTATCTTGTACTAGAGTTCCGATTTTAATGAAATAGTAAGATGAGTAATATTTGAACATGTTTAGTACAAAATGTGGACCTCAACCATGTATCCTATACATTATGGCACAAATTTTTTCAAAATATGAAATAAATGTCCCATTTTTTTTCAAAACCATCAATAAATTGAACTGGTTAGTTGCATGGTGTGCTCTTGGACTTTCTAACCATGCACTAAGACTATTTGAGGTGTGGTCCATTGGATTGTTCCAAATTCATGGTTTGATCTTGGTTATTTTAACCATAAACCTAAACCATGTATGGGATGTGCACATGGATAGTAGGTGTGCAAGGATAGAAAATGGTTTGGAATAAATTTTTGAAAAATCCCAGCCTCTTAAATGTTGTAATTTATGATTTCCTCTCAATCCATTAACACCTCTTCTCTAATTTCTACCATCTGGTTTGCATAATATCTTTATGTATGAGAGATAATATTTTTTCCTCCTATATACTTAGAAATATCTCCTTCGTGTGAGCACCATTTTTATAATTATCAGTTACATTGGATTTCACATAGTTATTTTGAGACATTATACAATATTTTCATTGTTTCTCACACCATATTAACCATTTTGGATTCCACATTTTATCTCATTACATCATGATTTAAATGTTGAAAATTGATGAACAGTATAATATTTTATTATGGTGGGTGGTCTATTACATTTCCATAAATGAATATGTGTTTATTAATTGTTTCATTTTTGAACACATATAACCTCACATTAATTTCTCCTTAAATTATTATTCAAAGAAATGGAAATGTGAACCTTGATTTAAATATATGATGAGAACCATTGAATATATATGGGGTTTACTTCAAAAAAATTGATTAAACCCCTTTGGGTGTACTAGTATAATACTCATGATTCATTATAAATATATTTTACTAGTTGATGTAGTGGACCTTTTAATGGAATCAACACATTACATTCCCTATGAATGAATGAAAACTAATATCTATTTTTCGTTCCATTTTGGGGAATGATTTAATTAAATTATTTATTTTTATAATTAATTTATTATTTCCTTGGATCCTCATAGTCTCTTATTTATAAAATACCATTAAAATGAAATGAATTGAATTGATAAATGGAATGGAGATTAACATATCCCCATGATCACTTATTTGTTATCGATGATTATGCTGATGAAAATTAATCCCAGTATATTCCTGGATTTCCATGAGTAAGCCTTGATTTTCAAAAATGTAATTCATTGAGTGAACTCATATGAAACTAGCCAATTCATTTATGTGACATAAAATTCTTAAAACAATATTACACTCAATCAATTACGTTGATACTAAAATACTATGGTATGACAGTAAAAAATTACTTTCATTATCTTAAAATATGAATTCATCAAATCATATATTTAAATCTAGATTTATATACTCTTGAATGGACCACATATGATTATCTCTATGATATTTAGTAAATATTTTCAATGATTACACTTTACATGGTTCTTAAACTCGATGAGGATTCCTTGGCCATGTTCCATGGTTTCTGTGGTGGTTGTAGGTCTACCTTCAGATATATCAATGTGAGATGAAGCTACTAGTTTTTACGCAATTTACATTTAGTTTATAGTTATTCCTTATTAATAGATTTCTCCTTTTAATGGCATATATTATAAGACTATATTATATTAGATTCTTATAAAATAGATATTGCAATGTTGTATACAACACACTTTTACATATTAATCACAAAAAATAGATTTTTACCGACACCAATGGTGGTTATATAAAAATTTTTACTCTTGCACTATTCAAAAAACCAATAGGTGACAGGATAAACTTATTTTATATAGGTTGGTAAAAGGGAAGGTAATGATATATGTATTTTGGATTTCTTTTAATTTGGTATTGGTAGAACATGATTGAGCTTGTGATCATAAATATAATTATAATACATTTTTGTCATTTTTTATTAAATGTATTGTATGCAATCCTAAATCCATGAATGATAGTTCTTTTTGTATAGACCTATCATTTTTTGTATATATAATATAATTTATGGATTTGGACAATTTATGATTATCTAAATATTATTTCTACCACCATATTTATAATTTATTACCATATCGAAATATAATAATTCTTATACTTTATATATTATTATAATCTATGTGTTTTACTATGATTAAGGGGGTATAGTGTCCCCATAATAAAATTTTAGACCATAGAACTTTGTTGATTGCATATTTCGTACGAGGTTGTGGACATAAGGAATGTGGAAGAAAATTTATGGATACTTTTTAGTGGACCTAGTTGAGGACATCGAAAATATTTAATACAATTTATTCAATCCATCCATTCATAAATGGAGACATCCATCAGGCGTACATACAAACTATCCTCACCACATAGTGATGTTATTTATTTTTCATCACCAGAATATAAGAATTGTAATACATCTGTATAAAATTAATATAAATGATTTCCATATAATCATTAACATTCTATAGATGAATGAACCATGATCAAATTATAAGGATTATAAATTCCAAAATAAAAAATTCATGAAAAATGATGGTGTAAGAACATGAAATAATAAATTTAATGAAATATTGTTAATACATATGGGATGAAATATATTAATAAAACAATGTTTGGGATTACAAGTTTGAATATGATTATTATATAAATTATAATATATTTTAATTTATCATACAAGTGGATAGTGGGCTTACAAATCAAGACATACATGTGGTTTGTGTTGTATGTTCCAAACCCATTTTCCTGGTATTTTTATGAATAAATTATAATTAATGATGAAAGAATATGGTGTATATCTTAAAATAATATTTTGTTTCTTATCATCCAGTTATTTCGAGAAAATAGGATGGTTCCTTTAACTTTTTTCAATTTTTGTACCCAAGATAAAAAAATTATGTATTTATTGAAACCTAACGATATTTTTTTCATTGGTTAGGAATCATTTATTCTGGGTTATTTTTTCTATTAACATGGTTTTATGGTAATTATTATTTTCTATTGGGTTTTTAAAACTATTTTTACTAGTGTTGGAGTTATTATAAGTATTTTTTAAACAAATATTCTTTTCATCTTCCAAATGAGGTACTTTTGAATTTTTACTAAAAATGTAAAAGAATATTTTTAATATGCACCTCATGAATCAATTTTATAGTCTCTATCCCTTCTCTCAACATTGAATCATAATTTATGGGTTCTCATAAATCATTTCAATGAAAATATTATCATTCATATTTTGGTATTTGTTTTAAATAATTTATTACAAATTGATATGGGACTTTCCCCTCAAAATATTCTAAATGATATTTTAAATTCTTATCATGCCTAACGACATCCTTGGATGATTAAATTGATATTTTGTGAAATAATATGAGGATATCATCTTTACTCGTTATATAGATGGTTTATGATATTAATTATGAAATACTATTAGAACATGTTTTCTTTTCCATTTGAATACCATTACCGTAATAATAACTGCATTCATTATATTTAGGCTAATAAATGAATTAATAATTATTATGTGATGGGTGGGTCCATTAAAAATATATAAAAAATTGGGTAATGATTAATTACTTATTAGTTCAAAGGTTACATGGGCGATTACCCTAAATGCATAATAGAGTACAGTAAAGGTCATTCTAATACCAAAATAGAGTGCATGAAATGTTATCCTAACTCCAAGAATGGGTACCGAGAGGTTATTCTTGGCCTGATTTTTGTTCACTTGTAGTTAGGAAAATTAAAAAAGGATTTTAATGTCTTGGTAGCTATCTATGACTTAATATGTATATGATTATAATTATTCCACAATTCCCAAAAATATTTTATCGAATGATCGTAAGACAATATTATTATATTTTATTTCATGTGTTTTGATACCTTTATACATAGTTTTTTTTTGAAATTCCATTATTTTTAGCATGAATTATGATTATATTAATTTTTCAGTATGAAATTTAAATTTAATGTTCATTTAATCTTAATGTTATACTCATGATATTTGTACATATTATCATCGATTGAAATATCCATTTTTTACCCTATAGAATATCTAATCCCACACTTTATTATACATTATATTCACCAGGATATGTAAAATGATATTATGTATGATATGTATAATAAGGGTTCTTGTTGACATAAACTAAGTGGGAGATCATCTACATCATTAATGTTCAAGTTTTTAATGTATCCATCTTTCTGAAGACACTAAACAATTATTGTACTGGGAAGGATCATAATAATTTAGAATGGATATTCTTATATTTTGATGAAATTTTGTTTGATGTATTTGAGTCAATATAGTTTGTATAAGAGAGAAATATTTGGTCATTTTCAAAAATAGAATGGAAAAATCGTAGTGATAAACCATTGTATAATGTTATGTACAAGAGAAAATTTGATGATATTCTAAAGAAATGTGTGTGGTTTTCATAGAAAATGCATCTCATCCAAGATACTAGAAATTGGTTGTTTATGAGGAAAAAAACATCTTGGGGTAATAGATATAAATGTGTATGATTGAGTGCTAACCTGAACATCATAGGTGTATGCTAATTAGAACTAAGACTTCTCACATATCTAGAAACTCCTTATGGATATTACTATATTGATTAACATTTTGAATATGAATAATTATGATATAATTGTATACTAATTTACAATGGATGTCCTAGTTTAATCCTATGGTTTAATATATTAAATATAAGGTGTCATGATTTAGAAAACCCAAGAATTATTTATCTTGACTGATCCCACATAGCAATGATTCTTAATAGTCTGATATCTAATTTGGTTTTATTAATGGATTAAAGATATAATGATAATGTAAAGGTGGTGATGGGAATTATTACTGATTGTTTTACCCGATTTGATGTTAGTTATTTGATTATATATATATATAATTAAAATGATCAATAAACAATAATTCATATCCTCAATGATTTGTGGTTGTGTTAACAATAAAAATTCCTAATGGTATGATGAATTAATCTCAATTCTAGGTTTCTTCTCAAAATTAAGGCTTTGGGAATGTTCTTCATGTAAATAATTTCATTCACCCTCTTGTAAAAATTTTAATTTTTTTCTTGGATTGGAATTATTTATATAAATACATTATCAATTTATGAGGAATGGATGTCCCATATGATATTTCGAACCAACATATGATTACCTATTTGTGGGAGGATAAATTTGAACATTGAGATTCAATATTATTCATTACATGTGTGTTGGTTCATATTAAAATGGTGTTTTTATCTCATAATGATAAGAAGAACAACAATATCAATGATATACCTATAATATGTGAGTTTTTTATGTCTTTATATATGTGTTTCCAACTCTTCCCTCGTGTAATGATGTTGAATTTTCAATAGAACTCAAACCCTTTAATATACCTTTTTGAATGGTTCCAAATATAATGTCCACAATTGAGTTTCACTAATTGAGGAAGAAACTTCAGGTGATTAATTAAAAGGGAGTAATTTGACAATGTGAATCATCGAAGGGTGAAAATGTTTAATTTTATAAAAATAATGGTTGAAAAATGTGAATATGAATTTATTTTCAATAAATTAACAAGATTTAAATCAATAATTAGTACTATTTTCCATATATTGTTGATTAATTTTATAAACAATGTGCAGCCCAATATTTCTCAAATATTGATCATCAGTCTGGATTCTATTAGTTGGTTCTTATAAGTACGTACAAAAACAAATACATCATTCTATTGGAGTTATGGACACTATAAATTTATATTGATTATATTTAGTCCTACTAATTCCCTCAATATCATCATTTCATTAAGGAATTGAGTATGTAAATATTACATTTACCTATTTTTTGAAGCCTGTACATATGATACTAGTATATATTACAAGAATAAGGTGGAACATAATGATCACATGAGGATTTTAATAAATACGCAAATGATGTATCATTTGTATGAAAAAATTATCATCTATAAATTTTGGATACATATAGTTTTATTTATGGTTTATATACACTAAATAATGGGTATATCAATGGATATATCAAATATGGATGTTATTGAAAAAATTCTTATATCAAAAACTATAACAAAAATCTATTATTTTCATTTATTTGCAATATTTTATCTATGCATTGTGAATAATTTCACATCAACATCTAATCCACTCACCAAATTTATGTTTGAAGGGATTCATGTTATTCTGGAATGATTAATGAGAATATTATTTTAATGAAATTAAGAGAAGATTTTTTAAGGATCCTATTACGAAAAAACAATGCATTCTAAAAGGGTTTCTAATTTATTTGGATGATTTTAAGAACGTGGTGATATTTTTTCTTATAATGATTTATATTTTGATAAAGTATTCCTCACTCTCATTAATAGTTCTCAAAAAATTACCTTATCCATGATTTGTAGTTAGCAATAGTAATCATTACATTGTAGATATACATGCATTATCATTATAGAGAAATATGTGATATATATCCTAATCATTAAATTTTAAACTATATATTTATCTGAAAAGAGTTGAATAAATACGAGAGGAGTTTGATATAATTGAATATATATTATTAATACTCAATACATTACCACCCTGATAAAATAAACATGATGGTCGATGCATCGAGTCTAAATGAACATGCTACCGTATCTGTGATGTCAATCATAAAATATCCAATATTTCTGGATTTTAAAATGATTGATCTTCAAATATTTTTCTAAGTGAGGAAATATTTTCTTTGTTGAATTTTCATCCAACTATAAATCTATGTAAAGACTATAGTGGTCCAAAAGGAGGTGTGGACCTACAAAAAAGGTTGGGAAATGATCCTTATATTTACATTTATTTTGATGCAATTATAAGGTTCAAGAAATGAGCATGATTCCAATTATAACCATTCTTGAAAAAGAGTTATTTTATAAAATTAATATATGATCATTATAAATTCATTCTCGGAGTATGAAGATGTATTGAGATAAAAATCATAATTTCTATTTTGGTATAATTATGAGAGGTATTTTGGAGTATATATCCTGGTTTAGGGTATATCACCATGTTAAGGTGAGGATATAGATTCCAAATGTTATGTTATATCCATTTCCCATTCTATAATTGAAGTGAAAAAACATAGCTATAAATTTATTTAGTAGACTCCCTAAAACATCAAATGACCATAATTATATTTTTGTTTTATTTTATAGATTTATGAAGTTAATACACTTAATTATTATTAGAGAATATTTCTTTCATGACTATATCTATAAGATATATATTAATGAAGTGGTAAGGATTAATGAGGT
The DNA here is from genome assembly GCA_963277665.1 of Viscum album. Lineage (NCBI taxonomy): Eukaryota > Viridiplantae > Streptophyta > Magnoliopsida > Santalales > Viscaceae > Viscum > Viscum album. The sequence goes on from OY728121.1 coordinate 539,908,736, forward strand.
ACCAAATTATATTATATATAGTTGTGATGTGATGATTACCTACAAATTATAGAAATGTTTACATAAATCTCTAGATATATAGTTATATTTCTAGATTTATTATCATCCATATTTATGTGGTCAGACTATTAATAAAATTCCAAATGATATGCTGAGATCTTATTCTTCATATTACAATAATGAATCCGAACAAAACCTTCCTTTATATATGTTTCCGTGCAACAATAGCTTTCAATACTCCATTCACATGGATCCTTCTGAAGAAATATTGGGAAATAAGAAAAGAATATTTATAGATTGGGATGAATTTGGATATATAATTTCATTGGGACCATAGGTAGCTGAAAAATGGGAAATAGAGATAGATTAATTTTATCAAACACCATTTTAGATTAGAAACAACAAAATGGTTATGTAGAAAATTGTTAGGGAGATTTGGAATTCGATGTTGTGTAGAAGGTATTTCTATGAATATATACAATAAATATCATTAGAAGACTTTTTTATTATTGAAAACTAATACTTATGTATATTTTTAGATTCGATAATTTTGATTGGGTTGGGATTTTATTTTATCACAAGGTGCATCCACTGAACCTCCTACAGGTTAAAGATGTGTTCCATGTGTCACTTTAGTTGAAATAAATACAAGATACTTCAACTATTCTAAAACATTTTATTTTACCATAAGAGAATGATATTTTTTATGGTTAACAAATAATAGATATATTGGATGATAGAGATAATTTACTATGAAATAATACTACTCAGTTAGTAAAGGTTCGTTGATGGAAATATATATTGTATAAAGATATAGTTGATTCCAATGATGTTGATAGGAATACATATTTATATTTTTGAAAATAACAGTGTTGTAATTTTAATTTATAAGAAAATTTTATTTTGTTACAATGTAACTCCCATTGATTTTATATAGTTTTCCATTAAAATAAACTTGAGGTATTCGTTAACTTTATTTACTCCCAACATTTAGAATAAATGTGTTATGACATATATTTTGTATAAAATATCTAATTAATTAAAAATTAATAATATTAATTAAAAATTGAGAAATATTTGTGTAAATTTTTTTATTTGTATTCAAATGTGTTGATTAATTTATAATAAATATTTACTCAATTTTATATAATGTCATTTAATTAATAAAAAATATTTTTATTAAAAATTCATTTATAATTTTTATTTCAAAATTTTAACTAATTTATAGTATTTGTTGAAATTTTATTTTTTGGATTTAAAATAATTTTTTAAATATACATGTAAATATTTTCATAACGTTGTTTTTGATTTTTTTGAAAATATTTATTTTTAACTAAATAGTGAAAATAATAATTTATGTAAAACTATCAGTACTTTAATTTGAAATATAATTTGTTAATTTTATCTTAAAGAAAAATTGTTAGTGTTTGATATTAAATATTATAATTAGTTAAATGGGAATCGGTGTAATAATTGATATTGGTAAAAAATTATTTTGGGGCTCAACACATAATTTTCAAAAAATTATTTCTTTGAGTGCAATGAATTTTTATCATAATAAATTAAATTAATATATTTTTTTTGATTGTATTAATAGAAGTTATACATTATATATTACATAAAATATATAAAAATTCCATTTATTGTTTTTAAAATTTATGCAATTAAAGTAAATTTTGTTTTATCCATAAAAATTCATATTTCATAAATGGGTTTTTGTTACGTTTTGAACACTTATTAAAAATTCTATTATGACACTTATATAAATTTAAATTGGTGAAATGGATTCAATTTTCTCAATGAAAATTTTTAATTTAATATAATATTGTGAAATGTATTTTTTTCGTAATTCATAATAAATGAAGTAAAGATCTTTTACCACAGTTAACGTTAAAACGAGTTAACCAAGGGGTTTCAAAATAAGATACAAGGGTAGTAATAAAAAATAATAATGAAAAATAATTATTTTTTTGAAGATATATCAATATAATATTTTTCTAATGTTTAATAAAAATCCATTTTTATCCAATGTTTCATGAATGCGACCTTTTAAATTATAATAATTTAAGAAATTCCTTGTGTGTCAATCCCCTTAATTATAAATGTTTGATTGTTATCCTCTCTTATTCCAAAAAATTTATCCTTATATACAATCCAATACCTACTAAAAACCCATAATGGATTCCATTACTTAATCATAGATCTTGTTTTCATCTCCCAATACCTATACTTCAGAGAATAATATTTATTCCAAAGGAGGCCTCTTGTAGAGGAGGTAAAAATGTTAATCGAGCAATTTCAATTTTATTTCATAAAAAATTCATCTAAAACTATTTTATCTATAATAAAAAAGGTAAATAAAATTTATTGAACGTGTTTATATGTAATTATGATCATTTAAGAACCATTTACCACATATTATCCATCAAATTTTAGATGAAATTATCACTTGTGTGTACATGTGAACTACATCTTCCAGGTAGAAATATGATTCTTTCTCACATAACCATAATTAATTGATTATAATTATACTAAAGCTAGTGTCTATATAAATATATGTATAATAGTGATGATATAATAATGATTCCTCAATGGTTAATTATTATTCTGTAGTCTTCCATTCCATCCAGAAAAAAATGAATACATCACGTGTGTTTGCGTATGTACTACCATCTCCACAATGTTATGTAATTACTTTTTCATCAATGATTTACATGAATTTTTTTAAATATATATACATAAAATTAATATATATTATATTAATATCTTTTGGGTCCTTCATGATATGAAGTAACCATGATTGACCTGAAATGACTATAACATTCAAACATATGCACACATGAAAAAGGAAGATGTTAACGCTCGAAATGATGATGATAATGCCATATTGTTAGTTAACAAGTTATAAAATTTTATAATTGATCCTTATATTGTATTATAAGTTTTATTATTTTTATATAATATAATTATAATTGATTAAAATTTATCATTCAAGAGGATAGATAACTTATGAAGAAAAAAATATTGAGGTAATGGTTTTATGTTACAATTTCAATTTTTACTAGGATTATTTATGCATAAATTTAGTTAAAGAATTTGTTTTTATATACCTATCCAAAATGTTGTGTATTATTTTTGTCGTTTATTTATTTATATGAATTTAATTTTATTTCTATTATTTTATTCTAATTATGTTGTAATCATATTGAAAATATAATGTCAAAGAAAACTAACTTTATTTCTCTCATCGATCAGGAACAATTTTCATCGATGTCCATATTTTATTTAAGATGTTTTCAATAAATGTTTAACTATTATTTAATAATTTATTAATATAATTTTGACCCATGTTTTTATATTTATTAAAAAATCATGTAATGTAATTTTTATTTTTAGAATGAAGTATTTTTACTCTTTTCTGAAAATGTGAAAGGATTTTTTTAAGTACACTACATGAATGTATTTCATGAAAATGTTAACTTAAATTTTCGTTTCAGATTACATTACATGATTCTAGTGAAATTTTCATTTAATATGTTTAACTAAATTATTTTAAAAAATTATATTTTCAACAATCAACATCAAAAGGAAATGATAATTTTCCTCATGAAAATTTCCAAGGTTCCTTTTATGGTATTTTCATCTACAAAAACATAAATTAAGGTTTCTTATGATTTTTTGGGGATATGACCTAATTTTTCTATCATTATTAATTTAATGGATTGTTTATGATTATGATTATGAATTATCAAAAAAACAAATTTTTTTCGTAAGTTAAACCTTTACGTGATGATAAATAAGTTGGTGGTATTGAGGAATATATATGGATGTATTAGGATTATGTGACTGATGGATCTGTTGTAGAACACTAATGTATTTGGAAAATATTAATTTTTTATAATCTCATTTGGTACATTGGAGGTTTTTTAGTTTCCAAATATCGGTACAATGATCTTTAGCCCAAGACCAAAAGAGGATACATGGGTGGTCCTCTTAATCCCAAGAAAGGGTACAAAGTAGGTTATCCCAATACCTACGTGAGTATACATGTGGTTATCCCAACACTAACACATAATTATAATCTTAGTTATTAACATTAGCATAATATTTCAGTGATTATGATTAAGACAATATTTTAAGAAACCGTACTTTTCCAATTTTATCCTCTCATGTCTCATATTCTTTAATACATATCTTATTCATGTCTTATAAATTAAAAAATATTCACATAGACAAATTATTATAATAACATTTGGGAATTTATTTCAAATATTATTTTCATGTTCTCATAACCTTATCCTCAATATATACTTAAAAAAATACATGGGTTGATATACCCTCTTTTACCCTTAATGGGAATCTAAACTCCACATTTCATATGATTTCTTTTCCCCGACATATAATGAAAATATTAATTTATTATATTTCAATGGATGATATTACATTTTATTTACAAAGTGAGAGGTGGTGTGGATATTTTATATACTATATGTTAATGTATCAAAGATTCCAAATATATTTCGTAATGGTATATAATGATTATTAATTGATAGTGATGTAAAATTTCTGTATGAAATGTTATTTTCAACGAAATACATAATTGGATATTTTTCATTATTATGTTAAAATTATTGGAAAAATTAAAAAATTTATTTCCTTAGATAAGGAATTCACAATGGGGTCAACTATGATGATCATTACCTAATTACGGGAGATCCATTATTCTAAATTTTAAATCATCTAAACCTCAATCTAATCACATTTCACAACATGAAGAAAAAATACTGGATGAGGATTTTTTTGGTTTAGAGGATGTCAAAACTGATACTGCATGATTTCAATGTGGCTATACATAATATCAATGTATTTGTGTGTAATTATTTTTAACCATGATTGTAATTATTAAAAGATGCATTGGGAAAAATCATTAATTTTTTTTAGCTATGATTTACATATATTAATAGTGATTTATTAAATGAATAATAGATAATAAATATATTTTATGAGTCTATCAACTACAAAAAATGAACTATTAATATTGTAATAGTTAATTTTTATATGTTTTTTTATAATTTTTTGGTATTTTAAACAACCTTTAAATGTTTGAGAAATATTTTCCTAAACTGTCTCTAAATATTCTATATTAACATTATTTAAAAAATTATTGGGGCATAGAAACACTGTTATTAAATTTAGTGGATCTCATAATTGATTCTAATCATTTCACTCAAAAAAATCATCCAATAACATTCCAAGTCAATCAGTCATGGACCAACATAAAAAAGATATATAGAAATATTAACTAAATAATATAGTATAAAAATAATAATGATTTCCACACATAACTTAACATCATTATTTTTTATATGAAATGAATATATAATATTATAATTTTAAAAAATCACTTAAAACTATCAACAAAAACTTCATTCCTTAATAACATATACAAGAATCAGGAATCTGTGTCCATATCTAGTACTAGTTCATGATTCTACTCATTACTCCATTACCTACATAACACCTAAGAGAATATATTTAATGTATTTAATTAACACTAGTGATTGAGGTATTACTGTATTATAATTAATAACAATTAAAATGACGATTCATACACTTTAACAGATATAGAGAATAATAATTACTAAAATATTAGGTTCTAAACACCATTGGGAAAAACCATTTTAAATCATGAAAAACCACAATCATAATGTAATATTTTAAATAATTCATTTTTTGAAAGAATAAGTATCAAAAAAAAATTTAATACTATGTGAAAATCAGGAAATCTCACTAAAATAATGATTACTTGAATGTTAATTTTTATATTCTCAATAAAAACAACTGAGAATGATAGAAACACATAATTCATAGAATGATGTAAAAAAACCTCTAAAGTTATTAAAACTATATCAATTAATATATTATTATAATTGCTATATATTAAATAATAAAATACAATTATAATGATATTATTATGATCATGCGTGAAATCAAATTATTCATCACTATAACTCCCGTGAAAAACTTCTTAAACTAGATTGTATGAAAAATCATCTTGAATGATATATTATTTGGTCTATACTCAAATTATCTTATTTTATTACCATAAATTGTATAGATTTATTCTAATTTAAAGATAGTATGATGATCCACTCTATTATGAAAGTTAAAAATTGGTCAGTTCAACACATTATATTGATCTAACAGATAACTAATGAACAAATATATCTGATACACAAGATTTAAAAACTATGAAATAACTCATGAATAAATAAAAACACCCTAACATTAATATCCAACTATGTATAGAAAATAATAAATAATACAGAACTTCCTTTTTTGATCCTATCTTACTCCTTTCATGATAGATGTTCATTATACAATGGCTAAATTCCATCACCATATGGAAGAATATAATGATATATATTTACATACGTGAATAGTATATATGAAATTCAATTACCATTTTCATTATAATTCAATATATAAATTTGAATTCCTAAATAATAAAAATTAATACACTTTTTTTAAAAAATTGTAGTGATTAGCATTGTGAATTAATAATCTTTATCAATACTTATTGAAAATATGTAACTACTAAAATGAATTACATAAGTGTAAATTTATGAAATTTACAAATTATTATTCCCCAATTAGGATTTCTAATTAATAACAATTACCTATATTGATCAACAAAAACGTAGTATCCAATTAACTTTTATTGTTGATAGCCGACCATTATATATTTTAATAACTATTTATTGATCTTAAATATATTTTTCAATGCCTAAATTTCCTTTTGTTCACTATGATCACCAAAACCCATAATCCCACTTCTACTAACATTGTTAAATAATGTGAATTTGTCTTGAAAATGACCCATGACAGAGAAGTTCCACCACCCCTACAAATCATAAGATGAAAACAATTCATTATAAGAACCAAATCCACAAAATACATTTAGAATACTAAAGTTGACATAACATGGTTAAAATCTCACACTTATTTAAGATTACACTATAAATTTTAAAAAATTAAATTATTATTTATTTTCGTAACAGAAAAAAATAATTAAATTTTTTTCTGCCAATTTTATTTTTTTGTTAAATGATATTAATATTATCTTTTTAATGAATATTGAACTACAACTGTATCTGTAAATTAAAATAACATACATTGTATAGTTGTTTCAAAAACGTATATTACTATCGAAATAAAATTTTACAACATTATGTGTAATTGATATATTTGGTAATATTTTCAATGGAACATTTCTCTCATGTGTCTTAGTCAAACATAGAATCCCCAAATTGTGGTGAATCAGTATCATCTATTGATTAAAATATTTTATCAAAAAAGGATATAAAAAATTATATATTAAAAAACTATATGTTATTAAGAAATTATTATTAATTGTATAAAATTTAATAAGAAAACTGAGGTGTTTGAGCAAGATGATGGCTATCAATTGTTCTCTACTAGTCCCATGACATTATTTTAGGGGAATTCTCAAACATTGATATGATATATTGAAATCATTCAAAAATACCCATTTTTAATATTTCAATTTATTTTTAAATTTGTTTATTTCCAGGGATGCCAATTTATATTAGGCTCATTAAAATATTTCATAATATACAAATAGAAAAATAAATTATATTTTATAATGAATATATTATGTAAAAATGTTTAATATAATAATACATTAATACAAAAATGATGATAATATCTTTGATTTAGTATTAAATAACACATTCTAACAAGGTAATGAAATATTCATAAAAATATTAATAATGAAAATGTTGGGGTGCATCCTCAAATTCTAAATTCCCAAGGAATTACCTAATAAATCACATCATATCCATTTTGGGTACAACATATTCATCATTATGAATTACTATATCTAATATTACTAAACAATAAAAATCATTATTATTAATTTTTATATCCCCTTTATTGAAATATTATTAGTTTAAGATAATAATTAATAAATTATTACCAATATTTAAAAAATTTATGTTTTCACTTTGAATTAAATACTGATGACTATAAAATTCCAGTAACCTATCAATTCTAATTGAAGGTTGGATAGACCACCATTCTGATCCCTCATATTTATAATATCTAATCCCTCTACATCAATAGTAAAAATAATACCAATATATGGATGTGTATTATGATACATTAAAATGATTCAAAAAAATAAGAATTGTATAGGATGATGTTTAGAAATATTTATAGAGACAATGATGAAATTATGTGATATATAAATGTTATTATAAATAAGACCATTCTGATTTACTAAACGAACTAATTATATCAACAAAACTAATTAACATAATAAAAACAAATATTCAATTAAAAATTAAAATATTTATATTTATTTAATTAAATATTAAACAAAAAATATTACATCAATTTATTAATATCCACAAAAATTTAAAAAGAATATTCTTAATTGATCATATAATTATCATATTTTATTTTCAACATCACTTATTTTCCTTCTTCTTATTCTTCTTCAGCTTCACTCCCCCCCACTAGTCTAAAAATTTTAAAGTTAACAAGTAACCAAAATTCAGTATATTGTTTTGTATGTGTTTATTATTAATATATTACATTATATGTATTACCCATATAAAACATTTCTCTCAGTTTCATGTAGAAAACAACACCCCACTTATACTCTACTATAATAACAAAAAATGAACGATTTTTTTCTAGGATGCCCGAATATGTAGATTATTTTATTCCCACTCACTATAATCAATAAACTGAGTAAAATAAATGTAAGTAAATTATAATGAAAGATTCATTATACCCCTTTTAATAATCAACTAGTTGCGTTTAAATAATAATAAAATTCCATGGTAATTTAAATTGATAATTTCAACCAATATTCTACTATAATCCTTACTTTAAACATAAAATAGGACAATTTTTTGTGTTTTCAAAACTTCTACATGAACAATAATATAGAACACGGAACCATAAATATTGTAAAAATAACATCATACAACATGATTCAAAGGACCATTAGATAAATACATAGAATTTTCAAATAGTTTATCTAAATTTTAATCATTCAGTACAATTAAAATATTTTTAAAAGCTTATAATTTATTTTATAGAAATTTCAACAAAATTAATATATGTATTAGAATAATAATATCCATGAAATTAAAACAAGTCAGTATTTCAATTGATAGTAACTTCTTACCTATTTATCAGATGAAGATCACCTCTTAAGTATAATTTTAATTTGTATACATAATTGGTAAATACCCCCATCAATGTATCCTAAATAATGTTATTAATTAAATAAATTGAAAAAGGATAAAATAAATCAAATCCAAATGGACTGAATTGTTTAGAATTATCAGTAATATAGATTCATTAATTAAATTAACATTTTATTTTATAACATAAAATAGACATGTATTTTATAAGAGAACAATATTATTCCCCTTATCGTGACCTTATATATCAATCCAAAAACACATCAATGTACCATGTGGAAAATAAAAATAACAATAAAGGGATAAACATAGATTCATAATATGTTATTTCATACAAAATAAGTTATCCTAAATAAATAAACAAAATAATCATTGAAAGTTAAATAACTAAAACTCATTCCATTTAAGAAATTATTTATAAACAATATGACATGAATAATGGGAGATTAATTAATTAAATATAATTAATCATTTGATCTTGAAAATAATCCATAAATATAATAACCAATTGAATAATCGTTTGGTCATCAACATTTTATATAATCCCTCTACCTTAAACATTACATAATATTGAATTAAATGATTAATTGACATTGACGATCTTTTCAGGATTAGATTATTAGAGAACATGGCCGTATATAATGCATTACATTTTAAAAAAAATTGGTAGACACTTCTACTCATTATCTATTTTTTCATAAACTAAAAATCATGAAAAAAACATATCTACATCCATGTTTTAGATAACATGAATTTTCCTTGATCCAATCCTTGACAGTATTCATCTCTATGTACTGTGGAAAACATTATAAAACATGGGATGAGCATAAAAATCATAGCAAGGGTTGTAAAATAAAGAATTGTAACATTAACCCATCAATAAATACAAATAAATGAAACTATAATTTTAAATAATAATATACAGTATGAAATTGAAATTTTTTTGAATAACACATAGAAATAAAAAATCATAATGGTAAACTGTGGCATCCATATCATACTTACATTGTAGTTATCAAAGATATGTATAAAGTTATATTGGAATACCAATTATAGAATATTTCCTAAATCTCCTTGGAGAAATATTAACATTTACCTCAGTCACATTACCAAATTAATTGGATAGTTATCTCGGGCTCCCCCGCCCTAGGGTTATCACGAAACTACCCATACTCATATACAATGTCGAAGAACCATAACATAGTCATAAAAAATAAAACAAGAATAATGGAAAGATAAAATTTCCACATTGCTATCACAATATATTATTTCATGATATTTAAATAAGGAATTATTTATCAAACAATTTTCAAAAACTATAAAAAACATTTAATATAGAGATTTTGGAATCAAAGTGTCCCAAATCACTCTAAAACATTAAATGAATTATCATATGGAAAAATTAATATTGGTCGGAGTGGATACTCAAAAGGGAGGTGAATTGAGTTCCGATTTGATATTTCTACTTAAAATATTTATATTAAAATCCCCCAATTCTTGAAACTAGATAAATTATAGTGAATTTATAATGATTTTAAGTGTTCAATTGCTTTATCAAAGATTGATTATTTATTAGATAACTTAATCAGATGATTATGTTAGCTTTTGAAACTAACTTACTGGGTATCCATAATTACAAACACTTACTAGTTTTACTATCTAAGTTACATTAAAACGGATTTTAATTTGAAAGTAATTAGCACTGGAATATTGAAAATAGGTTAAAAAATAAGATTCATAGTAGTTTTAACCAAGAGGATCAGTCTCAAGGTGAGACTTAGTCCCCTCAAACTATATATATAAAACAATGATCTACACCATGGATTGGAGATTACAATATTACTCAGACTATCCAGGTCCTCAGACCTATACCACAGTTCTACGTGGGAAAGTATCAACACCAGCACACAGGCTGTCCAGTACCACATACCTCTACCAAAGTTATATGTGGGATAAACAAAGGTATAAAGAGCTTTGTGTGAGGATTTCAGTATCCTCTAGTTCAGCTTAGGAGTCGGTGTGTGTCCAAATATATAGTTGAACACAAACTGCTTATAATTTAATAAAAATGATCACAGTAGAGAAATAATATGAAGATGAGTTTAGAATTATATTGGTTGATGTTAATGTAGCACTGGACTCCTTTGTATGGAAGTAAATGAAGCTTTGTGTCCTTCTCTAAAAGTTTTCTGGATTACAGAGTGTTGTGGTTTTGTTCCTTCACTTCCGGTATAGGTGTTCAGCTTGAATGTGAGAGTATTCCTTGTAGCACTTGAACCTCCTCTTGAACTTTTGCTCTGGATGTGTATGAGTGTTCTTCAAGTTCTTCATGTGTTCTTCATGTATGTGACTCTTTGTTCATCCTCTATGTCACACACTTTATATGTAGCTTTGGTATTCCTTTTATAGCTCATGAAGTGGTTTGACAAAAGTCTGGATTACTTCTGCCGGTATGAGGTATAGTTCCCTGGAATCCAAGAAACATCATTAATTAATTTCAGACATAAGGCATGATTACTAATGCAGGTATGAGGCACGGTTTCCTGATATCCAACACACATCATTAATTAATAACAGTTGCATTAAAAGAAAAAAAATATGACTATTTCTAATAACCAAACAGATAGATAGATTTTAGAGAATCAATGATTGGTTTCCATTGGTATCTCTTTGTATTAGTGAACTTGTAGTGGTGGACATGTAATGGTAGGACTTTGACCGGTTTTTTTTACTCTCTGTATTGTTACCTTTCTTGTATTAGTAGCTGAATGTGTAGAGGTAGATCCTTGTATCAGTAGCTCTTCTTAAAAGTGAACTTCTTTCGGTTGCTCTTCCTCGCTATCAGTAGTTGTTAACATCGGTAGCAATAACTCTCTCTATCAGTAGCTTCCTCCGTATATAGCTCAATTCTATCAGTAGCTTGTATCACTGACCTACTCTATCAGTGGACTTAGTCTATCAATGACCTCTGTTTATCTGTAGCTCTGTCTGTATCAGTGACTTTAAAACTCAAAGGCTTATAGAGTATATGTTTTATTCATTTCATTTCCAGATTGAGTTTGTATAAAGATAAAACATCATTAAAAATTTATAATCATAAATAAACATTCAATATCATATTGCAATGATATGACCCAATCAATTTTATATTCATTTCAACTCATTAGTATGATGTTATAATTTAGAAAGTATAATTAATATATAGATAGACATTTTTTGGGATTATCATAGTATATCTAAACATAATTGAGATTATCAAAAAAATTCAGTCCAAAAATACCCTCCTTTTTGATAATCACAAATTATGGCATTATAATCCAGAATAAAGTTTAATGAATTAGAGTAAAATACATCTAATGGAATTTCACAGTGTGTTCAAATCATAATTCTCAAATGTATCAGAGTTAAACTATGGACAAACATAAGAGTAAAAAAGAAATTGAATATTTATTTCCCCCAAATACACATATTATAATTACCTCCCCCTAAGTGTAATTTCACCCCATATTATAATTTTTCTCCCCCTTTGTGATTAGAAAAAAGGGAAAAAATGGTGTAGATCATAAAAGTAGAAGAGAGAAAAAAACATTTTCATTTGACATGACGAAGTTACATGAGATAGTCCAAAACTATTAAAATAAGTATAAATATTCCTATCAAATATCCTATCCACTAATCAATCAACTTCCTCAATAGGTATTTTAGATATGTATTTGGGATCCGAAGAGGATTCAGGCATGGTAGGAATAGGTGAAGGCTTGGGAACACCAGTGATGATCAAAGGTGGTTGAGCTACTGAAACATTGTCGGGCCTGTAATGAGTAATACTTTGTGTGATCATGTGACTAAGATTTTTGATAGCTTGAGCTGGAGTCAACTGAGGTGCAGAAGTAGACTGGCCCTAGGAAAGCAAGGATGGTGGTACAATGACAGTTGTACTGTCCCCATGTAGGAATGGTAGTAATAGATTCTTGAAATCCATGATGATACCTACCCATATCTCTATATAAGTGATAAAATCATCCTTGTTCTCTATAAATTTTTCCAAAGTAGGTTTCAACTCCCCGATCTTACTAACTTGTTTTTTGAAGGCTTGAGTATCTGGGGATAGTTTCATATTCTCTAACATCTTCATAAAAAGATTGGTGAGCTGGTTCTTGGTGCACACTCTCTGAAAATAGTAATCAATTTGGTATTTTGATTTCCTTCTAGAATGCAGTAACATATCTCATATAATCATGGATGATATTTCTGATATCCCTATTGGTAGTAATCAACAGGGAATTTGATGAGCTACTTGTACTATCATGACCATGTTTTTCTTTCAGCACAGATCTAAACTATTGAACATCATCTGAAACTATGGAGGTACCAAGAGATTTTATAGTAAAAGATATTGTTTCATTGAAGGATTGTGTCAAACTACTAATCAAATTCTTCACAAAAAAATCGGAAGTACTGAAATGTGTTTTTATAGTCTTATTAAAATCATCAAACACATCCACAAACTGTTTCACAACACTTCAAATGTAGTTGATGTCAGTATCATCTAGAGATTTTGAACTCACGAAGGTGTCAAATGAAGCAACAGATTGCTTCAAAGAATCAATAGCCTCTGTCAAAATTTTAACTTGACTTTGACATTATTTTACATCATACATCACATATATCACAGCACTTGACATAACACTTCCTAGATAAGATACCAAATAACTTTACAGCTTACTTATCTCTTAATCAATAAAAGGATTTCAATTCAGATTTTAGTGCCTCAAGATCTCTTTTTCTCACAATGACTTCAGGCAGAGCTTTAGGAGCTACTGGTTGAGCAGTAACATCCTCAGATAAAATATCATAAGTCACTGGATGTATTATAATGGGTGTCTCATCAACATAATAAATATATTCTATTCCCAATACAACAAATCCTGGATCCACAGACCAATATTACACTTCATAGGTCACAGATGTTGATCTTGTCCTTACATGTTGCTCCCCCTCAACCTGAGCTTCCATCACTATATCTGTAGCAGCAGTAGCAATAGAAGCAGTAGACTCATTGGGTACATTCTCTTCAAAAGAATCATCTATAACCATATTCATATACAATCCAAGTTGCACAGGCTGGGGTATGTCAGCAATATGTACTGGCCAGTCTACATTAAGAATCTCCTCAATATACATAATAGAGTTCTCCATCAGAGGACTAAGAATCAAACATTTACTTCCATTCTGAGATACTACTTCTTCTTCAGCATCACTATTATTGAATCTAGAACAGTCTCCCTATGATCTGATCAAGGAGTGTCTTCCACATTTACATAGATTTCTTCAACAGTTTATCTTTGAACTGCTTCCCTTTTATCTAAGGTCAAAGGTGAACATGCCTTCCCACATCATACATTTTCATCAGCTGGGCATGGAGGCAAATTAGGATCCCCTTCATATTATATACATGTACCCTACTCAGCATCATCATCCCAATATTGAGGTTCTTCCTTATCAGGTCCCAGACCTGGATCTCTCTTATCTCTTGGACGACTAGGATGCTCAACAGGGTTAAATTTATCATAAACATTATCATCATCATTTATCCATTCCATTTCCATGGGCATTTTCCAATCATCATGTTCATACAAGCTATTTTTGTAACACAAAAGTTGTCTCTTACAACCATTGTCTCATTCTGATAGTCGGCCACACCATTTACATTGATCATCAAACAGATCAGCATTGAAATGAATATATCATTTGTTTTCTATTTTGGAATAGTCATACCCTTGATTTGAATCATCAAAAGCCTACACAAATTCACATTGACACCTTTCCTTAGAAGATTCAACAAGAATATATCTTGGAATATGAGGTTTTCATAATTCCCTCTTCTCGGACATAACACATGCTCAATAAATTTGGTCAAAAACCATTTTTCTCCATCCATTATTGTGGAAACTACATTTCTTGGTGTTCCATATCCAGTGAGCTCTTCCAAAGATGATTCATATTTTAAAATTTCTCTAGTGGGATGTACTGAATTTGGAAAAATATCCAAACTCACCCTTGTGTGGAACTTTCAAGCATTTATCCCATTCAATGGAAGAAAAAGATACTATCTTTTCATTCACTTCTTATACCATTCCGTTCTCATTTTCAGATTTCTCAAAATGAAAAAACTTATAGAATTCCTTTAACAATTTAGGATAATAAGGACCATTTTTTTTCACAAAACATTCGAGCCACCCTTTTTCTTCCATAATCATTAGAATCAATTATTTTTTGGGCCAGAGCCATTTTCTATAGAGTTCTTTATTGATTGCGATATTTATATTCTTTATGTGTGGGTTCACTGCACTCTTCTCATGGATTGTTCCACTACCCCTTCCTTTAGATACTTCATTATGCCTCTTTTCACTCAGTGCATCACCTTCATCCCTGACTACTGGCCTTTTTACTATTGTAATTTCGGAAATGTATAACATAACGTTTGAACGAATTTTGAGGGTTTAAGAAGTAAGGTTTGAAGAGAAGAAAGTTCGATGTGGATTGAAATGTGATATAGACTTAATTTTTTTCATTTAAGAATCAAGATGTAATAAAAATAAATAAATTAAAAATAATAAATACATCCATTAAAATCACAAAATACAGATAGAGAAAAAACATATCACTGACAAAAACCAGTGAGAATCCTAACGGTGAGGTATATCTAATGGTGAGTATTATCAATTGGTGATGTTTCACTAACTGTGAGCTTTCTCTAATAGTGAGTTTTCACTAATGGTGAGGTTTCTATAATTGGGATGATTTTCTAACAGTGAGGATTCTCTAATATTGAGGATTTTCTAACAGTGAGGATTCTATAATGGTGAAGATTTTATAACATTGAGGTTTCTCTAACGGTGAGGATTCAATATCGGTGAGGATTCAGGAAATTTTATCATTCTTAACTCATGTCTAATGTAACATGTCCTTTCTGAACGTAAAGGCTTGGAGAAAATGTCAGATAATTGTTGTTCAGTGCCTATAAATTCAAGAGTTATATCACCCTTTTGATAATGATCCCTCATAAAGTGATGTCTTACATCAACGTGCTTAGTCCTAGAGTGAGATATAGGATTATTAGAGGTATTGATCGCACTTGTACTAACACAGTTTAGAGATCCATGCCTCAATTGATATCCATATTCCAGTACGGTATGTTTCATCCATAGAATATGTGAAGAGAAACTACCAGAAGCTATTTACTCTACTTCAGTAGTAGATAATGCAACAAAATTCTACTTTTTACTGCTCCATGATACTACGGACATACCTAGAATGTGACATGTTCCAAAAGTGGTCTTCCTATCTAACATGAAATGAGAAAATCAGTATCTTAATAACTTATTAAATCGAATGACTATACTTTGGGATAAAATAATCATAAATTAGTAGTATGTTTAAGATATTTGAAAATACTTTTAACAACAAGAAAGTGTGACTCTTTTAGATTAGCTTGAAATATTTTCCACATACACACACTAAACAAAATATATGTTCGACTAGCAATAAGATGAAGTAAAATCCCAATCATAAATCTATAATTGGTTTGATCCATTGTTTTCCAATTTTCTTATGCATCCAATTTACATGTGGTACTCATAGGTGTATCACTTTCCTTATTACTATCCAAACAAAAATGTGTTAAAATATCCTTTTTATATTTAATTTGATTTAAAATAATACCATTTTCATTTTGAAAAACATGACATCCAATAAAATATTTGATTTCTCCCATTAAAATCATTTAAAATTCACTTTGTATACTCTTTTATAAATCAACACATAATGCATTTTTAAAAGATCCAAAAATAATATCATCAACATAGATTTTTACTATCAAAACATCTTTGGAAATCCATTTGAAAAAAAGTATTGAATCAGCAATCCATATATTAAATCTTTTTGAAATATGAAAATTACTAAGTCTATCATACCATGCTTGTGGAGCTTGTTTTAAACTATATGAATCTTTATAATGTTTAAAACATGATTTGGAAAATGAGGATTTGTAAATCTAGGTTGTTGTTAAAGAAAAAAATATTCAATTATTATACCATTAATAAAATCACTTTTAACATCCATTTTATATAAATTAAAATTCATATGATCATCATAAGCAAGTATAATTCTAATAGTTTCCATTCGAGCTACTAGCGCCAAGGATTCATCGTTGTCTATTCCTTCTTCTTGAATATATTCTTGTGCAAATAACCTAGCATTTTTTCAAACTATATTTCCAAACTTATCATCTTTATTTCTAAATCCCCATTTAGTGCCTATGGTCAAAGTGTGCTTAGGTCTGTCTACAAATTCCCAGACGGTGTTTCTTTAAAATTGATTTAACTCTTATTGATTATCCATTACCCAAAATTCATCATTGATAAAATTATTGATATTTTTAGGTTCTGATTGTGAATTAAATGATTGATGTTCAACCCTATTTCTTAGAGAGGACCTAGTCTGAGTTCCTCTATACAAATCTCCTCCAAAAAAATCTAAAGAATTGCTTTTAAGGGTCCCAGTTGGTCTTGAAAAAGTAGTGCTAGAAATTTCAGGATCATTTATAGTTTTGGGTTCAACAGAAACTGGTTCTAGAATATTTCCAAAACTGATTGTCTTAACAACAGGTTCACTATTTTTGTCATTAAGGATTAGAATTGAAATTTATTATTCAAGATTTTTACGAGGGGTGGTATGTTCATGTGGATCAGAATCATAAAATTTTATGTGTATAGATTCTTCCACAATTTTTTACCTCTTATTAAATAATCTATAAGATTTTATAGATATAGAATAACCTATAAAGAATCCTTCATTGCATTTGTATGCAAACTTATCAAGATTATCTTTAGTGTTGAGAATAAAAACACTGCAACCAAATACTCTAAAGTAACTAACTTTAGGCATCCTATTATTCCACAGTTCATAAGGGGACTTTTTAAGAATATGTCTATTAAATACACTATTTATAATATAACAAACTATATTTATAGATTTAATAAAGAAGTTAAATGGTAATTCATACACATTGAGCATTGTTTTTGTAACTTCCTGAAAGTTTTTATTCCTTCTTTCTACTACACCATTCTGTTGAGGTGTCTGAGGGGAAGAGTAGTTGTGACTGTAGCCATTTTTTGAGAAATATGTTTCAAAGTCATGATTTTCAAACTCATGGACATGATCAATTCTCAGGGTATTTTTCTTATGTCCACTAAGGCTTTCTACAAACATAGATTATTTTATAAAATTAGAACGAGCTTCATGTTTGTGAGAAAAAGGTATACCCAAGTGCATATAGAAAATTCATCAAATAGAAAATAGACATAGCGCTTCCCATTTAAGCGTGAAACTCTAGATGGTCCAAATAAATCCATATGAACCAACTCCAGAGGTTGATAATTGAAAACCTCATTCTTTGATTTGAAATAAACATTATGTTTCGTTACCTTTTGACAGGGATTACAAAATTTGTGTGTTGGGAATTTTAGATTGGGTAGGTCTCTAACTAAACATTTCCTAGTATCTAAGAACCTAGTTTTTTCTGCGAAAAACTTTGGGATATTCTTTATGATATTCCAGAGCAGCACCTTCAGACGACATGCGATTCCGAGCCCCAGAGTGGCCGGAATTAAATTTTCAATGCGTTCACACTGTAAATGCCAAATAAATGGGATAAAGCCTAAACGGTGATTCAAGTCAGAGATCCGAGTGTACGGATGCGTCCGTAATGGGATGTTTACCCTAGGAACCACATAAAACATGTCGGCGCGGGATGTTTGGACTCCTTGCTCGCTTTTGGAAGGTTTAACGGGTAAATTAATTGATTAATTTATTCGTTTAATTTTGAAACTCAAGTATCTCTTAAACGGTGACTCGGATTGGGAAACTGAGGGCACAGTTGAGTTTAGAGCAAGCCGTTTACCCTAGGAGTGGAGTATGTTTTGCGGGCGCGGGCCATCTGTGAAAAATGGCACCATGGGCGTTTTCATAATATGGCGGCTTTGGGCGTTCCGCTTTATAACATCCAAA
Source organism: Viscum album (assembly GCA_963277665.1). NCBI lineage: Eukaryota > Viridiplantae > Streptophyta > Magnoliopsida > Santalales > Viscaceae > Viscum > Viscum album. The sequence goes on from OY728121.1 coordinate 539,928,046, forward strand.
CGGATGATCGGAATCACATTCTGGGACTACCGTTGTACTCGGGAGGTGGTGTTTACCCTAAGGGAGGCTTAACCTCGACCCCGTTGGGCGTTTCGGGTGCGGGTGAAAATTGAGGATTAAATTAATTAAAATTTAATTAATTTAATTTTTTATTCTTTTTAAACCCTAAACCCACCCCTCTCCTTCCCCTTTCTCCCCTGGCTGCCCCTCCTCTCCCTCTCCTCCTCCACCTCCGGTGAGGTGGCTCCGGTGAGGCAGCTCTGGCAAGACGGCGGTTCGGCGGCGAAGCTCCGGGCAACACCCACGAGGTAGGATTGTCATTTTTGTTTCATTCTCCCCGCCCCTACTTTGAGACCAGTTAATTACATCTATATGCTATCAGATTGTTGAACAAATCCCCTGGTTGTGTAGTCTGTAAAATTATCTCTCTAAAGATCTTATCAGATCGAAATTCCGAGCTCCGTGGCATTCACAATCGTCCGGCAAAAATTGCGGGTTTTGGAATTGTTTCCGGCCAGTTTGGGTGCTCCGGCGGTCCGAGGAATGGCGGCGCGGGTGAAGGGAGGCGGCATCTCCTCGGTAGGCGGTGGAGACTTCTCCTCTGTAGGCGGCGGCGACTTCGGACCGAGGAGGCGACTGCGGATGACGCGCCAGCGGACGGAGGCTAGGCGTGGTTCCGGGGGGCAGCTCCGGCGTAGGGCAGAGGGGGGGGGGGGGGGGTGCGCGACCCCGTGTGTGGCGACCGTGACCCGCGTAATGCGGGTCGCAGCGGAAAAGGAGGAGACCGGCCATCAAGGTCGTTCGGTGGTGACAGGCTGTGTCCAGCTGGCCGCGGCGGAGCGAACTGGACCCGCGGCCGGTCTGGCCCAATGGGGTTTCCCCCTTTCGCATTTCCGACGCCCGTAGCTTTCGCAACGGGCGTCCATTTTGCACGCCATCAGTGGCAGCGCGGACCTTGCGTCGAGGGGAACCTTTTGAGATGTTTTAGGATATTTTTAATTCCCAAATCGAGGGGCCTCGGAGGCACGACACGTCTTTATGTGGACGGGCGTTTTTCCCAAAATTCTTATTTTGGACGGCGCGGACGCATCCGACGTCTGTTTTGGGCGCTGTTAGTGGCGTTGGGACCCTGAAACTGAGGCGGAGCATTCGATGGTGGTTTCAGGCGTTGAGGCCGGAGTTCAGGGGTGGTCCCCACGACCCGTCTTTTGAGCTGCGTGCAGCTTTTAGCGACTTTTTCCTCGGACGTATGTTCGGGGCATGCGAGCAGTCGATGTTGGGTGTTTTTCCGAGGGCATCGCGTTAGCGCATTCCGCCCGCTCTAATTCTGCATGATGGTACGGGCCCTGTGAGGTCCGTTTTGGGAGTTGACAGTGATTTCTAGCCTTATCACCGGACGACCGTTTTGGACAAGTGAATAGTCATCTTGTGTGCTTTTTCGAGAGGATCGCAATGGTGCGATCTGTTCGTAGAGTTTCAGGACCGGGTTGCGGGACCCATGAAGCTCCGCTCGTGTGTGGTGCGCCGAAACATATATTTTTTCTACAAATATCTATTGCACTCAAGTGAGTAGTGCTTTTGACATGTTTTCTCGAGGGGATCACAATGGTGAGATGCGCCCAACTGTTTTCGGGGCCGAGGCTCGGGATCACGGGACGTCGTTCGGGCGTGAGGCGGTGTTGGCGACTTTTCCGGCGGATATCTGTTTGAGGTGAGTAAGTAGTCGATATCGTGTGTTTTTCCGTGAGGATTACACCGGTGTGATCTGTTTGGCTGTGCGGAGCCTCTTGCGCGATCGTATTAAATGTGGAGCATGTAAGGTGATCTAGTGGTGGTTCACCCTACCTTGTTTATAACGGACCCTTGGCGTGTGATTTAGCACTCTTGGGAGAGTGATATAACTGATTCACAAGATGTGGTTGGCCGTGCCTGGGCCTTTGAGGTGGATTTGTTACATCACGCCTTCACGTTGACGCTAGGTGTCATGTGCATGATAGCCTTTGGGCTAGAACGGGGTATAATCTGGGAGTATACGGGAGCGCTTGCAGGTACGTGTGGTTGTTCGTACTTGAGAACGTTTGCTCGCTTGGTTGGGGTTGAGATGGGGCCACACGTTGTGTGGGCCCCACGTGCGTGCCGGGTTTTGCATTGCGTACTTTGACCTCTGACGATGTAAAGGGTCCCTCTGTGTGTTTGTTTGACCTGCAGGGTGGAGTTTTCCCCTAGCTCTGTGCTCATTTGTTGACCAACAGGGTTGAGTGGTCTCCCCTTGGTTTTGTTCGTGATGGATCTTCCAGTAGCAGTGCTAGTGGCACCCCGTGATGGAACATGCGCTGAACCTCTTTTGGGAGAGTTGTTCTAGAGTTGGGTGGTTGCACAATACCCACTCCTTGTTCAGTTGGGCAGTGTTGTACCCTCCAGTAGAGATGGCCAGAGATGTTCTGAGTTTTACCCTCCAGTGGGGCTGGATAGTCGGTTACTCATCGACTTCTTCGGGTTTACCCACCAGTAGGGTTGGGCAGTTGGTTTCTCACTGACTTCTAAGGTTTACCCTGTCACAGAGACTGGGTAGTGGGTCACCCGACGCACAGAGGGTCCACCCTATAGTAGAGACTAGGCAGTGGGTCACCCAACGACCTCATACGGTCTACTCTCCAGCAGAGACTGGGCAGTGGGTCACCCGGTGACCTCTTAGGGTCTACCCTCCAGCAGGGCTGGCCAGTGGGTCACCCGTCATCTAGTTCCAGGTCTACCATCTAGCAAGGCTGGGCAGTGGGTCTCCTGTCGACTTATTCCCGGTCTACCCTCTAGTGGGGCAGGGTAGTGGGTCTCCTGATGATGTATTAAGGTCTACCCTCCAGCGGGGCTGGGCAGTGGGTCGCCGGATGATGTATTATGGTTTACCCTCCAACAGGGCTGGGAAGTGGGTCACCCAGTATCTTATTATGGTTTACCCTCCAGCGAGGCTGGGGAGTGGGTCGCCTGATGATGTGTTATGGTTTACCCTCCAGCAGGGCTGGGCAGTGGGACACATGTTCGCATTCTAGGCTCAGTCCTTTCTACTAGGCTAGCATGTGGCTTTCCTCTGTGGCCACCAGAGTGGGACCCTTGGTTGTATAGTTCAGTGTGGTGACGACTTTGACTTTGAGAAGACCTCTCAACTGTAGGGCAGTGACGAGGCGTGGTTTGACTTTACCTAGAACTCTCAAGATCGAGAGGCACTTTCCCCACTGAGATACATTCTTGTGATGCAATATAAAACCATGTGGGTGAGTCAGTTCCGACCAAAGTGGATAGTGTCGAGGTCCGGTGATTGATCCCCTCGGCTTGGGGTTCGGGGCAGACGTGCGGGATTCTGGGCATCGATGGTGTTTACTTCTGGGACTGTTAGCGACTCTTTTCATGGGATGAGAGACGAGATGGAGATCCCCTTGAGACGTTGTTCGGTCTTCTTGACAGAGCATATGGATGTATATACCTTGTCCCAGAACCCACTTCTTGGTTTTGGTTACACCCCTTCCAAGAGAGGCGAAGACGTGTGGGGTATGCCACGTGCTTTCCGTGCCTAGCTTCTCGTCATTGGACAAGTCTACTCTCCTGCTATAGGTAGCTAAGACTCGAGGGGAAGTTTTTTTTCTCACAGTTTCTAGCTCCTTGTGTTAGGACGAGTCTTCTTCCTTTCTCTTGTTGGGATGAGCTGTTACTCTTTACTGTACTCTCTGTTTTACTCCTTTAATTTTCCTGTTCGCTCTACTGCTCACCCTTCTGTACGTCCTTTGTTGCTCCGTCGAGCCTTCCGGGTATCCTACTGAGTATTTTTATACTCACCCCTTCTTGGCATTTTCCCGCACTTGGTGTCCCCTTGCAGACGACGGACAGGTGGACTGTGACTTTAGTGGAGCGTAGGATCTTGGGAGCTTGGACCACATGCGGTGGTCGTTGCCGGGTTCCAGGTGGGAGACCCGTCAGCTGTTTCCTTATTGTTTACCTATTTCCAGGTTGTGGCACCTTTTCTAGTTGGGCGCATGTTTTTCCCATTTTTCCTTTTCAGAACAGTACTTTGTACTGTTAGAGGTCGATGCACATTGTGGTTTTTATATAGCAGTTCCCTTTTTCTTTACTTGTCTTTTCTTTTACAATGCACTTTTTCATTGAGTGTGTTGCATGTGTGCATGTACAGGTACATAGGCAAAGGCCTCCCCAAGTTGTTGTGCCTTCGGCGCAGGTCGCCAGCCACTGGTATATGGAGGCGGGCTTGAGGTAGTTGCGGCTCGAGCTTGGGTAGGGTCAGGTCATGACAAAGTGGTATCAAAGGTGGTTTGTTCCTCGGGGATTTTTACGGACGTCCCTAAAAGAGGAATTGGTTGGGAATTAGGGAAATAGTGTTAATGTGTCTCGAGAGCGGATCTCAGGCCTGGGAGTCCAGTGATGGTGCGGCGGCTGACGTATCCATTCACCAGGACCTTGATAACCCACTTGTCGACTCGGCATGCTGAGACACTAGTTGCAGGGAAAATTTGTTTGTGCATCACATAGGATTGCGTCTTGACTGTCCTTATTGAGTTATCTCCCCATCATCGTTGTTGTATTGGTGTATACATGTATGATCATCTGACCGCGACACTCCTTGATAATATTCAGGATGTCTCCGCGAAGACAGCCTGCCCAGATACCAGCTTTGGTGCGTGACGATGAACCTGTGAGCTACAAGGCCATAATCCAGGACCCATCATGTGAGCCCTTTCTTCGGGTGGGCCAGTAGCAGCACCCCCACCTGTTGAGCAGCAGACAGTTTCAGCAGATCATGCTGAGTTTGAGCATAGGTTGAGCGCGCTCTGTGAGTTCCAGCAGCAGAGATGGCTGAGGTTCATTGGCGATCCAGACCCTTAGGCAGCAGAGGGTTGGCTAGAGACAGTGGTTAGTCTCTTCATGCTTGTGTAGATGCTGACAGATCAAAGAGTGGCTTTGGAAGCCAGCCTTTTCCGTGGAGAAGGTCGGTGTTGGTGGAGTCTGGTGACTCGGTTTCTTGACGAGTCGTCGCTTTCATGGGGCGACTTCAAGTTGTTGTTCCGTGAGGAGTTTTTCCCGTCCTTCTTGCGCTCTGTTCGGATTCAGGAGCTCCTGCTGTTTCAGAAGGGAGGGATGACGGTGGCCGAGTACACGACTAGTTTTGCAGACCGTGCAAACTTTTACCCGGAATTGGTCCATGACGACAACTTCCGAGCGCGAAATTTTGAGCAGGGTCTCCGCCGAGAGATTCGTGCTGTCATTGTACCCTTGGGCATTTCCACATATTCTGGGGTGCTAGAGCGGGCGCTGGTGACAGTGGGCTTCCTGTAACATTATAGTGTTGGTGGTGGCAGCAGGCACGTTGGAGCCGAGACGCCTGCCACAGCTCGCAGGCATCGGCAAGCAGGACCTCGATGCAGGTGGCCATCCCACTGCTGGTTTCAGAGACGTGGTCATATACCACTATGGAGAAAAAGCACAGGGCCTCAGCTGAGGATTCCCTTCCGTGAGTGGATTTAGGGTTGTGGTCGTACACTACAGTGGCACCAGAGGGCACCTGGGAAGCCTAGAGATCACCGGTGATATTATTGTGATGGGTGAGATCACTTGCACGAGACTGCCCGACCCGAGTTGCTGAGATCTTCGGGCAGGCAATAGGCGCACCACCACGGCTGAGGCAGTGCCGTGATCGGAGTAGTGCCTAGATAGGTTGTTCTAGTAGAGGAGTGGGAGGAGCTAGAGGTGGGGGACGACGTTACGAGGTCTTCCCATCACCACTAGGCGGTCCACGTCAGGTTCCGGGAGCCGACAGTTGGGACCACAGACAACTGCGAGCCCTGGATGTCTACGATCCTAAAGAGTAGGGGATGATGAGAGGTACCACTTGTGGACCTTCTACTTTTTGTAGTAGAATAGTGAGACTCTGTGTGTGGAATGCTTCACTCCCGGCTCCTTGATTGAGTTGTTACTAGGGTGATGCAGGGCGTCGGGTGTAACCCTATGTTGGTAAGGAAAAAGGCGTGAGACCTTTTCCTTTAGTCGATGGTGTTGACTCATTCGCTTCCGAGCGTGTAAGAGAGTCTTGGTTTACATACATCGACTGTGAAATCTTATGTGACCAGATATCCTTGGGTGCTTCACCACATGGATATTCTAAAGGAGGGAAAATATCAGGCCTTGTCCCATGCTCAAGCGGTGATTCCAGTCTCGACATGCGACGTAGAGGTTCGATCAGGGAGGTGAGCTACCCCCGAGAGCCTTCGGGACATTTAAGACCGTGAAAAGGGATGGAGAGGTTCCATACATCCTTTCCCTAACCCCAAAGTCTAGTGTGGGTGCACGACATCGGAAAGGGCCGACCTCGTGTGAACGGATCAACTCTTTGGTCTATGTGTGGTGACGCAGAGCTGTGCGTGGGTTCTTCTGGGTATGGGAATGCCAGGTGTGGGCTTAGTACCATGTGTTGTTCCCTGATTTTTCTTTTCGAGGACGAAAAGCATGAAGGAGGGAATGATATAAGAACCCAATTTTTGCTGCGATAGAATTTTTGATATTGTTGATGATATTCCAGAGCAGCGCCTTCAGATGGCGTGCGATTCTGAGCCCCAGAGTGGCCGGAATTAAATTTTCAGTGCGTTCACATTGGAAATGCCAAATAAATAGGATAAATCCTAAACGGTGATTCAGATCAGATATATGAGTGTACAGATTAGTCCGTAATAGGTTTTTTACCCTAGGAATGATATAAAACATGTCGGCGCGGGATGTTTGGACCCCTCACTCGCTCTCGGAAGGTTAAACGGATAAATTAATTGATTAATTTATACGTTTAATGTTGAAACTCAATTATCTATTAAACGGTGACTCGGATTGGGAAACTGAGGGCACCTTTGAGTTTGGAGCGTGTCGTTTACCCTAGGAGGGGTGTATGTTTTGCGGGCGCGGGCCGTCTGTGAAAAATGGCCCCAGGGGCGTTTTCGTAATTTGACGGCTTTGGCCGTTCAGCTTTATAACATCCAAACAGATGCTCAGAATCAAATTCCGAGAGCACAGTTGTACTTGAGAGGTGGTTTTTATCCTAAGGGAGGCTTAACCTCGACCCCTTCGGGCGTTTCGGGTGCGGGTCAAAATTGAGGATTAAATTAATTATAATTTAATTAATTTAATTTTTTTTTCTTTTTAAACCCTAACCCCACCCCTATTTTTCCCCTTTCTCCCCTAGAATCCCCTCCTCTCCCTCTCCACCTCCACCTCAGGCGAGATGGCTCCAGTGAGGCAGCTCCGGCAAGACGGCGGTTCTGCGGCGAAGCTCCGGGAAACGCCCACGAGGTAGGATTGTCGTTTTTGTTTCTTTCTCCCAGCCCCTACTTTGAGACCAGTTAATTACATCAAGTTTCTTTCGGATTGTTGAAAAAATCCCCTGGTTGTGTATTCAATAAAATTATCTCTATAACGATCTTATCAGATCGAAATTCCGAGCTCCGAGGCATCCGCAATCGTCCGGAGAAAATTTCTGGTTTTGGAATTGATTTCGGCTAGTTTGGGTGCTCCGGCGGTCCGAGGCGCGGCGGCGGCTTCCTGGGTGGCGCGGCTTCAGAACAAGGAGGCGGTTGCGGATGGCGCGCTGGCAGACTGAGGCTAGGCGGGGATCCGGGGGGCGGCTCCGGCGTAGGGCAGAGGGGGGGGGGGGGGGGCGAGGTGCATGACCCCGTGTGCGGCGACCGCGACCTGCGTAACGCTGGTCACTGCAGAAAAGGAGGAGACCGACCATTAAGGTCGGTCGGTGGAGACAGGCCGCGGCCAGCTGGCCACGGCGGAGCGAACCGGACCCATGGCAGGGCCGCGGGCCGGCTGTGCGCGGACCGGACAGACCGGGCCGGTCCGACCCAAGGGTGTTTCTCCCTTTCGAATTTCCGACGCCTGTAGCTTTCGCTACGGGCGTCCGTTTAGCGTGCTGTCAGCTGTAGCGCAGACCTTGCGTCCAGGGAAAAATTTTGAGATGGTTTTGGAGATTTTTTATTCACAAAATGAGGGACCTCAGAGGCACGAGGCATCTTTATGTGGGCGAGCGTTTTGCCCGAGATTCTTGTTTTGGACGGCACAGATGCATCTGACTTTTGTTGTGGGCGCTGTTAGTGGCGTTGGGACCCTGAAACCGAGGAGGATCTTTCCATGGGGGTTTCAGGCGTTGAGCCCAGAGTTGAGACGTGGGCCCCACGACCCGTCTTTTGAGCTGCATGGAGCTTTTATCGACTTTTTCCTCGGACGTCTGTTCGGGGCGTGCAAGCAGTCGATGTTTGGTGTTTTTCTGAGGGCATCGCATTGGCACAGTCCACCCGCTCAAATTCTGCACGATGGTGCGGGCCCCATGAGGGCCATTTCGGGAGTTGACGGTGACTTCCATCCTTATCACCGGAAAACCGTTTTGGAAAAGTGAATAGTCCAACTTGTGTGCTTCTTCGAGAGGATCGCAACGGTGCGATCCATTCGTTGAGTTTCAGGACAGGGTTGCGGGTCCCACGAAGCTCCGCTCGTGTGCGGTGCGCCGGAACGTATCTTTTTCTCTGAATATCCATTTCACTCAAGTGAGTAGTGCTTTTGACGTGTTTTCTTGAGGGGATCGCAATGGTGCGATGCGCCCGACTGTTTTTGGGGCCGAGGCTTGAGATCACGGGATGCCATTCGGACGTGAGGCAGTGTTGGCGACTTTTCCGTCGGATATCCGTTTGAGGAGAGTAAGTAGTCGATCTCGTGTGTTTTTCTGTGAGGATTGCAATGATGTGATCTGATTGGCTGTGCAGAGCCTCTTGCGTGATCTTATTAAATGTGGAGCATGTAAGGTGATCTAGTGGTGGTTCGCCCTACCTTGTTTATAGCAGACCCTTGGAATGTGATTGAGCACTCTTGGGAGAGTGATATAAATGATTCACAAGATGTGGTTGGCTGTGCATGGGCCTTTGAGGTGGAATTGTTACGTCACGCCTTCGTGTTGATGCTGGGTGTCATGTGCACGATAGCCTTGGGGCTAGAACGAGGTATACATTGGGAGTATACAGGAGCGCTTGGAGGTACATATGGTTGTTCGTACCTGAGAACGTTTGGGTGCATGGTTGGGGTTGCGATGGGGCACCACATTGTGTGGGACCCACATGCGTGCCGGGTTCTGCTTTGCGTACTATGACCTCTCACGATGTAAAGGGTCCCTCTGTGTGTTTGTTTGACTAGCAGGGTGGAGTTTTTCCCATGGCTCTGTGTTCGTTTGATGACCAGCAGGGTTGTGTGGTCTCCCCTTGGTTTCGTTCTCGATGGATCAGCCAGTAGTGGTGATAGTGGCACCCCGTGATGGAACAGGCACTGAACCTCTTTTGGGAGAGTTGTTCTGGAGTTGGGTGGTTGCGTGATACCCACTCTATGTTCGGTTGGCCAGTGTTGTACCCTCCAATAGAGATGGCCAGAGCAGTTCTGAGTTTTACCCTTCAGTGGGGCCGGGAAGTGGGTTACTCATCGACTTTTCGGGTTTACCCTCCAGCAGGGTTGGGCAGTGGGTTGATCACTAACTTCTATGTTTTACCCTCCAGCAGAGACTGGGCAGTGGGTCACCCGACACACATAGGGTCTACCCTCCAGCAGAGACTGTGCAGTGGGACTCCCGATGACCTCATAGGGTCTACCCTCCAGTAGAGACTGGTCATTGGGTCACCTGACGACCTCTTAGGGTCTACCCTCGAGCAGGGATGTGTAGTGGGTCGCCCGTCATCTAGTTCGAGGTCTACCCTCTAGCAAGGCTGGGTAGTGGGTCGCCTATCAACTTATTCCAGGTCTACCCTCCCGCAGGGCGGGGCAGTGGGTCTCCTGATGATGTATTAAGGTCTACCCTCCAGTGGGGCTGGGAAATGGGTCGCCGGATGATGTATTATGGTTTACTTCCAGTAGGGCAAGGCTGTGGGTCACCCAGTATCTTATTATGGTTTATCCTCCTGCAGGGCTGGGCAGTGGTTCGCCTGATGATGTGTTATGGTTTACCCTCCAGTAGGGCTGGGTAGTGGGTCAACCGATATCTGGTTATGAATTACCATCCAGTAGGGTTGGGCAGTGGGACACCTTTTAGCATTCCAGGATCAGTCCTTTATACTAGGCTAGCCTGTGGCTTTCCTCCGTGACCACTGAAGCGAGACCCTTGGTTGTACGGGTCAGTGTTGTGACGACTCTGACTTTGAGAAGACCTCTTGACTGCAAGGCAGTGATGAGGCGTGGTTTGACTTTCCCTAGAACTCTCAAGTTTATGGGGGCACTTTCCACACCGAGATGTGTTCTTGTGATGTGATCTAAAACCGTGCGGGTGAGTCAGTGCTGCCCAAAGAGGATAGTGTCGAGGTGCGGTGATTGAGCCCCTTGTCTTGGGGTTCGGGGCAGACGTGCGGGATGCTGGGCATCGATGGTGTTTACTTCTGGGACTATTGGTGAATCTTTTCTTGGGCTGAGGGGACGAAGATCCCCTTGTGACGTTGTTCGGACTTCTTGATAGAGCATATGGATGTATATACCTTGTTCTAGAACCAAATTCTTGGGTTTGGTTACTCCCCTTCCAGGAAAGGGGAAGACGCGCGGTGTATGCCACGTGCTTTCTATGTCTAGCTTCTCGTGGTTTGACGAGTCTACTCTCCTGCTATAGGTAGTGAAGACTTGACGGGATGTTCATTTTCTCACTGTTTCTAGATCCTTGTGTCAGGACGAGTCTTCTACTTTTCTCTTGTTGGGTTGAGCTGTTTCTCTTTACTGTACTCTATGTTGTACTCATTTACTTTTCCTGTTCACTCTACTGATCACCCTTCAGTACATCCTTTGTTGCTCCATCGAGCCTTCAGGGTATCCTACTAATTATGTTTTTACTCACCCCTACATGGGCTTTTCCCACACTTGGTGTGCCCTTGCAGACGACAGACAGTTGGAGCGTGACTTCAGTGGAGCGTAGGAGCTTGGGAGCTTGGACCAAGTGTGGTGGTCGTGGCTGGGTTCCAGGTGGGAGACTCATAATCTGTTTCCTTTTTTTTTACCGGTTGGTGGGTTGTGGAACCTTTTCTGGTTGGGCTCCTGTTTTTACCCTTCTTCCTTTTCAGCACAGTACTTTGTACTGTTAGAGGTCCATGAACATTGTGGTTTTTATATAGTATTTTCTTTTTTCTTTACATGTCTTTTCTTTTACTCTTCACTTTTTCATTGATTTTGATGTGTGTGTGTGTGTACAAGTACGTAGGAAAAGGCCTCCCTGAGTTGTTGTGCCTTCAAAACTGGTTGCCAGCCCCTGACCTATGGAGGCGGGCTTGGGGTAGTTGCGGCTCGAGCCCGAGTAGGGTCGGGTCGTGACAAGTCAGTTTCTTACGTGAATGAACATTGCAGTGTCCTAATCTACTATTCTATAGCCATGAATCTTTCTGAAAAGAATTTAAACCAGTAAAAAAAATTTAGATAATTAACTTAAATCCAAATCATATACATTTTCTTTTATTAAAGCATTAAATACCAAAATATTTTTTGAATAAAATACATTGAAAATATCATTTTCAAATATAAAATTGAATCCATCATCGCACAACTGATAAATTCTTAACATATTATATTTTAGTCCAACTACAAATAATACTTTTGAAATTAAAATCGAATCATTGGTACCAATCTAGCCTAAGCTGGTGATCTTTCCATTTGAGTTGTCACCAATGGTGACATGTCCTCCATAAAATTTGATTATTCTCTTAAAGCAGGAGTGGTCTCATGTCATATGCCTTGAACATCCACTATCCAAGTACCATATCTTCCTATAGGAACATTTCAAACATGTTTCCTATAATACAGATTTAGACAGAAGATAATTTTGGTAGCCAGATTTTCATGGGTCCAAAACAGTTAGCAAGTAAAATTTTAGGCACCCATATTTGGCTAATGGGTTTCATATAATCAATAGATTCAAGTGATTTTGATAAATAAACATTGTTTATTCTATAAGGATTTTAATAGCTAGATAAAGCATAAGAATTTCCAGAACGTGAAATAGCAGCATACTATCCAGATTTTGAAATAAATTTATTCTTAACAATATGTCATTGTCCAGGTTGGTATCCTAAACTAGTAGTATACTATGGTGAAACTTTTTTTCCAAGAATTTGAGTAAGAGTATTATTTACATTTGTGATTTTATCTAAGTATTTTCTTGGTTTCTCATTGGACAATTTAAGTTTAGTATTCTCCTTTAACAGTTGAGCATTTTTTTCCTTTTCTATACTAAGATCAGAATTAACAGTACTAATCAAGGCATACTATTTCTTTAATGATTTGTAATTATCTTTCAACTCATTACACGTATATTATAATATATTACAATATTCAAATAATTCAGCTTTAGAAATATTATCAACATTATTTGAATCACTTTCATTTCAAAAATAATAATCATTGTGCATTTGGGAATTAAGTGTTACCATAGATGTTTCAGTCATGAAACACATGTTGGCATGATTATCTTCCTCAAAATCAGAAGCATCAGATCTACTTGAGATGTCTTCCGAAGCACTCCATGTAGCTTTCAATGATTTCTTATATTTTTTTCATTGAAATCATATTTCTTCTTAAATTTTAGTTTTAGACCATCAGCTTTGACATGCCACTTTCTTTTACATTCATAACAGACTATCTCATCATCTTTATCATCTTTCTTCCAATCGTTCGTCCAATTTATTCATTAGTAATACTTTACATTATAAATTTATTTTCTGAAAAATTGCATCTTCCTAAAAAATTTCTTGAATCTCCTAGTAATGTGAGCCATCTCTTCATCCCTATCTGAATATGAACATTCACTAGTTGAGATGTCGACATGTATGTGGACTTTCTCTGTGTCCTTGGTATTTGAGGGAGTATACTTAAATTACACTAACTTATTCTTAGGTTCATCATATTCTTATTCATTTACCTTTATCTATTCAACATACATCATCAACTTACCATTCAGCTCCTTGACAGGTAGCTTGCCAATGTCACATGATTCTCGTATAGAGATGTAGGTTCCTCTCTATCTTTCTAGTAGGCATCTCAGTATCCTCATGATTTTATATTTTTTGGAACAGCTTTTCCCAGTGTGCACATTTAATTATCTATCTCATTGGACCTGAGATACATATCAGAAATACATTCATCAAATTTCATTTTAAAATTATCATAATTAATATTGTATGCATTTATTCTTATTTCCTTAACATTATTTGTTCCCTCATGGGAAACAGAAAAAGTATCCCAAATTTCTTAAGTAGTCATACAAGAAGATATTTGATTAAAATTTTCATATCCTAAAGAACAATATAGAGCATTCATTGCATTAACATTATTATGGAAAGCAGCTTTTTTAGGTTCATCCCAAGTAGTTATAACAGTTTCTTGGAATCGTATACTAAGTCTCTATAGTTGTTCATATGTCAAATCCCATACTTTCTAAGTGAATTTTCATTTTTATTTTCCATTGGGCATAATTGACACCATTAAAGAAAGGTGTCATGTTGGTAGCCTCACCTTCTGATCTATTATCCATAATAACTAACTTTTAAAAAGATTTATATGGATGTAAAAATTTAGAATTAACAAATATTTTGAGATCATTAACATTCAAATAAAATCACAGTTGAAAACATTTCCCAAAAAGAGGGTTTTGAAAAACTTTTATCAACCACATTCTGAAACCAAATGATGGTCCGAGTGGATACTCTAGAGGGGGGAGAATTTAGTTCATATTAAAAATATCTGTTTAAAATATTTATATTTAAATCCCTCATTTCAGAAAACAAGTTAAACTGTATTGAATTAATAATGATTGTATGTGTTCAATTAGTTTCTCAATGTTTGATATTTCTTAGTTAACTTAATCTGAATATTAATATTTCTTTGGAGACTTAATTACTAGCTATAAATAATAACAAACATTTTATAGTTCATCTATCAGAGTTACTTTAAAACATATTTGAATTTCAAAGTAATTAGCAGCATAATATTGAAAATAGTTTAAAAAATATGATGCAAAGTAGTATAAACTAAGAGGTTCAGTCTCAAGCTGAGACTTATTTTTCTCAAATAGTTTATATAAAACATTGATCCACACCCTAGATCCTGGTTTAAAACAGTACTCAGACTGTCCTGGTCCTCAGACCTCTACCACAGTTCTATGTTTGAAAGAATCAACAATAGCACACAGACTGTCCCGGTCCTCAAACCTCTACAACATCTATACATGGGTTTCGCAAAGGTATAAAGAGTTAGGTGTGAGGATTTCAGTATACTCCAGTTCACATTAGGAGTCAGTGTGTTTCCAAACAAATAGAAGCACACACACTGCTCGTAATGTAATAAAAATGATCACAATAGAAGATTGATATGGATATGAGTTTAGAATGCTCATGTGTGATTTCAATGTATCTCTGGACACCTTTGGATTGATGTAGATGAAGCATTGAGTCCTTATATAGAAGTGGACTGGAAAACAGTGTGTCGTGGTTTTGTTCCTTCACTTCTAGTAGAGGTGTTCAACTTGAATGTGATAGTATTCCTTATAGCACCTAAATCTCCTCTTGAACTTCTGTTCATGATGTGTATGAGTTTTCTTCGAGTTCGTTGTGTGTTCTATGTGTATGTGTCTTTTTGTGCGTCCTCTATGCCACATAAATTGTATGAAAGTTTGATCTTACTTATATATATCATGTGGTGGTTCGATATAAGTCATGATTACTTTTTCATATATGAGGTATTGTTCCCTGACATCCAACAAACTTCATTAATTAATTTCATAAATTAGTCGTGAATACTTCTGCAGGTACGAGGTATGGTTTCCTTACATCCAACAAACATCATTAATTAATATCATTTACATTAATATCACAAAATATGACAACTTCTAGTAACCATGAAGAGAGATTGAGTTTAGATAAACAGTGACTGGTGTCCATCGACATCTCTTTGTATCAGTGAACTTGTACTGGTGGACATGTAATGGTAGGTCTTGCATCGGTAGCTATTACTCTATGTAATAGTATATTTCTTGTTTCAGTAGCTCCATGTGTAGCAGTTGCTACTTGTATTGGTATCTCTTCATAACAGTGAACTTCTATCTGTAGCTCTTCTTCACTATCCATAGCTATTAACATTGGTAGCAGTAGCTCTCTCTATCAGTAGATTCCTCTATCAGAAGCTCTATTCTATCAGTAACTTGTATCAGTGACATTGTCTATCAGTAAAATTAGTCTATCAGTGACCTTTGTTTATTGGTAGCTCTATCTGTATTAGTGACATTAAAACCAAACGCTTATAAAGTATCGGTTATATTCATTTCATTTTCATATTGAGTTAGTTTCAATAATAGTCATTGTTAAAACATTATAATCAGAAATAAACATTGAATATCATATTCCAATTATATGACGCAATCATTTTGATATTAATATCATCTCATTAGTATGATTTCATAATTGAGAAAGTATAATTGATATATAGATAGATATTTTTTGGGATTATAAAAGTATATCTAAACATAATTGATATTATCAATACATATGAGTCCAACAATTAATTTCTATATAAATAATTCATAAAACCATTTTTAAAACATGGACATTAATGAGAAATATTTATAAGAATAAATCTTTAAAACATTTAAAATGATATTTTATTTAAAGTGTCTTTATCAAAATGAGAGACACTTGAGTAAAAATAATTGAGGAATCAAATTTAATCAGAACATTATAATATCATGAGAATAAATGGATTCATGATATAATATTTCAATGGATAGAATATACACCATAATAAAGTGAATTGGTTCATAACAACAATGAAGTCTCAATGGAATTTAAATTGAGAGAAAATCCATTATAAAGAAGGAATCCTTAGATTAAAGATAAATCAATGAAATTATTATGAGTGAAAAATATAAATACACCTAATATAAGTGCATATTAAGTGTAAAACAATCACATGTTATTCACACATATTCAAAGAACATCATAATCAATAAGTAGATGTTTAATCCAATTAATTGAAATTTGGTTTTGAAATTCCCTACAGAAATTCATCATGCTAAAAGCGTCAAATTAAAATTCAAAAAATGAGATGAGGAGTGATAAAAGGGTATCACATCACATGGACATAACATATACAGTAATAAGGATATAGAAGAATATATCTTGACATAACAAATTGTATACTAAAATACATAACACAACAGAGTCTTTTAAAAAGAGGATGGTGAAAGGTTCCTTTGCCGATTTTTTAAGATACGAAACATAAAATCAATATAAGAAGGATAATTAAATGAAGAGGTAAATAAACATAAACAAAATTATATTAAAAAAATAATACAATCATGGATATTATATCAACCATACAAAATTAAATTGCAGCAAATATAGCATGAATCTCATGGGAATAAAAAGTGAGATGAAAACCCCTTACTATGTTGTAATATATCGAGTCATATGAAAAAAAGGTAATAACTACCAAATGATTTACAGAATACCATGAATATAGGGAGAATCATTATAATATATATATATATATATTTATCAAATTGAAGTAAACAATAGACAACATGCAATAAATAAGTGGTGAATAATGGAAATCTCACGGAATTAAATGTGTGATAATAAACCCCTTACCATGTTGTAATCAATTGATTCATATGAAAAAATAATAATAACCTCCAAATTAATCACATAATACACTAAATATGTAGATAATCATGATAATATATTTTTCATATGGCAGTACACAATACACCACATGCTATAAATAAGTGGTGATCAATGGAAATGTCATGGAATTAAAAGTGAGATAAACAAACCCATTATCTTATGTCTAACATGACTCGATCATTCTTTAGTCTCATGAATTATAACCAAAAGTAGATTTCAACTTTGCTAAGAATATTTTCCATGTTTATCATTCCTTTTATATCAATTATTATCTTTCCATAACAATTACTTAATTAATTGAGTTCCAATCGGACATTTAGTCGAAGTTCGGAACATGAGTTAAAAATGAACTTTTAATAATTATAAATTTACCATGTGATTGAAATTCCATTATCTCTAGAATTATATTCAGAATTTATATATCATATATATCATATATATCTGGTATAAATATATATATGTATTTATAATAGTTCATAAAATTTATAGATAAGAAATGAAATGAACCTTTCATGGAGATGGAAAGTCGTACATACGCATGAATGCTACTTTCATTTAAATTTCATATTTAATGGATTGAAAATGTCATAATAAAAAGTTATATTATAATTCCAGTATAATATCATATATAATTTAATTATCTCAAACATCTATATGTTCCACATAAGTCATGAACAAATCATATCACAATTAGGGGCGGTAGTCCCCACTTCCTCAAATGAAATTATCATATTTACCGACTAGGGATACCATAAAGGTATTATATAAATGAAAAATACAGAAGCATAGAGAAAATATAAATATATTATATATTTCATATAAATATAATACCATCTTAATATCCTCTATAAGAGTTGGTATAAGAAGATTGAACAATCATTGTTTCGTGAGGCAGTAGTTCAATGTCCATAGAAACAGTATGTTCTTCATCAATTAGATGGAGGTGTGTGTATGTGTAACTAGAATAAATATCTTAGAAACAACCTAGAATATTTAGTGTTATGGTGTTGATATAATATATTGTAATGAAAATAGTTTACGTGGATGGAGAAGTAAAATAAAACAAAAGAACTCAAGAAAATATGTTACCCTTAAATCTGGTATCTCCTATTGGCTTGAACCAAATGGTTTAATTGAATTGCCTTCAGCCTAGGGGAATGATTCTATAAAGAGGATATGGATGTAGGGAGATTTATTTTTCAGAAGTTGGAAGATCCATGGTGATTGAGATGTGTTTGTAATGTGTTATAAGAGACGGCTTTTTATAAGGGGGAGGAGGGACTCTTTAGGAATGTTTTAAAAAATTATTTCTTTATATAAAAATTTTCTTTTTAGAATGGTCCGAAACATATTAATGTCGACGATAACATGAATAATGTTCTCAATAAAATAATCTACTAAGAATTGGATAGGTTTTGGATATTTTTTTATATATTTATAATCTTATTTATTTAAATCAATCCTTAATGAGGTAAACACTGCATCATTATTGTGTCATAAATATATTTATTTATAAGATGTCTAAAAATTTAAAAAAACATATAATGATGTAGGAATGTATATTAGATTTTAAATTAATATTTATATTTTAAGAGATAACTTATATAACCGAATGTCATAATTGATTTACTAAAAGATATATGTTTTTGTGATATTTGTCTTTGCATTAAATTAATTAATATAATGTGTCATTATCACTCCAATATGGCTTCATGGGGTCCAAAAATCGACTCAAGGATGACCATTGGAAGAAATGAACCATCCAAAACTATTAGGACACATGTTACGTTAATTAATTATTATTATATTTATATTTTGTTACCATTATTTACTATATTTACCCTTTAACAATGGTAAATAATATTTTTAATGAAGTAAATATTCATAATTCCAATAAATAAAAGATAAATATTAACACAATTCGGAAAACCTGATTCCGAATATTGAATCCATTTTTCCAAATTCTAATCACATAAGTGGAAGAAATTAATTTTTAAAAAATTCCCGTTGTGAAAACAAAAAGCGTGTTTTTAGGAAATAATAACTATCAAATCATATACACTTATTTATGTCCAATTTCAAAGTGAAATTACATCGATGACCATAATTGGATATAATTAAACAAACATAAAATAATTACAGTTTAAATATAATTAAAAAGATAATCTAACATTATAAATAAATTTTATTAAAAGGATGTTTTGAATTAAAATACAGCATTTGTCACAATATTTAAAAAAATGAATTTTATCAGAAAAATACCAAAAATTTAACCAATTTAAATATTTATGTCCTGATAATAATGAAGAAATTTTTATGTCAAATAGAACATTTAAAAGTGACAAAATATTTTTTAAATAGGTTTTCCTGTCAAAAGGTGGTAAATCATCCTTTTAATGAATATTAGAGTATTTATGCTTAAAATTGCATTATTTTTTATTTTAATCCACTAAAATTTATTTGGTAAATCTAAAAACCATTAAAACATGTATATTTATATTTTAGTTAGTTCTTTCCACTCTCGTCAACACAACGGATGGGAATTAACAATCCCTTAAAATAATATTATATTATTATTTTTTAAAGATGAATCAACAGTGTGTGCAACAAATGATTTCAAAGAATCATGTTGTCGTGTATCAGGTATGCCATCGAACATAACATTACATATAAAGTAAAATTAATATTTAATTCATAAATTTTAATAAATTTTAAAATGATATATTCTTTATTTACCTAATATGTTACATCCTTCCCCTTCTGGGAATCGCGTCCTTTAAATTTTAAAATTGGTATTGGAATCTTCATTTAAAGTCCAACATCGGGAAATATTCCAAAAAAATATCAGTTTAAAATAATGAGAAATAAAATGGTCACACGAGATAATACATACAAGGATTCCATTTTGTAAAACATGGATATAGAAGAGAAACAAACCATTATGGTTTGAAGATAGAACAAACACGGGGCGACCTTTTTAATGCTTCCTATACTGTCATACATCCAAATAAATGGAAAAAAGTGTAGAGGGAAATGAAGAAAAGATGAAACACAACTGTAAATAAACTAATAAATCATTAACCATAAAAAATTTCAAGAATAATGAAGTAACCTATAAGGGAAAAGGGGAAAATATGTGCCCATCCAGAAAAGTTCCACAACATAGAAGTAACTGAAAAAGTAAGACAACTGAGAGATCCCCACTATTGAATCCCAAACATTGAAAATTTTATGTCGTCCAAGAACCCATATTACAATGCTCCTCTGATGTCACGATCTCCCATCCTATCATCTTCATAATGACAAAACACATGTGGTAAAATCCCATGAACGGGTGAGTATAAAAATACTAACTTGTACACCTAGATAAGGTGAAGGGGGATCCGTAAGAGATACTCCAAAAAGAGAAAAAACTATATTTGAAAATGTTTAGTTAAATGAGTGAAACTAAAGCCAAAAAGAGTTAATTTAAACTCATCCATACATAAGGATATATAAATGGTGAGAATATGAAAATGTCATTAAGTATTTATTACCTATAGTATGAGAGTGGACTCTTCTAACCATGAAAATCTTAACATAGAAAGAATATGGAATACCACGTTTGCCTTCAATACAATTAGTGGAAGAGAAACCAAAACCCTATGAGTTAGAATTGGAAATAGATTATATATATTCTTAGTCAAAGAAAACCAAGTGAGAGTGTAAGGGGATATCAATATCCCGACTCGAACTAAGAAGAAGAGAATCCAATATTCCAGAAGTAACCACCATTGTTTTCCTATACACCACATGACTACTGTCAACTAAATGTCACTGGGACTCAATAACCACTCCCTGATTCTATCCTCTTTGGGATGCACTATCTCCCCTACACAGTTTTAATTCATGTCACTGGGAAACAACGTAGTGGGAAAAGATTCCCTCTTTCTCATGAGTAAAAACGTCATCAAACCATGTCTAGATATTTTTTCGCACTGTCTAGGGATCAAAAACTCAAATTAGAGAACCCACAACATAATATATTTGGGGGATTCCACTCTGATAGTATTCATAGAGCCTACCCACACCCTAATACATCTTGGGTATTCATCTCTAATAGTTATCGTAGAGGCTACCCAACCCATTATGTGTTAGGGGGATTCCACTCCTGTAGTAGTTATAGAATCTACCAACACCCTGATGCGTCAGGGATATTCAACTCTTATATAAAAAACACTAGTCATTCCTATTAGATGGTACCTCTCAGAATTCATTGATTAGATATGACAAATAAAATATTCATGAAGTGGAACATGGTGTGTGTGGGACCCACAGGACATGTTTCCCACCCTCAATGTCTGGTCGTGTACCATGCCATTATACAGTACTAAATTGTGACAAAATACACCAAAATGTGTCAATTTACTCCTAGAGTACATGGAACATCTAGTCAATAAGATTAAAAGTGAACGATTCTCATCAGTAATTTAGTGGGAAAAAATGAAATTTTGTTGACATGCCCCCTCAAACGGCCATAGAAAATTTGATTGAATACCTTCATAATTCATCTCTACTCTCACAAGTGTTGAAGAGGACCTAAGCTATGGGTTATATTCAAACATAGTATAGGGATATTCCACCAATATTCCAATAATGTTTCCATATTTAATGAGATCATGAAAAAGCAACACACATCCAAATGAATCACATCTTTACAATCCATGCGGAAACAATAACATGATCGACTAATAATTCTCCCCAAATGGAAATATAATGGAAAAATAATATTTCACCACATTAATGTCTAATAAAGTCCCATGGTTCTCATTCCTCAGCCGTAAAACAATTTCTACAGATCATGCCATTGAGATCCTCAAGGTAAAATGCATGGTATCGACTACTCTTTCATCCAAAACATATACTCAGTGAAAAAGATGCATTTCATTATAGTACATGAAAACCAAGACATGTGGAGCTAAGAAATTCTATTTAGTTTAGTCATTCGAATGTAGTCTTGAAATATCAGCACAATGACCAGGGTTGTGGTGCCAATGATGCCACCTCAAACAGACATTCCTTTTAGAAGGTTAGTCGAATACATGATATATGAATAATAAGAATTATAATTTTATTATTATTAAACATAGTTGTTTTGTGAAACTAATAAATTATAAAAAGGCTTAAAAGTATTTAACCTGTATAAAAAGAACTTTTTTGAATAGAGGGATGTGTGTGCATGGATGGAACAACAATCGGGTTCCTATTTTAGGAGAAAAGTCCATTTAAAGATTTGTGGCCCAATTTGAATATATCTAACACATTCTGTCAAGACCACTCTTCCTGGACCATCACGATCTAGGTAACCTATCCCGTTTTTCCAGCCTACAGCCCGACTTCTATCAGCTCATCCTGCCATCTCTTGACTGGCCCACTAACGCTGGCCTAGTTCCTCGGCCAACTCTGAGCCTAACCTGCTTCTTGTGCACCAGTATGACTCATAGGATCCCCCTAATGGATCCCCACTAAAACCTTCGTCATGATTCCATCCCCTAATAAACATGGACATCCCATGTTTCCCTACCCCTATCGGCCCTTGGTCCCCCCGCTTGATAGTGGAACAGCTCTGCCGCTCTTTTTATCTCACGACCACACTGATGGGGAACTCATCGACCTCACCTGAAGTCGTACCCAATACATTCCACTCATCCTTCCTAACACCAACTTGATAATTCCCCACCTAGCTCACATCAGAGCCCCATCGTACCACCATGTAAGCGAACTGTAGGCTTCTCCTCCATCCAACCATGTTGTTGCCTCACATCCACATCGCGTAACTCTCATCCACTCACCAGTAAACTCCGAGAGACCGTCTTTGTAACCACTTATGGTTGACGTCGTGCACCACCACTAATAGCACTCAGGTGATCCCTTCCATGGACGATTATGAATCCATTAGTTTTCTGATTTCAGATCTAAGAACAGATTTATGATCCCTATGGGGAGACTTTCATAACACCATCCTTTGATCGATAATCCAGCATTGGATTGATGCGGTTTAAATTGAGAAACAAATATTAGGTATGAATAGATGGATTTAAGATAACATTTACTAGATTAATATATAGATTGATGTTCATGTTATTTCATCCACGGTTTATAGATAATAAAGGTGATAAAAGATCAAAAAGAGTTTATTTCTCAAATAGAAACATCTAATGGATATAAATTATAAGAATACTACCTTGATTCATTCATCGGTCATTGAATACACATCCATATATTTCCAAATGTGATCTATCAAGGATCCATAGAATATTTATCATTTATTCTATGATGAACATAGGATGAATGGTTAAGAGAGAAGATATAGAGAGAATTATTATTTAGAACGAGAATAATTATTATGGACAAACCATAATTTTAATTCCTGATGTTTCTATTTATAGAAACTCCTCTCATCGTGGAATTCGAATCTTCCTTTACCACATATTTTATATCTCTCTTAGGTAAAAAAATCCATTTCAAACTCAATAGTGGACTCAGATTTCCAATCCAATACCCCAATCAGAAGTTATTTGATTTGAAATTTGAGAATATAAAATTAAGTTAAATTAATTTATTTACTATTTTCCCCAAGGTGGCATTTTCTGAAAAGTCCCATGCTGACAAATTTTATATCACACATAGGTTAGACGTAATGCTTAGGACGCAAACATAGACTAAGATATCTGATCCGAGTTACTCTTTCAGAGATATCTCATTTCCTTCACATGCATATTATAAAAATATTTAATATTTTAATAAAATTTATTCCGAGAACACCAGGCCCCAGAATTGCACATCGTCTAGTGCGTAGATAAGGAAATATATAATGAAATATTCCAATGTATTACAAGGTTAGAACCAAGTATCTCAATAATTCCCTCCGACATGCTTTTCATCCTTGAAAATAAAAACAACGGAAACACTGTGGGATACTAAAAACACACCTAACTCTCCTTGTCCTAGGAAAACCATCCCGCTTACAAGCTACCACAGAATGAAATCCAAAAAAATTGTCCATCCTCATAAAGTCTGATCCTATCTATGATGTACGTTGGAACAAGCATGTGTCTCCTAAACAATGACATGCGGGAGACATCGTTTACCCGCTCCAGCGATCAGTGGTAGGGGAGGAAGGTAGGCAACATCACCATCTATTTTCATGATACTAAATAGCCTGATGAAACATGGGGGATAGTTTTCCTCCCCAGTCGAACATCCACATCCCACATCATAACTGGAATTACTGTTTGTAACTAGAATAAGGTCTCATAATTTACTATTTTAGAATATCTATTTGGTGAAATACCAAAAGAAATCTGGTCTTTCATGATTTCATAGTTAATTCATCAAAATTGAGGCATTCTTTCACTCTTGAGGAGCGATGGAGTCAACACAATTGACTAAATAAAATTGTATAATCATTCTTCACAACAGCCAGCTATCGGGAATCAAACTATTATAAAACATCCTACACCTGGTGATCTTGGGAATTCCCTCTAAGGGCATCTAATAATACATTTCCCTATCCCATATTATAGACTATATCAATGTAATAGTCCTACAAGAAATTCCGAACAGTGTCACACTCTCAGGTTCAAGTCTCTCTGGATGAAGACATACCTGAATCTATGGTGGTATATGAAAACCACCAAGCATTCTCTAAGACGATAATGTCTCTACTTTATCAGGGTTGATACTATAGCTATTAGAACCAGGTAGTGTGTCATGTAGTTCTGTTCATGGGGTCTCAAATGACTCACCCTCAATTTGAGCGTTGTACATGCGAAGATACCAACGAACATGGTAGGTGAGAAAACTCATCCAACCATTTGATGATAGATATGAAAAAACATGGAAGACCCCACATGTATTTTCCACCATTTGAACAAGAGTGTCATAAAACTAGATACTCTACAACTCCACTACCGACATCCCAATAAGGAGGTAAAGCATAAAAACTCCCCTAGTAATTCTGGGACATGATCTGGAACTCCATCACACAACCATGCCCTGGACACACATGTTAGAGAGAATCTATTACCATACATCAAAAATATCCAATTTGGACAGTGATGACTCTCCCTAAAAAATTTTCTCACATCACAAAAACGATTTTCAATGGGGGGAGGATCCCACAACTTCATGCATTCATGGTGACGTAAAAAAACACTGACACTAGGTTACACTAATGCCCTACATCACCCTGGTAAAACCTCAAGAAAAGATACAGGAGAAACACATACTTCACATTGTGTCTAATAATTTCTAATGAACAAATTATAAGCGAAACAATACATTTATCTTATCACCAAATGCTCTATAGGATAGATGACATCCAATGTTTGTAGTTTTCTATAGTCCCAGATGCCAGCTTCCTGAGCCCAACATGGGCCACCTGGTGGTGTTGTTGAAAGGAAATCATAACGTTGGCCCCCACATATGGATCATCCCACTCCTCTGCCAGCACCATCTCCTTGGGTACCACCCTGATCTTGATAATGTCTCTACCGTGATAGTCCACCTACTGCATTCATGGTGTTCTTAGAACGTTTGTTTGGGAAGTCATAGGCCATGTAACCTC
Organism: Viscum album; assembly: GCA_963277665.1. Lineage (NCBI taxonomy): Eukaryota > Viridiplantae > Streptophyta > Magnoliopsida > Santalales > Viscaceae > Viscum > Viscum album. The sequence continues at coordinate 539,953,384 of OY728121.1, forward strand.
ACCAATGACAATAATAGCACATTCTATCCCTAGAATACATCATCTCTCTTCGCTACCTCATCCCCATATGATAATGTGACTGAGACAGATTAAGGGAGGACACTGCATCTAGATCATGTTTTCTGATGCCTTCTAGTTGTGGTAAATTTCTCAACTATGTTGTGATTGTTTCCACATCTAGATTCATTTAATCCCTATGAAGAAAAGATCAATATTACTGGAATAGGCTCCAACACCCAGGAAAATGTAGGGAAACAGAAGGGTACAATGATTGCATGCATATCACTATAGTGTCCCTTCTCAAACATTCCTTCTCGGAAATAGCCATCATAGATCGTGCACAATGGGTAGCAGGTAATGTATATGAACCTATTCACATAATCAACCATCGTTATCCCTCCCAGCTGAAACTAGAGGATCTCATAAAGTAGAATAAAGTGAAAACATGGGGGAAATAATCCTCAAGAAAAGGATGTTAGAAGTATTCCCATCTGAGTGCTGACTCATACATTATTTGTGTAACAAAGACACAACAAAAACCATATTATTCGTGGAAAATGCTGGATTCCAAGGCCAACATCTATTCTTCATGTGTCTGAACCAGACTAAAGAGGTAGTCCACTAAATCCATACAATCCTCTTCTACCTGAGAATCTGGTTCACCATAGATCCTCAGTGACCTCCCACACTAGAAATTAGGGAGTGTACTCAACCTACACACATATTTATCATCTTCTGTTTGGGGTGTATGCTACTTAAAAGGTTATGGTGTTTCTACAAACCCAGATGGGGGAAGGGGATTTCATTATAGATCTTGAACTAAGGCCTCATTAATAACAGGGCCATCATCACGAAATATAGCCAGTATCCTAGATGACTATCATTGTGAATACATCTTTAATGTTATCAAGTTGTTCCATGGTCAGAAGAGAATATATATATATATATAACAATGGAGTGTCAAATCATGAAAGGGGGGTCAATGACTCAATACAATATGATTCATGTACCATTGTTCCAATCAACAAGTGTCTTAGGGTGATTAGTCGAGAAGTAGGTAATCAGGGTCCTTGTGAATGGATATATCAGCTACCTGTACAATCACTAGACTCCCTAGCCTAATACCCTCTCTCACAACCCATCAATAGTGTTTACCCAAACACAACTATATCCGTTTTAGGGAAACATACAAACAATGTTCCAAGGGTTGAACTACCTATGATTCCACTTTTTCATTACCCAGATCATTTCAGTCTCAATCATCAACTACCCCAAGCCCGCCTCCATAGGAAAAGGGGTGGATACAGGCACCGAAGGCACATAAAAACTTGGGGATTCAATTTCCTGTAAACCTGTACACACATACACATCCAAATACAAACAAAAATCACAGAGGGAATTATAAAATAAATGAAACAAAGCTATAAATTAATTAAGCAAGTGTGAAATTCTAAATAGTACAATAACACTAAAGTAGACTGAAATAGAAAAGGGAAAAAACACATTCCCAATTAGAAGAGTTCCACAACATGGCAGTAACTGAAAAAGTAACCTAGCATTGAGATCCCCACTCTGGAATACCCATCCACAACTACCGTGTGCAGTCCAAGAAATCCATATTCCTATGCTTCTCTTAATTCATGATAAACATGTCTGTCATCTTCATAATTCACGACACATGCTAGAAATGACTATGAAGGGGTGAGTGTAAAAATACTTAGTATAACACTCGAAACTGGAAATGGGGGATTCGTAAGAGATACTCAGAAAAAGGGAGAGTTTTAGAAATGATTATGTGCAGTAAGAGGAGTGATGCTCTACCCAACAATATATTGAATGTAAACTCATTCGAACACTAGGATCAAGAAATGGTGAGGAGATGGACTTCTCATGAAGTCTTCGCTACCTATAGTAGAATAGTAGATACCTCCAACCATGAGAATCTAGACATAGAAATCACATGGAATACCCCACACGTCATTGCCTGTCATGGAAGGAGAGAAACAAAAAACAAAAGAGTTATTATGTAAGTATAATATATATATATATATTCATCAAAATAAACCCAAATGAGAGAGTATGTGGATGTCCATCTCACAGCTCATCCAATGAATAAGAGTAGACAATAGTATTAAAGTAACCACCATCGAAAACCAGTATCAAAAAATGTCTCTTGTGAACTACAAGACAAAGGGACTCAATCACTGTAGTGTGATACTATCTTATTTGGGTGATACTATCTTGTCATATCTATTTTAGGTCACGTCAAAAGGATTTATCTTAGTAAGAATGGAGTCCTGCATTCTCATGAGTCCAAAGGTACATCAAAACACATCTGGTCACTGTACCGCATAGTTAAGGGATCAAAAACTCATAGTAGAGGACCTAAAACACAGTATTTGACAGAGGTTCTAATCTGATATTATTTTTAGAGGCTACCCACACCTTGATGCATCATGTGTATTCAACCGTCATAGTAGTCATAGAGGATACCCACACAAAAATTCATTAGGGGGATTCTACCCTCGTAGAAGTATTATAGATTACCCACACATTGATGTGCTAAAGGGATTCCACTCTGTTAGGAACTACACAGGTCATCCCTAAAGGATGGTACGTCAAAAAAAGGATTGAGGAACGTCGCTTCATGAAATAGCTGAAGGGTAAGAGAGAAACCACTCTTGTTATTCGTTCATATCATAGCTGTCAAAGAGCCTCACCATGAATAGATGTCACACTTGGATAATCATGCATTGTATCTCAAAAGCCACTGTAGAGGGAACCATCGCATCCCATGTTGAAAAACACTCAGGATAGGCTACCCACATGACAAAATGTGAGTCCATAAGTTTTAGATAAGATAGAAATATGATTCCTAAATTGGTGCATTGTTTATGAGGGCCAACAAAACGTGTGGCCCCACCTCAAAACTTGGTCATGTACCTAGACATTCTTGGGTAATAAATTGTGAACAAGTACCCCAAGATGTCCTAGAGTAATCTTATAGTAAATTGAAATTCTAGTGAAAAGTCTGACGATCACACAACACTCATTTTTATTCTTGAGGGCTAAAAATGCACTTTTTCTAACAAGCCTCCTCAAATGGTCCCAGAATATTTGACCACACATTTTCATACATCATCCCCACTCTCACATGAGCTGATGCTGGCCAATGTTGTGGGTTCTCTTCAAACAAAATAGAAGGATATTCAACTAATATTCCTATAATTTATATAAATTTAATGAGAACATGAAAAGGCTCCTTGCATCCAAACAGATCACACTGTTATGTTCCTTGTGGGAAAATGCCCATGATTAACTATTCATATAACCAAAATAGACATTCGATGGAATAGTCGTATGGTGCTACATTTTTCATAAATGAAATCCCATGGTGCCCATTCATTTGTCATAAAAGAGTTATATTAATCACTCCATATAAATTCTCATAAATAGTCATAAAGGATCAACAACTCATTCATACAAAACAGAAACCTGGTGAAACGGCTACATTTCACTATATTATATGCGAACCGGGCCCCATGGGGCCCACACATTAACATTGGTTTAAAAACATGAAGGTAATATTGAAAATTACTCCAAAATTCTGGGGTTGTGTTGTATCTAACAATGCATCAAATTTATGTTCCATTTAAAATGTAGTCTTGATACAAAATTTTTGATTAATAATAATAAGTTTATTATTATTAAACATAGGAATTTTATGCCACAGAAAAATTAAATGAATACATAAATGTCCATAAATTTTCTAAAAATAACCTTCACTAAGAGAGGGATGGCTGGTCATATAAGACATGTTAATAAGATATCTTGTTTAGGAGAAAAGGGCATTGAAGGCTATATGGCCCAATTTGAACAAATATAGACAATTCTAGTCATTCCACTCCACATGGGCCTACCTGCTCCTATCTATCGACCTTCCATTACCCATATTGGCCCACAAACATTGGAGTAGAACCTCTTCATGCTCATGGCCTGACCCGATAGTGGCTCACAAGTTCTCCTCCTTAGATCCCCACTATTGTGTCCCATTAGAACCTTGGTCACACGTCATCCCCTTATCAATTCAAAAACCCTACAGTTCCTGAAACCTATCTACCCTATGTCCCCACCTAACCATGACCTGTATCCACCACTCTAGTAATCTCACAACCAAACAATGAGTCCTCTCACTAAACTCACCTCCAGCCACACCCCATGCTTTCCACCTGGCCTTCCTGATATCGTAGTTCTATTATATCATCCATCTCACACCAAGCTTCATCCTTCCACCACAGAACCATCCCACCAGACTCACCTCTAGATAAATGTGGCACTTCATAGTAGCCATGTCCTATGGCTCATATATTCTCACCGACCGACATTATGAGACTACCGCTGCTGCCACTTTTGGTTGTTGTCATGTGCCACCATCTACATCTCTCTAGTGAACACTTTTGTAGACCAACAAGACTCCTACAATTGCATGATTTCAGATATGATGATAGATCAATTATCCCTTATATGTGACCTTCACTGCACCATCCTCCAATCGATGATCCAATGGTGCATTGATGTGTCTGAAATTGAGCGACCTATATCTACGAAGAACAGACATATTTCAGATAAAATTTATAGGTATAATGTATGGATAAGTGGTCAAGTTATTGTGTCCATTTTTTATTGATAATAATGGTTATAAATGAATAAAAAATAGTTTATTTATCGAATATAAAATTCAAATAGAGAAAAATTTTAAGGATCCAACCTTGATTCATTTGACGATTGTCAATAATGCATCCACTGCGGTACCGCTGTGGAATGCCGATGATTCATTGAAGAATTATCCTAGATTCGATGAAGAATAGAGGATGAATGGTTGATAGTGGAGAGATAGATAATATTGAAACAAATAATGATTATTAAGGGAAACCCCTAACGTTAATTCCCAAATTTTCAATTTATAGAAACATCGTTCAATGAAGAATTTGAATCATCTAAAACCAATAATTGTATGCCATGCATAAGCAAAACACCCTATCTAAAACACAATAGTGGTCTCGAATATACAATCGGGGACCCCAATAAAAATTTATTTTATTCTCCATTCAATATAAGATAATAATGCTCAATTATTCTATTTACAATTTTTCCCCTCAGTGACTATTCCATCAGAAGTCCCATGCCGATGAATGTTATCTCTCCTCTAGGGTAAATGCCACTATCGAGACTCAACTATGGATTTGGATTTATGATTAGAGTTAGATTTTGAGCGATATATCATTTCCTTCATGCAAATAGTATAAAAATGCAAAATATTTTTATAAATTTAATTTTCGTCACTTCGTGCTTCAGAATTGCTTGTCGTCTCCACACTGAGCTCTGTAAATATGTTGAGAAATGTTCCGACGTCTTACAAGAAAAAAAAACTAGTCTCTACACTAATATAATCATAATTAAAAATAATTCTATTTATGATATAATATATATTTATTTTTTATAAATTCAGGTTATATATAAGAGGTATCCTAATAAATAAATTGGAATTGGTTGGGTAAGATAATTACATCAACACCTAGTGATCTTACTTAGATCATTTATTAACATAATTATCGTTGGAATTTTAGGTGAATAACCCATTAAGAACAAGGATAAGGATGTATGAGAAAGGAATTGGGATGTTTTGGTAAATCTAGGTTTCCCAATGTAGTGTAATGAACAAAGAGTGGAGTTTACCATTTATAATTTAAGTGAGGGACTATTTTTAAATTTTCTCAAATATTAAATTAACAAAAAAATATTTATGTTGTCCAAATGGATGGATATTTTTAAAAATAAAATATATGTTGAATTTATGTCAAAATATATACATAAAATAAAATTCCTGAATTTTTTTGGTCAATTATCACTCTTACAATTTATTTTTAATTCCCACTAACCATTTTTAAAATGTCAATACAATTAAAATTATCTACCATATAGTGGTTACTAATATTAAAATAAAATTAACAATGACCTATATATTGAAAATGGTATATATAATAAAGAATATCTCATTGATTGTTCAGAATATGATATCTTAATGAATTTTAAATCTTTTAATAAAATGTTATTTTTATAAAATATATATAATGTCTATTTTAGAACTATTCATTTAGATTGACATTAATAACATAAATAGAAATTTTTTAATATAATAGAATGAATAAAAACCTATCTAATATAACATATATATCTAAAATTTTGTATCCTTTGTGAGAGATATGTTATAATAATCACAAATCATACCAGTATAAAAATCAGGTTGCTTCTCATATTATGTTATAAATATTGATAATAATGTAAATGACTATTTATAAATGAATAAGTTACATAACATTGTATAATTAATTTCAATAAATCTATAAAATTATGGATATTTATGTTCCAATATATTTACATTTCTATATTTACATGTATTAATGAATTTCAGTTAATTTAGTACTATTTTGTATAAGACAGACACTTTGACTCACCGATAGAACAAACGACACATCAATGGACAATTCACTGATGATCAGTAACACTTATAGTTCAATGGAATTATGGAAGTTAGAGTCACTGATGGGTGATGAATGGATGGAAGTGTCATCGATGACGACTCATTGATGTCTGGACAGACTAATAGCTCAAATGATCCCCTGATGCCCAGAGTCACTAATACCGATGGGAAGAACTCACTGACACAGAGAGTCACCAATTCTAATAGACCAATGATAATGAATCACTGATAGATATGACTCACCGATAGTAATAAATTCAGTTTTTTATTAAATCAAATTTATATCTAACAGTCCTATTTAGAAAAATTAATTTTTCTATAATTATTTAATAGTGTCTGTAGGATATTTTGGAGATTGTACCAGGTACATGAATGTGGAGAGATCATTATTCCTACTGGACCTCAATGTATAAATGAATTATAAGTTGGATTATTTGACATATAGACGAGTAGAAAAAACAGGAAATACTGAGAACTCGTGCAACTCTCGAGCTCACTTCCAAAACCCAAGAACTCAAAACGATGAACATACAGGGATATTAAGAAGTAAATGTAAACCTACTGAGCTGACCTAATCATAATTTGATCAAGAAGATGAACGTCTCATACTCTTTAAAGGATGAACACAGAGGCTACAACACACTTTTTTGTAGTTAAATTCTATTAGAGGACTCAAACATCAATTACACTACATAAAACGAGTGCATAGATTCATTGCATAACACATCGAGACTTCTAAACTATAATCTACAACATTATCTCTGTTGTGTTCATTTAATTACATTTTGAGTAGTTTGTGTATATGTACCTTACACACATTGAATCGTGTGCATAAATGGAGGATAGTTGATATCCTAAAACTCACACATTATTTATCCTTTTTTATCCCACATATAAATGAGGAATATTTAATGTGTGATCCATTTGTTTATTTCCCACAAAGAACTATGGTAGAGGTCTAGTGTGACCTGGAGAGCCTTGTGTGCTACTGTGATACCCGTCTTAGGGTATGGATCAATATTGTTTATTAATTTAAACTGATTTGTTGTAGGTGATACCCAATTATATAGGACTATGTATCATCATGAGACTGAACCTATTGTTTATATCAACTATGTTTCTAGGTTTTATTTTCTTACTCTGTATTTTGACATTTTTTAAATAACTAAATTGAACTTTGATTGTTAGTTTAGAATGTGTTTATAATATTTTTAAAATAGTAGGTTAGTTTACAAAGATTATTTAATATTTATATTGATATAGTTGGTAACTAATCAGTATTTTGAGAAATTAACTGAACATTTAGGACTCTTATAAATTCACTACAGACAGAATTTTTTAATATTTTTAATTGGGGTAAATTTTCAATCAACCAATTTTCACCGAGAATTTTATCAATACTAAATTCACCCCCTCTTGATTACTATACCCTGACCAACATTTGGTATCTGAGGCTCTGGTAATTTTTGTGTCACAATGATTTTTCAACAATTTTCAAATGTGATTTTTGTTGTATTTCTAATATCATAAAATTTATTTTAGTACAAAAATTTTATCTCATTGAAATAATTTCAAAATTATATTATGGAAAATATATTAAAACACGATTATATAAATATAAATCCTTTATTAAATGGAAAATATTATGCATAATGGAAACATAAAATGAAAATACATCAAGAAAGCATGGGATATGAAATCCAAACTGCTATTGAAAGTAAATATGAAATCCCAAAAACTGCTAGAAACTATTGGGATGAACCTATCAAGGATGCCTATAATAATAAAATTAAAGAAATGAATTCTTTATAATGTGCACTAGGAGATAAAAAATTTAATCGTATTTCTACTTGTAAAACTTCTCATGATATTTGGGGCACTTTAGCTATTTTCCATGGGAGAACAACTAATGTGAAGAAGATGAGATTAAATAATTATACTATTAAATATGAAAATATTATAATGAATCATGATGAATCTATTTTGGATATTTATAAAATGTTTAATTAAATTGTGAACACAATTATTTCATTAGGAAGAGTTTTCACAACAAAGGACTAGATCATGAGGATTCTGCAAAGCCTACTACAGAGATGGAGAGGGTCATCAGCCTCCATATGGAAATCAAGTGACATGAATAATGTTAAAGTGAAGGAAATTATTTGAAAATTAATTATGGATGATTTGGAATTAATGTTAAATCATTTGGAGGAAGTGAAAAAGAATAAAATATGTATCCTTCAAGACATCTGCTTCCAAAACCAAATACCAAGGGAAATTTCTAGCTACTGTTGGGAGAAAAAGTAGTGAAGAATCAGCTTCATACAGTGATGAGGAAATGGCCCAACATCCTAGAAGAAGTGTGAATAAATAGAAGAAATATATTTATATGAATGAAAAAGGAAAGTGAATTTTAATTATTATTTCCAAAATTAACGCATGAGAAGAAGTATGAGTTTAAAGGTATGAAATATATAAAATCAATGAAGGTCGCCTAGAGTTCATCTGGGGATAGCTCTAGTGGATATTCCTTTTCATAGAATGAGATAGATGAAATGGAAAACATCATCATTATGACAAATTCATCATAGGTACTCTTAAAATCTTGTGTACCTAATGACTATTATTCTTGAGTTGAATCTAGATATGAGAATATTAACAATGATTTAATATTTGAATATTTTATCATACGGGAAGAAACTTATAATGAACCGAATTATAATTATAAATCCATAATGAAACAACATTCTCTTTATATAACATACACTTCTGGTTTTAGATATAAGATAGAACAATGAAATATATATAAAATACATTTTATAACAAAATCTGGTAAATCTTCTTCTCTATCTAAAAATCAATATTTTAGATCATGTTCCTGTTCTGAAAAATCATTTACTACATAAAGACTTTATGGATAAAATAATTTTAACATTTTAAATAACATATATTCTACATATAGGACACCTAGAAGACAATTGTGTGTTCATAATTATTTTATTACTACTGTTTATGGACCTAGAAAAATATGGGTACCAAAATTCATTTTTGGATGAATTACATTGTTGGTAAACTGCCTAAATAGTTTATGTAGAAAACATAGGTACTTGGACAGTGGTTGTTCAAGACTAATGATATGAAATTACTCAAGCTTCAAGAATCAAATTAGGCTTTATGGACGATGTTTCACATTTGGTAACAATGGTAAATGAGAAATCATGGTCTTAGTCCTGATTGGTTACCCTAACAGAATTTTAATTTATACATTACATTATGTTGATGGATTAATGTATAACATGCATAGTATATCTCAACCACATTATGAATGATTCATTGCCAAATTAAATTGTGAGTCATGACATGATTATGATGTCAAGATTATTATAGTATTTAATGCTCTTAGAAATGATAATGTATATGGTGTAAACCTAGAAACACTAGCATATAAGAATGTCTCCAACCTATGATCCTTTCACAAAGAGTAATGGCTCTTGGAAAGAATAATATGACACTATAATTAAATATCCCTTAATAAATTGACCATAAATGTTTTAGTTAAATATCAACCCAAAATAGAGTTTCCAGACAATATAATGTGGAATCATTTTGAGAATGGAAAGAAAAAGAATCCTTTTCAAACCAAAGAAACAAGATACAACATATCAACATGTTGATTTGGTTCACATGGAATTTTTTGGACCATCTAGAATTTATAGTTTGAGTGGGAAGCACTGTGTTTATGTTCTTGTTGATAACTTCTCTAGGTATACATGGACCTTTTTCCAAGCTCACAGAAGTGACTCTTGCTCTCATTTTACCAAGAATTCAAGGATTGTGGAAAATATTAATGGACATAAAATTAAATCTAATTAACGTGACCATGACCATGAGATTGGAAATCATGAAATCGAATCTCCTTTAACACAAAATGGATGTAGGATTAACTTTTCGACCCCTAGGACATCTCATGAGAATGGTGAAGTAGAAATAAGAAATATAACCCTACCAGAAATTTCCTGAACTATGCTCATTGAATATTTCCTTCCAATTTATTTTTGGGCTGAAGCTGTTAAGAAAACATGTTAGAAAAATATAGACTCCTAAACAGTAATATAATGTTGAAAACATCTTATGAGTTGTTGAGCACTATGAAATCCATGGAAAATTATTTTAATGTATTTGTATGTAACTATTATATACAAAACAATAATTTTAATATAGATACATTTTCCTCAAAAAGTGATGAAAGAATATTCCATGGATATTCAACATCACATAAATCTTATTGAGTCATTAATCCATGACACAAATTTGTGGAAGAATCTATACTTGTCATGTTTGATGAAACAGATCCACATGAACATAATAACTCATTAGAAACCATTAAATAGGATATTTCAAATCTAGAAATTTATGTTAATCATTTAAACCATCCTATAATGGAATATATTAAAACATTAAATTCTAGAAATTATCTTGATTCTTGCCATAATGAACCAGATCAAACGGGTGAACCTAAAATAACTAGCCCTACTTTTACTAGACAAACTAGAACTCTTAAAAATCATCACTTAGATATTGTAGTTTGAGATTTAAATAGATTAACAAAATCTAGATATTATTTGAAAAATCAGGTTTAATATTATTTATTCTTATCTCAACAAGATCCTAAAAATATTAATGATTCAATCAATGATAAATTTTGGGTGATGACTATGCAATATGGGATTAATCAGTTCGAGAGAAATATGTCGTGGAATCTTGTTGATAGAACAAAATATACCTCGACCATAGGAACTAAATGAGTGTTTAGGAATAAAGTATATGAAGTGAGAAATAATATTGTAAATGAATCAATATTGGTTGCACAAGGAAATAATCAATAAGGTTGAATTATTTATGAAGAGTCCTTGGCAATAGTAGCTAGGTTTGAAGCCATAAGAATTCTACAAGCCTACGCCGAACACATATATTTCAAACTCTATTAAATGAAAGTAATGTGTTCATTATTGAATGGTTATATAATTGAAGTTTTTTGCTGAATAAGAACCATGTTTTATAAATCCACATTTTCGAAATCATTTTTTCAAATTACTAAATGCATTATATGGTTTGAAACAAGCTCCAAGAGCTTGGAATGACATTTAAATTAACTTTTGTATTTATAATGGTTTTACAAAAGGGGTTCCAGATCCTTATTTATTTATAAGTAGAAATTATAAATATGCTTTTATAGCTAAAATATATGTTGATTGTATTATTTATGGATCTTCTAAATATTCATTATGTAATGATTTTTCAAAAATTATGCAAAGTTAATTTGAAATAATCTTGATGGGTTAACATAAATAATTTCTTTGATTTTGAATATTTCAAAACAAAGAAGGTATTGATAAAAAAATAAGTAAAATAATGTTATTTTTATTATAAATGAATTTTAATGAATTAAGATAAGTGGAACACCTATGAGTTCTACTTACAAGTTTGATCATGATGAAAATGTGAAATCTGTTGATCAATCTACTTACAGATGAATGATTGGGAGTTTTGTTTATATAACTGCATGTAGTCCAGAAATCATTTTTTGTTTGTTCATTTTTGTAATATTTCAAGAAAACAAAAATCAATCACATTAAATTATTGTAAAAATAGTCTTCAAATACCTCAACAGTATAACTAATTTATATTTTTCTACTTGAGAGTGAAAACTTTTGATATGGTTAGTTATTGGGATGATGAATTGGGGGATGTAAAATTGATATAAAGAGAAACTATTAAACATGTCCAATTTTGGGAAATCCTCTAATTTCATGGTGTAGTAAAAAAGAATTTTTTTTTGCATTATTAACTGTTGAAGTAGAGTACATTGCTATGAGTAGTTGTTCTGTAAAAATTTTGTGGATGAAACTCTCTTTATTGGACTATTGATTTTAATTCAGAAACATCCCCATAAATTATGACAATACTAGTGCAATTAAAATTTATAAGAATTCAATTTCTCACCCTTGAACAAAACAAATTTATGTATGACATCAATTTTTGGGAGATCACTATCAAAAAAGAGATATAAATCATGACTTTATTGGGAGTGAGAATCATCTTGTTGAAATTTTTACAAAACCCTTAATCTCTAAATGAGTGAGCTACATTAGACATGAATTTGTAATGATTAATCTATATTGAATATCTAACCTTATCCAATTAGAAAAATATATTTTCCATAGATTAGGGATACCGATCGACGAAACTGATCCATAAAACTGATCAGTCAAACAAACCAGTGAAACTGATCCATGAAACTGATCAAGGAAATGAATCTGGTGAAACCAATCAATGAAACCAATTATATTAAACTTATCATGTGAGACCGATACCATTATTATAAAACCAATAAATATTTATTTAGGGACTTTTTAATAAATATGATCATCTATTTTGTTTTATATAAAACAACATAGTTTCATTATTTTTATTGTACCATTATTCTATTTTTTTAACGAAGTAAAATCCATAAATGATAAAATTAATTCAATCCTAACAACTGATACTCTTAAACCCTTGACTACCCTTACTCTAGCTCCCTACCTTAGACCTTTAAAATATCTATTTGATCCCAAAACATCAGAATGATGAGAAAAAATCACACAATGGAAGGACCGAGTGAATCGGCATCAGAAAATAATCAAAATGGAGATATAAGTAGTTTATCAAGTTCTGTTAGTCTAGGGTTGGGAATCCACATAGTGACTGCGAAGAAGGATGTATCTACTGAGTGGATTTTGTCAAGCATGTCCCTCGTATTTAGAGTTTTGGAATAACAAGGAAGGATCTGTTATTTTGAAAACAAATAAAGATGGTTTTATCCCTATCTGGTACAAGAATTTTATCATAACATGTAGTTCTCTTTTGAATGGGCCAAGAAGGTTTGGATGAAGTCATTAGTAAAGGGAAAAGATATTTATTTTTCATCACAGGAGATGGTCGAATGATTGGAAATGACTCTTGGGGGAATTTTTCTTAACTATCAAAATAATATTCCACCATCATCATATTTATTTTCATTTAAAAATTCATTGAATGAAATGACTAAAAATGATGATTAAAGGAGAGAAATTACTATAGAATTTGCTAGAGAGGCCAGAATCCATTTGAAATTTATCCAAAACCAAGTCTGGATTATTAAGGGTGATTTTTCAGCCTTAAAGTATCAGTATGTGTTCCTAATTTATTTTTTGAAGAATGGAGTGAAAGTGAACTTATGCAGGTATATAATGGATCATATCTCTGATTTGATCATACCCTAAAAAATGTAAAAAAATTTACACTACCCAATGATGATTTCTACAATGTTGAAGAATTTAAGATGTGTGGAGGATGGAGATGAATTTATTAGTTCTTGTTGTTTTTTTTTCATGCATAAGGATATCATAAAAAGTATAATGATATATTGGATCCCATGGTAGAGAATGTGGGTAGCGTATGAGGAAAATAATTATGAAGATTATAATCATATTGATCATCCTACCAGACCAAGGGATCGAGCAGATCCAGGTCTTAAACCTGGTGATCATGTTGAGTATTATAATGAGGAAGTTGAGACTGAGATTCCAATTGATGCGGGTTATCCTACAGGTGATTGGAGTAACCCAGAATTTGATAAAATCCCTAAAGATCTGTCATATGGACCTACTAGTACATCATTAAAACTTCCTTCTCAAGAAACTTTTTGGGTGATGAATATGCGGAAGAGACTGATGACTCTCGAGTTAAAGTATGGGTGAGAAATGATTACGATGATGATGAGGATGATGATGATGATTATAATTATAATGGTGAGCATGTGAGTGACTCAATAAATGTAGAGAAAGAAGTAGATAGTTATAGTGGGGAATATGTGCATAGGGAAGATGATGAGGCTGATAGACTAGATGGTGCTGATCCTCTTTGATAGGATGACGCTGACCATGACGGTCAAGCTAATGTAGATTATGGAAATGAAAAGATAAATGAATACCCTGATGATGATTCTCATGGTATCATTTGGGAGCTTAATGAAACTATGGATAGATGTCAAGAGGAAGAAGAAAAATTTCAAATTGAACCTATGCATCAGAATGTGGAAGGGCCTCTAGTGGATTTAGTGGCTAGAGTGGCTAGAATTTAATTAGAACCTAAACATTAGATTGTACGAGTGCCTCAGAATTTTGTTTTGGATGGAGATCACTAATAAGAAGAAGATAAAGCACAAGCTGAGGATGATCCTCATGGAAGAAGAGTAAGGATTGATACTGTGGAGCCTAGATATTTCCCATATTCTGGTGTTTAGAAAATAAATAAATGATTTATTTTACTTGGGATGGATTATGATTTAGATGAGAGATGGTATCTCCTCCTACCCGACAAGGTGAAGTGGAACCGATTGCTCCAACTTCAACTATAGTATCTAATTTTGATGATCCAGTTGTACAGATAGTGCCTAGTGACTATGTCACCAACGCTAATCTAGAACCATTCAAAGCTGATATATGTGAGTCGGTGATATCTTCTATTTGAGTTATAAATGATGCTTATACATCCATGAGTATTTCATAGGCTGGTTTAGCTTGGATTGAATGAATAGTTATTCAGGATATGTAGCTGAACCTAATCACTATAGATGAGACCATAGTGAGAGACAATTAATTGTTGAAAGAAGAATTGGAGAGAATGTGTAATGAATTGGAATCCCTCACCACTGATTTCAAAACAATAGGAATTGCCTTACCTGGTGTTGATATTCAATCAGCCCTTCCAGAACCCACATCACCATCTCCTGAACCTACCCTTGACCCATTAGCCAATGGTAAAGCTCCTCAAAATCCCTTGCCTTATTTGTGGATAAATAATTTATAGGGATCTGTACATATCTATTTGAGGATTGTATTATGATGATTATACTCTTTCTACCTTAATGAATACCAATTTGACTTCTATATGGTTCAACATTCATTGGGTTATTTTCTCTTTATTCTTTTTGTTTATTTTAATATTTTTGCAAATCCCAAATGGGGGAGAAATATGTGGATAAAAAAATTCTTATTCTATGCGGGAGAACCCTAGTATAAGAATTATATCATGTAATCAATAGGATATATATATATATATACATATCCCACATATGATAAAAACCCCTCAAACTGCTCAAATACAACTCCCTATAGGGGAGCAAGAAAATGTTCTGATATAACTCTCCTAAAATGAACTTTATATATATATTCCTAGATAAAATAATTTAATGGGAGCGTGAAAGTAATGAACTTATAGTTATATTGAGGATTTATACTCTCTGTTGGTGTGATAAGTCAAGTAATTATTAAAATCATATATAACTCATTAATTCCATGATTTGTGATTATCAAAAAGGTGTAGAATGCTGGAATCATTGGGAGAAAGTCGTTTAAATAATTACAAATCATGATACATCTCTTATTATGTTATAAAAAATGATAATCATGGCATGGAATATTATAATTGAATATATTACATCAAAAGGTATAATAAATTTCAATAATTAAATAAAATTATGGATATTTTTGTTATAATATATTTAAATGTGTATATTTTCATGTATTTATGAATTTCACTTAATCTGGTATTGTTCAATATAAGGCAGACACATTGAATCACTGGTAGAACAAACAACACACTGATGCACATGTAATTGATGATCAATCACACTGATAATTCATAGGACATATCAATAGACGATTCTCTGATGGGCGATGGACTGTTGGATGAGTCATCGATGATGAATCACCGATACTCGGATAGAACGATAACACAAATTACTCACCAATGCCCAGATTCGATGATACTGATTGGAAGGAGTCACCAACACTAAGAGTCACCGATGGTTACACAATGATGATGACAAACAGATTCCAATGATTCACCGATACGTATGACTCACCGATAGTCATAAAACTGTTTTTATTATATTCATTCAAAATTATATCTAACAGTCATATTTAGAAAAATAATGTTTCTAAAATTATTTAATGTTTTATGTATGCTATTTAGGAGACAGTATGAGGTACATGGACGTGGGGAGATCAATATGCCTATTGGAACTTGTAGTATAAAATAATTTCAAGCTAGATAATTCAACATGGAAAATAGTAATTTTTTTTAGAAAACTTGAGAACTAATTTAACTCTCAAGAACACATCCAAACCCAAGAACAAAAAATAAGAACATATATGGAGATCATGGAGCAAAGATAAACATGTGGAGATGAAATAAACATATTCCGATCAAGGAGCTGATTATCTCATACTCCAGAAAGGAATAACACAGAGGCAAAAACACTTTCTACTGGAGTAAACATCTTGAAGAGGAAAAAAAGTTCAATTATACTACATAAAAGGAGTCCATACATTCACTGCATAACCCATGATAATTCTAAGACATACTCTATATCTTTAGCTATTTTTTGTTCATTTATATACTTTTCTTAATGGTGTGAGTATCTGCAAGTTACACAGAAACTAACTCCTATGCATTACAGGAGGATATATGATATACTCAAACTCACACTCTATTTATAGTAATGTGTCCTACATAGAACTATGAAAGAGGTTAATTGTGACCTATTTCTTCATTTCCCCATAAGGAAATGTGGTATAGGTCTATTGTGACCTAGACAGCTTTGTGTTCTGTTGTGACCCTCGATCCATTGTGTGGATTGAACTTGTTTAATAATTTAACCTGCTTGGGTGAAGGTGATCACAAATCGGAGAGGTCTAGGTCATATCTTGAGACATAACCTCTTTTTTATATCAACTATGCATTTAACTTTTAATTAATTACTCTGCTTTTATCACATTTTTTATAAAACAAAATTGGACTTTGATAGTTACATTTACAAGTGTTTATAAATGTTTTGAACCAGAAGGATATTTTAAGAATTTGTGTTAATATTTAGATTAGTATAATATAAAACTAATCAATATTTTGAAAAATTAATTTATCATTCATCAATCTTATAAATTCCCTACAAACTGATTTGTGTTATATTTTTAATTGGGTGAAATTTTCAAAGAACCATTTTTAACTAAATTTTTTATTGAAACTCAATTCACCCTCCTCACGAGTCCTCTACTTAGACCGATATATAAAATTAATGTTTCTATTTAGGTAATTCAAATTATACTATTTTTAATGATTTTAACAACATATACATGATTTTTCCTTTAATTATATATTTATAATGTTAGTATTTTGTATGCATTTTAAGAAATTATATCAATTGAAAAAATTTCCAATAAATATGCATGACGAATATTAATAATTTTTTTTAATAATTTTTATTTACAATTTAAAATATCCCCTATTTATTTATATATATGAAATATTATATTTATTAAAATCAATATTGTATTATTAATCACTTTTCTTTAAATATATTTTTTTAAAAGTTAATAATAATATAAAATTATAAAAAAAAGTAACAAAACCAAATATTGTACGTTTATAGATAACATTTACTCATTGAAAAACCATTATGAAGGCTTTAGGGTAATTATTTACTCCTAATAATTTTACTTTTAACTATTATGTCCTTATTTACCCTTTTCCATGGTAACAAAATTTACAATGGTTAATATTTATTATGATAAAAAATTAAAACGTTCATATTTAATAAATAATGCAATATCTATTGAAAATATGGAATAATTTTATGATAATAAATTCAATAAATTTTCGTTATTTAATTTTTGATTAAAATGTAAAATACATAGAAAATAATTTTTTTTTAAATGGAAACTTGGTTTTAAAGTGTATCTATATTAAATTAAATCATAAAAATTAATTAAATTAACATAATTGGATTATTAATTATTTATAAGATATTATATTACCTGGGCACCATTTTAAAATAAAATGGGAGTAGTTTAATGTTTGAAATAAAAGTGTACTTTTAAATAAAAATAGTATTTTTCACTATTTAGTAGAAAAAATATGTTAAAAAACAAAAAAATAATACTACAATAAATTTGATAATATGGTTTCAAAAATTATATAAATTTTCTCAAAAAATCTAAAATTTCCATTAAAAAATAATATTATTTCCTTACATGAAATAATGGAACAATTTTTAAAGAAATTTTATTATTGAATAATAAATTCATTTTACTAAAAATAGAGTGCTTATTTACAAATAAATAACCAATAAATTTTAATTGAGGAGGACTAAAATATATTTCACAATATGGTTGATGTTATTAAAATCATAGAATTTAATGACTATTTTATAAAATTCATATAGAAATAATAGTATTTTGTAGTTTAGTGAGGCTTTGTGTTGTGTGTTGTACACACTATCAGATATAATATTATTTTAATGTCTTGGGAATTTGTACCCCACTACATATTAAAGGGATCAGACTTATTAAAAAACATATAATATAAAATCAATGGGTTTTATATTCTCCCTCATTCAATAAAATATTCCCTTAATATTTAATATTGTTTTGATAATCAATGGATTGAAATTTGAAAATTCTATATTGGAAAACCAACATCGTAGAAAGGGATTAAAAACACAAATTAAAAAAGTATGGATATAAAAATGAGAATATCACCACAATACTATATTTTCTATTGGATAAAAATATTTAGGGAAGTGAAAATATTAAAATGGACGAGAAAACTGACACCCAAGGTTTAATAACGAATTATATAGAACATAGTTATTAAAATTTAACCTTCACAAAAGAGTAAATCAATAATGTTATAAAAATGAAATCAATTTATTGGTATGAGTAGAAAAATGGTAAATTTTTTGAATCCCATTTACCTAATTGTGATGGATGACATTACGGTCTAATAAATCACATAAGAGATAATTTATAATTGATTTATTTCCATGTTATGAGAAAAATATCATCTTTTAGTTATGAATCGATCACTAAAGAATTCATGTCCCACACTAAAAAATGTTAAAAACTTTTTTTCTGCTCGAGGAACCTTCTTAATGAATAATAATATCAACATGTCAATCCTTCAACCACAAAATATTTACAAAAAAAATGAATAGAAAAGTTCATCCAATATGTTTAATCATACATTGATAAAAAAAATATATAAAAAGTTCAACATACTCAATTCCATAAGTAGAAAAACATTATGAATCCTCTTAACAATTGTTTATAATATTAAAATAATAAACATTTTACCAAACCTTTATATATATACCAAATGATGTGGTTAATAATTTCACATTATAATAACATAAATACTTTGATCCCATATAATAAAACCCTAAATCACTATTCACTTTATTTTTATTTCATATATCCCATATAAAAACAATTACCTAAAATTTAACCAATTATTTCCACAAATGATATCTGATATCCTTTATCATGAAACTCCAAAAATTAATATTATTATTCCCAAAATATCCTTTATATAAAACCTAATGTTTACTTATAATTGAACCTAAAGAAGCATCTCCTATAATTTTTTTAATCACATCAATGTACAAAAAATGAAAAAATATTTGATCATATATTAATTATACATAATTTAACTTATTATTTACCTATCAAATAATTTATGTAAAATCAATTTCATTCGTAAAAGTAAATCAACTAGGATAGTGGTTGGTACCACACCATTTTTACCCTTCAGTTATAGGTTGAATTCATTAGGCCATTGAATATTTATTTAGGATTCACCCATCCTGATGATTTTCCATTTTATAAAACTGTAAATTTCACATTAATATGATTAATATCCTAAATATTTAATTTCTCATAAAATCACAGTTTTTTGTCCAAGAATGTTTTCTCTAAATTATCATCCATAATTTTAATAATTACTTTATCCCAATTAATCATAATTAAATCATCCTATAAATTATAATAAATTTAGCGGTTATAAATAAAATTAAACATATCTCCAAAAAATATATAATAATTGTTATCAAAATATTCTTTTTATTATAACATAAAATATATGAAATTATTTTATTCGAGAAAGTGTATAAACAATATCAAAATCACATCATTTTAAACATCAATAAGGGTATATATTCTTATAAAATTATGATTAAACATAGAATTATTATACAAAGAAACATTTTGTTTATCCCAATTTCTAATAAATATTACTTTTTATTAGTACATCAATAAATTTATCCCAAAAATTATATCTTCTCACTAAATAAAAATTTTATGTTCTCAGAACCATTCGAAATGTTTTTTCATATCCTTAAATGAAAAAATTGTGGAACAATACTTAGTTGATTAATTATTATCATATCCTAAATTTTATAATAAATCAAGAACACAATTCTCATATTACAAAACATAAAAATTATAGTCAGAATACTACAATGATTTTCATATCATATTTATTTCCTTTTTATATTAGTATACTCATTAATTTAGAACATTGGCATAGATAATTCCCATAATCCCCACACAAAAAAATATTAAACTAAAAATGATCTTATATGAAATAATTTATTTCATTTGATCATACTATCAATTTTTCAATCAAAAAATAATTGATTTATTCTTTATTTTACTCACATAAAACATTTTCCTATTCATTTGAGACATCATACATGTTATATATTTCATCATTTCAGGCATAGAGGAAACTCTTCCTAAATTCTTCCATGGCCTCCCCTACCAGAGAACTATGAAAACAAAATTCTTATATTATTTGGTGATTCCAATAGTTTATTAAGGTTCTTGTTATTATTCATAAATTATGAAAATGTAAATCAAATCATAAAGGAATGAAGAGTTTTAAAGTCACAGTAAAATCGATTCAAACATGTAATTCATATTAAATTTTATAATATAAAATATATGAGTATTAATTTGTGATCACCATTATTTACTATAGAATATCCCTATATACCAATCACAAAATATTTCCTTGTATCTTGGGGAAAATAAATCATAGGAAAAGGATAGTGACATTTTTTCATTAATGGTACGTATACAATGAAATATATAATAAACAAAAAAAAATTGTGAATATAGGATTTAAAATAACTAAAACATTTGAAATTTAATCAATACCTTGAGATTAATATTAAACGAATGAAGTAAAATTAAAAGAATCGATATAAACAATCACATGAGTTTGAAACAAATCCATGGATATTCCAAATTATCAATTAATAACATGGAAATTAATAATTAATGTAATAATGATGGAATTAAAAATGTTGGAAACATGATATATACCATCAAGGCCTATATCAAGACATGAAAAAATAAAATCTTATCCTTCTGCAATGATATCTACAAAAATGGGTAAGGCCACAATTAGAACCCATACTAGCCTATCTCATATAACCCAAGAATGCATCAAAGTGCTATAGGGGGGGGCCTTCCCAGATAATACTACGTAAAATTTATTACTCTTATAAATAAAAATTAAAACATATTCCACATTGAATAATGAAAATTAAAAATTTCATTTATTGGAATAAACATTCATACATAATATCAAAACATTTACCGATAAAAATGATCCAAACCCACCAAAAAATATAATTAATGGTATCATTGGGAAATATTACCAATATAATATTAAACAAATAATTTTAAAGAGTTAAAAAGACAATAAATATATTACTAAAATATATATTCATATAAAACATTATTTAAATTAAATATCAGATTTTAGAATGCCATGTTGATATGAAGTAATTTTTTCCTGAATATAACCTTATAACCATGTAATGAGAACATGAAATAAAATATTATTCATGTTTACTAGAAAACTCGTACTTGTCCTTGAATATATAATACATTCCTTATATATTGTGTCATAAATATCAAAAAGTACCTCATATATAAAATTAAAAGATGATTTCTATTATTTTTTATATAAAAATTGACAAATGTGTAAACAGTAATTTAAAAAAATATGACAGAAATAATTTTTATAAATATTTTCATAATAAATGGATTCAAAATATATATATTACCATATATAGACTAAAATAAAAAAATCATGAATAATAATGAGAATATAAATTAAACACTTACCACATGAGTTTCTTCTGAATCATATATCGGAGGAATTAAATTATATAAAACGAAACATTATATACCATGAATAAAAAGATTATAACTATAAATTATATAAAATGGGAATTATATAAACCACAAAAAATTTAATTAATGAGTATGGTATTTGTATCATAAAAGTAAAGGTCATACAACAAACCATTTCCTCGCGTTCGATTAACTTTGTACAAGTTTGAACCTCGTGTATAATAAATATATAATTATTATTCATATATTACCGATAAAATATCAGACTATATTATACTATATATGGTTTAATTAGAGTATTTTATCTCCCTTTAATATATATTCATTGTAAAAATCACTCTATTGGGTGGTAACTACTTTGCTTTTCATTTTTGATTTGGTTTGATTGTTATGGAATGTGTTATTTGATTGAGGTTACATCATATCAAAATTATTAATAATTATATATAATAATTTTATATATATTTAGTGTAATCCATAAAATATATAGATATAAAATGGCTTAGGCCATTCAAGGATATAATTGGTTGTATATATGCATGAATTATATAATAAATTTTCAATGGATAGAATGAAAATGGATAAAAAATAATTCAAAAATAAGGAATAATTATTATATCACATACATAAAATATTTTAATAAACTGTAACATTATTACATTCTATTCAATATTATGATTACAAATGAATTTTAATGCTATTTGGTGACGGTAATCCATACATTTGTACAAGAGATGTTTTCACATTACATAAGATTTAAACGAGATGAAATATGGTATTACCATAATTATAATAACATATATTTATATTAATGATATAATAATTATTATTATATGAGAAATTAAATATATGTAGATGAGTTATAAGAATAAATACATTGAATTAGTTCAGTTAAGAAAATTACTACTTCTTTTGGAGACCATCATATGGTCCATTATTCAGGAATATATGATAATTCATTTAGGTGAAAAAACCTCTATATGTTGGTTATGGTTTCTTAAAACATTAATAAAAAGGATTTTAATATGGTATGTGGTTCACTTTATTAAAAATAATTATGGAAGTTGGAACAATTTGATAAGTAGGGAAATGGTCACTTTTGTAATTTCATAAAATATTCCATTCATATAAATTATCGACCTAGTAATAAAGGGTAAAAATTTATATATATTAAAATATGTGGTTATTAAATTTGTAAATAATTTCATCCAATGAGATTTTTACACCCACTAAATATGTTTTTACTCTTATCTTTTACTTTTAACCCCTATTGTCCATTTTGACAATTATAGTACTATAAATGTTTTCTACCAAATAAGGGTCAAAATTGTTACATTAAAAAACAATAAAAAACATTAATGGAAAATGATATTTTTAAATAACCATATACAACTTATTTTTTTTAGTTTTTTTTATTTATATCAACTTTAAACCATTTAATATAATATAATTTTCATAAAATACCAATAATGTAATAATTTGAACTATTAATTTAGATTAAATTTAATAAATTAAAAATAGAATAGTATTTAGGAAAATATTAATAAACAGAACTATAATATGAATTTTTTATCTAAATTTTTTTGAGAAACAATAATTCTTTTAAATTATAAAAGTATTATGCATTTAAATGACATTTATATTATTTTTCAATAAATTGAGTAATTACTGTGTTAGTGTTTTATAAGAAATTAATGTTATTATTTCTTCACAGAAAATAATAAATAAATTAACATGTGTATAAAAATAAATTATTTTACAAAATATTATTTATAATCACACATAACCTTCATTTATTCATGTAATAAAAAATTATATTTATTAAAAATTATCATTGTGACAAATTTTAATTTTCATTAAATAAAATATTATATATGGCATAATCTCATCCAAATGGGAAAAATAGTCTTGTTTACTTATATTTAATGAGTATAGATGAAATATATTCATCTAATAATATTTATCAAATTTTTAGGTTCATTTGATAGTTTTTATCATTTTATCTTTTACCTTTATTACCTATTTTACCTTTAACCTAGTTAAAAAAAATTATATTATTACTATTCATAATTACGAAAAATAAAATGTAACTTTTAAATAAATTTCAAATTATTAATTCCAAATATGTAATCCATTTTATATGACTGAATTTCTATTATTGGAAAAAATTATTTTATTCTTAAATCTCAACAACAAATAAATTGAAATTTATCAAACAATGCCAGTTTAACATAGAATTATTTTTATACTAAATTTAATAAGGAAACCAAAGTATTTTTCAGTTATTTTATTTATAGGAATAGTCACTCATATGATTAATGAAGTATGTTGTATACACATTTAGGAAGGAAGATTATATAGTTTCAAAAAACCATCCAAATGGTTTAATTGTTAGAAATAGTCACAAAAGGATTAAGATAATATGATTTCATTTACATGATGAAATTTAATGAAATAGACTATAAATATGGTCTTAATAATTTTAGGGCATTCAAAAAATTTTAATCTGTAGGATCATGCATGAACTCATCATTATTAGTATAAAAATGATGAATCTTACTATATTCATGGATTTTAGGTGAGACGAATAATCCCTTCAGCCATAGTTTTAATGAATATAATTATAAAACATTCTTTGTAGACTCCGTTATATATATATATATATTATTTATGATATTATTATTTTTTAACTTCCATATAAATGTGAAGCATCAATTTCAATTTTCTTTTTTCAAAAATTAATTCTAGTTAACAATGAAATAATTATGTCATTAATATATATTCATATATTGAGTATATGAATGATATTAACCTTATTCATCTCAAAAAATTTTATAGGGATATTATATTTGAAAAATATATTAAAAACTGCTATAATATCATGAACAATTTTTTTTTATTTTATATATGCTCTTTATATGTTAAAACATTATCAAAAAAATATAATCTGGAATATTTGTATATCTTTCATATAATTCTTTATTACCATCTACAATTAACATATAAAAATATATTTTTTCATCACTAATGGAATCGATTAGTTTTTTATCTAAAACATCATCCATTAATATGTCATAATATTGATTTTGAACTCCATAATTTCTAAATGCATTAGTCATATCAACAACATCAAAACCCCGTCTAAACAATGTGTTACATTTATTTTTTGATTCCATAAAACAATGAAATGATTATTTATTATTTTATTAATTTCATTATAAACTATTTGGATATTAAAATTATTATTTTTACTCTACACATAAATACAAAAATTATTTTTGACGTTCAATTATCCATTCCAAATCTGTCAATGAAAATGTGGAGGTAATTATTTCAAAATAAAATTCTAAAATACATCATCTCTATTAAACCATCATCAAAAGTTATATTTTGGACATTGAGAATTTATTCTTCTATCCATGAATAAATTTTCATTTAAAATATATAATATCATGTCCAAACATATAAAATTTTGAGATGTTGTAATGTCCAGGAATTTCCATGTAATTTTTTAATTATATGGGAATTTTACGAGTCCTGAAAAATTGACAGTGAGTGATTCTGAGGCCCGGTTTGCCCGAAATAAATTTCTGAACATTTTTTCAGGTATGTTCAGTAAACATATGAGTGGGTTTTTGTAACATTATAATTGGTTCTCATAATTGAAATCCAAAGAAACTATTGAAACTGTAGTGCCTGTATTCTCTTAAGTAGACTTTCACCTCGACCGTAATAGGCCGAGGGTGAAAGTTAGTTTTCATATTTTTAATGGAATAAGAAAAATAAAATATTTAACATTTTTCTTTTTCTTTTTGAATCCTCTCTACATGGGTTATGGAGGTGGGGACCACCTGAACTAGAAACCACCCCCCCCCCCCCCCCAAATTAAACTCTACTGCTGGGGACAACCCAAATTCCCCTTTTATAGGAGATAACTCTTCGACTTCCTCCAGTAAATTAATTAGGCCAACACCCCAATTAATTTTTCTAGCCTACAAAAAATTAATTAAATGTGTTAGCATTTTAATTATCCCAACAAAATTGATCTACTTAATTTAAATTATATTGGAACCTCTTTCCTTTGGTAGTATTTTCTGGCAAAGGAGAAAGGGAGAAATTTTGGAGGAATATTCTCTCCAACGAAGAACACATCCTAATGAATATCTTCTTCAACGAAGAACACACCATCTTCTCCAACAAAGAATGTGCCACCCCCAACATGGGACTTAATCAACAACAAAAAACAGATGTCTTCCCTTCCCTCATCATCGATAAAAAAACCTCTGAGGAATGGATTTTTTTAATATTTGTGTTTTAAACTGAAGTAATTCTCGTGATCCTCCTGCTACCGAACTAATACTGAGGGACGAAGCCAAACAAACACGGCGTGATCCCTCTGTCGTTCTTCATGGTTGGTATGTTCTTCATGATGGAGGAGGACTTCAACCGACACCGGTGGGACATGGGAATGGAGACCAGCACCACGAACAACAATAATGAAGGCAGAAGTGCGACAGTGCCACCAGAGAAGGGTCATTGCCCGTCGACCGCGGTAGAGCAAAGGCGGCAGACGGCCGCATGACGGGGACGGTGGCACTCAACCATGACGCCCGTCGTGGAAGGGTCGTGTCTTGTTCCGTGGAGACTAAGGGAGGATGTTCGGCCGAGCCAGTGGCCTGCGAAGGCTCAACATGTGAAAACATCGCGTGGAGAGGATTGGTGGACATCTGGCCAGCCGCGACAGACTGCCGCACCATGTCCACCCTGCCGAACCATGGCCCCCCCACTCCATGGGCTTCCCATCATGGTCTGGGCCATCCCTGGCAGGTCGGGCCGCACCGAGGGCCGGATCGACCCAAACCGGGTCCACCTAGGATAGGTCGGTCTGACCGGGTCAGTCCTGACCCAGACAGGTTTCTACCCATCCCATACATTTGGAAATAACATTAGCACCAGGAATCTGTTTGATGAACCGTCTATGACGCCGGAATCCATGGAGTGAGATGGTACTTTTGGTATACCCCAATTGATATTTGGATAATGTTGGGGGTATGGTCGAGTTGGATCGATAACGAATCCAACCAGGCCCTAAGGACTAAATGTCTAAAAACATAGAGACCGAGAGGTAGATTGATGCATCCCCTATTTCATTAAGACCCCTATTACATGGTAGTCATTTGGGATGCCTCTTTTCAGGACATCATGGAAATTGGAGTATCGACTAGTGGCATGTGGTGTAGACCCTCTCAGAGACAAGAGAGCTCAGTTCGGGAACCCTGTAGCTGGAAGTGATGATGTACTAGGATCCTGTGTTGGTCTGACGAAGTACTAGATTCTAGAGTGGGTCTGATGAGGTACTAGGATCCGGTGTGGGTCTAACAATGAACTATGATCCTTTTTGGGTCATATGATGTACTAAGATCCTATGTGGGTCTGACAATGTACTTTTATCTGGTGTGGGTCTGATGAGGTACTAGGATCCTATGTGGGTATAACGATGTACTAGGATCCTTTATGGGTCTGATGATGTACTAGGATCCTGTGTGGGTCTAAAAATTTACTAGGATCATGTGTGGGTCTTACAAGGTACTAGGATCCTGTGTGGGTCTCACAATGTATTGGGATCCTATGTGAGTCTGGTGAGGTAATAGGATCTTGTGTGGGTTTGACGATTTAATAGGATCATGGGTGGGTCACATGAGGTGCTAGGATCCTCTGTGGGTTTGATGATGTACTAGTATCCTGTGTGGTTCTGACAAGGTATTAGGATCCTATGTGGATTTGACGATGTATTATGATCCTCTATGGGTCTGATGATAATATAAGATCCTACGTTGGTTTACCTCTTAAGAGAGTAATATGAATTATTAGTCACATCTAATCATCTCTACTAATTTACCTAAGATATACTTGGTGTGAGATGAGTCTATACCCGTGTGGTCTATAACTTCATAGTGATACCTTGGTGGTATTCTACTGTGTGGCATACCTCTGCGGTACTTTTCCTTCGTAATAATGCCATGGTGGTATTATTCTATATGGCATACCTATGTGGTACTCACCATCGTGTTAATCCTTTTTTTGTAGAACAGATGACCTTTGGGATTTTGAGTTGGACCTTGATTTTCTTCAAGATTGAGATGGGATGACATGATAACTCAGGTATTTATATGGGCATATACTCAAGTATGTTTTCAGTTGAATTCATGTTGTGTGGTTTATCCTTTGTGGATTTTGTGAGACCATGAGGGTCTTGGGGTCCCAACAGAGTATCATTATACTCATGCCTGCATGGTATATGCCCTCAACCTATTTTGTATGGTGTAGACGACAGATAGCGCTAACTGAGGATAGGGGTACCAGGACTGGAGGTATCTCTGAGGTGGATCATAGACAAGTTGTACCACAGGGATGACCATTTGAGAGCCGTACATACCCTTCAGGTAGTATCCTTGGTGGTTGTTCATAAGATATTTTCAGTTTACTTGTACTTTCCAGTTTCCCTTGTACTTTCCAGTTGGTCTTGTATTATTTCCCGTTTTTCTTACTATATGCACTACATTTACTATACAGTTTTTTTTTATTTTCGTATCTTGTTTTTTCCTTGGTTCTATGGGTTTACATGTTATAAATGAAATTCCTTCCCAGTATTATGGAATAAGCCTCTCAGTGCGAGTTTCCATCCCCTGGCCTATGGAAGGTGAGAATGGGGTAGTCAGGGCATGGGAACCGGGGGACGTGTCGTGAAAAATAGGTATCAGAGGAGTCTGTTCAATAATATAATATATGAATCTGATCATTTTAATAGTAATAGTGTTATGTCTTATAAGTTTGGTTATCAGTTTAGGGAATCCAGTGTTGGTGTGGAGGCTGACGTATCCATAAACCAGGACCCTGGCTTCTGGTTTTCAACTCAGTGCACAAAACAAATTATTGCATGTGTGTTTTCTAGAGTTTTCTTTATGATCTCATTGTGTCATATCACCAGGTAAAAGTTTTGACAATACCGCACATGTTTCTTTTCAGGATGACTTCACACAGACAACCGACTAGGTTTCCAGGTACAGTACGCACTGATAGCCCACCGAGTGATGAGGCCTTACTATAGGGCCCTCTTCCAATAAAGGCACCATTGGAGGAACCAGGGGAACCAATACCCATTGGGACCCTGATTCCACCATACCCAGCTGCAGAGGCTACACGCCACTTGAGCGCATTGCATGTGTTCCATCACCAGAGGCCACCCAGGTTCAGGGGAGAGACGAACCCATTAGTGGTAGAGGATTGGTTGGAGGCCCTAGAGAGAGTCTTCTGACTGGTAGGGACACCAGTGGATCTTATTGTTATCCTTGATGCCAGTCTTCTATAGGCTGCAACAGGAAGATGGTGGAGCCTAATGCACTAGATTTACAAATTGGTGATTCTTCTTTGGGCAGACTTCGAGAGCCTGTTTCGGGCAGACTTTATCTCTGCGACTCTTCATGCAGTGTGCATACAAGAGCTTCATCATCAGAAGCAGGGCAACATGACTGTAGGTCAGTACTCTGCGGGGTTCACTGACCTCTCACACTACTCCATTGATATGGTACGGGACCCATTCTTCAAGGCCTAGACCTTTGAGCATGTACTCAAGAGGGAGATCAGGGCTTCGATAATTTCAATCAGCATCCTAAAGCATGCTGGGGTGTTAGAGGAAGCCCTCTTAGTGGATTGTTTTCTTGCCGTTAAGTCACCAATAGTGAGACCCACCACCAGACCTCACGTAGTGGAGTCTTCTGAAACATGCAACAAAAAGACGCCACAACGGTCCAAGAGGACCAGACCTATAAGTGGATGACCGCATGACATAGGATTATTTGTGCAGGGCACCCGAGAAGGAGTCAGTCATGAGAGGAACAATGAGTGTTTCACATGCGGCAGGCAAGGTCAAATGGCTCATTACTGTCTGACCCACTATACGGATGATCAGAAGACGGTTGAGTTACCGCCCACGTAGAGACAGAGGTACGACCGACGAGGTCTGATGGGAGAAAGCAGATGTGGCAGAGGAGCTGTCCATGTAGCTACCGGAGGGTGACTATTTGAGATGTTACTACCATCACCACCATGTGGTCCACCCCAACCATAGGGAGCTGGTGGACATAGGTGAGCTCAGCTCTAGGTAGCTAAGGCTTACGACCATATCACTCCGAAGATGATATGAGATACGATCTGTGTCTACTCAATCTTAGTTGCAGTACATATAGACATAGGTGCTAGTTGTTATTTTATTTCCACTACCATCGTTCGGAGCTCGGATATTTTGACAGAGCCATTGGCTCCATCATTATGGGTAATGTGTCCTACGGAAGTGGATTCGATGAATACACACTATTTTCAGCAATGTGAGCTTTCTCTAAGAGGTGAGAGGTTTATCTGGGATCTCCTAGTAGCGGAATCGAGGCTTTATGCCCTCATCATGGGTATGGATTGGATATCTACAATACATGCCCTGATTTTCTGTATTAGGTGAAATGTGCGGTGTTTCTGCAAGGATGGCACCAGGTTTACCTTCACCGGTGAGAAGCAAGCCTTTGTTGCATTGGATGGACTAATCTGGAGGAGAGTGCATCCGATCACTCCTCAGTTGTCAAGAATTCCCTCAGAGTGGTTGATGTGAAGGGTTTAAGCTATCCTATAGTGGTGGACTAGTACGCGGATGTCTTCCTTAATGATGTTTCAGGTCTACCTCCTTGTAGAGAGATGGACTATTGCATAGACTTGTACCCCATGATGACACTAATATATAAACTAATGTATCAGATGCCTCAAGCGGAGCTTCATGAGCTGCGGGTACAACTGGAAGATTTATTGGGTAAAGGGTTCATTTGGCCCCGTGTTTCTCTATGGGAAGCCCCGATTTTGTTTTCCAAGAAGACGGATGGGTGCTTGAGGCATTGTGTTGACTATCGGCGCCTAAACTAGGTGACCGTTAAGAACAAGTATCCACTCCCTAGGATTGAGAACGTCTTTGTTCAGCTGATGGAAGCACGATAGTTCTGGTAGATAGACCATAGATCAAGCTATCACCAGCTCAGAGCGTGAGACAAGGATGTGAAGAAGACAGATTTCTGATGTCGGTAATCCACTATGAGTTATTGTTTATACAATTCAGCATTACAATCGCCTCAGCAGTGTTCATGGGACTCATGAACATGATATTTCATCCATACCTTAACCGCTTTGTAGTAGTCTTCATTGATTATATTCTGATCTACTAGAATACTGAGGAGGATCAAGTCTATCATTTGCAGATAGTTCTAGACACACTTCGAGAGCACCAAAATTATGGTATGATCTCAATGTTTTAGTTCTGAATCTCAGATGTTCAATTTCTAGGACATGTCATCTAAGATGCTATATTTTCAGTGGATTGAGTGAAGATTGAGGTGGTACTTGCTTGGGAGCCACCCAGAAGTGTGACAGAGGTACATAGTTTCCTAGGATAAGCCAGATACTACTGGTTTTTTGTTCCATATTTCTCCAATGTTGCATCACCTTTATCATCATTGACGAAGAAGGGGAAACCCTTCGTGTGGTCAAAGAGATGCCAACAGAGTTTTCATGAGCTGGGGTAGAGGCTGACTAGTGGCTTCATCTTGTGGCTTCCAGAGGAGGGCATAGGGTACGTAGTCTACTACTATACATCATGGTCTAGGCTCTGATGTGTCCTTATGCAGGGGCGAGAAGTGATCACATATCATTCTCGATAGCTGAGACAACATGAACATTACTATTCTACCCAGGACCTAGAGTTAGAAACAGTGGTCCTCTCCTTGAAGATATAGTGACATTACTTTTTGGGCGAGCATTTTACAGTCTAGTCAGATCTCAAAACTCTCTGTTATATCTTGTCACTAAAGGACCTGAACCTAATAAAGAGACATTGTGCTGAGTTCCTCTAGGACTATGACATAGATATAGTCCATACTCATGGAAAGAGGAACATTATAGTAGATGCACTCCGCAGGAGATCTGGTATACAGCTGCTAGGTGAGGCGACAGAGTTGTTGGCTTCTTTGTAGATATCCTTTGTGGATCGAGATGGAGCATCTTTTCTTCAGCCTCTTATAGTCACTCCCCCCCATAATCAGCGAGTGAGGGAGGCACAACGTGGGGATACTGACTATGAGGCTCGATGATCTTAGATATCCACAGGATAGACACCTGATGGATTTTCAAAAAGTGGGGAGCATGTCATTATTTTCAGAAGACGTACCATGGTTCCAGTGTCACTTCGAGAGAAAGTTTTGAGGTAGTTTCACACACCCCCTCTAGCGATACATCCAGGAGTGGTGAGGAATTATTAGGACCTCCAATGACCGCACTGGTGGTCAGGAATGGAGAACGTAGTAGAAGTGTCTGTCTCTCAGTGCCTTATTTGTCAACAATTGAAGGTGGGGAATTAGGAATGAGTAGGATTAGTTCAACCTTTATAGGACCCATACTGGGAGTGGGATAGGATATCCATGGTCTTCGTGATAGGACGTCCATGTACAACGAAGGTTCAGGATTCTATTTGGGAGAATGTTGACCGACTCATCATGTTATCCATCTTCCTACTGATCAGAGAGCTGGGTACAGTACAGAGATTAGGATACCTCTATGGGAAAGAGATTGTGCAGCTACATGGAGTACCCCTGATGATTGTCTCCGATCATGATTCATGATTCACTTCTAAGCTATGGAAGGGGATGCAGGAGGATTTCAGGATGCAACTTCGTTAGAGAACCACATTCCATCCTCAAACGAATGGCCAGACTGAGTGGACCATTTAGACCCTCAAGTACATGCTATGAAATAGCGTCCCTGAATTTGGTCATAGCTGGGAGGATCACTTGCCTTTGGTGGAGTTTTCATACAACAACAGCTATCACTCCACCATTGGGATGACACCATCAGAGGATTTGTATGACAGACCACAAAGGTCGCCTTTGTGTACAACTAACCGAGGGGAGACAGCACTCAAGGGACAAGAGATGGTTCGAGATACCACATAGAAGGTTTAGATCATCGTGGAGTTGGTAAAGACTACAAAAAGAAAGCATAAGTCTTATGCTGATAGGAGATGGAAAACTCTAGAGTTCAAGGATGGCGAGCATGTAATTCAACGGGTCCCACCTCGATGATGTTTGCAGAGATTTGGTCAGTGCAGAAAGTTATCTCTGAGGTTCATTGGACCCTTCTAGGTCCTTCAAAGATTTTTCGAGGTTACTTTCCTCCTATCACTTCCCCCTCTGTTGCACCAGGTGCATGATGTATTCCATGTATCCCAGCTGAGGAGATACGTGCATGAAAATTATTAGATCATCGACCATGGGGAGCTAGACGTTGAAAATAGTGTGACATTTTCCTTGGTTCTGGTATATATTCAGTATCAATAGGAGAAGGTCCTTCATGGGAGGTCGATACCTCTAGTGCACATTCTATGGCAGCATTGGAACCTCCAGGAGAGCACATGGGAGCGGGAGGCTTAGATTTATGCTCAGAACCCCCACTTTTTTCCCTAGTTTTGTGATGTGGATTTCATGGATGCAGAGTACATAGGTGGGGAGAATGTAAAAACTAGAAATTTCAATGTAATTTTTTTAATTATTTAGGAAATTTAGTAGTCCCTGAAAATTGACAGCACTTGATTCCGAGCCCCGGTGTGCCAGAAATGAATTTCTGACCTTTTTTTGGGTACGTTCAATAATTGTGTGAGTGGGTTTTTATAACTTTTAAACCAGTTATTAGAATTGAAATTTGAGGACATCGTTGAGCCTGCATCACCGGTATTTTCTTATGGAGACTTTCACCTTGTCCACAGTTGTTTGAGGGTGAATGTTAGTTTTCGTGATTTTCATGGAATAAGAAAAATAAAATTCCTACCATTTTTCTATTTCTGTTTGAAAATCGTCTGCATGGGTAATGGTGGTGGAGACCACCCGAACTAGAAAACCCGCCTAAATTAAAATCTAGTGGTGGTGACCACACAAACCCCACTTTTATGGGATATAACTATCGTACTTCCTCCCATATATTAATTAGGCCATCTCCCCATTTAATTTATGGATCCAACTTAAAATTAATGAAATGTGCCAGCATTTTAATTGTTCCAACATAATTGATTAACTTAATATAAATTCTATTGTCACCTCTTTCAATTGGGATGATTTGTTTAGGAAAGGTGAAGGGGAGAACATGTTGAGGAAAATTCTCTCAAACAATGAACACCTCTCAACAAAGATCTTATTCAATGAAGAATGTGTCATCTTCTCCAACGAAGAATGCGCCACCTCAAACGTGGGACGTCTTACACAACAACGAACTGACGTCTTCCCTTCCCTCCTCATTGATGTCAAAAATCCTCTGAGGTTGGGGATTTTTTAATCTTCCTATTTTATGTTGAATTAATCATCATGATCCTCCTTCTACTGAACTAATATGGAGGGATTGGTCCAAACGTACATGGAACAATCACTCTGCCATTATTCATGGTTGGTGAGTTCTTCACGATAGAGGAGGATGTGAACAAACATCGATAGGGCATGTTAATTGCATGTGGCACCACTATCGGCCACAATGAAGGCGGAAATGCGATCGGGCCACCATAGAAGGGGTGCGGCCTGTTGGACGTGGAAGAGTAATGACGGCAGACAGATGCACAATGGGGATGGTGGCGCTCATGTACACCGCCCAACAAAAAAGAGTCACGACTTGTGTCACGACAATGATGGAAGGAAGGCCGACCGAGCCGGTCACCGGTGAAGGCCTAGTGCATGACCGCCACACCAATATAAGGGTTGTCAGGCGTGGGCCAAGCCGGACCAAATGGGCCGAGCTGCACCACGGGCTCGGTCGCGCCGCAGGACGAGCTGAGTAGGTCCGACCCTGTCAGACTACACCCAGACCAGTTTCAACCCATCCCATACTTTTGGCCATAACATTGGCACCGTGCATCCGTTTGATGAACCATCTACGGCCCCAGAAACCATGGTGCAAGATGGTCTCTTTGGTGTATCCCACTTGATATTTGGATAAACATGGGGTATGGTTGGGTTTGATTGAGCACGAATCCAACCAGGCCCTCAGGACTAAAAGGATAATAACTTACAGACCAGGTGTCTGATTGATGCACTGTCTATTGCGTTGAGAACCATATTACATGGGGGTATATTGGGATACTTCTTAATGCTAAATCATTGTAGATGGATTTTTGACCAGTGGCTTGAGTAGCGGACCCTCTCGGAGACAATAGATCTTAGTACGGGAACCCTGTAGCTAGCTGTGACGATGTACGAGGATCCAAGGTGGTTCTGACGATGTACTAGGATCCTGTGTGGTTCAGGCAAGATACTAGGATCCTTTGTGTGTTTGAAGTTGTACTAGGATCCGGTGTGGGTCTGGCGAGGTACTAGGATCTTGTGTGGGTTTGATGATGTACTAGGATTCTTTGTGGGTCAGAAGAGGTACTAGGATCCTATGTGTGTCTGACGATGTACTTGGATCCTGTGTGGGTTTGACGAGGTATTAGGATCATTTGTGAGTCCGACGATGTACTAGGATCCTTTGTGGATCTGAAGATATACTAGGATCTTGTATGGGTCTGACGATCTACTAGGATCCTGTGTGGGTTTGATAAGGTATAACATCCTGTGTGGGTATGACGGTGTACTGAGATCCTATGTGGGTCTGATGAGGTAATAGGATCCAGTGTGGGTCTGAAGATGTATTGGGATCTTATGTGGGTCTGATGAGGTAATAAGATCTTGTGTGGGTATGACGTTGTACTACAATCCATCATGGCTCTGATGATGATTTAGGATCCTATGGGGGTATGCCTCTTAACAGAGTAAGATGAAGTAGTAGTTTCATATAGTCATCTCTAGTATTATACATAAGTTATACCTGGTGCGAGCTAAGTTTGTGCCTTTGTGGTCTATACCTTCATGGTGATACCTTGGTGGTATTCTTCTTTGTGGTGTACATGTGTGGTACTTTTCCTTCGTAGTAGTACCTTGGTGGTATTCTTCTATGTGGCATACCTGTGTGGTACTTTCGATCGTGGTAATCCTTCCTTTGTGGAATAGATGAGATTTTGGTTTTTGAGTTGGACCATGAGTTTCCTCATGAATGATATGGTATTACATGAAAAATTAGGTATATTTATAGTCATATGCCTATGTTGGGTTGTATTTGAATTATTACAGTGTGGTTTATCCATTGTAGATTTTGTGAGACCTTGAGGGTCTCTGCATCCCTACTGATTATTGTTATACACACTACTGCATGGGCTATGCCTGCACCCTGTTGTGTTTGGGGCAGACTACAGACAACGCTGACTAAGGACATGGGTACTAGGACTGGAGGTAACTCGTAGGTTGACCTTATAAGAGTCATAATTTAGGGACGACCTTTTGAGAGATGTACCTACCCTTCAAGTGGGATCCTTGGAGAGTGTTCATATGAGTTTTTCAGTTTACTTGTACTTTCCAGTTTCCCTTGTACATTCCTGTTGAGCTTGTATTATGGCCCCTTTTTCTTACAGTATGCACTCATTTTAATATAAAGTTTTATTTTGTTCGTATCTTGTTGTGTGCTTGGTTGTGTGTGGTTACAGGTTATAAAGGCAATTCCATCCTCGTTTTAGGGAATACACATTTCGGTGCTAGTTGCCAACCCCTGGTCTATGGAAGGTGGGCTGGAGGTAGTCACGGCACGAGGCCCAGTGGACGGGTTGTGACACATGTGTTCTATGGTAGGTACATTCAATTTTTCAAAATAAAAAATCGATTAAGTAAACATTATCATAAAGAATAATTTTATAATATTATATATAAAAATATAATATTTTTTTCAAAAATTTATATTGATCACGATTTATTATAACATGGTATAAATATAGTTATTCATTTTAATATTTCAATGAAATTTAGTATTGGCCTTCACATAAAAAATGTATTCATCTTTTATGATCATCTTAATAATGTTTATAAAAATAGTTCAAACATAAGTCATAGTGAATGAAAAATTTCATTAATAGGTATAAGAATATTATAATTTAAATATTTTATATAACAACTATATTATCATACATATATAAATAAAACAATAATAACAATAATAATATGAATTAAATGTTATAAATATTTCAAAAATTATGCTAAAATAAATTTAAGTATAATATTTTAAGTATATTACAAAATGAAACTTGTATACATATATTGAATTCATCATAATGATATTAATAATAAAAAAATCAACTAGTTATAAAAAATTGATAGAAAATTTGTGTAATAAAATCACATTACATTTAAAAAAACATACCATAATATAGTTGATATTAAAATTATATATTTATTCAAAAATCTACTAAAATTAATTATTAATATTTTTACAGTTCACTAAATATACCAAAATTACAATTCTAAACAATATATAATACAAACCTAAATATAAAAATCAGTATTGAGAAAGAAAAATGTATCTCGAACAAAAATATATTTTACTTTATATATGGACAATTACAGTCAAAAAAATCAACATCATAAGTGGAGTGGGAGAAATAATGTATATTATAAGTTTCTGATAATATTAAAATAGAAATAAAAAAATTAAAACAATGGAATATACCATACATGACAGCTAGGAAGTGATGAAAATGATTGTCTGAATTATGTGGAATTCTTGACAGTTTGCATACGTTACATATGGTTAGGATATGTATGTGTATTAGAAAATATGGGTTAAATAACAATGATTAGTGTTGGGTAATTTCGGAAAAGAGATCCCAAGTGGGGAGTTAGTTATTGATGATGAGACTACTCGAAATTAAGGCATAATAGTCAATGAGGTTCCTATATCTATTATTGTTAAGGGCTTATCGATTAGTGAGAACCTGTGATAGGGGTGTGAGTATAAAGATAACGGTAAATTTGGAATGAGTATCTTTACAATAAAACTAATAAAAGGGATTTTAAAATGAACAACTGGTAAATATTACATTCATTAAAAAAAATTAATACTCCACTCATAAATTCTTGGAAAAAAATTACCATTTTTTTGTAAATTTGAAAAAATAGATTTTAAATATCCTTCACTATTAATATTTATTATTTTAGTGTCTATTGAGGATGTGGTGGATATTGTTACGATCCAGCCTGTGTTGAACCTAAAGTGATCAACTAGGCCAGCCCGCGACATATCCCGAGAGGTGAACACGATCCTCCTGGGATGGACACATGCACCGAGGGTATCATTATAGTAATCTAGTGAAAAATTTCTATAAATATAAACAATAAAACAATGAGTGGAATGAAATAGACAGTCGAAAAAACATTTTAAAAAAATTGAACTAAACATTATTTTATCAAGAAACTAAAACTACTAGTGAACCAAAAACTCAACTAACCAAACCTGATAACCAAAAAAATTCCAATTTCCACATTGGTCACACTCCAAAAAAATGATCAAATGTCTCCCAAGGCAATAAAACTAAATCTGAAACCTACATAAGGGCTAAAAGCATAAGTAGACTATAGGGATAAGTATTAAAACTCTGCTGGTTATCCTAATATTTTATTCTAGATGCACATCCTTTAAAATGAAATAAAAGTTAATTTCAAGATTTAAATACATGATATAAAGGTATTATTTCCAAATGAGGTTCCATGATAAAAAAATTTACCAGAAAAAAACATGAATGTTTTATAATTAAGAATGCTAGTAACAATTTTCAAAGAGATGGAACATAAAAATGAATATAGTTTTCAATATGGTTGTTTTAATGAATGTAAACATTTAAATAAATCACACACACTACTGAATTTATGAACCAAAAACACCATATGCCGAAAGTGAGTAAAAAATATGCAATTAGAACAAGTCACGAGAACACCCCTAGGCAATAGTTAGTGGTGAGCCCTAGGTACCTCGTATCTCGGTGAAAGTAACCATAATAAATATCTATTATAGTGAACACGACCCATTAGTTGGGATAATAAACATAACCTAGGGGTCCCCAAAAGCAGCATCATTGTAGTTTAGTTACTGTTGTTATCATCCAACTTGCAACGTGAAATAGAGGCCAAACCTCATAGAATCACTAGCATACTAGTACACGTCTTCCCAACTAGATACCCAGGTCATCCTTTTTTGTGATCAAACAAGTTACACATATATAATATTAAATTTCTCATGAATATTTCATTTAGAAATAATACACACATCAATCATGCCACACACATGTCTCACATTTCATTCACGGATCAATAAACCTCCTAAATTTCCATTAAACAATTTCAAGAACTATAATAGGTCCTTGCACATAAAATCCACTCCAAAATGATATTTTATGACAAAAAAAACACATGAACACCATATAAAAATAGATTTGAAATCCCTAAAACAAATTAATGAATCATTTTCATGAACCAGAAAATTTCCCCAAAAGATTAAACCTAAAATACACATGGAATCCATTTTTTTTAGAAAAACAAATTTCAAACAAGCCACTATGCATTTTCAAAACTATCATTTGACAGAGGTATGCATTACAATTTTATTAAAAAGGAGTATACACACCATTTAATTCAGAAAAAACATTCATAAATATATTAAAAAATTCAGGTTACATATGCAAAACAGAACCATTTTCATAAGGATGGGAAACGAGCCATTTTCCGGAAACTCGAGCCAAAACATGTTGTAAACCAAAACCCATTTTTTGTAAAAACCAATCCAAATTTGAAATACATATAAGGACAAAAAAATTCCATTTTAATTATTCCAATGTATTTATGAATCCAAGAAATAATAATTTTTAAATCAAACATAACACATAAAATATGACCGCGCTATTTATTGAACACACGACATGCCCTTTTAAAAAATACTTTTTATTTTAAGCACTTGACATGGAATAAAACACCAATCTCAAGGAATATTTTATAAATTATACTATAACATAATCAAAATACTATAAAAAAGTTATAAACCTCACAAAATAGTTGCAAAATAATGTGTAACATTTAAACAAACACTCTGGGTGCACTTTTATTACAAAACAATACTACCTTTCGCAAAACAAGGCTGAAAAACCATTTTGCACTATAAGAAAACTATAAAATGTCTAAAAAATTAAAATAAACATATATATTATATGAAAACAATAAGAAAATGATGAAACATAAATGATAATGACATGTTCATGGGATATCGTACCCTAAATCTTTGGTATAATGGAAACGCAGTCCCATTATCACTATCTGATGGTTTACAAATCCTAATCCTATGACGACCAGCACCAAACGAACAAAACCCCAATAAAAATCATGGGATAATAGAACCCTAAGTCTAATATAACATGGGGAGAATATAAAAACAATTTATAATGAAACGAGGAGGAAGAGGGAGGAGAAAGGAGAAGGAATCTTAATTTACCACTGGGAAAACTATAGGTATTCCATTATATCTACGCCCTTAGAGACAATAGAATATCTTGTAGAATCTTGGAGAGGGTCCAAAGGTCCATAAGAACCAGGGAATTAATATTTGTGGGAAAAAAGTACGAATTGAATGATTTGTGGATGAAACAATTTACCTTCTCAATTCTAGACATTTGGAGAAAACCTGAGAACCTTCACCCCACTATGGGATGCAAATGAGCTCCAAATAAGTAAAAGAGACATTGGGGGTGAGTCTATGAATGTTTTAATATAATTAGAAGTGTAATAACCAAACAATATTTAAAAATAATAAAGATATGAAAGAAACAATTTATTTTTTTAAAACTGTAAATTGGCCCACGGCCTGGCCCAATGCCCAAATAAGTAACCTGAATTCACCATGTTTATATATTTCTAAGAGGTTAAAAATAATATGGTAGTGTTAACATGTCTTTGGAGGAAAGTTGGAAGTGTAATGAATGAAAAATGTCGAAAAATGAGGGATTTTAAAAGAAACAAATTTGGTTTTTATATATAGAAATAGGCTCACGGTTGGCCCAAATCATGAAATAACCACCCTTTCTCAATAAAATCCTAAAAAAGAAATAGAGAACCCAAATTAGGGTGATTATAAATATATGGTAGTTCAAAAATATAATTAATCTCACCCAACCCCTTGGATAAGGATATATATTTTCAATTAATAGGATCAAAACCATGACATTAAAAGAAAAAAACAGAGTGTGATAATTCTCCCCACCATTAATGATTTACGCACTCAGAAAGCCATAAGGATTTTCAAATAACATAACAACACCTATGGATTCCTTATCCAAAAAGTCCTGCCTCTAAAGCTAATGAATTTTCATTCACCAAAAATGTAACCTAATACTCCTTCCCATACAAAAAAACAAACTCACAACCACTTTTAGATAATCAATGGATCGATCAAACCACCACCCCCACAACCAGGATAGGAACTATATTTCTGGGCCTTCTCCCAATGAACCAAATGACCACCCAAACCCAATAGAACTCAAAAATAAAAATGATTCATGTGGATCATGGAATGTAATCCCCACCATTAATAAAAAACTATCACTTGATAATGTTTTAGGAGGAAAAAAATCAATGAGACATGTGTTGGGTATCCCCACCATTAAAACCCAACTTGCAACAAAAAAACAAGAATTCAAAATTAACTAGAATTGGAAATAAATTATACCATACCACAAAAAATATCCCACAAAAACCTACAAATCCATGTTAATAGGGTTACAATATTAACATCTAAACCACCCACTCCCGAACCGAGGGGACAATAACTGGGCCAACACTTTCTGCACTGATTCGGACCCCCACCAATCGGGGAGGGGAGGGAAGGGGACCAAATAATTTGGCCTCTTAAACAACAAAAGAAACAAAGGAAGTAACCAAAAATCTCCATCTATGAATAGGTAACACCAAGACTGCACCCTATTTTTACAGGCGGGCTACACATGGACATTTATCGAAAACCCACATCCATGAAGGCATAACCAAAGACAATGTTTGAGGGGTATGTCCACCATGATTGTTGTGAAAAAAAGAAAATTCATAGAAATGGCGAACCAAAATAGAGAAATTGAAACTAATATACCATAATGGTAGAGGTAGGATCCTGGTCAAGCTCCCCATACCTGTAGTAATTTCTTGACTGTGAGAAAAGCATCACTTAGAGGCCAATGGGAGGAACCCCAATTCTTATAGCATCTGTTGCACCAGAGTCAGGGTGTTAAGGAACACACCACTCAAAAAAACTAACATGATCAGAAAATACCTTAATCTAAATATAAACTCAAAGATTAATATAAGATTGTGTTTCTCACTACAAACGAGGGGCATAATCGATAGGGAATACAACAAAATACATCAACAACAATGAAGACAACTGATATGTATAAAAGAATTATCACGACCTAGAAGCACATTAAATCGATCCCAAGTAGCTCTCTATTCCAAAAAATTGGTTGAGGAATAATACGAAGATGTGGATTTAACATTTGTTATGAATCCTTTTGTTGATAAACATTAATGGTTTCTAATAGAGAACAATCCATGGTCACAATACAACATCAAACACATCTTTA
Source organism: Viscum album (assembly GCA_963277665.1). Lineage (NCBI taxonomy): Eukaryota > Viridiplantae > Streptophyta > Magnoliopsida > Santalales > Viscaceae > Viscum > Viscum album. The sequence continues at coordinate 539,996,588 of OY728121.1, forward strand.
TAATCCCAGTGGTCATTACTTCCAAACCGAGCCACCAATAAGATCTTTTCTCAAGATACACAAGATTAATACTTCTATAACACAAGGAAGAATTATGAATAAACAAATCTTCTGATACATAGGAAAATATAGTCACATAAACATTGGTTTATAAACACATGCCACAATTTTTCATCTCAAAAAACTTTTGAAAAACAAACTAACTTGGTGGGTTTCTAAATCCACCAATGCTATTTCATCCAGTCTCACCCACATCCCCATTTAAATTCCACATGAGGAACCCAACAATCATTCTATATAGGCCATCCATACAGATATTTATAATACCATTCATGTGAGCACCAAAAAAACACCAATGGTTAAAACAAAACAACATCATTACAAAAATAATGTACCTTCAAAAGGAACACAAACCGCCAAGTCAAAACCCCTTTTAATATTTCTAAATACAAAGAACACTTCATCAAGAACCGTTTTATTAAAATCCTACGATTTTCATTTTAAAAAACATTAAATGTATCAAAATACTTCAAACAACCCGTTCCCATTTTCTAAAATTTGGTAAGGTATCTTTTCATAATCTGATAGACATTGAGATCAATACCCTTTTTAGGAAAACACCAAATTCTCAAAAAAAAATTTCAAAAGCCAATTAATCAGATTCAAACAAATTTTAACATCCCAAAACACCCCATTTAAAAAAATTATTCACACTCACATTAAAATTATTCACACATTCAAAAAAATTTATTTCAACAAACCACGTGTTTAGATTATGGAAAATCCAATCCTGTTAAATCATTTCCAATTCCTCCTATTTTTTTCACAAAAACCCAACCTTCGAAGACCATTATTATATTTAAAATATGAAAACCCCGTATTCCACTTTTCAAAATCCAATCCTTCCTTTAAAACCCATTTCCATAATTCTCTTATATGTATTTTCAAAACAAAAATTCAGAATTCAAGAATGGTCTAGGAAACTAATAAAAGGGAACTATTATAGGTGGCTGACCTGACCATATGGTTCACAGCCATATGTCAAACACAAAACGAACATAGAGAGACTTATTAGTACCATTACCTAGCACCACATGAATTTCCAGGCCCTAAGAGCTCAGAGAGGACATTAGTCAGACTCCCCTTGTCATATCCCAACACCAAAAAATTAACTAGAACAAAGGACACTAAAAAAACTGGACATCCCATGGAATCCTGTGGATCAGAACAAGAAAGACTTCGTGATGATCTTCCCACACTTACCACTAAATTCCCAAAAATCATACTCTATTTACCTTGAAATCCCACAAATAACAAGGAAACTCTAAATGGAATAGTTTTATATGAGCCGACATCCTTTGATACCATTTTTTCATGAACCAGCCTTAGTCGACCCTAAAGAGATCACCTTGCCCAGCATGAAACAAGTATTGAGAGGCATTCCTGATCCTCCCGGGATGGCAGAAATCACCAAGGACATAAATAGTGTACACAAGGGAACAATTTCTCCCCAATATAAACAATAATACAAATAGTATAATGAAATAGACATCCAAAAATACATTTTCCTAAAAATTGAACTGAACAATATATTTACTAGAAACTGAATGAACAAGTATTCCAATAACTCAACTGATGAAACCTTATGACCAACTAAATCCATGTGACCCCTTTGGTCACTCTCCAACACAATGATCACATGTCTCCCAAGTAGATCTAACTCAAGATGAAAACTGTAGAAGGGCTAAAAATAGAAGAAACCAATATGTTTGAGTATTAAAACATAGTAGGTTAGCAAGATATTCTATTCCGAATGAACATCTGTTTACATAAAAGATACATTAATTTTAAGTTTAAAATACTATATATAAATTTATGTTTCCCAAATTACGTCCCATGCTAAAAAAAAGTTACAAACAAAAACATACACATTTAATAAACAAGAATACTAGTAACAATTTTAAAAAAGATGAAACTTTAAAAAGAAAATAGTTTTCAAGAGATATGATTAAAAGAATGTACACTATTAAATAAACAACACACACTACTGAATTTAGAAACAAAACACACTCTTTTCCACCGGTGTGTACAAAATAGTCAATGTGAACAAGTCATATGAACACCCATATGCACTATTTAGTTGTGAGCCCCGGGTACCTCGTATCTCGTTGAATGTAACCATAATAAATATCTGTTCTCATCCACATGAGACAGTAGTATGGAAAATACCCATAACCTAGTTGTCCCCAAAAACATCACCATCATAGTTTAGTTAGTTTTCTCATTGTCAAACCTGCTATGGGAAATAGGGGAAAACTCCACTGGATCACTAGCATACAAGTACACGTCCACCCACCTAGATAAAGAAGATATCCATTTTTGAGCTCAAACAAGTTAAACATCTATAAAGAAACATTTTATCATGAGTATTCCATTTAAAAATCACACACATCAAATAGTAGACTCACATGAATCACTTATCATTCATGGATCAATAATCCACCTAATTTTTCATAAAAAAATTTCAAAAATTACAATGAGTCCGTGCACATAAAATCCATTGCAAAAAGTTATTTTAAGGATAAAACGCATCAATACCATATCAAACCTGATATTTCAGACCAAAAATAAATTAATAAATCATTTTCATGAACCATAAAATTTCCCAAAATATAGTACATGAAATAGTCCTGAAAAACATTTTAATAAGAAATGAAAATGTTAACGGGGCCTTTAAACCATTCTCAAAACAATCTTTTCACAAAGGTTGCATTTAAATTTTATTAAGGAGGTTTATTCACACCATTTAACCCCAAAAACCACATTCATAAATCCCTTAAAACACCCGGGTTACAAATTCAAAAAACATACATTTTCAAAAGGATGTGAAACGGGGCAATTTCCTGCAACTCAGGCCAAAACATGTTGTAAACTAAAACCCATTTGTTTGCAAAAAAAATAAAATTTTGTAATAAAAGTAATGACAAAAAATACCCTTTTATTTCTTAAAATTCATTTATGAATCCAAACAAATAATTTTTAAATCAACCATAACACATAAAATCCAACTGGGCAATTTACCAAATACATGATATGCCTTTTAAACAAAAAAAATTATTTTAAGCACTTGAAAAGGGATAAAACACCAATTGCATGTAATATTTTATAAAAGATACTATAACATATTAAAGATAACATAAAACATGTTATAAAACATAAAAATTAGTTGTGAAAGATAGTGGAAAATTTAAACAAACACTTGGTGTGTACTTTTATGAAAAACAATACTACCTTTAACAAAACAAGTCTTAAACAACCATTTTTGAAACTAAGAAAACTATCCAAAGGCTGAAAATAATAATAAACATATATATCATATGAAAAAAATAAGAATAAAATCATTCAACATAAATGATAAAGGGTTGTCAATGATATATCCTACCTCAAATAAAGGGAATAATGGAAATGCACACCCAATATAACCATCTAACAATTTACAAACCCTAAACCTATGATGACCAGCCCCAAACAAAAAAACCCCAATAAAAAATATTGTGACTATAAAACCCTAGACCAAAAATTACTAGAGTAGAATATAAAACCAATAAATAATGAATGGAGGTGGAAGAGGGAGGTGAAAGGAGAAGAAATATCTACATACCACCTAGAAAACTCTTCATATAAAATTAGATCTACCCCATTAGATGAAATGAAATGTATTTGAGCTTCGTGGGGAGCCTCCTATGCTCTGGATGAACTAGAGAAATATGATTTGTTGGAAAAATTGTATGACTTGAATGAGTAGTGGTTGAAATAATTTACCTTCTCAATTCTAGACATTTTGAGGAAACTTGATAACTTTCTTCCTAATATGCAATGAAAATGTGCACCAAATAGGTAAAAGAGATAACGGGGATGAATATATATATGTTGGAATAGAATGGGTGGTGTAATAAAAAAAAATATTATGACATGAAAATGATATAAAAGAAACAAATTATTTTTTAAACCTTGAAATGGTGCCACAGCCTAGCCCAATACTTAAATAAGTAACCCTAATTCACCATTATTATTAATTTATTAAAGGTAATAAAGTATATGGTAATTTAAATATTTCAGTGGATGAAATGTGGGAATGTAATTAATGAAAAATGATGAAAAATGAGGGACCTATAAAGGAATCAATTTTGGTATTTAAATTTCGAAATAGGCTCATGGTTGACCTAAATCATGAAATAACGACCCTATCTACAACAACTCCTAAACATGAAATGAAGAACCCAAATAAGGGTGATTATAAATATATGTTTTTTCAAAACTCAAAATTAATCTCACCTAACACTGAAGAAAATGATCAAAATTTTCAATGAGCAGGATGAAAACCATGACATGAAAGGAAAAAAACTGAGTGTGACAGAAATATTGATATTTTTAATTATAAATTGTTAAATCTATACATATATTGTAATAATTTAACATGTTGGTGAATTTTATAGAAATATTAGAACACATACATGAATTTTTATAAAAATTTAAAAAAGAAGCCATAAGGTGGTGGTTTCTGCTAAGAAATTCATAAAGGGCCCAATATTAGGGAATTCCAATCGGGTGCATTCAAAATGATTGTTTTGTATCATATTCAATGAATAATCCATAAGAATGATATAATGAATTCCTATTTATTGTGAATTTAACTAATAAAAGTGATGAATTATTTCTAGAACTAAAATATGATCTTTCACACTAGATTTGTAAATAATTTATTAGAAGAGATTTATGGATGGATCTATTCTAAATAAACACCTATTCTGGTGTATCTGAGCTAGTATTCACCTTCTTACAATCCAATGGATATTCTTGGTTTAGTGTCTTAGAGAATTAGTAAAAAATATTACATCATAAACACATACATTACAATTGAAAACTTATACTGATTATAAATTTTAATAGTAAAACAAAATTCTTGTAAAATAAAAGATTATTTCATTTAATGAAAAATAATCAAAGATTTCAACTCAAATTCTAATTTTATCTTAAAAATCCTTAAACCATATAAATGATATTCTAAATTCGGGGGTGAGAAAAAAATTAAATTTAAGGGACATAAAAAACAAACCAATTATTCTAGGGAAAAACTTGAAAATTCATTTAATTTTCACCTTTATCTTCATTTTTATGTAAGTACATTAAAAAATATATAAAAAATAATAAAAAAATTATTGATAAATGAAGGACTTTAAAACACCATATAATGAAAAAAATCATATTGGTAACATGGGAATCAATTTTTATTATCACACATAAAAATGGAGTAACCATTTTTACTACAAATGGAGTAACCCTTATGGTTAACTTGATTATAACCCCCATGGGTGTACCTGAAATAAACCTTGAGGTTATAATTATATTACTCATCATAGTTACACATTAAATAACCATCCCAATCATTTTCCAATAAAACCAATCCATTGGAGAGATATAATGGGTATCACCCATTGTATAAGCTAAATTCAGATCATATTTGAGTATTAATGGGGCTTAAACCTTCTTAAACAATATCCAAATACCATATAATGAATAAAACCCTTTAAAACCCATTTAAGACCATGTGAAAAAATGTTAAAATATAAAAATACTTTTAGATACAAAAATTAAAATCTAAATCTTGTGTTAATAATAAAGAAAACATTTTATTTTAAAAGAAGAATGGAATATAAAAAAATAAAAAGATTGAGGTATAATTATGGTGGAAAATTTTGTTCCTATCATATATGTTAAAAATAATTCCTTTCGAAATCAGTAATATGAGATAAATGATGATCATCATAAAGAGTATTTAAGAGTAATTCCCATAACTCGTGAATGATTTATCATGTATTTCCTATATTTTAAAAAATAGTAAACTTTTGTCAATTTTTTATATAATTAATAAAATTAATTACTCCCGTTATATCATTTATTTCCATGTTATATACATTTACATAATCATTTTTTTCCACAACAAACATTTTGATGATATTTACTACTTATGTCAAAAATGAATTAGGTCTATAGACTATAATCACAAGCTTAATTATTCCCACATATCCAGAATAATAATTGTTAAATAAGTATAATTTGTATTCATATAATGTAATTATAAATACATTTAGTAAATATGGTTTTATCCAATGAAGTACATTAGAATCTTTCATATAGTAGATTATACGTATCTAATAATAAAATTTTAATTTTTTAATTATCATTATGGAATAAATATATGAATATATTTATATTTATATAATGCTAATAATATCATAATTATCATATTACATATTTAAATATTCTTATATATATACCCATGAGATATGGATATGTAAAATAAATCCAAATGCTTAGTGGAACTGGTAGTCCACACATACGGATAAATGAAATTATCAATTATCTAGACATGGAAAGGTAATATCAGAAATGATATATTATCTGTCAATAATTATAAATATTCCATTAATATCATATAAAATAATTATTTTGATAATTATAAGTAGTCTTGAGAGACTGTTATGGAAAATGAATTACATCAGAATGCACGATGGTAGTCCATCGCACACACAAATGATTTATTCTATTCCCATTTGAAGGAATTGAAGATAAATATAGGCCATTAAACTAAAATTAAAACATTTTATTATATATATGATACATGAATTATTATTTTGTTTTCATTTAATAAGGTTTAATGGATGGGGAATAAGAAAAAAATTGAAATGCTCGATTAAAAATGATATATATTCTTCGAAAAATATCATATTCTTCACATCAATAGACCAATATGGATGGTGTAATGGGTAAAATATGAAATATATAATGAGGTTAGGTATTAAAGAAAGGTATTATATTTGTTATATAAATATCCAAAAATGATTCTGAAGAGTGAGGAAACGAGAAGAAGCGGTACCCTTTTATTTTGAGGGGATATAATCTCTTTAATCTTATAAAAATAATAATGTAATATATAATTATATTTAATAATAAGATTTATCCATAAATTTAAATTTAAATTAAAAGATGATTATTTTTATAAATATCCTCATCTGAAAAAAATAATATAATAATTTATAATATTTCTTCCCATAACATTTCGAATTATCTAATATTTATCGCATTTAAATCTTACTATGACAACAAGGATTTATAAACATTGAGATTTAGAATAGTTATAATAAAATGACAAAAAAATAATAACAAAGGGAACATGAATGATTTTTTAAACCTTATTCATATAAATTTTCTATATTTAACAATTTAATGAATTATATATCAATTAATATATTATTATTTATTATAGCATATCAGTAATTTCAATTTTTAGAACTATTCAGAACATTGTATTTAATAATATAATGAAACCTGTTATAATTTAAACTGAATATTTTATTATATTACTAGAATGTCAATATAATATATAAAGTTATTTTATTTCATTAATTATCATGAATAATATTTATTTTTATATTGTCAGTATCATTTATTTGTTTTTTCTATTAACTAAATAATTAATGCATTAGCATTATAAACGAATTTAAGGTAATTAATTTTTCAATTAATTGGAATATTAAATTATAATGATGCATGTAAAACTGTTATATACTAAAATACTATTTATATTCAAACATATCAACTATATAAGACATAATTAATAATATTTCACTTATTAAAAATATGATGGTGACATGTATTACATTACACTAAATAAAATACTATATATGTTATAATAACATCCATGTTTCTCCAAAAGGTCATAAATTTATCCCTTTGATGAATATGGTTTATATATAAATAGTGTTTGGGATTTAGGTATGTGTTCATTTAATTTAATAATTATTATAATTTTATTTTTAACCAAACATTCTAAATTTTCTTTTTACCAAGTTAATAAAAATTATTAATGTTAATAATCATATTATCCAAAAATAAATGGTAATTATTAAATAAATTTGTACCTAATTATTTCACATATTTAATCCATTTATTAAAATTAACAACACAAAATTGATATAATTTTATATAAATTTAATGTGACAATATGCAATGGTAAACCATTATTCATAATAATATCCCTGGAAATATAAAATGGTTTTATTAAATATTGGATTATTAAATACATCGAAAAAATGAGTTCTTATACATGTAAAAGTACTAAAATATCATAAAAATAAAAATAAATTACATTGTAAATAATTTAAAATGAAATAGAGATTTGTTAAATAAAGTTACTAATTTTTCAATATTTATTGAAAATTAATAATATGAAAAAAATTACAAAATTATAGTCCTAAAATAATTCATACAAAAAAATTTTTTAAATAAAATTAAAATTTTCATATAAACATTCAAAATTATTATTAATTAATTATAATAATAATCCTTATAAATCAATAAAAACAGTTTTGTAGAAAACATTTTTTAAAATAATAAACTTATTTTACTATAAATATAGTAAATAGATAAAAAATTAAATAATAAATTATTAATAAGTAAGGAAATAATATATTTTATACTTTTTAAATAATAATAATTTCCCCCAAATTATTTTCTATTTTATAGTGATCTCATTTAAATAATAATATTTCTTTGTTCATTTAAATTTAGTGGTGTGTATATTATATTCAATAAAACATAGTTTTTACTTTTAAAAAACTCTGGATGATGTATTATACCCCATTTAAGTATGTTTATCTTTAAAATTTAAACACAATTTTAATAATATTCTATTTCCTTTCAAAAATTTATCTTTTGAAAGACCACATAATAAAAATGAATATTAAAACTTCCCCATGAATAGAATGAAAATAGAAGTATAAACGTTATTTAAAGTAACTTATACATGTTTTCCTAGTAGAAGAAAAAATTTGGGAGGTTAAAACATGGATATATAATAGAACAACACCTAAAATTGATGGAAAATTACATAGACCATGGCCATGATAATGTATACAGTCAAACAATTATAAATATGTGATGTTTTAAAATGTCATTGAATTGTTGGTATGAAAATTAAACCGATAATATTATTATTTCTAGATCATTTTACCAGAGTTAATGATTTTCATTTCCATATATAAAAATAACATAGGGAAATAAACCTACTTGAAATATATAATTTTATCCATTAATCGATTTTCTATCACAAACAAAATTTTTTCTCAAAATGATGTGTGCGAATTTCTCATTGAAAAAGCACTAAAATAAACATTTACACAACAAAAAACCCTCAAAAGAAAAATAAAATTCTTTCATAATTTGGACATAGATATAATAAATATTTTAGTAATACATAATAAAATTATCAAAATATAATAATCCATTATATGATTAATAAACTCTTAAATTTAAAAAAATCAACAGTAATACCCAAAGTTCCACATTAATCATTAAAAAATGATTATCCTTCAAATTCATCAAAGGTAATCTAGAATAAGATTGAATTTGGAAAATCAAGAGGATTTTATCACTTATTCGTCCAAAATAATTTAAATTTGTACCTCTAAACAACATTAATGGAAATTAAAGTCTCAAGAAAAATGTATTTTCCCAAATCAGATAATCTATAAGAAATGTTAAATTATTTTTATAAATAAACAAAATAATCATAAATTCATAAGAAAATATTATATACTTTGAAATTATAATTCATCATTAATTCCTATAATAACATATCCTAGTATCTTATTCGGTTCCCAAATTATAGTGATCATATTCCAAAATAAAATTAATCACTTAATCACTTGGTCAATTTCTGATAAAATATATGTTCCCAACTTGTAAAAACCAATAATTAACTAAAAATCAATGATCATATAAACCATAATGTATTTCAATATCATTAATGACATTTCTACAAAAAAGTTATTATTCTAATAATAATATTTTCAATATATCCTTTATAAACATATTTGTTTTATTAATGTAAATGTCTATATAAATACTCTTAATTGTCATAGTCATCCACCACTCAAAAACTCAAAATGGGTGTCTAATAAATTTAACTTATGATAAAACATGAAATTATAAAACCTTTATGATATCTATAACAATTTAGAATAACACACAAGAAAACATCCAAATAACCAATGTTTTCTAATCCCTCCTCTGAAACCCACTACATGGCCCCAACCATATGTATTATATATTTATGTTTCTTTTATCGATAATTAAATTTCTAATAATCACTATTATCTTTTTGGTTTATAATTTAAGATAAGGAGATAAAATATTACATAGTAAACCCATTTTTTACTAGTGGATACTTATAATCTGTATATGTTTCAATGACATGTGAGTGTAATAAAACATTCACATTTGAAAACCCCCAATTTATTTCAAAATGAGAAAAATTAAAACCCCATAGAATGAAAAAATTGGAAAATTTATGTATCAAATTATTATCATAATTACACAGGTAATAACCATAATGGATACAACTATAATAACCCAACAATTTCACATTGAATAACCCTCACCAATATACATAAAATAACCCTCATGGTTATACCTGGATTAACAATTGTAGTTACACTCATAATATCCATAATGGTCAACTTCGAATATACCCATTGCTTTGGAGAGCTATATCTGGACCAAATATGATATATTGAGGGTCTTAAGCATTCACAAATAATTTCCCAGGACTCTATCAATAATAAAACCCTTTAGTAAACTTTTTCTATCATGTGAAAAAATAGAATATAAAAAAACATTTTCTCTACAAAAATAATTATAATATATAAGTTAATCACAAAATAAAGAAAAAATTTAATTTGAATGGAAATATGAATAGAAAAAAATGTAATCTTATTACAATTGAGGTTCCATGATATAAGTTAATTCTTTCCATGCTGTATATGCTAAAAATAGACATTTTTAATTTGATAAAAATAGTTGATATGGGAAATTTATAAGGTTGGTTTAATATAATGTCCTTTAACTTGAGTTTGATTCATCGCCTATATACTATGTCATCGAAAATTATAAATTTATATGAATTTTATAATATGTTATGAATTTTCATTTTTCAATTTATATACATCATTATGCTGTCATATACAATTACTTTATAATTTAAGATGATTTCAAAATTTTTGATGATATTCAGATTTGAAGTCCAAAATGAAATCGGTATCTGAACTATGATTAAAGGGGAAATTATAACACAATATCAATAATATAATTCATTAATTATATATCATTTATATATATAAATTATAATTTTTAATCAATACATTAAATATAGTTATAAAAAATCAATTGTATTACAATTATGTAGATGGTAGGTCATATGTATGTATGCGTAACATTTGAATTTTTAAAAAATAATTATGGAAATATGGAATGTATCATTTCACAATTAATTAATAATATTATTATATAAATTAAAAAATTAATTATTTACATATATATTATTATATATCATTCATGTGTTGTGGTGATGAAAAAAATACACATATGTTCCTAATGTTGAATTCTTTCATACACACAATTAATGAAATTTTTCTAATTTTATGGAAGTTGAGATGGATATATATCATTAAAATGGAATAATGAAATTTAATTATATTTATTATACTCTAAATATTATTTTATCATAGTTGAATATGTTTTTAGGGATGTGGAAGAATATGAAAAATAGAAACACTTTATTAAAAAGGATACATCTTCTTTTGAAAATATTTTTTTATAACAACTTTAGAAAATGAAGGATGGTGTTATGACTATAAAAATTCCCCTATAATTTGTTGAGATATTATATTAATGTATTTTTGTTGTTTTTGGGTGATCTATAATGGTTTTTAATTATGAATTAATGTGATGAATGTCTGCACTTCTATAATATATGTGAGGTGTGTAGAGACCCAAAAAATGATGTACATGGTCATTACATTACTTTTGAGCAATACATAAGACATACGAAAAACAGACACCATAGGACTGTAATAGTTTAGTAAATTTGGAAACTCGGAACATAATCTTCTAATATTGGTGAAAGATCATCAACATCTCCCATAAAGATCTTCCCCTACTGTTTTATTACCTAAAACCATTCTTTAAATCTTGGGGAAATGAAAACATATAAAGGGTGAGCTCAATTGCTCATTAAGGGTAAGAATATAGAAAATAGAATAGACCATATACATTTGAACTTAGAAACATGAACATAATGTTAAAACATAAAAATATTGAGCAATGACATACAACATGGTAGTACGTAAGGCATAGATCATAATGAAACATAAATAGCAATAAAATTTCTTGGTAATAAGACATGTAACTATTGAAAACCATTAATCACATGATATGATTTCCATAGAAGCCAAGGCATTGCTGCCAAGACCAACTTAGTGGACATAGTCCCTTTCTGAATCGAGTTCACTCAACGTTCCAGTCCTATATCACTGAACCAGATTAACTTACTTTTCCAACCATGTCAATATCATGAGATATAAATCTTTACCCAATTAATTTGAGGGAGATATAGGTCCCACCCATCTTATAATTAAATCATTCTTACTTGTTCCACAAAATAAACATAAATCATTCATCATAACCCAAAGAATTAAATGGGTTTCATAAACATCACCCCATCATAAAATAATCCATATAAAAAAATTAGATATCATTTCATCATAAGAAGAATAAAACCATGTAAATAATAGAGACATTTTACTTGAAACATAATCATACTAAATAATGTCATCGTAGATGGAAAATAGTTTTGATAAAACAGTAGAAATTAATTCTGGAGGAAAATATACCATCTTCTTCAAAATCAAATTCTTTTCAAAAAATTCCATTCAATTTTAAATGAAAAGTATTTTGTTGAAAATAATCATGAAATCTTGTAGATGAAGCTTCATAAATATTAGGTGTTATGAAACCGTAAAAATATGTTCATGCCGTATAAGTTAAAAAAACTTTCTCCTCGTACTTTTCACAGAAAAGTAAAATAAGTACCTCATAACATAAACAAAAGAAATATTCATTACATAAAATTTAGTAAAAGTAAAATGGGTAAAAAGGACTATAAACAGACATGAAACCATTTTTATAAAATAGGGACATGGATGATAAATATAACCCTAGTAAATACTTACGAATAAAGAATCTCGGATAAAAACGAGACTGGAAAAGTTATCCCTTACATTATGTTCGATATGATTTATATTAATCTGAACCTCCTTTATAATGATATAAATAATGTCATTGTCTTATTATTGAATCATATTAATTTTTATGATATCATATATAGTTCACTTATGACATTATATTACCTTTTTTTGTAAATTCCATGTTAAAGCAGGGTTTTGGGTAAAATCGTTTCATTTATCATACGTGTTTCGACTTGTTGTTCTCGATATTATTACTTATATAAAGATTTACTTAATTCCAGAATGTGAAACATGATTTATATATAATATATATTAAGGATATAAATATATATGATAGATTGATCAATGGAATGAAATACGCCTTTCATGGACACAGTAGGTCGTACGTACGCATGAACACTGTTTTCATTTCCGTATTGAATTGAATGGAATTAAGTAAATGAAACATAAATTTACATTAATCAAATATCATTATTATGTAATATATTTCATGATTATTTATTATATATAATTTATATAATTTATAATCATACTTTAATGGTTAATCATGGAAAATGAATTTCATCGTGTTCGTGGAGATGATAGTCCGTACGTACGCACGAGCGATTATATCATTCCCATAATTATTGAATATGATGGGAGTGGATGATATAATATCTCAGAATAAGTATTATGTTAGAATAACAATATATATTTATTCTTTACACCATTATACCCATCCAAGTAAGGTGGTGGTGGAATAACAGATTACACCACGGCATGGAGACGATATTCCGTACGTACGCAGCGCGGTGATTTCATTTTCCGTAGGATGTATAGATTGTGAAATGTTGTTGTTTCATATTTATAATATCATATCAGTATGTTAGTGATACTTATTGTATTATATTAAAGTTTAACAACAAATTAGGGGGATGTTGAAGAAGAAATAAACTTGAAAGAATCAGTAGAAGAGATTACCACTTCTTTGACACACCTCCTATATGATTCTTCTAATGGGACTAGAGTTGGTCTTTTAAGAATACCAAAACCTCCAGAATGTTGCTAGGTATGTTTAGAAGTAAAATGGGTAGGGATTTTCTGATCTTGAATGCTCCAAATTATGTAAAGCGAAGAGGGAGGAGGTTCACTTTTATAAGGGAGGAGAGGGGGACTTTAGGAAAAACATAAAAGATTATTTTATAATAAAGTCATTTTCTGTTTATAATTGCTCCAAAGTGACTTATTCTGAAGATAAAGTGGGTATCGTCGAAATCCTCTCAACCAATATGTTTTAGAAATGTTTAGGTTACAATTTTAACCTTATCATTTAAATTTAACTCTAAGTTAAATAATTTTACTTTTACCGTTTCTTCTTGTTTTCTTACACTATAGGGTTAATAAACTTACTATAAACTGCCAATCGAACCCCAATTGGTTCATTAATGTCATATATATATTATTATATATGTCTTTTGGACGAACCTCACATTTTTAGGAATATAATATCAATTAATAATATAATATTTCTTTTTAAAACTATTTTATATCCATTTTGACACTATTTGATAATTGATTATTGTGAAACTAATAAAAGCATGATTAGTTCAAAAAAAGGTTAATTAAATCAATTCTAATATGTCATATTCACATAAAAATATTTTAATTTATAAAAACTCTCAAATTACATTTATTTGGGTATTTATAAGAAATATTATGTTAATATTTCATTAATAAGGTAATTACTGCATCATCATTGTGTCTTAAATAAATTAAATTATCTAATGTACAAAAATTGTAAATAAAATACCATTATGTAGGAAATATTTTTAGTTTTCTAATTAATATTTATTAGAGAATTTAACTTATGTATAACTATATATTAAAAATGATTTATTTATTAAACTTTGATTTTAACTATTTTACCTATTCTTTATATAAAATAATAATAAAAGTCCTAATATAATAAAAGTGTACCTAAACAATAAAATTATGTTACTAGGGTTTTTTTGGTCTAATTATACTTATACAATAGAATTAGAACATGTGTTAGGGTAAAAATAATATCATTTTTACCTTTAATTACCTTATTTACTTTTAACCGTGGTAAATAAAATTAAATATATACTATTCACCAAAAATTATTTTTATCATATTGAACCATATTTTACACCTTGATATTATCCACGTCTCTCAAATTTTCAAAATTCCACTCACAGAAGTGGTAATATTAAGTTTTATGTAAATTTTCAAATTCTCCTAGGAGGTTGGTAAAAGACGGTGAAAAGTTCAATAAAATTTTTATATATCTAAAATTATTATAAAATGACTTCAACGAATTACATTGAACGTATAGAGGTATTATATATCAATCCTGACGTAAAATATATTTAAAAAAATAAATAATATATTAAATAAAAAGTCGGATTTTAAATAGTATCCCAGTGTTTTCACTATTCATAAAAAATTGTATGTTTTCTGAAAAATACCAAAAATTCACCCTATGATAATTTTGATATTCTGAATCCTAAAATGAAGTCCATTTTGAAGGATAAAATTGATAAAATTTCAAAAAGTGGGTATTACTATTAATAACTACTAGTTTATATAATATTTTAATAATATATTGTTGTTTAGTGAAACTCGATATTACGTACAACACATGCTATCGTGGAAGGTTGCGATTGCATGTAATGAAAGCCAAGTCAGGGTTGCGTGTAGTCCAAGATTCATTTGTTGTTGTGTATAATATAATGAAACCATATTTCATTTATATGTTGAATATATATATATATATACTCAATGTTGCGTAAAATAACTTCTTCAAATGAAAATGAAATTGTGAGTAACACGATCCAAGATTAATGTTGTCTATACTACAAGATAATACGGTGTTGCGTATAGCACAAGATAATATTGGTACAACATACAACAAAAGATATGAAAGAAATTAAAATGAATATATCTTATAAAATCTCAGGGTGTTACATTCTACACCTTTAAAATGAATTTCTCCCTCGAAATGTGTCAGAGTTATAAATGGTTGTCTAATTTAAAGATTCATTAAAAGAAACCCACATCCTAAAAAGGAATACCAAAACATAACATTAAAATCTAAAGTATGAAACGTAATGGTTACCCAAATTTACTAATCAATGGATCTCCACATTGGAGAACATAGGTTAAAATATTTATATGGAAGAAAAATCTAACCATCAAGTTCTTACGGAGAGTGGCAGAAAACATTGCTATGGAAAAGCCAAAAATCACAATTCCATAAATTTGTGATGACCTATGGTGCCATCTGATTCATCGGATATTAGGACACTAGGACAACATTTTTGGTTTTCAAGATCATTCCCCTAATGTTGAATAATTTTTGAATTAAAAGAAATACTTACTTGAATCTGGTACAATCTCATTGTTGTTTGTGCCTTAATCAATTTACACTATATATCTTAAAGAAATTAAGTTGAATTTGTCTTCCATGATGTGTTAGCAGATCATGTGATATAATGATAGGTCATTCTGTCTGTCTCAAACATAATGTTAGCAATAGTTATATACATAAGTCCATTTATAGTGAGATTAATCGTATACGGTTCCAAAAAATGGTCTTATACATCATCTATCATACCACTTTATAAAATAAAACTAATTTCTACAAACCAGGGACTTTTTATTGGCCAATGGTAGGTGATAAAGTTTAGTCGCACTTCGGTTGTGGGTTCAATTCCCACAGCCTTGTCCGACGCGACGGGTTGTCACCCGTACTGCAGGTTGTCCTTTTTCTAAAACAACATTATTATAACATCCCATCAATAATATCAAAAAAATTCAATCCCTAAAAAATACTAACTCATGTACAACATAACTCTTTCCAATCTTTAGTCTTATATAAAATACTTCTATCCATGCACATTGTTTAAAGATAACAATTACCAGAAATGTCATCTACCGAGCATGTGAATACCATCATTTATCCCCCATATATCATACGATATATCTTGTTGGTCACATTCCAAAAAATTGAATACCTTATTCATGTATTCTCTTGAAAAATGAATACCCATTTATCTTTAGTGAAAACATGAATGATGTCAAAAGTTAACTATTTATACATACCAAAATCCCAAAAATATCTATATACTCAAACCATAATATAACTTTGTCCTTACATTATTTATGAGCTCATTTAATTTTCTCTTTATCCATTAATTATGCGCATATCATCTTCATTACAAAAATATTTCAATCACTTTTCATGGTTATCGTTACCATATAATTATTGAAAACATATACATAGATATTCCAAAATTCCACAATACCATAAATGAGATTCGATGATACTATATTGAAATCCCATTATATAAAAACTTAATCAATCCACAACATCATTTTCATACTCAACAACACAAATAGTGATTTCATGTGACTTCCCTTTATCCTTATCTTTAAGAGGTTTCTCATGTCGGTCATCATTAACCCCTGGATTATGGCATTGATAAGAATAATGCCCCATTTTCTTGCACTGGAAGCATTGAAGTGTTGTTGGAAGTTCTCTATAGTCTTTTGTCTGTTCACATCATTATGTACCCTTTTTCCATTACTTCGACACTCATCTACTCGATGACCTTCTTTCCCACAGATAAAATTTTTTCTAGTCCCTTTAAAACAATCTCCACCATGCTTCTTTCCACACATTGAGCATAAATAAACATTCTTCTTATTTTCACCATTGTTTTGAGATTTTTCCACGAACTCCATCTTTATTTTCTTGTCAAAACCATGAGATGGATATGTAACACAAACTTCCATTTCTATATTGATATCACAATGACATTTTTTTTATATCTACTGAGGTCTCTTATAGCTAATTCCCTTCGAAGTCTTGGTTTTAAGCCACTTAAGATTTGATCAACTTCTTTCATGATGAATGATAATGCCAGATGCATACCTTGCAAGACTTGTAAAATTCACCTCGTATATACCAACAGATTCATCTTCCTTTTTCTTAATCATTGGGAACTCCTTTTCGTTTTTTTGTTTGAAGAATATGAGGGAATTACTTATTGAAAAATAAGTTTTTGAAATCGTCCCATTTCGTTGATTCAATTTTATCTTGGGGCCTTATATTCAAAATTAGAGTCCACCCCTGGTCTGCTTCAACTTCTAAATAGTAAACAGCCAGAATCACTTTTTCATGTTCTAAACAATGAATTATGGAAAATATATTTTCAATGGTACTGATCCATTGTTCATCAATAAGTGGATTAGAAGACCCACTGAAATAAGGTGGATGTTACCTCATGAAGGACTCAATAGAATATTTTTTCCTTTCTATGCTCATTTGGAAGTCCAGAATGATTCATAGCTTGACTAAGTATAGTAATAAGATTTTTCACTCCATCTTCCATAATATTGGTTAATTTAGAAGGACAATCATTTCATTGTCTATTACATTGATAAACACGGTTCCTTCCGGTTCTAGACATCGTCTAAAACCAAAAAAGAATAGTGTGAGAGGAAAAAATCATGCTAGGGAAAACAACATAATAAAGGTGGAGTGCCTTTAATATCTAACATCATTGGTTTAATTCTAATATCGTTTCTGTAATTCTAGGACTATAACCTATTCTTATACTTAACCATAGGGACATCCCTAGAAATACCTTAGAAATATCTCTAGGGATCTCACTAAAGTTTTTGCATATTAGTTTTCAAAGGTTAACTAATCCTTTCCCCTGATACCAACTGTAATGGTCTGGAATTACTTCTAGTGGACTATAGTGGATACCTATCAGGGCACTCCATGGGAGGCTACACCCCCTGGGCGGGACACACCACCATCCCCAGTGGTAGTCATTTCCTCATGAAGCCCTTGGGCGGAGAGCCATGCTTCATCCAACGCTCACATGTGAGAGTTCCCAAGGATCAGGTTCATTCCCACCTCCTTTCCCACTGATACTAACTGTAGAAACCCAAAACATGATGTACATGGGAATTACATTACTTTTTCCGAATACTTAATACAAAAAAAAATAGACACCAAAGGACTGTAATAGTTTAGTGTCTTTGGAAACTCGGAACATAATCTTCTAATCTTGGTGAAAGATCTTCAACATCTCCCATAAAGATCTTCCCCTTTTGTTTTCTTACATAAAACCTTCCTTTATATACTAGGGAAAATAAAACATATAAACGGAGAGCTCAAATGCTCAGTAAGGGTATGCATGGATAAAATAAAACTAACCATATACATTTGAACTTAAAAACATGAACATAATGTTTAAACATCATAATCATGAGAAATGACATAAAACATGGAAGTACGTAAGGCATATATCATAATGGAACATGAATCATGATAAAATAACATGGGAATAAAACATTTAATGGTGGAAAACCATTATGCACATGATGTGATTTCCATAGTTTCCAAAGAATTGCTGCAAAGACAATCTTAGTGGACAATATCGCTTTTTGAATTGAGTTTACTCCTCATTCCAGTCTTGTATCACTGAACTAGATTTACGTACCATTCCAGACATGTCTATCTCATTAGATATAAATCATTACCCAAGGAATTGGAGGGATATATAGGTCCCACCCATTTCATAATGAAATCATTCTTACTTGTGCCACAAAATAAACATAAATCATTCATCATAACCCAACGAATAAAATGGGTTTCATAAACATCATCCCATCATATCATAATCCATATAAAACAAATGGATATCATTTCATCATAAGAAGAATCAAACCATATAAATAATAGAGACATTATAATCGAAACATAATCATACTAAATAATTTCATCTTAGTTGGAAAATAGTTTTGACATAACACAAGAAATGAATTCTTGAGAAAAATATCATTTCTTTTTCAAAATCATTTTCTTTTCACAAAATGACATGAAATTTTAAAAGAAAATTATTTTGTATAAAATATTCATGGAATATTGTAAAGAAAGAATCATAAAAAATAGGCGTTATGAAACTGTAAAATTTTTTTCATGTCGTATAAGTTAAAAAACCATTCTCCTCGTACTTTTGCTGGAAAAGTAAAAAATGTACCTCATAACCTAAACAAAATAAAGATTCCCTATACACCATGTAGTAAAATGAAAAAATAGGTAAAAAGGACTTTAGACATACATGGACGCATTTTTAGAAAATAGGGACATGGATGATGTAACACCCGTGACTTTTATGTTATATAAATCGTCAAAGGAATCTTTTTCTACACAACACTTGCTTGGCTTGCTTTACACGCAATCGCGACCTTCCTCGATAGCTTGCGTCGTACGCAATACCGAGTTTCACTAAAAAACATTATGCTATTAAAACTAGCCATTATGAATAGTAATAACCACTTTTTGGAATTTTATAAATTTTATTTTTCAAAATGGACTTCATTTTTGGACTCAGAATATCGAAATTAGCCTAGGGTAAAATTTTGGTATTTTTCTGAAAACTTTCAATTTTTGATGAATAGTGAAACCACTAAGTGGTAGGTTAAAAACTGAATTTTGCATAAAACATAATTTTACCGCTTCTGTGAATGGAATTTCAAAAATCCGAGAGACACGGTTAATATCAAGGACTAAAATGTGGTTCAATGAGATGAAAATAATTTTTTGGTGAATAGTAACTTTTTACTTTTTTTACCGCGGTTAATAGTAAATAGGGTAACTAAGGGTAAATATGATATTAATATTACCCTAACACATGTCCTAATTCTATTGGACAAGTGTAATTCGACCACAAACAATCTTAGGAATAAAATATGACCATTTAGGCCCACTTGGATTAGAATAGGACATTTATTATTAATTTATTTAAAGAAGGGTTAAAATAGTTAAAATCAAAGTTTAATAAGTAAATAATTTTTAATATGGGGTTATACATAAGATAAATTCGATTGTAAATATTCATTAGAAAGCTAAAAAGATTTCCTACATGATGGTAGTTTATTTGTAATTTTTAGACATCAAATAATTTAATTTATTTATGACACAAAGATGATGCAGTAATTATCTTATTAATGAAATATTGACAAAATTGATAATATAAATACCAAAATAAATGTAATTTGAGACTTTTTATGAATTCCACTAATTTTCTAGGTTACTATGATATATTAGTGTTGATTTAAGCAACTTGGTTTGAACATATAATTCTGTTATGACTTTCAAACAAATCATATATCAAATAGTGTCAAAATTGACACAAAATAGTTTTTAAATCAAATATTATATTATTAATTGTTATTTTATTCCTAAAAATCTAAGGTTCTGCCAAATGACTTAGATAAGGATATATATATTAATAATAAATAATTTGGGGTTCGTTTGGCATGTTATAGTAAGTGTATTAACCATATAGTGAAAGAAAACAAAAAGACACGGTAAAAGTTAAAATAATTAACTTAGAGTTAAATCTAATTGATAAGGTTAAAATAATACCCTAAACTTGTCTAAATCCTATTGGTTGATAGGATTTCGACCCATCCCCACTTTAGCTTCGAAATAATACCCTTTGTAACCATTATAAACCGATTTTGACTTTAATATAAAATAATATTTTGAGATATTCCTAAGGTGCCCCTCTCCTCCCTTATAAAAGGGCACCTCCTCCCCCTCCTCCTCACACCAAATTGAGCACTCAAGCTCGGCCAACCCCTGACATTTTCTCCTCTACACTTCCCTAGAATAATCCTAGAGGTCCTGGTCTTCTCCAAAGACCAATCTTAGTTCCTTAAGTGGAGGATTCAAAGAAGCGTTCCAAAGAAGAGGTAATATCCATTACCGATCTTTTCAATTTCTTTCTTCTTCAACTTCTTCTTCTTTAGTTGTTTCATGATAAAGTAATAACATCAGTATTACTTACATACTGATATGTTATTATAAATATGAAACAACCCTAATTCACCTTCTATCCATCCTACGGAAAAATGAAATCACCGCGCGTGCGTACGTACGGAATACCGTCTCCACGCCGTGGTGTAATCTATTTTCCACCATCACCTTACAAGGATGGGTATAATGGTGTAATGAGTAACTAAATATGATTATTATGAAGTAATATTGATACTGAAATAATATATATATACTCCAATACAATTCCACGATCATAGGAATGATATCATCACTCGTGCGTACGTACGGAATACCGTCTCCACGATGTGATGCGACTCGTTCTACATGATCTTCATTTCGTAATGATTATATAAATGAATTGAATGAATGAATATGGTATATAATACACTAATACCATTCTGGAAATGAATTATCTATAACCTAAAGATAAGAATAAGAATTTATTCAACAAAACACGCATAAGAACAAAAAGTTATAAAGACCTGAGTAACAAGTAACAATGAAATATTACTAACAAGAAGTTAATAATATGACCATATATGATCTCATATCAATATGTATGATTCTGGAATAAGTCAATAACATTATTTAAACCATTATACAGGAGCTTCGGACACGAACAAAGCAAATTGGACCTAAGGTAAGGGAAATATCACAATCTCATTTTTATCCGAGATTGTTTATTCGTAAGTATTTACTGGGGTGTATTTTATCATCCACATCCATGTTCCCTCAATATGAAATATTGTTTCCATCCACTTGCAATAGTTTAAATCCAATTTTACCCTTAGGTGAGTTTTTAGTAAAGAATATTAAAGGAATCTTTTGTCGTTTTTTCCGTACAAGGTACTTTTTGACTTTTCCGACAAAAGTACGAAGAATGTTTTTTTAACTTATACAACATGAATGGATTTTTAAAACATTATTTCCAAGAAGCTTCCTTTACAAGTTTTCAAGTTTATTTTTAATCAACTTCTTTTAGTTTATAATTGTATGACATGTTAAGAAAAGAAAAGTGTTTTTGAAAAAGAAAGGATATTTTCCTCAAGAATGGAGTTCAAGTGTTTTATCAAAATTATTTTCCATCTAAGATAATAAAGGGTTCTGTTTTTATCCCTTTAATTACATTGATTTGATTATGTTGTGAGGGAATTATTTTTATGAAGTCATTTTCCTTATATGATTTTATGATGTCATGATGTTTCAAGAATCCCATTTTTGTTACATGTGTTATGCGATGATGTATGTTTTATGATTATGTGGCACACATAAGAAAGGATTCATTATAAGATGGGTGGGACCTATATCTCCCTCCAATGGATTGAGTAAAGATTTTATATCTCATGAGATAGACATGGCTGGAACGGAAGGTTATTTCGGTTCAGTGATACAGGACTGAAACGAGGAGTGAACTCGGTTCAGAAAGGGACTTTGTCCACTAAGATAGTCTTGGCAATGAGTCATGACTAACAAGAAATGATTTTCCATGATTATGTGTGCATGCCACAAAGTTTCAAGTTTTATGTTATGATTATGGGGATCTCATTTTCACTTCTATGATTTATTCCATGTTAAGATATTATGATCTCTTTTGCAGGTTTTGATTTTCAAAAAGATATGATATGATTTTTATTTCCTTTATTTGCCCTTGCTGAGCATTTGAGCTCACCCTTTTATGTTTTCTTTTCCCCAGGTCAGGAAGATGGATATTATGTAGAATATGCTAAAAGGGACCCTAGATATGATGAAATAAATGGGAGACACTGTAGAAGATTTATGAACCAGTTGTTTATGTTTCCCAGTTTCTAAAGACACTATACCTATACGGTCCTTTGTGGTTTTGTCATATGTTGTAATAAGTGTGCTTCAATTTTTGAAGTATTAAAAATGTATGTGAAGTGTGGGTCGTTATAGTTGGTATCAGAAGAAAGGTATAGTCAACCTTTGGAAACTAGGATGTGAAAGCCTTAGTAAGAACCCTAAGGATAAGTCTAAGCATAGAACACAATCTTAGTGTTTTAGAAATGGCCATGAATAACCTAGTATAAGACCTTAAGCATGAAAATTTTATTCCTGAATTATGTGGTTTCCTATTATAATTAGTGTTGCTCACACTATTCTTCTTGGTTTTAGTCAATGGCTGGAACCCGAAGGAACTGTGTTAATGCGGAATGCGATGGGAAATGCAATGATTGTCCCCCTGAGCAACCAAACGATATGGGAGCTGGAATGAAAAATCTTGTAGCCATGCTCACACAACTTTCTCAAGCTATGAATCATTAAGGATTTCCAAACGAGCAAAGGAGGGAGCAACATTCTGTTGAATCCTTCATGAGGCAGCGTCCACCTTCTTTCAGCGGGTCTACTGATCCATTAGTTGCTGAACAATGGATTAGTACTACTGAAAAGATATTTTCAGTTCTTCAATGTTCTGAACACGATAAAGTCATCCTAGCAGTGTACCGTTTGGAAGGAGATGCTGATCAATGGTGGAATTTTGTTAAGAATACGAGGCAAAGGGATGAAATTGAGTCTATGGAATGGGACGAGTTCAAGAACTTATTTTTCAATAAGTAATTCCCTCGTATTCTCCGAACAAAGATGGAGAAAGAGTTTCTTGAACTGAAGCAAAGGGATGATGAATCTGTTGGTACCTATGAAGCAATTTTTACAAGACTTGCAAGGTACGCTTCTGGTATTATTATCCAACCTGAGAGTAAGATCGATCGATTCTTTAGTGTCTTAAAACCAAGTCTTCGAAGGGCGTTAGCCATAAGGGACTTCAATAGCTACGAGGAAATCGTTCGATGTGCTCTTAAAGTCGAGATGGAGATTGGAGTAACCCATCAGTCACATGGGTTTGATAAGAAGAGGAAGATGGAATTCAAAGGAAACTCTAAAGAGCACACTGAAAAGAAGATGAACTTTCCATTATGCTCAAAGTGTGGAAAGAAACATGGAGGGAGTTGTCTTAAAGGGACAAGTAAATGTTTTAAATGTGGAAAGGAAGGTCATCGGGCATTTGAATGCCGTGATAATGGGAAGAAGACGTCTAACGATGCAAACAAAGGAAGGGATACACAGAATGAACCTGCTACACTTCAATGTTTCAAGTGCAAGGAGATGGGGCATTATGCCAATCAATGCCCAAATCCAAGGGTTGATGATGATGGTCGACGTCAACAAACTCTTAAGGCTAAAGACAAAGGAAAGTCACATGCAATTTCTATCAGCGATGTGGAGTACGATAACGATGTGGTGAAAGGTACACTTACCATCCACTCTAAAGTAGCAAATGTTTTATTTGATTCTGGATCCACCCACTCTTTTATTTCTGAAAAATTTTCTAAGGGTATCACCGTATTACCTCAACAATTAGATGTTGAGTTAACTGTGACAACACCTAATGGCACATCAATCGCATCAAAAGTTTATAATTCTTCTCCGATCGAAGTTTGTGGGAAAGTGCTTCCTGCAAATCTTGTGATCCTTCCTTTAGTGGAATTTGATGTGATTCTTGGAATGGATTGGCTTTCTCTACATGGAGCTCATATCGATTGCCAAAAAAGGGAAGTCACATTTCATATTCCAGATCAATCTACGATCATCTATCGATGCAAGGATGAATATAACCTTCCAGTGGAAATTTCTTCCATCTTATGGGTCTTGATTCCACTAAATGAAGGTTATTTATCTCAAATGGTTGGTGAGAAACTCACGATTAAGAATATGCCCATTGTAAGGGAGTTTGATGATGTCTTTCCGGAGGAATTACCGGGTCTTCCACCAAATCGTGAAGTTGAGTTTTCAATAGAACTCGTACCGGGTGCTTTGCCTATTTCAAAGACACCTTATAGAATGGCCCCAATTGAGTTGCAGGAATTGAAGAAGCAACTCCAAGAGAATCTTGATAAGGGATTCATACGCCCTAGTGCGTCACCTTGGGGATCACCTGTTCTATTTGTTAAGAAGAAAGATGGATCAATGAGACTCTGCATTGATTATCGAGAACTTAACAAGATCACTATCAAGAACAAATATCATCTCCCACGCATTGATGACTTATTTGACCAACTACGCGGAGCTCAATACTTTTCCAAGATTGATCTTCGTTCAGGGTATCATCAATTAAGGGTCAAAAGGGAGGATATACCAAAGACGGCTTTCCGTACAAGGTATGGACACTATGAATTTATAGTGATGCCATTTGGACTTACTAATGCCCCTGCTATCTTCATGGATCTAATGAATAGAGTCTTTAGAGACTATCTTGATCAATTTGTGGTAGTCTTTATAGACGATATTCTTGTCTATTCAAAGAGCAAGGAAGAACATGAAGATCACTTGAGAATTATATTGAAGACCCTGAGAAAGGAGAAGCTTTATGCCAAATTTACCAAGTGTGAATTTTGGCTTCAAAAAGTTGCATTTTTGGGTCATATAATCTCAAAAGAGGGGATATCTGTGGATCCAGCAAAAACAGAGGTTATCGAAAGATGGTCAAGACCAACAACAGTAACTGAGATCCGAAGTTTTCTTGGTTTGGCTGGTTATTATCGACGTTTTGTAAAAGATTTTTCATGATTATCTAATCCACTCACCAAGTTGACTCGGAAAGGAGTTAAGTTTGTCTGGACAGAGGAATGTGAAGAGAATTTCAAGGAGTTGAAAAGAAGGTTATCCAGTGCACCTGTGCTCACACTGCCTTGTAGTGGAGAAAGGTTTGTGATCTACAGTGATGCATCCAAGAAGGGATTGGGGTGTGTTCTTATGCAAAATGATATGGTGATAGCTTATGCCTCACGACAGTTGAAAATCCATGAACAAAATTACCCAACACATGATTTGGAGTTGGCTGCGTTAATATTTGCATTAAAGATTTGGAGGCATTACCTTTATGGTGAAAGGTGTGATATTTATACTGATCATAAAAGTTTAAAGTATATTTTCACACAAAAGGAGTTGAATATGAGTCAAAGAAGATGGTTGGAGCTGATTAAGGATTATGACTGCTCAATCCATTACCACCCTGGGAAAGCAAACAAGGTGGAAGATGCATTAAGTCGACAAGACCATGCTAGTTTATCCATGATGAGGATCACGAAAGATCCAATATTTATGGATTTACAAAGGATGGATCTTGGAATTATAATGGAAGGGGAAAAATCTTATCTTTCTCAAATGAATGTTAGACCATCTATACATGTGAAGATTAAAGAGGCACAGAAAGAAGATGTCGAGTTACAAAAGAAGGTGAGAAATGTTCCTGAATTCAACCTTGATTGTGATGGGATAATAAAGTTCAGGAATCGGGTTTGTGTTCCTCCCATCCCCGAATTAAAGAAGGAGCTGCTGGATGAGGCTCATAGTTCTTCATTCTCTATTCATCCTGGAAGCACGAAGATGTATAGGGACCTGAAAGAGTACTTCTGGTGGGATGGCATGAAAAGAGATGTTGCTGAATATGTCTCTCGATGCTTGGTTTGTCAACAAGTTAAAGCTGAGAGACAGAAGTCTAAGGGGATGTTACAACCATTGCCCATACCCGAATGGAAATGGGAAAACATCACTATGGACTTTGTCACAGTACTTCCTAAAACATCCAAAGGCAATAATGCTATCTGGGTCATAGTTGATCGTCTTACAAAGTCTGCACACTTCATTCCTATTAGAGAGGATTTCTCTCTAGATCAGCTTGCCAGGATATATGTAAAGGAAGTGGTAAGATTACATGGAGTACCACTTTCTATTATATCTGATAGGGATCCGAGATTTACCTCGAAGTTCTGGCGAAGTCTTCAGCATACTCTAGATACAGAGTTGTGTTTCAGCACTGCTTATCATCCCCAGACAGACGGTCAGTCTGAGAGAACAATTCAAACCCTAGAAGATATGTTGAGAGCTTGCTCTATGGATTTCAATGGAGGTTGGGATCAACACCTACCTTTGGTGGAATTTTCTTATAATAATAGCTTTCACTCCAGTATTCAGATGGATCCTTATGAAGCTCTCTATGGAAAGAAATGTAGGACTCCAACTTGCTGGGATGAAGTTGGGGAAAGAAAGCTATTAGGACCTGATCTCGTTGATGAAATGGCAGAAAAGGTCAGATCTATTCAACAACACATAAGAGCAGCTCAGAGTCGACAGAAAAGTTATGCCGACAACCGAAGAAAAGACCTAGAGTTTGAAGTGGGTGATAAAGTGTTCTTACGAATATCTCCCTGGAAGAGGGTTATGAGATTTGGAAAGAAGGGGAAGTTGAGCCCTAGATATATCGGTCCTTTCGAAATATTGGATCGTGTTGGGAAGGTAGCTTACCGATTGGCGCTTCCAACGAATCTCTCTCAAGTTCACGATGTGTTCCACGTATCTCTCCTGAGAAAGTACATACCAGATCCTTCACATGTACTCAGCTCAGAAGTTGTACCGCTGGAGCAAGATCTTTCTTATGAAGAACAGCCGATAGAGATTCTGGATCGTAGCGAAAAAGTCCTACGAAACAAGACCACTCGCTTGGTGAAAGTTTTATGGAGGAACCACCAACTTGAAGAAGCTACATGGGAGCTTGAGGATATGATGAGGGAGAAGTATCCTCATCTGTTTGTTGCAAAGTGACGAATTTCGAGGGCGAAATTCTTTTTAATGGGGGTAGAATGTAACACCCGAGACTTTTATGTTATATAAATCGTCAAAGGAATCTTTTTCTACACAACACTTTCTTGGCTTGCTTTACACGCAATCGCGACCTTCCTCGATAGCTTGCGTCGTACGCAATACCGAGTTTCACTAAACAACATTATGCTATTAAAACTAGCCATTATGAATAGTAATAACCACTTTTTGGAATTTTATAAATTTTATTTTTCAAAATGGACTTCATTTTTGGACTCAGAATATCGAAATTAGCCTAGGGTAAAATTTTGGTATTTTTCTGAAAACATTCAATTTTTGATGAATAGTGAAACCACTAAGTGGTAGGTTAAAAACTGAATTTTGCATAAAACATAATTTTACCGCTTCTGTGAATGGAATTTCAAAAATCCGAGAGACACGGTTAATATCAAGGACTAAAATGTGGTTCAATGAGATGAAAATAATTTTTTGGTGAATAGTAACTTTTTACTTTTTTTACCGCGGTTAATAGTAAATAGGGTAACTAAGGGTAAATATGATATTAATATTACCCTAACACATGTCCTAATTCTATTGAACAAGTGTAATTCGACCAAAAACAAACTTAGGAATAAAATATGACCATTTAGTCCCACTTGGATTAGAATAGGACATTTATTATTAATTTATTTAAAGAAGGGTTAAAATAGTTAAAATCAAAGTTTAATAAGTAAATAATTTTTAATATGGGGTTATACATAAGATAAAGTCGATTGTAAATATTCATTAGAAAGCTAAAAAGATTTCCTACATGATGGTATTTTATTTGTAATTTTTAGACATCAAATAATTTAATTTATTTATGACACAAAGATGATGCAGTAATTATCTTATTAATGAAATATTGACAAAATTGATAATATAAATACCAAAATAAATGTAATTTGAGACTTTTTATGAATTACACTAATTTTCTAGGATACTATGATATATTAGTGTTGATTTAAGAAACTTGGTTCGAACATATAATTCTGTTATGACTTTCAAACAAATCATATATCAAATAGTGTCAAAATTGACACAAAATAGTTTTTAAATAAAATATTATATTATTAATTGTTATTTTATTCCTAAAAATCTAAGGTTCGGCCAAATGACATAGATAAGGATATATATATTAATAATAAATAATTTGGGGTTCGTTTGGCATGTTATAGTAAGTGTATTAACCATATAGTGAAAGATAACAAAAAGACACGGTAAAAGTTAAAATAATTAACTTAGAGTTAAATCTAATTGATAAGGTTAAAATAATACCCTAAACTTGTCTGAATCCTATTGGTTGATAGGATTTCGACCCATCCCCACTTTATCTTCGAAATAAGACCCTTTGTAACCATTATAAACCGATTTTGACTTTAATATAAAATAATATTTTGAGATATTCCTAAGGTGCCCCTCTCCTCCCTTATAAAAGGGAACCTCCTCCCCCTCCTCCTCACACCAAATTGAGCACTCAAGCTCGGCCAACCCCTGCCATTTTCTCCTCTACACTTCCCTAGAATAATCCTAGAGGTCCTGGTCTTCTCCAAAGACCAATCTTAGTTCCTTAAGTGGAGGATTCAAAGAAGCGTTCCAAAGAAGAGGTAATATCCATTACCGATCTTTTCAATTTCTTTCTTCTTCAACTTCTTCTTCTTTAGTTGTTTCATGATAAAGTAATAACATCAGTATTACTTACATACTGATATGTTATTATAAATATGAAACAACCCTAATTCACCTTCTATCCATCCTACGGAAAAATGAAATCACCGCGCGTGCGTACGTACGGAATACCGTCTCCACGCCGTGGTGTAATATATTTTCCACCATCACCTTACAAGGATGGGTATAATGGTGTAATGAGTAACTAAATATGATTATTATGAAGTAATATTGATACTGAAATAATATATATATACTCCAATACAATTCCACGATCATAGGAATGATATCATCACTCGTGCGTACGTACGGAATACCGTCTCCACGATGTGATGCGACTCGTTCTACATGATCTTCATTTCGTAATGATTATATAAATGAATTGAATGAATGAATATGGTATATAATACACTAATACCATTCTGGAAATGAATTATCTATAACATAAGGATAAGAATAAGAATTTATTCAACAAAACACGCATAAGAACAAAAAGTTATAAAGACCCGAGTAACAAGTAACAATGAAATATTACTAACAAGAAGTTAATAATATGACCATATATGATCTCATATCAATATGTATGATTCTGGAATAAGTCAATAACATTATTTAAACCATTATACTGGAGCTTCGGACACGAACAAAGCAAATTGGACCTAAGGTAAGGGAAATATCACAATCTCATTTTTATCCGAGATTGTTTATTCGTAAGTATTTACTGGGGTGTATTTTATCATCCACATCCATGTTCCCTCAATATGAAATATTGTTTCCATCCACTTGCAATAGTTTAAATCCAATTTTACCCTTAGGTGAGTTTTTAGTAAAGAATATGAAAGGAATCTTTTGTCGTTTTTTCCGTACGAGGTACTTTTTGACTTTTCCGACAAAAGTACGAAGAATGTTTTTTTTAACTTATACGGCATGAATGGATTTTTAAAACATTATTTCCAAGAAGCTTCCTTTACAAGTTTTCAAGTTTATTTTTAATCAACTTCTTTTAGTTTATAATTGTATGACATGTTAAGAAAAGAAAAGTGTTTTTGAAAAAGAAAGGATATTTTCCTCAAGAATGGAGTTCAAGTGTTTTATCAAAATTATTTTCCATCTAAGATAATAAAGGGTTCTGTTTTTATCCCTTTAATTACATTGATTTGATTATGTTGTGAGGGAATTATTTTTATGAAGTCATTTGCCTTATATGATTTTATGATGTCATGATGTTTCAAGAATCCCATTTTTGTTACATGTGTTATGCGATGATTTATGTTTTATGATTATGTGGCACACATAAGAAAGGATTCATTATAAGATGGGTGGGACCTATATCTCCCTCCAATGGATTGGGTAAAGATTTTATATCTCATGAGATAGACATGGCTGGAACGGAAGGTTATTTCGGTTCAGTGATACAGGACTGAAACGAGGAGTGAACTCGGTTCAGAAAGGGACTTTGTCCACTAAGATAGTCTTGGCAATGAGTCATGACTAACAAGAAATGATTTTCCATGATTATGTGTGCATGCCACAAAGTTTCAAGTTTTATGTTATGATTATGGGGATCTCATTTTCACTTCTATGATTTATTCCATGTTAAGATATTATGATCTCTTTTGCAGGTTTTGATTTTCAAAAAGATATGATATGATTTTTATTTCCTTTATTTGCCCTTGCTGAGCATTTGAGCTCACCCTTTTATGTTTTCTTTTCCCCAGGTCAGGAAGATGGATATTAAGTAGAATATGCTAAAAGGGACCCTAGATATGATGAAATAAATGGGAGACACTATAGAAGATTTATGAACCAGTTGTTTATGTTTCCCAGTTTCTAAAGACACTATACCTATACGGTCCTTTGTGGTTTTGTCATATGTTGTAATAAGTGTGCTTCAATTTTTGAAGTATTAAAAATGTATGTGAAGTGTTGGTCGTTATAGATGATAAATATAACCCCATTAAATACTTACGAATAAACAATCTCGGATAAAAACGAGATTGGAAAAGTTATCCCTTACCTTATGTCTGATATGCTTCGTATGTATCAGAAACACCTATATACTGATTTAAATAATGTAATTGACTTATTCAAGAATCATATTAATAGCTTTAATATTGTATATGGTTCACTTATGACTTTATATTATCCGTTTATGGTAAATTCCATGTTAAAGCAGCGTTTTGGGAAAAATCGTTTCATTTATCGTACATGTTTCGACTTTTTTTTCGTGATATTATTACTTATATCCTGATTTACTTAATTCCAAAATTTAAAAAATGATTTATATATTAGATATATTAAGCATATAAATATATATGATAGATCGATAAATGGAATTAAATACACCGATCATGGAGACGGTAGGTCGTACTTAGGCATGAACGCTGTTTTCAATTCCATATTGAATTGAATGGAATTAAGTAAATAAAACGTAAATGTAAATAAATCAAATATAATTATTATGTAATATATTTCATTATTATTTATTATATATTCCTTATAATCATAATTGAATGGTTACTCATGGAAAATGATTCTCATCGCGTTCGTGGAGACGGTAGTCCGTACGTACGCAGGAGCAATGATATCGTTCCCATAATTAGTGAATAGGATTGGAGTTGATGATATAATATCTAAGAATTAGTATGATGTTAAAATAAACATATATAGTAATTATTTACACCATTATACCCATCCAAGTAAGGTGGTGGTGGAAAAAATGATTACACCAAGGCGTTGAAACGATATGCCGTACTTACGCAGCTTAGTGATTTTGTTTTCCGTAGGATGGATAAAGGTCAAATGGGGTTGTTTAATATTTGTAATATAATATAAGAAAATTAGTGATACTTATTGTATTACTTTAAAATGATACAACTAAGGAATAGGATGTTGAAAAAGAAAGAAACATGAAAGAATCGGAAGAAGAGATTACCTCTTCTTCGACGCACCTCCATTAAGAATCTTCTTAAGGTACTAGAGTTGGACTTTTAAGAAGACCAAAACCTCTAGAATGTTTCTAGTGAAGTGGAGAAGATAATTGGTCCGGGTTTGGCCGAGCTTGAATGCACAAAATTGATTCAAGAGAAGAGGGAGGAGGTTCACTTTTATAAGGGATGAGAGGGGCTCTTTAATAAAAATGTAAAATAACAATTTATAATAAAGTCATGTTCGTTAATAATGGCTCCAAAGTGACTTATTTCGAAGATAAAGTGGTTATGGGTCGAAATAATCTCAACCAATAGGTTTTGGATATGTTTATGTTACAATTTTAACCTCAGAATTTAGATTTAACTCTAAGTTATATAATTTTACTTTTATTGTGTCTTCTAGTTTTCTTACACTATATGGTTAAATAACTTACTAAAAACTGCCAATCTAACCCCAATTGGTTCATTAATGTCATATATATTATTATATATGCCTTTTGGACGAATCATTGGTCTTTATGAATATAATATCAATTAATAATATAATATTTGTTTTAAAAACTATTTTATGTCAATTTTGACACTATTTGATAATTGTTTTTTTTAAATCATAACAGCATGATTAGTTCAAAAACATTTAATTAAACCAATACTAATATGTCATATTAACCTAAAAAATTAGTGGAATTTATAAAAAGTCTCAAATTACATTTATTTGTGTATTTATAACAACAATAATGTTCAAATTTCATTAATAAGGTAATTACAACATCATCATTGTTTCATAAATAAATTAAATTATCTAATGTATAAAAAATATAAATGGAATACCATTATGTACGAAATATTTTTATCTTTATAATTAATACATATAGTCGAATTTATCTTATGTACAACCATATATTATAAATGATTTAGCTATTAAACATTGATTTTAACTTTTTTAACTCCTCTTTAAATTAAATAATAGCAAATGTCCTAATCTAATCCAAGTGAACCTAAATGATAAAATAATGTTCCTAAGGTTGTTTCGTATCTAATTATACTTATCCAATATAATTAATACATGTGTTAGGGTAAATATATTATCATTTTTACCTTTAATCACCCTATTTACTTTTAACCATGATAAATAAAAGTAAAAAGTTACTATTCACCATAAAATATTTTTATCTTATTGAACCACATTTAACTCCATGATATTAACTGTGTCTCTCGGATTTTTGAAATTCCACTCACAGAAGCGGTAAATTTAGGTTTTATGTAAATTTTCCAATTCTCCTAGGAGGTGGGTAAAAGACGGTGAAAAGTTCAATAAAATTTTAATATATCTAAAATTATTATAAAATGACTTCAATGAATTACATTGAACTTATAGAGGTATTTTATATCAATTTTGACCTAAAATAAATTTAAATAAAATAAATAATTAATTAAATAAAAAGGCGATTTTTAAATAGTAACCCAGTGTTTTCACTATTCATCAAATAAAGAATGTTTTTAGAAAAATACAAAAAATTCACCCTAGGATAATTTCGATATTCTGAATCCAAAAATGATGTTCAATTTGAAAGATAAAATTTATAAAATTTCAAAAAGTGGGTATTACTATTCATAACAGCTAGTTTATATAATATTTTAATAACATATCGTTGTTTAGTGAAACTCGGTATTGCGCACAACACATGCTATTGTGGAAGGTCACAATTGCATGTAATGAAATCCAAGTTAGCGTTGCGTGTAGTGCAATATTCATTTTTTGTTTCATATAATATAATCCAACCATATTTCATTTATACATTGAATATATATATATATATATACACAATGTTGCATAAAATAACTTCTATCAAACGAACATGAAATTGTGAGTAACATGATCCAAGATTAGTGTTGTGTATACTGCAAGCTAATACAGTGTTGCGTATAGCGCAAAATAATCTTGGTGTAGCGTACAATAGATGATATGAAAGAAATTAAAAAGCATATATCTTATAAAATCTTGGGGTGTTACGATGTCGCTATTCGAAATTCTCATAATAATAATAAAATATTAAATAATATTTTTTTTAAATGGTCGAGATTATTATATAATAATATAATATGGGTATGGGTGTAATTATACTTATAATATAAAACTAAAATATTTTTTGAATATTTTTTCTCCCTTATCTTTTGGGTTTAACAATTATTTGACACTTTTATCACTTATGATGACAACCTAAATGTTTAAACATTAAGGTAGATAGAATTGCAATAAAATTTCAAAATAAAAATTAATTTAACATGGTTGAAATTTTATGACTTATAGTAATCACCAAATATAATTTATTATTTTTATTATTTTTATTTCTTCTAATAAAACATTATTTATTATAAAATATCACTAATTTTATTTTGTAAAATTATTCATTACACTGACATTAATAATATCAATATAATACTTATAATACAAAATATATATTTTATTATAACACTAAAATGATAATTTAATCTATAAAAGTATTTTATCTTACTAATTGTTTGAAATTATATTTATTCTAATATTTTTAATATGATTTATTTTATTTTTCCATTAATTAAATAACTACATCACCAACATTGTGCATGAATTTAGGGTCATTATTTCATAAATTAAAATTATAAATAAATTAATATTATGATGATAAATATATTAGACATAAAAATAAGATTTAGAGTCTAACATATCCTCTAAATAAACCCTTAATGAAAATATTACACTAATTAAAAATAATTGACTCAAATGTTTAATGTTTTATTAATAAATACTATAAATTTAATTATATCCTTAAATTAGAGAAAAAATGAAATAAAATTTACCAATGGATGATTATAGTCAATATCTAATCATAAAACAAGATTTAAGTATGTCTTTCGGTCATTTAATTGTTCATATCAATTTATATTTAACCAAAATTTTCCGATTTACCAATTATTATGGTAAAAAGAACTAGTATTTTACTATTCATATTATCCAAGAATAAAAGTGGCTAATTTACTAAATTATTATTCATATATTAAGAATATTAATTTATTTAAAAAAATTAAAGGCATATGTTGTATAATATATTATAAAATTCAACTAGAAGAATTCGGTGAATTAATGTTTTTTGAAACAAATTCCATTTTTGAATTGAAATTCATCAATTTTAAATTGAAGTATGAAATCCTTGTAAAAATAAAAATTTGGATTGTTTAAAATTATAAAGAACTGATTATAGATTATAAATATTCAAAAAAATACATTCTCCTTGTAAATACCTTAAAATAGTAAACAATTTTCAATAAATATCAATATTTCTTTAATATTCATTGAAAAATTAATACAATATAATGATTATAAAAAAAGTATCATAAGATAATTTTTACCTGATGAATTTTAGAATAAAATTCACATATATATATATATATCTTCTAATATTTTAATAAATTAATTATAATAAAAATGAACATAAATCAATATAAATAAATTTTGAAGAGAAATTCAATTTTTATGAGTAAAAAGACATTACATAAAATTTACTACTTATTTGAATGTAATATACTAACAAATTATAAATGAGTAATTACATTATATATTTAATAATGGGTTAATTAATAATTAATCTATTCAATTAACTGGGTCGATTATAATGGTCACATTTAAATAATTTTATTTCTTTTCTCATTTAGCCTCATTGTTGTGATTCTTTTATTTTATGAATTTTTTTTTAAATCACAAGATGTGAAAAATTACAAAGGTGTATAGTGTGTTTTTTTTAAATGATTAGTCATCCTAAAATAATTTATATTCATTGTCATTTTTCAATAATTATACAAGAATAAAATAACTCTGTAAATGAAACAGAATGTTTCATTTGATTTTGAAGCACATTAGATGGAATGTGAGGGGATATCATAATGATTGCAATCATATTCTAGGGTTCCATTTACCACTATTAAAATCCCTTTATTATGAAAGGATCATTCATTGTCTCTTCTAATTTAGAGAAGGATTATAATATACACTTTTCTTATTTTTAAGAGAACCTCTAGAAAAGTTCACGGTGGATAAAATTCTGTAACGGATGATAAATGTTGTGATAACCCATTTTATTTTCCCCAAATGATGTAATTATCTACTTATAATGCAAAGGCATTGATTATATTAATATGTAATTTCTCATCATACAATTGAATTATATTAATCCCATAAAACACATAATGCATTGATAAAAAGTGACATTATTTTTTGTCAATTAATTCTCAAACACATGGAATAAAAAATATTATGTACAGAAACTAGAAAAATTTTATTTATCACAAATGAAATACTGAGTTTTTTCATTCTTCCAAATAATTATTAATTCCAAAATAAATATTTAAATAAACAAATATTCAATAAATAAATTAATAATTAACATATTAAACATATAAATAATATTTATTTAGTTTATAAAGAAAATATAATAAAATAATATTCTCCATTATAGATAATATTACATACTCCAACACCTAAATTAAAATATAGTTTAATTATAGTCAATATAAACACTGACTGTGTGACTTGATAGGACCCTTTTGTGGTTCCATGATGATTGGAGGCCTAGATTCCATTATCAATGTATAATAATGCATAAAAAATATTAGGAATTAACAAATTTACGAATGACATCAACCATACATGAATTTTAACTCAAAAACATAATGTCTCTATCTCAAAATCTCATCTAGTATGTTACATCTTCAACTCCTAAAATAGTATACATGATATGAGTTTCATTTGATTCCAGGTATAAAACACATCCAAACAACACATCCATAGAATATAATAATATAATTTTATTTAAATCAATTTTATGGGAATGAGATTATATAAGTAAAGAAGGAACAAATCATTCATCAAATTATTATGTAATAACCTACCACACATGATGAACACAACCATCCCAAATTATCTATGATAATAATTGTAAGAGTCTGACCTTTTATGTAGTTTTATCTGGTGAACATATAGTTAATTTTTGTCTTCTGTAATTACCCTTGTTTAGAGTTATGACATGGGGTGTGTTTCGGTGGATTTTTATGAGAAATTTTAGGAAAATGGATTGTGACCTATTAGGGCACAGATAGGGAAAACAGTTTTTCCCTTCCTAGGTAATCGTGTGACCATGGAAAGTGAGGGTCACATAGGTGGTGCACGTTTTACCTAACTATTTTCCCCTTTTTATAAAATCATGCATATGGTTTTTAATTTCCCGGAAAAATATTTTAAAACCCATGAAAACCTTTAAACACCTATATTTCAACAGTGGCTCAGGGCTAACTATTTTTGGGATATTCCTGAGTTTTTTAGAGGGGTTCCAATTTCTTCTGACCACAGTTCTACAAGATTAAAAGTTTAAATCAATGATATTCCCTTCTCTTGGTAAGTGTATCTCGTCATGATTCCTATCATTTCCATCCATCTATCTTCATATAATCATTTGGTGGAGTTTATCTCATTTTTATTTATATCGAAACCTTTCTGTTGATATCTATATTTAAGAATGTAGATCTAGATCTGGATTGATAAGATCTTGGTATTCATTAACTTTATTTAGGGGCTTAGATTCACAAATCATATTTAAGTCGTTGTGATTATTGGATATTTGGGGATTTATATCGAATGAATTTTTGTCAATGAATTAATGTATGGTATCTAAAATATAATTCCCACAGTCTTGGATTCTATGTGTATATGAAAAATTGTAAAATTTATCGCATTCTATTGAAATTTATTTTTTAAATTTGGTTAATTTGGTTGACTAATTGATTTATTGAAGCATTCTTGAGATATTTATTTCATGAATTTGGTTAATTAGATAGGCTAATTGATTTATAAATGCATTATTGAGACAAAGGATTTATTGAGGAATCTAATCACAAGAATATGGGGTTGTCCTATTTGAGAACTAATTTAGGGAAATGGTTTATGAGAGATAGGGATTATAATATA
Source organism: Viscum album (assembly GCA_963277665.1). Lineage (NCBI taxonomy): Eukaryota > Viridiplantae > Streptophyta > Magnoliopsida > Santalales > Viscaceae > Viscum > Viscum album. The sequence goes on from OY728121.1 coordinate 540,035,846, forward strand.
GATAATTAATCAGGGGATTAATTAAGAGTTATTGAAATGGATATATTGAGATAATTAATCTTCAATTAATTATGTGCCTTCATATTATGATCTATATATTAATTATCGATTTAATTATAATGATTTATGATTTATAATGTTATAATTAGTTATAGAAAATTAATTATGGGTTATGAATTGTGTTATTAGTAAATTAATAAATGAATTAATTAGTGGTATTATAATTCTTAATTAATGGGAGAGTTAATTAATGATGTTTACATATTTAAATAGTTGTTGAATTTTTAATGGTATTGAGGGGGATATTGAATTGTTAATTAATTATGTGTGAAATAATGGTAACATAGTCATTCTTAATTGTTATGTGTAAATTATAACATGGTCATTGTACATGTGATTAAAGGAATGTGAACATTTTTATTCAATTAAGAAGTATTAATAGTAACAAGGCCATTGTACATATGAGTAAATTAATGGGAACTTGGTAATTATATCGAGAAGAAATAATGGTAACATGTTAATCTTACTTATCAATTATATTATTGGAAACATTTACATTTATATATTAATTTAAATTATTGTAATAAAGGTACTATGAGATATGGCCTCACATGATAATACTAATAATTCTAACATAAAAAAAACATATTCAGATATCATATCAACCATGAATACCAGAAGCTCTGGAATGAGTCCCATAAGTTATAAAGATATGATATTACCAGGTGAACACATTGGTCTCCGATGTTAGATGAAGCTAGTATAGAGTCACGAGTATCCATGAGAACCCTAGAGTTAATATTAATAAGTACAAAAAGAAATTATAATGTGATAACTATTTATTTATGCATTGAATTATTTTCCTCATATAATTGTATATATAATCTTTTTGGTGGACTGGTACTACACATTGTAGTTGGTGGCCTACTGAGTTGTACAGACACCCTACTTAGGCTGCATGATCTGTACCTAAATAGACATTTCTTTTCAATTAAATTTTAAGGGAATGGTCCTGGTGTCATATTGTTTATTGGGGTCGGAGCATGGATGAGTGAACTAGATGTGTTTTGGGACCCTATTGGGAGTATATAGTGTCATTATTTTTCATTTTTTTATCTAGGAACATTTACACATATATTGTCATAACATTTTTTTCCTTTCAGTTGAATATTTTTTGTTGTTGTTTTGGTTATCATAGGACATATTTTATTTTTATGGTTATATATGCTTATGCATTAATTTTTCTATTTTTGAAATTGTATTTATCTAATAAAAGAGGATATAATATCCCCATAATTGACTTTCTATACCCTCACTACTATTCAGTGGACTATGGAATATGGGGAGATGCTCTTGAGCTTATGTGACTGACTGGATTTGTGAACCATCATGTGGGACACAGGTCAGGATATTATAATTTTGTATCAAATGACTTGTTTTCTTTCTTCTTATTTTGTCTTAATATTTGGGTAAAGTAATACATGAGACTATGAAGATTTGGTGATTTATAATGAACTTGTACAATGGATTTTCAAACCAATGGATGAGAAAGAAACTGGAGTACTCAGGGTAGGATGGTTCTTATTGATGTTTCATTTTATTGTTGAATATTATTTCACCTTTGGTGAAACACTTGTGGTTGGATGTGATTATTGTTTATGAGAATATTTTTGTCTTGAATCATGGCCCAAAATGGAATGAGGTTTGTGTCTTCATGAATCATTTTTGGCAGTCAGTGTTATTGTGGCATACATCATTTTTGGTACACACGTGAAAATTGGTTATGGGTATGTTGATGAACTCAAAATTTTTACCGTGTTCATGAGACTAAAATGAAAAAAATACTTCCTAAAATGGATTGAATGTTGTTATAAATTGATATAAAATGAAAATAATTTTGTTTCTAAATAAGGAAAATGATAATGATAATGTTTTTACCCTTCTTAAGAAAAACTAATGAGTATGATGGTCTATTTCCATGATGGTGCCTCGGTTTGACCATGTGGTGAGATTTTGGGGAAAAGACATGTTGTGGCCTATTTTTATTATTTCCTCTTATGTAAATGTTATAAGGTTGTGTTATGATACATAGGACTTGTATTTTTAATTGTAGTGAATATGTCTCCTTGAAGCATGTCGAGTGGACAGTTAAGTGGAATGGCTAGAAATGATCTTCCCATCAGGGAGCTTCAGGCACTAATAGTGATAGAAGAAGTTGGAGGGGAAACAATCTGGGAGAACACTTATTGATTTATCGAATTCATGTAATGAGACTAAGTGCATGTTTGGAAAAACATGTTAGAGTTGATGAGGGAGTTTAAGTTGCAACACCCTCTAACTTTTACTCCATTTTTTGGAACTAAAGGCTGGTTTTAGTCTATTGAGACAATACATTACCATTTGGAGAATCCTACTAAGAGGAGGGTCAAGATGGATTCTAATATGATATGGTTATCAGTAAAGATCTTGTGGGACATTGAGGCATGAACTAGAGAAACAAATATTATGTTATGGAACATGTTTGTGGAGAGGTTCTTGGAGAACATATATGTTGACATGCTGAGACAAGAGAAAGATACACATTTCATGCATCTATTTAAGGGGATAATATTTATGATGGATGTTTTAGGACACTACATAAATACATAATTCATTTATACAGTGTTTTCATGAGATAATTCAGCCACAATGAACCATTTTAGGGCATAAATAAGTGCGATATTAAGTCCGAATTAAATATTTTATAAATAATCATGTTTTCCCATGTTGTAGATCAGGATCTCATTGATGAAGGGATCCTTAGGGAGGATACCAATACTGGACAGGTAATTGATACTAGATAATCAGGAAGTGTGACTTCCAATAGTAGGATGCACCATTATTACTACTTTATCCATGGCCGTGGGAAGTATATTACACTGAATGAAGGGTATGTTGGACAAGACCATACTGGGGTGATCTATCATCTATGTGGAAGTGTAGGACACTTTCATCAACACTATCCACGACCAATAGTAGATTATATGTCTTATAGTAATATGGGACACATATAAATGTTCTGCATGTCGTATTGATAGATTGTTGATAAGGGAGCAGCTGGGCATAGTAAAAGAGTAAGAAGGGGTATTTTACACCATATTGGTCTGACGACTTGAGTTATAATGTTTGAGGTATTATAATAAGTATAAGTGGTGCTATAGGGATAGGGATCCAATATCAGTAGAGTTTTTCTTCTCAAGAAGTCAGAGAACGTAACATGTAAGAGGGGAAGGACAGTTGCAAGTAGTGTAGCCTACACATGTGGATAGAAAACTTCATCCATTGACAGTGATAGGTACTATTCCCAAATCATATACTTTAGCTAGTTTTTTGTTTTATACTAGTAACTCTAATCCTAGTATTTTTTTTTAAAAATAATGGTTTGATCATATTGTTGGATTTCATGAGCGGAGTAATGACTATAGATACACTATTGGGAACATGGCCTGAAGATATCTATCTATTCCACTGATGTTCACTAGATAATCTAGAATATCATTATATATGGGATATATATATTCTTGATGTGATAAAAATTGTCCTAATTATTGGTATGGAGGGGCTAGTGATGTACTTATCCCATATAGATTGTTTCCATATAAGTGTTACATTAACATCTCCAATGGGTGAACCTTATATTCACTGTGTTGTATGGGATTTCCAAGAATGCAGGTCCGGGCCAATTACTCAGCAAATAAGAGAGATCATAACCCATGTTTCTAATATATTTCTAAATTATAGGGGTTTTTGAAATAAATTATTTCCAAAAGTAGTGGAACTAGTTCCAAATGTCTTTCCTAAAGACTTCACAATGATGCCACCTACGAGAGATGTGGAATTCACTGTTGAGATCATATCAAGTATTGATCCAATGTCTATTCAACCATAAAAAAATGGCACCAATTAAGCTTCAAGAGTTTATGACTTATGTGGAGGAATTAGAGGATATGGGATTTTTTATGTATGTTTCCATGGGGTTCACATGTATTGTTCATAAATAGAGCTCACATGATTTTACATTTGTGTGTTGATTACCAGAAAATGAAAAAATAACTGCAATGAAATGATATCCTCTTTCATGTATCGATGACCTGTTTGACTTGTTTTACGGAGCTTGTGTGTTCTTAATGATCTATTTGAGATCAGGGTAATACCAGTTGTGAGTGAGGACTTATAATATACCATGTATTGATTTCAGGAGAAATAATGGCCGTTATGATTTTATCAAAATTAAATTTGGGTTGAAAAATAAAACAGAGGTGTTTATAGATTTGATTAATATGATCTTTCATAGGTATCTAGGTTAGTTTTTGGTTATGTTTGTGGATGACATATTGGTTTACCCCAATCCTCATTATGATAATTCCCAACAACAATACAATTTACTAATTACACTGAGAGAAAATTAGTTATATGGCAAGCTATCTGAATTTTTATTGTTGATTTATCCGGTACAATTAATGGGACACATCATCTCAGAGGTAGGTGTGTTAGTGGATCCTGAGGTGGTTGGTTCTTTGGTTTCTTTTGATTGTCCCATGAATTTTTTTTATGTTAAAATAATTTGGGGATTACCTAGAAATTACAAGATATGTAAGATCCCTATTTTTGGAATGGTATTTTTTTGTGTTTTGGGTTGAACCCTTTATTTTTGGGGCATTAAAATGTTTTCTGAAAGTATGAGAGGCCTTAGGGGTGTTCTGGGGGCACGTGGCATGGAATAAAGGATATCTGGGCAAGACAGGGCAGGGTGCACGGCCTACGCATAGTCAGGTAAACAGTGCGGCCTATCCAGGCTAAATCGTGCAACCCTTCCTCCTTCGGACAGAAGTATACACACGGTTTGCACACAGTTTTACAAACCGTGCGGATAAATCCTCGGATGCATCATCTTCTGGGTAGTGGCATGCTCATGGATTGCGCACAGTTTTCCAAACCGTGCATACAAACCGTTCGGCCACTTAATGTTGGGAGAAATTTCAAGTTTTCCACTTTGGTCTTTAAAACCCCACACAAGATTTCATCTCATTACCTCCCTCTTCACCCTAGGCATGAACCAAATCCCCCAAAGGCTCCAAGAGACTGATATCCTTCGACTCCAAGGTGTTTTTGGTGACGTAGGTTGTGGATCGAAGCTCCGGGTAAGGCTAATCCCATCCTTGCTTCTCTTTTTGGTTTAGGGTTCTCATCTTCTCTCCCACTTGTTCCGAACCTCTAAAAACATATATTATGGGTGAGTTTTAGGTTGAATCTCCAAAGGTTGGTCGGATCGATTTCTAAGGACTCGATTGAGACTGCGTTCAATAGTTGTTTCGAGGTAGGTGGTCTACAAGTGATATCCCATGGTTATTTCGGTATTTGTGCATGTTTAGTTGTGTTCTTGTTTTCCTTTGTTTTTGTTTTGAATAAATTAGGCATGTTGGGTAATAATGGTGTTTAAAACGGCAAACAGGGAACACTCACGATCCCTGTGGGATGTGTCGGGATGGAATTGAACTAATTTAGGGCCATCCATGAGATGTGTCGGCTTTTGCCGGGTTTCAAGATTGTTATTAAACAAGTGACCTTATTGTAATGAATTTTAGAGCCCTTGATAAATTTGATGGCATTATTGTTTGAACGTGGAATAGATGTTAGGTGATGCACCTAGACATTGAAATAACCTAACGGTTAGAGTGGATTGGGATAAATGGTTGATTCATGGGAATGATGACTGGGTTAAATGGGTTAATGTGTAAACTGATTAAAAACCATAATAGGATAGATTATGGTTTTATTGTTCAATTCTAGTGAGATTGGCATAACACATGGGAATTTGGTTAATGGTACAATTATGTGAAATGGTAATGTGTTAATGGTTTAAATCATGATATGGATTCCCATGTGGGTTGTTGTGAATTTTGTTTGCCGAAGGACAACGGTTTGGACAGTTGATGGTCACTTATATATAAGCATGTGAACATGGCTTCGTAGAGTGGGGTATGATATGAGGATCTACGGCCACTGGTTGAGTGAAGACTGAAGTTCTAAACTCCACCCTAAATGCACGGGTTAGGAAAGGGGACTAAGGGTCTATAATCCTAATGGTTGCATCCACCTGGACTAAGGATTCGAGGTGAGGTTATGGTTGCTATGAGGGGTTAGTCCTAGTGAGATAGCATAAAGATGTGTCCCCCCTCTTGCATGTGATTGTTGGCCTTGGACCCATGTAACATAACGAACGTGATTAATCCATGGAAATGTGACGAATGGTAGGTGATGATAATTGGTAATTAATGAATGGTAATTGAATGGAAATGGATTGGTTCTGAACATTCTAATGTCACTTTAATCAATTACTTGGAAATTATCATTCATATTCTTTTTTCATGCACTACCTGTTCATACTGGACATTTTGTAGTCACCATTGGTGGTGGCCTACTGAGTTGTACTCACACCCTGCTCGGGCCGTCGTTGGGTACCCTATCAGACTTAATTTTTGCAGGTCAGGAGAAGGGAAACCTTCCTTACTAGATAGTGAGTGTACATGGGTAGAACTTGGTAAAGGATCCATACTTGGAGTCGGGGTCATTTTTGGGATTTGACGGTTGTATTTATTTTGGGCTTTGTTCACTTTTTCACTTTTAGTATGACATGGAAAATTTAATATTGGAAATGTTTGTTATACATGTTCCATATTTTTTCATTTTTGTTTCCGCTATTTGGTTTATTTTTTTGTGGCTTAGTCTGTTAAAAAGGGGGTATAGTCTCCGCACATGACTACCCAGACCCCCGCTGCTAGTCGGCAGCCTTTGGCGTGCATGGAAGCGTGTTGAAGGTCATGTAACCACCCGGATCGGAGCACTGGTTTAGTGGCTTCCGTGTCAGGGATTTTGCAAAGTGGAATTAGAGGAGGTCATTATTCTCTTTATCTAAGGTCTTGTTATTTGGGATTTGTATCCAAGGTATTAGACGTGTCAGGCCTTGATTATGAGCTCGTTCTTGGGAGTAGCTAACCCATTTACGAGAGAAAACCCAAGTCACCCTAGGTTGGAATTGTTGTTATTGGTTGTGTGTTGTTACAGTTGATGATATTTCACCGTTTAGTGATGCACATGTGGTTTGATGTGACTGTTTTATGATATTTTTCTCGTGGCCTTAAAGGCATGAGGATTTTCATTCAGGCAACATTTTTAGGCACCTAGGGAGATAGGTGACATGAATTGTGTTAGGCACACTCATGGGGTGGGTGTGTGAGGCAGGAAAGTAGGGTGCGTCATGCATTTCATGAAACCAAGAAATAATGAGAAGAATGAAGTGAAACAAGTTGGTGAATGATGTTTAATGAAATAATAGGGTTTGAAACAAATTGGAAAATGTTTTTCGTGTTACTGTATGAAAATTGGTTTTTGTAGCTAGTATATAGCTTTTTATAGAGTCATGATAGTTTATGGTATGCGTTCTAAAATATCTCTCTTGGCATTGTATGGAAATGCCACCACAACGTCTGTTAGCAGTTGGGAAATGGGAAGATGATGATGAGAAAAATCCTCCAGTATAGGAGAAAGAAAATATGGAGATCAATGAAGGTAGAGAAAACTAGTTCCGAGAGAACTTGGCTCGCCTTCTGTAGATGATGGATCGGGACCCAAGGCGGGTTGCACCGAGTATGTTTGAGCTAACCGGAGACTCCCAGGAGCAGCATCCTCTGAACTTCACCGGAGAGGGTGGGCCAGAAGCAGCGGAGATCAGGTTAGTGTCTTTCTAGATGATACTAGACCATCTAGAGACCCTTGTTGAAAAGAAAGTGAATCTGGGCGCTTATATGTTGCGAGGCCAGGCCAGGCGTTGGTGGGACATTCAGGCTCAAATCGAACAGGAAGAGGGAATATCGTGGAAGGTTTTTCCGAAAACATTTCTGGATAATTTCTACCTAGAGACCTTGATATAGGGGAAGTAAATATAGTTGATGAGCCTGACTTAGGGATCACTATCGGTGATGGACTATGCTAGACTCGTCATAGATTTGAGACGCTTTTTCCCAGTGTTAGTAGGGGATGAGGTATCGGTTGTAAGGAGTTTCCAGGATGGGATGAGACATGAGATCAGGTCCCAAGCAAACATTTACCACTTTCAGAGGTTTGAAGAGGTAGTAGATCAGGAACTAATCTTGGAAGGAAACCTGAAGGGGGCTCCGGGTAGTCGTCTTGTGGTGCCAGTGGGACAGACGAGCAGTGCAGCTACCGAAGGTCGAAAGTGACTCCATGTGAGCTCAAAAAATGGTGGAAGTCTGCAATGTGGCTGGAAGAGAGGGTCAGAATCTCAGAGTGGAAATCAGGTGTTCTTCTATCAGTGCGGTCGGCCAGGGAAAATGTGTGGTCAGTGTCCTTGACCTCTAGTTGAGTTCCATTCATGCGGCAAGATGGGACATGTGCAGAAGTTCTGCAGGAATCTTCAGAAGGTGGGCGAGTATGATGGTGGAAGGAAGGTACCGGATACGGGAAGGGGATTAGTTACCCTATATCATGCGGGTAGTTGGAGCTCCATGGGCCGTACTGGTAGAGGCGGTGGACGTGGAACTCCAGGGAAAGATCGTTCACGCTAGCAGGGCAGTGTAGCATAGAGTACTCAGGATGCAGCCTAGGGTAGAGGGGTAGGTTAGTTTAGGCAATTCAATTTGTGCCTGGTGATGGCGAGGTTGGACCATCGACTGTATGAGGTATGATCCATGTAGCTTCAACTTTTTCTAATGCGCTGTTTGAAAAAGGTGCCACAGACTCTTTTTTCTCCGATCTACTAGTGGTAGTGCTATGTTTACCATTGGAGATGGACTGTGGAGTTATGTCAATTGACACTCTGTTGGGTGTGCGGGTAGAGGATATCAAGCAACGCAAGGGGTTTTCCTTGGATGTCTGTGGGTATCGTATTCGGTGGGGCTTGATCATTCATGAGATGTCAGGGTTTGACATAATCCTGAGAATGGATTGGTTGGTGTTGTTTTAGTCACACATAGACTATTACCGTCGAAGAGTATCTTTCAGGTCAGTTGAGGGTGACACTTATGTCCACCGTGGTGAATGGGATGTTCGAGCATGGCATGCATGACCGTTAGGTCAGTGGATGAATGAACACAGTGATCGAGTGGCATGTCTCAGGCTAGATGACAATGAAAGAGGAGACCAGTATGTCTTTCCTCCTATGTTGGATCAGTTTCAGGATGTGTTTCCTATGGATTTCTTGGGGTTACCACCCGAGAGGGATGCTGAGTTCACGATCGAGCTGCTACCGGGAGCAGAGCCAGTTTCTATCCCGCCATACTGAATGGCACCGACAGAACTCTTGGAACTGGAGGTTCAACATGAGGAATTGGAGTGTAAGGGGTTTATCTGTCCTAGTACGTCACCTTGGGGATCTCCCGTACTTTTTGCAAATAAGCCCAATGGGTCATTAAGGCTGTGTGTTAACTATCGAAAGTTAAATGAGATGACAGGGAAAAACTGGTAACCACTTCTTAGAGTTGATGACCTCTTTGATCAGTTGAGGGGTGCATAAGTGTTTTATAAGATGGATCTGAGGTCAGGTTACCACTAGTTGAGGGAGAGGTCTTCCGACATACCACGAACAACTTTTAGGAGTCAGTACAGGTTGTTTAAGTTTGTGGTAATGCCTTTCGACAAGACCAATGCACCAGCGGTGTTTATGGATTTGATGAATATGATCTTTCATCCCTATCTACATCAGTTCATGGTTGTATTTTTTGATGATATGTTACTGTACTCGAAAAATCATGATGATCATTCCAAACATCTTGACATCATCTTGGGTATGCCTAGAGAGCATCGGCTATACGAAAAGCTATAAAGGGGTCAATTATGGATGGGTGAGGTACATTTTCTAGGTCACATTGTCTCACAGGCATGTGTGTTAGTGGATCCATTGAAATTGGAAGCAGTTTATCTTGGGAGCAGCCCAACAGTGTTTCTGATGTTTGGAGTTTTCTGGGTTTGGCCGGGTATTACTGAAGGTTCATTCATGATTTCTCTTGCATAGCAGCAGCAATATCATGCTTGACAAAGAAAGGAATCAGGTTTTAGTGGTATGAGGCTTGGGAGAATGCCTTCCAAGAGTTGAAGAAGCGGTTTACACCCACACCAATCTGGATCTTATGCGAGCCAGGTAAGAAGGGCACCGTGTTTTGTGAAGCATTGGGAATCGTGTGTGGGGTTGTGTTGATGCATGATGAGTAGGTGGTGGCTTACGGGTCAAGGTATTTGAGACCCCATCAGCAGAATTATCCCACTCATGACCTTGAGTTGGCTACAGTAGTGTACACCTTGAAGTGTTGGAGAAACTATCTATTGGGAGAATGGTTTACCATGTTTACTGGCCATAAGAGTTTAAAGTACATCATCTCTCAGTAAGATCTAAATCTTCATCAATGGAGATGGGTTCAATATCTAGTGTCTTCTGGATTTTATTTAGTGTACATGCCGAGAAAGGGAAACAGTGTTGCTGATTCTCTGAGAAGGAAGGTTCAGGAGTCTGTCACTGAGTGGAAGGTGATGGCTCTGTTTTCCAAAATGCACCTGTAGGTATAGGAGGAGAGTGGTTAGGTAACTATTTCTTCCTTAATGATACAGTCGATTCTTTTGAGTCATGCTAAGGAAGGTCAGCTTGAAGATCCTGAGTGATTGAACATGATGGAAAAGCTTAATGGTGGGCAGCTACCTTTGGGATGTGCCGTCAGTGTGGACGGTGTTGTTCATGTTCATGAACTTGTGGTTGTACCAAAGTGTGTGTGAGAGGAGATGATGCGAGAGTTCCATGCATCAAAGTGTGAAGTTCATCCTAGTTTGACCAATATGTATTGTGATCTCTGAAGGCAATTTTGGTGGCCTGGAATGAAGAAGGATGTTGTAGGGTTTGTGGCACTGTGTCTTACCTGTCAGTAGGTGAAGGCCGAGCATCAACGCCCAGGTGGTTTGTTGCATCCATTTACTATTCCAGAATGTAAGTGGGATGATGTAACCATGGATTTTGTTAGTGGTATTCTGAGGATTCCATTGAAGAATGATGAAATATGGGTTTTTGTGGATCGGTTAACGAAAGTGTCCAATTTCTTATTGATTTAAGGGACCTTTAGAGTCGACCAGTTGGGTGAGCTGTATGTTCGGGAGATAGTGTGGTTGCATGGGGTGTCGTGTACCATAGTTTCGGACCGAGACCATCATTTCACTTCGCGTTTCTGGAAAGGGTTGTAGAAATTGCTTAGTACATAGTTGTTTTTTAGTACAGCTTTCCACCAGCAGACGGATAGGCATTCGGAATATACGATCTATGTTATGGAAGACATGTTAAGAGCTGGTGTCATATAAATTTTTGTTCTTGGTAGTGACACCTATCGTTGGTTGAGTTTTCCTAAAACAACAACATTCAGTCTATGATTTACAGGGCCCCAATTTAGGCGCCTTATGGGAGACCATGGAGATCTCCATTGTGTTGGCTAAAGGTTGGTGAATCTGAGTTGTTGGGACCAAGTCTCATGCAGGAGGCTTCATAGAGAGTTAAGTGGATAAGGAAGAAAAAGGCTACGGCTCAGAGTTGGAAGAAGTCATATGTAGATCAGCGGTGTAGACCTCATGAGTATGGGGTGGGTGATAAAGTGTTCCTTCGGGTATCTCCAAGGTTGGGTCACCATCGGATACGAAAGCAGGGAAAGTCGACAGCCAGGTATGTGAGACCTTTTGAGATTGTGGAGAGGATCGGGGCAGTGGCTTACGGATTGTCTCTTGAATAGTGCTATGGTGGGATTCATGTTGTGTTTCATGTTTCGCAGCTTCGACAGTATCACCCTAACCCATATCATGTCGTTGATGTTGAGGATGTGGAGCTTTGAGGCTGATGCGTCCTTTGAGGGGCATCTGGTTTGTGTGTTGGATCATAGTGAAAAAGTCATACGAGGACAGGTTGTTCCATTAGTGTAAGTACTGTGGAATCATGGGAAATTTCATGAAGAAAACTGGCAGTGGTAATCAGATATGCGGGATCAGTGGCCCGAACTGTTCTCTTCCGTGTATCAATGATGCTTGGAAACTCGACTCGAGGACGAGCCATCATAAGGTGGAGAGGTTGTAAGATCCTAGTTTTTGGAAAGGTATGTTTTTGTTTTGTTTTGGGTTGATCCCTTTTTTTTGGGGGAATTAAAATGTTTCCTAAAGTTTGAGAGGCCTTAGGGGTGTTCCTGGGGCTCGGGGCATGGAAGAAAGGAAATCTGGGAAAGACTGGCTAGGGCGCACGGCTAGCGCACAATCAGGTAAATCGTGCAGCCTACCCAGGCTAAATCGTGCCACCCTTCCTCCTCCAAACAGAAACATGCACACAGTTTGCGCACGGTTTGCCAAACCGTGTGGATAAATCATGCGACCCCTCCTCCTTAGGGTAGTTTCATGTGCACGGTTTTCCAAACCGTGCGGACAAACTGTGCGGCCACATAAAGTTGGGAGAAATTACAATTGTACCACTCCAGGCTTTAAAACCCCACTCAGGATTTCCCCTCATTCCCTCCCACACCACCCTAGGCACGAACCAAATCTCCCAAAGGCTCCAACAGACCGATCTCCTTTGATTCCAAGGCATTTTTCATGACGAGGGTTGTGGATCGAAGTTCCGGGTAAGGCTAATCCCATACTTGCTTCTCTTTTTGGTGTAGGGTTTGCATCTCCTCTCCCTCGTTTTCCGAAGATCTAAAACCATATATTTTGGGTGATTTTTATGTTAAACCTAAAAAGGTTGGATGGATCGAGGTCTAAGGAATCGATTGAGAGTGCGTTCAACTGCGGTTTTGAGGTAGGTGGTCTACAAGTGATATACCATAGTTATTTGGGTATGTGTGCATGTTTAGTTGTGTTATTGTTTTCCTTTGGTTATGTTTTGAATAACCTAGGCATGTTGGGTAATAATGGTGTTTAAATTTGTAATTGGGGAACCCTCACGATCCCAGTGTGATTTTTTGGGATGGACATGACCTAATTTAGGGTCATCCATGGGATGTGCCGGCTTTTACCGGGTTTCATGATTGTTATTAAACAAGTGAACTTATTGTAATGAATTGTTGAGACCTTGATAAATCTTTTGGCATGATTGGTTGAACTTGGAATAGAAGTTTGGTAATTCTCCTAGACTTTTAAATAACCTAAGTGTTATAGTGGAATGTGTTAAATGGTTGATTCATGGGAATGATGAACGAGTTAAATGGGTTAATGTGTAAATTGATTAAAAACCATAATAAGATAGATTATGGGTTTATTGCTGAATCCTAGTGGGATAGAAATAACACATGAGAATTGGGTGAGTGGTTAAATCATGTGAAATGGTAATGTGTTAATGGGTTATGGCATGATGCGGATTCCCATGTTGGTTGTTGTTAATAGTATTTTACAAAGGGAAATGGTTTGGACGGTTGATGGTTACTTATATATCAGCATGTGCACATGGAATCATAGAGTGGGGTATAACATGTGGATCTACTCCCACTGGTCGAGTGAAGACTGAGGTTCTAAACTCCACCCTAAATTCATGGGTTAGGAAAGGATACTGAGGGTCTATTCTCCTAACAGTTGCATCCACCCAGACTGAGGCTTCGAGGTGAGGTTATGGTTACTATGAGGGGATAGTCCTAGTGAGATAGGATAATGATGCGTTTACCCACTTGCATGTGATTGTTGGCCTTAGACCCATGTAACAAAATAGAAGTCTTTAACCCATGGAAATGTGACGAATGGTAGGTGAGATAATTGGTAATAAATGAATGGTAATTGAATGGAAATGTCTTGGTTGTGAACTTGTTAATGGAACCTTAATTAATTACTTGGAAATTATCATTCATATTATTTTTTCATGCACTACATGTTCATACTGGATATTTTGTAGACACCGTTGTTGGTGGACTATTGAGTTGTACTCACACCCTGCTCGGGCCGACGTTGGGTACTTGAGAAGACTTTATATTTGCAGGTCAGGAGAAGGGAAAAGGTCATTTCTAGATAGTGAGTGGACATGGGTAGAACTTGGTGGAGTATCCGGACATGGAGTCAGGACCATTTTGGTGATTTTTACATTGCCTTTATATTGGGCTTTGTTCACTTTTCCACTTGTAGTATGACATGGCATATTTACTATTAGAAATGTTTGTTATACATGTTCCTTGTTTATTGGTTATTGTTTCCACTATTTTGTTTATTCTGTATTGGCTTACTCTAATAAAAAGGGGGTATAGTCTCCCCACTTGACTACAGAGACCCCCACTCCTAGTCGGCAGCCTTTGTTGTACGGGGAATCACACTGAAGGTCACGTAACCACCCGACTTAGAGCACCGGTTTAGTGGCTTCCATGTCGGGGATGTTACAAGATATTATTTCAAAACATATCCCTTTTGGATGTTCTGCATTTGGGACTGAATAAAACTGGGAATTATGTTGATTTGATTGATGGATGTGAGAATGATTTTTAGATGTTGAAGAAGAATTTTTTGACAACACAAATTTTAATCATACATGAGTCAGGTGAAGAGTGAATGGTTTATTTTTATCCTTATGGTATCAGACTCTGAGCTCTGTTGATGCAAAGGTATCGACTCATGGTGTATGAATCCCAACAGTTGATACCTCATCAACAGAACCCATGACCTCGAATTGGAAATAGTGGATATGATCATAATTGTTGGTGACACTAGAATTTAAGAGAAATGTTTATAGTTTATATTGATCAAAAGAAATTGAAATAAATATATTCACAGCAAGATTTCAATATTTGATAGTCGCTATGGATAGATTATATGAAGACTTTTGATTTTGAACTCACATATGCACTGGGAATGGAAATATCATGGTTAACACCATGATTACAAAAACTCAGACTCAGATGGTTCAAAAGTCGATTAAGGAGTGGAAGATGATGACATTACTGGCTGAAATTAATGTGGTGGCTCAAAAGAGTCAGAAATTGATTACTCTTGATTAAGTTACAGTGAAGTCTACCCTTTTGACATGGATCAAGGACAAACAATATAAGGATTTGGAGTGAATATCCTTGAGGGAATGTTTTCATGCTGGGTAGATACATTTTTACTGGTCGATAGATGAGGATTAGATCATCTACATGAATAATATAATTGTTTTTCTTACAATAATATGATAGGAACTCATGCAAAAATATCATTCCTCAAATTGGGTGGTGCATCTAGGTGTGACAAAAATTTACCATGACATTCAATGATAGTTTTGGTGGCCAGGAATGATAAATGAGATAATAGGGTTTTTGAAAATATGATTCACATGTCATCATGTGAAGGCCGGAAATAAACGACCTGGAGGTTTAATTAAAACGTTGCATATTTCAAAATAAATGTGGGATGACATGAAAATGGATATTGTGGTTTCTCTTACAAATATTCTTAGGATGAATGATTCTATTTGGGTCATTGTGGAATAGCTAACAGAGGAAGTTCATTTATTACCTATAAGTGAAACATTTATAGTAGAGAAGAGGATAGAGTTTTATGTTCAAGAAATAGTTTGTCTAAATGGGGTTCCACAAACTATAGTTTCAAATAATGATTCACACTTTACATTTTTCTTTTTCAAGGGATTTTAACAATGCATGGTCCACAGGATTTTTTGAGATTGGATTTCTAGCCACATATAGGTGGGATGTTATAGAATACTATACATGTTCTTGAGGATATGATTTGGTAATATCTCCATGACTTTGGTGGGTCCTGGGATAAGCACATGGAATTAATGGAGTTTTCCTATAAAAATTGTTATCAGGAAACTATATAAATGGAAAAATATAAGGCTATTTATGGTTGACTTTTTAGATCACCTCAATTCTATATGGAAGTGGGTGATTCAGATTTACTTGGACAAAGTCTCATGTAGTAGACAATGGAGCAGGTGTAGATGATTCAAAATCATATGGATACGGCTCAGAGTAGACCATAATCATATTCTCATTGAAGAAGATGACCCATATAATTAACAGTGGGTGATGGTGAATTACTTAATGTGATTCCTCAGTTGGGTCACCATAGGATATTAAGGAAGGGCCATTTTCTACCCCTGTTTGTTGGACCGTTTGAGGCAGTGGATAGAATCAGGCCTGCGGAGATCCAATTGGCTCTTCCACACAAATACAAAACAAAGAATGATCTCTTATATGTGTCACAAAAATGGAGGTATCAACCCAAACATTATTATTTGATTTACGCATATAACGATTACATAGATATATATGTGTCTTTGGGGATCATTATATATACATGATGTATCACAGTTAAAAGGTGTTTCAAGGAAAGACTATGCTAAAATTTCATGTGTTATGGCAACATGGACGTGTGGATGAGGAAAAATGGGAAATGGGAGTAGATATGAGATCTCAATGGCATAATAGTTTTGGTCAGATTCATATGAAATCTTGTATGTATAGTTCAATGATGGGATGTTATAAGATGGGTATAATGTAAGATACAAGTTTTTTTGAGTTATATCGGGCTAAATTTTGTGTCCTTTTTTGGGTTTTAAGTACCTTTTTGGAGTTATGATGTTGGGTGAATTTGGTGTTAGTTTTAATGGAAATTTGAGGGATGTCGGTAATGAATGGTTTGCAGTTGGCTAGAGAGAACATCGACTCAATCATAGGTAATCGTGCAACCCTAGACATTGAGGTCCGAATGATTGGCATACAATTTACCTAATCGAGCACACCAACCCAGAAAATGAGTTGTATGTTTTTTAAACTATTATTATAACATTACCAATATGGGGAATAAAATAATTCATTCCAAAATAATATGTACTCTCCCTTTTTACAATATGAGTATTGAAAAAATTTATTTTCCAAAATATTAAAAAGTGGTTTACCTTTTAGTTTCAAATGTATTGTATTCCATAAATATTTATCAAAGATAAAAATCAGTCAATATAAAGTCCATCTGTTCAATATTCCTTTTCAATATTATTTTTTCAAATATTTCATACTTCACATCTATAAAAACACTTTTTTAGGTAACACATAACTTCTTCTTTTATGTCAAATTAAAAATATGTTTTCTAAGAAATATTTTATCATCTCACTTATATTTTCCATATAATATTCAATTGGGATTACCATCATGGGGTTAATGGTTCCTTATTTATTCCATAATATACATTTGCCTCATGGTGTTTCAAACACATTGGACAAAAAATCAATTCTTTATCACATGTTATGCAGTACTATTTTTCAGTATGATATTCTAATGATATTTTCCATCTATGTATTAATTTTTCTAGGTTTCCATTTTTACACTAGGTATATGTTTTACTGAAACCATACATATTCCATATAATTATTTCATTTGAACATTTCAATCTAGTAGTGAATTATTCATTAACTAATTGATCTATATATAATGAACATCACATTTTTTATAATTCAAATTGCATGATGTTTGTAACATCATAGCCATATCACAATGTCTGAGCTGGAGTACCATATGTCTTCAAGAATTCTTCCCCATACCCTGGACGATATCGACATGCAATGAATGTCTAATGTGAATTTTTATATTTTTAGTGGATCATGCACATATATTGATATGGGAGTGAAAAATTGTTCACATGTTTTATGAATTTCATAAATTATAAATATTACCCCTTTTCAAATTCATACATATACACCCATTATAGAAAATTGATATTCTATATTAACAAACACAACAACACCAAATGAAATTTATAATGTTAATAAATAAAGTCACACTGTATTTTTTACATCGTTCACAAAAAATATGGGTGATTATATTAATATTATGTCCATGAATATCTTAGACATATATTATCATGTAGTAATGAAAAGTTATTGTAATTATATACAATGACACAAAAAATTTTATAGGTAAACTCTCATTATTCATAATAACTAATTATTAGAGTGGAATGACTTCTGAAAGTAAAATTAACTAGAATCCGTACACTTTTCATTTACAAACTCACACTAGTGGTAAAAACTATAATAATTATATAGTTTATTATACTATATTACATCTAGTTTATCAATGATCTTACAAAACATGTGTGGACGTGTTATCAACTACATATTCTTAATAGTTTTGTTTGAATTTTTTCCTTGTTCCACTTCAAGGACACTCGGTCAAATAATATTTTCATTAACTATGGGCCTTTCTCACGTTCAATTATCAAAACAACTCAACTTCCGAAACTCACTTATATTTATAGTATAGTTAATGTTAGGTATCAAATTTATATCATACAGAAAAACTAAAAGGTCCTAAACAAATATCAAATGTTCAACTTCCTTTCACCACTAATAGACATCGATTCATCTAAAAAAATTACAGATATCTATAATTTCTTTGTTTCAACATATGAAAATTGTGTTTTATTTAGGATTGTAGAGTGAGAATTATATTTCCATGAGAATATCATTAGAAACCTGAAATTATAATCATTATTAAAATATGATACTTCCTACACATTTTCACATCACTATAAGATAAATTTAATCATTTTCATCAAAACATTCTTTGTTAAATATTCATATTATAAGATTCAGAACATCTAATGAGGAAATATTTATTTAATTTTTGGTTAAATTAGTTATTATATTTTTAATTAAATGGTTCTTGTAATTATTTTAATGACCAAGATTTCCCTGGGTGTTTGGGAAATGAAAATGTAAGAAACATGGATCATATGGGTAGAGATAACAATTGTCACATTGTTAGTTGTATCCATGTTTTTTGAAGCATGCAGCCTATAAGGGAGTGTTCACAATTGACAAACCATGAAACAAGGAGCTGGAAAACTATTTGAACTTGTACATCTCTATCTCACAAGGCAACATCATAGATTAAAAAACTTTGTAGGCATTAAGTAGGCCATGTGGCCCAATCCCCATTTAGATATATAGTGGTACATAGTTGGTGAAAAATTTGGCAAAATAGTGTGCCTCATTATAGAAGGATAATTTCAAAATATTCACCCATACTCTTTATGAACTATCAACCAATTTTACACCCATTTAACCTTTTAAATGAATGGTATTTAAAAATAATTTTCACAATCTTCCAAGCATTAATTCTCCCATCAATCATGACCATTTGGAGTGTTTTTGGTGGAAAATATATAATCTGGCTGAGTCAAACACTCATATGTCCTTTATATTAAGAAAATGGGATTTTTTAGTTTTCCATCTCTATCTGAAACCCAAAGAACTTATTTTTCTAGAATCATCTACGTTATTTATTTGAAGATTTGTTCATCTCATGTTAAGGGATAAGGATAATTGAGAATACATCTATCAATTTGTGGTATGTGGTCGACATGTAATATCCCATATTACTGATGATCTATTAGATATGTAAGGGGTTGTGTTGTTGTAAATTATTACTAAACATTTGGTTCCTATGTAGGATATTGTAAATAGGCTATTGGAATAATGTATTCATCCCATCATGATGCACATGGGATCCTATTAGAATCTATAGACAGGGCCCGTGGACACCCATGGGTTAGACAACATCCTTAAACATGAAATATTTAGATTTTTAATGATAAATTGTGGGTATTATGATATTAATCCAATTGAAAATAATACCAACCTAGTAACTTATCAATATTGGAGGTTTGGAATTAAATGAAAATTTATGAAGTGAATATGGGTAGATTGATGAATATGATAATTGGATAATGGGGTATGAAATCATAGTTAAATAGTTTGAAAACAAATGGTGGTATTGTGTTAAATGATAAAATGTGATTGTGTTAGGGATTTATGAAAAGATCATTCAAAATTACCTTAGAAATGTAAATTAATGGTAATAGTTCACCCTTATTGGATTTTTATTGAAATAATTAATGATGATGAACCAATGTGATTGTGATATATGATATTGGGGTATTTGATTGATTCTATTATCCCATGGGTGGTCTATAATAATTCTCTTGGTTCTATTATGAAATGTAGTATTTCATGGAATTCATGTATGCTCTTGAACCCACAAGAATGGAATTGGAATTACAAATCATTGTTGGGATGTTCATACAAGATGTTATAATACTAAATGGATTCATGGACTAAGGATCTATGTTTTCTGACCAATGACCCTTTTGATTCTTTGTTGCGATGGTCATACATGGAACTCTGAATCCCAGTATGATTCATGGATTGAGGAACAATGTTTTCTGACCGTTAACCCATTTGACATATGGATTAGATGGAACAAACTAGATATGGTAAGTCAGTTGAAATATGGGTAAAATATGAATCCATGAACTAAAATAATTGATATAATATATGAAAAATGACGAAAACTATTTCAGTTTTCTATATTCATTTTTTATAATCTTGTACACACTTGATCAGTTTGTATATATTTTTTAAAACATTGGTGGTGGACTAATGAGTTTTAATAAAACCATTCATGGGCCTCCATCACTCCATGAAAATTTTATTTATTATAGGAATGGAAAAGGAAAAGGTCCTTATGCTAGAGGGATGTTTTGGGACTTATGGAGATGTATGGATTAAGAAAATAGTCTTGATGTTGGGGCCCATTTTTAAGAATCATCCTCATGTCTTTAGTTTGGGTACTCATTTTCCCTTGGAACTTTATGACATGACAAGGAATAGTAATTGATTGGTTTTGGGAATTTACGCGATTTTGGTCAATCATTCTAGTTATTCATTTTCATAATTTGTGTTAATTCACATGATTATTATATTATATATAGTGGATTAATCTATTAAATATTCTATAGCCTCCCCAGATGAAGTATAATTCCCTCAATGTTAGTTGGAATCCTCTAGTTGAAATGGAGACAAGAATGATGTCACATAACGAGTCAGATCGAGGAACCAGTTAGTGGAACATGGTTTTTTACATTACAATGTTTTATTAGAGTCATTCATTAATGTTATTTATTTTATTTGGGAAAGGTATATCAGAGACTATGAGGTTTTGGGATTTGGTTATGAGTGAGTGGATAAGATTAGATAACCAATTTATAGGAGGAAAACTATGTGCCCAATGTGGGATTATTTATTATAATTTTTTGTTATATAAGCTGACATCATTCTACAATCATTAGGATACATGTGATATGTATCATTCTATTAATACATTGGAAAATATTCAATGGTTGGGTATGAGAATTGAAAATCCATATTGATTATGTTCTTATTTTAAAGAAGAATATATATTATATAATAAGTACAACATAATTTTTTTTGTAATGTATGATGGAAATATAAAAAATCTTTTTTAGTTGTTAAGGTAAAAATGGACTTGAAATGAGATACAGTAAATAGAAATGTATTTTAAATGATTAAAAAATGTTCTAAAAAATACTTTAGGTTCAAATTTTTACCATATAATTTATATGGATCTATATTGTTGTATGTTGGATTTTTTTTCAAAACAAAAAAGTGTTATCTTTTTTTATGGTATATCAAATTATAAGTAAATAAATTAATTTTAGAGTAATGGTTCAGTCATAGATTATTTAAGTCGCCACTATCTCAAACTCACAAGATATAGTTATTGTAATTCATCACCAAAATAAAATGTATTGATTTTTTATGCCACAAAAATAAACAAATGAATAAAATATTCAAAAAAACCACTATCGTCCAAATATAAATACCAACCCTCACCACCCATTCTCCTAACACAATATATTCCATTGGCCCCATATATTTTCAACCCAATTCCTCTAAAAAACTCTTCCACACATTCTGATCTCGCTGGATTCACCAAAAGTACATTTCCAAGTGTTCTCAAGGAGAATACACTCAAGGGGTAAACCCACCCTCTTTCTCTTATAATCTATTTTCATTTATTATCCTTACAAAAAAACAGATATCAAAAGTAAAATGATAAATCTAGTATCATATATATACTATATTTTTATTATGTAAATGGAATACCCATCATTAAATCAAATCTCATATATTTTTTACTTAAAATGAAAACATCTTCTGTGAGGTGGCGATTCACCACCTTTGTAGATGATGAGTTTTCATTTCTCATAACCACCTTAAATAGTGGTGATAAAACCATATATATAGTGATAAAGGATTATAATATATGTGATAAAACATATTTAATGTTCTCAAACATAAATATAAACATTTTATTAAATAAAATGATACTAATTTGTGATGTCGTAAATCCACCTAGAAAAAATAATCATTTTTTTCATCAGCCTTTTATATAATGATTAATACTAATGTAAAAAATATATAATTATATATGAAAATATTTAAATATAAAGAAATAAATGAATACCTTTTCATTCCAGTAATGTAGTTTTCCTTCCATCTGACAATAACTATCAAGATTATACATAAGGGAACCAACGATCAAACTATGACACGAACACTACCAAAACAAATTAAACACTATAACACAAATAAAAGAAAAAAAAATGACCCATATTATATTTTAATAAATTTTGTATATGTTAATGTGGTTTTGAAATAGATTACTAATGAATCTAATTATATTATCTACGACATTAAGTATGAGTGTAGAATCGTTTTGGACTTGTTTTAGGGGTTCTATATAAACATTAACTTTTTTCTTCAAGTTAGTCAATCTCTCCATTTACCCCCAATCTAATTAATATTTATTATTATGTACTCCTCCCAAATTTTTGGTGTATGTTCCAAAACAATTAAACTAGAAATTTTTTTTCATAAATTTACATAGATATAAATGTTTTATATGGTTCCCTTCTCCACTAACCCTTATAAGAAAGAAATATGAAACAAAACATCAAAATTTAATTCCTATTTTAATATTCAATCCCTAATAAGTTTAAACCATATTTATATATCTCAAATTATCATTTTTATTATAAAAGACCATATATTTTCATTTCCAATTTCCTTTTTTTTATTTTAAATACTCTTGAATATTTTCCCTTAAATTTCACTATAGTGGATTATTTATAATGTATCTTAAACAATATAATTACATGATTTAAATTTAGTTTGATAAAGTTTATCAGGATATATTACTATTTACAGTAAATAATTTTAATGTATTATTTAAGCTCATTCATTCTGGCACTCCATTATGAAACTCTCTTTGGTAATTCTTTATGACATGTTTATAAGACCCTTTTTTTCATTAGTGACCCTTATGTTTATTCATTATGATTGATTATTCATGGGGCACACAAATTCATGAACATGGAATGAAGGGTGTGACTAGATAAAACTATAATTTATTGAGTAAAGTTTTGTCTCATGATACATTACATTGGGATTGGTAGTTAACCTGATTCATTTATGGGACATTGTCCACCATGTGATATTATCATGGCAGTTAGTCTTGACTCAAGTTTATGTCATGTTATAAATTTCTTCCACATTCTTATGTTTTCCTGATTCCATGATCCCATGTTCTAAATTTTATTTTTCTATATTTTTATTCATGTTCCATGCCTTTTTATGTTATCATGTTATTCCTTTTAACCCATGTGATATCCATTATTAATTTGTTCATGCCTTTGTTCATGCCATTGTTCTTGTATATTTATCTCATTCCTTTGTTCATGTATTCCTTACGTTATCCTATATTGATATAAGAGCTCAACGGATGTTAGGATCTCATTATATTGTTTAATGTAGAATATTTTTTCATGACATTAAATTATGTACCAAGTATTCCAAAGACACTATAATTTATGAAGCATAGATTGAAGTTGATGGTTAATTATGATTAAAATCATGTAATAATATATGATTAAGGATATGGTGGATATAAATAATTTGATTGATATTTTCAATAATTTATTTAAAATAGAATGATTTATTTTTACTAAACTATTTTTATATCTTAAATCAATAAAAAGAAATTTTTTTGAATGATATTATGACCAAATAATTTCTCTTTAAATGATTTCCAATTACACTTGGTTGAATTTTTTATATTTTATGTTATATATATAGTTTATTAAAATAAAAATGTTTCATATTTTTTTTCTATCATTATAGGAGTGTATGTACATTACCTATTCATTTTTTAAAATCATAAATGAGAGAGTCTTATTAAAAGGTAGAAAATAGTCCCACAGGGGGAATATTGGGGAGAAATTGTTTTAATAATAAGCTTTTTTCTAAATGAGAAAAATATGAAAGGTAGAAATATTATTAATGGGGAGAATATAAAGCAATGATACTTTCTATCAGATCAATCATCATAAAAATGAAGTTATTATCTCAGGGGGGGTTATTACGAGTTGAAGAAATTTATTATGAAGTATATCTTTAAAGATGTTAAAACATAGAAAGGGATGAATTTATTTCATATTAATTTTATCATTTCATGTGTTGTGTATTATGTTTTCCTAAAAGGTAGAGACAGTTGAGTCAAATGTATTACTTCATACTTTTCCATTCATTAGTTTTTGAAATCACCAACAATTTGTTAAAACACTATTTTACTAACTTAATAAATAATAAGAAATTGATTATGTTTTTAAAAACAAAAAATATATTTTAATACTCAATATAAGAAAATTTATAATTAAAATAAATAATAAATAATTATTAAATATAATTCATCAAACTAAAAGTGTGCATGGTATATCAGAATAACTATTGATCTTTTTAGTGGTGAGAAAAATGTTATTTCTTTCATACCGACTAAATTCATAACAATCGAACTGACAACATTTCTAATCCATCAGATTAACCATTTTTCAGTTCAACATGTTAATATTAAATAGTATAGTCCATCGGACTATATGAATTTTATAATCTAAATAATTTTAATTATAACTATCAGATGGAATAATTTAGAGAATTGTAATGGCTCTAATCATTATGACATTGGATAGAAGCATTTTTCGAAGCCGTCAAGTGATAATAATCAATGACCGTTGCAACCAATTTTGATATTTGTGGAAATTTTTTCATTTGATGAATAACTATTAATAATTTTTCCTTTAAGAAGCTCTGAGTTGACTCATTTTCCAACTCAACATGTCTGATATTTTCTTATTGTTAAGCATCCCATTCTAAAACATTTTAATTTCATCGAAAGTATTTGTTCGAAGGAATACATGTGAGGATTATGAATAACTTGGGAAATTTTTATTTTTTGTTCATTTTTTCCAATGTTGTACTGATCAAGAGATTCTGTGGATTGGATTAAGGATGAATATGATCAATGTGTATGATGTATTCTAGGGATAAGAAGTATGAAATTATGTCGGTCATCGTATTGAGGGATACTATGAGATTGGAAGACTAATACACTATGATCATCAAATCTAGGTCATTCCTAGTAAGGATATAAAAACAGTTATAGTAGGAATTGAAATTATGTATATATTATGTTAGAATTTCTATCTACCTAAACTATTAAGGGTGAAGAGTATAATTACCTTTTATAATTCTTGTATGTAATTATTACTGTTATAAACATTTATCACATGATTATACAAGATTAATTTAATTATTTTCATTTACATTATATGGATTTATATTAATTAATCATTCAAATAATTTTGTAATTAGTTTCTCTATAAGGCTGATGACATCTTAGATATATCATATGAAATATATTTCTAATTCCAAACATTGATTTATAAGAAAATTTCTGAGTCTGCATTTAAGAGATATGAGTTTTTTTGTTAGTTAAAATTTTTAAACTAAAATTCTCACCTCTCTCTTATATCCATCATAAACTCTTATGGTCCAAAAAATCATAATTCAAAAATAATGGAAATTTGTTCACCCCCCCCCCCCAATTTAGGGGTTTGAGGGAGGAGAAAATGATAAAAGCTTTCTTTAAATAACACTCCCTTAAAGACATTTTTTATATAAACCATAGAAGGGGGTGAATTGTAATAAATGGGTCTACTATAGTATCAATGAAATTCCCATATGGGCAAGTCAGATGGGGTTGTGGTGAAATGACACTGTTTCAGGGTTTTATTAAGGTGTGATCCACCAGGCTCACAATTGATATCATACAATGGCCATCCATTATTGAATTGAAAAATGCTTCATTGAATGATGCTCCTCCCAATGTCAGAACCCCAAAAACCTCAAAGGGTACATCATGGTTCGACCACATAGGCTATAATGAAAAAAACCATACAATATCCATTCTCAGTGTAATCGTTATAATTATTATATGACCTATTTTTATTTTTGAAAATTTAATCTTACGTAGCCTCTTCGTGGAATAATTCCAAAGGTCTTGACCTGATCTCCCCTCTAACATGAAAATATTATTTTTACTTAGAATATTTGCAGTGTGAGTAACCCCGGAAAAACCATGCATAGACTATAACATGTCACTATTCTTTAAATTTACATCATGAAACAACCCCCATTGGTTGTATTATGAAGCACCATCTTTATTAGAACATATATGATGATAAAAAAAAACTCCTCCTACATACACATGACACCATTGATAATGATTTAAAAATTGAAATATATGAAATAACTTCTCTTAGATGTGTTCCAACCCCGAAAATCCATATCTGTGAATACATTCTAAAAATACAAACAATTTGGGACTAAAAAATCAAAATTCTATATAAATTCATGAACCAATAAATTCATGGGTTGATATTTTATTCAAAATATATTTTACTATAATAAAAACAAAAAAAATTCAACATAGAATTATTTGGATTAAACATTCATTGAATTTATTTATTCCTTTTTGGACTACAAGAAACAATGTACCACTTGAAAATATATAAGAATATTGACTATAAATACAACATAATGAAAAACATTTAGCATATAAATCAATAGCCTAAGAACCATGTAAAAAAACCATCCTAATACAAGAGATATCTAAACACCAAATTAAATGATAGACGAATTATATATATATATATATTCACTACCAGGAAAACAATATTTATTGGTGGTATTTTAGTTAGGGTTTTAAAAACAGTCTCTAAAAGCCTGATTCAAAATATTTCATTAGTTTAGAGAAAAACTTTTTTAATTTTTAGTGGTTTTTTGAAAACCTACCTCTACATTAGAATTTTCTTTTTTGTGGTGGTTCTTTCATTTTTCTTTTATTACACCATTATTTATTTAAATGTTTTTTTATATGTATTTACTAAATTACTTGTAAATCTTTTAAATTTTTTCTTACTTGACCCAACCGGCCAAATGGAATATAATTATGAATAATAGATAATTTATATTTATATTAAAAATAATTATTATTTAATAATAAATAAATGAATATTTTTTATTTAAGAAAAAAATTATAAATTAAATAATGATTATCATTATTTATTAATAATTTTTTATTTTTTATTTTTAAATATATGTTATTAGTTAATAATAAAAAATGATTAAAAATAATTATTAATTAGTAGTTATTAATTTAGTAATTACCATTTAAAAATTAAAAATAAATAATAAATAAGTAATAATTAATATATAATTATAAACATATAAAAATAGAATATAAAATTATAAATAGTGGTAAATATACACATATTTAAACATATATATAAATACATAAAATATATAATTAGATATAAATATATAAATCAGAATATATAAAAATAATTTTTTCTACATATATATATATAATTTTTTTATATTATTATATTATAATTAAAAACGTTATGTATATTTAATTATATATTTAACAATATATACATAAATATATATAAAGGGGAGTAGCCACATTTCTCTCTCCTTCATATGATTCTAATTATATATATAACTGTATATGTATTAATATACAAAAACATATAATTAGATTATTATATATAAGTAATTATATAAATATTAATATATATTTTGTATATAATAAAATGTATGTATGAAAATATTTGTATATTTATACAAAATAATATATATTTTTATATCACTATATTTATTTTTTTATAATTATATTTATTTTTATATTTTTATATTTATTTATACAAATTTATATATATTTATATTCCAATTGGTTTTGATAAATTTATATATATAAACAATTATTTATATATTTTTGTTTATATGAAAATATATTTATATACATTTATATATATTTATGTATGAATATAAATGTTTGTATATAAATATATATATATATATATATTTATAAATACATATAACTACATGCGTACATAAATACATACATAAATATATATATATAGGCATATATTTATATTTATATATAAATAATTACAAATTTATATATGCAAACATATATATTTATAATTACATATAAATATCTACATATATATATATATATGTTTGTATAAATTTTTATAATTGAATTTATTTTTGAATATGTATATATATATATATATTTATAACAACATTTATTTACATATATATCAATTATTTTATTTTTATATATTTATTCATATTAATAGTTCATTATAATGTTTTGTTTATTTATGATTATTTATATAAATTTATATTTATACTTAGGTATATATGTGTATCTTCATGTATTTAGATTTATATTATATATGTGTCTGTGAGTGGGTGTGCGTGTATATTTATTATAGTAGAGAGGATTACACGAAACCAAATAACACACACACACACAAACACACTGGCACCCCATTATGTCAAGATTCATCCATCCCCACAAAGAATGACAAGAACCAACCAGACCTATTTATTACAAATAAGTCCAAATGTACTAATGGCATAGAGGCCTTATAATGTTGATGGGCTAATGGACCAGTGGTATGAATGACAAAGACATGGTTTTTCCAAGAATGAACAACCTGATTCCTATGAACAGAATTATGCTCCAACCATCTGTATTCATCATCATATTATGTTCTTAATATTTAATGGTATTCCCCCAGAGATTCATTTCATCATGTTAGTTTAATTCACAATGTTGAGGGCCCCTCAATGCCACATTGGATATCAATGTGGGAATAGGGAAAAATGATATGTTGTCTAACATGTATCCCTATTTGAGACTCCCCCCGAACGATGCCAATGTAGAAATACACCGCATTACCTTTCTATTGTTTTTCACCATCTGACTAGTCCTATTTTTTTGACAGTGACATGGTATGGAACTCATATGTACTACATAAGAGATCTGTGGGAACTGAAATCTGATGATATGAATCACAATATCCATCACTCTTTCAGGGTCACCAACCCAATAGTTCATGTAATTTTCAATGCTTTACCACATCCATCTTCCACTATGGTATTTTTTTGATCCTTACATGTCACATATATCCCATATTTCATGGTTTGAATGTCTTGTGGCCCAAAATCACATGACGGCTATGAGGTACAGTGGAATGAAGGACCAATGGGTTATTGAAGGCTTTAGGGCCCGCAATCATTTGATGTACTGAAGGATCTAGAGTCCATAGACCATATGTTTTAGCCTTGAAATCCAAAATCTGGTTAATAGTTCCACTGCTACAGTAATTGTTATCACACTACTACTATCACTTTTGAGATATTATTCCACTTATAATTGAAATTGTTTCTCTGTGGAAGGTTGAAATAGTGTTTCCAACACGAGAAACACACACACACACATATAGATATTAAATCACGTTTAATTAATATATGTAGAACTTTGTGGTGTTGTAATGGATTCAAATAATAACCAAGAACTATGACATTTAAATCATACCACATATATATAACATTACATTAGGAGAGTTAATGTTGGTGTGTTGGGTTGGTAACTATGTTTGGTCGTGTGGGGTTGTCTGCTAGGTCCCGTTGTGTTAGTCCTAGCGGGTGGGTTGGGATGATTGGTGGGCCCAATGGGTGGTCCATGTCAAGAAGGACCATTATTGAGTGTCAAGTCGAGCGGAAAAGATTCAACAAGTGGGACGAGTCATTTTGGTAGTTCATAAAAGCCACAAGTTCAGTCTGAGGTGTGGGATGAGTAATAGAAGAATAAAATATTAAAATAAAATTCACCACTAAAAAAATGAAATTAAAAACCACCATGAAAGAAATCATAACACAACTATCAGTGATATTATTTAGATTGATTTTTGAATCATTTATAGATGGATTAAACAATCATTAAATTATTAATGCCCATTTCTAAATGATTTTGTTTATATTGTGTACATTGACACATAGTGTAAAAAAATACATTATCCATGTTTTGTTGTGAGATATTCCACATCTCCTCACTTCGAATATTACTTATTTAGGGATCATCAGTTGTAATCATCACATTATTTTTCCATATGGTATATTAAGATATATTATTATAATGATTTATGATTTCATGTTATTAATGGAATCAAATATTGTTACTTGATGGTAATGTCATCACTATAGAGAAACTAAAAAAACCTATATATTAGTCATTAAGATCGATCAATTGGGTAGTGCAGTAGATTCCACAGGGAATAATCATCTTAGGTCATAGAAATGGTTTCAAGAAGATGAATTAGATTGATATAGAATGATTTTTCAGGTAATTGAAAATGATTATTGAAATTTAATGAGATACCTAAATTCATTTGACGACATAATATAGTGTAATGCATTATAGTGTATAGAAATTTTTTTGAAAATCAGATTCTATTGGTTTTTACGAGATGATAGATATGAGATGAAATGGTGTCATTAAAGGGTTTTGAATAAGGATTTGTTATAAGTTGATGAAAAATACTCTAGTTTTTTTATTTTATCTTACTCTACTATATATTGAAAAGATAAATTATCGGGGGATTTCAAAACCCCAAAATTCATGAATGTAAATGTAATGAAATTTTTTAAAAAATTGAGGTGATGTTATTATATTATACTAGTGAATAAGGTATAAAAATAAACCATATAAGATTTTATAGAATATAAGGAATTAAATAGGCCTTATAATAACCAGTTAAAGAAAATTGGTTGTTAAGTGGGGTCAAATTATGAGTCTATAGAGTCAGGTAGTGGTAAATATATTACCTAAAACCACTACAGTATTGATGTATTACCTATAACAATAAAGAGATTAATAGAAGTACATATGGACTATTATTGTTAAAAAAAATTTAGTTTTTAAGGTAAATATTACCTTGTAAATTCAATATCTAACATATGGTTATATTTCATTATGGGTGTAAAATTATAGGCCCCTTCACCCTTTCATCATATTTTCAACCATCTCTTATATTAAAAGTGGTTTCTCATCCATCCAGTACAAAAATATTGTATAATATTTGAAATTGGGATCCTATGAGTGTCAATAATATAAAACCATTACATATTAATTCATTGTTATTTAATCTATTAGTCTGGATTCAAGAGAGATATTATTGATGTATGTGTTGGTTTTCAAGGAATTAAAGGGAGTTTGTTCGATTAGAGTTTATGAGTCTAGGGGAATATTTTAATCATCATAATAGGTAAACATCCTCTATATTATTATTTTATTTTCATATTTAGATGTATGCATATGTAAATTTTAAAGGTTTCAAGAACATGTGTCCAAATAGATAAGCCACTACACCTATAATTTAATTAATATTTTTTAGGAAAATCATTCTTTATATGAAGTAACTTTTTTATGATGACCATATAATTTAATTGATTTTGGTATACAAGTAATGAGAAGGTAAAAATGTATTTTTGGGGTTCTAGGAAATAAATGATATTGTATTATTATGAAATAATTTTTGTGTCAATAAAAATAATTAAAATCAATGAATTTACACTTTTTAATCTTTTTATCAAAATTCATTTAATAAATATGTATAACTAGATTACATATATATAATTGTAAATTGTTTCTATGGAAATGAAATAAAGATGATAAATTTTTAAATTCCTTTTACTAATTATATAATAAATTTGGTTTTCAATGAAATATAATTTTTTTATTGATATGATCAATAAAAAGTGGGAATGAATAAACTTCATTTATTCCATGGGAAATGGTTTTATAAAATGTAATATAATTTATATGAGTTTACTATTTTTTTTATTAGTACTAGTTTTATTTTTTAATTGAATAATGTTTGTTGAAAAATAATTAATTGCCTAAGACGTAAATCTGTATTTGTGATTTTTATCTCATAATAATATATAATAAATATTTACCCATAGAGAGAGGATTTTACTAGGGTATATGACATGTTTATTTCCCTGAAAAGTAGGGTGGACACTTTAACAATGTGTGATTATATTTTCTTCTAGAGTAATGATTCCACCTTAATATGTTAAAATAAAATTCCATATATATGGATTACATTAACCTGATGTGTGAGGATTTTATTTCTTTTCATAAGTAAAATGTTACTTGTATGAGATATGTACATTTCTCTCTAAAAGGATTATGTTACCAATGAGTGATGAGTAAATTTCCCTCCATGGGGGGGATAACATGATATATGAACTGAGAATTCACTATTATTTATTTCATATAAAGGGGTTACATATAAAGGTGTTATAATTTGTATTAAAAATATGTGTGTTCTTCATTCAAAAATTCTATACATCCTAGATGTGCTGTTATGAACATGAAAACCATATATTTAATATATATATATATATATATATATATATATTTTTCCTATACACATTGTGGGTATTTATGTTGCATGAATTATTATCATATTTGGATTGAAATTAGTTTTTCATTGGGTAATTTTTTGCACATATCATCATGATACATGCATATACATACAACATTACACTATACTAGGTAATGAAGTTCATATTTTTGTAACTTACTAGGTTATTTTTACTCACACCTTACATATGTAATTTGGTGCATTTGAAAATGATATTGATCTATAAGATCATGAATATTATAGTAGATAATCATATGGAAATAAATATAATATCTAGCTAGTTATAGGGGTATATTTAAACTAGATTTTAAATATTAACTCATTTTTTATTTACCTATTCAAGTATCACTTATATTTTATTTTTTTGATTATTGTGATCTTTACTGATATGGTTATATTCATTGATCATTTTTTTATTTGGCATAATATCGTATGTATCTTCGTAGAATGATTATATGAAATATATGGTGTTGTTTATTTATTTATTTTTACATATTACCTTTAAATTTAATTATTTTTTATTGATAATTTTATGTTGTGGTTTATATTATTGAGAATGTAAATCATCCAACATGATTTTTATATAACCATGATGTTGGTATACAAATACTAGGTATTAGGGGGATGTGTTAAAGACTATATAGTAGTCTGGATCAAGATTGATGCTTGTGCTTTGGGTTAGTCACTACACATATAAATTGTAATGTTCCTCCAAATGTAATATAAGGATTATTTGTGTTTTTATTGCTCAAAAAATATGTGCATCAAAATTAAACATGGTTTTATTTTTTTAATTAAAAAAAAGATATCAAGTATATTTAAATAAACAATATAAACTATCCTAGAAACATAACAATTAGTAGATTATTTCATGAAATAAACATAATAAATCATATAGGCATATTCATCATATCAAATATAAATAAAATATAAAAATGAATAAAAAAAATTACAAGACATAGAATTTTAATTTTCTTTACTCACAATATTCAAAAATATTCAAGAACATAAGTGATTTTGTTTCTTTGAAAAATAGTATAAATCTTTTAATAACATTTTTTATCAATAAATTAGAATAATGAGATTTATAACATTATTTATATAATGAAATTAAAATTAAGATGGAATTTATAGAAAATAAAAATTACATGAAGATTACAAGGGTTTGTTGCCTTTTATAATATTTCTATTAGTATATTAATTAGATAATTAGTATCCCATTTAATATAATCATAAAAAATTCATATAAATATATAATATATATTTAAAATAGTATATTTAAGATATAAAAATAATTATTATTAATTTAAAAATGATAATGAAATAATACCATTATATCATAATATAATAAATATTTTTAAAATTATTATTTAATATTTCTCACATTAAATGTATGATTTTTAATAAATATAGATATTTATATTTTTAACAAATATCTCATAGTTATTAGACATTTTTTATAAACTAGATTAAAAATTTTGAATGAATATATTGAAACTATAAAAGTGGGGTCTTTTGGATTTTATAAAAATAATAAAATATGAACATGAACATTGGAATATAGTATATTATAAAATATTGTAAAATAAGATTAAATGAAAACATAGGACATTTCATCAGGAAATTAGTTTATCTAACTCGAATCAATGTCTAATTACAATCATAATAATAGTATATGTAGTTAGTGTGGATTTATAAATTATCTTAATCTAATTTTTAAATGTATTTATTCAATTTCTGTTTTAAAAATACTACCCCAATATAAATAAATATGAATCTCCATAACCCAATTATATATTTCAAAACATAGAATTTTTCTATTATTTTTATCTTAATATCATTCTCTTTTAGTTAACCATCCAATTTTGATGATATTTCCCACCCACAGGGTAAATTATAAAGATAATATGTGAAATAAGGGGTTGGTATATTTCTTTCTATTGGTCTCATTAATATTTCTTCTAGACGAGAAACAATTAAAATTTTAAATATTAATAACTTGAAATTTTTATATCAAATATAGTAGTTTTGATTTTATTAAATATTTATAATAATATCTTATTTTCTCTTCATAAACATATTTCATGGGTTCTTAAAATTTTCAAATAATATGAATACAATCTTATTTAATTTAATTCATATTATTATTTTTCCAATCCTCTTTTTTATGTATTTATAGTTTTGTGGATATAGAATATTTGAGTTTTTATCTCTCTATATTTTTTTAGATATATTTAGTTGATGGAGAAAAATAACTTTGTGATTACTCTTAGTTTATGCAATGATGTTGACCTTTTATATCGAATCATAAAAAATTATGGTTTATTTCATAAATATTCTTTTATTACTAATGTGAAAAATTATATATGCTACATAACATCTTTTTTTGAAGATATTTTATTATCTCCACTCTAATATTCCACTACTATTAACACTTGTAAACAACCATCCATTATTATTATAGTATTATATTATAAACCCTTATATTATCCATTGAAAATATTCATTGGGGTATCCATATATTATATGTAATTCCATAATTATAACTTATTATACATTCTATTTGTGAATATTTATAATTTAATTTATACCATACTTTGATTTTTTTATTTCCCATCATGACACTCACATCCCTTATACTATCCATTGAAAAAATTCATTGGGGGTATCCTAATATTATATAGAATTCCTTAATTATAACTAATAATTAATTCTATTATGCATTCAATTTAAGCATATTTATAAATTTTTTTATACCATAGATTGATTTTTTATATATCACACCATTTTATTGAGAAATGTTTCATATCTAAAAATATTTTATACGGTTTTTCTTTTAATATCCATACCCATAGTGGTATTGATAAATGGAAGGAAGAATATTCAAATGAGGTGTTTATAATTAACATTGACCAAGGGTTTATAATATTTAGATATCATGAATTACATATGTACCAAAATTATTGACAATATGTTATGTTTTTTAGTATTATTTCATGACATATACAATGTCTTGTGAATTATCTCAACAAGATACCATTGTTAAAAAATTATCTCACTCATATTATTTGATCAACATTTATATAGTTATAAAAATTCTTAAAAAAATACATATTTGAAAGAGTACAAGGTTTATTAATCATGGATAATTTTCATTAGATAACAAAAATAGTTTTCTTATAAAGAATTTCTATTTAATTATTTTGACTGTTTCTAATGAAAAATAAACATTTGATTCTATGAATATTTATAAAAAATTAATTTTAAATTTTATAATGAAATATTAAATATTATACCAATATATTCAAATGTGTTTATTTAGTGTATCATTTCTGTATAATTTTGTAGTTTAGACATTATATTAAAATTTATTTGGGAACCCAAAAAATAAAACAATTTTTTTTATCATCCAGTTCAAATACAAATAGAATTAATGAATAGGGTTAAATATCAAAATAATACATTTCATGACGGGTTTATAATGGGAAAAGAAAATATCTAAAAAAAATTGAATTGAATTTATAAGATTTTAGTGTAATTCATATTTAGGTAAATTAATAATAAAAAGTGTAAAAACAATAGATAATGTACATAATTTTGAAATTTTAAAACATAGATCATGGGTGATGTAGAAGAAAACATTATAGATTATTTTCAAATAAAATAGGGTTTGAATAACTATTGCTAGTTGTAGTGGTTATTTTAAAATATTTTATCCATTTATAATATAAAAAATTCATGACAAAATGAATTGATGTGTTTATTTGGACTATGGTTCATTTGGTACTTGAAAAGGTGGATATTATCATTATAAAATTATTTATTATGTTATAGTACTCAATGAAATAGATGGAAATGTCATTAATTTATTTTCTAGAGGGATTAAAAGACCAATAATGGATGTAAATAAATATTATAAATAATTATTTAGAGTTTTCATATATGGACCATGCTTATTTCCATAATATGTTTCCCGAAAAATATTTTCCTCCATATGTATCGAACAAAATAGAGTATTATTTTCTGATTCAATGTAAAAGGATGTTGAATCCATCAAACCATATGATGATAAATGTAACACCCTGAAGTTTTTTTCAAAATTAATTGAAATGAATGAATTTTTTTTAAATAGATATTTACGACTAGACTTTATAAATAATTTCTCCACTTTTATGTTTTGAATATCGAAAAGCAATCATCTATAAATGTGTTCATTATGTTTTTTATAGAATAATGGAACCAAAATGTTTTTGAGAATAGTAATATATACTTATGAATAGTAATATGCCCCTAATTAATAGTAAATTTTAATATTATTTTATTTTCTTAATGATTGAAGATAATGACATTTTGGTTAATTCATCAATGTGATATATATGTAGTTATATTTTTAAAATTGTCAATTATTCAAATAATTATGATTTTATTTCAAAATAATATTAATAATATTTAGAAAATTATTTTCAATAAATGGAGTTCATTTATGAATTCTACACGTCATGAAATTGTATGGGTGAATTTTGTGGATTTTTTTAAATTCTTCAATTTTCGATGAATAGTAAAATACGGTAAAACACCATACAATCAAATTTTCAATAAAATAGATTATTTATGACATCATAAGTTATTTAAGGCCACTTGGATCGAACCAAGTTCCATTATTATTATTTTGTGTCACATGAACAATGAGTATTCAATGGTATGAACATGGAATTTATAATAATATTTTAAATAATTAAAAATAACCCTATCCTCCTATATAAATACCTCATTCCCCTATTCATCCCACACCTCTCAAGACATGATCCAAAACTATTTTAAATCATACACTTATCCCAAGGCTCTTAACCACGTCCTGGAGTTGCTGATCACACCAAAAGTCCAAAACCAAAGGCCTTACGATGGATCTCAAGGAGAAGAGACCAAGAGGTAAACATCTTCATTTATTTTCGTAAATTTCATTCATTTTATGTCATTATTTTTCATTCCATTTGTCTTATGTTGGGATATTTTATACCATTTTCCCGTTAATTATCATATTATTTAATAATTAAGAGAGACCGCTTTTCTCTCATCAAATTATTTTACAAAATTTTCTGTGATGCCATTAGGCTGACGAATTTTATTAAAGGGCTTATAAAATTATCATTTATTTTGAGTTCCATTATTTTCATCATCATTCCTCACCTCTACTAATACAAGAGGCAGGAATGATCCATAATATTTTATATTTTGTCTGTTCTAATGATCAGGGAATATTCCTCATCAATCTCCTTCTCCTCTCCCACTAAATCAATGAATTAAAAACCTTGTTTTTGATGTGTCGAATTACGGACATCGTGGATGTTATGATTTCAATCTTCATTAATTACATAAAGATTGGTTGTGAAACCATTTTTATGGTTGAACCAGGTTATAATATACTAATTATTTCTCATCCATGTTTCGAGAATCCTTTTTTACACATGGTTTTAATTACAAAACAAAATGTTGTTGTTATTATCCAAGAACCACTAAAATGATCTAAATGAACATCATTAATGTTTTAACAATGAATCATCTTCATAAAAAATTAAATTTATAAATGTTACAATTTTTGGTTCTGGAAATATATAAATAATAATTCATTCCAATTATTGAGTTTCACTTTCAATAGAAAAGAATAATCCATCATGAACAGATCATGAAAATCATGTAAAGAACCCACACAAAACATTCCACGGATCAAAATACTAACAATTAAAATATGGAATGATGTAATGAAATTATTATATAAGGTATTAAAAACATGGATATGTTTCATTAATATATTAATAACACTATTTAGACCATTATACAAGAGTCTTAAATGAGTTTTAAGTAAGACAAACCTGAGGTAAGTGAAGTCATAACCTGATTTCCATTCTTTGAGATAAATTTCTACTTCGTTATTTGCGTGGTATTAAAAATGCTTGTGAAATGAATTGATTTATATTATGTTTATTTATATTTATTTAAATTTTATATACATATTCCATACACTCAATTCATTCACACTTGAATTATATGATATTTATAAGGGGATTTTCTTTTACAATCCCCTTTTGAAATTCTATTTTTCAATGTTCAAAAGAATTTTTTTTATAAAATTAATCATGTTGTATGAATATGTTATGGTTCATGGTCATTGTTTACGAAGCTTGGTAGGACCTATATCTCCCTCCAAGGGATTGGTTATATGTATGTTTGAGGTCAGCCAAATGTTTACACCATGTGTTAATGCAATGGTTACACAAATTGTAAGCTAACCGTGAGGGTTAAAAATTATAAGGTAGCCATAAGGGTAACAATATTATGAAATTAATTCCCCAAGAAACCTCTATGGTTATATTTATATTCATATGTTTTGTTTGTATATGGGGTAAATGTCATTTTTCAAAAAGTAATTATATATGGGTGATAAGTATGAATTTTTAAAATTATTTCATACGCTTCAGGTATTCACGGACAAATGTGCACAATACTAAAAAAAGGGCCTTAGCGACCGCCATAGGCGGTCGCTTCTGCGCCGTCGCTGGAGGTCTTTAGCGACTGCCAATGGCGGTCGCTATAGGTGGCCGAAATGCCACCGTAAGCGACCGCCTAGCGGTCGCAGTCGGCTGACTCGCGGGCACCTTTAGCGACCGCCATTGGCGGTCGCTAATACTACCCAGATGGCAGGCTAGAGCGACCCCCAATGGCGGTCGCTAATGCTGCCTGTCAGGCAGGCTATAGCAACCGCCAGAGGCGGTCGCTAAACTTGAAAAAAAAAATTTTAAAAAATTCAAACCATAACAAATAAATAAATATATATATATATATTAAATCAAATATATATATATATATATAATAATGAAAATATTGATATATATAATATTAAATAAAGTATGTATATTTATTTATTAAATTATATATATATATATATATATATATATTAATGAAAATATTTATATATATATAATATTAAATAAAATATTTTTCATTTTTTAAATAAAATGTAAAAATTGTGTTTTTTTCTTCACGGTGGAAAAAAAGACATAAAACAAAGGTAATAATCATAAAAAATGGAAAACAATTAAGCGCGCGCAACACTTAAAGAACGAATAATGATC
The DNA here is from genome assembly GCA_963277665.1 of Viscum album. Taxonomy (NCBI): domain Eukaryota; kingdom Viridiplantae; phylum Streptophyta; class Magnoliopsida; order Santalales; family Viscaceae; genus Viscum; species Viscum album. The sequence goes on from OY728121.1 coordinate 540,075,566, forward strand.
CCTACCGCGCAGACCGCACGTCCGATCGGTGTGCCGTCTGCGTGTACACGTCAGAAATAATAATTAGATTGTTTCCCTGTGAATTCAGGTCAATCTGATGTGGTCCTCTATGATTTTGAGCGTGAGACACCCGTTTTGGCCGTTTATGACACTGGAACGGCGTTCCCGGTCACCGCGGGCACACGGTGCGGGAGATTGACGTTTCGTTTGCTCAACCACGTCACAATTTACTCACCCTTTGATGTCGTCTGATTTCAAGTCATTCATACCTCGTTCGGCCCATTTGGACCCCCCACGCGCGTTTATCAAGCGCGCGCAACACTTAAAGAATGCATAATGAGCCCTACTATGCAGACCGCACGTCTGATTGACGTGCCGTCTGTGCGGACACGTCACGAATAATAATTAGATTGTTTCCCTGTGATTTCAGGTCAATCCGATGTCGTCCGCTATGACATTGACCGTCAGACGCCCGTTTTGGCCATTTATGACACCGGAAACGCGTTTCTGGCCACCATGGTCAAACGACACATTTGATTGATGTGGCTTCTTCTCTAACATGTCACAATTCACTCACCCTTTGATGTCGTCTGATTTCGGGCCATTTGGACCTCGTTCGGCCCGTTTTGACCCCCCCAACGCGCCATTTCAGCGCGCGCCGAGCTGCTGAAAACAACGCATTCGGTCGTGCCGTGAGCACCGCACGTCCGATGGATGTGTCGCCTCCTCGTGCATCTCAGGAATAATATTCCTATCATTCTCGTGCAGTTTCAGGTCTATCGGAGCACGTTTTCTCTGAATTCGACCGCCGCACACCGTTTTGGTGTTTTACGACTTCGGAAACGCGTTTTCGGCCTCCGCAGTCAAACGGCACCTCCGATTGACGTGCCGTCTATCCGGCCATTTCTCAATTCACGCAACGGATGTTGTCGTGCGGTTTCGTGGCATTCGGAGGTCGTTCCGGTGGTTTTGACCCCCCAATGCGCCATTTCAGCGCGCACCGAGCTGCTGAAAACGACGTATTCGGTCGTGCCGCGTGCACCGCACGTCCGATGGACATGCTGCCTCCTCCTGAATCTCAGGAATAATATTCCTATCGATCTCGTGCGGTTTCAGGTTTTTCGGAGCACGTTTGTTCCGAATTGGACCACCGCACGCCGTTTTGGTGTTTTGTGGCGCCGGAAACGCGTTTCCGGTCGCCGCGGTCAAACGGCACCTCCAAATGACATGCTTTCTACCCGACCATTTCAAAATTCATGCACCGACTGTTGTCGTGTGGTTTCATGGCATTCGGAGATCGTTCGGGTGGTTTTGACCCCCCAACGCGCCATTTCAGTGCGCGTCGCGCTCCTGAAATCGACGTATCCGGTCGTGTCACGCGCACCGCACGTCCGATGGACGTGCCGCCTCCACCTGCATCTCAGGAATAATATTCCTATCGTTCTCGTGCGATTTCAGGTCGTTCGAAGCACGTTTTCTCCGAATTCGACCGCCGCACGCCGTTTTGGTGTTTTATGGCTCCAGAAACGTGTTTCCGGCCTCCGCGGTGAAACAGCACCTCCGATTGACGTTCCGTCAGCCAGACTATTTCACAATTCATGTAACGGATGTTGTTGTGCGGTTTCGTTGAATTCGGAGGTCGTTCGGGTGGTTTTGACCCCCCAACGCGCCATTTCACCGCGCGCCGAGCTCCTGAAAATGACACATTCGGTCGTGCCACGCGCACCGCACGTCCGATGGATGTGCCGCCTCCTCCTGAATCTCAGGAAGAATATTCCTATCGTTCTTGTGCGGTTTCAGGTCGTTTGTAGCACGTTTGCTCCGAATTCGACCGCTGCACACCGTTTTGGTGTTTTATGGCTCCGGAAAAGCGTTTCTGGCCGCTGCGGTCAAACGGAAACTCCAATTGACGTGTCGTCTGCCTGACCATTTCAAAATTCACGCAACGGATGTTGTCGTGCAGTTTCGTGGCATTCGGAGGTCGTTCGGGTGGTTTTGACCCCCCCAACGCGCCATTTCAGCGCGCGCCGCGCTACTGAAAACGACGTATTCGGTCGTGCTGCGCGCACCACATATCTGATAGATGTTCCGCCTCCTCCTGCATCTCAATAATAATATTCCTATCGTTCTCGTGCGGTTTCATGTCATTCGAAGCACGTTTTCTCTGAATTCGACCGCCGCACGCTGTTTTGGTGTTTTTTGGCTCCGAAACGCGTTTCCGGCCGCCGCGGTCAAACGGCACCTCCGATTGACGTACTGTCTGCCCGACCATTTCAAAATTCACACAACAGATGTTGTCGTGCGGTTTCGTGGCATTTGGAGGTCGTTTGGGTGGTTTTGACCCCCCCAACGCGCCATTTCAGCGGGCGCCACGCTGCTGAAAACGACGTATTCAGTCGTGCCGCGCGCACCGCACGTCCGATGGATGTGCCGCCTCCTCCTGCATCTCAGGAATAATATTCCTATCGTTCTCGTGCGGTTTCAGGTCATTCGAAGTACATTTTCTCCGAATTCGACTGGCGCACGCCATTTTGGTGTTTTGTGGCTCCGGAAACGCGTTTCCAGCCGCCGCGGTCAAACGGCACCTCCGATTGACGTTCCGTCTTCCTGACCATTTCAAAATTCACGCAACGGATTTTTTCGTGCGGTTTCGTGGCATTCGGAGGTCGTTCGGGTGGTTTTGACCCCCCATCGTGTCATTTCAGCGCGCGCCGAGCTGCTGAAAACGACGCATTCGGTTGTGCCGCGCGCACCGCACGTCCGATGGATGTGCCGCCTCCTCCTTCATCTCAAGAATAATATTCCTATCGTTCTCATGCGGTTTCAGGTCGTTTGAAGCACGTTTTCTCCGAATTCGACCGCCGCAACACCCTCATTAGACCAATATGCAACCAAGTCACGCCACTGAGCTAGGAGGACACCTCTCGGGACTTTTTCCAAAATGTCTAGGGCACCCACATTTGGTACCCAGTGTTCCCTCCTCACTTTGCCTTTATAATCTTTCCACATCTTATGGCATTTGCTCATACACACGGGCTGAAACTCTACAGGTCATACTTTCAAATTTTTCTATAATGAAAATAATCAAACATATTAGTGTTCTTTATACATAGAAAATAAAGTAAAATGATTTTATTACCTGAACCTCCCCCCATAGACGATCTAATGTGTACTGAGGGATAGAAGCCCAGTCACGCGTGGTCAATGGAAATCGATGTGGGTCACGTATGATATGACCCAGATGACGAATAAATGTCGGGGCATTCGGTCCCACAGGATGAAAAACCTCATCAAATGAAACATCTATCGTCGTGTCGGAATTCCATGATAATATGCCACGACCAGGGCCTCTCCTGTGAGAGGAAGAAGCAGCCGAGTCTGGTCCTATTGAAAACAATTTTATATATAAATTAACAAATGTTATATATATATATATATGTATGTCAATTACATAAAAATATACACAATGACATTCAAACATACCTCGACTTTGAGACGTAGATGCCTCAGATAGATTATGTGGATCTTCTGCCTCTTCCCCTGACATGTCTGCAGTCATAGAAAACATCAGTAATGAGTTCAAAGTGTTTAAAAGAGAAATTGGATTGTTCTTAAAAAATCAAACATGTACAACTGTTAATCAAACAAATAATGGATTTAATAATTAGTTGTGAATGAATTTTAAAAAATCAGAAAGTTAACAAAACAGATATACAAATTATGTACAAAAGCAGTCAATGCATAGCCAAATTTCAGATAGAACTAATAAAAATTCATGCAGCACATGAATCAGATGAAGAATACCTCAAAGGGATGATACATCGACCATAACATCAATAAATCAAGAGTAAAAACAACCTAAATATTTATGATTGAATTAAAACTTACAAAAGTGAGGATTAAAACATATAAAGATTTATAAAATGATTAGATAATTTATGATATCCTAGGACATTCTACTGAATAGCGGGAAAACAATTATACCTTTCATTAAGCATGAAAATGGACCGTTTCTCCTTCAACAGCCACTCTGACACAATAAATATCTTCTTCACATTGAACTACGGTATGTTGATCAAGTTGTTGGTAAACAAACGGAACAGTCTCGCGTTCATCTTCTTCAAATAAAAACACTCCTCGCCAAGACATTTTGACCACAACTTGCCAACTTGGATCCGAAGGCAAAGTAACGAAGAATACTTGTTCCGCTTGTGATGTCAAAATGAAAGGTTCATTCTCAACTCGTTCATTATTTCTGTATAACATATAGTTAAAATTCACCAATGAAAACTGATATTGATCGACTTTACATCCACGCACTGGTTCAACCCAATTACACTTTAACAATATGTACTTCAAACCGTGTGTGTATACAACATCAATGATGTCTATCAATTGACCATAGTAATAACCAGAATCGACAAAGGGAAAACCGATGCCACTATTTTGTGTTGCTCGTTTGTCGTCAACATCTTTAATGTGAAATCGAAAACCATTAGCATCAATAGCTTTATAACGACGAGCAGTTATAGATGGACCCTCAACCAGTTGGATAAATACTTCAGGTAGCGTGGGGTCCCCTAACTCCCTCATCTTACGAACCTACATAATTTATAAAAAACAATACTGATATATGCAGAATGAATTAGTATAATACGTCACTCATAATGAAAATCAATATATACATAAATAATCCTTGAACCAATCATGAAATGACGCATAATGAGATTGTTCAATTTGCAACTCAGTCGCACGATGCATCACATCTTTTATCTCATTAATGTGTTTCCTGCAAATGATAACGCGATGTTTAAAAGATCATCTTATGCAAAAAAAACATGTAAAAGTTTTACAAGCACATTGATAAGATACTTACTGCATTAATGGTGCAACTGATGGAGTATTGAACAAGATATATCGATGTGCTTGTATCCACTTGATGTTGTCCATATCAAATGTGGTTCCTTCTCCAACTGGACCATCATGAATCCGAGAGGGCTTATCTAATTTTGTTTCAACATCCGTAAGATATTCTTCACAAAAGGTAGTACACTCATCCATCAAATAACCATTGGCTATTGATGCCTCTGGACGAGTTCTTTTGCGTACAAATCTTTTCAATGTACTCAAATACCGTTCAACAGGATACATCCACCTGAATTCCACTGGACCAGCAGCCATTAATTCATCAGCAAGGTGCACTGTCAAGTGGACCATATCATAGAAAAAGGGGGGGGAAGTTTCTCAACGTGAAAAAGCGTAAGTACAATTCGGTCCTGCAAACTTTTTAAATCACTCATTCGTTGATTTATTAAACAAAGATGTCTAAAAAAATTACTCATCTCAATCAAGGGCTGAACAACATTGGGGGATAAACAATCAAAAATTGCGATTGGAATCAACTGCTGAAGTAATATGTAATTGTCATGACTTGTGAACCCTTACAATGTCTTGCTCGTCAGATTCACACACTTTGAAATATTAGATGAATAACCATCAGGCACCTTGACCATCTTCAAAATGGAAATAAATGTTTTTTTCCCCTCTGTAGTCATCATATACTATGCAGCAGGCATATATGACTTGTTTCCCTCAGCTAACTGTAAATTCAACTATTTCCTTAAACCCATTTCTTCCAAATCACGGCGTGCATTACCATGGTCCTTTGATTTTCCACTGACACCTAAAATGGTCCACAATATGTTATCACAAAAATTTTTTTCAGTGTTCATGACATCCAAATTATGCCTCAACATGTTAGTTTTCCAATACGGAAGACTACAAAAAATACTTTTCTTTTTCCAATTGCGACTGCGCTGCCTACCCGCAGCAAGAATATTACGTACTGGAGGAGCCACCAAATCCTGAATTTCATATACCGTGCGGATGTTTTCTTCCTCAATCTGTGATAACATTTCGACTCTTGTCATGATCTTTGGTGTTGGGTTGAACTCTCTGGAACCATCAAATGTCACTCTGACCTTTCTGAATCTGTGATGAGGATGGATAAAATGCCTATGACCCATGTATACCCATTTTTTGGAATGTTTAAGCCATACAGATTTTTTACTTTTATTGCAACAAGGGCAAGCAAATTCCCCTTTCGTACTCCAGCCTGATATATTTACATAAGTTGGGAAGTCATTGATTGTCCACAATAAAGCAGCATGAAGTTTGAACATTTCATTCGTTTTTCAGTCATAAGTCATCACACCATCGCCCCAAAATTCATTCAACTCATCAATCAATGGCTGAAGGTAAACATCAATCTTATCCCCTGGAATTTTAGGTCCATCAATAAGAGTGGAAAGTAATATAAATTTTTTCTTCATACAATGCCATGGAGGAAGATTATATGGAACCAACACCACGGGCCATGTGCTATGAGTTGCACCAACGATAGACTTGAATGGATTGAAACCATCTGCTGCAAATCCCAATTGGACATTACGAACATCTTTAGCAAAGTCGGGATGTCTCTTATCAAATTCCTTCCATGCATGAGAGTCTACCAGGTGGGTTAACATATCATTTTCATGAACTCTTTCTGCATGCCATCTCATTAAATATGAAACTTTAGATGACATAAAAAATCTTTTCAACCTAGGTTTAAGGGGAAAGTAACACATTTTCTTTACTGCAATCAGTTTTCCTTGTATCGCAATCTGACTTTGATGAGTATTATTTCCCCTATTCTCTTTCCACCTGGAAGCACCACAAACCGTACAAATATCCAAATGGGCAGTTTCTTTTCTAAACAACATACAGTTGTTTGCACATGCATCTATGGTCTCATTTGTAAAACCTAAGTTCTCTGTCAACTTACGAGCATAGTAATACGACTCAGGAATATTAGCATTGATAGGAAGACCTTTTTTTCAATATAACCAAAAGAATGTTTAATGATGTGTCTGACCAATTATTCAAAGTCTTCAAATGCAAAAACTCTAGGATAAACGACAGTTTATTGTAAGAAGTACATCTAGGATATAATTCTGTTTTCGCATCATCAAGTGCTTCATAAAACCTCCTCGAATCACGATCTGCACCAGAGCGAAGATTTATCTCACCAGTCTCAAGATTTTGGATGTCAATGCCTTCAGGATCAAACTCACGTACCATTTCAGTAAGCATTTCATGAATTGGATCATTCATCCTTGCATCAACATCCATCTGAGCTACATCTGTATTTTGACAACGAACATATTCTTCTCCATGACGAGTCCAACACTTATAATTTTTCATAAGTCCATTAATGAAAAGGTGCTCCCTCACAGTATCTCGTGTGAATTGATATCTGTTAGCACATTTTCTACATGGACAACTAATATAGTCACTTCCAAATCCTCTCGTGAAGTCCATAAACTGCATAATGCCATTGAAATACTCTCTACACATTCGATTTGGAAGATCAATCCAACTCTTATCCATAATAAGATCCATATATCAAACATTTACAAAATACTTATTACATTTTCTTTTTTTATATCAAATATATTTAAAATAAATACTAACTAATTTTTTGTGAACCATTTATAAAATAATAATGTAAGTGAAAGCCCATGTCATACCTGATTGCACTACAAACCTGGAAGGGAGGGGAGCCGACGATGGTGCTTTGAGGGAGAGGAGCGGTGGGGAGCCGGAGCCGGAGCCGGAGCTGGTGTCGTGAGGGAGGGGACGGTGAAGGAGGGGACGGGTGGCGGTGGTGTGGCGAGGGAGGGGAGGAAGACGAATTGGACGGGGGTTGGCGGGGTGCGGGGGGGGGGGGTGTTCGGGGTGCTGGGGGGAGGGGCAAGGGGGCGGAGGTCGGAGGCCGGAGGGGCTGGAGGCCGAAGGCCGGAGGGCTCTCGAGGGATTCCGGGCTGCCGGAGGCGGGTGGCGGGAGGCCGCAGGGCGGCCGGAGCCGGAGGGCGGAGGGCGGCCGGGGTGGGCGGGGCCGGCGGAGGGCGGTCGAAGGGATACCGGAGGGCTGCCGGGCTGCCGGAGGCGGGTGGCGGGAGGCTCGAGGGAAGAGGGAGGTCGCAGGGTAGCCGCAGGGCGTAGGGCGGCCGGAGCCGGAGGGCGGAGGACGGCCGGAGGAGGGCGGGCCTGTGGAGGGTGTTCGGAGGGCATCCGGAGGGCGGCCGGGGGGAGGACCGACGGAGGGCGGGCCGGCGGAGGGTGGGCCGGCGGAGGGAGGGCCGACGGATGGCCGGCCGGCAGAGGACAGGGTGCCGGGGAGGGCGCGCGGCAGCGGGGCGGCGGGGAGGGCGCGCGGCAGCGGGGGGGGGGGGGGGGGGGGGGGGGGCGACGGGGGGGGGGGGGGGGGAGGGTTCGGGGGGGGGGGGGCACGATCGAGTGGAGAGGGGGGGGGGGGCGTCGAAGCCCCTTTTTTAAGGAGGCTTAGCGACCACCATTAGCGGTCGCTATTGGTAACCAATAGCGACCGCCAATGGAGGTCGCTATAGGTAACATGGCTCAAATGCCCTGTTTTCTAGTAGTGGCACCATCCTTTTCATTATATCCATTACTAGAAGTTTTTTTCATATAAAAAGTTTTTACAGGATTTTCATAGGTCATTTGGATGTGTATCCCAATAAAGGAATCCAAGTTATTATATTTAATAATTTTCAAAAATATCATGATTTATTTAAAATGTTTTATAATTTTCATCAAATGAATACTGTTTTGATGGTGGCCACTATATAAAAATGTGTAATGCTATGAATGTATTATGTCACAATTATATACAGATATAATATAGAAATGTCACTCAATTTTAAAGGAATTTATTTCTTGAGAAAATTCTTTATTATGTAATGTAATAAGGTCGGGTCATTATAGTTGGTATCAGAGGAATGTTTAGATAACGGTAGAGTAGAATGTTGATAATATATTACCATAAATGTTTTTTTTACTCAAGGGTATAATTGAAATGATATGGAATTTAAATATTACTGTGTTTCTTCAACTATGATATTTTTTTCAGAATGGTTGTCCATAGAAGGAATAGGGAAGCTGAAGATGAGAGGCTCCGAAAAAATGACATCCTTCTGAATCTACACCCTGGCAGGGAAGGGATTCCTACCGAGCAGTTTGTGATAGAAATGGCTCAACTAAAAAAAACAAATAAATGGTGGTGGAATCCATTCATGGGAAATAATAGAGTTTCCATAACTGATCTTGAATATAGTGGAATATTTTATGATACAACACCCACAAAATTTCAATGGATCTCTATACACAGGAGTGGCTGAAGGTTGGATTAAAGATCGTGAAATGATATTTGAGGTTATGGGTTGTTCAGAAAATCCAAATTAATGTTTTTCCATTTATCATTTTTAAAGTGTAGTTGATCAGTGGTGGTCAACGGCAAGTAATATTAGGGATAAAGTGGATTTTGATGCATTATAATTTGTTAAATGTGAAATAATTTTCCTTGAAAGATATTTCCCTAAGGTAGTGCGATATAGGATGGAGAATCAATTAATATAATTGAAATTGAAGGATAGTGATTCAGTGGCCATGTATTAAGAAAAAATCACCCAATTGGTGGTGTATGCTCTAAATCATATAGTGGATCATGATAGAAAAATCAACTGCTTTTACTCAGGAATGAAGCCAAGGTATCGAAGGGCGTTGGCCTCCCAGGAACTGAAAATTTATTTAAAACATGTACGATGTGCTAAGAGGGTACAAATGAAGTTTACTAATGATCACGTGCATTTTGAATCTAGGAGAAGAAGAGGCCCAGATGCAATACGATGGGTAAGAATCAACAAAAAAATATGATGGTAAGAAAATCCAGTTTCCAGTTTGTGAAATGTGTGGAGAAAATACCCCTAGGAAATTTCTTACCAGACCATTGATGTATTTTAATTTTGGAATGTTTGGAAATATTCCCCTTGACTCTAATGAAAATGATCATAAGGCTAATAATAATATGAAAACTTAATGTGTTTTAAATTTGATGAGATACATCACTATACAATTTCCAGCCCAACGATAGATCCAAATGATTCCATGAAGTCATATCGTAAATAGAAATGTGTATTGAGATGTTGTGTGACTATGTCAGCTGCTGTTGAGCCATCCAATGAATATGTATCAGGTATTTTGTTGGTTTACTCCAATTTTTCTAATGTATTGTTTGATATTTGGTCTACAGATTCCTTCATCTCTAGGAAATTTTCTTGTATATTATAAATACAACCTCAACCCATCAGACCAGAACATGTTGTTAAAAAATAGAGGGAAATATTATATCCAAGAGGAATTTTAAGAATCTTTCTATTGTGTCCTATGGGAATACATTACCTGAAATCCTTGTTGTTTTACCCTTATTCAAGTTTGATGTTATTATATGAATGAATGGGATTTCTTTTTTATCATTCTATGATTCAATGTAGAGGAAAAGAAGTTTTTTTCAAATGATTATCAGTTTGTATGTATGAACGAACCCATAAAATTTATAACATATTACGAATCTGTGAAACTGTTGAAATATGGAATTGAATGCTATATTGATCATATTGATGAAAACAAGGGAATTTTTCAGATTAGTGATGTGTCAGTGGAAAATGAATATGTTGATGTTTTCCCTGATGAGTTACCCAGTGTCAAACCTGATCGAGAAGTCGAATTAAAAAATTACATAGTTTCTAATACTATTATAATTTAAAAACCCACATATAGTATGGCTAAAATAGATGTTCTGGAATTGAAAAATTAGCTCTTGTATTTTCTCGATAAAGGCATTATTTATCTTTCCACTTCAACATGGGGTGTTTCAGTTTTATTCATTACGAAGAAATATGGTTCAATGAGAATTTTCATTGATAATAGATCTTTTAATAACATCACTATTAAAGACAATTATCCTTTTCCTCATATCAATGACTTTTTTGATCAACACTAGGAATCTATTTACTTTTCAAAGATTTACATGAGATCTAGATAACATGAGTTGAAGGTGAAGGGGTATGAAATCACGAAAACATTCTTTCATAATAGATATGGGCATTTTTAATTTGTTGTTATTCCATTTAGATTAACTAACGATCCTTTTTTATTCATGAATCATATGAATAGAATATTTCGAGAGTACATGGATCTAATTGTGGTTATGTATATTGATAAAATCCCGGTATTTTCTATAAATAATGAGGATAATGAAAAACATCTAAGGGTTGTTTTAGAAACCATAATAGAAAAAGAAACTATATAGGAAATTCAGAAAGTGTGATTTTTGGTAATAATAGTTTTATTTTCATGGAAGAAATGTAAGTAAGTGTTAAATAATACTAGATCCATTGATGAAAAACATGGTTGATGAATAGCCAATAACAAAAAATGTTATATAGATTAGATGGTTTCAGGGGTTTGCAGGTTATTACTGACGGTTTGTCATGAACATTACACAGTTATCTAGACCAATAAAAAATTTAACACAAAAAGGGTAAAATTTATTTGGATAGTGGAATGTGATGGTTGTTTCCATGAACTGAAGTAGAGGTTGGTGAATTCCCTAGTTTTGGCCATTCAATCCCAAAATGATGAGTTTTTCATCTATAGTGATGCTTCTCGAATAGACTTTGATGTGTATTGATGTAGAATGATTAGGTAATTTCTTATGATTCAACAAAACATTCAACTCATGAGTTAAATTATCCCACACATGATTTGGAATTGGAAAATGTGTTTTTTCATTGAAAATTCGGAGGCATCATCTCTACGGAGCAATATGTGAAATATATACTGACCAGAAAAGGATTATGTTTATATTTACTCAGACAGAATTAAACCTAACACAGATAATATGGATTGAACTGATAAGGGATTGTGATTGCACGATCAATTACAACCCCATGAATGCTATCAAAGTGGTGGACTCATTGAGTCGAAAATATCATGCATCATTAACAATAATAAATTTATAAAATGATCCCTTGATTAATGATTTGATGAATTTTGGCTAAGAATTTGTTGGTGAATTGACTAAATCTATTTTATTTCAGGATTCATTGTAGTTATCATTATCAGACAAAATTAATAGAGCTCATAAGGATGACTGTGAGCTATAGAAAATGTATAATAGGTTAAAGTATTTAAGATTTAAGAATTTAACCATGATAAATATTGTGTTTCATGATTTGGAAAAAGGTTTTGTATCCATTATGATTCTCATTTGATGAATTATTTGTGTGTGAAGCTCATAATTATCGATTTTCAGTTCATCCTGGTAGTACAATGATGTATAGTGACATTCAAGAGTATTATTGGTGGGCTGGAATGAAAAGATATATTTAGGATTTTACGATGAAATACATGACATGTCAACAAGTTAATACAAAGTGGAAGTTACTGAAGGGGTTACTTCATACTTTTCCAGTGCCACAGTGGAAGTGGGATAATGTATTGATGGACCTTGTGGTGGGACTACCATAGAAATATTGAGGTAAATATGTTATTTAGGTTATATTTGATCAGCTAAAAAAATATTCATGTTTTCTTTCTATTCAAGATACAATGTATTTGGATCTTCTTTATCGATTATACCTCAATGAGACTATCAAGATACATGGAGTTCCTCTTTTTATTATATCTGATTGGGAACCCATGTTCACTTATGTATTTTGGAAGGGACTTCATATGTCTTTGGGAAAATAATTAAATTTTAGTAAAACTTTTCATCCTCAATCAGAGGGAAATTCAGAGTGAAAGATTATCACAAGGAGGATTTTCTTCAAGCATTATCAATGGAATATTAGGAATGTTGGGATCAACATCTTTTATTAGTTGAGTTTTCTTATAATAATAGTTTTCTTTCCAGTATACAGATAGAACCTTTTGAGGAATTGTATGTAAATAGGTTTCTGAATCCAGTGTTTAGGGATAAATTCCAGGAATGAAAGTTGATGGGGCTACAATTAGTAGAGGATGTGGGTGATAAAGTAAAGATTATCCAACATCACATGAGGATAACTCAGAGCAGGCAGAAAAGTTATGCTGATAACAGAAGGAAAGACTTTTTTTCGGTGTAGGTGGCCTTATATGACATAAAATCTATCCATGGAAAAGTGTGATGTGTTTTGGTAAGAATGGAAAGCACAACCCACAGATAATTGGTCCTTTTAAAATCTTGGGAACAATGGAACTATTTCATACTACGTATCTTTGCTTCTGATATTGTCTTAGGTACACACTTTTTTTCTTCTTTCAATGTTGAAGAAGTATGTGCCAGATTTACCACATGTCTTGAGCCCGGAAGCAGTTCATCTAGAAGAGAACCTTTCTTGTAGAGATAAACTTGTTCATATTCCTGATTGATGGGAACAAGTATTGTGGAAAAAGGTAATCCGCCAGGAAAATGTTTTATGGAGAAACCTCATGGTAGAATAATAAAAATGTGAGTATGAAAATGCTATGAGGGATATAAACCGCCACATGTTTAATATGTAAATAAAATTGAGAAGACACATTTTCTAGAATGTGTGGATATCTGACACCAAAATGTTTTTTTAAAAAATAATTGGAAATTCATGAAACTTGTTTTAATGTATATATTTATAACATGACATTAAAAATAATTTTCCCACTTTTATGTTTATAATTTTGAAAATTAGTCATCTATAATTGTGTTCAGTATGTTATTTAAAGCCTAATTGAACCAACTTCATTATTTTTAGAATGGTAAAATACCCTTATGAATAGTAATATGCACTTAAGAAACAGTAAATTATACTATTATATTATTTAAACAATTCATTAAGATGTTGAAATTTTGGTTAATTTTTCAATGTGATATAAAAGAAGGTATAGTTTTAAAATTGTTAATTTTTAAAATAAGTATGATTTTATTTAAAATTTAATTTAATAGTACTTAAAAAATATTTTCAAAAAATTGAGTTCATTTTTGATTTCTAGATATTGAGAAATGGTAAGGGTGATGTTTTGGGATTTTTCGGAAATTCGTGAATTTTTGATGAATAGTGAAATATGGTAAAATACCTTATAATCAAATTACTAGTAAAAAATACTATTTATGAAAAAATAACTGCTTTCAAGACTCTTGGCTTGAACTATCATTCCATTATTACTATTTGGGATCCCATTAACTATTTCTAATCATATTCTTGAGAATAAATATTATAATAATGATTAAAATAATGAAAAATACTCCCTCTCATCCACTATAAATACCACCCTAATTCCCCTCTTCCTCGCACACCTCTCAAGACTTGAGACTTTCCTATGTTATGTTAAACACTCGTCCAAAGGCTCTTCCCTATGTCCTAGAGCTTCTGGTCTCACCAAAAGTCTAATACAACAATCCTTAAGAACGATCTCAATGAGAAGAGATCAAGAGGAAAACATCCTCTTTTATATTATTTTTTTATTTCATTTTATTATATTTAGCTTATGTTGGGATTTTTAATTTAATATCCCCCATAATAACTATATTATTTAATATTTACTAGAGACTCCTTTTCTCTCATAAAACCATTTTTTGAAATTTTATGTAATGCTGTTAGGCTACCATATTTTCATAAGGGATTTCTCAAAAAAAATTATTTTGAGTTACATTATTTTCTTCTTCTTTCCTCACCTCTACTTATCAAAGAGGAACTGAATCTCTAGAATCATTTATATTTAGGATTTTCACATGATCATGGAATATTCCTCATCAATATGTTTATCCTCCCCCATATATTCATGGAATTAAAAACAATGTCTATGATGTGTCAAATTACCGACATCATGGACGATGTGATTTCAATCTACATTAACTCATCAAAATATGGCAATGAAACCATTTTTGTTGTTGAAACAAGTTATAAAATATATATTTTGTCTCATCCATTATTCTATAATTCTTTTTTACACATTGTTTTAAATTATAAAACAAAATGAGGACTTTATTATCAGAGAACCACTAAAATGATCTTAGTGAACATCATTATTGTTTTAACTTATGAATCATCTTCATTTAAGAATTTAAAATGATAAATGGTGTAATTTATGGTTATGTAAATATTTATATTCAATTACATTACAATTATGTAGTTTCACTTCCTATCGACATGAACAATCCATCAGGAACTGATTATGGAAATCATTTAATGAACTCATCAAAAACAGTGCGAGGAACAAAATACTAAAAATTAAATGATGAATTGATGTAATGAAATGATCATATAACGTATTATAAATATTGAAATGTTTTTTTTTTGTGATATAAATAAGACTATATTAACCATTATACAAGAGGTTTAAAACGTTGTAAGTAATACAAACCCGAGGTAAGGGAATTCATAACCTGATTCCCATTCATTGGGTTAGCATTCTACTTCATTATTTTTGTTTTAATAAAACTAGTTGTCTAATTAATTCACTTCTTATTATGTATATTTATATTTATTTACAGTTTATATACATATTATATCTACTCAATTCATTATCACCTGAATTATATGACATTTAAAAGGTTATTATCTATTACAATCCTCTTTTAAAATTCTATTTTTGGAAGATCAAAAGAAATGTTTTTAGGAAATTATTCCTGTTGTATGATTATTTTCTAGTTCAGGGGAGTTTTTTATGAATTTGGGTGGGACCTATATCTCCCTCCAATTTATTGGATATGTGTATGTTGGAGGTTGGTCGAATTGTTACTCCATGTGTAACTATCATGGTTACACAAATTTTATGGTAGCTGTGAGGGTTGCAAATTATAAGTTATCCATGAGGGTTACAATATTAGGTATGTAATGACCCAAGATACCTCCATGGTTATATTTATGTTCTTATGTTATGAGTGTACCTTGTTTAAATATCATTCTTTACAATGTATGTATATATGGTTGATAAATAAGACTTCTGAAAATGATTTCATACATTACATGTAATCAAGGCCTAATGTGCTCATTCATTTCCATTATATACCTTATTGAGCTTTTCACAGGTCATAAGGATGTGTATGAAAATGGAGGAATCCACGTTAAATGTTTTAAAAATTATCCATGAAATCATGAATTATTTGAAAAGTATTTTATTTTCCAAGAAATGAATACTGTTTTTATGGTATCCACTTGGTAAAAATGTGTATTGTTATGAATTTATTATGTCCCAATTCTCTAAAGATATAGATATGAAATGACTATCAATGACAAAGGAAGCTACTTCTTGGTAAAATTCATGATTATGTAATGTAATAAGGCTAGGTACTTATAATAATTTAAAGTGGATATAATCCTTGGGGTTTCTTATCTTCCCAAAGAGTAAATTTGATAGATTTTACAATTCCTTAAATATCATCATTTATAAATTCATATCAATCTTGTGGAATAACAATATATTTACATCATGTAATATTCAAATAATTTAGATATAATTTTTTCCAAATACTAGATGGAACCATGGTGAAGAAAATAATAAATGGAAATAGTATAATAATATGAGAATATTACCAATATATTGAAAGGATAGATTATGTTCTAACATGCCTTTTTTTACGATGTGGATGGATATAATTTAGAATTTTTATAGAATTGAATGGCTATTCAAATAGTCAGTTATTGGACATTAATTATGGGAATTTCAATATTTATTAATTAGGGTCAACATTTTTCCATGATAGAGCCCAATAATATCTGAACAATAAATTTAAATGTTATTATGTTGGGGATATTTCTATGTAAAGTAAACCACATTCGTATTATTTTTTAAAATCACAACACACATAGTAAATTGAATTGACATAAATATTTTTAATTGAGTTTTCCTTAAGCATTTAAGAACTAATGAAGATATGATCTAATGAACTATTATCCAATATTTCTATGAATAGAGTCAAAAGTATAAATTTTGTAATATAACCTGACATTGTGATGGAATGATGGATGCCATCATCAATAGAGTGGGTTATATCCATTTATATAAGATACATACTATTATGTTATTTCAATAGTACCCGAGCATCTAATGAAGATATGATCTAATGAACTATTTCCCAATATTTATATGAAATGTTTCAAATGTATATCTTTTGAAATATAACCTGACATTGTGATGGAATGCTAGATGACTTCATCAATAGTGTGGGTAATATCCATTTGTATAAGGTATATCCTATTATGTTATTTTAGTAGTACCATAGCATCTCATAATTTGATTGTTGATGTTTTTTCACAATAGGATCTATAAATTAGACTGAGGTTTTGATGAATAGATGGGTTCTAGATTCCAAATACACTTGTAATCATGTTGAAATTGAGAATAATTTTTTGTCTTCACTTTTGATTTTAATTTTTTAATTTTTCACTTTGAGCTAATATTTTTAGTTATTATTGGTAAATATATAAGTTAACTGCTAATGTTTTAACTATTAATCCTTGAAATTGGTGGTATTTTGTGGAGAAACTGACAGATTTTCATCCTTGTGTTCAAAGAGGCTATGAAGATTGGAGTCTTTATATTATGAAAATTTTAAAATTAATGAGGTTTAGGGTTCTTGTTCATACTATTGAATGAATATATAAAAGATATGCTTAGGGATAAAGCGACCCCATTACAATTCTATTGATAAAATTCCTACTACAGAATTTTTTCAACCTAACAACATAGATAAGGATGTTACAGTGGAACACTAATACCTTATATCATTTTAAATATTTTTGTGTTTATATTATAATCAAGGATTATTTAATAATATAATATTTTTAGTATAATTATTATTTTCCTTATCATTATCATGTGTTAAAATTAATAATTTTTTTATTTTTTATCTAATGGATACGTATTTATTGAAAAAATTGTTTTCTGATATAGGTAATTTTCTAATTGGTAAGTCTTATCTACCAATTTTTATTTTCCACAATCCATGTATTTAATGATTTACATTTTATACAATTATTTGATTTTTAATTAAAATATATTATAAATGTAATATTTTAGAGGGATAAAAATTATGTGTTAACTTTTGACTATATTTGAACCCCTATAGTTTCCACAATATTGATTATTTTGGATGAAAAAATTTATCAAATAAATTATCTCTACATCTTAGATAAATTCTATTATTTAGAATATCTCTCAAATTTTATAATTTTATATTTTTAAGAACTTTTAATTTCAAATTCAATAAATATTTAAATGATAATATATTAATTATTTTGAGTAATGGAACATGTTATTCACATTGGGAATTTAGATAACCTAAATCAAAATACGCCACCAATATTTGATGGGGTATATTATGAATAATAGAGTGACCATATGGAAACTTATTTGAAATATACCAATATGTAAAACTATATCAGCCATACCATAAATTAAAAAAAAATATAAATAAGTTTATGGTATTATATGGGATGAAATATCAAAATTTTAGTTGAATTTTTAAGTTTGAAATACTTTTTTATGAGGGAGTTAATGAAATATCATCATTCAATTTTCATAATTTTATATGGATAATGGTATTTTGAAAAGTTTTAGGTATTACAATGTAGATCTTATAATGATCTTGAAACTCATTGGGAAATGTGGTGAGAATATTATTATGACATTGGTTTACTAATTTGTCAATATGTTGTGAAAAATCACCAATGGTTCAGGAATATCATTATTATTATAAATTATATTAGAGTAAATAATAATATAGATGAAACATTTTTTGTGAAATCTGTGGGTATTTTTTCTAAGGAATGGGGATCCATGTAGGGAATGATAATTGATACTATGAATATTAAAAATAATAGTTAGGATGGTTTGATTAGAACACTTGTGTAGTTTGAGAACTGATATAAATATGATTCTATGAATGAAAAAGAGGAAAATTTATTATAATTGACATTAAATTTTGTTGAATTAAATTTTGGAAATCATCACTCAAGGTTAGTATAACTGAAATGAATTATATAAAATTATTTTGATAATAAATGTAAGAAATAATGGAAATGTTAAATTTATAAGTTTTGATAGATAATTTATATAAATCTCAAAATAAAATATTTACATAAAGTTAATCACAAGTATAGGAATCAATATTTTTATTGGAAGGAACATTCAGAAACTATTTATAATTAATGAAAAAACATGGAAACAACTAACCTTATTTTATAAGGTTGGAGACGATAAAAAAGATCATTGGTACATTTCCAAAGTGGATTGAAGGAAACGATTATACAAATAATAATGATACATTTAAATCTAGTAATAATATAAATTTGAAAAGTTTCTAGGATTTAGAAGTTGTTGAAAATTGTATGATTATAGGTTTTTATATTAAGTCTCCATAGAATAATTAGTGTCTTATGGGAAAGTACCTCTTGATTCACTCTCATTGATATATCTTGATTAGAATATTTATTTTACATTAGATTATGAATATAATAAATATTCATTAGAAGATTATGATAATTTGACCTAACTTTAGGATATGGTGAATTTTGTTTTTTGTATAGAGATGAAATGTGATTTATTGTAAAATAATTTTGATCTAGATATGGTATATTTTCAAAGGGTATGTAATATTATTAAAAAAATTCTAAAAAATATATATATATTATGTAGTTTCTAATGAAATTGTAATTACGAATAGGAAAAAACCCATTGATATTAACATATAAACTAACATTTAATGTTTTTAGTAAAGTATAATTTGATTATATAAGGGAGATTGTGATGTTCAGTTATAAAGTCCAAATATTAAATAAATTAATGGGAAACATTAATAAATGAATGAAATGTTTGGATTAGTTTTATATAATATTGAGGAATGAGAGGATGGATTTGGGACTATCAGAAAAATGGACCAAAAGATATTACTATGATTCAAACTACTTTTTATTGAGTAGTGAACCCTTCTACATGAAATTTGAAAGGGTAGGGGACTAGAGGAATATATCTTATTTGGATAATTTTTAATCCTTTATAACTCATCGATCACATTTCTCAAAGGATATCATTTTATCTCGAATATAATTGAGAAGGTTGGATATGGGTGACAATTTTTTTTTCCTACACCTCTAGAGAGATTAATGTATGGATTCCAAAATCCTGGTTTTTGATCAAGGAATGGGCAATGTGTATGAATAGATGAAATCATATATCTAGTTCCTGGTAAATATGGGTACTATTTTTTATTTTCTATATGTACGTTTTTATTTAAATATGTATGTTTCAATACATTATTATATTATTTCTTCAAAAAATAACTCCATAATCTATATAGAATTTGTTTCTTTTTTTTGTTAAATTTTATGAATAGAACATTCATATCCACCAATATATTCAATAGAACACAAGAACATAATTTTAGAATCACATATATACCCACATTCTATAGACGAATGTCATGCCAAATTCTCAAAAGATATTTTATAGATGGTTCAATTTTTTTCCTTCTTATCTTATATAAGGATTCATTAATAGGTAGTGTGTTCCTAAATTTAATAATTTAATATATTATATATAGTTGTATTTTTATTTAACAATTTACATCATTAAAAGGTATTAATATTTAATTTAACATACAATTTTTTCCCTTTAAGATATTTTTCTTACCCATCTTTTCGTGATAAATTATTTGGACTACAAGATTAGTTTAGATAAATAAATTTAAATGATTCTTATATTAAGGTTTGTGGATTAGATGTTAGTTTTCAACATTCATTGATAATACATTATTATTGTGGAACATATTTACTATATAGTTATTCCTCATTTTCATCTTCATTATGGAATCATCTATATAAAGTTCAAATTTATATATTAATCAAGAGATATTTATCAATTATGAACGGTATTTGAAGAATGTGTCTGTTGAATAGGTTAATTAAATATGATTTTTGGGAAATCCTTACATTACATTCAAAAGTGTAACATATGTAATATTTAATTACTTCTATTTATTTTTATTATTCAAACATCTATAATTAATTGGATAGTCTGAATAATTTAATGTTAAATATCCTAGATCATAATTAAATAGTTATGATGATGCATTTCGCTGATGAAGATGGTATACCACTTTAAGTAAAAGATGTCTTTATTTCATAAAATAAAATAAATTCTTTTAAAATATTTACCAATGCTAGATCCTAGGAAAATTTATATAATGAATCTTATAATGTGTGTAATGTAGAATATCTGAATACCGAGGCTTGGATTTTTACCATTGGATTCATTGTTTTTAACTCTCTAGAAAGGGTGTTAGGAAACTATTAAAATCAAAGATGTCTATATCCAAGATTTTCGATGTAACATGAAGATTTTTAATATTATTGAGTTCATATGGGATTGTTTTTAGGGATTGTCTTCTCATTTATTAAATCAAAATACGTGACCTTTAAAAATTATTATAAGCTATATCATTGTGAAGAAATTTAATGGTGATAGAGTGAAGCAGATTTTATCTATAGAAATGGTCAATTAAAAACCTCTAAATGGTGAATCTATAACTAATATGATTCTAGTTTATGATATGAAGAATAATAAATTTATATAAAGGGAAATGACTGCTAGATTTACAGTAGTAGAGAAGAATGTATATAAATAAGAAGACGTGGAAAAAGAATAAGAGATAAGTATAAATATATATTTCAGTAGATAAAGGTTCTTCTCAATGAAATCAAGATATTTTTTTATTAAATTTATTAAAAATTGGTTGAAAATATTGAGATTAATTGAAGTAAAATACTCATTATGTGAGAAGAAATATTGAATAAATGAATTCTATAAATCCTAATTTTGGTTTGTAAAAATTAAATGTTATGTATTTGAAACAATAAGTGTTTAAAAGGAAAATCTTAGAGAACAAGAAGATATATTATTTGGAATTAAAAAATTCTCATGTTTTCCTACCATTAATTCCAATAAAATAATAATATTTTTATATTCTAAGGATAAAGATATACTTTTCAAATGATTATTTAATAATAATACATATAAAAGAAAATGAAATAAAAAATATTCCTTTGAATATGTTTCACCACCCAATGAAGAAAATACCATTCTAAGAAAATTTGAATTGATATTCAAATGTATAATGAACACACATGGTTTATCCCTCAAACTGGGAAACCAAATTATATCACCAAACTTTTGATGGGTGTTTCTGATCCCCTTAAGCAGAAAACTAGTTCCATGGAATTAATGAAAACCTTTGGGAATGATTTTAAAATAGAAAAAATAGACATCAAAAATCCATGTATCATTAAACATTACAAAGACTAAATTACAAAAGGATATACATCAACAATATGTTTAGACTGTGACAATATACAACTCATAATCTGATACCACTGAAAACACAAATACAAATACAAAAACCATAAATACATGTTATATGAGGATATACATCCCACCATGCCACTAAAAACATCCCACACCCTATAACATGCATACCCACTTTCACCAAGATATTCTTGCACCTTACCTATTCTGAACAAAACAATGTAATTATATACCCAACTATATATTTTGGGTGTGATTAAACCATGATTAATAGAATCCCTCACACATATCTATAATAAGACATTAAAATATAAATAAAAAATACTCATTTTAAATATATAAAAATAAAATATAAAATTATTTTCAATGTTTTATATATGGTATATAGAAATATCCATTTTTATATTATTTAGATATTAACTTGTATCAAATATGCATCCCAATAAACATGAATTAATTAAAAATTTGAGAAATATATCAATGTTTCAAATTTGATGGAATAATCCATAAACAAATTTCAATGGAATAATTGTTCATTATCTCATTATGTTTACACAATGTGGTGAACCACTTAGATATGTCATGCCTTTGTTAACAAATTTCCTCACACATTTCTTAATCATGAAATATCATGTTTTCACACAATCCCCCTTAATGTGAGCATCATAAATCTATGTGGAATGATACTTCATGGTCTAGTGGGTCTCCATTATATAAAAAAATTGTGTGGATAATGTTATTGATTCGATGCATTTTTTGGTAATTTCAAAAAATCCTTGTGATCTTTTCCTATACTTTCACCATAAATTATCAATTTATCATGTTAATACATAATAAAAAATTATGCGATTTAATTTTATGCATTTTATCAAAAGCAAGTCAGTTATCATTGATAAAAACATATCCTAGAACTATTTTCACATTCCATTCAATATCAATTTAAATACCATTATCAAGAAAAATTTCTTCAAATATTTTGTTCATTCAAAACCAAACTCATGGAACTAATTAGAAACCATTTGATGGAAATTTTCTTCAAATATTTTAATCTGTGAAAAAAAATCCCAAGGAACCATTACATGCTTCAAAACAATTCCGAATAACTTATTAAACCACCCACCTAAGAGGTAACATTCCCAAAGAAAACACACCCAATATAAGAAAACCATGATTTTTCCCTCTCCTTTGATATCTCAAAAATAATTTATATTTTTTTTAAATAACCATATATCTTATTATGAAATTCTAGATATCTTATTCTATTCATGTAGAAAATATGATATCATGTTGTGTGAAGAAGTAATGGTGAAGAATAGACACATACATTGAAATTCCATGACCAAGTTCACTCAGAATCAACAAATTCCCTCTCTAAAGATAAAAAATCCCCAAAGTCTCCAAGGTGTAGCATTAGATTGAATAAATATGAAATAGAATAGTTAATGAGGTATTGAGGTGTAAAATTGGATAAAAATATTATTTTAATATTATTTTAAACCAACAACACGGTTTGAAAAAGATGTTAGGAAAACTAAGAACCAACTATGTGAGGCTTACAACCTCTCAATAGACCCAAATATATTTTTCACATGGTTATATAAATTGTGTGCCAACCATGAAAAATGAATCTTTCTCATGATGTACCGTTGGATGTATAATATCACATGGTAACACAAAATTGTGTGCTACTCATGCACCCACTTCCTAGAAAACTCAACTAGCCTCACAGTTTCATAGGAAAGATTCATGGTTTTCACTGACAAAATTTCAACCATTCACCTTCCCAAACACTCCCAAATACTCCATTATATTTTCAAAAAATTACCCAAAAAAATCATGGGACAAAATTGGTCAAATGAAATATCATATGTGCCTGAAAGTGACATAGGAGAGTGAATATTCTATAAACCAAATAACATTATGCCCCTATATAATCTCAAGGTAACTGGTTAATCTAGTGGAAGAAGAAACTCATAGATAAAAATAAAATAATATAATAGGATTACAATTCTGAAACCAAACACCATTCAAAAACACAAAACTCGAACCACTAAACGAATCCTTAACCATTAATTTTATTAAAACTATCCACTAAACAAAATGAAATTAATAGAAAACATTGACCACTAAATGAAAACCATATATCCATGTATCACTTTGTAAAACTAATAAAATGTATTACAAATATGGTTTTCCAAAATCCTACCCAGTCCAGGATGTTTTTAAATGTGAAATTTTATTATCTGAAATCAAAATTACCTTTTGAATATAAAATTAGATCATATGTGTTTTATATTTTAAAATTTTAATTTTAAAATCAACTTACAAAACCTAAATTTACACTTTAAATCTATTTTTTAAATTTATTAGCACAATATATTTTCATTTTATATTATAAAAACCCCTTATTAATTTAAAATTCTATGTAAAATATGTATACATTTTTAAAAGTCCATATTTTAAAAAAAATTTAAATATAATTCCATCAAATGAATTTTAATAAAATTATAAAATTCTTTTTATCTATTTCTATAAAAAGAAACACTATCCAATACAAACCATTTAGTTTAGATTCAATTTTTTAAAAAAAATTAAGATGTTCAAGCATCATTTTAAAATCAATTTTTTCAATGTAGAAAACCTTTCTTAATTTTCAAAAAGAAAATAAGTCTTTTATATTAAAACTAAATTAAATAATGTAGTAGTATCAAAAATGATACATACCAAACATCCCTTAGAGGATAAATGATTGATCTATAACCTGAACTACATTGAAACCGATAAAGAATCGATCATACCCCAACATCCACTAATTTAAAGTTTAAACAAAAATTTTAAAAAAATAATCATGGTAGTGTAGTGTAAGAGAAAACAAAAGAACTATTTTAGTAAATAACATCCATACATGATTAATAAAAATAATAATTAATTCTATGTATTAATAAAAAAAATATGATTAAATTTAGGGAAAACCAAGAAACTAATACTAATCTTGAGTAATACAGGAGAAAAATATTGTTATGAGAGTCTAATTAAGAGTGGTCTCTTCATAATAATAATTCCAATAAATTACTAGTTCTACATAACCTGATTGACCTTTATAATAATCCTATAGGAGAGAAACACTCAAATATTATTGAAGGGACTCCAAAATATTCATTAACTACTCATATTTCATATCTATATTATTGTTCCTGAATTACTTCCTTGATGTCTAACCCGAAAAACATGATTTAACCTCCAGAACCACACCCCATTATCCTCATGAATTTAACTAGAACAAATGTCCCAAAAATATTATCACATTAATTAAAGAAAACGAGATAAATCACAAAAGAGAATAAAAATTCAAAATTAAGAATTATTTAAAATTTAAAATTTAAAAAAAATAAATATATATTGAATACATAGGTCATGATAGTGTAACACATAACCATTCCTTCAGAACACCGAATCATTTTGAATCCACTAAAACATCAAATCATAACTAAAACTACCTCCTAGTTTTCCCAGCACTCACCCATGCTTTCAGACACATAACTATTCAAAAGAAATAGAACAACACATGGATATTATCATACCATGTGAAGTTAATCAAAATTAATAATAGAGGCTATACCCTTCGCAATATATCTAAAATCTCAATGAATTTATCTCTTTATCTAGATTTATTCATTTATCCCCAGAGATTACAACTCATCAAACTCAATTCAATAAATGGTAAAACCAAAATAAATGAAAAAATCGAGAGATGTTCCCAATAAACTATATCTTTACATCACTAAGATAAAATAAATAAATTTCATAGTTTAATTTCAAAATATTATTGATGAAATTACAACGTAATCTAATTACAACTCCTATAACCATAGTATTAATTTGAGGAAAAAAATAACTTAAAAATAACAAACAAAAAGCCTATAAACTATCATAAAAATAACTATTTATTTAATAAAACCATGAAACGATACCTATAATGCTTCCTCTATGTCCCAAAAAAACAATAGACATATACCACAACAAAATAAGTCCCTCCATCATAAAGAACTCGAATATAACCTTAATCGATTCAGGACGCTTAATATTGAGGAATACCTTTGAAAATCTCAGTAAGGATACCACTACTTCATAGGAATCTAGTTTTCCTAAAAAAAGTGGTTGATTAAAGTTATTAAATAATAGAATGAAATACTCAAACTTGGGAAAGGGAGTGGAAATACAATGCATTTAGACTAGAGAAAATGGATCAATTATCCAATCATAAAATAAATCAACAAAATTTTCTATTGAATCCAAATGGGGGTTAACACTAAAGACTATAAATAAGAAAAAAACAATAATTATGAGAAATCATACATAATTAGACAAAATATAGTTCAACATGTAATCTCAAAACACTATATCAATAATCCTCCAATCCAACATAAAATATTTTAATAATTATATCTAGAATTAAGGAATGGTCTTATCATCTTTTTACAATGAGGGTATTCTAAAATTATGATTCAAAAAGGACATTAATTTATTAAATCATTTATTTTTATATTTTACCCAAAATATATTACAATTCACATTTCAATAAATTTACATAATCATTATTTTTTTTACCGATTTAATCATTTATTTAGATTTTGGTAAAACACTCCTATGATAAAAATATTTTCAATATAATCAATTTTAAAATTTTTTCGTAATTAAATGTTTGATTATATTCGATTTATGCTTCATAATATCACTTCAATCACCTAAAAATAAATGAAACTAACATTTTTTAAAAAATGTATTAATAAAAACTCCAAAAATGTATCAATATTTCTTACCCAAAATATTATATAAGTATTTACAAAATCAAATATAAATTTTCATTTACATCATTCTATTATAAAAATAAATTCCATTTTTAATAAATTAATCTTTTTTATTTAAAAAATAATTTTCATTTTTACTCCAAAAACCCAATCACTCTTAAAAACCCACAATTTAAACATAATAGAAATGGATATATAGTGAATTTCATAAAAATAAAATATTATAACATCAATGTAACATAAGTCATTTTAATGATTAACCACATCGTATTTCAAACTATACACTAACAATGAAATGTATACCATTAGTAATTTGTGAACCATACTCTACTCATGGATTTACAGACTTTGTAAATGAACTCCATGCCCCTAAGTTCCTAAATATTTATATGACTTCTCGTTAATCACCCAAAAATAAGAACCAAAATTCTCAAAATGTAACAGATAACCAGGATCAGTCATAAGATAATGAAATCACATGAAACCATTGAAACTCATGTCTTATCAAAAATTATGTTCATTAGGCACCTACTAATTATTTTTGTTTCAATAGCTGATGATCCTAACTCAGGAATAACATGCTTTACCCAATAAAAATACATACCTGGCTCTAATGTTAATTTTTTACAAAACATCCCCAGGAACCCATTAATCTAGGATCCCAAACTAGTTCACAGTAATTCTTGAAGGACATTCCCAATCCATATGTGTGGGAATGTAGTTCCTCAGAATCAATAAAAACCTTTGGGAATTAATTTTTCATCATAATAAAATATTTATAAAAGGAACACGTAATATAAAATATAATAAAGATAAAAACCTATTTGTATATTGAAAGAATATGATGATATTGCGATAAGAGACAAAAGTAAGTTTGTCTAATGGAATCCTAAACTAGACAAAACCAAATATTAACTCTGTTTGACAAGTGCTTCATCATCCCACCCTGACACCACAAACATCCCACATCCTATACCCTACATAAGTCTCATCACCAAGAAATGGAATTCCCATAACAATACCAGATATAAAAAGGAATACATAAACCCAATGGGATATGTATGGTATGATCATAATAACCCAGGTAGGATCCACCATGTTTTCCATAATAATTATTTAAAAAAACAATTATGATAATTTTAAGTATATAAATACATAAAAATATTATTTTAATATTATTATATTAGGGAAATGTAAATATCTATTTTTAGGTCATTTTTAGAAATCCATGTTTAAAAGAAGAATTTCCCTTGTTGTGATCTAACTTGGGTCATCCCTGCACTAGACACCTAGTCCTGCATGTAGCAAGGCCTGATGGGAATTGCCAATACCCATGGGATAGTGACAAGTTCCTAGGAATAAAGAACATACTATCAGAATGATTTCTCCCACAAATAAAAAAACCAGGGAGAGAAGGATGGAATATTTCAAAGAGATTAAACATGAAAAATAGTGTCAGATAACAGAAGATAAAAGTGTAAAAAAAATAAACATCAAAAAATATAAGAAATCAAATTACTAAAAAATAAATATTAAAACAAACATTTTATAGGTGTTTCATCATCCCACCATGACAACAAGGTGAAATATTCTATTTTAGGATCTTATGTGTTTAGAACTATGTACTTAAGAATGACTTTCTTGTAGTGTTGTCAGGATGGGTGACCAACTAGGAATTTTCATAAGGTTTGTGGAAGTGATGAAAAATAACAATAAAATAACATTTTCTTCAAAGAACAAAATTATTAGTATGATGATCTATTTGGGAATGTGGAATGTCCCATAGGGGAACCATACATGTGTTTAGGGAAAGTAGTGGCACCCAGTGGGGCAAAATAAAAAATCTTTTTAAAATGTGGGGAATTTTTTATATCAATGTGGCCAGGTTTTATATATTAAAAAACCATGAGTGAATAAAATATTTTAAGAATATATTCATGTTCCACACTACATTACAAAATTCCTAAATAAATCAAATGCATAAATAGATAATAAAATCATAAATCTACCACCTTGTGGGCCTTGGGGGATAGTCATTAGTCTGATGATCCATTTGCTAATAAGGGTATGTCCAAGGGGAGAAAGACCTTTTTGTTGGGAAATCGGTGGCACCTAGCAGGCCTAGACCATATTGACATATTAGATGTTAGGGAACTTATATTTTCTTTTTTTTCTTAGTTCTTATATCAGAAAACAATGAATGAATGATCAATTATAAGAATCAATATTTCAGGAAAAATTCCAAAATTATATTGAAATAATAAAATATTTGAACATATCATCAAGCAATTAGCCTATGGAAAATCACTTAGTTTTTTATGTCTTGGTTAAATAATATCCTCACACCTCATTAATCAGGGAAATATCAAGTGTGCATACAAACCCCATTGGGAGAGTAATTTCAAGTCCCAAGGAAGGATTACCCATTGGAATGTGGGTCCCCATTATGTACAATAAATGGTTAGTTAATTTTATAGAATAAATCCAATACTATATGGCCATAAACCATATTACAATTCCTGTACGATCCTTCACTCGTAAATACCAAGGTTACCATGTTTTATCATCATCAATTATTCAATCATTTCATTTTTATAATGTCATTATATACAATGAGTTATTCAATCATAAATAAATGGCCCCCAAACCATTTCCCCATGACTTCCCATTTTAATATGAAAACTCTTTTCAAGGAAATGTACTATTAATATTATTATCATTCAAAACCAATCCCATTGAACCTATTAAAATATAATATTTAAGGAAACATTCATTATATATTTTCATTATTCTATTGATGGATATTATATGATATCTAGAATCATGAAGAAGAATGTGTGAAGAATGAGAACATAACATAAAAGTTTTAGATCCATCACCATTTGAATCCATGGATTAACTATCTAAAGAGAAATAAATGGCCAAAGTCATATAGGTAGAGCCTCAAGTTATATACCCTTTTAATTAATAGAATTTATTAGTTATTCAATTATAAAATCTGAAAAAAAAATTAATTTTCATATTATTAGAACCCCTTAGCAATGTTTTACCATGTTGTAAGTCAAACTATGTGATAATTGTGAAAAGATTACTATCTATCAATAAGAATAAATTGTTACAATAAAAAAGTTAAATTAAAAATTCACTAACAATATTATGTTTAATTATATCATGATTCCATCTTTTATAGATATGGTGACACAATAAACCCAATCCTAGCTTTATCAGTGAGCTCACTTCTCAAAACCTCATCGTGCCACACAATTTCATAGAAACCCCATATTGTTTCCACTAAAAAATAAGCAAAAATGAACCTTAATATATACTCCCAAAAACTCAAAAAATATACATAAATGACACAATAAAATATTGGAAGAATCGTAGTGGAAATAAAAAACATAACTATCTGAAAGTAACATCAGGGTGTGAAAAAGAAATAGTTGAAAACTCACTTCCTCATAAATAATAACATTAATTGATATTTCCAACTTTTTTATCATAATTATCACATTCATTAAATGTATTTATCATATAAAAAGATAAAAATAATAAACAAATTCCATATTCTTTTATAGATAAGATGAATTTATGAACCCTTATATTGAATATTTTTCATATCAAGCTACAATAGTGGAGCCATTGACTATTAAGAATGAAAATAATGATTTATAGAAGGTGAAGAAATTAATGTTGAAAAATATGAGGAATTGTAATCCTTTTATGAAATTGAGATCATAAACATCTATACTAAAAATATAGATCATCCATAAATGTACAACAGATGTTAATTAATCTTGAAATGAATCGGAACATTTTAAAAAAAGATAGTAATTCATAGGAAATTTTTTGAAATAAATATAATTAAAAGTATAAAGGGTAGATAGATCAAAAGATTAATATAGTTTCAAACATAATATCCCTCCTTCAGTGGATTTACTAAAGGTTTTATAATCTTTAATAATGTTTAATGGATTCTCAAATATCTCTTCTGGTTAAAATATTTTTTTTAGAAATTCAAAATGAAATATGAAGCATAATACGTTAAAGAAATTTATCAGTTTCACATATGTATTATTAAAATGATGGAGAATTATGACAACCATCAATAAAATGATATATACTATTCATAGTACTGAAATTATATTTTATGAAAATATTTTTATTAATAAAACATCTAATCTAGTAATTCTAATTAGAAAATAAAATAATACGATAAAATCTTAAAGGAGTATGAATGTGAGTTGGAATATTTTAGAAATAATTTGAAATAATTTGAGGAATCATCAAAAAATAATGACAATATGATAAAGAAACCAGATAATCATATTTCTTGATCTCTAATATCATATTATATTTCAAATTTATCTCAATTTTATAATTAGATTAAATTCTTATTTTTATAATCATTAACGTTTTTTTGAAGAGTGTGTGATCATTATTCATTGAATTTGTATTGATGGATGAATCATTAGAAATTACCTCGAGATAGGAGAAATTATCAAAATATATAGAAAAGAAAATTCATTAATAAAATAATATATTTAAAATTATAAAAGAATTAATATATATCCAAATAAGAGAAATAAAAACATAAGGTAAGATAATTATTTTCTTATCCATTATAAATTTTCATATTATGATTAATGTTTTTCTTTTCACATGGATTAATTTAAAAAATAATATTTGAGGTGAAATTAGGGATGTTTTACAAAGCCAACCTTAAATTTGTTATATGGGATAATTATTCAAAGGGTGGTACATTATTTTACTAATGAGTTTTTTAGTGTTAGAGAAATTTAAAAATTAAAGATAATAAACTCAGGGGGGTTTTATTATCAGTTGATACATGAGATTTTTTATCAAACATATTGGTTTCATTAATAATTAATGATTTTCATACAGGGGTCGATTGTTGGAATGATTTATAATTGAATAAGAACCCTATCATAGAATTACTCTTGAAAATAATAATAAACTCATGATGAAATAAATTCATATGATTTTATTTATTTATTTCCCTTGTACAGTTTATATTTTTTTAATGGTTATAATCTAATTAACTATGATAATAAGTTTGGATGAATTCAGTTACACATGTACCTACAAAACATTATATTTTACTCTCATGGAATGTAAAACTACTTTATTGGAAGATAGGTCAACATATTTTGGTAAATTTTTAATCTTCTAACATGGTTTCCAATGTAATTCATGGTCTAAAAAATTTTACAATTAGACATCTTTACAACATATAGCATAAATTTGATCAAGGATTCAATGAATGGAAGAATCCTATATACTTAATAAACATTAAATCTTTTTAATGTTATCTATCTTCTAATTATCATTACATCTTATGATAACAATTCTGTATCATTCCCTTATAGATACTATTGTGATGTATTCATTTTAAACTCTTAAGTTACATTGTTGTTGTTCATATTTCGATCTTTTTTATTAATGAGATTCTAGTATGGAATCAATTCCCATGGCAAACCTTCGTCGGAGTGGATCTAACACAATGAGTCTATTTATATTGAAATGTTATAGTATGATATGGTTTTGGTTATTAGATTTTATATTTAATATTGTAATTAAATAGATTATTGGGGCCACATTTACTTATTTATTATTCTATTGAGTGTGTTCCTTTATAGAACTTATTATTTCTGACAATATAATTTGAGGAATATTAATTTTAATATAGATAACATGGATATGGTTATTAATCCTACTAGCACATTAAATTATAAGGATGTATTTTTTTGGTAATATTATTATTTTTAGAGTATTGGTATACTTATCCTTAGATAGGTTCATTGTTTTAATCACAATTTCAATAGTTTTTTCAGCTATTCATTTAACAACCTATAAACTTATATTCTATTATGTATAATACATTGATTAGGAAGTAGGGTATAAAAAATATTTTCTGATGTGCCTGTATTATATGTATTACCCTCTATACAATGATTTTGTTGGTAACATTAATTTCTCATCATTTGAAATATTTTTATGGGATGAGTTATATTTTCTGAATTTTTATTATAATTCATCCCCTCATATCATTTCAATAATAAAGAATATGTGGGACCTTAGCATAACCCATAGTTGAATACTATAATTTTAATTAATATATATACTATTCTAATCAATTTCCTATAAATATATTGCAAGATTGAAGTCGATATTCCTAAAAACTAAAAAAAATGATAAATTATTAGTCATAAGCTACCATTGTAGGAATGTTATACTATGTTAACTATTTTTATGGATATTTTATCGATCAATTTTAGAATATAATATTATTTTTTTCATCTTGTATTAACATATTTAATTATATTAGGGAATTTCATGGTGAAAATAAAATATGAATCTCAATGCTTACAGGTTAATTAATTATGAGAATCAATGAATATTATGAAAAATTAATACTATTTACAAAAAAATTATTTATAGAAAATATTGAATTCTAATTTATTTAGACCTTACATAATTTAATTTAACATGATTTAGTGAATTTATTTAATATCATCTTATATATCAAATATAAATTAACTAGTTGTTGTTGTTACATTTAAACTATTATTGTAACCTTTAAAATTATAAAAATAGTATAATTTGAATATAAAAGAATCATTTATATCTTTTCTAGATCGGGATATATTAATTAATAAAGGATATGAATGGATATATCACCTAAATAAATAAAAAAACTATGGAATAAATACAGATCTTATACCACTTATGAAATTTTTTTGGTATTTCTTCTAAAAATAGTTTCTTATACCTCCATGGATTGTTAAATCAATTTTGTTGTTGCAGTCATCTATATGTAATAATCCATAACAACAGTGGAATATTTATCTCCAATATTTTTGTTATAAGGTCTAAAACTATATTACAATATTATATTTAGAAAGTTTTAATATGTCTAACTATATCATCATATGATGATCTTGAATTATTTATAATGAATAATGTTAAATCCGTGATATTTTATTTTTTTAACATTTATAGCCTTATAATATTGAAATTTGGAGTGATTATTTGTTTAGAATTTTGGATTAATTTTATCAACTTTATGATTCTTTGATTTTTAATATTATTGATCATTGGTATTAATAACATCTATTTAAAGTAAGAATGAAAGATATACCAATGTTCATATCTCAAACGTGGAATGAAAAAAATGGATTTATCGTTATTCCATTTGTTTTTTTGGATAAAACTGTAATATATATTATATTAATTAGTAACCTATATAAGGATTATATCATTAATTTTTTTTACATTTATATAAGAAATTAACATTTATCTTAAAATATTGTATGTCAAATAATATAATATAAGAATATTTATTCAAAAACTAAAAAATAATATGTCATAATTTATGTTGGTCAAATGATAATTTTAGTTACTAAAGGTAAACATCATCATTATTGCAGTAACTAGTAAAGGTATTTATGTTCAACTATTAAAAATTGAATTTTTAGTAATCTCATATTAGATGTCATTTATTAATATTTATTTTGTGTTTACTTGTGAAATTGAATTTATTTTTATCTAGGGAATTTTTTTCTAAGGAGAAATGGTATTTCAGACATAAGAAAATTTGGTGGTGGAGATATGAAAAGTCGACATCATGTTCCCAGAAAGTCCATTAGATATAAGGGATGGTATTGTATAAGTCACCTAATAGAAATTAAAAATTTCATCATGGAATTTTTTAAATTTTGGATGTGGATATATATAATTGTTTTTAATTTCAATTTTTTAGAAAGATCCTATTATATGATTCCCTTTGGAATTTATAATTTCTCTTTCAAGCATTTCTGTAATCTATACATTGCCTAAAATAATGGATTTTAGACTTGTTATAGGTACTTGTTATCTAGAATTAAGACCATTTCATTATAACCTATTGTATTATATTATTTTACCAAGATTAAGATAATCATTAATTTAGTCTTCTTCCATTGTAGAAATATTTCATTAAAAATATAATCAGAGTAGTTTTAGGAAGATTCTTTAAGGTAAAATATTCTATTTATACTTCGTTAGTGATCTCTATCATAGTGGGTAAGTGAGTTTGTGTATCAAGTGAGTAATAATTCATTTAGTTTTGGAAATATACTAAGCATATAAAATTAGGTGGTCTGAGAAATTATAAATTAATAGAAATATAATTTATCTAGTTGAGGATAAAATCATTATTCATCCAAGGTTTTACTAATATGAGTTAGGTTTAGCTTTGAATTCACAATATTAATCATATAATATAATTGAAATAAATAAATAATTTATATTTTGTGTGATTTGATAATGATAAAATGGTTGGCTATGTGTTTTATTCTCTAATATAAGTATCTTATCATGTTTATAAGGGATTATTGATTGGCGTTGGAAAGTATTTTATGTTATTAATTTTTCTTTCTAAGTTTTCAATTTTATTAGAATATTCATTAGGTTATATGAAGTTATTTAAGACTAGTCATAATGTATTTTAAACCATTAGGGATACTAAATGTTATACCATTATGTTCATTAGATGGTGAATGAATCCGGTTATTTGATTGAAACCATTGGTGATAGTATATTAGGAAACATTGGTTTATTAAGGTATGTTTTGTGGGTTTATTATGACCAGTGGGGTTAATGAGGCCTGATAAATGGTTCTTGTGTGTGCATTTTGGACAGTGTAGTTTCACTGGTGGGATTAGTATGGAATGTTGTGTTTGGTATTTTTGACCAGTGGGGTTTGTGTGGAATGATGAGTAATGTGAGTATAAACAATTTGGTAAGCGATGTATGACGAGTAGGTGCATGGTTGCTAGTGGGGTAATGATAATGGACAAGTGTAGTTTATGTATACTATTGTGTTTAGTAATATATGAATATTTTGGATAGTATTAATGGTTATCTAATTTTACACTAATTTTATATTACATTTAATTTTAATATACTAATGGGTTTAGTGATGTATAAATATTAGAATTCACGGATTATGAAATATATAATTAATTTTTTTTAATAATTATTCCATTGAGGATTGGAAAGAATATATTTAAGGATTATTATAACCTAAAAAATGAATTTAATGGAAATGTTATATGTTATGGAAATAAATTTATTAATGAAAATACAACCCTTAATATGTTTCTAATGTTGAGATAATTTTGTAGGAAAAAATACGTGATTGATATGGAAAATGTAAATTATAAATTATTAAATAACTTGGATGAGATAAATGTTTTATTAAAAAAGTTTTTTATTATATCATTTATGAAGTTTACATCTTTCTGTTGACATAAAGGATATATCCAATAATATTTATTTTACATAAGGAATGAAGAATAATGTCTATTTTCAATATGGTTTTATGTAAATATTGGTTATTACCATGTTTCAAAAGAATAAAAGATGAAATTACTCACATGTTTGGTATATGAAAATTCATATCTACTTCTTGTTGTTTGGGGTATTAATGATAAGTTTATTTTCAAAAAAATTTATCATTATTTCAATATTTTTATATATTATTCTTATGTAAGGATTACATGGAAAACCAATTATAGAAATTTTAAATTTGATCGGTGGACAAGGCATTAGATATTAATCTACCACATCACCATTTATTAATTTATTCATATTGAATAACATGTGAAAAATAAAATTATTTGATAAATAGTAGATATATATGAGATGAATTGTCATTATATTTTTGTATCTTATGATCACTTAGTGATTCATGAATAAAAAACTCAACTTCATTTATTTTATAAATAGTGGATGTTTGAATTAATTATGGAAAAACCAAAGGGTTAGATTATGATTATGAAATAAAATGAAATCAAGTAAGTATATCTTCTCATGAATATTATTAAAA
Organism: Viscum album; assembly: GCA_963277665.1. Lineage (NCBI taxonomy): Eukaryota > Viridiplantae > Streptophyta > Magnoliopsida > Santalales > Viscaceae > Viscum > Viscum album. The sequence continues at coordinate 540,112,481 of OY728121.1, forward strand.
ATTTAGAAAATGATATTGAAATAAAAAAATTCTTTCTATAAAAGTTCTTGATTATATAAATATCTTTTTTAACACCCCATTGGTTAATGTTTTGGCGTTCGTTAAAATTTTATGGATCACCCACATACTAGCAATCTATAATCTCCATAACTTCTAAAATTTTATTACCCGTTTATTTCATATTAAAATATCCACTTCCCACCTATGCCATCCTATGTTTAATCATAGTTTTCAGTTAATTAAGGTAAAAATTATTTTTCCAACATTACCCTTTTAATATAGTTTTTATTATTTATTTTTACAATGTGGTTTTCTATGAAATAATTTTCAAATGATAATCATTTGATGACCAAAATGAATTTCCATTGTGGAATTTATTTTTAAGGGGTTGCAATGTAACACCTTAACATTTTATGAAATATTTTTTTTCAAATAATATTAATTTTTTTATTTATTCATTACATGAAACCTTAATTTTAGATTACACTACACACATTATAAAAATTAAATGAAAAATGATATATTATAATAATAATATTATTAAAAATTTTAGTTATCTCTTATCCATTGGAATGGTCGGTATGAATATTACTATTAAATTTTGAAAATTTATAGTTTAAAACTAAATATATGTATGAATTATTTGATGACCGATTAATTTAAATTATAAATAATAATTAATTGAGAATGAATAAAATATTTTTCTCGACAAACTATATTTTTACAAGGAAACATGTTGTGTCCATATATATTAAAAAAAATATTTCATGAAATTATTTTAATTACATTTATATATAATATATTTAATAAAATTATTAAAAGTCATCGTCTATTTTTTATAGATAGAAGATAATAATAAATCCAATTTTATTTTTAAAACAAATATTTTTCTATAAAATGTGTTTTTCCCAATTTGTTCAATTGAATTAATAATAAATTCTAACACTTTTAGAAAATTTATTTGAGAAAATAACATTTAGTTTTACATTAATAAATTAAAAATTATATTAGTTTTAATATTTCTAATTTAATGAGAAGATTAATTTTTTGAATAAAAGTGAACAATACGAAATTTTAAATGAAAATTGCCTTTTTTATACAATTTATAAATTTAATATATGGTTTGAATTTGTTTTAAATTAAAATTTGTTCACATATATATATAATAAAAATTTTATTTATTTTTATTCATTTTCATATTAAATTTTGGTATAAAAACATTATAAAATTTTGAATTTTTCTCTTTGAAACCATACTTTCTCATCATGTTTGTGAGATTAATTTTAAATTAAAATTTTCCAAAAATGTGAATTGAATTTGTAAATATGGATTTAATATTTGTAATCATCATAATTTATAATATATATTAAGTTTGTCTTAAATTTTCACTATATTGAACAATGAAAACAGTACAAAATAATTATTGCGGTTAAGGAAAAAATATGTTTACCATGGGGTTAGAATAAAAAATGATAAGGGTTAAAATGACATAATAACAAGTATAAAATTTATTTTATGGATATATTTTGACCCTATCATGAATAATTCTCCATTATACTTTATTTTGGACACATTTTTATTATAAATACATGGGTACACCTTTTTATTAAAAAGAACAAAAGTTTTTGTATCACCCCACATATAAAAGGACACCCACTACCCTCTATTATTCATGACTTTATACCATTTTTATGCTAATAACATCCCAATCACATTCCCATATTCCCCCATATCATCCTAGAAGCCTTATTTTTGGATGATATCTACACTAGGAAGGATTGTGGTGCAAACCTAAGGAGGATACCTGATGAAGATGTAATGTTCTTCAATGACTATTTTTATTTTATTTATTCCTCTAACTTTTATATTATTATTAAAATATTATGACATAGTAAAATAAATATATCAAAGATAATGATTTTTTCATGATAAGGTAATTTCCTAAAAAAATATCTAATTATATCAAATGGGTTATGAAATAATCTTTCATGGGTATAGCACATGAATATCTCACAAACTGATGTCATTGATTTGTTCATTACCACTTTTCTCAGATGGGTAGGATAATGGATATAAATATTATATAAATATGAAATTTATAAAATTATTTTTCATATGTAATCACTATATACTATATAAATTTATACATTCCATTTTCTATGATATACAATAAGTTTGTTTGTTTTTACGATGTAGAACCAACTCACGAAGAGATGTGATTTTTTTAACTGATCCTTCACCTGGACGATAATAATGATAAATTAAATAAATACATATGATATACATGATATAATTATTATATTAATTAAACATATATAATTTTGGAAATTTAATATATAATTTTCAAACTTACCTTTTCATTTATTGAAATATTATTATATCGTTCATGTATGTGTGAACTACTACCTTCACAAAATGGTGTGTATCTCTTTTCATTAATACACGACATGAATGATATGTATAAGTATATTTAAAAAAATAATATATTATTTATGATATTATTATCATTATTTAAATATAATATATTTCATAAAATCATTCCCAATTTATCATTAATATATATATGTTACTTATGTAAGCATACGACCTACACCCTCCATGATCATTACATACATAATTTCCCAAAAACCATATTAAATGATTGGAATTAAAATTATTATTTATTTATAAATATGATAATAATTTAATTATTATTATTATTTATATTACATAAACAAGTCCAATTTAAGTTGACTGAAAATAACTAATTTATACATATATGAAAAACAATGTTGTTATTACCCGAAACATCACTTTAACATGGATTGGTAAATAATCAGTTAATAAAAGTACAAAATTAAATAATATATATTAATATATATATATATATATAATGTTCTCTAAATTGTGTATAATAAACTTATATTTAATAGATATCATTATTTTAATGATATTTAATGTTACATTATTTTCATTCTAAATTGGGGCTTATGATTCAAAATATTACTAAAGAAGTTAGGAAATTTTGTGTCACTTTTTAATTCTTTGAGACACATTCCAAATTAAAAACCAATTTATTTTATGTGGTATTTATATTTTCAATGAATGTATTTTTGGAATCATATAAATATTATTTTTGGGATTTAAAAATCAATTTTATTATCTCTCTTTCATGGGGTTTATAGATCAAATGTAACCAAAGTGGAATGGTATTATTATCAAAATATTACCTAATGTAGACATATATTATTCCTTGCACAAAAATACATTTACAATGTGTTTATAGATCCCTGTTGAAATTTAAGATCATTAATTTATTTATCATCATCACATTTTATGTTTCATTTAATGATATTACTTCACAGAGATTACATTTCAATGTTACCAAAAGTGGAAAGAGTTTTATGTTACAATCTCATAATATATTTTGATTGTTTATGATTTTGTTTCCAATGATGAAATATTATGATATATCACATAATAAACTCATTAATTTTATTCTACAATGTTTATGAAATTAGAATACTTGTTTTATTTTCCTTTTATTCACATTATATATTCAATAGTTCAAAAATATTTTTTTAATAAAAATTGTTTTTTTGATTGAAAATATGTATTTCTTATAAAACCTTGTCTTCTAGGAGTATTTTAAAAAAATGTTTTAGTGTGATCTAAATTGATTCTATTTAAATTTTTGACCCCTTCTTCTCTTTTTACTAGAAGATTGCAAAATAATATTCATTTCATTTTCGAAGTAATTTTGGTTTTAATTTTAGAAAAAATGTGAAAGGACTATTTGTTCTACCATTGATGGTATGAACATAATTTTCCACTGTTATGACCATTATTTATTTTGATGCTTCCGTAATATGTTTTAATGGGTTTTTTCAATTAATATCTTTTTCAAATTTTATTATGTTTTAAAAATTATTTTTAAAATAGAAAATGAATATTTCAACAAGAAATTTTTATTTTTAATTTTAATGATTCCTTTATAGGTTGTCAAATGAATTTTAAAAGAAATTTTTTTTTAAAAGGATTTATAATTTAGAAAATTATTTTCAAAAAATGTTATTTTCTTTATGAATTGTTTTATGTAATCATTCAAATTTATTTACAATCTAAGATAACATAATTTTATGTTACTTATGATTTACAGAGGATATGATATAAGGACACCATTATTAGTCATTATTTAGATATTTTATGATGATGTGATTTTTAGGAAACCAGTTTTTCTTCCCTAGGTTATTCCATGAAAACATTATCATTAAACCATATTGTTTTTCCACAATTTTTTCATTGATAAAATGATTAAATGATGATGAAAACTATTTAATTTCTAGAGGATATATTATGATGACATTTTTATGAAATCCATTTCATTTCAAAGATTATTATGTGACATATGTATCATGATCTTGTGGAACACACATGTATGAATTTCGGTATATGATCGAGGTTATATTATCAAAGTGGATTGTGGTTTCTTTATAACCAAGATAGTTTGGACCCATATCTCGCAATAATTAATTTATATAATGATTAATGTTACATGAGGTCAAAGGGAACACTATAGGTTATCCAAATTCCCAATGAGGGTATTTGAGAGGTTATCACAATCTCTAAAGAGGGTACACGAGAGGATATCCCAAGCCCGAAGTAGGTATACAGGTGGCTATCCCAATAATAACATGTTATGAATGCCTTGGTGGGTATCAATGGCATAATATTTTGTATAATTTTTATATTTAACAATTCAATTTCTTATTCCATTGTTAAACTCCCATGTATCATGTTCTTTGATTAACATATTATTCATGACTTATAAACAATAAAAATTTATTCAATGATTAAAAAATTATGATCCTAACATACATTGTATGGTTTTTAACTATTATTATCAAGTTATTATACCCTAATTCCCAATTTATGCTTATATGTCTATAGTTTTCCCTTACTGAGCATCCGATATCATCCATTTTTTTTTCTTTATATCGGTTATAAAGAATGGTTTTTGAGTAGGAGTACTAAGGGTGGAGATTTTTATGAGATATGATGTAAATCCTTCATGAATTATGAATATTTGACTTCCATGTTTCAAAATTATATAATCTATTATGGTCATCATGTTTGTGTATATGTATTTCAATGAATATTATTCAAAAATGATATAATATCCATGTATGAGAATCCTGGTTCATTATTTTTGGTATTCAGGGAATGGATTATTTAAATGTTAGTAACTATGATGAGAAAACCGTCGCAAGATCCATATGGATCTTTCTAAGGTCATGTCTAGGTATAAGTCTATGTATAATTAAATGGTTGATTCATTGTATAAGAAAATAACCTAGAATATTTTTAAGGGATAGAGGTAGTGGTTTATAAGAAATTACATTCCCATCTATATTATATAAGTAGATGTGGCTAAGTAATAGATGTACCTAGTGGTAATTAATCTGAAAATGGCACATTGTACTCGACTCAATCATCACCTTGTTCTTGTTATGGTTATATTCTACACCTCGCTGATACTAATGTGGGATATACTTTTTAAATTCAAAAAATATTTAGGAACCATCATGATGGATTTATATATATGATTATTATGAATGACCTTGGATAATCCTAAGTAATCATATATTAAAAAAATGGTTCATGATTTATATGTCCTATATGTGATTTTCATGATTAATTTGTTTTCAATTATGATTATTATTTATTACACTATTAATTTTTTTTTTATTCAATGGTCAGAATGAGAAATAATTGGGTTTACATTGAATGTGACTGACTATATGTTAATAAGAATCCAATTAGATAATAACTAGAGTGAAGGATATTTCGATTATTCCAAATTAGTTGTTGCATAACATGATTAAAAATTTTCAACTAATACAACTCTTGAACTCACCAATTAATAAAAGGATAGAGTTTCTTAAAATCCAAGGAAATGTTGAACACCATGGAATGAACATTTAGTTTCATATATTTCGAGAATGTGGGAAAAGGTACCCAAGTGAATATCATGGACGAATGGAAAGATGTTTCCGTTGTGGAAAATAAGGAAAAAAAGTAAGAAATAATCATGTAAAATGGAAAATATCAGTAAACATAATGGATGAGAATGTTTTTCTCCCAAATATATCATCAACAATTTAATGTTAAAAATGTGAAATGTTTGAATATTATAGAAATATATTTCCTAAGTGGAAATCTCATGAAGGGAATTTGCATGATTGTATGAAAAATGGTTTATTATTAATGATGATGCAACTATGAATGACATATTAAAAGAATGAGGTATTGATCGATAATATGATAAACCCTATTTAATGTTTTCATAACGTACTAGTATGATTTATGTATTTATGTAATGGAATTCAAGAATTTTGAAATATACAAGTATTTTTAATTATATATTTTTCATTAAGGATATTAAAGAATATGTTGACTGGTGATGGTGACATTAAAAATTGATTTATGTGTGTGGTTATAAGTTATAAAAAACTTATTAAGGTAAATATAACCTTTAATATGTTCATAATTTGGAGATGATGATTTCCAGATAAAGTGATGATTAATATGGATAAAGTATATTGTATATTACCAATTACTATGGAACAAATTAATTTTTTTAGCAATGTGTTTTATGCTATATTTGGTGGAGTATTTAACATTTTAGGATGTAGGGAATATAAAAAATAATCTATTTTGTATGCAAGTAATTTCGAATAATGTTTGTTTCTAATAAAGTTTAGGGTATTTCAGCATATTACAATGTTTTAATAGAATTTGTTGTGAAGGTATTAATTTTTTTGGTATGTGACGATTTGGAGATACTTCATGCTTTTGGGAGATTAATGATATGATCATTTTGGACATATATTGGCCTTCTTTATGATGTTATAGATATTATTCTTTTTAGGGTTGATATGGTTAACCATTTCTGGAATAGATTGTGTTTAAATTTTGATAAGGTTGTATATATTAATTTACTACTTCACCATATGAAGATTTATGTATGTTAGAGAAAATGTATTAAACATTTTATTATGATGATAAATAAAGATAGATATGATTACATATCATTTTATTTAGGGATATTATGATATATTACTGATTTTGGTATTAAAAATTCACCTTCATTTTGTATAGAAAGAGAGGAAGTGGAAATTGATCAAGGAACATCCAAAGGGTGAAATAATTTTTGTGAAATGCAATGAAATAATGTAAGAATATATTCTATTAAACATTATTAAAAATTTGTTAAAATATATTAAAATTTAATTTTTAAGTACTACCCTAATTTTTTATGATATCAACGGCCATTTCACACCAATTTACTTTTTGGTTGTTTGGTCATTAACTGTCTCTATGTCTCCCATTTTCATTTGATTAATTATCTCTTTCAAATTATATAATTATTTACCCATCTCTTACATGTCCAAATGTCCACATACCAACTATGTTATCATTTGTGGAAACTCGGTTACTAGTTACTTTACTAAACCATTATGTTTCTAAAATTTCATTTTAAAGGTATTATTTTCATTCATCTATATGATGTGGGATTCTATGAATAAATTTGCCATTATTAAACCTTTGATGAATGAAACTAATTTTGAGGTTGGAATTCATTTTAAGGGGGGGCGAATGTAACATATAAGATTTTGGTGAAATAATTTTTTTCAAATAAATTTAACATTTTATATATTTCTCATTACATGAAACACTATGTTTATCTTATTATACACAAAACACTGAGTTTAGGTGAAACATGTTATACTATTAAAAAATTATTATTTAACATGATAGTTATCTGTTAGATTTTGTAATGATGTTTCTGAATATAATTAACTTATTTATGAAGATATATGGTTCAAACATGAAAATAAAATGAATTATTTAGTGATCACTTTGTTAAAAATACGAATAAAGACTACTTGAAAATGAAATAAATAATTTTCTAAAAAACTATTTTTATATAAAAAACATGTTCTACCACAATAAATTACACAGTCCAATTTTGGTGAACTGTTTTGATAAAATTCATGTACTATATAATTTATCAAATATTTAACATTTATATTAATTTTTTCAGGAGATGATATAATAATAAATCTAATTTTAGGCTGCAAAACTATATTTTCTTAAAAGTGGTTTTGTCACCTTTTTCAGACAATGTTTTAATACTATTTTATCCCTATATATAAATTTTTTTTGAAAAAATAAATTACTTTTTTAAATAAAAATTCAAAATTTTCTTGGGATAATATTTTAAAATTTCTAAAAAGATTATTTTTTTGATGAATAGTGAAATATAATTAATTTATTTTTAAACTAAAATTTCATTTAAATTATTCCTAATGACAAATTATATTTTAAATTGGGATTGAATTCAATTTAGTACAATTAAAAATATAGTAATTAAATTTACTTCAATGTAATCATTCTCATCTTGAATTAAGATATATAAACTTTTGAATATTTTTTAAAGCATGCTTGTTGTCATGTCTGTGAGATTTATTTTAAATTAATATTTTCAACATATGTTAATTTAATTTTAAAAAATATATTAAATATTTTGAATAATTATGATTCATATTTTATAATAATCTAATCCAATTTTTTTTCCAACAATGAATAGTGAAAAGAGTAAAAATAAATTATAATGGTTATGTTAAAAATAGTTTTATTGAGTGTAAAAAAAATATGTGTTAAAATAACCTAGAAAATATATAAAAATATTTTATTAACATATTTATATGTTTTAATTTATAATGAAATAATCCATTTGGATGCGTGTGTAATTTGAATTATGTAGAAACACCTTTTTATTTTCAAAAAACTTCAACTACGTCACTCACCACTCATATAAAAGGCCACCCCCATATCTCCACATATCTCACCATAGAACACCTTTTGCATGGAAAAGGCAAAAAAATACCCAGTTTCATAAGAAGGCTTTGGGTGAAAACCTATTTAGTATACCTAAAGAAGAGGTGATGTTTTTTTAAAAAAATTATTTAATTTCTAACTCCACCTCATTAAATTATTATTAAACCATTATTATATAATAAAATAATTATATTCCATATATATCTGTGTGTTTTTTTTATGTTCATAACCTATAAAAATATCTACTTTCATTAAATAGGCAATGAAATCATCCATCATGTGTACGAAAGACTTCAATTTCGCGAACCGATGTCATTCATTTTTCCATTACCACCTCTCAAGGTTGGGAATTATAATGGTTCTAATTTATATATATGACTATGATAATTATAAAATAATTATACTTTTAGAATCTGTATATTATTTATTCCATTTTTATTTCCATTCTATATGGGAGAAGATAACGTTGTTCTTGTGTATAGTGGACTACAAACTCACGAACTGATGTGATTCATTTTCGCTAATTCATTTCATGGATGATAACAAGGATAATGTAAATAAATGTATATGATATACGAGAAATTATTATGATATTAATGACATATATACTCTTCTAAATAGACTATATTACATTTTGTTTTGTACCCTTTCACTCACTGAAGGATTGTAATGTTGTTCTTGAATGTGTGTACTACCTCCTTCATGAAACATTGTAACTCTCTTTTCATCATCACACCAAATGGATTATACTTATAATATAATTTAAATAAATAATTTGGTATTTTTTATTATTATAAATACAGAAATATAACATATATCTTACCACATTTCAAAAATAATCATTGAAAAATGGAATCGTTACTCATGCGTACGTACGACATACCCTCTTCATGATCATATTGTAGATCAGTTATAAGAACCATATTTGATGATTGGAATTGAATGTGTAATTGATGTCTTAATATAATATTTATTTAATAATAATTATACTGTAGATTGTGGAACCCTGATCAAAGTCAGATTACATAAAAAAAATAAAAACATATACAAAAACATAGCAGTTATTACACAAAATGTGACATTAACATGGAATTGTTAATAAATAGGTAATATAAGTACATAAGTAAAAATTATATGGAATGATATATATATATTTATATAATTATGATTTTATAGTATATTTATAATAAAATCATTTTCATTATATATGTGTTTCTAACATTGGTGAAGGAAGTATACAATTAACATAAAGTATTTATAGTCTCTCTATTATTTCTTAAAGGCATATTAAAATTCACCACTCGTTTCATTTGTGTGTTGTATATACAAACCCAATGAAATTTTTATCATGAATCAAATTATATTATTTATATTTGATTTTTCTTTTTTATTTTATTCCTTTATGGATCTTTTGAATCAAAATATTACAAATAAAGTATGATATTTTCTTCTCACATTCTACTTCTATAAATCACATTCAAATTCACCACCTATTACTTTTATATGGTGTTTATAATTAATATGATTTTATATTTTATTATTATACATAATATTTTGGGTATTTTTTCTCAATTTTCATATTCGATGTCTCCTAACTGGTCCTCTCTCAACTGCTAATGAAACAGAAGATTCACCAATATTGATTGAAGAAAAACTACACCCATGACATCCGTTATGGTCTAGTTCAATGAATCCAACTACACAAACACCTCCTCTTCCAGAAGATAATTATACTTTTTATTATGGGCATCATCTCCCTCATTTCTCTTTCCATGACTATATAATATCTCATTGTAATATTCCAATAGAAGCCATAACTAACACCTTTGACTCAAGTTATGATCTCTATGATTGAATATGTATCTGTGACTATAGTGGTTAGAGTAAATAACAAAACTATCACCAATAAGATAGTTCCTCTGTATATATAGAGTGAGGACTACCATTTGGAACTTTAGGTCTTAAGTAGTGTAGTTCTACTCCTAGGGTCACATCTTCCTTGACCCATATACGATCATGAAATTCATCAATATAAAAACAGACTAGATCCCAACTCTAGAGGCATAAAAAAACAATATATACACCACGCCCTCATCTAATTGTCCCAAAAAGGACCTCTAGTCAACCTAAATATCAACACCTAAATGGATCCTTGACACTAGTGGGTGCAGATGAATGGTTTCCCATTTGTCGTTAGGGCAGCCAAAGTGGATTCTAATCTAGAAAACTTTGGAACATACCACTTGTGGTACCCTTCCAATATAAGAAATATTTATACCTATGATATTCTCTTGGTTGTATCCTAAGTAAAAAATATATTAAAATTTCTTAGGTACACATATAATCCATGATCAAAAATTATATTCCCTAGAAGGTGAACCTCGTGGATTAAAAACAAACACTTAGAAATCATACCATAAAGATAGTGCTCCAAAAGTAAGTCTATGACTATCATAAAATTCTAGTAATGATCATCCTCCAACATTGAGTAAATGATTATTTTTTTAATGAAGAAAACCAAAAATCATCCCATGTATTGTTGGAATATATGATTTATCAGAGCATTAAACAATGTGGGGAATTATTCGCACTCTAAGGCATCAAAAAGAACTCAGTGCGTCCATTGCAAAATCAGAATTATATCATTGTAATATTAACATAAAAAATCAACTAGTGGTAGTATTACCTATAATCAATATTTATGAACCTAATCATTCCTAAAAATTTTGTCAAATATGTCATAATTCATGGGAAAGTGGTAATTTTTGTTTATTGTAACCTGATTCAGGTGATGATAATTGACACAAATCCTCGAGCACTCATCTTACTTTTTCAAAAACAAAAATATAGATGCCATGTGGGACACACTAGTCCTAATAAAAACTTCTCTTTATGTTCCTCAAACTACCTCTCATCTCTCAAATATCATTAAGGTTCATCTGAAATGCTGATGGAGGTATCAGTGCCATCACGGGGTGTAATTCAATACTACATCCTACCTCTCCCCTATAATGAAGTCTTAAAACATCATATAGGAATCCCCCAATAAAGTACTTTACTAACGTTATAATCTAGATTCCTGAAGAGCCCATTTCACCAGAGGATAAAATTTCTATATAATGGTTGATGAGATACATCCTCCTACTCACAAGGCCCACTCAAACATCCAAGATATATCTCTTACCCCATAAAAATAATCACATCTCATTTATCTACATAAATCTACCCAATGTTTCTTGAAAATAATTATAGAACAAATTTTTTTCTACTATTCCATTCCTAATATGAAATCATAATGTTTTTGTGATAAAAAAGGTTCCAATTAAAAAATATCTCAACATAGTACCTTCTTACATTACAAGAAATAAGTGATACCGTAGAAATACACCCAGTTGGTAACTCTTCATTTTTTTGTGATAATTCATAAAAGGGGATATTTATCACTAACAAAAGGGTTTAGTAATTATGCATTCACTCTTACAAATATCTATAAATTTTATATAGAGGTTAGAAAATATACAGATCATACCTCATATCATTGCATGGGTTCTCATGTCATAAGCCTATATGGTCTACAAATACATGTTGCCCAAACTGCTAGTTACCTAATCCTAGAATGTTCCTCCTTGTGATAGTGGTGTATATCGCTCATATCATCACCCTTTAATTGTAGATCTTCCCCTATAGATCCACCTACTCCTCTTTCATCACAATCATCCACAAGGCTGACCTAGCCATATATTGGAAAACCCTGATCACACTATTTCCTCTACCATGGTTACCCATCCACTTCCTTGAATTCCTCATTGGCATGTTGGGTCCACAAATCACATTCCATGTGACCTCTACCATAGAATTCATAAATTTTCACCTCGATAGTTTGACCTGTTCCTCTACATGAAACTTATGTCGCATGTCCACATCATTGAGTCTAGCCTTGGGGTTTTATCCTATGTTAAAACCCTAATGGATGGTGCCATCTATATCCATCAGATGAAAAATCCCCATGATAACCACAACAATATATAGCTTCATTGTGTCACTCGCAAAGTAATCTATCAATAAACATGTCCTTATCTAGAATTCCAACATATTTGGGAATGCCCAAGGGGTCTACAATGGAACATATGTCTCTATGAAGACCCAACTCAAACGTCCAAGACCAGAATTAAACATCCCTTACTATGTAGAGGGATTATATTATAAGGTTAGTAAGCCTCATTAATTAAATGGAAACCATCATACTACACTATTTTTATCCCAAGAAGTTCCTGGATCAAATCTGAGTTCATGCATGAGGGGTAAAACTCCTCAAAAATGGCTAATGGATGTCATTCCATGAGAGTGTAAAATCATCCAGAGTGCTCATTGAAAGGCTCCAAGTATGTAGTGGTGATTCATGGAAATGTATCTCTACCAGTGAAACCATATGATTAGTCGGGGATACATTTTCCTAAATACTCATATAATCGACTCGATCTAAGACTCCATTGCCTTGGGATCAGACTCACCATGGAACCATAGCAGCCTATGGTGCTATATTGTTTTACTGTAGTAATACTATGACCATATTTAAACTATCCCAATGGATGTATATACTTATCATCATTTGAGAGATATTTTCATTTACCATCTGGAGGAAAATCCTTGTGATATGGTCCTTAAATTGTGGCCCCATCACTCATCAAATCATTTTAATGATCTAGAATCGGTAAGCTGGCTATATTTTATCATGGTGGTGTCCTAACATTGATCCAAATGTACCAAGGACATATGAGAAAATATATATATATATATATATATGGGTAACTATCCTGGGAAGGATAATCAAATGATATGATCCTATATAATGCATGAACAACTATTCCATACTACCAATCTCTCAACATGTCGAGTCAAGAAGTAGGTTGTCAGAGTCCTACTGTATGGATACGTCAGCCATCACACCAACACTAGGTTCCCTGTCCTGAAATATGCACTCAAAATACATTCAAAATGTTTCCCTAATTCCATACCAGATTCCCCATAATAAGAGAACTCTCAACACAATCCCAATTAGTAAACTACTTTGATACCATTCTGTAACAACTGGTCCCCCTTGGGCTGACCTGGATGGAATATGGATGGGCCTCCCCAACCCCAATATTGCCTTTAATTATCTATTGGCTAGAACAAATCACTAATAATTCATATTATAAATGGGGGTCCTTTTTCCAATGAACTTGTATGCACACAACCATCTGTCTCCATTAAATAGTGTAGAGGAATAATAAAATACACTGACATCTATAGTAACCATAAATAAAATCAATTCATGGAATTAAAATATTATCTTATTTATTAAAACCATTCTGTAATGGGGAAAAAAATTTCATCCATTAAAAATGTCCTAGTCGGATACAATTTGGAAAATAAGAAATCCGAGAGAGCTCGACTCCTAATCTCCAAGATGTGACTACCATAAATGGTCAATTAACACACGTAAACTTGTGTATGTAAAATGTAGCCAAGGATCTATTAATCATTTTAATAATAATTGAAATGTTCATTAAAATGTTAGGCAGAGGGGAGTATATACATACCTCATAAGATACCATGAAAACCTATGTAGTAATCGAGAGATACAATTAAAGTAGTCATCTAAACTCAAAAAAATTATGAAACCAATCCAAACATATACACATTTTTATTTTCATAATTAAATAAATGTGAGAGATAAAGGAGATATCTATCTCATATCTGATCCAAGGATGATGACTTTTCCTACAACTCTAATGTCCCATCACCGATGCCCAGAATCTCACGTGTCAGTGTCACGACCTGTCCTCGGGGACCGTTCCGTGACTACCCCATGCCCACCTTACATAGGCTAGGGGCTGGCGACTAGCACCAAAGGCATACATCCAAAAAAGGGAGGGCATTGCCTTTATATAATAAAACAAACACCATAGAGTACACAAGCTAAAGTAAACACTTAGTAAACTGAGTACAAAAGTATGTGCTCAAAAGTAAATGGGCCAGAATAAAAACCCAACTAAATGTACAGTACAACATAAAAGAAAGTACAACAACAGTAAGTAAATCGGCAACCACCGAGACGTCCTTCGGCTATCCCACCTGAAGGGTGGGTACAGATAGTCACCTCAGCTCCTTAGGTCTGGTCGTCTGCTCCGTGTAAGTCCCACATGATAGTGCACCACTGGGTACCGTCCCGCTCCACAAGCCTCAACCACAATCAACGTTGTCTGATGTCTTCAACCAACACAATGTAGTGTGGGCCTGGCTTGTGCAGGGGTGAGTATACGATACTCAGTAGGGACCCTGAGACCACTGATGGTCTCCTATAATCCAAAAAGGATAAACCACAATGGAAGGATACAAACATGAAGTATCAACCAACTCTAGTTAGGTATATTCCCATACATATACCTAAGTCATCATCTCCAATTCAGCTCCATCTCACGAGCCAAAGTACAACCCAGTCCACACTGGAAAACACAACACAATCCACATAGGAAAGCAAGTCAATCATATTGATGATAATGATTGAAAGTCAATAATTATCTCATATAGGTATACTACTCACGAAGAGAGGTGGAGATGATTAGATATAGCCTTCTAATCATCTCCTCTGACGAACCCACGTAGTATCCATGTATAGAAGTCATTGCTACCGAACCCACGTAGGATCCAAGTACAGTAACAATCGATGCCGCACCCATGTAGGATCCATGTATAGTCGTCATCGCTGCCCAAACCACTGAGGATCCAAGTACAGTTGTCCTCACTGTCGAACCCACATAGGATCCATGTATAGTTTTCATCGCTACCGAACCCACAGAGTATCCATGTACAGTCATCATCATCGTCGCAGTCGCAGCCAACTCTTGGGTTCCCGCACACAGCACACTCGATTTCCGGATGGTCCGCTCCTCATGTCATAGATCAATACGTCAACTTTCACGCAGACCATAGTTGATTTATCCTGTAGTTATATCCCATGTCATAGGGGAAAACCAAGAAAAATGTGCCCAATTCACGGATAACAAGATGACCAAGACATTTCCCTAAAGTACACAACGTGTAGGTACCTATACATGTCGTGTCATCATACACCAGGTACTGCCCGTGTGATACGGCCCATGTCATAGGGCTGGTTGTGTATATAAGTAAGTACACTGCGTGTAGTATTCTTATACACCATGTCCAAACCTCTTGGGTCGGTTCCATGTGCACTGGGCATGCCTATCCATGCGGTGGAGTACATGCCCGTGTACTCCACTATGTGTCCATGTATTTCCAGAAGACATGCCCAATCATCATGAAGCCGCTTCTGCCATGGTGAAGGTAGAAAATTCCATGCATCTTGGTCGTGTGGTTCTGCCCGTGTTCGTACATCTCTCAGATTACATGTCGAGCCTCACAAAGCTGCTTCTGCCTTTCTAGGAAGAGAATACACGTCGGGTTACTTGGTCGTGTATTTCTGTCCATGTCCGTCTATTCTCTCTGAATACATGCCAAGTCCATCGATGTGTCCTCTTTCAAACAGAGTGGAGAGTACACGTTCTGTGTCTGGAGTCATACTCTATGTACTAATTTTCTAACATCCGAAACGGATGCCATAATACGCTTGAAGTACACGGCGTGTGATCCTAGAGGACATGTCGTGTATTCCGGAATTTTCCACAAACCATTCCTCTGGCCACCATGCATTCCAAGGAGTCTGTTCTTCATTTTGATGATCCAATTTATATGAAACTTCTGCTTATAGGTCACCCTGACGCAATGACACTGTTTAAGATGATTTCGGGCCTATGTTCGGCTCCGAAAACATATCTTGATTCACCACAAAAGAACAGTTTAAGAACTCCACATATTCACATGAATGGCAGAGGAATCAGACCGTTTTAGTTTGGTCTGGTCCCTTCCACATTAGTTCGATAACAAGAAGTTTAATAGGAACAAAAACATGGAAGGAAAACCAAATATTACTCAATCCAAACACACCCCTACCTCGATTAATGATGTCGTTTGCCGGCGTCGTGGAAGATCGAATCATAGGGTGAGGTTTCGAAGATGGAGTTGGCATAAGTTCAAGCAGGGGATGGTGTCTCACACTAGCTATGGAGAGAAGACGGAAAGGCACATCATCTCTCCTTGTGGTGACGACGTTCATCGTCGAAGGGTGTCCTTCTTTGTGGAAGGATGAAGTTGTTCAAAGGGACTTAGAGCTCTCTCCCAAAATCCTCACAGAATAACCAACCAAAATAAAATAAGGCCTCCCCTTATTTTATTATTTTTCATGCAATTCAAAAACTCAAAAATTCAAAAACAAGTTCACTTAATTAATTAAACATGATTTTCCTAATCAATTTGGTGATATGTTGGAAACTTTAATGAGGGAGAGAGAAAAGTTACTCACATAAAGGTGTAGTTAGGGAGTTAGGGAATGCGAAGGTTCGGCCTCATGTGCGCCTTACCTCACCTTAATCCTTTCACGAGTAGTTATTAACTAGTGGATCCCACCCCAACTCCCACTCCTAGGATCTAACCACTTAGAAAAAGAAATAAAATTGTAACACAATTTTATTTTTACTTTTTACTTATTCCATATTTTTATAAACTCCTCCCGAGCAGACACATCTTCGGTAATGGTCATATTAAGAAATTATCGGCGCTGTCGTTCCATCGGTACCCTCAGATTTTAATTCCGTGCACCGGTTCAAAAGATAGAAAAACCCGCTCGTTCATTCACTGAACGTTCCCAAGATAAACTTCGGAAATTGATTCCGGGCACACTGGGCTTCGGAATCAGATGCCGTTAGAAACTACGTACTCTTAAAATCCCATAGTTTTCAAGAAAATAATTTACATGAATTTATGGGTCTTTAAATTACTACCACCTCAGGTATTTGCTTCCCCGTAATGATACATCAAAAACTAGGGAAACAAATGGAGGTATTGTGCACGCTTCTGAGCATCCCACTCCCATGTTCTCTCATGGAGGTTCCCGTGTTGTCACCTGATGCGCACTAGAGGAATTGACCATCCATGTAGGACCTGCTCATGTCGATCCTCGATCTCCACTAGGTCCTCCGCAAATGTCTCCCCATCATCAATTTCCAACTCCCCGTGATCAATGATATGCATCGAGTCTTGCACGTATCTCCTTAGTTGAGAAACGTGGAAGACGTCGTGCACCCGATGCAACTGAGGTGGAAGATCCAAGCGATAAGCCACCTCACCTATCCTGCTGAGAACCTGGAATGGTTCGATGAAGAGATGAGATAACTTACCACGCCTGCCAAATCATCATAGTCCACGTCGAGGCTAGACTCATAAGAAA
Organism: Viscum album; assembly: GCA_963277665.1. Classification (NCBI taxonomy): domain Eukaryota; kingdom Viridiplantae; phylum Streptophyta; class Magnoliopsida; order Santalales; family Viscaceae; genus Viscum; species Viscum album. The sequence continues at coordinate 540,130,710 of OY728121.1, forward strand.
ACTTGGTCGCCATTGTCGAACATTAGTGGTTTCCGCATCCTATCAGTATAGGACATCTGTCGACTCTGAGTAGTCCTAATACACTCTTGGATGATATGCACCTCCTCTGTCATATCCTGGAAAATCTCTGGTCCTACTAGTGCTGACTCCCCAGGGTCTATCCATCACAGAGGTGATCTTCATGGTCAGTCGTACAATTCCTCGTATGGTGTCATCCTGATGGTGGAGTGGTATCTGTTGTTGTACGCAAACTCCACCAAGGGTAGGTGATCCTCCCTGCTGCAACCAAAGTTGAGGACACATGCATGGAGCAATTCCTTGAGAGTCTGAATGGTCCTCTCCGTTTGGCCATCTGTCTGAGGGTGAAAGCCGGTGCTTAGGCATAGCTGCGTCCCAAATTACTCTTGTAACCCCTTCTAAAGTCAGGAAGTAAAGCGAGTGTCTCGATTGGAGATGGTAGACGATGGTACACCATGAAGCCTTATAATCATCTAAACGTAGAGGTGTCCCAAAATCTCCACTGAGCCATGTTCTCTGATGGGTAAGAAGCGTGCCGACTTGGTGATTCGGTCGACAATCACCCATATGGAGTTGTTTCCTCTCGAAGTACTTGGATGTCCTGTCACGAAATCCCTAGATATCTCTTCCCACTTCCACTCTGAGACCACTAAGGGTTGTCCCAAGATTTCTGGTACCTGGTGCTTCGCCTTCACCTACATGAAGGTGAGGCATCGTGAAACGAACTCTACCACAACCTTCTTCATACCCGGCCACCAGTGCTGTCGTCTGAGGTCCTGGTACATCTTTGCTACTCCAGGATGTACTGCTAGAGGGGAAGTGTGAAACTCCCTTAGCACCTCCTCCTGTAATGAAGCGGGTACCATGGTACGTCCCCTAAAAAGAATGACGTGCTCTCCACCTACAGAAAATCCATCTCGTGCATGTCCTGAGGATATCTGTGCATGTCGTGTCTCACAGTATCCGTCCCCTCGTTGTACCTCTCTGACCCACTGAAGTAGTAGAGGAGTGACTATGAGTGACTGTAGAAAGGCTTCTTCATCTCTATCCATAAAGGATATCTTCAAAGCGGCTAACTGCTCTGTCGCCTCTCCAAGTAGCTAAATGCCCGACCTTATGCTGAGAGCATCAGCTACTATGTTCCCCTTCCCAGGAGTATAGACTATCTCAAATTCATAGTCCTTGAGGAACTCGAGCCATCACCACTGTCTCATGTTCAGGTCCTTCTATGAGAAGATGTACCTGAGACTCTGGTGGTATGAGTAGAATGTAAAGGGCTCACCCATCAGATAGTGCCACCACATCTTCAAGGTGAAGACCACTGCTGCTAACTCCATGTCATGGGTAGCGTAGTTCTGCTCATGCTGCCTCAAATTTTTTGAACCTTAGGCGATTATTGCCCGCTCCTGCATCAGGGTACACCCGATTCCGGTCCCTGATGCATCGAAATAAACTACGTACCCTACACCCTCCTCCGGTAGCCTCAAGATTGGTGCACTGGTTAATCTCTGTCTCAGGTACTGGAAGCTCTGTTGACATCTATCTTACCACACAAATGGTTTTCCTTTCTTCAAAGCTGAAAGTGGTGCTACAACAATGGAGAAGTCTATCACAAATCTCTGATAGTACCCAGCCAGACCTAGGAATCTTCGCACCTCCGTCACGATCCTGGGTGGCTCCTAAGCTAGCACTGCCTCGATCTTCATAGAATCCACCGCAAATCTTGCCTTAGAGATGACATACTCCAAGAAGTGGACCTCTCGAATCCAGAACTGGAACTTCAAGAGCTTACCATATAGCTGGTTCTCCCATAGTCTATCCAGTACAACCCGCAAGTGTTAGGCGTGTTCCTCCTCAGTAGTTGAGTAAATCAATATGTCGTAGATGAAGACTACGACAAATCAATCGAGGTATGTCTGGAAGATCATGTTCATGGGACTCATGAAAACTGCTGGAGAATTGGTTATGCCGAAAGGCATAACCAAAAACTCATAGTGTCCATACCAACACCTGAAGGCCGTCTTCTGCACATCCTCGTCTTGAACTCTGAGCTGATGATAGCCTGACCTGGGGTCTATCTTCGAGAACCAGGGTGCTCCCTTGAGATGATCGAAGAGGTCGTCAATCCTCGGAAGTGGATACTTGTTCTTCATGGTCACCTGATTCAGGTGACGGTAGTCGAAACACAATATCAAGCTCCTATCCGCCTTCTTGGAGAATATAATCTGAGATGCCTAGGGTGAAAAACTTGGTCAGATGAATCCCTTGCCCTACAAGTCCTCCAGCTGTACCTGTAGCTCTCAGAGCTCCGCGGGAGCCATCTGATATGCTGGATTGGATATCAGGGTGTTCCCGGGGTACATGTAAATATAGAAGTCTACCTCTCTACGAGGAGGTAGTCCTGGAACGTCTTCAGGAAAAATGTCCGCATACTAATCCACCACAACAGGAAAACTAGGACTCTGCACATCAACCGCTCTGAGGATAAGTCTAGCCAACTGATGTGTGATCGGATGCCATCTCATTTGCGTGGGCACATCCTGCGCTGCAAAGGATCCCTTCTCGCAGGTGAAGGTGATCCTGATCCCATATGTGTGGACATAGCACACCTTGTTCCTAATAAAGTCGATCTATGCATTGACCGTAGATAACCAATCCATGCCCAAGATTACGTCCTAAGGCCCCGATGCCGCTATAAGAAGATCCCAGAAGAATCTCTTGCCTACTAGAGTAAGCTCACACTGTCGAAACCAGTGCGTAATCATCGAGTCTGCTCCCATAGAAGTCTATAGCCGTTAGGATCGAGCCAACATCTCTGTTGGAATCTTCGAGCTCCGAACAAGGGCATCGAAAATAAAATAATGACTCAATCCTGTGTCTATAAGAACTTATGAAACGGTATAGTAGACATAGGTACTACTTAGAATCATCTCAGGTGCGCCGTGGTCGTAATCCTCCACTACCTGATGTTGAGCCTGCCTCTGTCTCTAGCTCCCTATGGTCGGGGTGGACCTCCGGGTGGTGGTGGTGGTAGAGCCTCGAAGCGTCGTCCACCAAGTACTGCACGACCAACTCCTATGCCTCATCCTCATGCTCCCTGCGGACCACCACGGTCGAACCTTTGCCTCTACATGGGTAGTCCCTCAACCGTCTACTGCTCCTCTGCATGGCGGGTCGGGCAGTCACGAGCCATGTGGCCCTACCCACTGCATGCATAGAACTGTCTGCCTCTTGTATGACTGGCTCTACTGCGTGTGCCCTGCACATCCGAACCAGTATCTTGATGCCGCCCACCTGATGGCCTGGTCAGCTTGGACCTTTGCGACATCTGTCTACTGCCAGCTACAACAGACTCTGCTACATGTCGCCATGCGGTAGGCCTCGTTGCTGGTGTAGGCTCTGCAAGGAAGCACTCCACCAGAAGGGCTCATTCCAGTACTCCTTCCTGCATCAGAATGCTGAGGGAGATCATCAATGCCCTGATCTCATGTCTCAGTCCCTACTCGAAGGTCCGAGCCTAGAAGAATCGGTCCCGTACCATGTCCGTGGAGTAGCGCGAGATGTCGGAAAACCTCGCCGAGTACTGGTCAACTATCATACTGCCCTGACTCAGCTGTTGTAACTCCTGGATGCACACCAAACGAAAGGTGGCTAGAACGAACTCCGATCAGATGAGGCTCTCAAATTCCATCCAAAGTAGTGATGCCTCATTGTGCACTTTGAGCATCAGGATCCACCATATACCTACTACATCATGTAGGAGACTCGCCACAAGCATTACCATGAGGTCACCTAGTGTCCCTACTAATCTGAAGACTCAAAGAACATCCTCCATCAAATCCTCAGGGTGTATAAGGGTCCGTCTTTCCGTGGAACCTGGGCGGACTCTGATGCTGAAACTCATGTAGTGCACTCATGCGACGTGCACTCTCTGCTACTGGGGCTGGTGGTATCGGTGGCTCAGCGGGTACAGGTACCGCCGGTGCCTCCGCTGTAATAGGGCCATACACTGAGGCTTCGTAACTCAGTGGAATGCCATCTCGCACAAAACTAGGAACCCTAGATGGCTGCGGTCTTGGGGCCATCCTAAAAAGAAATAGGTGCAATGCCGTTAATACAATATACCTGGTGAGATGACACAATGTAATCACACTGAAAACTTTGAAACACACAACCAATCAATGTTTTCATGCTCTAAGTTGGAAATCAGAAGTCAGGGTCCTGGTGTATGGATACATTGACCGCCCCACCAACATTGGACTCCCTGTACTGATATCCACACTCAATTCCCTTAACACTATTTCTTCACATAGCAGAAATTATCAGAGTCCTGAGTTTTGCAGTAGAACCGACTCCTCTGATACCAATTTTTCACGACCTTTCCTTGGGGCCTGTATCGTTACTACCCCAAGCCCGATTTCCATAGGCCAGGGGCTGGTGACTGGAACCAAAGGTGTAAATCCTGATAAAAGGGAATTCATTGCCATTATATAAGAAAACAAACACCATATAGTATGCAAGCAGTAGTAAACACTAAGTAAACTGAGTACAAAAGTAATTGCTGGAAAGTAAATGGTCCAGAATACAAACCGACTGAAAGTATAGTAAAACTGAAAAGAATGTAAAACAACACTATGTAAATCAGCAACCACCAAGTTGTCCTCTGGCTATCCCACCTGAAGGGTGGTTACATATGGTCTCCTCAGCTCCTCGGGTCCGGTCGTCTGCTCCGTGTACGTCCCGCATGATAGTCAACCTTCCGGTACCGTCCCTCTCCACAAGCCTCAACCATGATCAACGTTGGTCGACGTCTTCAACCAACACAACGTAGTGCGAGCATGGCCCGTGCAGTGGTGAGTATACAATACTCAGTAGGGACCTCGAGACCCCTGAAGGTCTTCCAGAATCCACAAAAGATAAACCACAAAGGAAGGATTCAAACACAAAGTATCACCAAACTCTACTTAGGTATATGCCCATACATATACCTAAGTCGTCATTTCTAGTTCGGGTCCAACTCACAAGCCCATGTACAACCCAATCCACACAATAAAACACAACCAAATCCACACAGGAATGCAATTCATTCATATCGATGATAATGATTGAAAGTCAAGACTCATCTCACACAGGTATACTACTCACGATGAGAGGTGGAGATGATTAGTTGTAGCCTATCAATCATCTCCTCTGCCGAACCCACATAGTATACAAGTATATAAGTCGTCACTGCCGAACCCATGTAGGATCCATATATAGTAACCATCGCTACTGAACCCACATAGGACCCAAGTATAGTCGTCTTCGCTGCCGAAACCACCTATGATCCAAGTACAGTCGTCATCGCTGCCGAACCCATGGAGGATCCAAGTACAATCTTCATCGTCATCGCAGTCGCAGCCATCTCTAGGGTTCCCGTACACAGCACGCTCGATTTCCAGAGGGTCCGCTCCTCGAGTCAAAGATTGATACATCAATTGTCACGAAGACCAGAGTTGATGTATTCCGTAGTTTCATCCCACTTAATAAGGGAAAAACCAAGAAAAACGTTCCCATGTCACAGAGAACAACACAACCAAGTCATTACCCTAAAGTACATGGCGTGTAGGTAGCGATACACACCGTGTCTTCAGACACCGGGTACTGCCCGTGTCGTAGGGATGGTCGTGTAGATATGTAAGTACACGATGTGTACTATGGTTGCACGTCGTGTCCAAACCTCTAAGGTCGGTTCCATGTGCGCTGGCCATGCCTAGATGTGTGGTGGAGTACATGACTGTATACTCCACCCTGTGTCCGTGTATTTCTGGAATACATGTTGAGTCATCACGATGCCCCTTCTTCCATGGTAAAGGTAGTACACGTCGTGCCTCTAGGCTGTGGGGTTCTTCTTGTGTCTGTGTATGTCCCAAATGACACTCCGAGCCTCGCGAAGCTTCTTATGCCTTTCTAGGAAGAGAATACATGCCGTGTTACTTGGTCGTGCATTGCTGTCCGTGTCCGTGTATTTTCCCCGAATACACGCCAAGTCCATCGAAGTATCCTTTTCAAACAGAGTGGAGAGTACACGCCGTGTGTCTAGAGTCACACGCCGTGTACTATATTTCTAACTTCTGAAATGGAAGCCATAGTACGCTTGTACTAGACGGCGTGTTCTCCTAGAGGACACGCCGTGTGTCTAGAGTCACACGCCGTGTACTACTTTTCTAACATACGAAACGGAAGCCATAGTACGCTTGTACTACATGGCGTGTTCTCCTAGTGGACACACTGTGTATTCTAGAATTTTCCAGAAACGACGCCGCTGGACAGAACGCCTCCCGAGGTTTCCATTCTTCATTTCAATGATCCGATTTCTATGAAAATTCCGCTTCTAGGTTGCCCCGACGCTATGAGACCATTTATGATGTTTTCGGGCATCTGTTTGGCAACGAAAAAATAACTTGATTCACCACTCAAGAACGGTTGATGAACTCCACATATTCACAAGAACGGTGGAGGAATCGGACCGTGCTAGTTTGGTTCGGTTCCTTCCTCATTAGTCTGATAACAAGCAGTTTAAGAGGAAAAACAATATGGAATGAAATCCAAACATTACTTAATCGAAACACACCCCTACCTCGATTATCAAAGTCGTTTTCCGGTGTCACGGAAGATGGAGTCGCGTGGTGAGGATTCGAAGATGGCGTTGGCGTATGTCCAAAGAGGGGATGGTGTCTCACACTAGCTGCAGAGAGAATAAGGAAAGGCACGTTGTCTATCCTTGTGGTGATGACTTTCTTCATCGAAGGGTTTCGTTCATCGTGGAAGGATGATGTTATTCAAAGGGACTTAGATCTCTCTCCCAAAATCCTCACACAACAAAAAACAAAAATAAAATAAGTCCTCCACTTATTTTATTATTTTCCCATCCAATTAAAAAACTGAAAATTCAAAAACAAGTTCACATAATTAATAAAACTTGAGTTATCTAATTAATTGGGTGTTATGTCGGCAAATTTAATGAGGGAGAGAGGGAAGTTACTCACATAAAGGGGGAGTTAGGGAGTTTTGGAATGTGAAGGGTTGGTGTCATGTGGGCCCCTTCACACCTTAATCCTCTAATGGGTAGTTAGTAACTAGTGGATCCCACCCCAACTCCCACTCCTAGGATCTAACCACTTATAAAAAGAAATAAAATTGTAAAACAATTTTATTTTTACTTTTTATTTAATCCAGATTTTTATCAACTCCTCCAAAGCAGAATCACCTTCAGTAAAGGTCCTCTTAATCAATTACCAGTGTTATAGTTCCATCGGTGCCCTTGGATTTCAATTCTAATCTTTGGTTCAAAAGAGAGAAAAATAGGCTCGTTCGTTCACTGAACGTACCCAAGCTATACTTCGGAAATTGATTCCGAGGACACCAGGCCTCAGAATCAGGTGCTGTCAGAAACTGCATACTCATAAATTCCCAAATAATTTATGAAAATAATTTCCTTGAAATTTACGAGTCGTTACAGTCTGTTTGAGAAATCTATATGGAGGAACCACACCAAACCACTAATTCATATCCTGAGGGGTCAATTTTTAAAATAGGACCCACTCCCATGAACAATAATGGGATTTCACATAGTGGATGGATAGAGTACATGTTTCCATGTACAAAAAAAGGGGTTCCACTCACTGCATGGGTGACATGCTTTCAAACAGAAAAAGGTGGTGCCACTATGTATATTGTTATGTATAGGTCCTCGACCTTAGTCCATCAAGGTACTGATAGTAAAACCATGTATGACCCACACCATATCATGATAAGGATATGTAGCTTTTTAGGTATAGATAGTGGACCTTCACCCTGGTTCATAAGGGGGTGCCTCTCATAGGGTAGCAGACATGTGCCCCAATACATTATGGGTTACAGATTGTAGCTCAGTGAAAGACCAATACCACATTACATCATGTTCATCCAACATCGAATGAAGAGAGTGATAAGGGGACCCATTTTCCAATTGAATAGGGGTGTTTCATCCACAAAATCTCTCAGATGATGTCTCATAATCTCAATTATCATCAAATTTCGCATAAGGAAGAAAATAACTCATGTAAACTCACCTAGTATCTTTTATTCCACTAAAAAAGTTTAAAAGAAAAATATACTTGAAAAAATACACAAGATACAATACTTGTGAGAAAACAATTAAGTCCAAATGAATGAGATATGTGAGGTGTAAATCACAAGGAAATGTACACGATGTGCACTAGGGGTCACCCAACATGTGACCTCATAGGGCCTCACAGTCATGTCCTCACCTACACATGGAAATGATATCCATGAAGTAATATAAGTCATGTAATGTTAATACACAATATGTCTCAACCTCCCGGGCCCTACCTGTGTGCTCCTAGTAATGCCAATGTAATTCGGTTTCCATCTGTGTACTTGGTCATGTACCAAGCCTTTCATGGGTACTGGATCATTCTCAAATACATTGAGAGTACACTGTGTGTCCTCCCACATGGGGAACTATCTTTTTTCAGCTGGAAAATTGCTTTTCCACTTGGGGAGGGTCACACTGTGTACATGCTAGGATACATTGAATGTGATCCTATTCTTCCCACAAACCCTATCATCATAGCTTGGGGGATTCCATGAAATGTGTTCCCCTTCTACACACCAAGTAGAATCATTTTTCAACAAAACATAGGTTTATTAACATTTTATCATTGATTCGCTATTACTTATGTTTCCATTAAAAAATATGTCGTGGGTCTCATATATGGGGATTTGTAGGCGTTATCCATAGCTAGTGGCTATATTCTAGCTACCTGAACCCCAAACTGCTCATTCCCATAGACTTTGTAATGTCCCATCATTACTTCAGATATCTGATCAAAATAGGTCACACTCAAAACCTAAGAAAATTTATATTCAACCATAAATCTCTAATCCATTATTCATTCATGTATACTCCAGGAATTGGGGGGGTTGATCATGATCAAACCTATCCCAGTAATTCCAAACAACAACCCCATGGTCTAGCTTTATAGAGCACAAAGAGAGATGGGGGAAATCACATAAACCATGTGATAAATTATTTTCTGTCATTTATCATCCAATTATTACATAATAGAGATAACTGTTGATGATATTAAAAGAAATAATTGTGTAAATTAAATAAAATATTATCTTATAAATTTTTGAGCTCATATTATGATTTTAAAATGATAGAAATCAATGTTGATTAGTAATCCGTGATTTATAAAATAAAATAACGGAGAATATCCAACAAATAAAATTCCTGACCACAAGTTAGGATTGACCATTAGGGAATATTTCATTCTCTATCACTGAAGAAGAATTAATCTATTTGATTCCTCTCAATCCACTTCAATTTAATTTCTTGTTATCCTCTTATATCAATCATCCAAAAATGAATTCTATGATATCCTCTCAATTTGCTTTTTCTTTATGCAGATAACTTTTGATAATTTCTATAGAGATGTATTATTAAAGGAAATTTTTTCATGTCTATTTAAAAAAATAATTTAATAATTTTATGTAAACGTACCGCCAATGACTACATCCGTTTTTCATCTGACTTCGACCAACCATAGGTCATGCCTAGGGTAAACCCAACATTATGGATTCAACCATTTTCTAAGATTTCCATTCTAAGACTCTATTTATGATTTATTCCACTTTTTATAGAAAATATACACCCATAATGTAAATATATATAATATATTTATTATATAAATTTCGGACTCACCAATCCTTGGAATCCCATATCATCTTAGCACAAGGCTCCCAAAATATTACTAAATATATTTCAATGCTTTACCCAGAAATAATAGGCTACTTAATCATAATATTCAATAATAATAATTTTTTATCCTATATAATCCCATGTAATTATAGAATAAACCATTTTATACAATCTATTATTCATAAATTAGATAGTTATATTCATTATATAAAATATTGTTTAATTGTTTAAAAACAAAAAGGAAATAATGTTATTAAACAATTTTCATATAATGTTTTATTTTAATTAATAATATAAATAATATAAAAGTTTAATTTGGAAAAATTTATTTCATCTTTGAATTTTGTATTTCAAAATTATCTTAAGATTAGTTTTCTTTATTTTATGAAAATATTTATTTTTCATTAAATATTGAATAATACTGATTTTTCTAAAACAATTTTTTATTTTCATTGAAAAAGACCCATAATATTCGTAATTTGATCCTAAATTAATATAATTATCATGTATATATATATTTTATAATTAAATACATAATTAAAAAATTATAAGTTATTATTTTATAAAAAAAAATTAGACATAAAATTTCATTTTTCAGAAAATAGTTTTTCATCGCGCTTTGTGGGATATATTTAAATTGAATTCCTATCACTTTTGAATATTTATTTTGGTGAATGGAATTTTATTAAAGAGAAAAGAAAAACAGAACAAGAAAAATACAAACAAAAAACACCAAAACCATAAAAAATGGTTAAGGTGAAAAGGAAAGAAACCAAAGCAGACAACAGCCCTGGTCTTTATTATCCAAAAAACAGCAACCAAAAAACCTTCCTTCTACCAAATGAATCCAGCAACTAAACCTCCAGCCAAGAAAAACTCCAGCTGTCCGGATTTTAAGCAGTAACCGCAGAAATCCAGCTCTGTAACTAAATTATGATCACAGTACTGCCCAGCTTCAAGCCCTGTGGAAGTATCCAGGTATGAAGCAATAATAACAACTTATTTATCATCCTCTGAAACCAGACTTCAAACCAATCATGCCTCAAACCAACAACAACGTGAAAAAACATCTCCTGTAAAATGAAGAACCAGACCCCCAAAAAAAGAAACCAAAAGGGAGTCTCCTGCTGTGACAAAAGACAAAGCTGGAATCAAAAAGCCTCCATGATCCCACTGACTTGAATATTCTCAACTGAAGGAATCGCCTGATTCCACAAGTGCCAAACCAAAAAAATCGACAACCAAGGAATACCCTTGCACAAAAGAAAGGAATCCCCCATTAGAATTGCCTCTAGAATGAAAGAGATCCATGAATACCCAACTCTGAAACCTTCATAAGGATGATCTGAAAAGAGTACACTTATTCAGCTCAACGACCAATCAAAATTAAATCAAACACCACCCACTGTACCATGAATAAAATTGCCTCCAGGAAATCCAAATAGATTTCCACAGATTGATGTCACCAAAACCAAAAAACACCGGATTGAAAATGGAAGTTATAAAAAGCTGTTATGTAAGAAGCCTGTTGCAAAAAGGCAGAAAGCTGGGCTCCTATTACACAAGACTAAAAATTCAGAAAACACTGATACTCAACCTCCTCAATCTGTGAGTCATAAACCAGAAACATTGCTAAACTCATAGAAAAGGTGAAAACCAACTTTGAAACCTATTCAAAAACCAACTAAGTAAATAAGGTATTGAAACCAAAGCCATAAGTGACATGAACCATCCGAGAGAAAACTCATGGTAAATTATTTCCAGATTCAGTCAGCTCATCAAGACATGCTTTGTTCATGGTAATATGCTTTGAACTCCTAACCTTTAAAGCAAAATCCATGATTTTCCTGGCTTTAGGGGGTCTCCCTACTTTCCTTTTCAAACGTTGGGGACCTTTGCAGTCTTGAAGCAGGTCCTCAATGTTAGAAACTTCAGGTAATCCACTATCCTTTGAAAATCTTTGTGAGCATCCATGGGAACCAGAATGATGGGCAGCATTTTGAGCATTTTTTTCAGAAGAAACATTACTGTTAACAGTAGATAACATAGCCAAAGTATCAGACATGCTCTCCATGGAAGTTGGTAGATGAATCTGCAGGTTCTTCTGAGTATTGATGCTGAAATCCATTTCTGAAACTGAATTATGATCACATTTCTGCCCAACTTCAACCTCTGTGGAAGTATCCAGGTTTGAATCAACAAAAACATCTTCTTTATCATCCTGTAAAGAGATTAAAAAATCATTGATTTCAGTCTGAAAATTCAGAAAAAACTGATACTCATCCTCCTCATTCTGTAAATCATAAACCAGAATACAAACATCATTGCTAATCTCAGAGAACAGGTGAAGATCCTCCTTTGAAACCCATTCAAAAACCAGCTGAATAGGCACAAGATTTAAAATCTTCTCTTCCTACTCAGCTATATCAGCCCATGAAACTCTTTGTGATGAAGAAGAAACAGGATACTTTGATAAAGATGAATTTTCCAAAGGAATATGAGTTTTAACAGGGGGGACATCTGACTTTATAATTCCTTTTTTTTCAATAAAAACAGCCTTGTTCTGTTTATATCTTTTGACATCATTCCATTCAGAAACCTTAGACTTATTTTGGTAAATTTGATACAATATTTAGAATCAAAATAATTAATGTCATTTAATAATATAAAATTAATTTTTTTTCATAATGAATTGTTAAAACATTAAAAAATCACCATGGTAAAAGGGTAAATTGGGTTAACATCGGTCAAAAATAATTGAAAAGGCCGAAATTTTTCATATACAATATTATTGGTTTTATTTTTATTGACCCTTATCAAATTAGGCATTAAATTTATTATTTTATATGATAGTTTTCAATGAATGTGTACTATATAATAATTTAGTTAATAAAGATGGCAAAATATCACTCCATTACTTTTAAAAATATATTATGAGTTCATATTGGGGTTAAAGAGATTTTTAAAGGAATATTAATGATATTTATTTTATAATGGAATTATTTTCATTAAAGTAATTTATTTATAACTTTTAGTAATTGTATTATTTCCTTAAATTAATATGCAACATTTACTTGGTATTTATTAAACTAATAGAAATATAAAATAATTAATTTTTACAATAATAAAATTAATAAATTGAATTAACTATTTTATTCCTCGAATGTTTTTCAAATATAAAATTTTAGATATGTTTTAGTGGAATATATTAAAATTCATTTGTTGTTATGGTGTTTTCAATGTCATATAAAATTAATAGGTACTAAAATGACATTAATGTTATTTTATAATAAATAATATTTTGTTAACAAATTTTAATTTCTTAAAATTCCTATTTTTTTTATAAAAATTGGTTTATGTTTAAAAATATTTACTATGGTCCGTGTAATAACTTGGTTCTTCCTTTATGGTACGTGTATCTTTTTTTGGTTCTGGGTTTTTTTTGGAGACAGAAGTAGAAAACTGGGATGGTGCTGGAATTTTTGGGTTACATGCCATGTATTCTGAGTACAGAACATTTATGACTTGGCCCTATAATTTATATACATGGAATGTGGTTTTGTCAAAAATGGTGAGAGGTTTTACAATGTACATGTTGTGTACTACACAGTACATGATGTGTAGTCATGTCCGAAAGACCTCAGAAAATTGGGCCGCCAAATGAAAAGTAAATGTTCCTACTCAGTGTGTAGTGCCATCTAAACATCAGGAACTTTTTTAAAATTAGTTAGTATCCCAGTTTTGTGGTAGTCAGTAGAGGGGTTCACCTGGGATCCCAAAAAACATTCGTTGGGACTCGTTTTCACTCCCTATCATCCATCTAAACTCTGTTTCGAACGTCGTTGGATCCTTTGGAACCCAATTTGTAATCCCTTGGTTCATCTTGATCTGTTCTTCTTGATTTCTCATCTCGACCAAGTTTTTACTGGTTAAGAGTTTTGATCATTTAGTAGATCCACCCAATTCTATGCCAAATTAGATCCTGATACTAGATTAGGAATATCGTATGAGTCTGAGTTAAGTGGTTCATACTTAGTTTTCTATTTTCGTGGACATTTGGGGGTTGTGAAAATTAGCGCAATGGTAGGGTTTTTAGTGGGACATGGCAGAGATAGATGGACCCAGCCGAAGTGTTAGTGGCCAGTGACTGGTGTTGCACTGTGGGGAGTACATTCTTTAGGTATTCATGTTTCAGTCTAGGTGCACATCATGGAGCTGCACGTGACAGAACAAGATAGTGAGCCGACGATGATCAGTGGTATGTCGCGGGTCTGGTCGTGATTTTCTTTTTCTTCTTTGGCGTGGACATTTGTGCAATGACTATTTTTAGTTCACGAGGTGCAGAAGATATATATAGATATACCATAACTTGGTTAGTAGGTTGGAAGTATATCTGGTGAGTGATTATATATGTACGTGGGGCTCGACATTAGGTGAATTGTTGGATCCAGGTTACATGAAGTGGTTAGGCATATAGAGAATCATTGGATATAGGTTACATGAGATTTTTATGCATTGGGGAATCCATGTGATGTGGGTTACATGAGGTGTTGTGGAATTGGGGCATCATTGGATACTGGTTTCCAGAGGTTCAATGGGAATTGGGGCATCATGGATTCGATTTGGATTGAGGTGCAAGGCACCGAGTTGATTTTAGAATCCAAGGGATGAAGGACCATGTTTTTCTATGAGTTCCAAGGCTCGAAGTTGGCACAGATACAATGGATTATGGGATTGTATGTGGGAAGTGACACATGAGAACCTGATGAGGTCCGTGGATGGTGAAGCATCATGGGAGGACCAGGGGTCCGAAAACCTATCTTTGGACTATTTTTTGATTTGAGCATTGGGAAAAGTTATTATAGACTTTTTTCATCACCACACATGCAAGGGTTATTCAGGGAAGAATCTCATTATGTAGGGATGTTTTTGGGAACCCATTTCTTCCTTGGAGGTACTAGTCATTTTTTATTGTTTTGGGTTGTTTTTGAGAAAAATGGGGAAAATCGGGAACGTACTAGAATTTTGGGGCTGGATGACGTGTACTATGAGTACACATCCTATTTTCCATGGTAGTATAATGACCGTACATGGAACGTTGGATTTTCGATAAGTGTGAGAGGTTTTTCTATGTACATGCCCTGTACTGCCTAGTATACTATGTGTGGAAAAGTCTCCAATACCTAGGAAATTTTGGCCACCAAATGAATGTAAAATAACCTACCCATAGAGTATTCCCAAGTACATGCCTGATATTTTATTTTATTCATTAAATTGGTAAGTAGACTCATTTTGAGGCAAAGGGCAGAGGAGGTTTTCCTGGTTCATGAATAAGAATATTCGGGACTGGTTTTTTCTCTTGATCACCTGTCTGAACACTGTTTTGAACACTGTATGATCCATTGGAACCTAATCTACAAGCCCTTGATTCCCTTTTTTCATTATTCTAAATTTATCCTCTGAACCATGTTATTGAGGGTTGATATTTTTTTTATCATTTTTCATATCTACCAAGTTCTATATCGAACTAGAGGGTGAAACTAGATAATGAAAATCATACAAGTGTGAGGTATCTAGTTCATGTTTCTTTTTTCTTTTTCGTGGAAATATGGGGGTTGATGGTTTTAGAGCGATGGGGAGTTTCTAGTAGAACCCTATTATTTAATTTTAATTTGACTGATATAACTTTTCGGATGTTATTGTTCTTGTGTGAGGTCGGGTGATAGGTATCTACCATCAGGTTTTTTTTTCAGGGTTGCTAAAATAGTCTAAAATAAATATTGTTAATTTATATTGGTATGTTTAAATTTTCCAAGAATTCTTACGCTTGTTAGAGGAATTCAAAACCTCAGTGGTACTTTGTGATGTATGGTAGTTAGTGAAACTAAACTCTTTAAATTGAATTTCCAATTTACAAGAGATTTAATGTGATTATATATATGTAATGGATGTGATTATATATGTTGATGCTCTTGATATTTTGGTGGGCTTGGCCCGAGGATGGATAACATGGCCATCGAGATTGGCTTATTTTGATCACAGTTTGGTTGAGGCCCGAATATTCTTGTTTTGTTTTTTATATGGGATTGGGCATCATGGACATTGGTTTGAGGCAACGAGAATTTCAAGTTGGGCCTAGCCCAAGATACATGGATGGAATGGCCTTCTGATTTGAGAAACATGGTTGCAGGGACATGAGGTGTCAGTGATGGTGTGGCTTGGGTTCTTATTTTTTGATTGTCACTAACTCGTGATGGCCGAAGCACTAATTTGAGGGAAATTCACATAGTTAGACTCTGTGATGAAGTGGTTTTGAGGATTTGCATGGGTAGAAGCCCCGATAGTTGCATTTTATGTATTATTAGTTGGGGGTGAATTCCGTAGGAAGCCATGTCGAATGTGAGGAGCCTTTAAAGAATGGTAAGGAGGATATTAGGTTTGGGGATGAGGCTCATTATGACTGAGGCTGTGGAGGTGAATATTTATTTAAGGGAAGAAAGTTTTGTTCCAATAGTTATTATTTGAGGATAGACAACATTTTTCAACAATTTGTTTTCCAATTGCATGAGATTTCGAGTAGGCATACATAGGGATGGGTTAATATTATTTGATCATTCCTCAGAGATGTCGATACTTAGAGACATGTGGTATCAATGGGAACATGGTTCTGGGTTATATGATTGAAGTTTTACCTGAGGGTTCATCGTGAAATTGTGACTACAAGTGTACCTTAGGAAGTGGGCCAAATAGTATCTTTTCTTATAATATTTTTGTTTTGGATAAAGTAGGTTACACTCCATGATGGATGTTGAGAACCTGTGGAGGTTTTGTTTATTTATAAATAAAACTATTTACTTTATTTAGAGATTATTTAATGATTAAATACGTATACTAGATACGCACTATAATGTGGAATCATTCTGATATTTCTCTCATACCCTACCGGGTCCCTTTGAGACACATGTAGACATTATGGGATTACAAACAAATAAAGTATCAACCTTAAGGAATGGATCGTAGTACTCTATGTCATAGAGATTGGTATGGAACATGAGTTCATGACTAGTGGGAATTTAATTTTTTTAGTTTCCATTGTTGTATCTACATGATTACTCCTATATGTACATACTTTTTGTTATCCATGGGTGCCATTGAACATTGACAGGACTGGACTCCTTTGGTTGCATGACTAGTTTTTTTGGTAGTAGTTTCAAGTGGTATCCAAAATTTTCTTCTATTTAATTTTCTATTCTTTTTTTTCTATTTAACTTTTAATGATTATTTTTATTGGATGTGCTTCCACTTGGAAGGTCTAGTTCATTTCTGATGAGTCATTTAAATTCTTATTCATGTTATATTATCATACAGGGACCTATAAAATTTCTAATTCCAAGAGGGTATAGACTGCCCACAATATCTAATTAAACTCTCATTGCTAGTCGGTAGCCATTGGTATTCAGGGTGGTGTAACTAAAGTCCGTAACACCAGACCGGTTTAGCACTGTTTGGTAGGATATTCAACTTTGGATGTTATAGTCCATTAATTGGCCAATTTTCCTTTTATAGTAACTATATTAAGTACTAAATTCTAAGAACACCAATTTCATGGTAATATTCAAAAAGGGATAACTCATGTTAAAAATATAGGTTTGAAAACATCACGTAAACATGTAAAATTTTTGTTTTGAAATGGAAATTTGATTCATTGAAATCTTATATTATAATTAATTTTGAGCCTTATGAATATGAAAATTAATTTAAATTATTTTAATACTTTATGAAATAAAATGAGGTCCCCTTCCCTTGATTATAAAATGGGACCTCCTCACCTCTGTTAGTATCAATTCAAAAACCTTTTAGTTCATCAAAACCAACCCAAATCATTTCGTTACATCCATACCCACATCCTGTAGGGCTTGATTTGATCAGAAATCAATCATCAGAGATATTTAGTTTTAAAATTATGAGCTTTTCCAAAGAATATGTATAGTTCTTAATCAATATTTTTTTCATTGTTTATTCTTCTACCTCTTTCTATCATTTTTAAAATATAAAGAAATAATTACTCTAACTAAAATGTGAAATGAAACGATCATTTAGGTGTATGGAATACTATAACATCACAAAATGATGTAATTTATTTTCCATAACCTCCCCTTATGGTTTGTTATAATAATAGATTTAATGTGTATATATGAAAATAATTAAATATTAATCATTTTATGATTTTAACGTATCATTTAATTTTTTAAATTTCCCTTCAATAAAAAATGATTACGTTGATCAGGAGTACTTGTGGACTTCCATCTCTACAAAGAGATGTGATGCATTTTTTATCACTACATCACATTGCTGATATATATAATAAAATTAAAATTATTCATATGTTATTTATGATATAAGTATCATTATGTAATGATAAAATAATATCTACCCTATTTTTGTCACAATCATTGAAAAATTGAAACATCAATCATTTGTATGTATGGCATACTCTCACCATTATTGTAACATAAATAACTTGTCTTAACAATATTTTATAATTTGATTAAAAATTATAATTTATGTATAAAATGATAAATATTTCATTATTATTATTTTTATCATGATGAAATAATTACCTCTTTTATCGTAGTTAGCCTATTGAGGTCATTTGTGACATTCGATTCGAATTTCATCAAATGTACTACATGAAAATGTTTTATTAACAAATGTTATTTTACATGTTATTTAATAAAATAAGTGGAATATTTAACATAAAAGTGATTCTTAAGAAATTATATAATTACCATGGTTTTATTATAAAGCAATACAATAAATTTCGGGATTATTCAGACTCGAGTTAAAGAACATTCTTTTAAAGATCCTCTTTTAATGTTTCCCTTAAAACACATGTCATTCCATGTCCATGTTCTACTAAAAGCTTCAAGAAATTTTTTATTCATGAATGAATGGATACTAAATATAATTTATATCCATAATTTATATTCATTGAAATGTTTTTAAAAAAGAATATATTTAATGTTTTATATAAGGATCATTCTTTTAAAAATCATATATAATTGTTACCGTAGAATTATTTTTATTCCATGAATAAATTCTTATAAATGTCATTTTTTTACTAAATGATTAATAAATTACATTTTTACCATATTTTAAATCATTAAAATGTTTTAAAAATGAAATATTTTTAATGTTTTACATAATGGAAACTTTAACTGAAACCCTGATTTAACATTTGTTAATATTTATTTTATACATCATTCTCTTCCAGGAAAATATTCAAAAAATTATTTTATGGATGATTATATATAGAAATTAATGAATTATAAATTAATTTTTATTTTCAATTTTAATTTATTTCAATTTTTTCGAAAGGAATGTTTCTATCTATTTTATATTGTAATTTTTATCATTCTTTATTAATGAAAAAATGAATGATCTATTTTATGAATATAGTTTCAATGGTTTTTTTCCAAAAATACAACCATTAATTGATTTTTTTCTACCTTTATATGTTTCCATATTTTGATGAAACATAACCCTATTTCCAATTTTTGATTGAATTCTAATTTTGAAAATTGTGTTTTAAATGAATGGGATATATTATCATCTAGAAATATTTTCCTATAAGTGAAAATAGTATTTCTAAAACAACATGATTTTATGTTTTATAATTATTTAAGGTTAATTTATAAATATTTAAGATGGTGAGAGGTTATATTATAAACCAATTAGGCATATTTATTCAATATATATATATAAAAATAGGTAAGATTTATTTTGGATGTCGGTCCTGAATATTGTTCCATTAGAAACTGTGAATATTATTCTATTGCTAACTATAATGGATATTCTATTTGTAACAATAATGGTTATTGTATATGTAATAGTTATATAATGATGATTTATAAATCTAAATATATGATTTATTCATAATTTATATAGATTTATGGAAATCTACAAAATTTTCAAGGTAATATATAGAGCTTATTTTTAAAGAAAAATATTTTCTACTAATTATGGGTGGAAGGAATAAATTTGTGAAAAACCATTCTTTAGATTTTCAATATTTAAAATAAACCATTATTAGTTTTAATTTCCCTTTAATTTTTTTCAAATATTTTATGAGACACTTTTATAATTTAATTTTATTTCATGGGTAATAAAATATATTTTTTGAACCTAATATTCATTTTAAAAAAGTTGGTATTATTATACTTATTCATTGAATAATTGTTTATCAGTTTATGTTTATGTCCTTTAATGAACTTTTTCTTCACATACCTTTTTCTAAAATGTTTTCATATGGTTTTAAGAATCCTTAGGGATGAGAATGGGATCAATATGAAGATATTTCTTGAAATAAAACTTGTTATATTATAAAAGTATTACTTTTTTTGAAAAAATGGATACTTAGTAAAACTTTCAACATTATGGCGTAATATTTATTTACGTAAGGGTTATGGAAAAATTATCTAAAACTCTAAAACATAAATATACTAAAATGTATGAAAATTAATACTTCACATAAAACATAAGATTATGAAATATTTAATATGGGGTCATATTATTTGTATTATAGGTATGGTTTAGAAAATTGTAGGGATTAGGATAATGTTAATAGAATGCAATTGAAATATTCCACATTATGGATATGATTAAATCATATAGAAATTAAATATTAAAAAATTTATTCTTCCAAAATATGTTTGATTAGAATATTTTTCTATAGAGGAATCATGGAAACTGGTGTGGGATATGAACCATGATCAAAATATCCATCCAAATCTGCAACACATAATGGATATAATTGGAACAATATTTTTTTTATATTAGTTTTGAAATTCAATAAATTATGGTTCCATCCATTATATATAAATAACATATCTATCACAAAGGATCATTTCAATAGTTGGGAATTTTATGAGACAAAAACCACCAACATGGAATGGATCTTCAGACTCAGTGTTAGTTTAGTGATGGATATAAGATATGGAAAAGATATTCAAATTGATGGTTTTTTTCAATAAAAATGTAAGAATTAATTTTTATTATTTCATATGTGTAGTTTACCAGTGGTGGTTAAGGGTAAATAATATCATATAAATATAATAGGTTTATGTTTTGGAATGGGAAGATTTTAAATATATTTTCCATGAGAAATATAATATTGGGGTAGTTTGTCTATGGATGTAATAAAAATATTGTGTTGAGGAAAAATTATGAATATTCAGAGGCCTCATATAATTAAATGTCACTCGAATGACGTGGTACATACCAAATTTTATTTGGGATATTGACTGTAAAATTAATCAATTTTATTTATGATTGATTTAAAAATATTGAATAGATTTTTCTTAATGAGAATATATATGTTATGTGTATCTTATTCAATATTCCAATAAAGTGTAAATTTTGTTTACTGATGATCAAGTGTTCTATGAAAAACAAGAATAAAAAGTGGTCCAGGGGGTATAAAATTGGAAAGATCCAATCAAAGAAATATGATGGAAAGAAAATAAATTTTCCATTATGTGACATGTGAGTTAAAAATAAACATTGGGAATGACTTATGAAATCTGGAATGTACATACCATACGTTAAGTCTAGATATATGTCTCAAAATTTAAAAAAAAACTTATTAATGATAAATTCAATTACGATATGTAATTAGTGATGTGTTTTAAATTAAATGAGACGGGTCGATATAATTATGAGTGTATAATTAATTACAACGTTGAGGGGATGTAGAAAGACTATGTGAAGAATGGTGTGGTGAAATACATCTGAACTACTTCATAACATATTGGGCCATTAAACCATGTATTAACATATATATTTCTTATTTATTCATATTATGCTAATATCATGTTTGATTCATGGTAAACACGATATTTCATCTCTATGAAATTTTCTAGTAACACAGATGTTTTACATCGAAAAATGAATCCAAAACTAACTATAAAAAACCTAGTGTATGTATTCATGAAATCAGAAATTTTAATAATATTCATGTTTTCATCTGCAGAATGACCTTACGTGGTATCATGATGGTTTATCTCCTAATAGACTTTGATGTCATTTGGGGTATGTGTTTTCTCGTTGTTTATCATGAAAATATATATTCTAGACATAATTATGTTTTTTCATAAAGATATTAATTTTTTATTATAGAATGATTTAATTCCTATGATAACACACTATTAAATTATGAAATTGATTAGAGTATGAAGTCATAGTTTCTTATCTCATGTTATTGAATATAATGTAATTTTTATAATTAGTGATGTTTCAAAAGTAAATGAATATGTTTTTGTATTTCATATTTATTTTCATGGTTTAATTATTGATATTGAAATTTAATCTTCTATTCACATAGTTCATGATAAAAATCTTATCTCAATGCCCCCCTTATTTAAATGATCAATTTTATATTATCTAATTGAAAAATTTGTTATAGTATTTTCAAGATAAAGGTTTCATTAATCTGAGAACCTCACCATTGGTAAATCCAATTTTATTTTTTAAAGATAATGTTTGTTCGATGACACTTTTTTTGACTATAGATCCCCAAATAACATCATTAATAAGATAAACATCTCGTAACTTGTATTGATGTATAGTTTTTTCATCTATATAGAGAATTATATTTTTCTAGATTTATTCCCTGTCTAGATATCTATAATTTATGGTGAAGGAGAATGATATCTTAAATAAATTATTTCAGATTAGATATGATAATTATGAGTTTATAGTTATTTTATTTTGGTTTTCTAGTGAAATTGCTATGTTTATGAACCTTATTAATAGAGATTTCCATGAGTAATTGGATATGTTTTCACTTATATTAATTGATGATATTTATATATATTCTAAAATTCATGTGGAATATAAAATAATCCTAATTAATTTTGGGAATACATTTAATAAAACATATTATATGGAAAATAATGTATGTGGGAATTTTGGTAATATATGATTATATTCTAAAAAAACATTATAAATAATTATTTCATAACATTTGATCCCACTAAAAGAAAAATTTGCTGATCAATAGTCATGACCTATATATCATATTTTTATTTTTATTTTTATTGCATTAATATGATATTACGAGGTGATTATTGAAAAAATTTCATTATTATCTATCCCAATAACTATATTGACACGAAGTAGAGATAGATTTTTCTAGAGAGAATAATATGATAAATGATTATAGAAATTAAAAAGATGATTAGTCAATGCTCCAGTTTTTTTAATACAATCCAGAAATGGAGACCCAGTTATTCAAATGATTCTTATTTCGGAGGTAAATATTGTATTTTAATGCAAAATAATCCAGGAAATTATTATTATTAATTTCATTTATAACCACCTAAGAAAAATTATCATAGTCATAACTATGACTTAGAAGCAGTTCTATTTTCTTTAAAAATTTGGTGACAAAATTTATATGGATGCATGTGTGAAATATAAACTGATCATAACAATTTGAAGTATATATTCTTCCCGAAATTGGTGAACATGATATATAAGAGATTACTGGAATACATAAATTATTATGACTGCATAATTCATCACAATCTATTTAATGAAAATAGAGTACTTGATTTCATAGTTTATGAAAATAATTCCAGAACAACCATGTTACGTTTGGAACACAACCCTTTGTGCATTAATTACCATCATATTTTTCTTTTTATGTCAATACAATTGTCACTTTTAGAAAGAATTAATCATGATCATAAGGAATAATGTGATTATAGGTTAAGGTAGAATTTATTAAGAAGTGTATGTTTCAAAATCCAATGTTAATAATGGATGTGTTATAAAATTTGTAAAATGATTATGTGTTCCTTGTGATTCCAATTTTAGGATATACTTATTGAATAAAGCTCATAGTTCCTTGTTTTCTATTCAACTTTTACGTACTATGATGCACATAGACCATTCAGGGTATTACAAGTGTGTTGGAATAAAAATATATATTGACAACTTTACCACAAAATGATTGAATTTTCAATAGGATAATGTTTAATTACAATTATCTAATGAGATTCTTAATCCTTTTCTAGTTCCATACTGGAAATAGAATAATACATCCATAGATTTCATCATGTCATTTCCAAGGAAATTACGAGGTAATAATTCTATTTAGGTTATTATAGATTGACTCTATTAGTTAAGGAATTTTATTCAAATTCAATATATTGGGTCTTTAGACCAACATTCATTAATTTAACTCTGTTATATAGTCACATTATATCGATTTCCGTCCTAAATTGTATTTGATCATGATAATATATTCACTTATAATTTTTGTAACGGACATCAGAAATAAATGGGTGAAAAATTAAATTTCAACACATATTTTAAATATTAATATGAGGGTCCATCCTTAAAATATATTGTGACATATGAAGACCTTATTTTTTTCACTAATGGAATACCATGGATTTTGGGATCAGAATATTTCATTAGTTTGGTTTTCTTATAATAAAAAATTTCGTTCAAAAAAAAACATATGTACTTTTTTGAGGAATTATATGGAATATTGTGTCAAAATATAATTATTTGGAATGATGTAGGATAAAGTAATTTACTGGGAATAGATTTGGTCAAAAAAATTAGATGGTTAAGATAGTTTAAAAATTCTTGAGGATCTGTTATATAAGGAATAATATTTATCCATAGAACTAGGGGAATGATCTTTCTTCCAACGTAGGTGATCATGTTTTTATAAAAGTATCTCCATGAAAAAATCTTATTCATTTTGGTAAAAATATAAATCAAATACCATGGTTTATTATACTATATTGAATCCAAGAGAATTTTGGAACGTATTCCTATTAATTGGCCCTTCCTCTATCTTTTTCCAAGGCACACAACAATTTTCATGTTTTGATATTAACAAAATATTTTTTAGATTATTCTCATGTTTTGAGTCCAAGGTAATTTCAATTAAAAAAATTAAATTTATTATGAGGAATATCTAGTAAATATTAATTTCCATAGAGATCAATTTTTTATGTATAAGTAAATTAAGAATTTTTGGGTTTTGGGGAATATCATATAACATAAGAAGCAATATGGGAATAAAAAAATTTCTTAGAGGGAAAGATATCCCAAAATGTAGAATATGTGAATAAATTACAAGGATAAAATTTCCAAAATGGGAGGATAGTGAACAAAACATGCTAATAATAGAAAAAATAATTTTTTATATTAATTCGTATTTATGAAGTAATATTCATATTCTTTAGAGATATAGTGATTAATTTTTTTAAAAATAATAAAAGAAATATTATTTTTAAACTATTTTATTATAACATTTTATTTAGAAGATATATTTAAAATTATATAATTATAATTTGAAAAAATTATTTGAATTTTTTTATTTATCATGTCAAAATTATCAAAAGTGGATTTTTAAAAATTTTTCTGAAAATATTGTTTTTTCAGTGAATAGTGATAAATAATAATTTTTATGAAACTATCATTTATTTTCATTAAAAATGTCCCGTAATATTTTAAATCAATTCGTGGATTAATATAACTCTCCTTCATTTAATGAAATATAGTTAATTATATAATAATCAATATTTTACTCGATCGTAGTATATAAATTCTTTTAGATTTATAAGATATTTTTTTCGAAAAACTTTTTTTTATCGCACATTATGAGATACTTTTTAAGTGAATTTATTAATAATATAGAGATTGAATTTGGTAAATTGATTCCATATTATTAGTCATAAAAATAAAAATTATTTAATAATTTCAAATTAAATTTTTTCATAGACAATAGTAAAAACAAAATCATCTGTCACCATAGTAAAAGAGTTAATTGGCATAACAAAGGTTAATACTAAGTGATAAGGCCAAAATTTTCATGTTCATTAATATTAAATTAATATATTTCAAAACATAATAGGTTAGTCTTGATATTTAATTTTCATGTCAGACACTTCTCCATGACATTGTATATAAGCCCCCCCCCCCCCCCCCCGTTAAACCTTACTTAATATTGAATCAAATGAATAATTAACATTGAGGATCTTTTTAGGTTTAGAGTTTTAGAGAATTAGGACATAACTATTACATCTCAAAAGATTAAAAAGTAGTCTCTTCTACTAAATTTCCATAAAATAAAAACTCTTAAAAAGAAACATGTCTAGTTCCATGTTTTAGGTAGCATGACTTTCCCTTGATCCCATCCATGACCCTATTCCACGCTAAGTCCTGTGAAAAACATTTCAAAAACTTGGGATGAGCATAAAAAGCTAATTAAGGGATACACAAAGAATGAAAACTGTTAGTTTTTCAAAACAACAAGTAAACCATGTATACTTTATCAAAGTAGTACTTTTCACATTTTCGAAGTAGTAAAAACTCTTCTCGGAATAAAACTTCATTACTTACCCTTCTGTAACCAAAAGATTACCATAAAACTCATATAAAGATCACATAACATATAAAGGTAACTTGGGACATAAATATACTTAAGTGGAATAACCATAAGGTCGACTTCCACACATATCACTTAATGGAATTGCCATTCGGCCAACTTCCATACATACTTAATGGAATATCCATACGGCCAACTTCCATACCCAATGCATTGGAGGTTATAACGTAACCACCCGTCCTGGTATTCATGGCACCACCCATCATATGGTTTATCACGTAACCACCCGTAAAATGTCCAAGTACCATCATTAGACATAAAATATTGAAAATATAAACATTTCAATAACAACATTTCATTTTCAATCACAATAAGTAATTCCAAGCATCAATCCATTTTCAAAAACCATTTAAAAGTGATTTTTGAATCAAAGTGTCCCATACCACTTTGAAGCTTTTATTGGAATTATAATTTTAAAACATTAATGTCCATATAAATAAATACTGAAAAACATTTTGAAAACATGGACATTAATGATAATGATTTAGAATAATAAATATCTAAAACATTTAAAACGACATTTTTGTTAAAGACTTTTTAACAAAATGAGAGACTCTTAAATACAAATAACTTCAGAATAACATTTAATCCGAACTTTATAAGATCATGATAATAAAGGGATTCATGATATAATATGTCAAAGGACAGTATACACACCATATAAGAGTTAATTGGTGCATAACAACAATAAAGTCTCAAAAGAAATGTAAAATGACATGAAATCCATTATAAAGAAGGCATCCTTAAATTAAGGATAAATCAATCTCATAATTATGTGTGAAAAATATAAATACACCAATATATATGGATATTAAGTGTAAAACAATCAAAGTTTATTCACACATATTCAAAGTATGACATATTTAATAACTACATGTTGAACCCAACGAAGTCAAAATTGGGTTAAGAAGTTCCCTTGGTAAAATTCGACAGCCTAACGGCATCACATAAAATTTCAAAAAAAGGGTTGATGAGAGAGATAAAGGGGATATCATCACTTGGACATAAAATTCACATAAATAAGGATAAATAAGAACATATCCCAACATAATAGTATGTGAATTAAAAGAAATAACAAAAGAAGTCTTTTAAAAAAAGAGGTTGAAAGGACCCCTTACCGAGTTGGGTAACTTTCGAAAAGTATACCCCAATGAAGAAGGGTCATACAATGAAGATGTAAATACACATAAATGAAATTATACTACACAAAGTGTATAATAATGGGCAGTATATAAACCACTAAAAGGAAATAGTGGCAAATGTATCATAAATGTCACGGGAATAAAAGTGAGATGAAAAATCCCTTACGAAAACTCGGCAGCCTAACGACGCCACTTAAAGCATCCAAAAATAGATTTATGAGATCAAATAGGGTCTCTCATCATATGAAAATAAAAATTACAGAATGAGGAATATAAAATAACATCCCCAAACATAAGAAATATGTGCGTAAATGAAATGACATAAAAGAGAGTACTTAAAAAGAAAGAGAGAGGTTGGATCTCTTATGAAAATTCGGCAGCCTAACGGTGCCACTCTAAACTTCCAAAATGTATTGATGAGAGAAAATATGGTCTCTCATAATATTAACATAAAAATTACAGTAATAGTAATATAAAATAGCATCCCAATAACAAGAAATATAATCTTTAAAAGGAGCGACATAAAAGAGTGCACTTAAAAAGAAAGAGAGGAGTAGGATCCCTTACCTCGGGTCCGACTTGACTCGATCGTTCTTTAACGTCCTGAATAATAAACTTGAGTTAATTTCTCTTAAAAACCTTTTTCAAGTTCATTATTCCTTTTATATCACTTATTTCCTTGTTATAAACATTATTTAATCATTTAAGTTAATAATGTTTGTTTTTTCGATATTTGGTTCTTAAGTTGTAAGTGGACTTCTTACAATTACATGTTGTTCGTGTGGTCAAAGGTTATTTATATCCAAAATGACATTCCTGATTTGGATATCATATATATCATATATATCTATCAAATACATGTATTTATAATATCACATAATCATTTAGTGGTAAGAAATGAAATGCATCGTTCATGGAGACGGTAAGCTGTACGTACGCATGAACGCTACTTTCATTTCTTTGTCATATTAATGGAATTACTACTAAATTAGAGGTATGTATATTTTAATTCCAGAATTATATTAATCATTTAGATGTATCATTAATTATATATATCCACTATATACATGTACTTTTAATAGTACATTACATTTGAGGATAAGAAATGAAATGCACCGTTCATGGAGACGGTAAGCCGTACGCATGCATGAACGCTACATTCATTTCTATCTCATACTTTAATGGAAAGAAATAATAATGATATAGAGGTATATTATAATTCCAGTATAAAATCATATATAATAACATTAAATACATCCTTTATACGTCCCACGTATGGCATTAACTAATCACATCACTTTGAGGGGGCAGTAGTCCGCACTTCATTAAATGATGATATCACGTTTACCCATAATGGAAACCATAAAGGAATGACCAAAATGAAAAATACAGAAGCTTAGGGAAAACATTAACATATTATATATCATATATAAATATAGTGTCATCTTAATTTCCACCTTTGAAGGTGTTAAAATAATGTTGAACAATCATCGTTTCGGGAGACAGAAATTCGCCATCCACGGAAACAGTGTGTTCTTTAACCATTAGATTTAGGTTTGTATAAGTGTATCTCAAATCCTTATTATAAAAACATCATAGTATATTGAGGATATTGTAATTGTTACAAAAGAAAATAATAAAAATATTTTAGGGGGTTGGAGAAGCAAAATAAAACAAAAGGACTCAAAAGAAGACATAACCTTAAAATCGGGTAACTCCATTTGGTTTGAGCTCAAAGGCTTCCTTGGGAAGACTTCATCCCAAAGTTAGGCTTCAAGGAGTAATATAGGGAAGTGGAGAGACAAAATGGACAGGTTTTGGCCGAGCCAAAGGCTTTGGGAGTGTGGGTAAGAAGGTAGAGGTGGGGGCCTTTTATAAGAGGAGAGGAGGGGCACTCTTGGAAGGTAAAGAAAAGTCACTTTATTTTAAAATGGTATTCGGATTTAAGAGGTCACACATTGATGAGTTTCGAGAATAAGGTGATAAGGGTTATAAATCCACCCATCCAAAAGGTTTTTTCCATGTGTAGGACTTAGATTTTACATTATCTTTCCATTTTATGTAAATCGTTAAATAATGAGGTCATCGCTACATCATCATGATGTCATAAATAATTTAATTTATTTAATTTTTAAAAATTATAAAAAACTAATATGATGTAGGAAATCGTTTTAGCTTCCTAATGAATATTTATAGTCAAAAATATGACTTGTATAACCCCATGTAAAAATTGTTTTAGTAAAACACCTCATGTGTGTGTCATTTTTACTTTAACATTAAATAAAAAGTTATTTCGTCATTTCCCAACCAAAGTGGCTCAATGGGGTCCCCAAGTTGAACCATGGATTGTCTTGGTCGGCCATGACACATCCAATAAGGGTAGGACATGTGTCAAGGTATTTTCATTTTATTATAATATCATTTTTGCCTTAAATTGCACTAATTACCTCTAATCGCGATTAAAAACTTAATAAGTTACTATTCACAGAAACATTATTTTAATCCCATTGAACCACATTTTACTTCTTAAGGACAACCATGTTTGTCGGATTTTTTAAATTCAAAACACAGAAGTGGTGAAATTTCATTTAAACGAAAAATCGGTTTTTATAAGAACCACTTAGTGGTTTCACTATTCATCAAAAATTGAAGTTTTTCAGAAAAATACCGAAAATTCACCCTAATCTATATTTGATATTCCAAATTCAAAAATGAAGTCTATTTTACAAAATTCAAAACATATAAGTCACATTAATTAATTTAATAATTAATTCCCGCTGTCATGACAAATAGCGTGTTTTTATGGAACAATAAGTATCAAAAGATTGACACTAGTTTAAGTCCAATTTCAAAGTGAAATTAATTCCAAGGACCACTATTGGATTTAATGGTAAAAATATATTCTAATTTCACTTTAAAACCAATTCAAATGATAATCTAATAATATAAATAAATTAGATTAAAAAGAGGTTTTGAATTAAAATACAACAATTTTCACTATTCATTAAAAATTGAACTTTCTCGGAAAAACACCAAAAATTTACAGAAAGTAAATTTTGATTTCCCGTTTCTAAAGAAGAATTTTATTTTGTCAAATATAACACATAAAATTTTCAAAAAGTGGATTTAAAAGAGGTTCTTCATCAAAAGGCGGTTAATTGACCTTTTAAAAAATATTAGAATGTTTACGCTTAAAATTGGATTTATTCGCATTTTTAATCCTCTAACATTTATCGTAAAAAGTAAAAATATTTGACAAATATATATAATCATTTGGTAGTTTGTTCTGTTCATTCCTTCCATTACAACGGCTAGGCATTAACTACCATTTAAAATAATATTATTTTATTATTAGAGTGCAACGTAAGATTCCCAAGAAACTCGTTGTTGCATATTGGGTACGCCATAGAGCATAGCATCCCCTTTAAATTTATATTAATATTTGATTCACAAATATGGATAAATATAATGATTTCTTATTCTTTATTTACCTGGTGTGTTACATCCTTCCCCCCTTTTGGGAATTGTGTCCTCGCAATTTTTAAAATTGGGCTTGGAAACATCCTTGAAAGTCCCACATCGGAACAAGAGTCGGTAAAACAATCACTTTAAAATAAAGAAAGATAAGTACAAAAGTCACCTGATTTAACACAAACTATGATTCCAAGTATGAAAATATCAACATGGAGAAAAAATAAATGGCCATGTTCTGATGGAGAGTGATAGTAAATATGTCTAGGAGAAAGTTAACCATAAGAAAATAAAAAACTTGTGATGGGTTAAACGGTATTCGATTCCCCAGTAGGAAAACTTAATGGACAACATTTTTGTTTTATGTTACTTTTTATTGAGGAATTTATTCATAAGGAAACACAATCACTTATCATGTTGACTTTCAACTTTTACTAGATTCCTTAATCAAACTCATATTTTCTCCAAAAGACGAGTATTTAGGAAGACTTGTTCGCATTAAGAGTACTATAATCAATTTCTAGAGAATCACCTAATCCATAATAGAGAACTATATGCTTCCCATGTCTTTAGACTTTAACCAAAACCAAAAACAAAAAGGTTAGTACAAGATCAGATAATCAGAAAAGGATAACCCTTTATAAAAAGAAAATCTATTCTTAATCTCCAAAATTTATCCAACAATACCCAAAGTTCAACGAGGACCACTCGATAATCAATTTGTCCATAAAATTCTTCAACGTAAACCAAACTAAGATTGAAACCCAAATATTTGAAGGATTTACTCACATAGTCTTCTAAGTTAAATCATAACATTTATCTCCAAACAACATCAGTGGCTTTTAATGTCTCGTATTGAAAAGAAATTAACCTGATCACATATCCTCCATGATAGGTTAGTAAATTTCCATAGATAACCCAAAATCAACTTACTCTTAATTAATATAATCATATAACTAAAAATAATCAGTCAAACTAACCAGGGACTTCACGTAGTCTAGTGGTAGGCGATAAATACCAGCCGCACTTTGGTTGTTGGTTCGATTCCCACAGCTTTGTCCGACACGACGGGTTGTCACACGATCTGCATGTTGTCCTTTTTCCAAAACTATATAATTCTTAAAACATTCCCCAATATGAGATAAAATCTTCAAAAATAATCATAACATATTTTAACCCCAAGTTTATCTCATGCCATTCATTTTCCATCATAACATATAATAACCCATAATTACCTCAAAATTTAGGATCATATAAACTCTAATGGTTACCATTATAATTATTACCTGAACTTCCACACCGATTGGTAATCTCATACATGATGCATTACAGATCATACCAAGGTTCAAGTGGTTGTTCATGACTCCTTGATAGTTGGTTTAGAACAACCACAAGTTTCCTCATTGAATCCCCCATTTTATCTAGTATCTTAATGAGTGAACCACCACAGTTTCCTTCAAACCTATTGTCTCTTTGGTGCCTGCTAGATCCATCCATTCACAAAAAACAGAAATGTCAGTGTGAGTATATCAACAAAACCATCATGTACTAATGAGGAAGATAAACACTAAGATATACTTACTCATTCACTTTGTCTAAAACTAGGACTCTTTCTGAAATTCTAACCATTGTGGTAATTTCACTTATTCTTAAAGAATAACCTAACCTCTAAAGTTATCTAAACCGACCTCTGATACCAACTATAAGGCCCCAGCCTTAAACCTTACTTAATATTCAATTAAATGAATAATTAACATTGAGGATCTTTTCAGGTTTATATTTTTAGAGAATTAGGACATAACAATTACATCTCAAAAGATTACAAAGTAGTATCTTCTACTAAATTTCCATAAAATAAAAACTCTTAAAAAGAAACATGTCTAGTTCCATGTTTTAGGTATCATGACTTTCCCTTGATCCCATCATTGACCCTGTTCCACGCTAAGTCCTGTGAAAAAATTTCAAAAACTTGGGATGAGCATAAAAAGCTCAGTAAGGGATACACAATGAATGAAAACTGTTAGTTTTTCAAAATAACAAGTAATCCATGTATGCATTATCAAAGTAATAATTTTCACCTTTTCGAAGTAGTAAAAACTCTTCGCTGAATAAAAGTTCATTACATACCCTTCTGTAACCAAAAGATTACCATAAAACTCATATAAAGATCACATAAAATATAAAGGTAACTTGGGACATAAACATACTTATGTGGAATAACCATAAGGTCGACTTCCACACATATCACTTAATGGAATAGGCAATCGGCCAACTTCCATACATACTTAATGGAATAGCCATACGGCCTACTTCCATACCCAATGCATTGGAGGTTATAACGTAACCACCCATCCTGGTATTCAAGGAACCACCCGTCATATTTTTTATCACGTAACCACCCATAAAATGTCTAAGTACCATCATTACACATAAAATACTGAAAATATAAACATTTCAATAACAACATTTCACTTGCAATCATAATAAGTAATTCCAAGACATCAATCCATTTTCAAAAACCATTTAAAAGTGATTTTTTAATCAAAGTGTCCCATACCACTTTTAAGCTTTTATTGGAATTATAATTTTAAAACATTAATGTCCATATAAATCAATAATGAAAACCATTTTGAAAATATGGACATTAATGATAATGATTTAGAATAATAAATCTTTAAAACATTTAAAATGATATTTTTTTAAAGAGTTTTTAACAAAATGAGAGACTCTTGAATACAAAGAACCGTGGAATAACATTTAATACGAACTTTATAATATCATGAGAATAAAGGGATTCATGATATAATATGTCAAAGGACAGTATCCACACCATATGTGAGTGAATTGGTGCATAACAACAATGAATTCTCAAAAGAAATGTAAAATGACAAGAAATCCATTATAAAGAAGGTATCCTTAAATTAAGGATAAATCAATCTCATAATTATGTGTGACCAATATAAATACACCCAATATAAGTGGATATTAAGTGTAAAACAATAAAAGTTTATTCACACATATTAAAAGTATGACATATTCAATAACTACATGTTGAACCCAAAGAAATCAAAATTGGGTTAAGAAGTTCCCTTGGTAAAATTCGACAGCCTAACGGCGTCACATAAAATTTTACAAAAAGGGTTGATGAGAGAGATAAAGGGGATCTCTTTCACTTGGACAAAAAATTCACATAAATAAGGATATATAATAACATATCCCATCATAATAGTATGTGAATTAAAAGACATAACAAAAGAAGTCTTTTAAAAAAAAGAGGGTGAAAGGTCCCCTTACCGAGTTGAGTAACTTTCGAAAAGTACACCCCAAGGAAGAAGGGTCGTACAATGAAGATTTAAATACCCATAAATGAAATTATACTACACAAAGTGTATAATAATGGGAAGTACATAAACCACTCAAAAGAAATAGTTTCAAATGTAGCATAAATGTAACGGGAATAAAAGTGAGATGAAAAATCCCTTACGAAAACTCGGCAGCATAACGACGCCACTTAAAGCATCCAAAAATGGATTTATGAGATCAAATAGGGTCTCTCATCATATGAACATAAAAATTACAGAATGAGGAATATAAAACAACATCTCCAAACATATGAAATATGAGCTTAAAAGAAATGACATAAAAGAGAGTACTTAAAAAGAAAGAGAGAGGTTGGATCTCTTACGAAAATTCTGTAGCCTAACGGCGCCACTCTAAACTTCCAAAATGTATTGATGAGAGAGAATATGGTCTCTCATCGTATGAACATAAAAATAACAGTAATATTAATATAAAATAACATCCCAATAACAAGAAAGATTAACTTTAAAAGGAGCGACATAAAAGAGTGTACATAAAAAAGAAAGAGAGGAGTAGGATCACTTACCTCAGGTCCGACTTGACTCGATCATTCTTTAACGTCCTGAATAATAAACTTGAGTTAATTTCTCTTAAAAACATTTTCAAGTTCATTATTTATTTTATATCACTTCTTTCCATGTTATAAACATTATGTAATCATTTAAGTTAATAATGATTGTTTTGTCAATATTAGGTTCTTAAGTCGAAAGTGGACTTCTTACAATTACATGTTGTTTGTGTGGTCAAAGGTTCTTTAAATCCAGAATGACATTACTAATTTGTATATCATATATATCATATATATCTAGAATATACATGTATTTATAATATCACATAATCATTTAGAGGTAAGAAATGAAATGCACCATTCATGGAGACAGTAAGCCATACGTACGCATGAACGCTACTTTCATTTCTTTGTCATATTAATGGAATTAAAACTAAATGAGAGGTGTCGCACCCCAACTTTTTGAAGTAATTTTCAATTTAATATATCTTAGTGTCGGGTTCTCATGATGAGGTTTGGGTTGAGTCCCGATTTAAAATTTTTGAAGTTTAATGTTTTTAGTTGGTTTTGGACTCGTGCGCGGCCACCGCACGGTTCGCGGTAGCCACGCAGTTGCCCCGTGTCGTGAAATTTCTCTTTTATTTTATTATTATTATTATTATTATTTCTATTTTAGTTTATTACAATTGTTATTGTTTTGTAAATTTTATTATTATTGTTATTATTATCTTAATTGATATAATTCATTATTTCATTTTTGTGTTATCAAATGAGCCTTTTTTATCCTCATTATTCATATTCCAATTTATTATTTTTATTATTACTATTTTATTCATTAGCTTTTCCTTGCTTTTATTTTGTTTGTTTGTTTTTTTATTTTGTTATTTTTTATTTATTTATTATCTGTTTAGGGTTTCGGATCTCCCCCCTCTTTCCCCTCTTGCGCCGCACCCTTCCTGCTTCCCTGACCCCTCGCGCAGCCCCGACTCCCACTCGCCGCTTCCTCCGCCGCGCCCAACCGCCGCACCTGGCGCTCCCCTCTACCATCCAGCTTCGGCCTCCCCACTACATCCCCCGATCACGACCCGCGCTACCCAACATCCCTTCCCCTCGGCGCGACACAACACTCCAGCCCCCTCACCATGCTCACCTTCTCGCCGGCCTCGGTTAGGCCCTCCACCCTCGCCCCATGTTTACCCTCTGCACGGCAGCGCCGGCTTCGCCTCACCCCCATCTTCCCGTCGTCCCTGCCGTGCACCCACTGCCCCAGCTCCGCACTCATCTCCTCTGTCCGCCGCCGCACTCCCCCTCCACTCGACCACGCCCCTCCTGGTCCCGGCCTCTGGCCCTCATACTCCAGCATATTGCAGCGCACCAAGATCCCTCCCACTACCGTCCTCTGACCAGCCGCACGCAGCCGCTTCCCTCCGATTTCCAGCCTCCCTTCTGTTTCCCGCCTCATCGGCTAGTACTCCGGCGAACCCCCGTCGTAGGCCAACGACCTCCGGCCCCTGCCGGTGCCCTTGCCAACCCTTCCGATGAGACCTCACCGCCAGCCAGCACCTCCGGTGAGCCCTCGCTCCGGCCAGCAGCCTCCGCCGCCCATTCCGGCGCCCCCTGCCTTGTTCTGGCGACCTCCGATCGAGTTCTGGCGAGCCCCGCCTCCGGCCAGCAGCCCTCCGGCACCCCCCCGTGGTAGTTTTTCATTGTTTTGATGTTAATTTTTGTTAGGGTTTGTTGTTTAGGGGTTAATTTGGTTTTTGGTGGTATGATTTTGTTTACGTATGGTGGTTTTGCCTTCCCGCAGGTGCGGTCGCGGGGCGAATGTGGTTCTGCCCCAATTTCGGGTGGTCCGCCACGTTTGAGGTAGGCGATTCCGCCTATTAGTTCTGTTTGATAATTGTTTTGTGCGTTAATTAAATTAGCATGTTTGTTTTTTTTCGTTACTTGTTTGGTGCAAAGTTTGTTTTCAGCATTTGTTGAGTTGCTTTGCTTATTTGAGTGTAGTTTTGTGGTAATCGTTTGTTGCGCACCATGAGAATGTTCTGTTAATTGTTTAACTGATTTATTGAATGATTTTTGTGGTGCAAATATATATATATATATATATACATATATATTTGTGTTTGTTATGCGTTTATGTGAATTTGATCATAAAAGTGTTTTAAGGGGTTTAAGTTTGTTTCGTGTGTTTAATGTCACAGTATGCTTTCCAAAAATTGTTTTGTAAAGTTTTAAATGATTTATTAAATAACGTGAGGCTTCGAGTTTGGTTTTGAAAACGTGTTTAGGCGCACGCACATTAAATGTATATTTCATCGTGTCGTGCGCTTTTGTATGGGTTTTCACACAAAGTGTTTTCTTGAAATGGGTTGTTGGCTTGGCGTCATGTGGTTTTGTTAACACTTTGCGGACTTTTAAAGTGACCCAATAAATAATGTTGATGGTGTGGGTTGTGTTTCAAAAATGCGTCAAGGTGGTTTTTTTCACGTTGTTCGTTTGTTTGTATTGTTTTAAGTCCGTCTTTGTGTGATTTTAGTTTTATGCGTTTATTGCAGCGCGTTCGCAAGGTAGCCCCGTGATATTGCTGTCATCAGCTTGCGGTTGCTTGTACGCCTGTGCGAGGCATGTCGCGCCTTTGCGTTTGGACTGCGACTGAGGTAGGTCCCCCATTGCACTCATCCTTAAATTTAGAATTTATTAATTGCTTGATGTTTTTGTTAATTTTAATGAATGATAAATAATATTAGACAATTAAATTTTAAATGATTATTTATTGTGAAATGAACTGTTTATTTTATACCGAACACCTGGAACATTTTCTTGACGGGCGGACACCCAATTTTGAAAGAGTGCCCGTTTGGCCTTTAAACATAATTCACGGAACTTCAAATGTGCTTCTAGTTTTAAAGATAAATAATTTCTTCTGAACAAGTGTTTTGAGCTTTTTGAGAAAAGAGGTTTTACTTTAAAATTGGTGAAGGCCCGTTTGGCACTTTAATGAAATGGATTATCTTGGAAATCCTACTCGGGGGTGATCTTTGGCGTGCGTTGTTTGCGTGAGCTGTATGTGATGTTGGTGCATCATGACTGATTAATTTACATTGTAGACGCACCCCCTTTTTATTGCTTGTGATGACATGGGAACCTGGCATATTGAGTGAATTTTCTGAGAACGATTGCTGCACTAGTTTAGACCACGCACTGGCTAGTGTCCCCATAGCAGGGGAATACTGAGTTATTGCTGCTATGGGGATTGGGCCCCTCGGTTAGGCCATGCAGGGCTATGCCGGGTAGTATTATGGGCGTTATGACGTCATCGAGTTATGGCATGCCTCAGGATGAGTCACACGTATAGTACGTTCTGGATTGTTCACGATCTCCAAGGTTCGACCCATGTTTCTTTTAGTGTTTAGTTGTGTGTGGCGGACGATTGAGAGGTCGAGTTCGGTTGCTGACCCTTGTGTGCCACTTTACCATTGCCCTTAGTGTGTGTTGTGTGTGATTCTCATTTTGACTAACAACTAAAGTTTGGATTTCTAAATTGCTCATAAAATGTTTTGAAGATGCAATGCACCTGTTCTTTCAACATCAAACTTGTTCTAAATTAAAAAGGGAAATGGACTGTTACTTGTTTTAGAAATGAAAGTGTGTGGAAAAACTATTTTATATAATTTAGTTCAAACCTGAAATTGATAAATTCTTTATTTATTGGTATGTGCATTGGGAATAGAATTAGTCGGGCCTACCTACTGAATTTTAATACTCACGCCTATAGTGTTTTCTTGTTTTTAGCTTTTTTGCAGGTTCCAGATTCAGCTGTTCGCCTTGAGCGATGTTGGTTGTGGTATTGGAGAGTGACCCATGGGGTTACCTGGAGTTTGGAACGTGGTCGGGTTAGTAGTGTTGCTGGTTTCTCTTTCTTTATTCATTTTTGTTATATTTTATTTTCCGCTATTTAGTTTATTTTCTTTTGGGCCAAATCGTTCCCACCTGTTTACTTTTGATGCCCGGCACTAGTTGCCAGCCCGTGGGGATTGGGAACGCCCCTCGGGCCATGTCGCGGGCCGGCTCGGGTGCCCGGTTCAGGGTCGACCCGGGTTGGTTCGTGACAAAATGGTATCAGAGGTGGTCCTTGTTATTTGGGATGTCCGGTAGATGGAGATTAGGTGTGTCGGGACTCGGGAGGTAGGTACGGGAAGGACGTCATGACCCCTCGCCCGTTCCGCACCTCGAGTCGCCAGGGATAGTTCGGGGATTGAGTCCTTGTTTCGTTCTGGTTTGTTTTGGATTGAGGGATGACAACAGAGGTAAACCGATGTTACATCGTGATCTCGCATGGAGTAGTGACCCATGTGGAGATGTCTGGGTACACGGTTTGAATTCCTCCTAGTGGTTGACGCTTACTTGGGGCATGACCCACTATCATGTCGCCATGTTAAGTGTGACCGCTGGTCCCTCACCCTGATGGTTTGATGCGAGTTGAGTGTCGTTTTCGTTTTGGATAGTGTAAGTGCGTTTTTGGAAGTGAAAAAAAGGGGTTTTTGGAAATGAGACTGATTTCTTTTAAAGTACATTAAATTTATGAAATGAGTTTTAAAACTGAAGGCCTTTGGTTTGGAAAAACTGGTTTTTTTTTTCTTGGAAATTGGTCGAGAATGGTTTGGGGTGAAACCGCAGGTACCCCTTATGAACGTTTTCATATGTGAGAGAATGCCTAGAATTGCATGTTGGTGCATGTATGAATGGAATGTGGATAATGACATGTGCAACGGGTCATGAGATTACCTGGGTGTTTATTTGAAATTAAAGGCTTGACCATGTTTTTCTAAATTGGCTTTTAAAGAGGAAAATGGTTTTGGAAAGTGATTTTGGTTTGAAAGGGATTTGGTATTTGGAAACTGGTTTTGAAATGAGAATTTAAAAAGAGGTGGTTTTGGAATCTAAAATGAAACGGGGATTTTGGACAGGGAACTTTGGGTTATGTTTGCGGTAGTTTGTTTCTTTTGAGCTGGTTGTTTTGGATGAAGCCACTTTCTTTTATGTTGCTTCGATTGATACTGGTTTCGTCTTGGTGTTATATGTCTTATTTAGAAATGTTGCCCAGAAAGATCCCTAGTGTTTTGATGAGTCATGCCCAGTTTTTGGTCTTTCTTGGACGTTGTCTGTCCTTCATGGTGATTGAAGTCTGTTGGGGTCAGTGTGGTGGCTTGAAGAAGTCAAGCGTGTCTTTGGGGTATTGGGAACTCCCAAAGCAATCTGAGTGCGTATTGTCTTGGGTCTGTTTGAAGGTCCAGCTCTGGATGAGTAGGAGTTGTACGCCCGCCGTTTCTGCAATTTGGGATGATGTGGCATTTCTTTAATGTCGTCTTCATTCAATGGTTTATACTCGTGGGGGTGAGGATGAAGGAAACAGAAGAGCTCATGCGTGCTCAACATGGCCAGCAGACGGTGAAAGCGTATGTCGACCATTTCAAGGATCTTGGCTCTCTTTTTCTGGGGGTAGAGTCGAAAGACTGGATGAAGACTTCTCTCTTCATCAAGGGTCTTCGTCTAGAGATCAAGGAGCGGGTCCTCCTTTCTGAGGACCATCACTTTGAGAAGCTGGTGGATGAGGCATTCTTAGTTGAGTTGGTCGTTGGAGTGGAGATGGTTGACAATCCAGCGTATCCACTTGCTCGTCAAGGTTCCCCATCTGGCGATTAGTGTGTGCCAGAGGGACCTATTCCTAAAACATTCTCTTCAGTGGCTCTAACTTCCAGTTTTTCGGACCTTTTAATGGTTTACTGTCAGTATGGACGTTTGGGGCATGCAAGCCGTCATGTCACACCCCTCCGAAGACGTGCCATCATTGCAGGTTTCTGGATCATCTAGAGACGCTTTGCAGGAAGCGTCTCCTGAGGAAGACACTATGACTAGAAGATTCTAGTGCCTGGCTATGAGGCAGGAGATGCTTCAACCATCAGATCCCCAACCACAGGACTTGGGGTGAAGCTTGCGCGTAGTCAGGAGTTGATGGGGGTGTGACGCCTCAGTTCGGGTTTTGTGATCTGTGATAGCAACAGAACATTTAAAGCCCTTTGGTTCTCGTCTTTCCATTGTTAAAGTGTTGGCGTTGTTGTCGGTTCATTGTGTCGTCGTGAGGTTGGGATGAACGTATTCGTTTGTAATCCAAACAGTCTCGTTTTCCAGATTATGGTGTATAGGATCATGCGTTTTTCATAGAGGTATGTTTGGACCTTGAGTGGGTTAATCTTGGTTTGGCGACGTTCGTTTGGAGATATAAGTGCCAGCGGTGGAGTCCAGGCTTGCGGTTGTGCTCGGGTTTACAGCTTGGATTATGTTCTGCTTGGAGATTTTTCTATCGTCTTCGGGCTTTCTTTGGTCTGAGTCGAGAGTTCCAAGTTTTGGTGGAGGTCCTGCTCGCTCGTGCTATAGAGGTTAGCCTGGATCGGTTGGGAGTTTCCGTGTCGCCCCCCCCCCTTCCCGAGGTGGTACGTTTAGGTGTTAATTTATGCATCAGTGGTGTTCTTGTGGTGGGGAGAACCCTCTCGTGTTCTCCCGCTCCCTTGTGTTGTGTTTTGTTTCAGACTCAATTGTGCTTGGATCCTTGTTAGGTCTGTGAGTGAAGCTTTTTGAATCATTCGTTATTTATTATTAATAATGTTTAAAACCTTATGTGGATTGGTTTTGGTTTGGGAGTTCCCACACTGACCCCCTCCCCGGGGCGGTGTATTTGGGTTCTAAAAGCCTCAGTGTTGGTCGAGCTCTTGTGGTGGGGAGAACCCTCCCGTTTTCTCCCCTCGTTTTATGTCGCAGTTTCTTTATGATCGGTCTGGTGTGACCTGTGGAGTAAAAGTTCATTTCAAATTTCTTAGCTTCTTGGTTTTGGATCGGGCATGAAATCGAGTTTTGGATATCTTTGGGCTTGGTGACTTTCTGGGGGCAGAAAATTTTTGTGGTGGGGAGAATTGTCGCACCCCAACTTTTTGAAGTAATTTTCAATTTAATATATCTTAGTGTCGGGTTCTCATGATGAGGTTTGGGTTGAGTCCCGATTTAAATTTTTTGAAGTTTAATGTTTTTAGTTGGTTTTGGACTCGTGCGCAGCCACCGCACGGTTCGCGGTAGCCACGCAGTTGCCCCGTGTCGTGAAATTTCTCTTTTAGTTTATTATTATTATTATTATTATTTCTATTTTAGTTTATTACAATTGTTATTGTTTTGTAAATTTTATTATTATTGTTATTGTTATCTTAATTGATATAATTCATTATTTTATTTTTGTGTTATCAAATGAGCCTTTTTTATCCTCATTATTCATATTCCAATTTATTATTTTTATTATTACTATTTTATTCATTAGCTTTTCCTTGCTTTTATTTTGTTTGTTTGTTTTTTATTTAGTTATTTTTTATTTATTTATTATCTGTTTAGGGTTTCGGATCTCCCCCCTCTTTCCCCTCTTGCGCCGCACCCTTCCTGCTTCCCTGACCCCTCGCACAGCCCCGACTCCCGCTCGCCGCTTCCTCCGCCGCGCCCAACCGCCGCACCTGGCGCTCCCCTCTACCATCCAGCTTCGGCCTCCCCACTACATCCCCCGATCACGACCCGCGCTACCCAGCATCCCTTCCCCTCGGCGCGGCACAACACTCCAGCCCCCTCACCATGCTCACCTTCTCGTCGGCCTCGGTTAGGCCCTCCACCCTCGCCCCATGTTTACCCTCTGCACGGCAGCGCCGGCTTCGCCTCACCCCCATCTTCCCGTCGTCCCCGCCGTGCACCCACTGCCCCAGCTCCGCACTCATCTCCTCTGTCCGCCGCCGCACTCCCCCTCCACTCGACCACGCCCCTCCTGGTCCCGGCCTCTGGCCCTCATACTCCATCATATTGAAGCGCACCAAGATCCCTCCCACTGCCGTCCTCTGACCAGCCGCACGCAGCCGCTTCCCTCCGATTTCCAGCCTCCCTTCTGTTTCCCGCCTCATCGACTAGTACTCCGGCGAACCCCCGTCGTAGGCCAACGACCTCCGGCCCCTGCCGGCGCCCTTGCCAACCCTTCCGATGAGACCTCACCGGCAGCCAGCACCTCCGGTGAGCCCTCGCTCCGGCCAGCAGCCTCCGCCGCCCATTCCGGCGCCCCCTGCCTTGTTCTGGCGACCTCCGATCGAGTTCCGGCGAGCCCCGCCTCCGGCCAGCAGCCCTCCGGCACCCCCCGTGGTATTTTTTCATTGTTTCGATGTTAATTTTTGTTAGGGTTTGTTGTTTAGGGGTTAATTTGGTTTTTGGTGGTATGATTTTGTTTACGTATGGTGGTTTTGCCTTCCCGCAGGTGCGGTCGCGGGGCGAATGTGGTTCCACCCCAATTTCGGGTGGTCCGCCACGTTTGAGGTAGGCGATTCCGCCTATTAGTTCTGTTTGATAATTGTTTTGTGCATTAATTAAATTAGCATGTTTGTTTTTTTTCGTTACTTGTTTGGTGCAAAGTTTGTTTTCAGCATTTGTTGAGTTGCTTTGCTTATTTGAGTGTAGTTTTGAGGTAATCGTTTGTTGCGCACCATGAGAATGT
Source organism: Viscum album (assembly GCA_963277665.1). NCBI lineage: Eukaryota > Viridiplantae > Streptophyta > Magnoliopsida > Santalales > Viscaceae > Viscum > Viscum album. Next base: position 540,173,997 of record OY728121.1, read on the forward strand.
TCTATTAATTGTTTAACTGATTTATTGAATGATTTTTGTGGTGAAAATATATATATATATATATATACATATATATTTGTGTTTGTTATGTGTTTATGTGAATTTGATCATAAAAGTGTTTTAAGGGGTTTAAGTTTGTTTCGTGTGTTTAATGTCACAGTATGCTTTCCAAAAATTGTTTTGTAAAGTTTTAAATGATTTATTAAATAACGTGAGGCTTCGAGTTTGGTTTTGAAAACGTGTTTAGGCGCACGCACATTAAATGTATATTTCATCGTGTCGTGCGCTTTTGTATGGGTTTTCACACAAAGTGTTTTCTTGAAATGGGTTGTTGGCTTGGCGTCATGTGGTTTTGTTAACACTTTGCGGACTTTTAAAGTGACCCAATAAATAATGTCGATGGTGTGGGTTGTGTTTCAAAAATGCGTCAAGGTGGTTTTTTTCACGTTGTTCGTTTGTTTGTATTGTTTTAAGTCCGTCTTTGTGTGATTTTAGTTTTATGCGTTTATTGCAGCCCGTTCGCAAGGTAGCCCCGTGATATTGCTGTCATCAGCTTGCGCTTGCTTGTACGCCTGTGCGAGGCATGTCGCGCCTTTCCGTTTGGACTGCGACTGAGGTAAGTCCCCCATTGCACTCATCCTTAAATTTAGAATTTATTAATTGCTTGATGTTTTTGTTAATTTTAATGAATGATAAATAATATTAGACAATTAAATTTTAAATGATTATTTATTGTGAAATGAACTGTTTATTTTATACCGAACACCTGGAACATTTTCTTGACGGGCGGACACCCAATTTTGAAAGAGTGCCCGTTTGGCCTTTAAACATAATTCACGGAACTTCAAATGTGCTTCTAGTTTTAAAGATAAATAATTTCTTCTGAACAAGTGTTTTGAGCTTTTTGAGAAAAGAGGTTTTACTTTAAAATTGGTGAAGGCCCGTTTGGCACTTTAATGAAATGGATTATCTTGGAAATCCTACTCGGGGGTGATCTTTGGCGTGCGTTGTTTGCGTGAGCTGTATGTGATGTTGGTGCATCGTGACTGATTAATTTACATTGTAGACGCACCCCCTTTTTATTGCTTGTGATGACATGGGAACCTGGCATATTGAGTGAATTTTCTGAGAACGATTGCTGCACTAGTTTAGACCACGCACTGGCTAGTGTCCCCATAGCAGGGGAATACTGAGTTATTGCTGCTATGGGGATTGGGCCCCTCGGTTAGGCCATGCAGGGCTATGCTGGGTAGTATTATGGGCGTTATGACGTCATCGAGTTATGGCATGCCTCAGGATGAGTCACACGTATAGTACGTTCTGGATTGTTCACGATCTCCTAGGTTCGACCCATGTTTCTTTTAGTGTTTAGTTGTGTGTGGCGGACGATTGAGAGGTCGAGTTCGGTTGCTGACCCTTGTGTGCCACTTTACCATTTCCCTTAGTGTGTGTTGTGTGTGATTCTCATTTTGACTAACAACTAAAGTTTGGATTTCTAAATTGCTCATAAAATGTTTTGAAGATGCAATGCACCTGTTCTTTCAACATCAAACTTGTTCTAAATTAAAAAGGGCAATGGACTGTTACTTGTTTTAGAAATGAAAGTGTGTGGAAAAACTATTTTATATAATTTAGTTCAAACCTGAAATTGATAAATTCTTTATTTATTGGTATGTGCATTGGGAATAGAATTAGTCGGGCCTACCTACTGAGTTTTAATACTCACGCCTATAGTGTTTTCTTGTTTTTAGCTTTGTTGCAGGTTCCAGATTCAGCTGTTCGCCTTGAGCGATGTTGGTTGTGGTATTGGAGAGTGACCCATGGGGTTACCTGGAGTTTGGATCGTGGTTGGGTTAGTAGTGTTGCTGGTTGCTCTTTCTTTATTCATTTTTGTTATATTTTATTTTCCGCTATTTAGTTTATTTTCTTTTGGGCCAAATCGTTCCCACCTGTTTACTTTTGATGCCCGGCAGTAGTTTCCAGCCCGTGGGGATTGGGAACGCCCCTCGGGCCATGTCGCGGGCCGGCTCGGTTGCCCGGTTCAGGGTCGACCCGGGTTGGTTCGTGACAAGAGGTATGTATATTTTAATTCCAGAAATATATTAATCATTTAGATGTATAATTCATTATATATATCTATTATATACATGTACATTTAATAGTACATTACATTTGGGGATAATAAATGAAATGCACCGTTCATGGAGACGGGAAGCCGTACGTACGCATTAACTCTACTTTCATTTCTATATCATACTTTAATGGAATGAAATAATAATGATATATAGGTATATTATAATTTCAGTATAACATCATATATAATAACATTAAATCCATCCTTTATACGTCCCACGTATGGCATTAACGAATCACATCACATTGAGGGGGCGGTAGTCCGCACTTCCTTAAATGAAGATATCACGTTTACCCATAATCAAAACTATAAAGGTATGCCCAAAATGAAAAATAAATAAGCTTAGGGAAAACATAAACATATTATATATCATATATAAATATAGTGTCCTCTTAATGGCCACCTTTGAAGGTGTTAAAAGAATGTTGAACAATCATCATTTCGGGAGGCAGAAATTCGCCATCCACGGAAACAGTATGTTCCTTAAACATTAGATGAAGGTGTGTGTAAGTGTAGCTAGAATACATCTTATAACAACATCCTAGTATATTGAGGATAATGTATGTGTTACAAAATAAAATAATAAAAAGAGTTTATGGGGTTGGAGAAGCAAAATAAAACAAAAGCACTCAAAAGAAGACATTTCCTTAAAATCGGGTAACTCCCTTTGGATTGAGTTCAAAGGCTTCCTTGGGAAGACTTCTGCCCAATTTGAGGCTTCAAGGAGTAAGAGAGGGAAGTAGAGAGATAAAATGGGCATGGGTTGGCCGAGCCAAAGGCTTTGGGTGTGTGGGTAAGAAGGTAGAGGTGGGGGCCTTTTATAAGAGGACAGGAGGGGCACTCTTGGAAGGTAAAGAAAAGTCACTTTATTTTAAAATGTTATTCGGATTTAAGAGGCCCCACATTGATGTGTTTCTAGGATAAGGTGATAAGGGTTCGAAATCCACCCATACAATAGGTTTTGGCCATGTGTAGGACTTAGATTTTACATTATCTTTCCATTTTATTTTAATCGTTAAATAATGAGGTCATCGCTGCATCATCATGATGTCATAAATAATTTAATTTATATAAAGTATAAAAATTATAAAAAAAATACTATGATGTAGGAAATATTTTTATATTTCTAATGAATATTTATAGTCAAAAATCTGACTTGTATAACCCCATGCAAAAATTATTTTAGTAAAACACCTCATGTGTGTGTAATTTTTACTTTAACATTAAATAAAAAGTTATTTATGTCATTTCCCAACCAAATTGGCTCCATGGGGTCCCCATGTTGACCCATGGATTTTATTGGTCGTCCATGACACATCCAATAAAGTGATGACATGTTTCAAGGTATTTTCATTTTATTATAATATCATTTTTGCCTTAAATTGCACTAATTACCTCTAATCGCGATTAAAAACTTAATAAGTTACTATTCACCAAAAAATTATTTTAATCCCATTGAACCAGATTTTACTTCATAATGAAAACAATGTATGTCAGATTTTTGAAATTCAAAACACAGAAGTGGTAAAATTTCATTTAAACGAAAAATCAGTTTTTATAAGTACCAGTTAGTGGTTTCACTATTCATCAAAATTGAAGTTTTTCATAAAAATACCGAAAATTCACCCTATTTGATATTCCAAATTCAAAAATGAAGTATATTTTACAAAATTGAAAACATATAAGTCACATTAATTAATTTAATAATTAATTCCCGATGTCATGACAAATAGCGTGTTTTTGTGAAACAATAAGTATCAAAAGATTGACACTAGTTGTAGTCCAATTTCAAAGGGAAATTGATTTCAACGACCACAATTGGATTTAATGGTAAAAATATATTATAATTTCACTTTAAAACCAATTAAAAAGATAATCTATTAATATAAATAAATTAGATTAAAAAGAGGTTTTGAATTAAAATACAACATTTTTCACTATTCATTAAAAATTGAACTTTTTCTGAAAAATACCAAAAATTAACACAAAGTAAATTTTGATGTCCCGTTTCTAAAGAAGAATTTTATTTTGTCAAATATAACACATAAAATTATCAAAAAGTGGATTTAAAATAGGTTCTCCATCAAAAGGCGGTTAATCGACCTTTAAAAAAATATTAGAATGTTTACGCTTAAAATTGGATTCATTCGAATTTTTAATCCTCTAACATTTATCTTAAAAAGTAAAAATATTTGAAAAATATATACAATCATTTGGAAGTTAGTTATGTTCATTCCCGCCATTACAACGGCTAGGCGTTAACTACCATTTAAAATAATATTATTTTATTATTAGAGTGCAACGTATGATTCCCAAGAAACTCATTGTTGCGTATTGGGTACGCCATCGAGCATAGAATCCCCTTTAAAGTAATATTAATATTTGATTCACTAATATGGATAAATATAAATATGTCATATTCTTTATTTACCTGGGGTGTTACATCCTTCCCCTCTTTTGGGAATTGCGTCCTCGCAATTTTTAAAATTGGGCTTGGAAACATCCTTGAAAGTCCCACATCGGAACAAGAGTTGGTAAAACAATCACTTTAAAATAAAGAAAGATAAGTACAAAGGTCACCCGATTTAACCCATACTAGGATTCCATGTATGAAAATATGGACATGGAGGAAAAACAAAGGGTTATGTTCCGATGGAGAGTGATAGTAAACATGTCTAGGAGAAAGTTAACCATAAGAAAATCACAAACTTGTAATGGGTTAAACGGTATTCGATTCCCCAATAGGAAAAGTTAATAGACAACATTTTTGTTTTCAGTTACTTTTTATTGAGAAATTTATTCATATGTAAACATAATCACTTATCATGTTGACTTTCAACTTTTACTAGATTCCTTAATCAAACTCATATTTTCTCCAAAAGTCGAGTATTTAGGAAGACTTATTCGCATTAAGAGTACTATAATCAATTCCTGGAGAATCACCTAATCCATAATAGAGAACTATATACTTCCCATGTCTTTAGATTTTAACCAAAACCAAAACCAAAAAGGTTAGTACAAGATCAGATAATCCAGAAAAGGATAACCCTTTATAAAACGAAAATCTATTCTTAATCTCCAAAATTTGTCCAACAATACCCAAAGTTCAACGAGGGCCATTTGATAATCAATTTCTCCATAAAATTATTCAATGTAAACCAAACTAAGATTGAAACCCAAATATTTTAAGGATTTAGTCACATAGTCTTCTAAGTTAAATCGTATCATTTATCTCCAAACAACATCAGTTGCTCTTAATGTCTCATATTGAAAAGTAATTAACCTAATCACATATCCGCCATGATAGGTTAATAAACTTCCATAGATAACCCAAAATCAACTTACTCATAATTCATATAATCATATAACTAAAAAGAATTAGTCAAACTAATCCGGGACTTCACGTAGTCCAGTGGTAGGCGATAAATATCAGTCGCACTTCGGTTGTGGGTTCGATTCCCACAGCTTTTTCCGACACGACATGTTGTCACACTGTCTGCGTGTTGTCCTTTTTCAAAAACTATATAATTCTTAAAACATTCCCCAAAACAAGATAAAATATTTAAAAATAATCATAACATATTTTAACCTCAATTTTATCTCATGTCTTTCAATTTCCATCATAACATTTAATAACCCATAATTACCTCAAAAGTAAGGATCATATAAACTCTAATGGTTACCTTTATAATTATTACCAGAACTTCCACATCGATTGGTCATCTCGTACATGATACATTACAGATCATACCAAGGTTCAAGTGGTTGTTCATGACTCCTTGATAGTTGTTTTAGGACAACCACATGTTTCCTCATTGAATCCACCATTTTATCTAGTATCTTAATCAGAGAACCACCACAGTTTCCTTCAAACCTGTTGTCTCTTTGGTGCCTGCTAGATCCATCCATTCACTAAAAACAGAATTGTTAGTGTGAGTATATCAACCAAACCATCATGTACTAATGATGTAGATAAACACTAAGATATACTTACTCATTCACTTTATCTAATACTAGGAATCTTTATGAAATTCTAACCATTGTGGTAATGTCACTTATGCTTAAAAAATACCCTAACCTCTAAAGTTATCTAAACCGACCTCTGATACCAACTATAAGGCCCCATCCTTAAACCTTACTTAATATTGAATTAAATGAATAATTAACATTGAGGATCTTTTCAGGTTTAGAGTTTTAGAGAATTAGGACATAACTATTACATCTCAAAAGATTACAAATTAGTCTCTTCTACTAAATTTCCATAAAATAAAAACTCTTAAAAAGAAACATGTATAGTTCCATGATTTTGGTAGCATGACTTTCCCTTGATCCCATCCTTGACCCCATTCCACGCTAAGTCCTGTGAAAAACATTTCAAAAACTTGGGATGGGCATAAAAAGCTCAGTAAGGGATATACAAAGAATGAAAACTGTTTGTTTTTTAAAACAACAAGTAAACCATGTATACTTTATCAAAGTAATACTTTTCACCTTTTCGAAGTAGTAAAAACTCTTCGCCGAATAAAAGTTCATTACTTACCCTTCTGTAACCAAAAGATTACCATAAAACTCATATAAAGATCACATAACATATAAATGTAACTTGGGACATAAACATACTTAAGTGGAATAACAATAAGGTCGACTTCCACACATATCACTTAATGGAATAGCCATTCGGTCAACTTCCATACATACTTAATGGAATAGCCATACGGACGACTTCCATACCCAATGCATTAGAGGTTATAACGTAACCACCCTTCATATGGTTTATCACGTAACCACCCGTAAAATTTCCAAGTACCATCATTACACATAAAATATTTAAAATATAAACATTTCAATAACAACATTTCATTTGCAATCACAATAAGTAATTCCAAGACATCAATCCATTTTCAAAAACCATTTAAAAGTGATTTTTTGAATCCAAGTGTCCCATACCACTTTGAAGCTTTTATTGGAATTATAATTTTAAAACATTAATGTCAATATAAATAAATACTGAAAACCATTTTGAAAACATGGACATTAATGATAATTATTTAGAATAATAAATCTTTAAAACATTTAAAATGATATTTATGTTAAAGAGTTTTTAACAAAATGAGAGACTCCTGAATACAAATAACTTGCAGAATAACATTTAATCTAAACTTTATAATATCATGAGAATAAAGGGATTCATGATATAATATGTCAAAGTAAAGTATAAACACCATATAAGAGTGAATTGGTGCATAACAACAATGAAGTCTCAAAAGAAATGTAAACTGACATGAAATCCATTATAAAGAAGGTATCATTAAATTAAGGATAAATCAATCTCATAATTATGTCTGAAAAATATAAATACACCCAATATAATTGGATATTAAGTGTAAAACTATCAAAGTTTATTCACACATATTCAAAGTATGACATATTCAATAACTACATGTTGAACCCAAAGAAATCAAAATTGGGTTAAGAAGTTCCCTTGGTAAAATTCGACAACCTAACGACGTCACATAAAATTTTACAAAAAGGGATGATGAGAGAGATAAAGGAGATATCATCACTTGGACATAAAATTCACATAAATAAGGATATATAAGAACATATCCCAACATAATAGTATGTGAATTAAAAGACATAACAAAAGAAGTCTTTTAAAAAAAGAGGTTGAAAGGTCCCCTTACCGAGTTGGGTAACTTTCGAAAAGTACACCCCAAGGAATAAGGGTCATACAATGAAGATGTAAATACCCATAAATTAAATTATTCTACAAAAAGTTTATAATAATGGGCAGTACATAATCCACTCAATGGAAATTGTGGCAAATGTAGCATAAATGTCACGGGAATAAAAGTGAGATGAAAAATCCCTTACGAAAAATCGGCAGCCTAACGGCGCCACTTAAAGCTTCCAAAAATGGATTTATGAGATAAAATAGGGTATCTCATCATATGAACATAAAAATTACAGAATGAATAATATAAAATAACATCCCCAAACATATGAAATATGAGCTTAAAAGAAATGACATAAAAGAGAGTACTTAAAAAGAAAGAGAGAGGTTGGATCTCTTACGAAAATTCGGCAGCTTAACGGCGCCACTCTAAACTTCCAAAATGTATTGATGAGAGAGAATAGGTTCTCTCATCATATGAACATAAAAATTACAGTAAGATTAATATAAAAGAACATCCCAATAACAAGAAATATGAGCTTTAAAAGGAGTGACATAAAAGAGTGTACTTAAAAAGAAAGAGAGGAGTAGGATCCCTTACCTCGGGTCCGAAATGACTCGATCGTTCTTTAACGTACTGAATAATAAACTTGAGTTAATTTATCTTAAAAACCTTTTTCAAGTTCATTATTTCTTTTATATCAATTATTTCCATGTTATAAACATTATGTAATCATTTATGTTAATAATGTTTGTTTTGTCGATATTTGGTTCTTAAGTCGAAAGTGGACTTCTTACAATTACATGTTGTTTGTGTGGACAAAGGTTCTTTATATCCAGAATGAAATTCATGATTTGGATATCATATATATCATATATATCTAGCATATACATGTATTTATAATATCACATAATCATTTAGAGGTAATAAATGAAATGCACCGTTCATGGAGACGGTAAGTCGTACATACGCATGAACGTTACTTTCATTTCTTTGTCATATTAGTGGAATTAAAACTAAATGAGAGTTATGTATATTTTAAATCTAGAATTATATTCATCATTTATATGTATCATTCATTATATATATCCATTATATACATGTACTTTTAATAGTACATTACATTTGGGGATAAGAAATGAAATGCACCGTTCATGGAGACGGTAAGCCGTACGTACGCATGAACGCTACTTTCATTTATATCACATGATTTAATGGAAAGAAATAATAATGATATAGAGGTATATTATAATTCCAGTATATCATCTTATTTAATAACCAGGGCCGGCCCGAGAAACGTGGTTGCCCAAGATCGGCCATCAAATTGTTGCCCTTTCATAAGAAATAAGCATGATAAATTAAAGTCATGATATTTTAGAAACAAAACACTCTTTGCCCTCACTTATTTCAATTGCGAAAATGGACATTTACAAGCGTGGTGGTTCCTCTTAGACAACGGCAATTTCCTTAACCTTACGGGAAACTTTGCAGTCATCCAATAAATCAATAGCAGTCTCACGGAGGTTCCCCCAATGGTTGTAATTCCCCTTAAATGGTAGCAACATCCTCCACAGGCAGGGGCAACAACAATCGATGTCATATCTCTCTTTGATCTCCTTCACAAACTAGAGATTTCTTTCAATGGTGGCATCCGCAGTTAGCAGCGATCCCCTTCAACGATGAATTCCACACGCTACGGTGATGACCTTCAATGGCGATACCCTTCGGCGAAGTTCATTCCTCTCTATCACCATATAATATTGTGTGTTCCACCCTCTGTAATTAGGGTCTTGAACCAAAAAACCTAAATAAAAATACATAAATCAGGCGAGAAGAAACCATGAAGATGAGTGATGTGAAGGTGAGACAGGGGCCAAACACAGGTTGCAGGAGATGGAGACCTGGGTGAACACCTTAGCTCGCATACATGATCCCGATGTTGACGATTTATATGGTAGAGAGGTCGTGGTCGTCAGGATCACGGGTAGGGGCGGCGCGTCAATGTTGGAATGAAGAAGGCGAAGAACGACGCCAAAGGAGCGGCTGGTTGCCCCCTGCTCACTTGTTTCCCTAGCCCATGGGCTTGTGGGGCTTGCTCTAGGGCCGGCCCTGTTAATAACATTTAATACATCCTTTATACATCCCACATATGGCAATAACGAATCACATCACTTTGAGGGGGCGGTAGTCCGCACTTCCTTAAATGAAGATATCGCGTTTACCCATAATGGAAACCATAAAGGTATGCCAAAAATGAAAAATACATAAGATTAGGGAAAACATAAACATATTATATATCATATATAAATATAGTGTCATCTTAATGGTCACCTTTGAAGGTGTTAAAAGAATGTTGAACAATCATCGTTTCGGGAGGCAGAAAATCGTCATCCACGGAAACAGTATGTTCTTTAACCATTAGATGTAAGTGTGTGTAAGTGTAGCTATAATACTTCTTATAAAAAAATCTTAGAATATTTAGGATACTGGATTTGTTATAAAAAAATAATAAAAAGAGTTTAGGGGGTTGGAGAAGCAAAATAAAACAAAAGGACTCAAAAGAAGACATTACCTTAAAATCGGGTAACTCCCTTTGGTTTGAGCTCAAAGGCTTCCTTGGGAAGACATCTGCCCAATGTGAGGCTTCAAGGAGTAATAGAGGGATGTGTAGAGACAAAATGGGCAGGGTTTGGCTGAGCCAAAGGCTTTGGGAGTGTGGGTAAGAAGGTAGAGGTGGGGGCCTTTTATAAGAGGAGAGGAGGGGCACTCATGAAAGGTAAAGAAATGTCACTTTATTTTAAAATTGTATTCGGATTTAAGAGGTCTCACATTGATTTTATTCAAGGATAAGGTGATAAGGGTTTCAAATCCACCAATTCAATAGGTTTTGGCCATGTTTAGGACTTAGATTTTACATTATCGTTCCATTTTATTTAAATCGTTAAATAATGAGGTCATCGCTGCATCATCTTGATGTCATAAATAATTTAATTTATTTAATGTATAAAAATTATAAAAAAATACTATGATTTAGTAAATATTTTTAGATTTATAATTAATATTTATATTCAAAAAATATGACTTGTATAACCCCATGTAAAAATTGTTTTAGTAAAACACCTCATGTGTGTGTCATTTTTACTTTAACATTAAATAAAAAGTTATTTATGTCATTTCCCAACCAAAGTGGCTCCATGGGGTCCCCAAGTTGACCCATGACTTGTCTTGGTCGGAAATGACACATCCAATATGGGTAGGACATGTTTCAAGGTATTTTAATTTTATTATAATATCATTTTTGCCTTAAATTGCACTAATTACCTCTAATCGCGATTAAAAACTTAATAAGTTACTATTCACCAAAAAATTATATTAATCCCATTGAACCAAATTTTACATCTTAATGAAAAACATGTATGTCGGATTTTTGAAATTAAAAACACAGAAGTGGTAAAATTTCATTTAAACGAAAAATCAGTTTTTATAAGTACCACTTAGTGGTTTCACTATTCATCAAAAATTGAAGTTTTTCATAAAAATACCGAAAATTCACCCTATGATATATTTGATATTCAGAATTCAAAAATTAATTCTATTTTACAAAATTCAAAACATATAAGTCACATTAATTAATTTAATAATTAATTCACGTTGTCATGACAAATAGCGTGTTTTTATGAAACAATAAGTATCAAAAGATTGACACTAGTTTAAGTCCGATTTCAAAGTGAAATTAATTCAAACGACCACTATTGGATTTAATGGTAAAAATACATTCTAATTTCACTTTAAAACAAATTCAAAAGATAGTCTAATCATATCAATAAATTATATTAAAAATAGGTTATGAATTAAAATACAACATTTTTCACTATTCATTAAAAATTGAACTTTTTCGGAAGAATACCAAAAATTAACAGAAAGTAAATTTTGATGTCCCGTTTATAAAGAAGAATTTTATTTTGTCAAATATAACACATAAAATTGTCAAAAAGTGGATTTAGAAGAGGATCGCAATCAAAAGGCGGTTAATCGACCTTTTAAAGAATATTAGAATGTTTACGCTTAAACTTGGATTCATTCACATTTTTAATCATCTAACATTTATCGTAAAAAGTAAAAATATTTGACAAACATATATAATCATTTGGTAGTTAGTTCTGTTAATTTCAGCCATTACAACGGCTAGGCGTTAACTACCATTTAAAATAATATTATTATATTATTAGAGTGCAATGTAAGATTCCCAAGAAACTCGTTGTTGCGTATTGGGTACGCCATCGAGCATAGCATCCCCATTAAAGTAATATTAATATTTGATTCACAAATATGGATAAATATAAAGATTTCATATTCTTTATTTACCTGGGGTGTTACATCCTTCCCCCCTTTTGGGAATTGCGTCCTCGCAGTTTTTAAAATTGGGCTTGGAAACATCCTTGAAAGTCCCACATCGGAACAAGAGTCGGTAAAGCAATCTTTCTAAAATAATGAATGATAAGTACAAAGGTCACCCGAGTTAACCCATACTAGGATTCCAAGTATGAAAATATGGACATGGAGGAAAAACAAAGGGTCATGTTCTGATGGAGAGTGATAGTAAACATGTCTAGGAGAAAGTTAACCATATGAAAATCACAAACTTGTGATGGGTTAAACGGTATTCGATTCCCCAGTAGGAAAAGTTAACTGACAACATTTTTGTTTTAAGATACTTTTATTGAGAAATTTATTCATAAGGAAACATAATCACTTATCATGTTGACTTTCAACTTTTACTAGATTCCTTAATCAAACTCATATTTTCTCCAAAAGACGAGTATTTAGGAAGACTTGTTCGCATTAAGAGTACTATAATCAATTTCTAGAGAATCACCTAATCCATAATAGAGAACTATATACTTCCCATGTTTTTATACTTTAACCAAAACCAAAACCAAAAAGGTTAGTACAAGATTAGATAATCCAGAAAAGGATAACCCATTATGAAAAGAAAATCTATTCTTAATCTCCAAAATTTGACCAACAATACCCAAAGATCAACGAGGACCATTGGATAATCAATTTTTCCATAAAATATTCAATGTAAACCATAATATGATTGAAACCCAAATATTTGAAGGATTTAGTCACATAGTCTTCTATATTAAATCGTAACATTTATCTCCAAAAAACATCAGTTACTCTTAATGTCTCGTATTGAAAAGTAATTAACCTAATCACATATCCTCAATTATAGGTTAATGAATTTCCATATATAACCAAAAATAAACTTACTCTTAATTCATATAATCATCTAACTAAAAAGAATCAGTCAAACTAACAAGGGACTTCACGTAGTCAAGTGGTAGGCGATAAATACCAGTCGCACTTTGGTTGTGAGTTCGATTCCCACAGCTTTGTCCGACGCGACGGGTTGTCACACGGTCTGCATGTTGTCCTTTTTCCAAAACTATATAATTCTTAAAACATTCCCCAAAACATGAAAAAATATTCAAAAATAATCATAACATATTTTAAACTCATGTTTATCTCATGCCTTTCAATTTCCATCATAACAAATAATAACCCATAATTACCTCAAAAGTAAGGATCATATAAACTCTAATGGTTACCTTTATAATTATTACCTGAACTTCCACATCGATTGGTCATCTCGTACATGATGCATTACAGATCATACCAAGGTTCATGTGGTTGTTCATGACTCCTTGATTGTTGGTTTAGAACAACCACGAGTTTCCTCATTGAATCCCCCATTTTATCTAGTATCTTAATCAGAGAACCACCACAATTTCCTTCAATCCTGTTGTCTCTTTGGTGCCTACTTGATCCATCCATTCACTAAAAACAGAAATGTTAGTGTGAGTATATCAACAAAACCATCATGTACTAATGAGGAAGATAAACACTAAGATATACTTACTCATTCACTTTATCTAAAACTAGGACTCTTTCTGAAATTCTAACCATTGTGGTAATGTCACTTATGCTTAATGAATACCCTAACCACTAAAGTTATCTAAACCGACATCTGATACCAACTATAAGGCCCCAGCCTTAAACCTTAGAGAATATTGAATTAAATGAATAATTCACATTGAGGATCTTTTCAGGTTTAGATTTTTAGATCATTAGGACATAAATAATACATCTAAAAAGATTACAAAGTAGTCTCTTCTACTAAATTTACATAAAATAAAAACTCTTTAAAAGAAACATGTCTAGTTCCTTGTTTTAGTTAGCATGAATTTCCCTTGATCCCATCCATGACCCTATTCCATGCTAAGTCCTGTGAAAAACATTTCAAAAACTTGGGATGAGCATAAAAAGCTCAGTAAGAAATACACAATGAATGAAGACTGTTAGTTTTTCAAAACAACAATTAAGCCATGTATACTTTATCAAAGTAATACTTTTCACCTTTTTGAAGTAGTAAAAACTCTTCGCTAAATAAAAGTTCATTACTTACCCTTCTGTAACCAAAAGATTACCATAAAACTCATATAAATGTCACATAACATATAAAGGTAACTTGGGACATAAACATACTTAAGTGGAATAACCATAAGGTCGAATTCCACACATATCACTTAATAGAATAGATATTTGGCCAACTTCCATACATACTTAATGGAATAGCTATACGGCCGACTTCCATACCCAATGCATTGGAGGTTATAACGTAACCACCCGTCCTAGTATTCACGGCACCACCCGTCATATGTTTTATCACGTAACCACCCATAAAGTGTCCAAGTACTATCATTACACATAAAATATTGAAAATATAAACATTTCAATAACAACATTTCATTTGTAATCACAATAAGTAATTCCAAGACATCAATCCATTTTCCAAAACCATTTAAAAGTTATTTTGGAATCAAAGTGTCCCATACCACTTTGATGCTTTTATTGGAATTATAAATTTAAAACATTAATATCCATATAAATAAATACTTAAAACCATTTTGAAAACAAGGACATTAATTATAATGATTTAGAATAATAAATCATTAAAACATTTAAAACAATATTTTTGTTAAAGTGTTTTTAACACAATGAGAGACTCTTGAATACAAATAACTGCGGAATAACATTTAATCTGAACTTTATAATATCATGAGAATAAAGGGATTCATGATATAATATGTCAAAGGACAGTATACACACCATATAAGAGTGAATCGGTGCATAACAACAATGAAGTCTCAAAAGAAATGTAAAATGACATGAAATCCATTATAAAGAAGGTATCATTAAATTAAGGATAAATCAATCTCGTAATTATGTGTGACAAATATAAATACACCCAATATATATGGATATTAAGTGTAAAACAATCAAAGTTTATTCACACATATTCAAAGTATTACATATTCATCAACTACATGTTGAACCCAAAGAAATCAAAATTGGGTTAAGAAGTTCCCTTGGTAAGATTCGACAGCCTAACGACGTCACATAAAATTTTACAAAAAGGGTTGATGAGAGAGATAAAGGGGATCTCATCACTTGGAAAAAAAAATTCCCATAAATAATGATATAGAAGAACATATCCCAACACAATAGTATGTGAATTAAAAGACATAACAAAAGTAGTCTTTTTAAAAAAATAGGGTGAAAGGTCCCCTTACCGAGTTGGGAAACTTTCGAAAAGTACACCCCAAGGAAGAAGGGTCATACAATGAAGATGTAAATACCCATAAATAAAATTATACTATACAAAGTGTATAATAATGGGCAGTATATAAACCACTCAAATTAAATAGTGAAAAATGTAGCATAAATGTCACGGGAATAAAAGTGAGATAAAAAATCCCTTACAAAAACTCGCCAGCCTAACGGCGCCACATAAAGCTTCCAAAAATGGATTTATGAGATCAAATAGGGTATCTCATCATATGAACATAAAAATTACAGAATTAGGAATATAAAAGAACATCCCTAAACATATGAAATATGAGCTTAAAATAAATGACATAAAAGAGAGTACTTAAAAAGAAAGAGAGATGTTGGATCTCTTACGAAAATTCGACAGCCTATCGGCGCCACTCTAAACTTCAAAAATGTATTAATGAGAGAGAATAGGGTCTCTCATCAAATGAACATAAAAATTAAAGCAATATTAATATGAAATATATCCCAATAACAACAAAGATGAGCTTTAAAATGAGAGACATAAAAGAGTGTACTTAAAAAGACAGAGAAGAGTAGGATCCCTTACCTCAGGTCCGACTTGAATCGATTGTTCTTTAACGTCCTGAATAATAAACTTGAGTTAATTTCTCTTCACAAACTTTTTAAAGATCATTATTCTTTTTATACCACTTATTTCCATGTTATAAACATTATGTAATCATTTAAGTTAATAATGTTTGTTTTGTCGATATTTGGTTCTTATGTCGAAAGTGGACTTCTTACAATTACATGTTGTTCGTGTGGTCAAAGGTTCTTTATATCCAGAATGACATTCCTCATTTGGATATTATATATATCATATATATCTACAATATACATGTTTTTATAATATCACATAATCATTTATAGGTAAGAAATGAAATGCACCGTTCATGGAGACGGTAATCCGTACGTACGCATGAACGCTACTTTCATTTCTTTGTCATATTAATGGAATTAAAACTAAATGAGAGATATGTATATTTTAATTCAAGAATTATATTCATCATTTAGATGTATCATTAATTATATATATCCATTATATACATGTACTTTTAATAGTACATTACCTTTGGGGATAAGAAATGAAATTCATCGTTCTTGGAGATGGTAAGTCGTATGTACGCATGAACGCTACTTTCATTTCTATCTCATACTTTAATGGAAAGAAATAATAATGATATATAGGTAAATTATAATTCAAGTATAAAATAATATATATTAACATTAAATCCATCCTTTAAACGTCCCACGTATGGCATTAACGAATCAAATCACTTTGAGGGGGCGGTATTCCACACTTCCTTAAATGAAGATTTCGCATTTACCCATAATTGAAACCATAAAGGTATGACCATAATGTAAAAAACAGAAGCTTAGTTAAAACATAAACATATTATATATAATATATATATATAGTGTCATCTTAATGTCTACCTTTGAAGGTGTTAAAAAAATGTTGAACAATCATCGTTTCAGGAGGCAGAAATTCACCATCCACGGAAACAGTATGTTCTTTAACCATTAGATGTAGGTGTGTGTTAGGGTAGCTCGAATCATTCTTATAAATACATACTATTATATTAAGGATACTTGAGTTGTTACAAAATAAAAGAATAAAAATATTTTAGGGGGTTGGAGAAGCAAAATAAAACAAAAGGACTCAAAAGAAGACATTACCATAAAATCGGGTAACTCCCTTTGGTTTGAGTTTAAAGGCTTCCTTGGAAAGACTTCTGCCCAAAGTGAGGCTTCAAGGAGTAAGAGAGGGAAGTGAAGAGACAAAATGGGGAGGGTTTGGCCGAGCCAAATGCGTTGGGATTGTGGGTAAGAAGGTAGAGGTGGGGGCCTTTTATAAGAGGAGAGGAGGGGCACTCTTGGAAGGTAAAGAAAAGTCACATTATTTTAAAATGGTATTCGGATTTAAGAGGTCCCACATTGATTTTTTTTGAGGATGAGGTGATAAGGGTTCTGAATCCACCCATCCAATATGTTTTTTCCATGTGTAGGTCTTAGATTTTAGATTATCATTCCATTTTATTTTAATCATTAAATAATGAGGTCATCGCTGCATCATCATGATGTCATAAATAATTTAATTTATTTAATGTCTAAATATTATAAAAAAAATACTATGATGTAGTAAGTCGTTTTAGCTTTCTAATTAATATTTATAGACAAAAATATGACTTGTATAACCCCATGTAAAAATTGTTTTAGTAAAACACCTCATGTGTGTGTCATTTTTACTTTAACATTAAATAAACAGTTATTTATGTCATTTCCCAACCAAAGTGGCTCCATGGGGTCCCCAAGTTGACCCATGGCTTTTCTTGGTCTGAAATGGAAAATCAAATAAGAGTAGGACATGTGTCAAGGTATTTTCATTTTATTATAATATCATTTTTTCCTTAAATTACACTAATTACGTCTAATCGCGATTAAAAACTTAATAAGTTACTATTCACCAAAAAATTATTTTAATCCCATTGAACCACATTTTACTTCTTAATGACAACCATGTATGTCGGATTTTTGAAATTCAAAATAAATAAGTGGTAAAATTTCATTTAAACGAAAAATCAGTTTTTATAAATACAACTTAGTTGTTTCACTATTCATCAAAAATTGAAGTTTTTCAGAAAAATACCGAAAATTCACCCTAAGCTATATTTCATATTCTGAATTCAAAAATGAAGTCTATTTTAAAAAATTCAAAACATATAAGTCACGTTAATTAATTTAATAATTAATTCCTGCTGTCATGACAAATAGCGTGTTTTTATGAAACAATAAGTATCAAAAGATTGACACTAGTTTAAGTCTGATTTCAAAGTGAAATTAATTCCAATGACCACTATTGGATTTAATGGAAAAAATATATTCTAATTCCACTTTAAATACAATTCAAAAGATAATCTAATCATATAAATAAATTAGATTAAAAAGAGGTTTTGAATTAAAATACAACATTTTTCACTATTCATTAAAAATTGAATTTTTTCGGAAAAATTCCAAAAATTAACCCAAAGGAAATTTTGATGTCCCGTTTCTAAAGAAGAATTTTATTTTTTCAAATATAACACATAAAATTTTCAAAAAGTGGATTTAAAAGAGGTTCTCCATCAAAAGGCAGTTAATCGACCTTTTAATGAATATTAGAATGTTTACACTAAAATTGGATTCATTCGCATTTTTAATCCTCTAAAAGTTATCGTAAAAATTAAAAATATTTGACAAACATATATAATCATTTGATAGTTATTTCTGTTCATTCCCGCCATTACAACGGCTAGGCGTTAACTACCATTTAAAATAATATTATTTTATTATTAGAGTGCAACGTAAAATTCCCAAGAAACTCGTTGTTGCGTATTGGGTACGCCATCGTGAATAGAATCCCCTTTAAAGTAATATAAATATTTGATTCACAAATATGGATAAATATAAAGATGTCATATTCTTTATTTACCTGGGGTGTTACATTGTATAATATTTTATATAAGGAAAATGAAAGAATATCATTCTATTACATATAAAAATCACTTATTTGTACACAAAGGGACTATAGAAATTTGTGAATTAATATGTACGGTTAATTTTAGAATATAGAAATTATTTTTATAAAGATAATTATTTCTATAATTTTATTTGATTTTACTGTTACCTTTAAATCATATTCAATGTAGAAACAATATTTATTCGACTAATAAAAAATGAATTAAATGATTTTACAAATATTAAAAGTAATAAGAATTGAATGAATGATTATGTTCTATGATTTTATGAGATTAATATAAAATATTTTAATGGTTTTAATGGAGTATATTTTAATGTTCATATTTTCATGTATTTTTCAATGTAAAATTAAATGAGTAGTCCAAAAAATTGCATTATTGTTATTTTATGATAAATGATATTTTATTAAATGTTAGAAATTTAAGGAAAATTACATATTTTTCAATGAAATTTTTATATGAATAAAAATATAATCTACTGTCTATTAATTGGAAAATTCTTTTATAGTAACTATATTGATCCCTAATGCGAACAAACCAATTTATTGCGGTAATTGTCATAAAGGGTTAACATAGGTTAAAACAAAATGATATGGGTGAAAAAATCACATAAGCAGTCCCAATTTTAACTTGATATTGTTATTTTGAATCATTATTATTTTATATTCAAATACAATCAATTTATATTATTTTTAATATGGATGTTAATTTATATTAATTTAATACATAAGAAATTTCATGTATACACCTCCCCTCACTTATAAAATGGAAGCTTATCATTACATTTATTCCCAAAACTAAATAAGTTTGTTTCAATTAATACCTAGCAAAATAAATTAGTCAAATCACTCCCCACATTAATGATTCCATCGTATTATGATAAAGTAATCCTGAGATATATTTTTGTTCAATCCTTAAGAGGATGTCTGATGAATAGTTATAGATTATAATCAAATGATTTCAATTTATTTATTCTTATAACTAATAAATAAATCATAAAACGTGATGAAATAATAAAAAAACTATATTCTGTATATTTATATGTTACTATGTTAATTTAATTACCTATATCGAAACATTATTCCATTAAATGTGAAATGAATCCATCATCCGTGTGTGAGGTGAAATACATTCTCGCTAAACGAAGAAATTATTTTTCCATCACATCCTCTAATGTATGGTAGTTATTATGAATTTAATGTATATATATTATGTCAAATAAATAATTAAATTTATTAAAATATAATATATCATTTAATTTATTTTTATTTTATTGACTGAAAAATGATAACAATGTTTGTGCGTATGTGAGGACTACTGCCTTCAGTAAGCGATGTGATTAATTTTTATCATCACATTAGATGGATTATATATATAATAATATTTGAAAATAGAATATGTAATGTATGATATAATGATAACTTTGCGATATAAAATAATATGTACATTATTTCAATCATGATCACTGAAAAATGGAAATGTCAATTATACGTACGTAAAATCTACAGTTTCCTTGACTGTAACATATATCATTTTTCATATCAATATTTCATGGATAATTATAAATGTATAATGATGTATAAAAATTATAATTATTTCAAGATTATTATTATAGATATGATTAATTAATTACCACATTGACCATATTAAACAAACCTATGTTATTTTTGACATTTGATCCAAATATCTTCAAAACATCTGATGGGAACATAATTGATTAAGTAATTTTACCTAACATGGTACTAAATAAAATAATGGGAATAATTATCTTGAAAAACATTATTAATCATTTAAAAAATAACATAATTTTTTATTTATGAATATAAGGAACATATGTGACAAGTTAGACTCATGTCAAGGGTCATTGTTTTAAAATCCCGCTTTTAAAGTGTCCCCTAAAAATCTAATTCTTCCCCTAACATGTTCTACTAAATTTTTTGAGAATTTTTTTATGTTAAAATGGTTAATAATGTTCATTTTGGACATTATTATTTCCCATTAAATTTTTTTAAAATGTATTTTTTATTGTATTATATATGGTACATTATTTTAAAATTTATCTTTCAATGTTTCCATTCTAAATTATTTTATTTGATGTCAACATTCATATAAATGTTTCAGGAGAATTATTATTTACAATTTAATCTATGATAATGGTTTTATTGATCATATTTTTATTTCATTAATTTTTTTATAAAAGGAATATTTTTATGGTTTTATGCAAGGGACACTTTAACCTAATCCTCATGCTAAATGTTTCAACGATTTTTTTCTATGACATTTTATTTCATGTTGATATTCTTGAACTTTTTAAATGGATCTATATATATTTACATGAATGAATTATAAAATTATTTTCATTTCACTTTTGAGATTTTTTAATTGGTTTTTAAAAGGAATATCCCATATTTTTTATGGAACTTTTTTGAGTTTATTTATAAATGAAAAAAGGAATGTTCTATTTTAACATAAACTGCATCAACAACAATTCTCACCACTACAACCAATATTTAATCCTTGGATTAATTTATTGTTTTCAATTTCCACTTCAAATTAAAACCATATTTTCTTTAATTAAGGGTATTTTGTTTCAATATTGAGTTTTAATGTAATGGGATATATCGATATAAAGAAATGTTTTATTATGGATGTAAGGAATATTTTGAAAACATCAATATTATATTGGTTATTTTAATGTTATTGATATTTGGAATTATTTATAATGGAGGTTGACCCAATTATAAAACACAGTTGAGTGGTTCAACGATATCCCTCCAATATATAGAGCATGATTTATATTTGATGTTTACTATAAATGTTATTCAAATTGTAACTATGAATGTTATTACATTGGTAATAGTGAAGGTAATTCTATTTGAAACCATAAAGGTTATTCCTTATGTAAGAGTGACATGAATTTGATTCCACATGTTTCCTACGTGATATATTTATTCTTTCCATGGTTTTATAAGAAATAATATGATTTTTCATGTTTACATAATGTGCTTATGTTTATAAATAATAATTTTATACTTATTGTTGGTGAGAATTATAACTTTGTGAAAAAATACCTGATATTTTAATTATTGAAAATAAAAATTTATGATCAATTTTTTTTACATTATAGTATATTTTGAAATATTTTTTTGGAATCATTTTATTAAGAATTTTATTTCGTGGGAGAGAAAATATTTATTTTGAACCTAATGTTTATTATGAAAATGTGTTATGTTATACAAGTATTCATGGTCTAATAATTTATTTCATTATTTTTATTCCCAATAATAATATTTTTATAATCATACCTCATTTTAAAATGTTTTTCATTGTGTTTTAATGATTATTTAGAAAAATGATGAGGTATAGATGAAAATTGTAATGATATATTTTTAAAAAGTAAACTTCTCACAGATTAAAAATTTTCTTCTGTGGGAAAATGGATACTGAGAGGAAGTGTCCAATTTTTAATTAAATTTTTATTTACGTAATGCTTATAGACTAATTATATAAAACTATAAATGATAATGATTCTAAAATGAAGGATAATTAATTCTTGACATAAAAATAATTCTTGTGAAATGTTTAAGGCTAGTACCTTACATCGTTAATTGGTATTAATGTAAAAAATCTCTCCCATTTTAGAGATATACCTAGTTTTTTTTGTTCTAAGGATAAATTAGATGCTGATTTCTAGAAAATATTAACTTGGGTATCTCAAGGACCATAAATGGATGATAATCTCACATAAATATTTATTTAAGGTATCAATTTGGTATAAATATGGCTTCCTTGGGTGGGTTCATGGAAACTCATTACACCAATGAGGTTCAAATGAATCATGAGCCCGTTTTTCTTCTTAATAATTTAGTAATAGATGAAATGGAATCAGTAGAGAGTGTCAATAAAGTAATTGAATTTATAGAATCTTCTGATGAATCAAATTTTATATTATCTCTACATATATTAAAGGGGATAACTCTATACAAAAATGAATTATTTGTTAAAAATATGAAATTCAAGGTATTGATCTATCGTAATTTACAATCATTGTTTGTTGATAAGTCTTTATTGATGAAACTAATGATAGATAAATAATGATGGTTTATTGAACATCAACATGGGGATATGATTTTGATGGATTATATAGTGATATTTTTAAACATTTTGGGTATTCATCAACACTAATTTAGTGATTAATATTAGATTTTTTATTATATTATGATTAAATAGTGGTATTTGATTCATTATTAAGTGATATTTTAATGAATTTTGATATATATTTTAGTTTTGAGAAATCCAATAATGGATGAGTGTTACATGGGTCATTTTATATGGTCTATAAATACTTATGTTTTAGGAAGATCATATAATAGATCATTGTGTTTCCAAAAAGGAGGTTAAGGTAAATGATATAATTTGGTCCTCAAGTGAGTGTTCAATATGTAAGATCATTTACAACTCTCTCTAAGTAATATCTACATGTATATTTTAGGAATTTTTTATAATGGATTATATGAGATGATAGTATGGTTGATATAAGTGGAATTATAAGATATATTTGATCTTATGTATATTTCACGTGGTTATCCATTGGAAAATAGTGGAAATACATTACTATAGAAAGACGATTCACATTTATGATCGATTGAATCATCTCAAGGTTACTATCAAGGTTTAAATTGGAGGCCTTTAATAGAGGAATCTAGAGTAATTTTATTCCTCATATAGTATTTTAGGATCTCTGGATTCCAATAACATGGAGTATAATTAGTTAATATATATTTTCAATGGTGAAACAAAAGATACTAGATTTGGGGTATTAATAATATGATGTCTGATCGTGGTGATTTCAACCATTGAAAATGAAAATTTTAATATAGGTTCCTCGTAGTCCATTATATTCTTTTAATGTGGAATATGATTTAGGCCTCATTGTTTAGTACACTTTAGAATTATTATTGATAGATACTCCTCTAGTGAAAAATATTTAATTCATCATGAAATTTCTATTATGAGTTTTGCTAGTGACTAAATATTGATATATATGGTAATTTTTCCCTCAAATCCAAAAAAACAATTATGTAAAATTTAAAATTGACTTGTAAACTCATTTCATGTTACATAAGTATAGCAACTAGTTATTATTAATTATTATTTCTCCACTAGGGGATAGTTATTACATTATATAAGAACATGATATATAGGTGGATTGATTTGTTCCTAAACTATGATCGTTGAGATTCATCACAACATAGGTGGTTCTTATAGTTCTTTGATTAGTGGTAGGGATAATGTAGCAAATCTTCCTTCTAATTATAAACCATCTAGTAAATTTATTTTTTAAGGAATTTCCCTATTTACCCTAGGATAAGGAATAGTCTTTAAGAATATCACATTAAATAACATATATAATATATTTTTCATAAAATATAATGTATGTAGAACATTACAAAGAATTAATGTTAATGATTTAAGGCCTTAAGATGAATAATTTTATCAAACACATATATCTCGATGGATTTCTATAATGTTATTTCCTTGAAGGAGGTGGATATTTACAAACAAGTTTAAAATATTAAATAACTAATTATATGATGATTTAGAATTAATATAAATTTACCAATAAAAGTGATCATTCATATAACATATTGTTCCAGATATGCATTTTTCATACCTAAATTGGAATACTACAAACCTATTTAATTTTCTTGATTTACCAATGCTTGTATATGTTCCATGGGTTTCAAAAAAATTATTGGGACAGTTTTACCATTATCAATAATAATGTTTAAATGAATCTAAAAATGAATCACTATCAAAAAAATAATCATTCATAAATGAGGAAATATAAAAATTAAATTTATAAAAAAATTACATGGACATTACAAAAAACTATACAAAAATGAATTAATGTATCCAACAATCATGAGATGAAACAAGATCAACATTATATTTCAGCACTAACAATGTGTAATAACTAATCCCATGGTATACTCTAATGTAATATAAACATTGTTGTATTAGTCCATCAATTACTTGTTTTAATAATCAAACATCATTTTTATATTTTATTAACCTATATTTTGTTTTAGGTAAGATAAATTAATTTCAATAAAAATAGTAGATATTTTACTATGTTCTAAATCAACCATGAAGATTATCTATAATTTCAACCATCCTTATGTGTAAGGAATACCACTTTCATATAGGAAAATATTTATCATAGGATGGATGGATTTACCGAATTACAATAATAATATCCCTGTGGATATATAGAAAAGAAATCAAGTGACTATAAGAGAAATCGAGCGAACACATGTTGTGTCTCTTGAGACCACTACAATCACGATTTTCACAAAGGCATGGATTAACTGCATGACTAGTAGATCGACATAACACCTCTATGATTAACTATATTTGATTTATCACAAGGATAGCGAGAATGAACTAAATTCTAATTAGATCGACTACAAGGTAATTGGGATAAACCACTTTAGAAAACATGTGACTAAAATACCAAATGAAAACTACAATTTTTCATCAATTTGTAATGTAATTAATTGATAAGACAATGATTTTCAATTAACCATGGGATAATTTGGAATTTTACAGAAAAAAAAATTACAATGGAATCCTATATAAAAAACATTGTATAATTAGAATGTATGTTCCATATTGACTTTTTAAAAAGTAAATAATTGTATAAAAACTAAATGATGTGATCGTGAATAGTAGTCAGAATTCGAAAACGAGATTGATCAACCGTAAGTATATGTTGATCCTATATAAGTTCAAACCATCAACCACATAGCCTATCAAGGAACATGACTAAAATTTCTGAAAATTGTTTTAGTATTAATGGATTCTACTCTAGAAAAAATAAAATTATTGCACCAAAAATTATGTATGTAGTATTAAATATATTAATTCAACTACGTTTATATATATAATTAAATGCTCATAAAAATAATTTAATGAAGCATGATTTCATTAAATTTTAAGCGGATCTTCAATGGTGAATATTCAATGGTTATTTTCAGAGAAATATTATAATTTTATAGATGATCAAAGACATAGAAAAAATGAGTCTTAATGATATATAGTCATTGTGTTTTTAATTAAATGATATAAGGTGAATTTGTGTTTGGATTAAAACATATATGACATTTTGTTCTCTCCAAAAATTCAAAAAAACATTAGAGAAAACCTTCTCATCTTTTCACACCATTTTTGAAACAAAATATGAAATTGAGAAGAGAATATTCACCCACATAAAAAACCAAACATCTATCTGCACAACATCAAATTCATTCACATCACATAATCTATTTCCCCTACCATTTTTGTTTTTTTTTTCAATACATTTTATATATTTTATAAT
This sequence comes from Viscum album, assembly GCA_963277665.1. Classification (NCBI taxonomy): domain Eukaryota; kingdom Viridiplantae; phylum Streptophyta; class Magnoliopsida; order Santalales; family Viscaceae; genus Viscum; species Viscum album. The sequence goes on from OY728121.1 coordinate 540,200,388, forward strand.
CTATAGACTTAACTATACTAGAGAGTTCTGAACACAAACTTTGTCTCACTTATTATTATTTGTACTCCCATGAATTACTATGGAATAGGTTTTATATCCTATATTACATGCATGAAATTATTTCTCTTTTCATTCAATCTTGTATAACTGTGGTAGAGGTTGTCTAAATCCTAGACATACATGTTTGATATTGATTATAAAACCTGATATATGTTGTTTATTAGAGTATTTATTAATAAAATACTTTGTAGTGATTAATTTTTTCATGGAGATGACTAGGTCAAAGGTTGGGATTGACCACTTGTTTTACCTATAATATGTGTTTTTACTATTTTTTCAATACTCTAATTAAAAAATAAATTTTAATTTTTAAAACAAAATTAAAACCCAATACTTTAGATGCCTTTAATCCATCTTTTATAATTTTTTTTGAATAAGTAAATCTGTTTCAGATGTTAATGGATTTTTAAACATGATTCTACTGAGCGGTGATCGAACTTCTATGAAGATTTCTGAAATTTTAAATCATATTCTTATTATATTTTAGTTAACTACTCAATATTTTATAAATTGCAGAGATATTATTTTAAATCCAGTTTATATACAAAATATAATTTGAAACTCAATTTTCTCCCAATTGAGTTATCCTATATAACAAAAAACAATTAATCAAATGGGTCTTCATTTAATTATTTTACCTTTTAACTACGATCTTGTTTTTACTAAAAGATAAAAATAAATTATTTCTTAATTTCTATCTTTATAGATAATAATTGGAATGAGGGTAATTTAAGAACTTGTGTGGTTAAATTGTTTTAAACATTATTTTTTAATTTGTTGACAGTTAATCTTTTAGTATAATTTTTTTGTACAAGAATTAGATATAGATAATCTTAATGAGATTCTATATAAAAATTGGATGTTTCTAAAATAATTGGATCCATATGCATTGTATTTAGATCATCATGTCCAAAATAATTGGAGGTAGAAATTGTTGTCTACTTCTATTTTATCTTATATGTAATCATAGAAAGAAATACATTGCTGAGTGAGGATGTTTTTTTATTGATAAAGTGTTTTTAAATTAGATCAAGATGTGAGGGGTTAGAATGTTTTCCTGAATTAAAAAAAAATCAGACTATCCATTTCTGATCAAGAAGATCTCATAAATCCTAAATACCTTCAAGATAATATCTTTTTAATAAATAGTTTATTGTTTTGAATAATTTTTATGATGTAGTAGGGAGATACCATTGTAATATGATAGACATCAGAATGGTGATTACATCATAATCAGAATTTCATTGTAATGAGAATTATATTATATTTACTATGAAAGAAATAGATATCAAATTCACAATGAAAGAAAAAGAAATCAAAATAACTGATAATGAAAAATCAATTATATAGATATGATTATGAATAATACTCAAAAAGAGAATTCAAGAAATTGTTTGGAGTGTTAAGGATGTTGAGTCAAATGTTATCTTTTGACTTCTATATTTTGTTTTTGAAATCACAAATGTCTTTTTAATCGTATCTTACTTACTCTATCAATCGTATCGTACTGACTCTATCAATCGTATTGTACTGACTCTGTCAATCGTACCGTACTGACTCTGTCAATCGTACCGTACTGACTTCGTTAATCATATCGTACTGACTATGTCAATCGTACCATACTGACTCTGTCAATCGTATCATACTGACTCTGTCACTCGTATCGTACTGACTATGTCAATCGTATCATATGGACTCTATCAAATGTATTGCACTGACTCTTCTACTCATATTTTCTTTACTTGTTTTGGTACTTAGACAAAAACACTTGTTTCATATGAATCGTACCATTTCTTATCATCGATATATATCATGTTTTAACCAATACGATGTAGTTGATTTAGTTAAAAACTAATCAAAACGATGTCGTGCTTTCTGTTTCAATATGACCATTATGATGCCAGGTGTCCAAGTCCCTCCGAGTTTTTCGGAGAAATATGACCGTTGGAGGAGTTGTGACCATTGGAACCCGAGGACTATAAATAGGAGGTCATTTGAAGCTATGAGAACAACATAGAGAACGAATGAGACCTTGTGGAACAACTGTGATGCTTTGCTTCAATCAAGATTCTAGAGAGTTATGCTATGACTTCTCTCATCTTCTTTGTGCGTCCGATCATAGTATCGAGGGCTGCCGGGGATAGGCAGACTTACATGCCGATCATCGTATCGAGGGCTGCCAGGGATAGGCAGACAGACGTGTCGATCATCGTATCGAGGGCTGTCGGGGATAGGCAGACAAACGTTCCGATCATTGTATCGAGGGCTCACCAAGGTGTTGGTGAGACATACCTTTTATCATAGGTGAAAGGATAACCCTTCTCTTTGGGTTAAAAGAATTGCAATTCTTTTAAATTTCCGTTGTTACTTGTATTAGAAATGAATTTGTATTGTTTCCTTTATTCTTTACATATTCAATTGCAATTTTTTCAGTTATAATAATTCTATTACATATTGTATTGATTGATTCTATACGCTTTATGGTAGAATCATTCATCATTGTATTACTCTGATTATTGTGTTCATCTTGAATACAATTGTTTTACATTACATTAGTATTAAATACATCATACCCTTTTATATTCAATACAATTCTGGGTGTTTTTTTTATTAGTTTAATATCCTTTAAACTAATCTCTTAGTTGCTAAAACTCAAAGGTTTTTAAACATACAATTAACCCCCCTCTTGTATTGTTCCATCTAATAGACATACATATCTATATATTTGATCCAAAATTTGGTATCAGAGGAGGTTTTCCACTGATTTGTATTACTATCTTTATTTATTTCATATTACTATCTTAAATACTTACTACACTAACGTGTGGAGTGGAAAAGTTTTTGTTGTATTAGATGGCAGTAGTGAATATTGGGTCAATAGACAATTTGAATTCTTCTAGACCACCAATAATTGATGGGAATGACTATGAGTATTGGAGAGATCGTATGAAAACGTTCGTTATTAATACTGGTGTAGACAACTTTATAATGCTTACTGGAGGTTAAAAAATTCCTGACAAAGAAGTATGTACTTTCACCAACCAAGAGAAGAAAGAATATCAACTGAATTACATGGTACACAATACTTTATTATGCTCTATGACCAGGAATATATACAATCAGATATCTTCATGTGAAGCATCCAACTGTATTTTAATGAAATTAGAAGTCACTCATTTTGGTACATCCAAGGTTATAGAAATAAGGAGAGCAATGCTTCGAGCTGAGTATCATGGATTTGTTTTTCCTTATGGAGAGCCAGTATGTAAAGTGAAACAAAGGTTTATGACAATTGTCAATATCTTACAATCTATGGGAGAAAAAGGTCTTGATGATGAAACTCTAGTTGATAAGATTATAGATATAATGCCAAATGAATGGGAGTTAAAAAGGACAGCTATTGATGAAAATAGGAAAGTTTCTCAGATTTCTCTGGATGAACTCTTTGGAAGTCTTTTACAGCATGAGACAAGAATGAAGAGAGATTCTGATTTCAACAAGAAGAAGAATGGTAATTGAAGTGTAGCCTTTTTATCTATTGATAAAACGCCTGAAAGGCTTATAAGGTCTAAATCCAAGAAAGTTGTTATATCTGATCCAAGTGATTGCAATCTTTCGGATAATTAGATAGCCAATATTTCTAGAAGGATGAACAAGATTGTGGGAAAGAAATATTTCCAATACAGATTCAAAAAGAAAGATAGGACGGATAGGAAAGATTCAGAGGTAACTTGTTATGAATGTAAGAAAGCAGGACATATAAGGCCTGATTTTCCTTTACTGAAAAGGAAAGATAGAAATGAGAAACACTCTGAAAGAAACAAGAAAAGGTTTTATAAGACAAAGAAAGTCTTGAAAGAAAATGATACGTGGAGTGCAAGTGGTAGTGATTCCTCAGATGATTCTTCAGAATATGAGACATCAGGACAAAGGAATATCGGACTCTTAGACAGATTACCAATTGAAGATCATTGTCTCATGGCTAAGGCACATAATGCTGAAGCTATTACAAATGTCTCGTTAAATGAAAATTGTAATGATAATAGATATTATGAATCTTCAAATGATTAATCTTCATCATCAGAAGATGATACTATACCTTCTTTTGATGAAGTTTCTAGATTTGCTAAATTACATGAAAATGAAAAATCTCAACTCAAGAAAAGACATGAGAAAGAAAATTCTAGAATTTCACTTTTGACTAATGAAGTATCAGATCTTTCTAAAGGTCTTGATGTGAAAACTTCTGCTTTTGAAAGTACTTTAAAAACCCTTGAGAATGTTATATCTGATAAGGAATAACTTTCTATGGATCTTGAAACTGTAATTTCAAAGAAAAATATTTTAGAGCCTAACTCTAGTTCAAATTCAATTGTTTTGTAAAATAATAATTTGGTTTTAAAATTAATGTCAGAGATTTTATCCTTGAAGAAATGTTTGTCAAACGTTACTCATGGAAAGGAAATCTTTGACATGATGTATTCTCAAATTAGACCATTGAGAAATCGTTCTGGTCTTGGTTATACTTATTCCAAACCTGTTTTTAGCAATAACTATTTTGTTCCTCAGAAAACCACTTTCTGTTCTAAGTGTCAATGTGGTGGACACTAGAGAGAAATTGTTCTCTTAACAAAACTCAATATTTAGGATTTCATAAAGCTCATTTTTCAAAACAAATGTGGATTCCTAAAATTCTTTTGTCTAACCCTTCTGGATCCAAGCAAGTTTGGATTCCAAAAAACTAATTGTTTCTTTTTCAGGAAAATGAGATGTGTACCAATAAGAATGTTTGGTACATGGATAGTGGTTGTTCTTGACATATGACTGGAATCAAAGACCTCTTTGAAAAGGTTATCAAAACAAAAGGTGGAAAGGTTACCTTCGGAGATAATGCTCAAGGAAAGATTGTTGGTATAAGTATTATTGTTTTTCTTGGAAAAGTTCTTATCTCAAATATTTTGTTTGTCAAAGGTCTTAGGCACAATCTCATCAGCATAAGCCAATTATGTTATGAAGGTTGCCTTGTGAATTTTAGAAATTATAAGTGTCTAGTTCACAATTCCAAGGATGAGTTCATTCTATCTGCCCATAGGCAAGAGAATGTTTACACTATTAACTTAGAAGACATTAGGAGCCAAAACATACCCTGCATAAGTGCAATAGAAGACCAATCATGGCTATGGTATAGAAGACTAGGACACTGTAATCTGAGAAACCTTAGTAAACTCTCAAAGAAAAGACTTGGGAAGGGGCTACCAGACCTTAGATATGATTCTTCAAAAATCTGTGATCCTTGTCAATTTTGCAAGCAACATAAAACTAGAATTAAATAAATTAATGAAGTTAAATCATCTAATGCATTAAAGCTAGTGAATATGGATTTTTTTGGTCTTTCACAATCTAGAAGCACTGGAGGAAAATACTATGTGTTTTTTTAGTTTATGACTTTACTAGATTTACATGGGTCTACTTTCTCACCAAGAAATATGAAGCCTTGTCCTATTTCAAAACTTTTAGATCCCAAGTTAAAAATGAGAAAAACCTACCATTGATAACTATTCATAGTGATCATGGTGTTGAATTTCAAAATTCAGATTTTGAAACTTTTTGTAGTAAGAAAGGTATTACTCTCAATTTCTCAACCCCGAAGAACTCCTCAGCAAAATGGTGTTGTTGAATGAAGAAATCGTATTCGTCAGGAAATGACTCGAACCATGTTAAGTGAATACTCAATTGCTAAGAACTTTTGGGATGAAGCTGTTAGTATTGCCTGTTATGCTATAAATCGTGTTTTAACTAGTCCATTTCTTAATAAAACCCCTTATGAGTTATGGACTGGCCGAAAACCTAATGTTTCATACATCAATGTTTTTGGATGCAAAGTATTCATTCTAAATACAAAAGATAATCTACACAAATTTTCACCAAAATATGATGATGGAATCATTCTAGGCTATTCTACAACCTCTAAGGCTTATAGAGCTTTCAATAAAAACACTTGTTCTGTCGAAGAAACAGTACATGTAAAAGTCGATGAAACTAATCCTTTTGTTTTCAACCAATGCAATCCTACATCCTCGGATGTGTTTTCTAAAAAGGTTTATCAACCGTTATTAGAAGATCACTGTGATGAGGAAAATGTTCAAGAAAGTATTCCTGAAACATTTATCACAGAAGATTTTCAACCATTCATTGATGAACAGGCTTTACAAAACGCAAATCAATTGTTTCTTAGGAATCATCAAAGTGATAACATCATTGGTGATGTAAATCAACCTGTAAGGACCAGAAATTCCTTATGAAATAAAGTAGAACATCTTGCTTTTCATTCCCAAATTGAACCTAAAAGCCCAAGTGAGGCCTTATGTGATGATGATTGGATCAAAGCAATGCAAGATGAACTAAATGAATTTGAAAGGAATCAAGTCTGGACTTTAGTTGATAGACCTAAAGAAACAACTGTAATTGGTGTAAAATGGGTTTTAAGAAACAAATGTGATGAAAATGGAATCATTGTATGAAATAAAGGAAGATTTTTTGCTAATGACTATAATCAACAAGAGGGAATAGACTATGAAGAAACATATGCTCCTGTAGCTATAATTGAATCAATTCGTATTCTATTAGCCTTTGCAACATTTTCAATATCAAACTATTTCAAATGGATGTCAAATGTGCTTTTCTAAATGGTTTTGTTCAATAAGTAGTTTTTTTCGAACAACCTCTTGGTTTTCAAGACCCAAAACATCCCGATCATGTTTTCAAACATACCAAGGCTCTATATGGTCTTAAACAAGCCCCTAGAGAATGATATGATAGACTTACAAGATTTATTTTACAAAAAAATTATACAAAAGGTACAGAAGATCCAACCCTTTTATAAAAATAGAAAACAAACATGTTTTGATTGTTCAAATCTATGTTGATGACATCATATTTGGATCAACTCAAAAATCCTTAACTGAATCTTTTGCAAATTTAATGAAATCTGAGTTTGAAATGAGTATGATGGGTGAGTTAACATTATTTTTATGTTTTCAAATTTCTCAAAATCCAGAAGGAACATATATATATGAACATAAGTATATTAAAGACTTACTCAGAAAGTATGGATATGACAAAACTAAAAGTATTAGCACTCTAATTGGTACCTCAAATATGCTTGATCTTGATGAAACTGGGAAACCAGTAGATCAAACAATCTTTAGAGGTATGACAGGAAGTTTGCTATACTTGACAGCTAGTCGACCCGACATAATGTTTTCTGTATGCTTATGCGCAAGATACCAATCTAATCCAAAAGAGTCTCATTTAAAATCCATAATGAGAATATTTCGGTATTTAAAAGGCACTATGGATTTAGGTATTTCTTACTCTTCTGGGAATGACTTTGTTTTAAAAAGTTTTTCAGATGATGACTTTGGTGGTTGTAGAATGGATAGAAGAACTACATCTAGAACATGTCATTTCTTAGGAGATTCTCTAGTTTCGTGGTCCGGCAAGAAACAACACTCAGTAGCACTATCCACTGCTGAAGCTGAATATGTGGCAGCTGGACGTTGCTGTGCTCAAGTATTGTGGATGCATCACACACTCACTGACTATGGATTGAGTTTCTCCAAAACTCAAATTCTTTGTGATAATACTAGTGCCATAGCTCTTAGTAAGAACCCATCACATCACTCTCGTGCAAAACACGTAGTTGTTAGGCATCACTTTATTAGAGATCACACACAAAAATGAGATATTATATTACATTTTATCAGAACGCAAGAACAACTTGCTAACATTTTTACAAAACCATTACCTTCCGATAGGCTTGAGTTTATAAAACAGAAGTTAGGAATGATTATATTAAAATAATCATTCATATCTACTTCATGTTTTACAATTCTCCTAACATTAAAAAACTCCCTTTTAAAGGGGGAGGACATTTATTTCTATGATTTTTATGTTTATTTTTATATTATGTTCTTTAACTATTTACTCTCCGAGTATGTGTTTTTACTTTTTTGTTTATCGTATAGACAGTTTTATCATATCGTTCATTTTTCTTTTCCATCGTATCAACCGATGATGGTAATCAATTTCTTTTCCATCGTATCAACCGATGATGGTAACTAATTTCTTTTCCATCGTATCAACCGATGATGGTAATCAATTTCTTTTCCATTGCATCAACCGATGATGGTAACAAATTTCTTTTCCATCATATCAACTGATGATGGTAATGAATTTATTCGACATCGTATCAACCGATGATGGTAACAAATTTCTTTTCCATCGTATCAACCGATGATGGTAATGAATTTCTTTTCCATCGTATCGACCGATGATGGTAACGATTTTCTTTTCCATCATATCGAACGATGATGGTAATGAATTTCTTTTCCATCGTATCGACCGATGATGGTAAAAAATTTCTTTTCCATATTATCGACCGATGATGGTAATCAATTTCATTTCCATCGGCTTGTCAGTTCATAGTAATGAGATTGTTTTCCATCGGCTTGTCAGTTCATAGTAACGACTTTATTTTTCATCGGCATATCAATTAATAGTTTTATTTTATTATTTTCTACAGTTTTGTATTCTTTAATCCTAAAAACCAACAACCTCCTTACGTTCTCCGGAAGATACTTTCCATTTTTTTCTCTTTTTCGTTTTTAATCCTAACCATTGATCTGTTTTTCTCTAATCCTGACTATAGAAGATCAATGGTCACCCATATTTCACCTATAAATAGCCACCCCTCCCCAAACCCACATTGGGTTTTCAGGTTTTGAGGCAATGCTCTTCTCCACCGGTTATAAATCATCATACGATATTTCATCGGCATCATCTTTATCTCTCAATCCTCTGCTAACACACCCGCCGAAATGTCTTCAAAGACTTTTACAGATAAATACTTTAACAGAGAATGGTTAGTTTCTCGAGACTTTTTTGATTCGTATGATTCCAAAATCAGAAGAATAATTCTCTTTCACGGATGGGAACATTTGTGTGTTCAAAAACCTGTTTCTCAAGATCCGGTTCTCTTTGATGAAGTTTGTCAGTTTTATAAAACTGTATCTTCCAACAAAGACATGACTCTCAATTTTGTTCTGTACGATATAATGTTGTCTATGTTTGTGAAACAAGCGTCTCATTTTCTGAATGTCCCAATAGAAGCGGATTCTTTCTGTCCATCTCATAAACATCCAGAGGATTTTGGTACGTTTAATAGAGAAAGTGCTGAAAAGTCTTTGTTTGTTATTAATGAAGAAAATAGAAAAGGGTCTCATCTTTCTCTGGAAAATCGGTTTGTGACTTTATCGATGTATGGTTTTCTTATCCCAAGGAAAGGGGATAGAGAAACATTGAAAGTTTCTGATATATTTATTCTTGACTATCTTGTGAATATGAGAAAAGTCAATCTCATGGGGTATGTTTTTGAAACCATTAAGAATGTCAAGACAGGAGGGATTAAGTCCCAAATGATTATGTATCCAGCCATCCTTAGGAAGTTCATTCTCGAAAGTATGATGTTTTGTAACTTTCCTTTGAAAGGAAACCCCATATATTTGAAGCCCTTTGGATTAGAAAAATTACTATGAAGAAGATGAATGTTTGTTTTGATCAGAATTCAAAACTTTTTGTCAGAGATGTAGAAGCTGAATTGGCTCACAATCAATCGGCACCTATACCAGCCAAAGACATTCAATCTACTGGTGTTACTCAAAAGTCTGATCCGCAAACAAGTTCAAAGCCTAAGAAGAAGCCAAGGTACAATAAAGAGGTTGTTGCCAAATGGGGAAAGGATAAGGAACATAGAAAGGAAGGTGATCCAATGTTCGGTCTTGACCCGGCTGAGGCTTTTGCAGAAAGAATAAGGGTATAAGAAACCCTTAAGGCTGAAAAGAAAAAAAAACTTTTTTGAAAAGAAATGCTCAAGACTTTGATATCTCTAAAGTTTTAAAAATGGTTGAGGATGCTAGTGCTCAACTGACTGAAGAAGTTCACCAAGAGCCCATCGTTCAGAGTCTCCCTGAGAATGGAAAATGAAAACAAGTAATGGAAGAGATAGAATAAGTGGAAGAAGAGGAAGGAGATTTTCTTTTAGAATTTCTTCAACGTTCAAAGAAGAGTAGAGAGGAATCGGTTCAAAATCTGATTGAAGGTGTTCAACAAACTACTCATGCCGATCAAGCATGAACTCCGGACAGAATGTCATCTCAAGAAAAGCAAGGTGCTCAATCCTCTCACACAGAAAAAGTTGTTGTCATTAGTGACAAAGTTTAAGAAGAAAGAAAGCAGAAAGAAAAAGAAAAAGGAAAACAACCAGTTGTAGAATCAAGCTGATTAAATGAACTAGCATCATATTATGAAGATACTGATTTAGAACATAAAATCTCTCTCAAGAAGAGTGATTACATTGTTCATGTTTTAAGAAGGGTTGAGAAGACAATTCCTTATTTCCCGAGGCTGGAAGGGAAGACTGACTTTTTTACTGAAAATCAAAAGAAGATGTTTGGCTTTGTAAAAGAGTTGAGAAAGAAAGTTTTGTCTGTTGAAGCCAATTTGAAACTTCATTCAGAAAGTTCGGTTTCTCATAAAAATGCCTGCAAGAAGATGACCATGTGGTCGTACAAAACAGAGAGCTCAATCAATGAACATGATATAGCTATTGAAGATATAAGAAGGCTTTCAAATGAGCTTGCAGTTGCTTTCAATAAGCTTCACAGAGAAACGGTTGAAAGGATGAATATTTTGTCTTCTCAAAGAGCCGATGTTCCTTCAGTGAAAGAATTTCAATAGAGAATGAATACTTTTCAATCTGAATTCTCGAAGGTTTCATCTTTCAAGGATGAAAGGATTTTGTTGAAGAAACAAAATTCTGTGTTATCCAAAGATAAAAAGAATTTGCGAAACAGAATTGATACCCTTGAAGAAGTAATCAGAGCCCAGGAGGAGACTATCAAGAATCATGATCAGATTTTTGTTGGCCAACAAGAGATTCTCAGAACTCAGGGTGAATCAATTTCTGAAGATAACAAGGAGATAAAAAAGATGAAGGAGGTTCTTCATGAGTTGATCAAAAAGGAGAAATAAAGAGAAAACAAATGACTTATATTTGTTTCTCTTTGAAAGATGTCTTTGTTTTGTAATAACATTTATGATTCTTTTCTTTTATCCATTGTCTTGTGTTTATTTTCTAACTCTTTCAGACAACTCAAGATTACCCCTTTCTTTTTGTAAATCACAATGGGAGAGAATATTTTATAAAAGGGAAGAATGCTTTACAACTCTCAAGGAAAATCTATGAATACAATCCTTAGGAAAGTCTATACATAAGGGGGAGTTAGTTGTATTCAAATTCATATTCAGAAGAGTTTCCAATAACTCAGGGGGAGATAAGTATTTCTTATTATATTTTCTTTATGTGTTGTGCTTTCCAAAAAGGGGGAGATTGTTGAGTCAAATGTTATCTTTTGACTTCTATATTTTGTTTTGGAAATCACAAATGTCTTTTTAATCGTATCGTACTGACTCTATCAATCGTATCGTACTGACTCTGTCAATCGTATCGTATTGACTCTGTCAATCGTACCGTACTGACTCTATCAATCGTACCGTACTAACTCTGTCAATCATATCATACTGACTATGTCAATCGTACCGTACTGACTTTGGCAATCGTACCGTACTGACTCTGTCAATCATATCATACTTACTCTATCAAATGTATTGCACTGACTCTGCTACTCATATGTTCATTACTTGTTTTGGTACTTAGACAAAAACACTTGTTTCATATGAATCGTACCATTGATTATCATCGATATGTATCATGTTTTAACCAATACGATGTCATTTAGTTAGTTAAAAACTAATCAAAACGATGTCGTGCTTTCTGTATCAATATGACTGTTATGATGCCTGGTGTCCAAGTCCCTCCGAGTTTTTCGGAGAAATTTGACCGTTTGGAGGAGTTGTGACCGTTGGAACCCGAGGCCTATAAATAGGAGGTCATTTGAAGCTGAGAGAACAACACATAGAACGAATGAGACCTTGTGGAACAACTGTGATTCTTTGATTCAATCAAGATTCTAGAGAGATATGTTGTGACTTCTCTCATCTGCTTTGTGCGTCCGATCATCGTATCGAGGGCTGTCGGGGATAGGCAGACAGACATGTCGATCATCTTATCGAGGGCTGCCGGGGATAGGCAGACAGACGTGCCGATCATCATATCGAGGGATGTCGGGGATAGGCAGACAGACGTTCCGATCATCGTATCAAGGGCTCACCAAGGTGTTGGTGAGACAGACCTTTTATCCTAGGTGAAAGGATAACCCTTCTCATTAGGATAAAAGAATTGTAATTCTTTTACATTTCCGCTGTTACTTGTATTAGAATGGAATTTGTATTGTTTCCTTTCTTCTTTACATATTCAATTGTAATTGTTTCAATTAAAATCATTCTATTACATATTGTATTGATTGATTCTATACGCTTTTAGGTAGAATCATTCATCTTTGTATTACTCTGATTATTGTGTTCATCTTGAATACAATTGTTTTACATTACATTAGTATTATAATACATCATACCCTTTTATATTCAATACAATTGTGGGTGTTTGTTTTTGTATTAGTTTAAGATCATTTAAACTAATCTCTTATTTTCTAAAACTCAAAGGATTTTAAACCTATAATTCACCCCCACTCTTTTATTTTTCAATCTAATAGACATACATATCTATATATTCGATCCAACAAAGGATGTCAAATATGAAATTCAATTTTTTCATAAATCCCAGAGAATTTCTATGAATATTTGAAAAAGTCGATGTTTATTTTTTAAATATGATAAATTTTCATATTTTTTTTGAAATTTGAGGAAGCACTGAATGTTTCATGTTTCCCCCTTTCTACTGAGTTTCCTATAAATTCTTGATCACATCATTTTCTTTGTATGGACATTGCATGCAATAGAAAATGTGCAGAAGTGAAGAAATAAAATGAAAATATTTTTTAGCTAGAGATCTCATGGGGAGGATTAGACACATGAATGTTATTTTATGGAATTATAATAGTTGAATCAACAAAATCATATATGTTTAATATAATTGATGAAATCAGACTGCAGAAGATCTTATTGAGAATTTGAGAAGAAATTAAAATAATCATATTGGGAATGGGTTCATCATATCAATTTCATCACATTTATATAATCATATCTTGAATTATAATATCGAGATAATCATATATAGACTATTTATATTGAGAGAATCAGATTCAAGATCGTCAAAATGAGAAAATCAAATCCAGCAAAATCAATCTGATGATTTAGACTACGAAATTATGGAGCAGTTTCAAACATGTCTCTATTATTTTATTCTGCTCAATTTTTTTACAAAATTGTTGTAAAATCACAATATTAAGTATAAAATTTATTATCATGCGATAGAAGGTGTCTAAAATGAGTTGTCACAAGTTTTATTAACTTCTCCATAATTTTGGATTTTAATAGACCCATAGGAGTGGCATTGCAAGGATGTAGGTTCTCATACTAATTCTAAACCATATAAATCTTAAATTCCTTACACGATTTCCTACATTGACATGTATGAGTATTTAAAAATAGTTTATAAGGAAATAAATATTTACTGGTTTCAAGGGTAATGTTTTGAAAAGTTTTCAAATTTATAAAAAGTGAACAACTGATTCAACCCCCCCCCCCACCCACAATTTTTATTAGATCCTTTGGAACATCAATTTGAATTAAGGGAGGTTCCCTTATTTGTTTATTATCGTGGATAATATCATTTATATTTATACTATATTTAGTACTATATTGGATGGAATAAAATATTAGGTGTTAAAAAATTGGATGATTCCTTCTCTCATATCTCATGGCATTGAAGTTGTTAATGTTACTACTATTTATTTTCCACATATTGAAAAGTATGAACCTACTTGGTTTCATAATAATAGAATTATATAATTTTATAGATATCCTAGAAATGAAATCCTTATATCCTTTTTAGAAAATTTATGTTAGAATGTGATGAGTCCAAATACTTCAAAAAGATTGTGACACAGATAAAAAAGTGCTTTCAATGGGAATAAAGATTGAGATAGAAAAGCTAAAAAACTTGCATATTAACTACAAAGAAATCATAATGTGATATGAAGAAATAATTTATTTATAAATCACTTCAGTAAATGAAATTACTTTAAACATTATATGATTTAGTGATTTCTTTAAAGATTTAATAATTGCGAAGAATCTTATGAGAAACATTATGGACATGTTTTATTCAAAAAAATATTTAGAAGATAAGGATGATCAGTATCTTCATGAATTGAAAAAATATATTGTTTCTTATTGAATGATGAATGATCCAATATATAAAACTATGATAAAAGATTAAATGGCTTTTGAATTTGTGAGAAAGTTGAAAATCCAATATGTCGAATAAGATGATCCTAATGTTTCTAAATATAAAGAGGCAGATTAGTTGAATGAAAATACCATGTCTCTGATATCCAATAACTAAAGAATATGAATATGAAATTTTGGAGGTAAAAATTATATCAAATGTTTTGAGTTTTTTGGAATCAAACACATTGTTATGAAATTCCCAAGGAATAAATTTTGAGAGTATCAAGATGATTCAGATGAAAACCCCAAATGGAAGAAAATATAAAATTGATAAAGAATAAAATCCATCAAAAAATAAAAAAAAGATTTTTATTGAAAACAAATTAAGTACATTTAGAAAGAAAGTTGAATCAGAATCAATTAAAAACAATTATTTTAATTATTATGGTTCATTAAAATTCCATATCTTCATAGAAAAATTTGAGAAAAAAATTATTCCTCAGATAGCCAAGAAGGAGATGAAGATTCATAAATAGAGTAACAAATCAGAACATAGTTTTTTATATGTATTGACAAAAATAAATCTCCCAGTAATGATATTAGAGTAATAAATAAAAATTTGGAAGTAGTTACTAATGGAATAAAAGATGTCATCAAGAAGGATGATGAATAAATTAAAGATACTTTAACATACAAACCTATATTTTCTAAAAACAGAATGTTAATTGAAGATATTAAAAAAAGCAAGAAGCTAATAAAAAGGTGGTTAACATGTTTCAGTAAAAATTTATAGTGTCCAAAAGTACTTTGGGGGAGATAAATTAAATCATTATCAAAGAATCAGAAGTTAAATTTTATACTTCCAAAGATGCAAAAAAGTTTCAATGTACGAATCAAGTGTAATCATCTCTTACCAAAAATAATTTTTCATCTGATTCTTTTTACATTTGTAGTTGTGAAAACATGTATATGGATTGTTTTGGTGGAGAAAATATGTGAAAATCATATCAAATATAAAAAAGTAGATAAATGGCTCTAAATAAATGATAGTCCACATCCAATATATATTAGAGGTGAAATATGTTATCAACCAAAATAAAGTTTCAAATAATAGAATACAATAACTACTGTTAATTGACTGTAGATGATAAAAATAAATTATAGAACCTAACACTCCGGAACGATGGATAGAAAATTATGGAAAAACATTATAAATTTGAAGTCATTAAAATATTTCTAGGATTGAAAATAAGAGAATAAGATGTTTTTATAACATCATAAAAGTGGGAGATGACTATGAAATTAAAAAAAGGGTTGAGATTCAATAAACCAGACCACTTGTGATTATTCATTCTGATTTATGTGGCTCGATGAGACATTAATCAAAAATAAAAAAATTATAGTGTATCACTTTGAATGATGATTTAACTCGGATGAAAATTATCATGATTATAAAGAAAAAGTTAGGGATATTGAAATAATAAAATTATTTCTAAATGATTTTGAGAAATAAATAGTGTTTTCCATAAAAACATTGAAAATATATAATGGTACTAAATTAAAAGGAAATACTATTGATACTTATCTCAAAAACCGTGGTATCAAACATCTGTATGGTGCACTTTGTACTCCAAAAAATGGAGTAATAGAAATAAATAATAGATGTTTTGTGGGAATTTGAATAAGTATGTTATAATAATACAAACATTCAAAATTCTATTAGATATAAGCTATTATTATTGTGGTACATGTTAAAAATAAATTCTTGTGGAATCTAGATACCAACATAAATCCTTATGAAATGTGGTATAACAAAAAATTCATTGAAATTCATCAATGTGTTTTCAATTCCTTATTTTCACAAAAACAGAATTCTTGATATTCAAAATTCTGATGAAAAAGATGTGGAATGAACTTTTATGGTTTATTCAAAAAATGTAAAAATCTAAAAATGTTGGAACAAATGTTTATATAATTTTTTTAATCATATAATGTTAATGTAAATGAAAATCAATTTTCATTAACAAATATTGTTGAAAATGATGAGGAGGATGAACTGGAGAAATATAGTAATAGATAAATTAATTTAAATAATCCTCATTATGATTAAGAAGAATTTTGTGATGAAGAAATTTTATCTACAAAATAAAATTTAAAATTTCTTACCTTACAAAAAATTTGGAATCCGAAATAATTATTGGGACATAGAAGGCTTTGGTTTAGACAATAAGGGTGTTGATATTAGAAAATTTTAATTAACTTTTCTAAAAATTTGAACCAAATTTAGCTTCAAAGGGTATTAAATACATCAAATGGGTGGATGGTATGAATTTTGTATTGGAACATATTGAGAAGAATGAAACATGTGAACATTTTCCTCGATTATAAAATAAAAATTTTACTAGAACAACGTGGGTTTATAAATATAAAATAAATTTTCATCAAGATGATTCTTGAAACAAATTAGAACATGATTATAATGTATATTTAGAGGTGTAAGGAGTAGATTTTTATAAATATATTACCCCTATTTTAAGGCCTAAAATTATTTGAATATTTCTTGAATAAGATAATATAAAAAAATTAATTTCTTCTCAAATAGATACAAATTCATCGTTCTTAAATGGTGATATTGAGGAAGACATTTACATTGAATAAGCTTGTGGGTTTCAACTTAGTGAAGATGAAAACAATGTATTTAAATTAAGGAAGGATTTTAATGGGATTAAATAAACTCTATGTAAATTGTATTCTAAATTTTATAATTGATTGAGAATTTTGATCCTTTTAAATATAAAAGTTGACAGAAACTTATTTGTGAAATATGTTGACTCCAGATATTTAACTGTAACTTTTATTATAGATCATATTTTTTTGTAGGGATGAAGTTGTTTTTTTGAATCATTTTAGGAGGAAATGAAGAATAATTTATAAATTTATATTTTAGGAGAAATAACATTAATATTGGTATTGAAAGTTCTATAGAAGGAAAAATAAATTTTCTTATCTCATGATGTATATTATATAAAATTCTTGAAATATTTTGGGATGGAATAATCTAAATAATTTTCATCTTCTATTTTTATGAGAAAAAACATTAGGGATGTTTAATAGAAAATAATGATGATTCATAAATCCTTTGGGAAGATGATAGGACCTCTATTGTACCTTATAGTCTAAAAGCATGATATAATATATAATGTGACTTTGTGTGCCATGTATTAAAGTAATCTAAATGAATCACATATGTTGGTAGAAAAGAGGATTCATACACATTTCAATGGAATATCTTCAGAAGGGTTCTTAAAAAATATAAATAAGGATCCAAAGTTTCTTGGTTATACTGATACTGATTGGGATACATATTATAATGATAGAAAATCTGCCTTGAGTGGAACATTTTTCATGGGTGAATGTAGTGTGGGATGAAATAGTAAAAAAATATGTTCATTAAATTTGAGCATAGTTGAATATGAATATTTTTTAGCTACTCATACTTGTACGAAAATTTTATGGATGAATGTTTAACTAGAATATTTGGAATAAAATTTTTCATAATAATTGAATATATTTTGTGATAATCATGGTTCAAATGATCTTTTCAAATAAAATATCCAACATTTAAGATCAAAACACATTGATATTAAGTTTCACTTTACAAAATAGATATTTGTTGATGGAAATGTTTTTCTTGAATATATTTTCACAAATAATGTATTTGATAATATTTTTACAAAAGAAATTATGAATGAACTATTTGTGAAATTGAGGCTGAAAATTCATGTTCATCCTTCTCCCATTTCTTCCTTAACCTTATAATGAATAACCCTCACCGCGATTTCAATTATGTTGACAGAAAGGGGATAATATAACAAGATTTTTAGTTTGTGAGAATATTTTACTTATTTTTCCTCTATTAATCATAATATGTATTTATCATAGAATTGTGTAGAGAAAAAGAAAAGTGGAAGAAAATGGAATATTAGAGGTAGTTATCTTTACAAGGGTACAAAATGTTCTTTTCATAGAGGGATTGAATTCCATTAAAACATTACATTATTCATATATGTGTTGTCAAGACGCTCTCTTTTCAGAATGGATATATTTTGATAAAAGTCAGAATGAAATAGTTGTTAACAAAAATTAGAGATATGGAAATGTTTTTTACAAGGGTTGTAAAATAATTCAAATGGGGAGATTGATGATCCATTGTGGTTATGAAGTTTTAAACATTGATTTTTAATTTTTTGACAAATAAAAATATTATTTAGGAATGTTTTTGTTGTCTAGGAATTATATCTAGTCTATCATAATGATATTTTGTAACAAACAAGATTCTTTCTAAAATAATCAGATTTTTCTGCATTGTATTTTGATCATCAGATCCAAAATAATGATTTGTAGAAATTGTTATAATCTAGATGTTTGTATCTTTCATCATCAGAGAAAGGAAGTTGTTTTTTTAGTGAAGAATTGTTTTTGTAGCTGAGAAGTTTTGAAATAAGAAAATGAAGTGAGGAGTTATATTATTTTCATATATTCCAAACCATATCAGATAATACAGTTCATATAAAACAATTTTCACAAATCATGAATAATTTTATGACAATATCTTTTGAAAGAAATGGTTGATAAGTTTGAATAATTTCAAATATGTAGTTTATATCTTCATTAGTAATGTGAAATCCATTGGAATGGTAATTTCAAGGTAATGGGATTTTCATCATACTGATAATTCAATCAGATTCACTAATAATGAAATAGAATTTGGAATCACTGAGAAATAAATAAAAATATGATTCATTAAGAATGAAAAATAAATCTTATTGACTAGATTGTAAATAATACTCAAAAATAAAATTCCATATGTTTTATAAATATTTAAGGAGTTCAAAAATGAAATACAATTTTCCATAAATCATGGAGAAATCATAGGAGTTTTGAAGAACCCAAATTTGATGTTTTAAATTTAATGGAATTTACGAATTTTGAAATTTGGGGAATGAGTGAATGTTTTCATGTGTCCCACTTTTTTTTCTCAGTACCATATAAATACTTCCTTTGATCATTTACTTAATATATAATTTTCACACAAGAAATATGGAAGAGAATTAATGAAATATTATGATATTCCATTCTGGATAGAGATATCATGAGGAGGATCATATATTTAAATGTTTTTTTACCATATTGGGAAATATTATATTGATAAGATCATAGTCAGCCTATCAGATTGACTTTATTGAACTAAAGAAGAATGTATTTAGAATTTAAGAAGAATTTTTGTTTTGTAGATTGGGAATGGATTCTTTGTATTGAGTCCATCATATTGTGATAATTAAATCCAAACTTATAGTATTGAGAGAAACAAATCTAGATTTATTTTAATGAGAGAATTATTCATAGACTCACTAGATTGTAAAAATATGATTCATCCAATTTAGAATGAGGATTCAGACTGAGAATTTTTTTATCAGTTTCAATAATGTCATTATTAATTTATTATATCAATTGTTTTATAAGAAATTATTATAATTTTTTTTATTTATTATAATAATTCATTTAGGGAGATAACAGGTGTCTAACGGTAGTGGGAACAAGCTCTATTCACCTCATTATAATAGTCGATTTCCATAGACCCACAGGAGTGGAAATGGTAAAGTTGTATGTTCTCAAACTACGGTGAACCTGGTAAATTTTTAGTTCATTACTTCCTTTCCTACATTCACATGCATGATTATTTAAGAAATGTTGATTATGAGATATATATGTTGTTGAGTGATGATGTTTTTTTGTTTATGAAGTGTTTTGAAACTATATTTTAACGCACAAAGATAGATTTTTTCATTCATTATAAACCAAATTAAATGATTATATTTTGATCAAGATGTTATCAAAAATCATGAAGACATTAATGATAAAATATTGGGAATAAATAGTGGAGAGTTTTAAATAATTTCACACATCATGTATGAATATTCCATTATAATGAGATGTCTATTTTAATTGGACTTCCATCATAACGTGACTTCTATATTAATAAGAATTCTATTAGATTACCAGAGAGAGAAACAAAATTTGTATTCACTAAGAATTAAACTGAAATCATATTCACTAAGAAAGACATATAAATTTTTTTGATCTGATTATGAAGAAGGATCAAAAATAAAATTCTATATGTTTTATGATGCATTGAGGTGGTCAAAACAAAAACTCAATTTTGAATAAATATAAGAGAAATCTAAGATGATTTGAATAAGTCAAATTTGATGTTTTAATTGTTGGAATTGTTTTGTAGTTTTTAAGATGTTGTGAGGCACATAAATTTTATATTTTTCCTCTTTTTTATAAGTAACCTATAAATATAATCTCATATAATTTGATCCATGTGGACTTTGCATGCTATTGAAAAGGGGAATCGCTCTATAAATATAGAGAAATTCCTTACCATCCAGATATCTCATGCAGATGATCAAACAAATGAATGTTTGGTTACTTGATAGAGCATGATAGTATTGATAAGATAGTATTCAGTCAATCAGATTGAGTCAATTAGACTAAAGAAACCCGTATTGATCATTAGAGTGGAATTTGAGTATTTTATATTGAGAGTGGTTTCATTGTATTGATTCCATCATATTGGGACTATCAAATCCAGACTTATTGTATAGTGAAAATCAGATCCATACTGAATTTTTTGGAAGAATCCTATTTAGACTCATCATATTGATAAAATAATATCGATCTAAATAATACTGATGATTCATTGTGATCAATTACCCAGTAGTTTCTAAAAAGGATTTATTAATTTTTTTTGCTCATTATTTTTATATAAAATTATTTTATAATTGATTCAATCAATATAATAATTCTTATAATGAGATAGAAGGTTTATAAAAGAAATTAGAACAAATATTATTCACTATTCATTGTAGTGGATTTCCATAGACCCATCGTAGTGTCTATGGAAATGGTGTTGGTTCTCACACTGAGTCAAAATCTTGTAAATATTTTGTACATTACTTGCTTTCTTACTATGGAATGCATGAGCATTTAATAAAAGTTAATAGGTAAATAAATCATAAAAACATATAGGGTTTAAGTTTTAAATTTTTATGAAATTTATTAAATGTTAACAACTAAATCACCCCCCCCCCCACTCAGTTGTTATTCGATCAATTAGATCTCCAAGACTGCCACTAAATAGCCACCTTATTTTATAAACCAATTATGCTCAGTGGAAAATAAAAATAAAAATAAAAATACGGGGTGTGGGATTCGATATTTATATAGTAATTGAGGAAAAATATGAAAAACCTAATTTGTATAGAGAATATCGGAGGGAAACCACAATGAACACTTATGACTATAACTATAAAAATATGAATTAATTAAATTTAGAATTATGGGAAGATGTGTTTAGTTCATTTCTTCTTTAACAGATTATTAAATTTGGAATGCACTTTCTATATCTCATGAAAGAAAATCATCTATTTAATAAATGCGTCATGATACCTATTTTCTCAAATTTGATAATTCTAATATAAAACCTATTGAAACAATTTCTAAAATGTTTATTTGGTTAAATGCTTTTTTAAAAACAATTAATTCACATGGTAATAAAATTTAAAATGAACATCCTGTGATGATACCTTTACAATTCATACCAAATTCAGAGGGACGAACCCCCATTTCTATTATAGAATCATGTGAAATAATTAATCAACTATTAAATGTGATTATTTGAAATATCCTGATGTATGAAAATTAATATAACGTAAATTAATAGGAAGAATATAAACCTTAATGAAATTCAACATCATTTAATTCTTATAACAAAAAGATGAAATTGAAAATAAAATATGGTAGTTCGAGTGTGAATGAATCACCTATGACAGTGATGGGGAAATGGATCACATGGTTAGGAGATTTAAAATTTTCAATTAGGAGAAATAAATATTCAACAATAAATGTAATGGAGTAAAATATAACCAATAATGGAATTATAAAATGTTATTCAATCAAGTGATTTTATATATTATGGATATAAAATAAAAGGACATATGAATGGATATTTTTAAATCAAGAATATAATAATTGATTTTATAGTAAATGAAAAATGATAAATAAGGCAATGAAAGACCCCTATAATGCCCACATGAAATTTTAAATTGACTTTTACTCAAGAATATAATTCAATAATGAAAAATCTGACATGTGATTTATGAAAAATGCATCTTAGGTATAAAACATTATCTCTACATCACTTGTTTACTTTTGTTATCTTTCAGAAAATGAAAATAATGATTAATATTTGAGCTGTAAAATATAATTTAATGCTATGATATACTAGAGGAAACATTGAATGAACTAAATGATAATTATTCATACTTAAAAAAAATATCATTCTTCACCAGTTCATTTTAAATAAATTCTATTTTTTGAGAAATAAAATAATAGTTATTTATTGAAATTAAAAAAATTAATTTCAAATGTCAAATGATAAAATTAAAAATTATTTTAAAAGGATAAATACTATAGTAAAACAATTACATGGATAATTTTTAATATATCAGACCCATTTATACGACTGGGATTTGATACCTCTTAGTCTAACGGGAATTTATAAAAAGAAATTTATTCTATGCTAATGATATTACAAAAATACAAATAATACACATTATCATAGAGCTAATAATGTTTTCATTTACAAATGTCTTAAGTATGTCTATGAAAAACGTGTTAAATAGCTATGAAATCCTAAATCTTTTATTACTAACATTTCATGACCCAACATATTTTGGGTACTATAATATTTTCTTATTTAAATGTGTTTTGGAAACATTCATGAAGCGTACCAGTAAAAACATAGGGTATATGGATAATGTATATTCCAAGCACATGACTCGGGACTACTCGTGATTTAAAATCCATATCAAGGTGGATGGTGGTCATTTGCCTTTTTGGGAAAACAACAAAGTAAAGATAATTGGAAATAGTCAATTCAGTAATTATAACATTGTTTTAATTTCCAAATTCATATTTTTAGATGTATTAATGTCAAATATACATAACATATCACAAATGAGTGTTCAGCGATATCATGTAAAATTTAAACAATTTTTTATACAATTTATTACTCCAATCAAGCAACAATTTTTACTACATTGTGTAATGGTAATGTTTGTGAATTATATTTAGATTATTTATTTTCTAAAAATATTTATTTATTATGTTCCTTTCATAATGAACCTTGACTATAGAATAGGATAATATTCAATGACAACCTTCAATCTCTTAGAAATATTATTATGAAAGGATTAGTTAAGTAAATCCTAGATTGTAATTCTCCAAATAACTACTCCATAACCCATGTCAAAAAGGAAGAACATAATATTTATTTGAAACAAAATAAATAAATTTCTACTTGAAATTTCCTAGAGTTGGATCACATTAACATATTTGGACCATATATAGATTATTGCTTAAATGGGAAGCATTATTTCTATATTAGTGTAGATAAATTCTAAATATTCACCTGTGTATTCTATCAATCTATCAAAAGTGAAGCTTGTTCTTATTTTTCAAAATATTCTAAATAAATATAAAATCATGATACACTTACTAGTATGACCTTATAAAGTGACCTTTGACATGATTTTGAAAAGAAATACATTGAATCTTTATGCTCACAACATTGCTACAATCACAACATTTCTACTCTTAGGAATCCAATATTGAATGGTGTTATATAAATAAGGAATTAAAATATAAATATATTTATCATAATATTCTTAATGAGTACAATATACCTATTTATTTTGAAGAATTTTTTTTGAATAAAAAATTTTATATTATCAATAGGGTATTACTCTAGAAACATTTAATGAAAAATTAAAATTATTTACAGTATGGAAGAAATTCAAATTTTAAATTATTTATAGTTTTTAGAGTAAGGTCATTATTTTCAACACAAAAGAGAATTTAGGTAATTATTCTTCAAAAACAGATAAATAAATATTTCATGGTCAACCAATATCCATTAAAGAATACAAGGTTTTCAGTAAAAGAACAAAACATGTGTTAGAATATGTATAAGTAGTATTTTATCAAACATATCCATATGAGTGAGAGAATTCATTAAAAAAATGTTGATGAGGATATTTCTAAAATAGTATAAATACCTTATCAAATTCTAATAATAGTTATGTGAATCCTACAATAGAGAAATCACCATGATTTATGGAATAGTTTAATCCATGTCTATAAGATGACAATTAAGTGCCAGGTACTTTTATCCGTTGAACTATTAGGACTCATAGGGAAAATCCCTCAGATGTTGTAGTTACATATCTATAAAGAGAATTTGTGACTAGGGATTATCATAGTAATCATGCTAAACATGTATCTTTATTGTCACTGTTTGAACCAATAAAATTCACTAAAGTAGTATATGATAAATTTGGTATAATGAATATGTAAGAAGAGTAAATCTTGTTTGAGTGGAGCAATATTTTGGAACAATTAGAAAGACCTAACGACATCCATACCATTGCTACTAAGTAGGTGTTTAGGAACAAGGTTAATGATTATGGTATTTTATATTGAAATAAATCTAGACTTGTATCACAAGGATATAGTCAAGAGGAAATTATTGAATAATAGTATACATTTTTATTAGTTGAATGATTTTAATCCATTAGGATATATATTCTTATATGACTCGTATAAATTTCAAATTATATCAAATCTATTTCATTAGATCAATATAAATTGTTTTATAATGTTGTATTTTTTATAGAACAACACCCAATATTTTTAAACACTCATATCAAATATCATTTTTTTAAATTAATCGAATTAATTTATGGTTTAAAAAAACTCGAATAGATTTGGTATTATATTCTTGGTACTTTTATTATTTCAAATGGTTATAAAAATTGAGTTACTACTCATAGGTTATTAATTTAAATATCCACAAAATATGTTTTAGTTACAAAATTGTTTGTTCATTATATTATCACTGATTCTTTAAGAAATATTTTTTTCTAGAATATTATAAAATTATAAAAAATGAAAATGAAATTATTTTTATGGATGAATGAAAATTATTTATTTTTTTTCAAAAAATTCAGAATAATAACTTTATTATTTTAAACCAAACCTAGAATTGTAAATATTTTTTAGAACATATTTATTTGGATATTTCAAATGAAAGTGGTACGCCAGTGAGTACCCACTATAAACTGGATCATGATATTATTGGGAAAAAAATTGATCGAACCCCATATATGGCTATGAATGGAATTTTACTTTATTTATAAACTAGTGGGTCTGGTATTATGTGTAATGTGTGTATGTGTTCCCTATTTTAAATAAATCATAGGGAATAACATTTAACTATTTTAAAAATATTATTTAAATTGCATGAAATTACTACAAATCAAGTATTTTATTAATCTATAGGAAATAATTTAGATCTAATTAGTTATTTTGATGTTATCACCAATGGATATAATATATGTAGAAATATCCGCTCTGGATCACATCATTTTTTATACAAGTGTCAAGTATCATAGTATAGTATGAATGAAAACATTATTTCACTAACTAATTATAGAGACCCTACCTTTTCATACTTTACTATTACATCATTTTAAAGGAAACAACATAATTGTATTACAAATAGAGTATCCAAAGGTTTAGTGTCTTGGGAAAACTAAAATCATACATAACAATTACAACATCAATCATAAATATTTATTTAATACTTTCTTCCCTAGATTATTATTGGTACTTGACCTCTCCCTAGTACATGTAGTCACCTGAGGATATACATTAAAATGGGTGAGCTAAAATCCCAGTAAGAGGATAGATAAGAACGATGTTGTATGGGGAGAGGATAATCGTAACATAGGCAAGGATAATGAACATAAGTTGATTCAGAAATATAAGACTTGAAATGTGTCAATGCATAAAAATGAATCATCATGTCTTAGTGGTTAATATCAACCCATGATTGTGAACAAATATATCATCTTGTCGACACATAATTCCACATTTACCCATGAGATTCATCAAATTACCCAATTAATTGGTGCAATGTAAAGTTCTGGGTGCACTCATCACATTGAAACTTTTATATTGGGCTATATAATTCCGGGTGCACCCTAATATCATAACATTATCATTTCTCATTCTTGAAAAAATGGACATGTAAAAAAAGAACATAAATAAACCATTAGAATGAATGGGTTTCATCTTATTATAACTCATTCCTAAACATTGGGTTCCCAAAATATAGAGGGAATAACAATAATGTTACAAGAACTATCAGTCATGAATGAGAAGTAAAAGTTATGTTCTAAAAACATTAGTTCTTTTGGAAAATATTTGATTAGACATAAATACTAGTGAAAACATGTATATACCAAGAAAATTAAATACAATGATCTTAATAATATTTTTAAGGAGTAACCATATCAAAATGTAGTGAAATAGGGAGAACAAGAAGGATGAATGTTGGGTTCGAGATATTCCCCTTACCTTGTATCTGAACACTTCCATCTCTTTAATGTCCTATACAATTACATTATATTCTTTAATTATAAATTATATATGCGTTATAAGTGATAAGTATTCATTTTGGGTTCATTATGATATTTTATGGGCCTTTTGATGACTTATAGTGTTTAAACGCATTGATCCAGAATGATCATTTTTATGGTTTTCTTGAGCGATTCCCTTGTATCCATAAATTGATGTTCGTGTTGAACATGGGTAAAAATCCAGAACTAATATTACATGTTATTAATGATATCACAGAATTTAAAATGATCTTATATTGAATTATATTATATTCCACATGGATGAATCATTAGATAAAAAATTAAATGATGATTGTTTGGGTTAATTTGGGCGGTTTTTCGACCACATCGATCTTGATTTATTTAATCATTTAGTAATATATATATATATATATAAGATAGTTCCAAAACATTAAATTGGAAATAATACATATAAAATATTATGGTCCAATAAAAAAATTCGTTTCATGGCCTGATCTGAATGTAGAAATTTACAAAATTTAAACATGTCGTTCTGGAAGGTGATAGATTAACACCTCATGAACAACATTTCCTATTATAAAATAAAATGAAGAGGAGAAAAATGATGGATGGTATAATATCCAATAAGTATCAAAATATTTCAGTATATGTTTCATACTAGAGTTACCATACCATTTGGACAAAGATACATCGGGATAGAATAAGAAATGAACTTGAAATTGAAAGGGAATTAATGGAGAAAATGGAGAGAAATTATCTCTTGAATCCCCTTCTTGAGATCCTACTAAAGGTCCCTAGGCCTGGTCTTTTGATGAAAACATAAGCTCTTGGACGTGGGAGAGGGGATAGGGAAGATTCTTGGGTATAGTTTAGATAATTATTGAATCTTGAGAGGTGTGAATAAATGAGGGTGTGAAGAGTGGTATTTATAGTGCAGGGGAGAGTGGATTTCTCAATATAAAATTCATTAATTTATTATTTCTCCACAAGGAAAGGAATGGTTATAATTCTTTGACCAAGAATAGTAATTTTATCTTCTGATCCCAAACAAAGTGGGTTTACATTATCAGGACATCATACATGACTCAATGATTAGATTATTTAGATTTTTTTGTAAATTATGGCATTTCACTATTCATTAAAAATTCAAGTATTTCATAAAAATCCCAAAATTTCACCCCAACCATTAATCAATGTCTAGAATCCAAAAACGAATTCCATTTTTCAAAAATTGTCATCTAAATATGATTAACATAATATTTAATTAAAATCATTGTTTTTTATTAGAATTTTTTTAAAACATTCATTTACTTATTCAAAAATATAGGTACATCATACATTCTCTTGAATATTTTTTTTATAATATCATAGGTACGGTTACTATTTATTAGTATATATAAATATTCATAAG
This sequence comes from Viscum album, assembly GCA_963277665.1. Classification (NCBI taxonomy): domain Eukaryota; kingdom Viridiplantae; phylum Streptophyta; class Magnoliopsida; order Santalales; family Viscaceae; genus Viscum; species Viscum album. Next base: position 540,228,798 of record OY728121.1, read on the forward strand.
GGTATGTTACTTTTCATAAGGGTAGGTTACTATTGACTAAAAATTGTGTTTGTTCTATTATACTCCAAAAATCAACTTGACCAGAACCGTGTATGTCCAATTTTCGAAATTCCAAACACAGAAGTGTCAAATGTATGTTTAGTGGTTGCCTAGAAATTATTTGATCTTTATGTTGTGTTTTCATGTTATTATATGACATATTTTTAGAAAGGTAATTTCCATTTAAAAAATTTGGATTGTTACATTCTTCCCCCACTATGAAATTTCGCCATCGAAATTTCTCTTTACACAAACATGTGAGGGTACTTGTCCTTCATCGCCTCCTCTATTTACCAAGAAGTTTCTTCAATATTATGGTTCATCCACAACACCTTAACAAGCTGGGTAGGCTTTTTGCATAGAAAATTATCTCTCTTTTCAAGAATCATTTATGGATGCTCCTCATAAGAGAGATCATCTTCTAGCTATTCCACCCCTGAGTTTAGTACATATAAGGGATGATGTATGTACTTCATCCAGAGTTATACATGAAAAAAATTATCAACATGAGAAATATTCAGTTTCTATGAATGTCGAGAGTCCATGACTCCTATACAGTCAATGATTTCAATAGGGCCAATGTACCTTGGGCTTAACTTCACTTTCATCCCAAATCTCCTGACTCTCTTCCATGGTGATATTCGAAGGAAGACTTTATCTTCAACATAGAACTCCAAGCCCCTTCGATGGTTTTCAACATCACACTTTTTCCTAATCTGAGGATCATTGATATATTTCATGATGACATGAACCTTCTCTATCATATCTTCCACAAGATCAGGTCCATGTATCTTTATTTCTCCAACTTCATCCCAACATGTTTGAATTGTACATCGGTTTCCACACAAAGTGTAATATGGATCCATCTGAATACTCAAGTGGTATCTACTTTTATATATGAACTCAACCAATGGGAGATTCTGATCCCATCCTCCTTTGAATTCTTGAGAGAATACTCTTTGTATATCCTCAAGAATCTGAATAGTCATCTCATATTGGCCATCAGTTTTGGGGTGATAGGTCGTGCTGAAATTTAATTCAGTACTCAAAGCATGTTGAAGGATCCTCCAAAATTTAGATGTGAACCAGGTATCCCGGTCAAAGGCAATTGAGTGTGGAACAACATGCAGTATCACCACTTCCTTCACATGTAACATTTCATGTTGTTCAAGCGAAAGTTCTTCCTGAATAGCGATTAAATGGGCAGTTTGGGCTAGTCGGTCAAACACAACCCATATCACATTATTTCCACTCTATGTCTTCAGGAGACTTGTGACAACATCCATAGAAAAATTATCCCTTTTCCCCAAGAGAATAGGCAATGGCTCTATCAAACCAAAGGAACATTGTCGCTCTACTTTAACATGATGACATACCAATCACATTGATATATATTTTTCAATATCTTTCTTCATGTTATCCCACCAGAAGTGTTATCGGAGATCACGGTACGTCTTGGTGCTACCAGGATGGACAGAAAATGTTGAGAAATGTGCATTGTTAAATAACTCCTTATTTATACAACGTAATGAAGGCACAAAAAACCACGTTCCAAACTGAATCACTCCATCATCATTGATATGTAACTCATTCAACTTCCCATCCATTACTGCATTCACCCTATTTTGTTTATCCACATCATCCCTTTGTGTTTCATTAATCTTCTCTTGGATGGTTGGTTGCACAATCATTTGGGAATCATAGGATTAATAACATGCCCTTATGATTTAAAAATTAATCCTTTTCATATCCAAGAATATAGGGTCTTCCTCAATCAATAACATGGATAGAGTAGTAGGTTCTTCTCTGCTTAGAGAATCAGCCACCTTGTTTTCCCTTCCATGATGATAGTGAATATAGAAATTTTAATCCTTTATTAGCTCTATCTATCTCCTTTTATGTATTTTTATAACCTTTTTATGAATATATACTTTAGGCTCTTATGATATGTGTAAATTTCACACTTATCACCATAAAGGTAGTGTCACCATATTTTCAAAGAAAAAATCCCATCTGCTAGCTCTAGATCATGTGTCGGGTAGTTCTGCTCATGGATCTTCAATTTCGGTGTGGCGTAGGCTATCACATTATAATTTTGAATGCATAAACAACCCAATACATTCTTTGAAGTATCATTGTATATCACAAAACATTCTCCACTTTTTGGTTCTGTGAGTACATGTGTAGTGATCATCCATATCTTTAGCTCCATGAAGCATCCCTCACATTCTTCTGTCTAGATATACTTTACCTCTTTCCTTATTAAAATAGTTAGTGGGAATTAGAATTGTGAGAAATTTTCAAAAAATGTCAGTAGTACCTAGCTAATCCATGAAAACTATAGATTTGAGTGACACTTGAGGGCCTGGGCCATTCCTCAATCGCCTTTATTTTTGATGGATCCACATAAATTCCCAAAATTGTGATCACATGTACCAAGAACATGACATGATAAATCCTAAAGTCACAATTGATAAACATGGTGTACAACATACACTTTCACAACATCAGTAATATAAGTCATAGATGTTATTCACGTTCCTCCTTGGACATTGAGTAGATGAGAATATCATCGACAAACACTACCAAAATTTTGTTGATGTAATGTCTGAACACACTATTCAAAATTCAATGAAGATTGTAGGGGCATTAGTAATTCAGAATGGCATAACCAGAATCTCATAGTCCCCATACCTTGTATGGATGGAAGTCCTCAGAGTATCTTCCTTCTTTACCTTTAGCTGATGATATCTAGAACAAAGATCCACCTATGTGAAGTATTGAGCTCCACTTAACTGATCAAACAAGTAATCAATACTTGGAAGAGGATAATTTTTCTTTATGGTGATCATATTTAGTTCCCGATAATCGATACACAACAGCATTATTCAATCCCTCTTCTTCACAAAGAGCACTGGAACACCCCATGGGGATGCACTAGGGAGTATGAACCCTTTGTACAGATTCTCTTGCAGATACTTCTTTAACTCCTCAAATTGGATATGAGCCATCATATAGGTACACTTTGAGACATGATTATCTCCATCTATGCTTTCCATTGAAAACTCTACCTCACTATCTCGAGGAATTCTATGAAACTCTTCAGGAAATACATTATTTTATTCCCTCATGATCGTAATTTTTGCAAGGTTGGAACTATCCTTCGTCCCAACCATTTGGGAGAGGTTTTCATCTTCAAAGGGAACCAAAACCAACAATGATGAAGGATTTATAAAAGGAGATTCCTGATATTCCTTGGATTTTTTGAGGAGAAAGGGATGGTTGTGAATTTGAAAAGTTAATTCCTTTTCTAGACAGTTGATATGTGATCTGTATAATGAGAGCCAATCCAATACCATTATCGCTTCAAATTCCACCAAGGGAACTATTACTAGATTTTCACGAAGAATCATCCCACATACACCAATAGAAGAAGAGTCAAACACTTGTGTTGCAATGACTGCACCAGATTCTGTTTTTACAGATATCCCTACTTCATGGTTTTGGGGCATCGATTCTACAGTTCTCAAAAACATGCAAGGTATAAAGGAATGTGTAGAACCTAAATCAAATAATACATTTTCCAATATTGATTGAATATTAATTGTACCTTGTATGACATCATTATAATACTCCACATCTACAGTAGTGATGGCATAAGCCTTCCATTATTTTTTTGGCTTCGGTGTCTGCTGACGCTGATTACCCATGAGAACTCGAGGTTTAGTGTAGTGGCTTGCATAGTGCCCTAGCTCCCAAAAGTTGTAGCATTGAACCATGGGTGGTTCTCTTCATTCTTTCTACACAATATCCTTCTTTTTATTTCTTTTCAAAAATCTTGAGCACGGTGTCCTTTCCCACACTTAAATCATTTCCACATCCCTTTGAGGTAGTTCCCATGGTGTGACTTCAATAATTTTTGGAATGTGGGTCATTGAGTTTTCTTTCCACCATTAGATCCACCATCTTGAAACTCCATCATTAATTTATTATCAGCATAGCCATGGGACCATTCAAAAAACTCCATCTCTACTTTGACAGAACATCGATCAACTTATTTATAACTCCCAATGTCTTGAATTGAAAGAGACTTTCGAAGTTATGGATTTCATCCCCTAAAGAATATATAATTTTTTCATTAATTGTTGATAACAATACATGAATCATACCATGAAAGACATGTGAAATTATCTTCGTAGGTTTTGAATAATTCTTTTTTTTGGTTGAGCTCAATGAATCCTCTCTTCATCTTCATTTAAATAGTTCTTAGGAAGTAATTGTGAAGAAATATTATCTTAATGTCTTCCCATTCCATCTTTTCAATTTCCACCCTTGGAATGGTGTTCATAATCATAGATCACCATTGATAGACCTCTCCATCATGATGATATATGGCTAGTGTCACTTTGTCCATCTCAGAACATGGAAGAAAAGAAAAGATCTTATCTATAGATTTGACCCACTGTTCCACAAGTAGTTGATAGGATGATCCGCTAAACGTTGGTTGTTGTTGCCGCATAAAACATTCAATAGCCAGTTTCTCCCTCTTTGGTGAAGGTGGAAGTTCCACATTAGTATAGTTATTGTTCATAACATGAGATAATTGGGTAAGCATTACTATAATTTTTTGGAGATCCACCTCCCAAATCATTGGTGATTTTGTTTGGGAAATCGTTGCATCGGCCCACACACGAGTTGTTGGCCTGGTTTCTCCTTATTCCAATCATTTTCTAAAATATAAAAGTCAATAACAACACATAAGTGAATAGTTAATGAATAACATAATCATTGGCTCGATTTATACTAAAATAATAACATATGGGATCCATATTTATAGATTCTTCTCTGCATATTTTTACGTAGTCTCATGTTAGAGGTTTCCTCTAGGGTTCACTAATCCTAATTCCCAAATTAATTAAACCGTGCTTCTAATACCAACTATTGAAACCAAAAAAATTTCATACATTACTATTACATCATTTTAATGATAAACAATATAATATTAGCACAAATAGAGTATCCAAAGGATTACTGTCTTTGAAAAACTTGTACTATACATAACAATTACAACATCAAGCATAAACATTTATTTAATTCCTTATTCCCAAGATTATTATTGGCACTTGACCTCTCATTAGTACATGTAGTAACCAGAGGATATACATAAAAAGGGGTGAGAAAAAATCCCAGTAAGTGGATTGATATGAATAATATATAATTGGGTGATCATGATCATAACATTGGTAAAGGATCATGAACCTAACAGGAATTGTAAATATAAGACTTGATATGTGGAAATGAATAAAAATGAAACATCATGTATAAGTGTTTAACTAAAAAACATAATTTTGAACAAATCTAGCATCTTGTTCACACATGATTTTACATTTACTCATGATATTCATCACTTTACCCAATGCATTGGAGCACTTTATAAGAAGTAAAAGGTGTGTTCTTAAAATATGAATTCTTTTGGAAAACATTTGGATAGACCTAAATACCAGTGTCAAACATGTATATCCCAGAAAAGGAAATACAATGATGAACACAAGATTTTTATGGAGTTTCCATATCAAAAAATATTGAAAGTGGGAGTACCCGAAGGATGAATGTTGGGTTTGAGAATATCCCCTTACCTTGTATCTGAAAGCTTCATTCCATTTAATGTCCTATATAATGACATTATATCCATTAATTAGATATGAAAGAAAATTTTATAATAGAAAATAGTTCATTTTGGTTTCATTATATTAATTTATGGTCCTTTTGATGAGTTATAGGGTTTAAAAACATTGTTCGAGTATGTTTGTTTTTACGGTTTTCTTGAGCGGTTCACTTGTATTCATAAATTGAAGTTCGAGTAGAACATGGTTAAACATATAGTAATGATATTACATGTTATTAATGATATACCGGAATTTAAAATGATCTTATAATGAATTACATTATATACCATATATATGAATCATTAGATAAAAAATTATATGATGATTGCTTGGGTTAATTTGGGCGGTTTTTTGACCACAACGATCTTGTTTGGTTTAATCATTTTTTAATATATACAAAAGTTAGTTACAGAAAATTGAATGGGACATAATACATATAATATATTATGGTTCAACCATAAATATGGTTTCATGACCATATATAAAGGTAGAAATGGAAAAAAAGAAAACATGTCATTCTTGAAGGTGATAGATTAACATATCCTGAATAACATTTTCTTTTATAAAATAAAAAGAAAATGAGAAGGGGGTTGTATGGTATAGTATCCTATTAGTGTCATAACATTACATTATATGTATGATACTGGAGTTAGCATACCATTTGGATAATGATAGGTGGGGAGAGAATAAGAAAAGAACTAGATATTGAAAGTGAATTAAAAGAGAAAAGGGATAGAAATTACCTATTGAATGCTCCTCTTGAGATCCTTATTAAGGGCCCTAGGCTTGGTCTTTTGATGAGACTAGAGGCACTTGGACATGGGGGAGGGGTAAGGGAAAATTCTTGGGTATATTTTATGCATGGAATGAAGCTTGAGAGGTTTGAGTAAATAAGCGTGTGAATGGTGGGCTTACATTATCAGGGCATCATACATGACTCTATAATATTCTTAGTTAGCTTATTTTTTTAAATTGTGGTATTTCACTATTCATACAAATTCTTGTATTTCAGAAAAATGAAAAAATTTCACCCCAACCATTTTTAGACATGTAGAACCCAAAAATGATGTCCATTTTTCAAAAATAATTTTCTAAATATGATTAATTTAATATTTATTTAAAATCATAGTTTTTATTAAAAAAATGGTTTAAAACATTTATTTACTTATTCTAAAATATTGGTACATCATGATTTCACTTGAATATTATTATTATTATATAATAGGTATGGTTAATATTGACTAGGATATATAAATATTCAAAAGGTTATGTTACTATTTTTATGGGTAGGTTACTATTCACTTTAAATTATGTTTGTTCTATTAGACTCCAAAACTCATCTTGAACACAACTGTGTATGTCAGATTTTCAAAATTCCAAACACAGATGTTAAAAAATTATGATTAAATGTCACCTAGAACATAGTAGTTCAGTATATTGTGTTTTCATGTGATTTTATGAGATTTTTATAAAGGTAATTTCCATTGAAAAACTTCGGGTCGTTACACTAATACTGAATATGAATTAATAGCTAAATTTTCTTTTTGTGCTCAAATTCTGTGAATGAAACACAGATTTCATGGTTATAGATATAAATTCGAAAAATTCCCAACAAAATGGGTTAACCAAATTGATATTGAAATTTTTAAAAATGTTATGTCTTATTTGAGGAAAAAAATTATTGATATGTGAAATTAATTTGAGAATTATAATTTTCAAAAAAGGGATATCACTATTAAATCCATTCACACAAAAAAATCATCTTCTTGAAATTTTTTCAATCCCCATTAATATTGAAAAATTAAATTATATCAAACATGAATTAGGAGTGATTAATTAAGATTAAAATGTTTTATGATATTTTCCAATATTTATATATATGTTTTACTTATAATGAATATTTTTATAATATTATTATTTTTATTATATGTCATATTGGTTTATAAACATGATAAATATTTATTTTAATATTATTATGTGTTACAATACTAAAATACCTATATTATTGAAATATGTCAAATTAGAATCCAAATCCCCATCCTATCATTTTATCCTAAACCAAACTCTCTTTATTAACCTTCTAGAACATTTCATTAATGATTCCCAACCGTCTTGAATCAAAAATCATAGTTGGTCTAATCAAAATGATCATATCATTCATGTATAATAATATGGAATTTTCAAAAAACAAGAAATATAGTTTGAGAAAATAAAAAATACTTACATGGCCCTATATCTGTTCTTGAAAAATAACATAAAAGAATGAAGTGGATTCCCAGTGGTTTAGAATAAGTCATTCATTGGTTTGAAGATCCATTATTAATTAGGGGATGATATGTTGGTTTATAGATGAATATTTTATATTTTATACACTCTTGGTAAAATTTGTGTTTCCCTAAACATGGTTTTGAGGATAGAGATCAAGATTATATTATTAGGACCATTATTGAAATTCATTAGATTAACTTCACTTCATCCTTTTAGGTGGATTGTTTATCAATTATGCGACTTGGAGAGTATATTTTCTATTAGAGTTTATATCTTTTGATCCATCCTCAATTTGAAATTTTAAGTGCACTATAATATGTGACGGGAGACCAATTATTTCAGAGACGGATTGAAAATGTGATTAGTGAAGAATTTTGGCTACTGTTGAATTTAATTTAGCACATTAGCTACCCTAGGAATGGATATTTTATCTCAAAATGGAATAAGTCTATTTTAATTATATACAAAATGGTTCAATGATTTTAGAACTCTTATCCTATATTTATGTTCAAGCATATGTTGTAGTTATTTTTTTAATGAATATTATATTTTATAAATTTTGTAGTTTTTATATTGATTTACCAAAAAGGATTAATAATTCTTAGAGTGGAGAGATCAATATACTCTGGTTGTATTATATTGAATCAAACCAACTGAAAAGGAATAAAGATCAGATAGAATCATCGAAAAATTATCTTGATTGATTATGAAAAAATATTGTGTGAAATAATCAATCCAATTCAAAACCTACTATACCAAGGGATATCATTTATCCTGGTATAGAACCAAATGACATTGTAGAGACTAATTAATCATTAATATGAAGGTGATTCTCAAAACGTAGTTGTTTTTGAGGAGGAATGGAGAGCATATGAAGATAGAATGGATGGATGTCATACTCATGATGTTTCATGGATTTATATTATTCTTATTAAGGATAACAAAGAACCTAAAATTTATATGATGGTTGAGATAGTTGTAGGAGTTGAAACTCCTAAGGGGAGAGAATTCAAAGATCTATTTTGTTTGTACCAAATCACAGTAACATAGAAAGTGATCAAGATATTAATTTAGTAGAGGATATTCCTCAAATGATTGAGATATGGGGATATCTCACCTTTGATTCCACACCACCCAATAAATAAGACCCACTGGAAAATTTGTTCTTTGATATGGATGTATATGCTCCTTGTAATGTTGCTGATAAGGATGATAAGAATGACGAGGATGATAATTATTTAAATCTAGAATTACCTTTAAATCTTATTATTACAAAAGAGTTATAATTTATTATTCAAATGTTTCCTTGCATACCTATTAATTAAGGACCTATCATACTTCAAACTTTTCAGGATCATTTATTTATTTTTTATAATTCTCTCTCTCATACAGTTGAATCCAAAAAACATTATAAAGAATAACCTATTTATGATTTATCTCCCAGGACAAAAGTAGTGGCCAAGGAAAATTCTGAGTATTATCTTAAATAAATTGGGATACCACCATGAATTTTCTCTCTTAAAGGATATTCTTGGAGAATATATTCCTATTTTGAGTTCATTTAATCCATGCTTCATTTATTTCTCATTTTTCTCATCTGCATATAGGATATAATTCTACACTTTCATGGAATGTTGGACCTTCTTCTTCACAACCATAATTTTATTACTTTGGTAAACTAGATATAATTTAAAAATGAGCATATAGATGTTTTAAATAAAATTTATTTATATGAATTAGTTGGGATAATAACCACGATAGATAAGAGGATACTACATACACTATTGAGATATTAGTTTCACACATCTTGCCCCTTTTTTTTAATGTTAGATCATATAAATCATCTCATTACAACATTTAGAAAATAGATATAAATTTTAGTAGTGAAATTGGATCCCTACTAAATGATATGATATATATGTTCTCTAAATTGTAAAAAAGGTTCCATTATGTTATAACTTGACCTTTTAGACCATCCCCTTCTTCTCCATCACCTCCTCCTAACTATATATTGATTATGACTTTATAATAAGGATAATCTATAAGAATCATTATTATATCCATAATACTATAAAGGATATCAGAAATGAAGTATAATTGAACAATTTTCACATGTTTAGCAATTTAATGATTTTTATATAAGATAGATAACTAAGAATCCCAAACACAAATATGTAATTAATGTTTCCATCCATTATCATCTTTGAATGATTTTCACCATGGTGGATATGAAAACATAGTTTATTTATTTTTTAAGTGGTATGAAGATTACTCCTATAAAAACTATATCCATTTATTTATTAAAGAATTTATTGGTGATTAATCCTCTTATAAATCATTTAATCTCCGAAAATGATGAGATACTTAAGATTTTCAAGAATGAAAAAATGGCTATAATAGATATTATAATGATTTGAGAGCCCTATATGTATGTTTGAAATACCCTAGTGTTGAAACCCTATTCTCAGCGAATTCCCAAATTTTTAGAGTTAGTTTCATCATATGTTTCTGTATATTCTTCAACGCCAAATTTTACACCACATATTGCACCTCCAACTAGACCATTAGGACTCTCTAATATCTAGGATTTTTGATACCTAGGAAAATTTTCAACGTGTACAACCATTAATAGAGTTCCAACTATTAATTTTCCAACTGTTCCTGCTCATATTGTTTGAAAATTGAATGATTAAATTGATCATTATACAATTTTATATCTTAGATATTCATATTTTGATTAGATTCTAACAGGGACAATATATTCTTTTTCAACATTTAATTGAATATCACTTTTTTCTTAGTTAATTTCATTTATAATTTATATTTATTTTGAGCTTCTTATTATTTTATTAACAATTGACACTATATCCATATATGAATTCCTTTTGATAATCCCAAATGGGTAGTAAATTATATAGAATATGTGTAGAATGTGGAATTATTGGGAACTAAAAATTATTATTATCGCCGATTGAATGTTACAACAAAATATAATATTTAATAATTTATCATTAATATTTTTTATAGATATTTATATGAAGAATTGTTATCATAAAATTTGGGGATACTATAGAGTTATTCCAGTAATTCCATATATTATAATCACAAATCATCTATATATTGATTTTAATCCATCTTATCATTTATGAAACATAAATTAATTTTTGGAAAATGGTGGATGTTTTCATAAGTCCTGAATCGATTGTGAATCTTAGTCACATAGTTAATCGACCATAAATTAGAGGAATAATAATTTTTTAATGTACTAGATTAAACTTACAATGGAATCATTGATCAGACAATTATTTGATCTCACGTGGTATATATAAGAAATATCACTCAATCGACTTTACATTATATCTCATAATTCCATCGAAATCAATATTTTTGCATAGGAATGCATCGAATAGTAATCTAATGGATTGACCAAAAAACTATAAAAATTATATGGATTACTTCTAGGCAAGTTAGATCAACCATGAGGCTAGTTGGATCAAGTACATTGCATGTGGGGTCAACTACAGGAGCAACCATACAACCGCAATCCAAAATGAGACCTACCTTATGTTAAAATTTTCAAAAAGTAATGGATTGATCACAATTTTATTTTCAATAAACCATGTGAAACTGAGGATTTTGAATATCTTTTTAATCTTCCCAAAGACCCTTATAGACTTCATGTTAATCAAAGTGAACGTAAGTGAAATATGGAATTTTGAAAAAAATGTAATGAATCAACTACATGACTAAATGAAGAAACTATGATCAATATCCATAATTTCTAAAACTAATTGATCAATTTTATATATAAGATTATCATTTGTATATTACATTAATTAGTCATATGGATTATCAAGGAATCTTTCCATAATTCATGAAAAATATTTTACCAGTCTTGAATGAAAATTTGGAAGACATAAAGCGGCCATACCAAAAAGTAATTATCATATATTTAAATATATTAATTGAACTACATTTATTTGTATATTTAAGATCCCATTAGAATTATTAAATGAGCCCCAATTTTATATTGACGTATGAGGATCTCCTACTATGTTATTTAAATGGTTATTTTTTGACAAAGAATATTATTTTATATAATCCCAAAGAGAGATAAAAATGAGGCTTCATGACACATAGACATTATGTTTTTTCAAAAAAGAAAAATGGTGAACTTATGTTTTGTTTTCGAACATCAATGAAACTATATTCCAACAAAAAAATAAATTAAGCATCATATAACACACATTCCTCATCATGAGTAATTTTTTTATTCCAATGGTGACATAGATAAGAGAAATTCACCAACATAACAATAGAAATTCTATCTCCATTGCAAAAAATTATTTAAACTCTCATACATAGTTTTTCTTACCAATTGATTTGTGTTTTCTTTATGCTATATATATTTAAATAATAAAATCATGAATTGTACTGGAGAGTGATAAACACACACACATACATGCTCTCTCTTTTCTTATTATATACACTCCTATGAATAACTATGGTAGATAATGTGTATCATGAACTGCATTTCTGCATCTATTTTTATTTTTATTTTTCCTCATAGAATATTGGAAGATATTTCTTATAGCATAGACAAATAATTGTGAAATTGATTATAAAAAAAAATCCAAGGGATGAATCAGTTTATTTATAAATAAACTATTTAGAATCTGGTAATAGTTGAGTGGAGAGGACTAATCCCCAACTTGAGACTGAACCTATTATTTCAATTCCTATATGTGTTTTTATTCATTTTAAATACTATCTTTTAAATAAATAAAATGATTTAATTTTTGAAACTTAATTTCAAAACCCAACATTGATAGTTAACAATTATTTTTGTTTTATATAATGGCTTTGATACATGTAAATCTATTTTAAATGATTAAAGATTTTTAAAAATTAATAACTAATTTTTGATAAAAATTATAAGAATATTTTTCTGACATCAAATTATATACATCATCTATTTATGTTGAGTAGGATTTATTTTATAAATCTAAGGGACTTAGTTTGTAATCATTTTAGGAAAATAAATTAGAAACTCAAATCACATCAACATGATTAGTCTATTCTAACCAACACACATTAATCATACCATTATGAAAATTAGGGAAAACAATATAAATAATAATATATTGTTAAAATACATGCAATGAGCTAAAAATATAATGATCTACATATAGGGTATGAGCTAAAAGATTAGTATAAACTCTTCCAATGATGTATTTTTTATAATCATAAACAAATATATATAATCCATGAGAGGATCAAACTCACGGTACTATTCACAGAATGAATTTTGGAACCTCACTCTCCTCCTTCCCACTTTTTGGAGTGTGAATAATGTGATCATATTACCATAATCCAAGATATACCTCTCAGATATTAGTGATAGGTATCTTGTGATCATGTTGTCACCAAAGGATACTTTAATTCTATGAAATACTACTTGGAGATAAAAAATAAACATTTCAGAATGATTTTAGAATATGTACTTATGATCTAGATATTTCTAACTTTAGTTTCTTAAAGTAACAATATACTATAGTGTGTATACCCACATTCTATAAATATTCAATGAGTCATGGTTTTGAGTGTGTGTTTTTCTATACATAAATTATTTTGTACATTATCTATGTGTGCATCTATGTTATGGATTTCTTGAATTGATTTTGTGGTAATAATATGATCAAAAAAAATTTATATCAACATACATGCTTCCAAAATCCATAGATTCCTTTATTTGGTTTTAAAGAATATTTCTAATTTTTAATATGAAATTTTAAATAAATTTTAAATTAATCATATTTTCATTTTTCCTACGGTCTCAATTCCCCTGATGGTGCATTGATCAATGGTCGGATGTCCATGTATTGGCCATCCAAAGATCAAAAAATATTTTTTCTTTTTAAAATTAATCTGATAATAATAATAAATCGACTTACTATTCAGCTGAATAGTTCCACAACTACTATTCACACGAACAATAAGTCATAGGAAAAGTGAATTCTTCTACAACCCTTTTCAAAATATTAAATTTTAAAAAATTATTTTAATTTATTTCCTCATGAAAAGAAATTTGGTTAGAATTTACCTTAATAGTAATGGGGTTACTATTCAAATTAATAGTAGCCATGTATTACAATTAATCTACAAGGGGCCTAATTATAACAAAAGGTATCTATATCAGATATAATTGAAACTGAAAAAATCTTGAAAATTTCAAAAAAAAGATTAAAATGTTTTGATTTTTTTTTCTAAAAAATTTGGTTCATTGGACATAATGAAAATTAATTAAAAACATTTAAATACTAATTTAAAACATTATAATTCAATCGAATTGAATGTTAGCTTATTTAATATTTATAAAGTTATATAATTTCATTTTGACTAATACTGAATTGATAGTAACCTATCGATGTTTGGTTTCTTTAATAATTTAATTTTAATTATTACAATGAGAATTTCTTGTAATAATTACTTATTAAATATTATTTTTAGATGGTATGGTAACCTTCCTTCCATTTTGAAATTCATAATGGAATGTGTGTCTACATTTTTCATGTTAAAAAGTTAATTTTGCATCCTAAGTAACCCCCACCCACACATGAGTATGAATTGTAAAAAGGAATGAGGTCAACAAGAATTGGTTTGATCCATGAGCAGGCATGGAACCAAACAAGGAGGATGAAAGGGATATTAATAGGTTCTGTAACTCTTGTAGATGTATCGATCATTGATTTACCCTAGGGTGTCGTTTGATAAATCATATACTTGATGGATAAACCAATAGAAATAAATCATGATCACATCACAATTTATGTGATTTATTTTGCATGGTTAATTGTTGGTCAATATGTGGATGATACATGATCACAAAGAATAGGTAATGACTATGAAAAGATAATCCAAATGTATATGTGTTATGGATGTATTCTATTTAGGGTTTGAAAATGTTTTGAGTGTGATCGCATTGAAAAGAAATTATAATCATATTCAGTAAAAAAGAGAAATATTTAAATCCGTAAAAGGAAATATTAATCTATATAAACCTTTCCTTAAATAATTTTTATCAAAAATGGGTCTATGTAGTTTCCATCACCCCTAATTAAGTGTTTAGCCTATTACAAGAGAGTTATTATGAGATAGGTAGGTTGATAAAAATAATTTTTTAATAAAATAAGTAGTCATATGTATCTTGTTGAATATTTATATTGAAATCATTGGGTAACGAAAGATTACAATTTATAAGAGATGAGACTCTAATCAACAGATTAAGGAGCAATGAGTTAATGTGGTTGTCCAACAAAAATCATAGATGGAAAATCTTCCAATAGTTTTTTAGAAATATCTTGGAATATGATGATATTTTTTTAGGTTCATTTCCACTAGAATACTCTAGAGAGAGGGTATTATTAATCTATTAGTTGAGGTATACTAGGATTTGATTAAATAGTGTGAATTTTTTTTGAGGATAAAATATATAACCTCTTTTAACTAGAACTCAAAATAAAAGTACTAATATACTTATGTTTTCTTTTTTGAAGTAATTTCTAGCAATAACACAAGTTCAATGTGATCAATTATGGAAAAGTAACATGTCATAATTGACATGAATTTCCATGTGTAGTATAGGTGATATCATAAATTACTACTATAGGAATGTAATTCTAGGTTTTGGAGTCCCTAATAACAATTGAGAAACCTCGGTATATGTGGGTGAATGGGAATATTACATGAAACACAATGATTATGAATTTTTTATTTATATCATATTATTATCACTTATTTTTAATGTTTTATAATGACATCATCTATAAATGGATGAATTCACTTTTTATCTTATATCTATGAGGCATGTGTGGAGAAAGAGATTTGATAAATGAATGAGATGATAGTTACAGTGATCATGTTTATATTGATTGATATATCACCATATTTAAATATATCCCATTATTATATACCCATCACCTAATTACACCTATTTTTTGGATTAAAAAATGAACAATATAGAAAAAAATATTCATGATATTTTGGATAAGGTTATATATGAAGATAATAACATAAAATAGAATAATATTTAATTAATATTGTGAAGATGTTAAAATACAATGATAAAATTCCAAGGGAAATTTTGACATAAAATGCACCTTTGCAACATCCTTGTCAGAATAGAGTAAAAACATCATACATGAGGTTATTTTATTTGTATATTTCAAGATAGTTTTATAGAATATAAAAAGAAATGAATTAATGTAGAAGTAAGAATAGGTTTCTAATTAGTGTAAATTCATCATTGAATGTCATGCTTCTATTTCAATTCTTGAGTATTAGATAATGAATTATTTTTACATATTTTTATCAAAATACAATATCCAAGTATAAAAAATATATAACTAGTTTGGTGAATTCTCAAGATGCTGACAGTGGGTGTATCTTATGTCAACTGAGAGAAATAGGAAACTTCTAATTTACATGGTTACCATTATAGATGAAATTTTACTATGTATTAAAAAACTCTATCTCATATGTACAATGTATATTGGGAGACATTATTCTATTTGGTAGTGAACGATGTTTTTGATTTCTCACACTCAACAAAATTTCAGCAATGCATGAATCATTGGTAATATCTGATGAATATAAAATGAAAGACCTAAATACCCAATTAGGGAAACTTGATTCAATATATAGTAAAAAATACATTTCCAAGGATATACCTAGTATTGTATTTAGACTCATTGGATCTCCAAAGAAAATATATTATGGACACATTTAAATACATAGTTTGGGATAAATAAACGTTTAGAAATAAAATTATTCAACAATTATTTCATAATTAGTTTACCTAGATAGTATGAATCATTCCGAAGAGACTATGGAGCTAAATGAAAAAAATTAGATATTTCATTAAGTAATTTAAGGAATTTAAGTGTGAATTAAATAATAACATTGGATTGGATATATGATTTTACTTAATAACTTGAGGAGAAAAATATCATAACATGGAATTCATAAATCATGAAATTCTTGAATCTTTTAATTCCAACGCTCACAATTCCATATACAAAAAATATATATATTGTTAGTTAATGGAATATTGATTATGAGTCTTTCATGAAAAAATTAATAATTAAAATGTACAACATAACAATTCTTAAAATCAGACTTCCTAATAGACATCACAACCATGATGTTTGTAAAAAAAGTATTAGTGATTATTTTCAATGTTTTTTTAAAATATTCCATATCATTTTCGAGAAATAGTTTATATATAGTGGTGTTTTCCCATAATCATATGCAAATTATAATGAAAAATTTATCTTATATGAGTTATTGTACGAAATTAATTCATTATTTCATCATAACATGTTTTCATATGTAAAATGTTTATTAATAATATATCAATAATTAAATTATATCAGGAACAATATAATATGAATATGAGGTAATTATCCTATCAATTTATATAAATATTATAAAAATATGTGAAGTATAAAATTTAACGTCATGTGTTATAATGTATTTCTATAAAAGGGTGCACAACTCTATTTGGGATTTTGTGAAAATTATTTACCTGGGTTACGTCAAGGATAGAGATTCATATGTATTTCTAATAGAAACATGTTCTACAGGATATTTTGGGAAAATAATATTCCAAATCTGCATACTATGTAGGATTTTTAATACCATATTAGTGGTTTTATATTCTATATAGCCGGTCATATATTATCTGATAAGAATAATTGATCTTAAAATGATGTAATAAATATGAATCCATTATGATTTCCAATTTCATATCACCACTAAAAACAAATTATATATGATGGGGAATTTTTTAAAAGAACCCAATGAAAGAATTAAATAATTATGGGGTCCGGTCACAAATGACCAATTATAGAAAAAGGAAATTAAAATTATTTTATTTGAAATTGTACCTCATAATAAAAATTATTTGTGACAGGAATGAATCCAAATGAAAATAATATTTTCTAGTATATAAAAAAGTCCTTTTCTGACTGGAATATTCACCCATCAAAATTACCTATTTGTGATGGGTGAATCATCCCATCACAAAAATGGAATAATAATAATAATAATAAAATGAAAAATAAATAAAAAATATTAATAAAATAATAAACTAAAAAAATAAAAAATATCCTCATTAATATTAGAAATAAACGATATAATACTATAAATATTGAAATTAATAAAAATATTACAAAAAATATATACTTTGAAATGTTTATCAAAATAAATATAAAAACATACTAAACTCCTCAGTGGTCAACAAGAGGAGGTTTTGAGAGAAATCCATCCCTAAAACCAAAGGCATGTGTTCTGTGTAATTCATCTTCTACTCATGCTACTGCTCGTAGCCTTAATGCATAACCTCTGGCTACTGCTGCTACTATCGAAAAAGATCTTCTTACTTCATACACATGGTCCCTATAAGCTCAAATTGTGCTCCTAGTGGCTCCTCATAATGTATAGTAGATGATGATAACTTAAGGATCTCACCCTTAACTCTTTGTGACTCCTTAAACCATTACACCACATTAAATTTAACTCATAAACAAGTGGCTTCAAATTATCATCGATATTTTTTTGGATGTCATAGAATTATAAGGTCAGCAAAAATTATTGTTCATTCATCAACATACAATTAGATAAATTTTAGAGAATTATGAAGATGGTCTAATTTTAATATGGGCTATCATAAAAAAATGGATAGAAACTATCAATAAAAAATAATCAATCATATATTTTATGCTTATGATGTAAAAGACAGATACACATGGTAAAAATTGTAATAATATAGATTTTCCTAGGCTATTCCTTTATAAAAATAATGTGTTTTGGGTGTTTTGGGAGTTAATGGTAGCTCATAGTGAAATATTACCAAAAACCGAATTTGAACCATCGGTGTTGACATGTCAGTGCATCAGCATGTCAGTGTATTGGTAGGTTAGGGAGTCTTTGGTAAGGTTGTCAGTACATTAAGGAGTTGGTAGGTCTCTCCATCAGTAGCTCAGTGTCGATGGCTGAGTGTTAGTAGGTCGTGTCGGTAGCTCACCCATTAGTTGCTCGGTGTAGGTGACTCACACATCAGTGGCTCATTTCTACTTTTTTCATGTTTTTTCCAGTTTTCTAGTTTCAACCCTCGTATGTCTTATTTGATGTAAAATAATTCTCAGGCCGTTTGGGGCATTTTAAATAGAGTTTTTATGGATATTAGGTATATATTTAATATCTTAAGTCTCAAGAGATATTGGGATATTCAAACTGTGATATACTAACCATGATACCACATTAGTGGTTTTAAAAACTTTTCTTCCTTTAATCTAGGATTTAGATCTTCAAATATGGGATCTTACCTTCCTGGATTGTTTTCTATATCCCTATGGGGTTTCTAGAGCCTTCCTCTATAAATGAGTCGGGGCCTACGTTAGATCCCCTACTGCTCAGTTCTCTTGGAGTTTATTGTTGCTCGCATGATCCCTTATTCTTGGGTCAGGGAAGAAATTAGATTCTTTATTCATCCATCTAGATATTTCTTCAGCCACTCTATAATTTTACATCATGTAGGGTGGTCGTAATAACGATTCCTTGTGAAGAATGGGTGAATAATTTTTATAGAAATGACTTTTAAATTAGAATATAATATGATCAAAAGATAATATGGTTTAATAAAATATGGGATGAGAGTTGTATGATGTTTGATCGGTTGTTCATTCTGTTAACATTGTTTCTTTTAAGGATTTTCATATTTGTGTACCATATGAAAATAATTCCTATTAGTGGTATTTTATTACACAACGGTGATGTTCTATTTAGATGATATACTTGATAAATCGTTGTAACATTAAATATATTTAATCACGTACATTTGGTTAATTGAGACGTATTTACCAGGATGAAAAACCTTTTTTGATCATCCCAACTGATCAAGTGGTCTTAAAGAATAGCTTTTATCCAATTTTAATATGACTTGTTTGGTAGTTGCGGATTAGTGCTATGGTCAGTTGGGTTTTGTTAAATTGTGTGAGTTTTGTGGAGCTGCTGTTGGGAGTACAGTTTTGGGTACAGGGTGGACAGAAGAGATGGGCCTGTGAGGAGGGTGTGGGATGTGTGTTCAGTAGGGATATGAGTAAATGGTAGTTTTTTAGTTGTTGGTGTGAGGGGTGGTACATGTGGTGTGTTGGGGTCTCAGGTTGAGAGACTGATTGATTGTTTAATGGATGGACTTTTAGGTAGTGGGACAACATTTCATTATGTTATTGACATTGCAGCGACTTTGGGAAGTGGGAATGAGAAGTTTTTATGAATTTGTATGTAGTGGGACTAAAACTAGGAATTTTTTAATAGTGGGGCTATAGGAATGAGTTGGGAGTGAAGGATTGTGTGGTTGAACCTTGTTGAATTATAGTATTGAGTGGTTGAAGGGGGCATGCAGCGAGACTGAAAATCGGGTCTGGTTTATTTTTTGATATGGTTGTTGTTGTTAGTTACCCAATAGTGCTAAAAAATTAATTGGAATCAATTAATAAATAAATGGAAAATTATATAATGAAAAATTTTTGGGTTTACACTATGTTAGTGGTTTTTTTTCGGTTGTGCATATAGGTGTAGTAGTAAAAAGTGGTTCTGTTGGGCAGAATTTTTGTTTTGAAAATATTAGGTTGGGCCTAGGTGTTTTCATACTTATATATTCTAATTTCAGTTCCATCTGACTTCTATACACATCCTCCCATATTGGAAACTATTATCCAAACACCCCCATCTCATGGGGAGGGTGTCTTTCCCAACATCCTAGTGGGAGGATGAATAAATGGTTAATGATTTTCTTCCTCACACCATCTTTCAGTTCTTACCACTCGAGCCTATATGGGAAGTCTGTAATGGCTTAAATATTTCCATAGTCTAGGATCCATTTCGTATTGTTGATTTGGATGAGTGACCTATGTATCTCTATGCCAGGGTTGTTTTCCCAAGTGTATTAAGGATGAGGCCTAGCTTTCTTTAGGAGAGAGGCATGGTTGTTGTGGCCCAGGTGTCTATCAGTGGGATTGTGTTTTGTTGGAGTCCTGTGTGTGAGTGGGAATTTTGTCATAGTGGGATTATTTTTTTTAATAGACGTATAATTAAGAGTTTATCGATTAGGAATGGGGAGCTAACCAATGGGAAAGTGGTGTGGGGAACCCAAATGATGTTTTACTTATACTACTATGTTACATGACATGAATTATTTGGTGATTGTTCCTTGGTGATGATGAGGTGGTTAGTACCTATTAGTTGGTTCTTTAAGGTTCCACTATATTCTCACATGGTCATTCTTATATTCCCTAACATATTCATAAGTAGCTTTAGTTTTCCTATTGGGTATACTAGTATACTCACCCTACATCTGTAAAACTATTTTGAAATTTAAAGGAGGGTTTTGAGGACCCTACCAGACATTACAAGCTCAGTTTTTGGGATTAGTAGCAGTTGAAACTTAGTCTCTTTACAATTGGTATGTTACTTTAGATTTTTTTATACTTCATACCATCTTAACATTTTAACATTCATGTGGGATTGTATATTGGTTTTACTTTTACTTTTAGTATTTGGAGTTTCTTGGGATTTACCATCTTATCTCCTGATCATGTTCTAAAAAAATGGTAATTCCGTCCTTTATGTGTGAGATTCTATAACCATGGTGCTTGTCACCACTCTGAGGGCTATTGATGGCCGGAATCTGGGGGTCATAATTTCTATTCAACATCAATAAGGAAGAGTGTGGTGGTTTTTTGTCCCATCACTCATATTGATGAAGTAGGTTCATGGATAAATGGTTTCAAATGTGAAGGTTTTTAATGATAAGATGAATTACAAAGTTAGTCACCACAATGATTTCTTGGAATGGTTGGGAAAAAGTGATATGTGAACTTGGTGCGTGAAATAGGCTCGAGAAGAATGGATATGACATAGGATTTTAAGGCCCCCATGATGTGATGGAAGGAATATGGACCTACTAAATGACCATGTGAGGAAACACTAATTGCAGGGTAGAGACCCTAAGAAAATTACAATCATCATAATAATTGGGTTCATCTATGATTTTGGTGTTTCGTGAAATTAAAATAAATAAAGTTTAATTTGAATGTAAATAGAATTATATACTACCTATGCATAAGAGTTCTTTGTTTACTTTATAGATATTTCACCCAGACATCTCCCACATGTGGTATGAGTAGTTGAGTCCTAATAGGTGGACCCGGTTGATTAGAGGAGGGTTTATTGTGATGAGGTGGATGGCTAGTGGAAGATGACGCTTTGTTCCTTCCAACGGAAGACTCTGGGAAAGTATGATGGAAGATTCTTAGAAATATAGATGAAGATTTGGATCTTGTATATAGTGATCACATCCAACTTAATCTGGGATCCGATTGAGTAATGGGTTCCATTGGTGGAATATCATGTGATGGGCGTATCACATAAATTGAGGACACTTTACCTTGGAAAAAAGAATGAAACTCATGTTTTGTGTGATGAAATTAAGAATGAGTTAGGTTTGGAATTACATTCTTCCATGATGAATGAGGAGAAGTGGAAGAACCTAATTTCCCTCAATAAGGGGAGTATTTTGTTTAGGGAACTGGGAATAATGTTCAAGTATCTCATAAGCTTTGCAGCATATCTAATTCTGAATGAGGAGTCACATGTGAGACACTTGGATGAGGAACTCTAACCTTCTATTCTATATTTTGTCACTCCATTTACATTAAAAACATATATAGAGGTTCATAATAAGGCTAATGTAGGGAAGATGATGCACTAATAGGGAGGTTTACCGTGATAGGGGAGTCATCCATGTTCATCGAAGGGGAAGGCTGTCAACCGCAAGTCTCCAGGGGTAGATCATCCAAGTTTCAGAAAGTGGGGAGCATGCCTCAGGAGTTCTAGTTTAGATATCTTCATAATCTCCCTTTCCCCATGGGTTCTGGGAAAATGTTTCCATTTCTGTGGAGGCCGTGAACATATTTGGAAGCACTGATTAGTTTGAGCACAATACAATGGCAGAGGGCAGGTTTAGTGCCCACCCTAGTAGCAGCAGTTTCCGGTCTGGCTTTTCCAATAGTAGGGGCACCAAGAACCAACTCCATTGTGGGTAGAGGATACTGGAGGAGGACCACCTCATGTTTCTCTTTAAGTAAATTGACCTGTGCATGGTCTGGGAGGCGATTGATAGTATAGGTGTAGATGACCAAGGCGCAGGTAGTTGCACGCCGCCAAGGCAGCAGTCCCAATGGGGCCATGGATTGTTTGAGGTATGATTAGTTTTTTTAACAGTTTTTCTTGCACTTTGTTTGATTCATGTTCCCCACACTCCTTTTTTCAACCCCGTCTAGCCCATTCACTCAGATTAGATGTTGAGAGGATTCATGTTCCCCTACTCTTGAGTACTCCTATTGGGAGTGAGACCAGTTTGTTTGATGTTTTTCTAGGATGTAGACTAATGATAGGGCCACATCATTAATGTAGGGATGTCATTCCGATACATATGCAGTTGAATGATTTCATTATATGAATTGAATGTTTGTTTTATTTGCATTCTATTATCGAATTATTTTGAAGGATTCCTATTTTTTTCAGTTGTGGATGGAATGTGTGTAGTTTTTTTCGTGTGTGGAGAAATTATTTGGGTAATTAGAATGTGGGGCCTCTTCACTCATTGATGTTTGAGATATCACTGGAATATATAGAAATATATATCATGTAGTTTTGCGGGTTTTTAATGAATTCATGGATGTCTTACTAGTGGAGGCTGTGATTCTACACCCTCGACTTGACATCGAGTTCATAATAGATTTTAAATGTGGTACCAATATCATTTCAATGGCTCCCTATTGGATGTTTCCTTCTGAGTTAAGGGATTTTCAGATTTAATTTTATGTCCAGATGAAGAATGGTTTAATTTAAATGAGTGTGTTGCCGGGGGGTGCTCTAGTATTTTTCACGAAGAAGTCATATGGTGGTGCAGGACTGTGCATAGACTAATGGATACTAAATCAGGTGATGGTCATGAACTGTTACCATCACCCAAGATTCAAAAATATTTTTAACTTGTTAAATGGAACATATCGACCCCCTAATATTTATTTGCAGTCTAGATACCAACTATTGAGGGTGAAGGAGGGAGACATCTCAAAGACAGAATTGAGGTGTAGGTATGGGCCTTTCAATTTCAAGATCATGCCCTTCAGTGTTACGAATGCACCAACCATGATCATGGGTCTCATGACCTCTGTCTTCTACAAGTTCTTGGACATGTTCTGCATCTTGTTCATCGACAACCTCTTGATCTACTCAAGGTCAGAGTAATAGCACACCGAGCATCTGAGGAATATCCTTGAGGTCCTCTAAAACAAGAAGCACTAATGGATGATTTCTAGGTTCATGATTTTGGTGCAAGAGGTGAACATAAATGGACATATAGTGTTTTATAAATGGATTGTATTGGGCCCAATAATGGTTGAGTACTTTCAAGAAGCATTCCGCTACCTAAAGGGAAACAATGTTAGTGGCCCAGTGATTATGTTTCCAGAGGTAGGGGTGATGTTTGAGGTGTTATGTGATGCTTCTAGCCAATTATTTGGATGTGAACTGATTCAACAACATCAAGAGATCCCATATGGGTCTAGGTAATTACATCCCTATGAATATAACTATTCCAATAATGATCTGAAGCTTTTTCTGGTTGTGCTTATACCGATGATGCAACGTCATTATCTCATCTGGGAGAGAATTGTTGTCTCCAAGGATCACAATAGCTTGAGGTATATATTCTCATAGTGAGAACATAACTTGAGGCATCGAATTTGGATATATTTTATCTATGATTAAGACTTCGAGAACTCTTACACGCCATTAAAAGGGGTCATGGTAATTGATGCCTTCGGTATGAAGTCATAGAAGGAGGTTGTTCGGGAATCAATAGATTTCTGGATATTGATGGAGGAGTTGGTAACCTTGTGTCTTGATATGGTAATGGATTATGGAAGAGAATATCTATTTCTGATGAATGTATTGTCTTCCTTGATGTAGTCAGTGGGGGAGTCCCAGTGGGGAGACTCAGAGACTGATGTGATGCGTGATGGTGTTTTCCAGGGAGATGATCTAGACGTATGGTTTGAGGATAGTCAAGATCTAATTTTGTTTCATGGGAAGCTATTTATCACAATGAAAATGCACGAGGGAGTTATCTGTAAGTTCCATAGCTCACCCTTGGTTGTACTCCTTGAATCTTCAAAGATGTACCAAGGAATGAGTGAATAGTTTTGGTGGCTCTGTGTGAATTAGGAAGTGGAAGAATTTGTTGAAGGCTTCCTAGTTTGCTAATAGGTGAAGGATGAGCACCGTGTTCATAGTAGTTTGTTGCAGCCCTTAGACATTCATGATTGGAAGTGAGAGGAAATCGTGTTGTTTTTTGTCATAGGACTACCCGTGGCACATGGATACTTTGATGATATCTAGGTAGTGGGTGATCTATTGATGAAATTGGAACACTTCCTATAGATAAAGGATTAGAGAAATGTGAATGAATTGAAAAGGATGTATTTGAATGATGTAGTGAAGTTGCATGGAGTTACAAGATACATAATCTCGGATCCAGGAACATGTTTTTACTCATGAGTGTAGAAGGCATTGCATCATGATTTTGACACCCTGCTATGCCTCATTACTACATTCCACCCTCAAATGTATTTACATATAGAGTGCACCATCCAAATTTTAGAGGATATACTGTGAGTGTGTGTTTTGTATTTCAGAGGATCGTGGGTACAACACATTACAATGGTAGATTTTTCTTAACATAATAGATATCACTCTACCATTGGCATGTAATCATTTGTAGACTTGTATAGATGACTGTTCTGTTCACCCATGTGCTAGATAGAGGTCAGGGAGGTAGGTGTTGTTTTCCTAGAGTTGGTGTAGGGCAGGACATAGAAGTTTCAGTTAGTGCATGAGAGGTTGACGGTGGCATATGACTTGCTAAAGTCATATGTCGACCATAGTAGGAGGCGTGTGGTGTTCGAGATTTGGGAACATGTTTTCTTGATGGTTTCCCCTCGATGTGGGTTGTATAGGCTTGGTAGAGGGAGAAAAAATTCTCCCTAAATCATCACACATTTCGATGTGTTGGAAATGATTAGCCGGTTTTCAAATCATCTAACATTTCAACAAAAATTGGAGATGATTAAAATTGTCTTCCATGTCTCTCATCTCTGTTGGTATCTTCCTGATGATTCCCACATAATTTTCTAAAGATAGTTGGATATCAAGGATGACACGACATTCCTGGAGTGACATGAAAGAATAGAGGATTGTGCAGTGAATGTGATTCAAGGATGGGCCATTCCCTTAATTCGTTTTATCCGGAGGCATGGTGGCCTCAAGAATAGTCCTTGGGAATGTGAGCCAAAGATTTATGTCCTGTACCGAGAGTTTTTCTATGTTTTTTCTTCTACCTTTTACTTCTGTGATTTTCCATGTGATGTAATGCTTGAACTCATTTTCTATGAGATGATTTGATTCCCTATACTATGAATGTGTGTAAAAAAATCAATAAATTCAGAGGGGGATGACATAATCTAGAATCGAGATGCATTAATGTGGATGGGATTACACCCATGCAAGCGAGTTAGTGCTTCCCAAATAGGATAGTATCCTGCCATGGGGGAAGGAGCTCCCTAATCAATGTGTCTGGAAAGTGTGACCATTGGTGTTTGAATGATTGTTTGGGGTAGTGGGGGCTCAGTGTTTCCACATTTTTTATGATATATATATTACATGGAGGTGACCTCAGATGTGGATATTTTAAAACTATATTTTGAACAACCAATAGTGGTTCATCCATTAGAGGTATCTTACGGTGTGGTAGTTCGGAACCCATTTCATCAAGGATAGTTTCAAATTCTTGGGGACTATAATAATTTTATAGGTATCATATGTAATAAACAATATTTCCCTATGAATTTACATTGTGAAAATACAAAATTTAGGGTGTTGTGAGAGTCAATGGTTGCTCATCTTGAGAGTCTTCCAAAAACCACCTTTGAACAGTCGGCATCGTCATGTCAGTGCATCAGTATGTCGGTGTGTCGGTAGGTCAGGGAATCAGTAGGTAAGGTAATCTACAGGTCAAGGAATTGGTATTTTGTTGTGTCGGTAGCTCAGTTTCGGTGGATCATCATTAGTAGGTCGAGTCAGCATATCATACATTGTTGGTTAAATTTCGGTGACTCACCCAGGAATGACTCTTTTCCTATCTTTCTCAATTTTTCCCATTTTTCTATTTCTTTCACTCTTATGTCTTATATGATGTAATCCATTATTAAATTATTTTTTGGTCATTTTATATAGTGTTTTGAAGTTCATTATGTATAAAATTAATAATCTAATTTTTGGGGGATATTGAAATATTAAAATTGCATGATCTTGACCATTGTCCAACATTAGTGACTGTTGGAAATAGTTCTTCCATTAATATAGGATATTTCTCTTAAATTCTAGGATCATCCCTTTGTATGTGTTTTTTATTTCCCCTTTGTGCATCTATAGCCTTCCACCCAAGACAAATTTCACCCCTGTGTTAGGGGCCCTCCTTTTCAGTTATCTTGGAGTTTCCTACTTCTTATGTCATCCCCTGTTCGTGGAACAAAGTTAAAAGTTGATCTTTTGATTATCCTTTAGATATTTCATATCCCTCCACATAATTGTGCATCATGCGGGGTGGGTGTACTATTGATTCCTATTTATGAATTGGTGAAAAATTATATTAAAATGAAAAGTAAATATGAATGGAAGATGATCAGAAGATGATGAGGGGTTAGTAAAGTATAGGCTAGGTTTGGTTTGATATTTGATCACTTGTTTATTCTCTTAGATCCATTTTTATTATAGATTATCATGGCTCTATACCTTCTAAAAATCATGTTCATTGATGGTATTTTATTGCACAACGATGATGTTCTGTTTTTCTAAATGCATGATAAATTTATGTGACATGAAATATTATAAATCATGTACACTTGGTTAATAGGAATGGATTCCCTAGAATGATAACAGTTGTGTGACCACACATTTTTTTCAAGTGGACTTAATGAATAGTATTTCACAAATTTGAATATATTATCTTAGATTGGTGTCACTATGTGATGTGTTTGGTTTGGTTTTAGATCCTTGGGGGAGTTTTGTGGTTCTGCAGTTAGGAGTACCATTATGGGTATAGGGGTGGACAGGGATGTTGGGTTTGTGAAAATGGTTTCAGACATGTGTGTAGAGAGGATGTGGGTAAATGGTAGTTATTGTGGGTTTTGTGTGTGGGGTGGAACATGTGGTGTGTTAGGGTCTCAGGTTGAGAGACTAATAGATTCTGGAATGGATGGACATGTAGAAAGCGGAAATACCTTCCCATATATTCTGGTTGTTGGATCGATATTGGGATGTGAGACTGAAAGGTGGTTACGAATTGGTATGCATTGGGACTGCATTTGGGATTGATTCATTACGGGGCTGGGAGTTCAGGTTTGAGATAAGTATTGTGCGTTATAACTGTGAGGAATAATAGTTTGTAGTGGTTTAATAGGGGTGTGTATTGGGACTAAAAATCTAGTTTTGTTAGTTTTTTTTGATATTTATGGTTTTTTAAACTCTTGGTAGAGATGGTATAAAATTAATAGAATCCACTAATAAATAAAATAAAAATGGACAATGAAAAAGGGTTGGTTTTACACATTGGAAGTGGTTGTTTTGTGGTTATTCATATAATGGTTGCATCCAAAAGAGGTTCTTGTGGGATGAAAACTAGATTGGGAACCAATAGGTTGGGTATTAGTGTTCTCTCACCTAAATTTATAAATTATCTTTCCTTATGACTTCAATAAGAACCCCACCCATGTTGAGAACCATGTATGACACACCCTCATATAATAGAATATGGTCTTTCTTGACATCATGGTGGGATGATGGATGGCAGGTTACTGCCACTCTTTTTTTCACCCTCTTCCAGGTGATACCAATCGAGCATATCCGGGAAGGATGTAATGGCATGAGGCTTACCATTGTCTCAGATCATTTGGGTAGGTTTATTGTAGATGAAAGTCATAGATGACAATGTTCCGGGGTAATTTTCAGATGTTTTTTCTGGATAAGGCCTAGGAGTCTTCAGATGAGAGGCATATTTGTTATGGCCCATGGGACTAAGGGAAAGATTGTGTGTGGTTTGAGGAAAATGTGTGTGTGGGAATGTTGTAGCAGTGGGACTACGATTTTTAAGAGTGGATGCTTCAAGTTGTTACCTATTATGAATGGGAAGTTAACAAGTAGAAATGTAATTTGGGGTACAAAATGTTGATAGGCTTATACTCATACATTACATGACTTGTGATATTTGTTCAGTGTCCCTTGGCGAGGATGGGCTGTTTTGTACTCCTTGGAAGGTGTGTTAATGATCCAATGTTCTCTCATAGGGGTATTATTATGTACACCCACATTCCCATAAGTAGATTTAGTTTTCCTACACGTTATAATTTTATACTCAGTCTATGTCTATAAAACTATTTTCTGGTTTTTAGGAGGGCATTGAGGACTTGTCTAGACATACTAGCTCATGTATTTGGATCATTTGTTGTTGTTACTTAGTCACTATTAAATTGGTAATTTACTTTGGATTTTTTTTTATAAATTGTATCATCATTACTTTTGATCATGCATGTGGGACTCGATTTGGGATTTACTTTTACATTTAGTAATTAGAGTTTCATGGGGTTTCCCATCTTATCTCCAAATATTGTTCTATAAAAAATTCAATTTCTTTCTTTTTTGTGATATTATATTCTAGTCGCTACTCCACTATCTATAGATGATGGAACTCAAGGGGGTCATTATATCTCTTCATCTTTAAAAATGATGGGAAGTGGTAGTTTGATGTCCCTTTCCTCATTTTAAGGATGGTGGGTCATGATATTTTTTTTACCATAAATCACCATCTCAATGATAATTTATGTTTTTAAAGATTGAAATATTAGTTTTTTTCATGAAATTAATGAATCTATGTTTGGAGACATAAATGAATTCTAAAGGGTGTAAGTGGGAAATACCTCACCTATTTCACACGAATCAATCTAGAATTCCCTAATTGAGCATATTTGTGCATTGATTGTCCATGTGTAGGAACACTAGCTAACGAATCATTCCCACCATAATATAAGATGAAATAATTTAAAAATAGATGAATTTCTTGATAACGAAGAACCAAATTGTGAACCGTCCACTTTCTCTCATAGAAATTGTTCGCCAATACATTTCCTTAATGTAACAGTTATTCATCCAAAGAGAATATAAAATCAAAAATTCTATTTGAAATTATATTAACTTATTTAATAGAATGAAATTTTGTAACTGCATCCAATTTTCTTATCATGCAACCATGATAAAATGAATGTGCATCAGATTTCAATAACTCAATAAATTTAGATGGTTTTAACTGAAGAGTTAAAACAATATCATTCGGAGATTTAGTTTGCTGAAATGATGGTCCAACCACATCACATACAATTTTTTGAAACTCATATGAATATGGACCCAAATTATTATTATCTTTTCTCGAACATCATTCACCTTGTTGATACCCAAAAAATAAATATTTTATGAAATTAAAAATGAAATTGATCACCCAAAATTTTTCAAATGCTTCAAACCACATAAGATCACATTTTTTAAATTAATACATAAATATCTCTTTGGAAGGAATTATAATTTTAATGATACAAATGATAATTTTTTTTACACCCTCAATATATAAAGGATTTTTATAATAACCATTTGGATTCCAATACCAAATTATCCCATTATGAACATGTAATAATGATTATTTTTACTTCATTCTACCTTATTTCTCTAAAAAATATAAAAAATATAAATTATTTATGATTAATTAGATATATGAAAAATATGATCCCAAAAATTGTATAAAATAAAAAATTTAAAATTTGCATGTTTATATTGACAACTTAATGTAATTACCAATAAAGATTAATATGTTTTTTCTAATTGTGACTAATTTTTAGTACTACTTTATTGGTAATTTTTGTTAGTTATAGTAATTTATCACTAATTTTCACAAATTTCCAATACTTCTAATTTTTTAATAAATTTTTTACTTATTACAGTAATTTAATTTTTATTTTACGAATATTTACTAATTACCGTTAACTATTAATAATTATTACTAATCACCAATAGTTTTTAAAAATTATAGTCATTTGCCCTTAATTTTTACTAATTTACTGGTATTGTTTACTATTTATTAATAATTACAGTTAAATTTTATAAATTATAGTGATTTACATTTAGTATTTTATAATATTTTCAAATTAATGATATATTTTTTTAATCGTAATGACTTATAATTAATTCACATGAATTACTGTAAGTTTTTATTATTTAACCATTATTTTAATTAGCATTAAATTTAACTAATAATATTTATTTAATATTAATTTTTTACAAATTTTTAGTAATTAAATATTTTTTAATAAATTTGTATATTACCACTAATTTTTAATAATTATAGTGTTTTATCATTTATTCATATAAATTAATCCTATTTTGTGAAATTTTTACCGAATATAGATATTTTCCATTATTTTTTACAAATTGTAGCTATATTATTGAAATTTTTAGTCATTATTTCTAATTTTTAATATTTTTTTCTATTCTTTTAAATTTTAATAAACATTACTAATCACTAGTAATTTTTACTAATAATGCTTATTTTTTTAATAAATATAGTTATTTTCATTAATCATTATTAATTTCTATGATTTTTTACTAATAATGCTATTTCATAAAAAAATTATAGTGATTTAATATTATTTTCTTCTAATTGCTGATAATTTTTACTAATTATAGTGGTTTAAAATAATTTTTAGAAGTAATATTTATTTATTAAAAAATACTATAAATATTTAATAGTTATTACTAAACTATGTTAATTATTACTAAGTTATATTAATTAATACTTTTTATTTATCAATTATAAGAAATTACTATTAATTTCACCCACTTATTGATAATTAAAAAAAAATTATTGAGAATAAAAAAATAAATTTTAAATAAAAAATGTATTTCTTATTAAAACACATTATTTCAAAATTACAATAACTATTGTGTGTACTCCATATGTTACTTCTCTAGTAATCGATGCAAATCCTTCTCCAAATATTACTTCTGTCAAACTGTCATTTCCTATATGCCCCTCTTCTGCTAACCAAATGAATTTTTTTGACATGGTTATCACAAATTGGTCAATTCTCAACACCCAATGATTAGGAAATTAATGGCTAACAACTTTCTTTTAATTTATATTTAATTTAATTAATTTATATTAACTTATGGTAATAATTATTATTAATTAGTTGTAATTGAAAATAATTTCCACAAATTACAGAAAACATTGATTATAATTTTTTATAATGTAATGAAATATATTATAAATTTCTAAAAATGTGTAAATCATAGAGTTTAAAATCATCATGTTATGAATTTAATTTCTGCCAATCATATCAAAGTATGTCATTTCTCATCACCTAAAAATTGATGACCTACTCCATTTTTAGTTTTCTAGTAATTTATAATAATTTATATTAATTCATAGTAATTTATAACAATTTATACAAATTTAATTTTTTTTTTATTTTCTAAAAAAATTAAATGTTCAATTTTTTGTAATAAATTAATAAAAAATGTCATTAATTTATATAAATTTAAATTATTTATTTATTTTTTATATCAATTAATTTTACATTATATCAATTTATTAAATTTTTACTATATAATAATTAATTACAAATAATTTCTAATTTATTACTAATTTTTTCTAATTTTTACTAGTTTGTTAAGAGTTTTTACTAGTTTAAAAAAATTGACTCTAATTATCACTAATTATTGGTAATTAATGATAATTAGTATTTATTACCGCCAATTACTTCTATTCACCACTAATTACTACAAATTATTAGTAATTACTTCTAATAAGCACTATTTATTACTATTTACCACATATTATTAATAATTATAAATAATTATTACTAATTACCACTAATTAACAGTAATTATCATTAATAATGACTAATTATTACAAATATCCACAAATTATTATTAATTACTACAAATTATTACTGATTTTTATTAGTTTTAAACAATTTGTTACTAATTACCACTCATTATTACTAATCACCAAATATTATTACTAATTATCACTAAATATTTCTAATTTCCACTGATAATTACTAATTACCACTAATTAGTACTAATTTCTACTAATTATTACTAATTACCAGTAAATATTAGTAATTACCACTAATTATTACAAATTATAACTAATTATAAATAATTATTCAATAATTATAACTAATTACAACTAATTATTACTCTTTGACTCTGATTATATCTAATTAACATAAATTATTAATAATTACAATTAAATGTTGTATAATATTTAATAATTATTATTATTTAACACACATTATTTTTAAATAATACTAAATATAACAAATTACAACTAAATACTACCAATTAGTAATAATTATTAATAATTTAAACTAAATACTATTAATTAAAAGTTCTTATTATTACTAACAACTAATTAATGAAAAATAAAACTAAATAATTGTAATTAAATCTAATTATATATAACTACTTTTAATTAATAATAATTATTTCTAACATAAAGTTAAATAAAATAAAAAATATATTAAAAACATTAAATAGATACCTTGAAATTTAATCATTTGGTGGATTCAAAGCCTAAATGTTTCTCCCTTGTAAATTTTGAATCCTTAAAAACATTATTAAATGTTATATGAGAGTAGAGTAGGAGAGAGGATTTCATAGAATAAGAGAATGAACAAAATCGGTGTGGGGGTTATATAGCTTAGATAATTTGAAATGGGACTATTTGTGATGGGTCTCATCACAAATATAACTATCGTTATTAATTATAGTGGTTTTTAAAAATAGTATTTATGATGGGGCATGTCATAAGTGACCACTTCCTACAGTTTATTTGGGATGGGAGATAATTACATTAGAAATAAAAAATAATGAATGAAATTATTTGTGATGGGATCTGTCGTAAAAAATAACAATTAGGAAGGGTATTCCCAATGGCGGTATATTCCTGTCACAATGAGTCTTTTAGAGGTTTTGTGTTTAGTGTGAGCCTATTTTTTTGCGATGAGACAACATTCTCATCGAAAATAATGTTTTATAACAAATAATTGTGATGGGAGACGAATCTCATCGCAAATTGTCTTTGTCAATGGAATATTTGTGATGAGTGATTGGCCCATCACAAATATCCAATCACCATGGGAATTATTTCCTATAGTGTATGTATTCATAAAATGGATTCTATGTACCAAAATCAAGTCTATGTTTTGTGGTTTTCCCAATTTATATGGATTCATTGGTGTTTATTCCAGAGAAACTGTATATGGGTCATACAAACATTATACCAATAATCCTCAATTGGTTATACCAAATCATCATACATAATTCCATTTCAATTAAAACTGTAATATAAACATTCTATGATCATTTTATTTTTCATAGATGTCATGACCACATTTCTAAGAGGGTGTCTATACAACGCTACAAAAAAAGGTTGATGAAACTGAATAATGATAATAAGAAATTCTATCTGTAGAGTTCCATTTATGGATTAATGAATGCACTGTGATCATAAAATATTTATTTAGTAATAAATCATTCCATATTTCTATATGTGTTTAGTGGGGGCACCATATTTTTTAATGGGAAATGTGTCGAGAACATATGGGAACATTTTTCAGTCTGGTTGTTGGTTAAAACAAGTTTGAAAGAAACGCTCTAAGGATTTACTTAAAAGCAGAAACCAATTTTATAGGGAATAATAATTAATATAGTTGATCTATTGGATACATGGACTATGTAAATGTACATATACTGACAATAAATTGCAAAATAAAAGATAAATCAGTTTATGATAGAATTGTTTCAAATGTCACGTGGCATGAGTATCTCTAAAAGACATGTATAAGACAAAAGAGGGGATTAAAATAGTGATAGAAATCCATATGATTTTGTGATGGATCTATAAAATATTTCATTCTAGGAAATAAATATGATATTTCCAACATATATATAATGTTAAGAAAATATCTGTTATAGTTTGGATAACATCATGGAAAGCAGTTAGAATGATACAATTGTACTTGAAAAGTACAATGAAATGTACCAGATAATTAGATACGATATAACTCTAGTTCTCCTAGTGAAAAAACTATTAATATTATATATAAATTATATATAATATCATAGTATGTCTATGAAAATGAGTCTGATAATCTCATTCATACAAGTAATATACATATGTAAAAATAAAAAGTATTTTATATCTTTTGATGCAACTAAAGAAGAAGTATAAAATATAAAACAATGAGTTCCAGTTCATGGAATTGTACCAATTGTACTAGCTTAGATTTCATTTTTATATATTTGAAAAAAGTGATGAACATAATGATATAATATTTTTCAGCATTTTACTCAAGGACATAAAATACTAATTATAATAGTATCCATTCATGAATACATGACAGTCCCAATATCTAATGTTAAAACTCAACAGAAGCATGATCTTATAATGTGAGGGATAGTGGAGAATTTTTTTTTCAAGTTGTATCTAGTTAATGTTGGAGTGTTTTGAATTTGGGTTCAATAGACCCAAAATGAAAAGTAATTTTTATTTAGTATATCATGTAATCATATATTTATTCGGGGTGTTATCCTAACAAAACAATTTTAGTATTTATGCATCTAAAATTTATATAATAATGTCTGTATAATATTTTTATATAAATTGGTTATATTAGTAAACAATTATAATGATAACTTGGATATAATATGAAAATATTCCTAAATATATATCATATGGTCAGGATAAATCATTCTAACGAGACACATATGACATATTTCTATCAGGTTTTGGGGTCTCATAAGAATTAAGACATTTTTCACATGATGATCTAACATGGAGACCTCGTGTAGATGATGATTTACCCTCCAATAGGAGCTCTATATGTTATAGGTGTTAGTGGTTGTTTATATCTCTAATAATTTTTATCGGTATCCGAATTGAATTTTCTATTTGTATATTCTACATGATCACATAATTTTTTGTAATATGAAATTCATGGAATTGATTTTTAAATGTGGTAACATGGGTTAAGTGTGTCATTGGAGGTGTGAAATTTGTTTAATGATCAATACTTTTTTTTTCAATTGTGACACGAAGAGACATGTAGGGCCCTATTTACCAGGAAGGTAGTAAAATGACTAAATCCATTTCCATTTTTATTTAAGATAATTCTATCCAGTATGGTCGTAAAACAATTATACATGTAAGGATGATGAAATGAAATGTGTATATAGAATTATGATAAATCATGATAAAAATAAATTATATTACATTGTATGTGTTCATAAAAGGTAGGAATTTCATGGAATAAACCTTGTAATTTTAGGGGACATGATGGGTTTCTATACATTTATCATGGTTTGTGAGTAGACCTTACTTCTACAATGATAAGGACTTTGAGGGTCACACACAAACTGTATTCATAATCTTCACCAATTCTAAAAAATTATATTTTATGGCATTGTGGTCCCCATGGTGGGTTTCAGGATATGTCCATGTTCGATTGATTATGTGAACAACAAATATTTTATTTTAGAATAATTGATGTTTAATTTTTATACTCAAGGTATTCAAAATAGTCATGTGGATACAGTGGAAATATATCTCAGGAAAGAATAATATTATATTCATGGTTTGTTAATATATTAATGTGAGAAGTGAGTTTATTTATTGGCTAATAATTTTTCACATAAATCATCATTGAAATTACTAGTATTTGATAAAATAAGTATGACATTTATGAAAAGAATAAAAAATTATATGTGTCATTATGGACCTAAATATATGTTATAGTTTATTTGGGAGCAATGTGGAATTTCTTTAAGCTTAAACCTATATATATAATCCATGTGACCGTTAAATTCAGTGTAATACTAAGAACAAGAATTTGGGATCCTCTCATTACTCCCTCCCCCTTTTTGGAGAGACAAGCAAGTAATTTTAGTACTTCAATACAAGTTAATCCTCTCATATCAGATAAATGGTGCTCCCAAAATCATGTTGACGTTGAAGGCTAATTTAATTCACCATGATAACACCCATAGATCGATTATAAATTTTAATGTAGTCTTCATGATAATGTTTGGTTGAATAATCGGGTTCCAACATCGGTTAATTCGATTAATGATATTTTAGATTCAGGAGACACATTTTCGATCAAAATTGAATAAGGTAGGATTTTTGTTTTCTGTTTTTTCATACATAAATTATTTTTCACATGATACATGGGTGAATATAGGAATGGTTATTTATGAATTGATGTTGCGACATGGATCTGAACCAAGAAAAATGTTTGAAATATTGTTTTTCATGATTCCTGAAGCATGAAGTTCCTTCATAATAAATGTAATCATTGTTTTTTA
The DNA here is from genome assembly GCA_963277665.1 of Viscum album. Taxonomy (NCBI): domain Eukaryota; kingdom Viridiplantae; phylum Streptophyta; class Magnoliopsida; order Santalales; family Viscaceae; genus Viscum; species Viscum album. The sequence goes on from OY728121.1 coordinate 540,266,432, forward strand.
GTAATTAAAATACCATGATAATAACACATTTATAAATTTTCTATAAAAACTTGGTTATGATAATTATGAGAAAAAATAAGTTTCTATTTGAAAGATAAATAATTTCATATCATGAATATGTAATAAATATTTCAAAACAACTATAACATCACCTATACCAAGTAAAAGACATCGTATATTTTTTTAAAAATGATTTAAAAATGATTTTGTAATTCATATATAATAAGGAATCACCATTAAAGAAAGTTTAATTACATTGGTTGCTTCGAATTCTTAAGAGATAATATAATTAATATCATGTAATAAGAATGGTTTTATAAACATAAGAATGAATCATGACACATGCATCGTTTCAAAATAACATCGGTCCTAGGGAGACAATCTAGAACATTACTAATGGAGTACTAATATAATGATTAGATGAAGTGATCCTAACTACAGATAAATCCCATTTTACTCTCACTTATCCTCCTTAGGTGGTAAACCATTTAACCAAACCATATTGACCAACTAGTGGAATAACATCCAATGTGTAAATTTAATTCATGCAGTGATCATTCCTCAAATTCTAACTTAGTAACCCAAGGATTCCCATTCAATTTACTAACTGTAATTAATAAATTCATAATTATTAAAATTACATGTCAAATCAATAGAAGACATGTAATAAATTCTTGGATCTCTTATGAAAACACTTCAAATAAAGTGATCCTTCCTCAGGGATATCTATCAATCACTAATCAATGTCATTTAACATAACATTATCTTCATAAATAATAACATTGATGGTAAAACATTGAGGGTTTAATGAAAACACAATAAAATATTATTTCCATTCAAAACAATCCTTTTCTATTTCAAAACATCAATGAAATCATAATTTCAATTCGTTAAAAATTATAATAATTCAACATTAAAAAATTGTTCAAAAAATGAAGGTCAATTCATCAAACAGCCTTCATAAATACAAAAAAATGAATATATTTTTTCACTAGAAATATAGAGCATATATAATTAATTCTTGAGTTAATAAAATAAAAATAAAAATAAAAAAATAAAAATAAAAAATATTAGATTAATATCATTTTAAAAATAATTTTAAAAAATGTATTCATGTTTTCATTAAATAGATAAAAATTGATATAACCACCTACCACTAACCCAACTGCCCACTCAGGCATTGATACAATTTTTAGACACCATAGTCTTAATATACATAAATCATACCCAAAACAGAAATCTATAAACTATAAGCACATTATGTATATACCTAAGATGTAATAATATCGAGTTGTATGTCATGAAAATGAATCGTAAAAAATTTAACCTTAATTAATAATAAAGAATAAAAGTGACTAAATAATCACTAAAAAAATAAGAATTAAATCATATATGATACAATATACAAATGAAAATACAAAACAAAATCTATAGGGGATGATAGTAAACAAAAAATAAATTAAATAAAGGACTCATTTATCTATTCTTGACACACAATCATTATATATTACCATATACAAAGTTTTATAACCATGAACATGGTTTTCTAAAAATAAATATAAACATCAATCACACCTATATGAAAATCAATAAAACACAATCTATATGGACACCAGAGGTTTCAATGTATGGAGTGATCAAAAAACCCCAATAAGATATCTCTAATATTATATCCATTTTCTTTTATAATTTAATCAATAAGGGATTATTTTAAAAATAAAAAAAATCATAAATTTATTTTTATGAAATTAAATGGCATGATATGATCATTATTACACTTTTCCTTTAAATTATAATGAGAATTTATTAACATAATAAAATAAGATACACTTTTATTCAGAAATAGTTTTTTTATTTTAGTATTTACATAATATTTCATAATATCTATAATTTTACATTTTCCAAATAAAACCATTCCCTGATAGTTTAAACTATTTTTTATAAATAAATCTATAATTCTTTAAAAATAATTTATCACTATTAATTAACATTAAAATAAAATGGTTCCATTTAATGTTATGGAGATCACAAAAAATCATGAAATAAGAAAATTACTATTAACATAACTAACCTCTTGGGATAATATCCAAGGGTGATTGGGAATACACCATAGGTTTTTGGAATTATGATTCATGTATGCTAGCCTCATATATGGAATGGAATATAATATATTTTATCATATCATAGGTGCATAAGTGTTTTTAAATATTATTATCTTATTTGGGTATCATAATATTAGGGTCTGGAATAGGATGGGTTAAATAATATATCTCCTAAAATTTATATAATATTAATGTATTTTGGGGTTTATTTCTATGTTATAAATTCACCAGTAATGTTTCTTTAATTGATAAACCTATAAGTACACCAATATATAGTTTTGTTTGTAGTGTTTTTAATGTATGATGTTCTGGGTTATTTTATTCATTTGGGGAGTATGATTGACACACAAGGGTTTTGTTTCCTAAGATTTATTACCACTAGTTATATGTTAATTTATAAAAATTTAACTTTTAGATTTTATAGGTAAAATTATTTAGATATATGGTTTTTGATGCATGTATCAAAGTAGACACTAAGAAGGTATATGAATTGAGTTCATGTGATATTACAAAAACAAATGTTTTTAGGTGAGGAAATAATTTAGTCAAATGGTTACCTATATAGATATATCATATATTTATCTTAGATAGTGGCACTAATGACAACATAAAATAATAAGGTTATGATTTTTTGGAAGGATTGTTAGTGTGATTCAGATTTTACAGATTTGATGATAGGGTTTAATATAACATAGATAATTTCCTTTCCTAAAATGGTAATGTGATATGTGATATATAATAATTAAATGGATAGTATATTAGGTTTCTTGTTAATATAGGATGATTTTATATTCTATTCTTATTTGTGTAATCTAGGATTGTAGGATATGAACATCTCATAAAATAACCTTTATTTTGTGTTTTGTAAAACACTTTCTAATGTTCTGTGGAAATTATCTATTTGGTGGGTGAGTTTTCAGGGACACGAAGAATAATATAATATTTTATATAATTTCAAAAAATAAAAATTTTAATCTATAATAGAGCATATGGGTTGACTATCTTTTAAATTTTTGTTATGAGATGCTTTATATTCCAGGTAAATAGAAAATTATAGAGAACACTCAGATTATGAGGTATCAAATATATTTGTTTTATGTGGAAATGTTTTACTTTAATGTGATGTGAATATTATATGATATTAAAATACACATGGAGGAGGATTAGGGTGAGGGATAGTTAATAAAACATTGGGAGACATAGATTTTGGTGGATATAGATAATCATGCCAACATGGATGATCACAACTACATCATTGTGTGGGAGATCATTGAGGGTGCGTTATGATATCATGGGTGGATTTGTAATAGAAATATAATTTTATTAATTTATTGTAATGTTGTAGTAACTATTAATATGAGATAATATAGGATACACTAATTTCACTTCTGTTTATGGGATTTTCATTAAAATCTCACCATCTGTTTCTATGATACTAGGAAATGTTTCTAGATTTTGGGTATGAAGTGATAGAAAACCAGATATGTATCATTATTACTTATTTTTAATTAATTTGAAATCCATTATAAATTTTTTACTAGAAAATAATTTCTATTTTCCTTTCCAATAAATAATTTGGATGGGTTCATGGATAATTTATTTTAATTTTTTATCATAGCCTTCACATGATAAAGATATATTGTGAGTTTCAATTGGTCATCATATGAAGGTAATCCACTTGGTAGGCAATTATGATAAATAGGTAGGTAATAATATAGAGTTATATTATGTTTAGTAAATTTCCAAATTAAATATGTTGTTTAGTGGAATTATATATAATAACAATTATTTAATTATTATTTTTAGAAATAATTATCGAAGACACTTCATACTCAGGTGAAGTTGATCATAACTTTTAACCTATAAAATTATTTTCTATTTAATTATGGTGTCATGGTATTGTAATATACTATATGGTCATGAATTGCATATATTTTATGTTTTGGGTTATCATTTATAAATATTGATGTTTTTTAATTGAAAACATTATCACGCACTGATTCAAATATTGTGAATCGAATATCTATGCTAAAAATCATACAGGTAAACTCCATGATTGAGAGCGGTGGTAGAATCATATCCCTTTGGGATGAGTTATGTTGGAGATACAAGTAATAATGTTTCTTTACTAAAATGTAGTTGAATGTATCCCAAAAAAATAAAATATCATACACAGATCAAAGAATCTAACCATTGGTGTTCAGTATGGAGGGGTTATCATGTTTCATTGGGAGTCAACGTGACTAGTAGATTAGATATTATGTAAGAATGATATATAGGACATTGATTTGTGCTATTTTTATGGTTTTGGATTCATGAATAATTTTTTATTTTGTTTTATGTCAGCATGAATAGTATAATTACATGCATGATGTGTTTCATGTATCTCAATTATGAAGAAACATACTAAGCTCACACATGTGATAGAGAGTGAAGATGAGATAATTGATATAAATTCCACATTCATGTAATAGTATGTACTCATATTATATTATTTTATAAAGAGATATTATTTTACATTTTTATAGGGTTTTATCAAAACTAAGTCAGATCTAGGAGATGTTACAGGAATATGAAGTACTCATATAGGATCAATGGAATGTGTTGTTATTAACATATTCTCTATGATTCTTATCATGGATGATAATCATGATGTTGTGTATATTATAGAATTATAATATTTTGAGGTAAGATTTTAATCAATGATTTAGAGTTTATATTTTTATATTTTAAATATGATGTACCTATGATCAGTTCTGAACCAAGAGTTAAATTAATTTTTTATATGACTTCAATGTCATGAATTAAATATTATATAAATGAATGAAGTGTGGTATCAATATTTTTAGTGAAAACCTAGAAATTTTCTAAGCTACTGTATTATGTTCTATGTAATTATAATTTTACATACCTTATATTTGTTACTATATTTGGAGATTCATGTGTCTTGATTAATATATTATTATTTTATTAAAAACATAAAAATTTTATGTAAAAATTTTTCATTGATGAAATAAACAGAATCGATCGGCTGGTTATTCAAATGTTTCCTTGAAGTGATTTTAGTTATGCTGGTAAAAAGTGAAGATTTTAGATTATTTTTTCTACTATGGATTGATGATTAATTGAGTTGTAGATGTCAGATTTTGGTGTTAATTAATGATTCATAAGGCTTATATGATAGTCTTAAACTGTCATAACAATAAAAAATTCGACCTCTATCAATTTGGAAATCAAATGTTTTCCCAAAGCTGCTATAATTTTATTGGTACAGATTTATCTTTTACTTATTTTTCTGTCATATAAATTTAAATAGTGTTGGTTTAAGGTATTTTATTTGGAAATTGAAGGAATAAGTTGACCAGTAACATCCCGGTTCCAGAGGCCAGATAGAGGAGCCCTTTACCTGGTTGGTCACATGGCATCAAATGCATTTTCCCAAATTCCATAGTCTACTGACTAGTAGCAAGGACCTTGGTGTGATAGTGGGGAAACTATGACCTCATTATCAGAGTAAACAGTGGAAGAGAAAACAATAAACAATAGTGGAATTAGTATAAAATACATACACAAGTGAACAACAGAAGACTAAATCTGATAAATAGTAGGAGCAGAACTATATATGATGCATGATACATATGTCTAGGAAAACAACCAAACAAGTAAAAATGATGAATATAATACTAAAACAATGTAAAATAGAAAAACATATATGTAAATACTCAGCATTGAAACCCTCGTCTTGGTCCCATACTCTCCTTCTCCAATTCAATCAAGTACTTGATGTCGAAGGGAGATTTCCCTTGTCTATACCTGTAGAAATATAATCTGTTTGGGCTCAAAAGCATGACCCAAAATAGGATGTTAGACTAAATCCCAATAGGAACAGACCCAATGATTTGTTCCTCATAGTTAGTGATCATATGGTAGGTAATAGAACAGTAACCAGTAACCAGCAAACATTGAAAACATCAGGATGATACACAACAACAAACAATTCACAGATAATCAAGTAGCAGTGAAGAAAACCACTAACCACAAACAGGAATCCCTCTTGGATGTACACATATCCATCCCCTCTGGTCATATCCAAGAAGTACCAACAACCCTCTGGGCATCACACTCAGCCTAACCCCTCTGGTTTGGTCATACAAAATTATACTACTCTATGAGGAAGCATTCTCAGTCAATTCCTCTAATAGTATAAGGTAGTCTGGGACTATCTAATGAAGATCACACAGTCCAATCCCCTTATAGCCCCATGATCTAAGAATCTCTCAGAAAGATTACTCTGTCAATTCCATCTATAGCCTTAGGTATTTCACAGACTCTCTGAGGAAGCTCACTCAGTGAATTCCTCCTATATCCTGGTGTGGCTTAAGTAAATTCAAATAAAACAAAGACTCTCTGAGGAATCTCTCTTGTTCTATCCTCCTATAGTCTATAAATCACAAGACTCTCTGAGAAAGCTCACTCAGTCTATCCTCTTGTAGTCTATAATTCCCAAGAATCTTTGTGGAATCTCACTCAGTCTATCCCCTTATATTTTATAATTCCCAAGACTCTCTAAGGAAGCTAACATCGTATATCCCCATATAGTCTATAGCACCGGGTTATCACGACCCCATGTAAGTCAATGTATAATAATGATATAAGGCCAATGTAAACCAACAATGCTACTTGGATAACCAGTATACAACATAACAAGCATGTTAGGGAACAATACTCCATCATACAATCAAAAGGAATGGAAAAAAGGTATAACGACAAATGACCAAACAAGACCAAAAGGTCGTAAACAGAACAAGGCATGGGAAAAACATCAAATCATTGAAATTATCCTCATACATAACCTAATTACCTCTACACAAGAATACAAGAGAGGCAAGAAAACAAAAGGGTAAAAACAGTAAACACGCAATACCCCGTTCAAGGGTATTGGTGTAAATTGCACATAAAACTCAAATACATTGAACCAAAAGGAAAAAAGCACCTACCTTGGTTATAGGAGATCGATATACATCAACCACGAGGCTTGAGTCTCCTTAGAACGTCTTAGGTAGCAATGGTTCCAACACAATCGATGATGGTCGATTCGGTGAACAGACAGAGGCTTGGGTGCACAAAGGAGATTCGCAGCCATACGAGACGCTCCCGGTCGAAGAAACTATAGTAGAGGTGTGTTCTAGAGATTAGACACAACCATGGTCCGTTTAATGAAAAAATGAAAGTACACAACATGTACTTTTGGAGTACATGTAGTGTACTAGGCTTTTATGTACTCCTCTTTAAGCGCCATCCACATCACCCCACACAACCGTGTTTGTGTCCCGAACACGGCCAACACACGGCCTCGTGAGACATCGATGTACATAGAATGTACTTCAAAAATATCCGGAAACTCCTATTTTCTCAAAAACTATGGAAAAAAGAAAAACATAACTGAAATGAAGGTTCGGGTTCTATCAAACTTCCCCTCTTAAATTTATTCATCCCTAAATATCCCTAGTGAGGTATAGAAGAAGAAACCCCAAACTGCTCCATCCACTGTGATCATACATCGGCCTCCCTCTCCCATGTCTCATCCTATACTTACCTGTTCTTCCATAGAACACGTACCATAGGAACAAACCCACCACGAAGAACATTTGTACTACGATCGACAATCTAGATAGGATGCTCCTTAAATGATGCATCCTCTTCGAGCTCAACCTCCTCAGGTTGAAAGATATGAGAAGGGTATGAAAGGTAACATTGAAGCTATGAAACATTGATGGCGTCATGCATAGACCAGTACCTATGAGGTAACTGCAACCGAAAGGCAACCAACCCAACTCTCTCAAACACCTCAAACGGCCCGACGTACCCTGGTGAAAGATTACCCTATCTCTGAATCCTCTAGTGTCCCAAACTTGATTTGACACGTAGGAAAACCTGATCCCTGACCTCAAACTCTAGAGGTCGTCTCTACTGATCATCATAAGAATTTTGTTGATATAGTTCCATAGTAATCCTCTTCCGAATCATCTCTGTCTACTCTGAGGTCTCCTGAACAAGACGAGGTCCTAGCAAAGCTGCCTCTCCTACCTCCAGCCAACACAAGCGTGATCGACATGGCCTACCATAAAAGGCCTCATAATGTTGCATCTAAATAGTTTCCTGAAAACTATTATTATCGGAAATATCCACACAGTGTATATGCTTCTCCCAAGAACCTCCAATGTCTAGAATGCATGCTCGGATTATATACTTAACCATCTGAATCGTGTGATTGGACTGGCCATCTGTCTAGGGATGGTTTTTTATACTCAAAAGTACCCACGTACCCAAAGCCTTATAAATCCCCTTCCAAAACCGAGAAGTAAAACGAGTATCTCTTTATGAAACAATGGAGTGTCTAACTCCAGGTAGACAGAAAATATCTCGGATGTACAACCATCCTAGCTCATCAACACTGAGGGTATCCTTGATCAGAAAGAAGTGAGAAACCTTCATAGGCATGTCGATGATAACCCAAACAACATCATTCCCTCAAGGTGACCTTGGAAAACCAGTCATGAAGTTCATCGCGACATCATTCCACTTCTACTCTATAATGGATAACTACTACAAAATACTTTTTTATCGATGATGATCCACTTTTCCCTGATGACAAGTGGAACACCTCTTGAAATAACTAGAAACATCTCTCTTCATACCTGGCCACCAATACTAGCGGTGTAGATCACGATACATCTTGGTGACACCAGGATGAACTGCCCAAACTGATGATTGAATATCCCACATCAGCTCCTCGCGTATGTCTACTAGCACCCATATGCATCACTGGAAACACAAGATCTAATCCTCGCCCTCTGTCCATCCAGGAAGAGTGTCCTCTCCTGACATACTCTCCCACAGGTCTACACCTTCTGAGTTTTATAGCTGCCTCATCCATACCTGATCTAGATGTGTAGAGGTAAAAGCTATAGAAGATAAAAAAGTATGCTCCTGTCTGTCGTGCACCTCTAAATTCATCTCAGAGAAGAGAGCCACAAGTTGGAACTCATTACTATCCTCTTAAACTTCATATATCTGAGTTCTCCTAGTCAACACATCAGCCACTATTTTTCCCTTTCCCCGGTGAATAAGCAAGGTCAATGTTGAAGGACTGAAGATATGTGACCCACTTGCGTTGTCTCAAATTAAAATCACGATGAGTGAAGATATACTTGAGGCTCTTGTGGTCGGTAAAAACCACAATGTGCTCTCCCAGAATATAATGTCTCCAACAGCGTAAGGCATTAACAACAGCTGCCAAATCCAGATCGTGCATCGGGTAATTGCTCTCGTGTGGCCCCAACTGTCGAGACCTGTATGCAATGACTCTATATCTCTACATAAGAACAGTTTGGGTTCTAGGCACAGTGAAATCGTGTTGGTGGGTTTACCCAACATTAACATTAATGTTAAACAACGTTCAATACGAGGTATGTTGCACTGTAAAATGCCGAATCTTTAGAATATAACAAGGAATAAACAAATTAAGAGGGAATCCCGAAACCATAGAGATATGATCATCTTATGTTGGTTATAATTAATTTAATTACCATGGTGGAATTATTTCTTCGTTGATGTCTCTGGTCACGATCCTATGATCCATCAATGCATCCTAGAATCCAAGTGTAGGATTCCCCTTGTAGTGATCCACATGTGTTCCTCGTATCTTCAAACGTCGCCGAAGGGATCTCCGGGTTCTATCACAGAAGAACCATCGTTTGTGATGTCCGCCTTCGATCACCTTGGTCTCTCGTTCTTGAGAGAATTATTGGAGGAAGGAGTTCTTTTGGCCTTGAATGAGTTTTCTATAGTTGTTGTGCACAATTATTCTCTCTAATGGAAATGTTTTGGGGTTGTGAGGACATTTATAATCAGGATTGAGGTTATAGAGCTATGACAATAAATAAATGTGTTATTTGTTTTATTTATTTCAGTAACTCTTATTGAAAACCCCCATGTCGAATTATTAATTCCTCGACATGCGCCCAAGATGATTATATTAAATATCATTTAATAAAACAATATTATATCCTCAAAATCTTGACTAGAAAAACTACAGAGTGTGAAATCATTAACACAATGCGTGTACTCATTTTACATAAAACTACATGTCCTGTATATTTAATATACAAGACGTGTACTTTTATTTTCTACTTTCCTTTATTTCCTCCACCACATTTTTTATACCTTGAGTAATGGGTATTTATTTCTTAAATAAATATAACCGTATCACTCACTAAAAAATATTATTTCATCCACAATATATTCTCTCGAATAACTAGTGTCAAAATAAATGTGGTCAGGCATCCTTAAATAATTAATAAACCACAATCGAGAATAATATTTATTTAACTTGTAAAATTAATATTTATTTAAGATACATGGACACACTTAGTGTGTGACCCTCTTGGCCCATTTCTCGGTGGAATTAGGCAGAGCCAACCTAAAGTCCAAGGTTAGCATCTAGAAACATGCCAAGGCACCCATAGAGAAAGAAGTTAATTCTGCAATTATGTCTCACCTCATACGAATACTCTCTGTGCAATATAATCCCTTTTCTTGGATATCTCTAATCAAGGAGGTTTCATGCTAGTTCCATCAACCCATGTGCTCCATTATTCTTTCTTTGACATTCCAGAATTGAACTCTCCCATACTTTACCATGGCCATGGATTTATTTTGGATATATCAATTCCATCAAAGGGCCTGAGACATCTACTTTTGTTATGGAACAGAAGGGACAAATCCTTTCATGCATTATCTATTAATATAGTATTACTGGTGATGCACCCAACGTATCCTAGATCGCTGCGAATAGTGTGTCGTCATAGTTTTCATCAATACATCTAAGTGCAGGAGTTGTAATACCCATTAATATTAATCTTAAAGTCTAAGGACCAATACACACATCTGCAGATAGGAACATCCAATGAAACAATGAAATGTGGATTTCCTACTAACAGGTCTCATTCACAAAATATCTTCCTGGATATTACCAAGGGTTCACAACATTAGAAGGTGCCTCAAAGTTTAATGTGTCCTCACACCTAATGGCCTGTAATATTTATGACCCTTAAATAACATCCTCCGGCCATAGAACATAAATTCAAGTACAATGTTATGGCACTTCCGGGTTCTCATCATAGTAGGGATCTACTATGAACCTTTAATGCAAGAACTATCCTTAGTAGATTATCACATGCATTGACACGCAGAAAAACAATCAAGATGTGATAAGGCTTTTATTAATGAATAAATTACAATGTAGTTGGTTCTAGGCCACCAAATCCAACAATCTCCCACTTGGACCAGAGAAAACTCCTAACAACATTTAACCCTCTAGCTCTCACATGATATTCATGCTTCTGCTGAGATATGCCTTTAGTCATGGGGTCCGCCACGTTCTCTTCTGTAGACACTCTACTCACTGAAACTTCACCCCTTTGATAGAATTCCCTGAAGAGGTGATACTTTCAGAGTATATGATTTGTATGTTGATGTGACCTTGGTTCCTTCACATGATCCACCACTGCCGTATTATATCAATACAATGTAATGGGATTTTTTCTACTAGGCATCACATCATGATGCTGGACAAAGTTCAGAATCCAGACGACTTCCTTGGCTGCATCAGAAGCCGCTGTATATTCGAACTCCTCTGTAGAGTCGGTGACAACTGGACACTTTGAACTCTTCCAGCTCACAGCTCCTCCATTGAGAATGAAAACATATCCAGATTGTGACTTCAGATCATTTCGATCTGTCTAAATACTAGCATCAGCATACTCTCTGAGGACAAGCACCTCATCTCCACCATACACCAGGAAAATATCCTTAGTTCTTCTCAGATACATAAGGATAGTCTTAACAGTAGTCCAATGTTGTTCTCATGGATCTTCTTGATATCTGCCTACCATGCTCAATGCATAGGCAACATCAAGCCTGGTACATAACAAGGAATACATGATGGATCCTATAGCCGAAGAGTATCGGATCTTACTCATCCTATATTTCTCTTGTTGTGTCTGAGGACACATTTTCATATAAAGATGTAGGTTATGTGACACTGGAACTAATCCCCTATTGGATTGTTCTATACTAAATCTATTTAGTATCTGGTCAATGTATGTACCCTAACTTAGTCCAAGAACCTCCTGGATCTATCACGAATGATCTTGATCCCTAGAATGTAGGATACTTCACCCATGTCCTTTATGGAGAAACACTTATTCAAAAAGTCCTTAACTGACTGTAAGACTGGAACATAATTTCTGATAGGAAATATATTATCAACATATACTACTAGGATAACGATCGCATTCCCATTAAACTGCTTATAAACACATGGCTCACATTTGTTCTTAATGATCCCAAAATCCATTATGGCATCATAAAATCGAATCTTCCATGACTAGGATGATTTATTTAATCGATAAATGGATTTATTCAACTTGGAAACCCATTTGTCTTCACCTGGTGTAACAAACTCTTATAGTTGTGTCATATAGACATCTTCCTGAAGGTTCCCGTTAAGGAACACTGTTTCGACATCCATCTTCCAAACCTTGTAGTCATGGTAAGCTGCTATGGAAAGTATGATTCTTATGGATTTAAACATGGAAACTAGAGAAAAGGCTTCATCATAGTAAATTCCTTGATGCTGCCTAAACCCTTTAGCCACTATCCTTTCTTTATAGGTGCTAACTTGACCTTCCATGTCCATCATTCTCTTGAAGACCCATTTGCATCCTACAGGCTTTACATCAACTGGATCATCGAACAGAACCCAGACTTGGTAATGAAACATGGAATCCATCTCATAATTCATATCTTCTAGCCATATTGTAGCTTATGAGCTTTCTACTACTTCCTTGTAAGAGAGAGGTTCATCATTGTCCAACAATAAAGATTCACCATCCTTAGTGACTAGGAAACCAAATCTCTCTGGTTCCCTTACCTCTCTTGAGCTCCTACACAGTACATGTGTTTTTAGAACCTCTTCTACGGGGACCTATGGAACTTGTTCATATACCAACTCCTATGTATCTTGAGCATCAACTTCATAAAAGTCAATATTTCTCCCACTATCCTTCTTGAGGATGTGCTCCCTCTTAGAATGATGGCTTGTCTGGCGACAGTCACTTTCTTGTCTAAAGGGTTATATAGGGAATATCATTTATTTTCCTTGGGATATCCTATAAAGATACACCTCATTCCCTAGGGTGCTAGTTTGTTGCATTAGGAGGCCTTAACAAATTCCTCTCATCCCCATACATGTGTGTGTGAAAAAATGGGTTTCTTTCCATTCCATAGATTTGAGGGAATTCCATTTTCCGGCTTAGTTGGTAGTTGGTATAATTTGTATGCTGTAGTTCGTAATTCTTATCCCCAAAAGGATAATGGATGATCCCCATGAATCATCATCAACCTCACCATATCCTTTAAGGAGCGGTTCCTCCTTTCACTAACACCATTCCACTATGGTGTATAAGGAGTAGTGAGCTGAGAAAGATTCCTAGGCTCCCGTAGATGATCTATTGACTCTTGGTTCATATAATCTCCACCTTGATCCGATCGAAGCTTCTTTATGATCTTACAAATATGATTATCTACTTCATTCTTGATTTCCTTAAATTTCTCTAAGGCCTCTGACTTATACCTCTTTATGTAGACATAACCATATCTACTCAAATCCTCAGTAAAAGTAATGATGTAAGAATATCCACCTCTATCTTCTACTTGAAATGGTCCATTGACATATGCGTGTACCAATACTATAAGCTATGTGCCCCTTTTACCCTATCCATCGAAGGGAGTCATGCCCAATTTTCCTTGTAAACTAACATGATATCTTTCAATTGGTTTTAGCTTAATAGAGTCTAAATAGCCATCTTGGAAGAGCTTTGTCAAGGGAATATCATCCACATGACTGAGATGGTGATGCCACAACGAGGTGATATATGAGTCATGTGACTTTTTTTCATTATCGATTGCCAAAAATTGGTTTACGTAATTTAATACATGAAAAACATTATTTAAATGTGCCATACCATAACATAAGTTGTTCTTAAAAAAGAGACATCCCATATTTCCGAACCTAAAAATAAATCCATCCATATCCAAACAAGATACAAAAATTATGTTCCTGTTAACACTAGGAACATAATAACAGTTATGTACAATGAAAATCAATCTAGTCAGCCATGAGAGGTGGTAATCGCCAATACCCAACGTAGCCAGCCTTACGCCATTGGCAGCTCGAAGATCCACATGTCCTCTGGAAATATTTCTAAATCTACATGGTTCCTGCATTTGAATACAGATGTGAGCCCCACAAGCTGTATCTAATACCCAATGTGTAAAAATGGAATGATTACACTGGATAACGAATGGACATTTAGCATCAACACGCTTCTGGGTGTAGTTCCTCTTCTAGTGGCACTGCTTTCCACAGGAAAAACACACCACCTTCCATTCCTTTCCCTACCTCTGGATCTTCCCCTTCATGGTGGGACGGTGCTCAGGGGCTTCAGACCGTTTATAAGTCTTTGTACCCATTTCCTTTTCCTTCAATGTCTTTTTCAGTATAAGGAATGTTGGTTTTTCACACCCCATGTACTTATCAACCTGGTGAATCAAGGTCAGAATCTCCGATAGACTCTTCTCATTGCCACTCATGTTATAATTGATAATGAATCTAGATAAGGTCTTGGGCATTGATGATAGGATGAGATATGTACTCAACTCATCCAGGAATATAATCCCTAACATGTCCATGCGTTCAATATAGCCAATAAGCTTGTCTACATGAGGCCCTCCTAGCGCAGACTCTCCAAGAATAGTTTTAAATAAATCATTGGATATCTCATACCTCTCATATCTCGCCTTCTCTTGGTAGATATCCTTAATCTGAGACATCATTCCATACACATCCTTGTTTTCATGTTGCTTCAAGGGCTCATTGGACATGGCTGATAGCATGAAACACTGAACAATAGTGGCATCATCAATGTGTTTCATATAGAGAGATAATTACTCATCATTGGCCTCTTTCCCAGGCGCAACTGGAATAGGCTCTTCCAGTACTTACAATTTTCTTTCGTGACGAAAGATGACGTGTAAAAGCCTCTTCCACTCATAGAAATTGGTGCATGTGAGAAGGTTTTCCTTCTTGATTATAGTTCACGATGATATGTTTGATGTTATTTTCTTATCTTCTATACATATTATGATGAGCAAAGTTTTAGTAAATTATTACAAAACAGAGACAAATTAATAAATTAATACTTATTATACTCCCACTATTTTATCGAAATCCAATAGCCGTCACCAGTGACATCAAAATATTCGGTTTCATGAATATTCTAGTAGAAAGGATCCATATTTCCCTTCACATTACCCCTACTAGGGATGGTCAAGAATCATGAAGGGTTTTAGGGAGGCATTCCAAATTCCCAATACATTAACTCACAACTCCTTGATCCGCTGAGTGGACTCCCCAATCCTTAAATCCTTTTATTTTGGATTTTCACAAGCATTGCCTCTAGGTCACACCAAGTCTTGATGTGGTGGTCAACCCTTAATGCGAACCAATTCAAGTCAACCCACAACCTTGAATTAGAATTCCATGATAATTGAAAGCACCCCAACCATGGTTGGTCAAGCACATTGAACAATGTTTTGATTCTAACCAAGATTATCAAAGGCTATACCGACTTAATATTTCTTTTGAGAGATTTTATCCTTATACATAAATCGCCATTTTATTATCTTTTATTACATGCTTATTAATATTAAGTGGTATATACATAAGTGATTAACCATATATATGATAATATTTACTTATAAGCCAGTTTTATTTTAGTTCCATCTTGTATGCTCGTTTAATTCAGTAATTGTGTGATCGTGACAACACACATACAATAAATAAACCATGCAACTAACATAAATAAAATAAATGTTATGATCCTGAGATTTTTCATTTGGTTATTTTATCTAGCGGTTGATAATCTAACCCAAGACCTAGGGGAGAAACACCTTGAACCTTTCGGGTTTGTGTTTACATCCTTCCACCTGTCCACCTTTGTATCTCCTTGGATTGGTTTCACCTTGGCTCATGACTTGAGTTGCCTCCACTAGCTAGGGAGCTCCATCCATTACATTTTCATTTATCTCACAGGCACGTGAGGGGTAAAAATGGGTTTTTACATAAATGAATCCTTGGGCACACATGACCTTCATATTAATGAGGAGATGGCTTGCAAGCCAACAAATTTAATTTAAATTAATAAATTATAATAATCCATTCACATAAAAAGGTCTCGGTCTAGCTCATTATCATTCATACATGCAACGATATTTACACATAAATAAAACTAGTATTCAATTATTCAATCATTCTTGTCTAAGATAAATCTTTCTCGAATCAATTAATTTTCTTTAATTAATCTATCCTTTTATCTTAAACCCTTTTCTGAACTTCCTTGAGATTCTCATCCATCATAATTTTAAACAAATAAATTAATTTAAAATTATCCTTGTACGTATCTTGTACCATGGAGGCAACCCAGTGAATTCTTGTTCATTATGAAAATGATAAATTAAACACATATATATAAGACACCTATCACGTGTTGTGCCTTAGCTTTACGACTGCACCATAGTAAAAGTCTCAAGGGTTTTTATAATATAATAATAAATTTTAATAAATATGTGTAACTTGGGTGAGTACACATCGTCTAGTTCGGACTACATGGCATGTACTTTTCTTCACCCTCCATCCGAAGTACATGCCTGGGGACAGGGCATGTTAATGTAGATCAGAAATTTTCCGAGTACACGATGTGTTCTGTGGGACACACGCCGTGTAGGTTCCGTGTTACATGGTTTCCAGCCGGGAAAGCTATGTACGAGGTACATTGCCATACCCGAACTCGAAGGGACTACATGCCATGTTCAGTTGGACCACACAACATGTAATCTGTAAACCATGTGCCACTTGTTCCTCGTCAACACACAGTGTCATAAATGACATAGGTATACTCTAATACACGACCTGATTTGGCGGATCAGTCAATGCATTGATACTAGACTACATGTCGTGTACTTCTGAATACATGCCTTGTATTCTGGTGTTGTACAGCCAGAAATGTTATTCTCCTCTGGATGAGTTCCTCTATTTTATTTTAATCAAAATTAAAAGAAAATTTCATTTCTGTGAGATGAATGAGAAATGAGGGAGGAGGAATAGATCTTCATATTCATATTTCCAGAACGATTAAACTTGAATTAAATCAACTAAATTATTAAATTCACAACACATCAAAAAAAACTAAATAATTATAATCAATGATATGACCACTCTAATACCACTAGTAGGTTCTGGGCATAGCGGATGCACATTGGTGGGTTTTCCCAACTTTAATTTTAATGTTAAACAACATTCAATCCGAGATCTGTCACGATGTAAAATGCCTAATCATTGGAATAGAACGAGGAATGATAAACATAAGAGAGAATCCCATAACCATAGAGATAGAATCATCAAATGTTGTTTATATTTAATTTAATTAATTCACATGAATCACTTTGGTGGAAATCTTTATTCGTTGATGTCTCCAGTCATGTTCCTGTGATCTGTCGTTGCGTCGTAGAATCCAAGTGTAGGATTCTTCTAGCGGTGATCCACATGTGTGCCATGTATCTCCAGGTATCACCGAAGGGATCTCTGGGTGCTAGCGCAGAATAACCTTTGCTTGTGATTTCTGCCTTCGATCGCCTTGGTCTCTTGGTCTTGAGAGCGTTCTTGGAGAAAGGAGTTCATTCGGCCTTGAATGAATTCTCCAGAGATGATGCGCACAACGATTATCTCTTATGGAAAAGTGTTGGGGTTGTAAAGATATTTATAATCAGGATTGAGGTTATAGAGTTATTACAATAAGTAAATGTGTTACACGTTTTATTTATTTCATTAACTCTTATTGAAAACCCCCATGTCGAATTATTAATTCCTTGACACGCGCCCATGCTGATTATAATAAATATCACTCAATAAAACAAAATAATATCCTCAAAATCATGATTTAAAAAACTACTCGGCGTGTAATCATTGATACACGGCGTGTACTCGTTTTCCATAAAACTACATGGTGTGTATATTTAATATGTATGGCGTGTAATTTTATTTTCCACTTTCCTTTATTTCCTCCACCACATTTATTAGACCTTGAGTAATGTCTATTTATTTCTTAAATAAATATAACTGAATCGCTCACAAATAAATATTATTTCATCCAAAATATATTCTTTTGAATAACTAGTGTCGAAATAAATGCGATCAAGAATCCTTAAATAATTAATAAACCATGGTCGGGAATAATATTTACCTAACTTGTTAAATTAATATTTATCTGAGATACATGGAAACAGTTAGTGTGTGACCCTCTAGGCCTTTTTCTCAGTGGCATTAGACGGAGCCTACTTAAATCCAAGGATAACGTCTAAAAACATGCCAAGGAACCCATAGAGGAATAATTTAACGCCTCAAAAACTTGTCACGTCACACAAATTCTTACCATGTTATATAATCCCTTTGCCTCAATATCTCTACTCAAGTGGGTTGAATGCTAGTGCCATCAACCCATGTGATCGATTATTCTTTCTTTGACTTTCCGGAATTGAACTCACCCATACTTTACCATGACTATGGATTTATTTAGTCTATATAAATTACATCAATGAGCCTTAGATATCTACTTACATTATCGAATAGAAGGGATAAATACTTTCTCGCATTATCTATTATTGTAGTATTACTCGCGACGCACCCAACATATCCTACCTCACTGTGAACAGTGTGTCGTCATAGTTTTCATCAATACATCTAAGTGCACGAGTTTTAATACCCATTAATAATTGCCTTAAAGTCTAAGGACCAATACACATGTCTGCAGATAGGAGAATCCAATGACACTGTGAAATGTGGATTTCCTACTGGCGGGTCCCGTTCACATAAGATCCTCCTGGATATTAACAAGGGTGCACGCCATGATAAGGTTCCTTAATGTTTTATGAGTCCTCACAACTAATGGACTATATTTTGAGTGTCCCTCAAATGACTTCATCCAACCCAAGAACATATATTCAAGAACAATGTTATTTCACTTTTGGGTTCTCATCATAGTAGGGATCCACTCTGACCCTTTAATGAAAAAGCTATCCTTAAGACATTATCACAAGCATTGTCACGCAGAAGAACAATCATGATGTGATAAGGCTTTTATTAATGAATAATGTAAAAAGTAGTTGGTTCTAGGCCACCAAATCCAACACACAACTCCCATTATGATACTTGAAGCATCACAGTAGACCGTATATATCTTTCCCAGCTTTGACAAGACTAGTATCGATGCTAACGCCAACCTCCCTTTCAGCTCTGGAAAGGCTGACTCACAGGGATCTGACCATTAAAACATTTCCACATTCTTGGACAGACCTGTCAGTGGTGCTACTAGGCATGAAAATTATTCTATGAAACACATGTAGTATCTAGCTAGACCTAGAAAACTCTTCACCTCAAAGACATTCTTCAGCTGATCCTCGAAAACTACATATGTCACTTTCCCTAGGGCTACTGATACTCCTGTCTTTGAGATAACATGACCCAATAAGTGAATCTGATCCATTCAAAAGCAGAATTTCGAGATATTATAATATAACTTTTTCCCTCTCGGTGTACTTAGAATGATCTCAAGGTGGTTAGAAAGTTCATTTCGAGTGTGAGAGTACATCAAGATGTCTTTAATGAAATCCACCATGAAGGAATCAAATATGGATGGAATACTCAGTTTATCAGTTCCATGAAAACTGCAGGCGCGTTCTTGAGACCGAACGACATAACCATATACTCATATAGACCATACATTATCTGAAATGTTGTGAGAGGTATATTAGATGTTCTAATACGCAACTGATGATAATCGGATCTCAAGTCAATATTTGGGAACACTCAGGCCCCTCAAAGATGATCAAAGAGATCATCAATCCTCGGTAAGGGATATCAGTTCTTGACCGTCAACTAGTTCAACTTCTGATAGTTCATAGAACTCCTGGGGGTACCGTCTGCCTTCTTCACAAACAGGACATACGAACCCCACGGAGATGTACTGGGTTAGATGAAAACCTTCGCCTGATACTCCTCCAACTGCTTCTTTAGCTCCTGTAACACAAGTGTATCCATCATATAAGGAGAAATGGACACTGGGGCCACTCATGGCACGAACACAATAGAAAAGTATACCTCACACTACTGAGGAAAACAAGAAAATCCCTATGGAAAGACATCTCTGAATCAATCCACAACTAGAGAAAAGTCTAACTGTGAAGTCCCCTGGTCTTCCAGATAATGAAGAGCAATCTGGGTGGTAACTCCCCTTAGACCATGATGCTTGGGTCCTGTACGACCCTCCTGGACATCCCACTCACCTCTGTAAAGAAAGGATCCACCCTTTGGTGATACAAAACTCACCCTTTGGCGATAACAATCGATGACAGCCTGGAAGGGGACTAACTAGTCCATTCTGAGAATGACATCATAACTCGTCATCTCTAGGACAAAGAGGTTACATAAGAAGTGACACCCTGTAACCTCAATATGGCACTCTATGCACTGACATACGCTAATCGTTAGAGTCCCCAATGGCATGTATGGATTCAAATTATCGGCAGCGGAAAAGATGTAGAGCCCAAGGCATTCCAAAATAGCCACAGAGATAATGCTATGCATATTACTAGTATTGAAAAGAGATAAGGATAAAACTGTGGCTACTATGATAGTACCTCGAACTGTGGAAGGTCTGTGATCCTGCTCTTCATGGGTCTGCTCCACAGCGAATGTCTGGCATGTACTGCATCCCTGCAACCCTAGAAGATCACTCTAAGCTAATCCACTCGACTTTCACTGGTAACCTGGTGACTGACCACCATGGTCATGACCTCCACCTCGGCCCGAATGGCCAGAAGAACTATAGTCCCGAGATTGGTGTGAAACTGGCAATGCATCTCCAGAACAAGGGGTCATAGAAGAACCCCTTACACCAACTGCAGGTGAGAATATCTAACAAAAACACTGAATATGGCCCATATTTCCACAATATCGGCTCTCCATCGGGTCTCTCTGGCACTGAGGCCTAGTATGACCACTCCTCCTACACTACTATCATACCACCTAGTTTCCCAAGGATACATTCCACCTACTCTAATCTCCTAAAGCAGACTCCCTACGGTGCTTCCTACTATCAGTAGGAGTAACACTGAATCTGGATGTCAAACCACCCTAGCTCACTACTCAGGAATCCATCAGATTATGCTCTGTGATCAACTCCTGGATGACGATACAGGATATCAAATTCAACATGAAGATGTTCACCTGCGAGTGGATGTTATGCCTCAGACCATCCTCAATCATCTGTGTAAGGAACAACTCATTGCATCATTTAATAAGCTTGAAACACTTCACCTCAGTAAAGCAAGACGAGAAACACATAATGAAAAGAGTACCCTGCTCCATACTCATATACTCCTGGGCTCGATAGGCCCTCATGGTCTTCGGGTAGAAGTAACCGTAGAAGATTCTCCGAAACGCATCCCGCATCATACTCTGCTGACACCCTGACTGTGAGATCACCTCCCACCACCTCTTAGAAGATTCTCGGAGCATATAGGTAGTGGTCATCACCCTCTAATCTGGAGAAATATTTTGATGATTGAAAATTTTTAGGGTGGCCACTAGCCATGACTCCGCAGCCTGAGGTCCTCCATCCCCTGAGAATGTAGAGGGATTTTACTACTAAAAACCCCGTGTCAACTCTTCCATCGACGGGGCAGGAGGCATCACTCCCTGGAAGGTCTGCAACATCCTCATAAATACATCCCTAAACTACTCATCGGCGCTTTCAATTGGTATAACTTCTTTTTACAAGACTGGCACAACAGAAGGATCTACAGGAGGTCCCAGATCGGCCATATCCGGTGTCTGATCACCGTCTGGCAGCTGACGTACAACCAAAGGACGTCTTGGTTTCCTAGCTCTGAAATGTCAAAAAAATACATTAGATCACGATTAACAAATACCGATATCACAAGAGTAAAATAGGGGAACATGAGAATGAAGAATTCAAGTTTTACAAAACATGACTACATGGTTTGTATAAAAACTACATGACATGTTATTTTAAGCCATTCACAGGGGGTGCAATTCTTCCATAACTAGTCATGTAATGCCCCAACCACACGGTGTGTTGTCCCCACACACGGTGTGTACATGAACTATATTCCCCTTACTGAGTCTCCATATATGGCTAACCCACACGGTCTATTTAATCCTAGACTACACGACGTGTTCACGAAGGACACGACCTGAACTAGATAGGTTTCAATGACCCGTGTTATTAGTTACATGGCTGGCTACATTGCTTATTCTACCCAGAGTTCTCCATGGGAACACGATGTATACTTGAAGGCTTTCCCTAGCCTATGTGGTTCATGACACATCCGGGTACAAGGTTCACTCTACACGGTGTGCTCCAGGTGCACATGACGTGTACATGAAAGTTTTCTCCGACCCGTGTTGTTCATGACACATTTGGGAACTTATGGCACGACGTGTAAAGTCAATGCTTCATCCATCAAGGTCATTAGTCACATGGGTAGACACATGATCACTAAAACACAACATGTACTCACCATGCACGGCGTGTTCCTGATGATTTTTCACCACCCTGTGTTTCTTCCCACACAGTTAGTAATGAGGTTTTAAAACTACATGTCGTGTATTTATAAAGTACACTCCATGTATTCTAGTTTTTTCTGGGAAGTAGCTCAGAAACTACTTCGGAGCCCAAAAAACAAAGAAAAACAAGTATGAGGTGCCAAATTCTGATTCATGTGGGACCATACTCCCCGAGAATCAAATATTGTCATCTCTTACATATCATATTCAAGGGAAACAAGTCAATACTACACCATGTTCCAATTCATGTGGGACCATAACACCTCAAGAATCAAAATTTGGAATTCAATCTAGTAAATCTCTAAACAAACAATACCCTATCAAACAGCATGTATTTATATCCAGGCATCTATCACCACATCATGCATAATCTACACAATGTTTATTACAACAACATGAAATCACTAATGCGTCATAGATGGCATGGAAAGAATGCATGGTATTTATTTATAACAAGTGCCTATATGATGCATGAGATGGAATACCCTCATCTAATCGGGATGCGATAGAAATAGAACCACAGTAACTACAACGGTAACAACACAAATCATGTGAATCACCCAATAGTGATATCAAATCAACTATAAAATTGGAAACTAATAAAACTGAAATAAAAGGGGTAGTATAGATTTTCCCTATACATGGGTTAGATACTCCTAAAAACATATTATTACCAAGTACCTTTTCCGTCGTATCCCTGCCAATAGGCTCTAATAATTTAGTCAAGAGAAAAGAATCCCTCTGATAACACTTTGTAATGTCCCGGTTCTAGAAGCCACCCAGAGGCTCCCCATACCCAATTGGTCACATAGCCTCAAGTTCATTTACCCAAATGCCAAAGGTTGTAGACTAGTAGCTAGGTCCTTGAGTGTGATAGTGTGGAAACTATGCCCTCATTGGCAGAGTACACATCGGAAGAGAAGATAATAAACAATAGCGGAAGTAGTAAACAATCTATACACAAGTGAACAGTAGAAGTCTAAATATGTTAAATAGTAGGAGAACATGTATATATGATGCATGATACATATTTCATGGAAAGTTGACAAACAAGTCACAATTCTGAATAAAATACGGAACCAAAGTACAAAAGAAAAACAGACAAGTAACTCCTCAGAATCGCAAGCCTTGGCTTGGTCTCATGCTCTCCCGCTCTAATGTAGTCAAGTACCTGATGTAGAAGGGTACTTTCTCTTATCTATAGCTGGAACAATATAATATATTTGGGCCTAAAAGTATTACCCAAACTGGGTGTGAGACTAAATCCCATTAGGCAACCACCAAAAGTTCTATGCCTAGCAGTCAGTGAGCATATGGCAGGTAATAGTACAGTATGCAGTAAAAAGTAAACTGTAACAGCAACATGATGATACACAACAGCAAACAATACACAAATCAAAAAGAAGCTGTGAAGCAAACCACTAACCACAAACAGGAATCCCTCTGGGATATACTCACATCATCCCCTCTGGTCCTATCCATGATGTACCAATAACCCTCTAGGAAGCACACTCAGCTAAACCCCTCTGGTTTGGTCATACGAAATTATAAGACTCTATAAGGAAGCATGATTAGTCACATACCCTTATAGTCTAAGGTAGTAAGGCACTATCTGAGGAAGATCACACTATCTAATACCTTGATAGCCACAAGGTCTAGAGACTCTCTAAGGAATCTCACTCGGTCAATTTCTCCTATAGCCTGGAGTGGTTCAAGGAAATTAAAAAAATACAAAGACTCTCTGAGGAAGCTCACTCGGTGTATCCTCATGTAGTATATAAAGCTCAAGACTCTATGAGGAAGCTCACACGGTATATATCCTCATGTAGTATATAATTCCCAATACTCTCTGAGGAATCCCACTCGGTATATCCCCTTATAGTCTATAATTCCCAAGACTCTCTAAGGAAGATCACTTGGTCTATCACCTTAATGTCTATAGAACTAGCTTCTCACGTCCCCATGAATGTCAGTGAATATAAATACTATAAGGCCAAATTAAACCTATAGAGCTACTTGGATAACCAGTCTAAAACATAATAAGCATGTCAGGTAACAACACTCTATCCAATGGTCACAAGGCATGGAAAACAGGTATAACAGCCAATGGCCAAAGAAGACCAAAAGGTCGTAAATAGAACAAGTCATGGGAAAAACATCCAAGCATATCTATTAACATAATACATAAAAAAATTACCTCTACACAAGCATAAAAGCAAGGGAAAAAATAGGGGTAAAATAGTAAACACACAATACCCCTTTCAGTGGTATTGGTGGAAATTACACGTAAAACTCAAGGACATCGAACCGAATGGCACAGAACACCTACCATGCTTCTAGTAGCTCGATATACTTGAACGATGAGTCCTGAATATCCTTATAACGTCTTAGATCGCTGTGTTTCAAATGCAATTGATAGTGGTCTTTTTGGACAACGGACGAAGGATCGGGGTCACGAAGGTGATTTGCAGTCGTACAGGATTCTCTCGGTCGAAGAAACTGGATAAAAACCATGTTATGGTGATTAGATGTGACCCCGATCTGTTTAATGAAAAAATGAAAGTACATGGTGTGTACATCTGGAGTAAACGACATGTAGTAGGATTTTCTGTAATCTACATTAAGTGACCTCTACATCACCCCACATGAACGTGTGTGTGGCCCGGACACGGCCATCACATGGCCTCGCATGACATATAAATACATGGTGTGTACTTCAAAAACTTCTAGAAACTCCTATTTTCTCAAAAACTCTAGAAAAAGGAAAACATACCTGAAAAGAAGGTTTGGGTTCTTAAATGATCAATCATTGATGGGTTCAATATAGGTTATAAGGTCATTTTGGAAGGCTTTTGGTGGATTAAACCACTAGTTTCTCATTACGATCATACATGGTACATGCTAGAATGTGCCAGGAAGCATGTGATTTTATTCACACTAGTAACACGATAACATCCTGTTAGATGATTGTATGTTGTATGTTATTCCAAAATTATTTTTTATAAATGGATTTATTTTTATGTTGATGCGGGTGTAATGTGAAATTGGTATTCATCCTGGTTATTTTTAGAAGTCTATTAGTGTGTTGGAACATACACAACCTAATTTGGTTGTTTTATATTTATGATAGTTTACAAGATAAAATCCTATAAGTTTCTATACAGTTTCATGTAATTTTTTTGTTCCTAAAAATATCCAAGGTTCATTGATTATTATCTATTGTTTTAATCTCTCATAGGCTCAACAGAATTATTTATGTCTTCCCCTAGCTTTTAGGTTCAATTTACCACTTCTCTAATTATTTTTTTTTTTGCTTCCAAGGTTCATCATTCCATCATATATTTCATATTCCCTCCTTTCCTTTTTAATTAAAATTTTTTATGGCCCTTCAAATTTTCCTTCTTTTAGTTTTCTCCAACTATACCAGCTTCGCCTCTACCATATCCTTCTCTTCCTCAGTCTCCCCCATCCTGATCTTCCTTGGGCTCCTCCGCATCATGGTCTTCTATAAGTGTCTTCTCTACCTCAGTCATCCTCTGATTTCATCATGGATGAATCAGTTATGATGTTATTAATTGTTTGACCAATATTAATTTACCGTATCATATCATTTTTATTTTCATGGAATTTTAATTTAATATAGCTCATTCATTTATTTTAAATCTCTATATTCAAATTAATTCATTATTTTAAATTTATTTATAATGTTTTCTACTATATTGATGATGTCTCAATGTTTTCCCTACATAAATTTAAATATTTTTTTCCATTATATAATTATTTAAATATATTATATATCACCTTTCATTATTAAATTTGAAATATAAAATGTTTTTATTGAAAATATATTGACCCATATTGTCGTACGAATATGGGTGTAATTATGGCCCAATGACCCTAATTCCTAAGACGCCTGAACTAAAAAATCGAGTAGCCTAGCCTAGCAAGGCTGGACTGGGGTTTGGATGTGCTTAGTCTGATCCTCATACTATCCATGAAGGCCTGCTAGCCAGGTCGGGCAGGCCTGAAAAACCCCAGCCCATTGGCCCGTGTGAAACATGTCTACTGTAAAAAAATTAATCGGAAACTGCTTGTTGGGAGATTTGATCCCCCTACTAGAGGAATCCAAGGCTAAAACAAGACTTATATATAAACAAAGATATTAAAATATATATAAATATATCAATTATTTACTATTATGTACTTATATTTTATAACTAGTTGTATATTAATAAAATAATACCACATTCACATTTGATGTTTGTTCACGTCCTATAACCTCATTTATTTTTCAATTATCTACCAATATTCTTATATTATATACTATATATATATATATCTAAAAATAGTTCACTCGTCCACTGAGTGCGCACCCCCAACCCCAAATTATTATTTTTACAATTTTCTCATATTATAAGTGTATTCATTCTAATATATATATATATATCAATCATTTAATAGTTAATATATAACATCTTATTGTATATTAACAAAAACCACTCACCTAGTTAGGTTTGCACACACCCCCATACTCATTAATTTTTTTTAATATGATGAAACTTGAATATTATATATGTATATATATAAACAAATCTATTAATAATTTATACAAATGATATGATTTAATATATATATATACATATATATTTATATACAAAATCGTTAACAATATATATAAAGTTATTAATAATATATATCAAGTTTGGATTTTTAAAATCCATTAATATATATATATATTATTTTATATAACATAATATATATATATATATAAATAAAGATATTTAATATATATTTATATATATCAATGATTTAGTAATATTTATAAAACAACATATTGTATATTAACAAAAAAATAACACACGCACCTATTGATGTTCATGCACAGCACTGACCTCATTAATTTTTTTATGTATTTTTTAATTTGCATATATTTTATATATTATATATAAATCAATTTTTAAAAAATATCTCACCGGCTACAGCGCACTCCCAACCCCTAATTAAGATTTATTTTTACAATTTTAGCATATTATATATATATATATATCAATCATTAAAAATTATATATATTTATAATAATATATTGTATATTAACAACAACAAAACTACTCACCTAGTGATGTTCGTATGCCCACTAACCTCATCAGATTTTAAAATTTGATAAATCCACCATATATTATATTTATTATATATATATATATATATCTATTTAGAAAATTAATTTAACTCAAACACGGGTGGGCACACCCCAAACGTCTCATTAATTATTTTCACATATATATATATGTATATATATTTATATATATATTCACATATATATAAATATATTTAGAAAAATATAACATATCCCCCAACTGTAAAATGTCATCAAAATTGTAAATAATCATTTTTACAAAAAAAATTACAATTAATAAATATACATGTAAAATACATGCATTTAATAAAAATCATTCAAAGGGAATTTTTATATTAAACAAACTCTTAAAAGAAAGAATCATTAATAAGTTAAAAAAGAATGAAAATAATGTTTTCATTAAATGATAAATACATTAAAATAACAATGCATTAAACTCATCCACATGGGCACTCCCCCCAATCCCTCATTATTTTTTTTTCAATTTCAACATAATATATATAAATTCACACTCATATATAAATATATTTATAAAAATATATCATATCCACCAACTGTGAAATTTTTAATTTTTTTTAAATAAAAAATATTTAATGTTTTAAAAATTACATGTAAAAACATCCTTTCAAAAAAAAATTAAACTATAATTTAAATTAAAAAACATTTTAAACAATTGTTGAAAAACTGTTTAAAAAATGACTAAATAAAAATGTTTTTAAAAAATATTTAAAAATGTTTTCAAAACAACCATTTAAATTAGTTATTTTCTCAATAAACAAATACAAAACATTTCTCAATAAATTTTGAAAAAATGGATAATTGTTTTATAAAAATACTTATAAAAATCACACTAGTAGAAATTTGACCTTTCCCAATGCTTCTATACCAATGGTTTGTAAAAATCGTTCGTATATGTCCCCTTTCCCAACAGTTTGGCCAAACCGTTGGGAAAGCCCACTTTGAGGCCACCTTTCCTAACATTTTTGGGAAACCGTTTGGAAAGGGTATGGATTTCCCAACGGTTTGGCCAAACCGTTGGGAAAAGTCCACTTTGTTGCCACCTTTTCCAATGGTTTTGGAAAACCGTTGGGAAAAGTCACCTTTGTGGACACCTTTCCCAATGGTTTGGCCAAACTGTTAGGAAAGTGTATACCTATCCCAACGGTTTTCCAAAACTGTTGGGAAAGGTCCCCCATATATCAACCTTCCACCCATAATTCAATCTAGAATCAGGACCTATACCAACGGTTTTCAAAACCATTGGTATAGGTCATTTGAATTTTTATCAGATCTACATACCGAGAACATTATATAAATCAAAATTGAAAATAATTATGACAAAATATATATATATTTATGTAATTATGTTAAAAAAAGTCATGTTAGGTTAGTGGTTAAGTCATTCAATGATAAAGTAGGGGGTTGGGGGATCAAATCCCAATGAATGTTTTTTTGGAAATACATATACTAATGGTTCTGTAACTGTTGGTATAGATTTTCATATTACTTATACCAACGGTTTCCAAAACCTTTGGTATAGGCCTATACCAACGGTTTTCCCAATACCGTTGGTATAGACCTATCCCAACGGTTTTCCCAAAAACCGTTGGTATAGACCTATCCCAACGACTTACTTGCCAACGGTTCCCCAAACCATTGGTATAGGCTATACCAACGGTTTGGAAGCCTATACGAATGATTCCAAACCGTTGATATATGTTAGTATTCCAGTAGTTTCATGTGTCTAAAAAAATATCAACGTTTCAAATTACTCATTTGAAAAT
The DNA here is from genome assembly GCA_963277665.1 of Viscum album. NCBI lineage: Eukaryota > Viridiplantae > Streptophyta > Magnoliopsida > Santalales > Viscaceae > Viscum > Viscum album. The sequence continues at coordinate 540,296,279 of OY728121.1, forward strand.
AATTAAATAAAAAGTAATAAAAAAATGATACAAAATGGATTAAAGAAAAAAATTAACAAACACATATAAAAATTATAAAAATGTTAAAAAAAATTTAAAATATGTTTTCAATAAATGTTAAAAAAACATTTAAATAGAAATTTCATAAACATACCCACTACTGTGAATACCCCAATAGCTCATTAATATTTTTTTATAATTTGCACAAAATATATATATATTCACAAAATTAAATCTATTTAGAAAAAACATTTTCACCCACTGTAAATGTTAATAAAAAATAAAATAACCATTTTTACAAAACACATACTAAACATTTAAAAAAATTAAAATAAAAAATATGTTTAAAAATATACATAAATATTTAAAATTAAATTTTAAACAAAAAATTAAATAAAAAAAATATATTTTTAAAATAGACACTTATTTTGAAAATAATTATAACAACTCGAGTCTTTTTTTAAAAAAATAAATCAGGAATGTCTCAAATAAATAAGGAAAATTACAAGAGTCTGAAGGAGGGAATCTTACATTTGCCTCTATTAAGAAAACTGAGAAAATCCTCATCATGTGTGGTCAAATGCACTATAGAGGGTTCATAAATACCTTTATTTGCAAGTATGCCAGCAAGAGAGTTGGATTCATAGTAGACATGTGTGATTATATAACATGATTATCAGAACATGGAAATATGGCAACAAAATTTAACATGATATTAGCATGAGAAAAGGCTCATTGCACATCTAGAAATATTAAACTCTCATTTCACTTGAATCGTCACTACTAAAAAAATCAATTCACATGACAAATCAAAATACTACTCTCTACCCAATTCATTAGAGTGCTATCAGGGAACACCCTTCGTAATCATTTCTTTCATGCATAAGTGTGCCACTTGGAACATTTAACATTGAATCATTAAACATCATCATTTTTTCTAAGATAATGTAATATGTAATATATAAATGAAACTCTATAATAAATAATTAAATTTTCATAAAGGTGAATATCCTTGATAGAGAAATGTGTGTGGTATTCACTACACAACGAATCTCATAGGGAAAATCATGGTACAGTTTCGGCAGTATAACAATGTAACATAATAATTGAAAGAAATGGTTGATGAGAAAAAAATTGACGTCTCATCATATTTACTTGAAATTTATAGTAATTGGTATCATATATATTCGTTTCCCAACAAATGTAATAGAATTTTGATTCAGAAAACAAAAGAATCTCTTGAATGAAAATGAGGAGATAAAAATCTTTTACGGAATTTCAGCATGTTAACAGGTGTACATGGGATGCATTAATGAAAGAGAAATGGGTATCTCATAATTTAAACATATGTATGGATGTGTATGGGAGGTTCAAAATCAAAACCCAACTTTTTTTATTGAAAATAAAATGTCTTTACAACATAATGATATTTGGACAAAAAATGATACAGGAAGAAATCACTTACTTGAATGTGTGATCCCAAAATACTAGTAGAGGCATTGGAGAGTCTTCTTGGATCATAGAGAACCTTGGGAGGATTCTTCATAGTATAGGTAAGGGGTTTTATGAGCTCTAACAGATATTAGTTCAGAGAATTGGGATCTTGGATGGGTTTATATATGAAAAAGGTGGGAATGTTTTATTATTTAGGTTTTGAACCCCACACATTAAACTAATCAAAACCAAAAACTATCTATTGGGTTTTGTCCAAAATTTGTTCCAAAGTGGGTATTAGAAATTTATTTTATATGGAAAATGTCTTAACTTCTTAAAAAATTAGGCATGTATAAGTGGAGGTGAGTCACACTATCAAAAAATCATTTTAAAATTTAGAATGTTTTATAATTCATAGTGGGTCAAATAAGGCACCACAAATATAAAAAAACAAACATAAATTCACATTATTTTAAATTTAAAACATATAATGTCCTAACATAAGGTTTATATTATTTTATTACATTAATATTGGTTCATTATGATGTCATAAAACACATTATATATTTGAACGATATTTAATTTTTACCCAAAAATTCTACAGTCTCAAAAAATAATGAAAAATTCACCATTGTATAATTTTGATGTCATGATTCAACAAATAATACTCATTTTATATAAATAATGTTCTAAATATGTGAATATTTACTTTTAAAATAATATACTCAATTTTTAGAAAATTCATGGGTTTTCAAAAAAAAACTTTCAAACCATAAAGAAAATTAGAATTGTATTCATTAAAAGTATATGATATTTTATATATAATAAAAATCAATTTAGTAATAATAATTTATTAAATTAAAATTTAATTTAAAAATCTATTAATTCATCAAAATAGAATTTATAATTCAATATTAACTAAAAATTCTAGTTTTTCTATTAAAACTATTTTCAAAGTAACTATAATAAAATAAATATATATTCTACATAATAAATAATGTACATAATAATAGTACTAGATTCTTTTTAAATAAACCCTTATAACACTTTCATAATACCAGAGGGTACGGTGTGAAATGGTCTCAGACTCTTGGAGAGGCATAGATAACATCACACGGGTGGTAATCTCTATTATCATCATCCTCTACCAGAAGTTGTTCTGTTCAAACCTAACATGTTGAAGCTCAACTTGGGATTGATCACGTGTGAAGCCCCGTGATGACAAGTCATTTCCAAGCTTCATCAATTGGGCTTTGTATGCAACAATTTTGATGGATGAGTCAATCACATCATTTTTTTGAAAAAATTGGAATTGTTAAAGCCCTATATTTATACTATTCATGCGATCACCAATCAACAACTATATTATCAAAGGATAAAATTCATAACGGTTTTTTAAATTCAAAAATCATAAAACCATTATTGTGCATATGTTTACTTATCCATTATATATAATAATTCATTTAATTAGACCAAGAGGAATTTTCATTAATTAATGTTTCGGTCGTTAAAATCTTCCCCCATTTAAAAATTTAACCCTCAAAATTTGTTTCTTCCACACTAAAATAGATGTGGGTAACTCTACTTCATCACATCCTCTGATTAAAATATTTCCTCTTTAAACTAGTGATTTCACCAAAACACCTTGTCAAGGGGCATTGTCATTTTTCATAGGAATTTTTCCCTATAATCTATGATCTTCAACGGATTCTCTTCATATGAGATATAATTCTATAATTGTACCACCTCTGTATTCAGTACATGCAATGGGTTAGGTATGTAAATCCTCGAGATTGATACATGGAATACATTATTTACTTGAGATAGGTTCAGTGGGTGTTCTAGTCAATATTCCACAACTCCAATGAGATCAAGGATCTCAAAAGTGTTGATGTCATTTGTAATAAGATTTACCTGCTCTTGAAATCTCATAACTCTCCTCCATAGTGATATACTTAGGAATACCATATATCCATCATCAAACTCTAGGTCTCATCGATGATTATCAGCATAGCTCTTTTGTCAACTCTAAGTAGATTTAATGTGTTATTGGATGGTCTTAACCTTCTCCACCATTTATTCAAACATTTTTGGACCAAGTAGTCTTCTCTCCCCCAGTTCATCCCAATATGCTGGTGATATGCACCACTTCTCATAAAGGGTTGCATGAGGATCCATTTGGTTTCTTCAGTGTAAAGACTTATTGTAAGGAAACTATACCAGAAGAAGATGTCGATCACATCCCCCTTTATATACCATTGGACATTCCCTAAAAATGTCCTCATGTATTTGGATAGTAATCTCAGATTGACCATTGTTTGAGGATGATAATTTATAATGATATATATCTCAGTATTTAGAGAAAGTTAAAGACTCTTCTAGAACATAGAGCTGAATCCTAGATCTTGATTGAATACAATAGAAATATGTACACTTTTCCGCCTTAACAATTCAATGATGTATATTTGTGCATGTTGATCCAATGTGAAATTCTCTCCAATTGAAATAAATTGTGCAATAATTATAATACAGTACACAATAACCCATATAGAATTTTTTCCGTTGGATGGTTTCAGATGTTCGGTGATAGATTCCATGGTGATGCTCTCACATTCCCACGATTTTATGGGTATTTTTTGCATCATCCCCTTATACTTCTTCGTCTCAGCCTTAACTTTTTGACATACCAGTCACATTGATGCGTACACAGTTATCTAATTTTCATGTTATCCCACCAATAATTCTCTCAAATATATCGATACATCTTTGTGTTTACTGGGTGAATGGAGAAATTCTAACTATGTGCATCATCCAAAATTCATTCTTTAAATCTGGATATCATGAAACAAAAATTATTGTCCCAAATATCACAATTCCTTATTCATTAACATTTAACTCCACAGATTTCCATTTTATGATTGCTTTTACATTCTTTTGATTTCCCACATCATCTGTTTTTGAATCCTTTAACCATTCTAAATGGGATGGTTGAGAAATCATTTGTGTCAGAATTAATGGTGTTCCATTATTTATGATTCCGATATCCAAATTCATAAAATCTATTATGATTTAATCATTTTCAATTCTCATCAATGATAGAATCATTGGGTTCATTCTACATAGATCATCTTCTACCATGTTCATTTTCTCAGGGTGGTAATGTACTGAGTAGTCATAATATTTGATCATATCTAACCATATTCGTTGGTGCATATTGAACTCTTTAAATTTGAATATATACTTGAGTCTTTTGTGATCCATGTATATTTCACACTTCTCCCTAACGATGTAATGTCACCAATATTTTTAAAGCGATGATTACTGAATTCAAAAACCAGATCAAGTGTTGGTTATTTTTTCTCTGGAACATTCAATTTCATTGAAACATAGGCAATGTTTTTTCTTTTTTGGATCATCACACAACTCGAGACCTTCATTGAAGAATCACTAAAGACCACAAATAGATATCCAGATGTGGGAAATATGATCTGGCTCTTATTGATATTCCTACAATTTAAAATACTTCATTCATTCATCGCATTCAAAAATCCCGGAAAACATTACCCCCTCCTGAGTTAGCTTGGAAATAGGGTTTGATAATACTGAGAAATTTATCCCAATTCGGTGATAATATCCATCTAACCTTAAGAAGATACAAATATCTATTACTGATTTTGGAATCATCCATCCCTAAAGTTTAGCTATCTTGGAGGGATCCATAGATATCCCATTTCTTGTGATGATATGACAGAAGAATGAGACATCATTCATCTAGAACTCACCCATGATGTACTTTGTATAGTTCTTCTCCTTTCACATGGTCTCTAATACAATTTATAGATTCTCTTCATGATCCTCCTAGGATTTATAGTATTTTTGAATATCATCTATAAGGACTACCAAAAATATGTAGAATAAATCATTATTTACTATATTCAACAATTACATGATGATTTTTGGAGAATTAGTGAGTCCCAAAGTCATTACTATGATTTTAGAGTGCTTGTACCTTGTACAAAAAGAAGTCTTTGGGATATCCTCCTTCTTCACTAATATTTGATAATATAGTGAATGAAAATCCACCTTGGAAAAGAATTGTTCTCTATATATTATGTCAAACAATCCATCAATCAGTGGAAGTGGATACCTATTCTTTATCGTGATTTTTTGACCTCACCATAGTCAATGTAAAGTGGCATTGACCCATCCTTCTTCTCGACGAAGAGGACTGATTCAACACATGGTGAATTTCATGGGAGTATAAACCCTTTATCTAGATTCTCATGTATTTATTTCTTCATCTCATCAAGCTCCCCAACATCCATTTTATACGGAGTCTTGAATATTGAAAATTCCCCAGGTATAAGCTAAATTAAGAATTAATCATCTCTTCTAGGAGGAAGACTGGGCAATTTCTCAGGAAACACTTCACCAAATTCCATCACAATATGCAGGTCTTAATGTATTTTTTCTTCCATAGACTCAATCATCATAGCAATATATGTGTTCCAATAGGGTAGTAATATCCACTCCTGAGAAGATAGTGATATATATGATTTATCCTCCTTGCACTTGTATAGAATCAGGTGTCGATTATCCATATGGAGAGTGATTTCCCTGTTATAACAATTTATGTTGGATATATACAGGGAAATACAATCCATGACATAAAGTTCAACAAAGTATGACAAAGGGAGTTTGATGATGTTCGTTGGGAAGTATAATCCACATATTTTGATGGTGGAGGAGTTATAATCATGGGATACAATGATTTCACCACTTTCTGTTCTTACCGACATCATTACATCCATGATTTCTAGTTTTTTGGGATTAATCTACAATTCATTTGGAATATAAAAGATTTATTTGAACTATAATAAAAAATTACATTCACTCTTGTTGAATGAATATCAAGCGTACCTATCATCACTTCATTTTTAGGGTCTTCTTCGGCAGTACTGATGGAAAAATCTCACCATTTCTTCCTTGGAGGCTGCTAGGTGCCTCTTTAAACACATGTCTTAAGGAACATGTTTTCAATGTTTCTTAGTTCTATGAAGTTGAAGAAATGTACTTTTCTTTGAGGGTCAAACAAATTTTTCATCTCCTCAGTCACAATAGCATGTTTTTCTTTTCTGCATTTAATGGCTAGTATCCCCTTTCTTCCAAACCTAATCCATTTCCTCATACCATATAGACAATTTATGTGGTTCTTCTTCCCACTCCTTTCACACATGGGGTGCTAGAATTTCATATCAGCTTTGTATTTGACAATTGATCCCCAAAAATTAATGTCCACCATACGCTTCTTATCCCCATGATACCCCTGGGGTTTTTCGATCTCCATTTTATCCATAAAGGAATGTCGGAAAATTTCATTATATCTCTCGATGTCATGAATCACTAGGTCTTTCTGTATGGTAGGTTTGATCCCACCAATAAAGCAGTCAACCATACATTCAGGGGTAATGAAAAATACATAGCTGTATTGTACAAGCCTTGTGAAGTTTACCTTATATGCTCGGATGGATTCTTATTATTTTTCCTTGAAGAAATGGAAGTAACTTTCAATCTTTTGTCAGAGGGTGCGAGGGAAATATATATAGAAAAAAATTTCGGGAAATCCTTCCATTCCAATGCCTCGATCTCTTCCCCTATCTTCTTATTTTTGATCAATGTCCACAATTGATGGACACCATCATCCATATGATAAGCATCTATAAGAACCTTCTCTTGTCCAGAACATTAAAAGATGGAGAAGATCATTTCAATGGATTTGATTCATCTTATCAGAAATTGAGGTATCATATGATCCATTAACAGTAAGAGGCATTTTCCTCATTAGATCTTGATAATGACTTGTCCTTTATTGGGGGTGGGGGGTAAAAGTTCCTCTTGGACAATGTTTCTATTAAAAACATAGGTGAACATAGATTGTATCACGAAAATGTTTGTGATTCACTCTCCCCTCAGATTGGGAATCTCATTAGACCAGTCATCACATTTATTTTCACATCAGTTGTTAGCTTGAGTTTTCCAATTATCATCCATTTTTTGGAATAAAAGGAAATTTAGGGGTAACACATAAAGGGTAATACAATGACAATGTTGGATGACTTATAAATTACTTTTATTTTTTAAACATATGAATTTATTGGCATTAATATATGTTATACGTGATATATATCCTATTATAGGTGAATTTATTAAATCCATTAAATATTGTTAATACTAAGATTGTGATTTTACCAAAGCATATCTTTTGGGAATGTCATAACCAAGAGTGCAACAAGGCCCATTTTCGTGTACCAGTTCCCATTCAAGACTATATGAAAGCGGTGTTTTGGGGTTTTACCTATACACACATATGTGCCAGAGCCGCCTCTACCTGTTTGTATCCATACATGGACGTATTTTATTTTGATAAACCAATTACTTTTTACTCACCAAAATTTACTGATGTTTCTATTATACTGAGTCTTATCCCTAAAGCTATAACCAGGGTTCTCTAATCCTAATCCAAAAAATAACACTTCGTATCCTTTGATACCAACTATAATAAACCTGATTACTATTACACACATAAACATGATGTATTACATAAAAATGATCAGTAAACAACTATGTGGATAAATAAGTCTAGTTTCATGGGGAATTTTGGATGATTACATAACAACCTATAACAAAAAACACCATAACATTATTGAAATATTCTTTTACATCACCACAACATTCCATCGTACTTTCAATTTCATGGGATAACATGAGGACATGAATAAGAAAAGCTTGATCTCTAATTTCTAGTAAGGGAGTAAACAAGTAATAGAAAGGATAATGTAAATTTTAGGAAATATGCATATCAATATATCATAAGACAAAGATGAAAATAAAGGCATTATATATCAAGATTATAATGACATGAAAATTTGGAAACAACATTTGACATGATATTTTCATGATCCAAGGCACATTGAACATGGAGAATCATTAAACCCACATAGAATTTGAATTATAAGGATTTAACTCTCATTTCACTTGACATATCTGGATACTACACTTTACCCAATGCATTGGAGAACTATAAGGGCACACCCTTCTTAATCATTTCATTTCATTCATATGTTTTCCACACAGATTCATTAAATGTAATCAGGTATTACACGATAAAGTAATGTGTAATTCATAAATGAATCCCTATAATAAATATGTAAATTTACATAAAAGGGAATACCCTTGATAGAGAAATGGATGTGGTACTTCCTAAACAATAAATTTGTCTTGGATAATCGTGGTGCAATTTCGGGAGCATGACGACGTGAAATAAAAATTCATAAAAATGTTTGATGAGATAGAATGGGGGGTCTCATCATATGTAAATGAAATTTAACATAATTTGGGTCATATAGATACATCTCCCAATATATATAATTTAATATATATTCATAACACAAATTAATTTCATGAATGTATATGAGGAGAGATAAATCCCTTACAGAATTTCGGAATGGTAACAGACGTACATGGGATGAATTAATGAGAGATAAAGGGGTCTCTAATCATTCCAACATAAAGACGGATGTACAGAGGAAGTGATAAACCATAGCTCAACATTTTTAATTTAAAATAAAAGGGCATAATGTCATACTGAAATTGGGACGAAAATGTGAAAGGATGAAATACCTTACTTGGAAATGTGATCCCAAAAGCTTGGGAGAGCTTTAATAGAGGATTCATGGGATCTTGGGGTGCCTTGAGAGTATTCTAGAGATCATATTTCGTGTTTTTGTGGAGATACAATGGTTTTGAGTGAATAGAATATGGATCTTGGGTGGGTTTATATAGGAAAAGTGAGGGAATTATTTATTATTTAGGTTTTGAACACCACACATTAAACCACTCAAAACCAAAAACCACTTCATGTGTTTTGCCCCTATATTTTTCCAAAGTGGAGTGGAAAACATTATTTTATTAGGAAAATGGCCTAATGTTTTAAAATACTAGTCTAACTTATGTGTAGGTGAGTCACACTCTCAAAAAAATCATATTAAATGTTAAAATGATTTATTTGTCTTGGTGGGTCCTCTAAGGCAATATAAGACTAATAAAATAAATCTAAAATCAGAATATTTTAGAGAAAAAATATATATTGGCCGAAAATAGTGTTTATATTATTTTATTACTTCGCTATTGGGTCATTATTATTTCATAATACACGTTATATAGTGGAACTATATTTAATTTTTGCCCTCTAATTCGACTATCATAGAAAATTATGAAAGAATAAATAGTGGAAATTTCGACATGATGATTCCAAAAATTCTATTAATTTGATCCAAATAATTTTCTAAATATGTGAATTTTAAATTAATAAATAAAAATAGACATTTATTAAAAATTCATGGGTTTTGACAAAAAACAACTTCCAAACCTTAGTAAATATTACAATTGTCATCAAAAAAATATATATAATCATTTATATTCAACAAAAAGTAAATTACTAATAATATTTAATTAAAATATTAATTAATTCAAAAATCCACTAATGAATCAGGAATTTATTTCATAATTGAATATTTACTAAAATTTCTATTTTTTCTTTAAAAAAAATATAAAAGAAACAAAAATAAAATTTATGAATATTATCTATACAAAAAAATGTAAAAAATCATAGTTCACGAGTCCTATAACATGACCCCTTATATGACCCTCATAATAACAAAGGTTAAGTTGTGAAATAGTGACAGACTCTTTGAGAGTCTCTCATAACAACACTTAGGTGGTAATCAATATCAACTTCCACTTCTACTGTAGGTAGTTCCGTTCATGATTAACATGTTGAAGATCACATCAGGATTGTTCAAGATTGAAGCCCAGTGATGCCGCTTCCTCTTTGAGATTCAAAAAATGGGCTTCCTATGGTGAAATACTTATCGATTAGGGCATCAATTACTTTGTTTTAGTAAATTAATATTTTTAATGTCCAAAATTTATACTAATAGTGTGATCATTGTTCCAAAACTATATTAGCAACGGTCAAAATTATTGATGAAATTTTAAAATCCAAAAACATAAAACCATGGATGTGAATATGTTTTATTTATCAATTTCACATAATAATACACACAATTATATCATATAGAATTTCCTTTAATAAATTATTGGGTCATTACAATAATAAAATCACACCATGGCCGACTAAAAAAACCCAGCTCAGCTCAAAAAATCATGGCCCAACACGGTGGTTTGGGCCAGCAAAAGGACGCGCTCATGTCACCTCAAGGGGTTGTTTGGGTTGGACCGGCCCAACTCAAATAGTGGTGAACGTCCTGCTTTTTTTCATTGCTGGACCTGACCAAAATTACACCATTACATGAAAACACACGAGGACTACTAGATCACTCTATTTATAGACCTTATTTTTCATCTTGAACTCATAAATAAAATTGTAATATATTCTCATCAACTACTCTTTGTATGAAAATTTTCAAGATATTTTAACAGAATCATTGAACGAGACTTACCAATGATGAATTTATCACATGCATGGATCTACAGATCATGAACATGATCGATTGAAAAAGATGTTCATCTTGGGGAAGCATTTTCGAATGCCGGATCAGGTTTTATGTAGAAGAAAAAAAATCATGGAATGATGTCTTTTAATACAAAAATAGGATATTGATTCATATATTTGATGAACATACCTCAATAGGTATAATGAACATCGATATTGGAGGAGAAAATAGTCTGGAGTCCTCTTGTTGATTTGATGTTGGAAATCAGGTTCTTCAATACTAGTTAATGAAAAAGAACTGATGACCGAGACACACATATTATTAATGATTTTGAGCCACAAATAAATTTGAAAATGAAGAGGTTGAAACCTTGATGAAATGATACAGCTCTAGGTTCTCGATGTCATGGAGGCTGGCTCGAAGATGTTGAAGAATAGTGACTATGACTTATTTGATAATTTTTTCACTAGTTTTTTGTTTGCAGGATCATTGTTGAAGTTTTTAGAGGGGCTGTCAAATTCTGAGAGTGTTTTCTATTAAAATGAATAGGGTTAGACAACATTTTTTATGAAATTTCATGGTGTTATGAATCAAAGGATGAGTGTTATACAAGTGAAAATTGAACAAAAGCCTCATTGGAGATGATGTCCACTGTATGCAGTGATAATAGTGATTTTGAAAATAAGGTTCCAATCATTTATTAAAATGTGAGGGCACAACAGAGGTCTGTGGAACCAAAAATCACACAAAAATGATGAAAATAGAATAACACATAGATTTTAATGTTGTTTGGTCTGATAACCTACATCCATTAAAGAAGGGGCCATGTTTCTCTATTTCACTTCTCTCTAATTATCATCAGAAGATTACAACATACACACAATTAAATAAAATCAAAACATGGGATTTGATCTCATATTAAAGAGGAAACATTCAGAATGGTCAAGGCTTGGTTCATCAATCATTGAATGATCTCCTGATACCTATTGTGTTCCCGATATGTCGGCTACTATCCACTATGCTTCCCACCATATGAGACTCCATCTCGGATGGTTTCCATCCTTCGAAATTTTTTCTTCCAACAATGATGACTTTTCCCAATGCAATGTCTCCCATAATTGGGAGTGGCCCCCAAAAATCACCCCCTCATGAACAATTTGGCATAAAATATAAAACACCAGTCTCCTTCCATGTGATGAAAACATTATCTGCAAATCACACACATTTCATCTTTCCAGATAAAGTGGAACATCCACTTTCTTCACTCGATCTGAGACGGACTGGGGTATCCATCAAATAATACAACCATTGGGACTCTATCCCTGTAGGAATTGTGGAATCCCTATATAATGCTTCCTATAGAAAACGGTCTATCTTAATCATGTACCATTTTCATGGAGAATACATATTGATATGATGTTCTGTCTCATCCTTAGAATGAATTTCACATCATTTAGTTTAAGTATTCCTTCTGCGATGGCCTTCAATTTCACCTTCCCAACTCATCAAATCATTAATGTTGACCCATAACAAAGTCTCACCACATCTTGATCTAGCTGAATGTTATGAAATGCACATTTTCTCAATCCTAAGTGTACTAAGATCCACGAATCCAAAACCCATACATATTTCATTGTATTTTGAGCTCCTTTGATGTTCATTTTTATAATTTCCATTCCATCTTCTTATGCCCAAATCTTTTTCAGTAATTACTTTGCACTTCTCCCAATTTGATTCTCCCATTTGAGTGAAATATTCCCATTGTGATGTAGAATTCATGATCTGTGGATAATTCTTTAATGTTATCATCCTTATCTTAATCTTTATCTTTCCTAGCAATGTACCATTTGTGTTCTCCACAGTCACTGTTATAGTGAAACTATATCTCACACAAGAAACATGTGATTTTTAAAGATCATGTCCTCTCAATTTTGGTCACAATTATTTACCTACTGCATATGGTATCAGCTCTTCCCACGTTGATCATCTCGAATCACTGTGATTTTATATCATGATTGAGTCATTGGTCTTGATATTTCCCCTAAATCTTGGAGTGTTACCATCTCCACATCCTGCGTTATTGTTTCCTTCTACACAAACAGTGAAGTCACAAGTCCATCAAATGAACTCAGTAGAGATGAAAAATTAGAATATTATTTTTATTCCTCTCTAACCATCACATTGAGTCACAATAATTGTGTTAGGATGTTGTTGATTTCATTGATGTGATCCACCAAATTCTTTCCCTCGTCCATTGGAAACTAGTACAATTTATTCTTTTGGAATAATTTTTTGGTGAGCATCTTCACCCTGTAACATTGCTAAATCTTATTCTAGAAATCGTAATGTGACGTCATTTCCAAAACTGAGTATTTTAAATAGTTCTCCAGACATAGTTACATTGTGCTAATAACCCACATCTCATGCTCTTCCCAATCATCGTCACTGGTTGTCTTAGTCTTTTCTCTCATCAATGGTATGATCATGACCTACTATTAAATAATATACTTCATCATGATTTTATAGTAGCTGAAAGTATTCTGACCATTGAACATATTAAACTGAAGCATTGGTAGTTCACCACCACCAACATTCATTGATTTTTCAAAACAAAATCCCCACTGTCAATGTCACACACTTCTGAAACCACTTGATTTAGGTCTAATTTGGAATAAAATAACCATACTCTTGTATTTGGAATTGTTGAAATAGTGGGAGACGAATCTTGGATCACTAAAAATGAAGTCTGATTGGTCATGATATGATAAAAACAAATTCAATGGTCCTAATCGCATACTAACATGGTGATGATCTGGTACTGACTTCTCACTCCAGAGTAGCAATTGGAAACTCACTGAAATATTTCCTGAGGAATGAATAGTATCGCCATCTTTAGAATGGGATTACTGTCCACCAATGGTATGACCATATCATTGACTTGATCTACTATGATTGTTTCAACTTCGTCTTCAACAACGCTTGCACCGTTGGAATAATATCTTCCTCCTCTTCATGAATTTGGCCTCAAGAATAATTTCTGACCACTTTCAATTTTTCTGATCACTGGAAGAGATGTTGTCACATCTCCATTTCAAACTCCACCACTATGGATCACTCTGATAGCACTTCAATGGGTGAAACAAAGGTGTGTGGCATAACAAATTACACCAAAAATGGAAAATTGGAACAACACATAGATTTTATCCTGGATCAATTAGAGGACATACGTTTATGTGAGAGGATGGCTAGTTTCTCTATTCCAATTCTATCTGATTCTCATCAAAGGATTAAAAAATACCCACAATTAAACATCTTCAAAAAATTTTATTTGATCCCGTTTTAATGAGGAAGAATTCATCAATGTCCGGGGTTGGTTCATCAATCGTTGAAATATATCCTACCACCTATTGTGCATCTCCTATGCCGGCTACTATCAACCACACTTCCAACCAAAGGAGACTCCATCTGGATTGGTTTCTAATATTAGAAAAGGTTACTGCTAATAATTGAGACTTCTCATTCTATAACATCATCCATGATTTGAAGTGGCCCCACACAACGAATGAAATGATTGAATGAAAGAATATAAAGGCTAGTTTTCATGTATTGGGATGTCAACTTGGTGAATATCAATGAGCTGGTTGACATTGAATAGGAAATGGAAATTATGAATTTGTTAATAAAATATTTGAAATGATTATTTAACATGGATAATGGTTCCAAAATTTAATTTATTGTTCAAGTTACTGGATGTGTGTTTGATTCTTCTTAAATTACTCATATAGTGATTGCAGACCAATCACAACTCTTTTATTCAGCAGTTAAAATATTGAGGCAATGGGATTGATTTTAAGATGTTGGAAAAAAATTTTAATAGGGTAAAACAATAGAATTAGGGGAATAATTCATTCTATACATAGAAGGATATTGATTATTCAAGAGAGGTGAGATATCAACAAGCATTTGGATCAGTGGACCTAGTGACTAGAGATCCTCTACTCCATTATTCACCCTTCCACTTAAATTTCAGCTCCAGTACTGGGAAATTATTTTACAATGTGGAATAAATTATGTGTATTGTATATAAATTCATGGGTATAATATTTTTTGATAATATACTATACTAGGTTATCTTTCATTAAATATGGGTCTACAGTCCTACATTTTATAGTTATTATTAATTTTTTAATATCTCATGAAAAAATTCTTGGTATTTACTGAATTTTAGTGAATTTCATGAAATCGTTGTAAAAAAATTAACCAGAGTTTTACATTTATAAGAGAGTAATATAAAAACATAAAATGAAATTTATATTTCATCACTACTAAAAAATGGTTTCTCCTTTGGTTGGGTAGAATCTGTAGTTGACAAAGTACCCAACCATGAGTCAAGACATTGATATAGTTGTCAATGTTTTTTTGTAATATGGGTGCCCAGAATCAATGCATTACAATAGAATTTGGAAACAAAATTTCAGTATTAAACAATACAAATCCCCTTTAACTGATTTATCAGTATACTATTGTGGGTTTTTTTATTGTGGTGTTTCTCTTATTCTATTTCAGTTTCACCCATCATTTCAATTTTTGTTACAATTTCGATCAGAATTCAAAATACATTCTTCAAATACCTCATCTATATTTTATTATTTTGTTTTTGGGATGTTTTTATATTTTCTGGTGTTTTTGTTTTTTCTTAGACATTTTAACAAAAAATCGGTTGGGTTTTGACCCAAACTCATTATTGATCGAGTTTTAGTAGGAAAATAAATAAGTAATTTTACTCTTCTCAATGACATTTATCAAATATTGATGTTATTTTTGAGGTGTTCATGTGTGACAAGAGAAATATGATTACAAAAATATCAAATCTGTCACCAGAAAAACTAAAATGGAAAAACAAAAAATTTAGGCGATCTTGTTAAACTCATATAAAATCTAACTTACACTTGCACACATGACTAACCTCCCAATTGCAAGATACATTCAATACTAATACTAAGAAACACATTATAAATTTTTTTTGAAAAGGAATAAAATGGAAAAATCAGAGATAGAGAACCTTGCATCATTCAAAAAAAAATAAGAAGGCCTATTGTGAGGTATTTTTAACTTCCTTATGTATCAAATATCCCATTCTCAGTTAGCATACCTCCAAGAGATGAAAACATGGAGCCAAAAAAATATTATCTTTCTATATTTCCCACATTCAATAGATTTCCTAATGGGAGAACATTACCCTTCCTTAGAGACTTATAAAATATTATAAAACAACATCCGCTTTAAGGGATTGCTGAAAATGGGTATTGAATGAGGTTTTTATTGTTTTTGTATGGAATGAATGAAAATAGTTTTTATCTATTGAAGATATCAAATTTTAATCTTGGGAACAAGTATATCAATAATTAGTGATGAAATTTCAGATTAAGAGTCTACGGGAGAGCATAGGAACTAATTTTCCATTTTCATCCAAGCATTTGGAGATGCTTAATAAGAATCATAGGACATGTTTAGGGACTAGGTATGGAAGTTACCCACCACCATCCCTCTACCAACCCCATTGTAGAATATATTTTATGAATAACTACCACCTCTAGGGAACAAATATGTTGAGGAGTCCATTAGATTAAATGAGAAATAAAAAAAACAATAATGGAGAAAAAATTTTAAAATCCATTTTCTATATTACAGACATAAATATTCTACGAGAAGAAGATTAAATAATGGGAATTACAACTTTGGTTCAAGACTGGAAATGAAAGGTCCACATTTTTAAAAAATGTAATATATTTGTTTCATAATTAATCAAAATTCAAGATCCAATGTAAACAATTTTGATGTTAGTGCCAAAACTAATTCCTCACAGAACACTATACTCAATATTGACGGTTTGGCAATTCTAGTAACCACTGTGTGAACATTGAAATTATTTCCCAACCCCTAGAAAATTATAATTTTGTGCGATATAATTGTATTATATAGGATAGATATGAATCAATATAAAAAATAAAAAACTAATTATATAAAACCACCCTATCATTCCATCAAGAGAGCAAGGTAAGGAAAGACAACCATCCCCTGATCTTCCACAACAACCAAAACCAAATTTTCATAACCAACATAATGTTGAGAACACTTGTTTTAAAGAGTATGAATGTGTTATATTCCAACATTTTATAGGATTTATTGTATCTCAAAATGATTAACATGATACACAAAATGATAAACATGATTCATAAAAGGGAGATAAAAACCCCAGGATGCAAATCTGTAAATGAAAAAGGGAAAACTGGAAAAAGGCCCAACCTCTAGTGATTAAGGGAAATAACCATGTACAACTCAGATGAATCTTACTGTGATGTATTATGGTTATTACAAATAGTAAGGATTTTTTAAAACCAAATAAGTCTATATAACACCCATTGATTGTATAAATAGAAATTTTATAAGAACATAAAAACAAAAATCATGAAAATTAAAAAAATTGAAATGAGGAATGATGTAATAGAATTTTGATTAATCTTAATATTTTTTTATAAAATAGATAAAATTTATACTGAATGAAATTTAAATAAATGGTATAAATATGTTAATAATGATCTAGAGGGGTTTCCCACAATTCTATAGAATTTCACTCCATTTAACCTCATCCCTCTTTGATTCAAAAGGTAAATGGTGGATATTATTGTTTTAAATTCCCTGAGATTTTCAAATCCATAAGCATTGAAAGAACCTTTTTATTAGCCTTATATAAAAACAATTCCTCAGTAAAATTTCTCTTGGGGCTTTTACCTAATAAGAGGTACTTATAAGAAATTTCTCTTTTTGGTCTAACTACGCCATATAATGTTTTGATTAAAATGTTGCTACATCATAAACTAAAATACCAAAGGAGTTTTGTTATTTTATGACAAATAATTGAAATTTAAGAGATCACGTTCAATTGTTACTTAGGTGAGTGTGTTAAAATTATTCCCTACTCCTTATTTCATGAGATACGTTTTGGGGAATTGAAACCCATATTTGTATCTCCTGATATGGCTCGTAGGTCTATTACCCAACACATTGGAAGGTTAGATGGACTGTTATTCGTTATAGGGAAACATACATTTCACACACATTCATTATATCATGAAATAATGTTTGAAAAAAACGTGTGCCAATCATAATAAGAAGAAATTTTTTAGCCACTAGTGGTGCTGTAATAGATGTGTCAATTGATAAATGCACAATCATACTAGAGATGATCAAGAATAATTTGATGTGTTTAGGAAATCAACCATTTATATTACATTTATATTGATTTATAATGCTGATGGGGATTTTATATTAGATATTAAATGGGATACTCATGACCCAATTGGAGATATAATTCAAGAATCAGTGCAAGAACATTTTAATAAGATCTTTGATGAATCTTAATCTTGGAAGGAACATGATTTATTTTTAATACATGAGAATAAAATTATGCAACTCATCACCAAGGTCCATGAAGTGGTCCATCATGAAAATTTTTAATTTGTAAACAATTCCTGTCATGTTGTAGATAAATAATCAAAACCCTTCCTTGTACCAAATTTGGATTCAACTCCCATTACCTTTCATCAGGAAGTTGTAATGTTGATTTTATTAGTGTTATTAGATGAAATATATGTTTCAAGGTTGAATAAAATTATATTAATAGTTTAGTACCTAAATAATTTGAAAATATGATTTCTCCACCCAATGAGTTCGATAAATATGATATTATGGAAAATATTCTAGAAAATGTGAATAAGTATTTTTTTCATCCCCATAGATCTACATATCATCTTGACTATCATTTTTCAGAAGTTGAGTTTTTTTTAGTGACTGTCCTTGGGTTTGATATTTTCGAATGGTTTTCAATGGGTTTGTTAGTGGAATCGAAATAATTCTATGGCTCTTTATCCTTTGGAACCTGCTTTCCAAAGGCAGGACCACTTTGCGTGATTATGTCAGTAATGCTTCAAATGTAACATTTTTAATGAGGATGGGATGTAAGCCCCATCACACCACATTGGGGGGAAATTATTGAAAACTCTAGGACTCTCTTATATATTTATGATTTGTTTGTGAATCTTGCATCAATTCCATCGTATAATTCAAGTCATCCTTGTATTAAAATCAATTATTTTAATTTATTGAACATAAATTTATATTTACATATCCATGGATATTAATGAATGGAGACATCTATACGTATCTGAGGTTCTCTATAAATTTTATCATGTTATGTACATATTATAGATACATTGGTCATTATTATGATGATGTTTTTTTCTAGTGACACAATGGGGAACTCTAGAGTATACCATCATCTAGGGAGATGATAGTTGTTTTGGTATTTGGATTCGACCAATGGATGGGCTTCTTATGTATCCTTATGAAAGGAATTATAATCCATGTAGTTCAGTTCCACATAAAGAGGCACATCATACCTTTTAGGGCCATGCGATTATGACATAATCATATTGTTTTTTGTCACGTTGATAGAATTTTTATGCAATAACTTCATAGACAAAGTTATGTGTGGGACTAATCCTAACACATCCTAGGGATCATATAAGGGTCATGGAATTCCATGTTGAATCATACACAACATGTAATGTCTCCCATAAATAGCAGGTTTGATTTGGAAGAATTGGGTGTGGACCTCAATGATGCATCCTACATATCCCATTTGGAAGGGAATAAAATCCCATGTAATTTGGTTACGCTGTCTTATTCATTTGGAGGCCCTTTGAAGGTTGGTATTTCAAGCGAGTAAGGCACATTGAGAGAATTTAATCAGGGATTACTCCTAAAGAGGATTCCCTATGAATGGGACCACGATGAATATTTTGGGTCATGTAAATTTTGAGGTGTGATTGGGGAATACATTAGGGAAGGACACCAATGGATTATTTGGGGATATTTATTTGTGTTTTACTCCTTGGGAGGAATACAATTGAACTAAAGCATTTAGGTATGTGGATTATGCATTTTAATTATAGCATTAATAAGACTTATCATAGTTCAATTTATGTTGCACTTACACCTAGAGACATCCACGTATTGATTAAATTCGGGATTACATTTATGGAGGATACTAGAAAGGTCTTGGGTCAAGTGGATGTCAAGACCATTGCTAATCTAAAATCCCACATGAGCCATGCTAGGTGACAGAAGTAAGAGGAAGTAGAAGATATAACAAACCAGAAAATTCTCCTCCATCTCCTATTGGAAGAGGCTAAGGGTATGGAACTTCCATTTCATATCTTTTATCTGTAATGGGTCCAGGGTATGTAGAGTAGGGAGGGATAGGATAAATAGGGTTGTAGAGGAATATGGTGCTGATCCATTATCTAACCCAACGGCCAGAACGCAGGGGGGGAGAAATAGTGCAGACTCCTATAGAAAAATCTAGGGGATTACACTACGATGGATGCCTTAAAATTGATTCTATGGAATGGGAGTATGATATAATTCTATTTTGATTGGAAAATAAATTGTAATATTCACCCTACCTTCCAAGAAAAGAAGGCTCCATGTCTTAGAGATGACATGGGTAGGATATGGTCTAGACCCTAATATCTGAAAATAGGAACACACTGACATTGTCCCTAGGGTAGGGGTCCTCCATAGCTAAATAATGAAAAACCACATTCACCTTGATAATCTTATCTGCATGGTTGGAAAAAGTAATGGAGACCTCTATCCTAATTAATTCAAATCCAAATGGGAGATATAATGATGTTCCACATTTCATGGTATTGAATGTTCAATGGATTCAGTTGAGGTTTGAACTTGGTCCATTTTTGATAACTTTACAATACAAAGAGAGGCCCTTCCATGGATGGATTTTAAGAATGAAATTTTTGTGTCTCGTGCAGACAGATAGTTTGGGAGAACCATATGGGATCACATAGGTAGGCATGGGTGAGCCCCGGAAAGCTCAAGTGTAGGGGGCTCCACATAGGTATACATGGGCGAGCACATGGTACCCTTGGAGACAAACCACTATGGAGAATATAATTGGGTGAGATCTTCCTCAAGACATCAAGAATCTCTATAGCTATTCTCAAATGTGTCTCACAGTGGTCCATTATAATATAATGATGCCTCATGCTCGGTTTCATCAATTCAATTGGAAGGGTTCTTTGTACAAGTGTTATGTGTTTCTATCTATGGGAGGAATTTAGTCTCATTATAAACCTTTAATTACATTTTCATTAGGTTTAATAGGACTACATAGATGGTTTTGGAGGGTAGGATTGAAGGAAATAGGTGAGAATAGAATCAGTTGGCCATCAAGAATTTTGGTCATAAAAAATTACGACCCCAATGTCATATTTATAAGAAATTATGGGACCCTGGGCAAAAGGTCTATCTCGATCAGGGGTGCCACATAGGTGTCTCTAGTAGGATCTCTCTCAGATTAGTCATGCATGTGTGTGTGTAGGCACCCTACATAGGCAATGTGCATGCAGCCTTCTCTCAACCAATATTTGGGGGTATCTACACGGTTCACATGGGAGAACCCTCTATTCTATACTTGGGCAGTTGTTCCCCCACTCCCCTAAATAGGATCATTGCATGGTTGTGATACCTTCCCTGTATTCCAGCCTCTTTTCTACCATCACCAACCCACATGGAAAAATGGAATATCACACTATGAACATTTCAAGCTCAATCAAGAAGGTTTTGGGCCAAACCAAATGGAAATTCAATATGCATTTTCCGGCATTATGAATTATTTCTACTCAATCACATTTTTTTCAACGTTAGGTTCACATCATCATTTATTTCTAAAAGTGAATGGAACACATTTCAATATGTTAGGAAAAATCCTCACATATATATAATTAAATTCCCTTGGAATGAAAAGATTCTACATCTTAGGTAACAGTAGGGAAATTTTATGCATTCCAAGAAAATTTGGTTGTCTTTAGATATATCTCAAATGAGGATGGATACTAAATTTTGTCATAATCCATGGGGCCTATTTCTCATAGTTTATCTATTTTGTGTTTCATATGGAAAACCCTACAAACATTGGGTCTTTTGTGTCATCAACCTATTGTTTTCTTAAGTCCATTATATAAGAGACATAACTTATTGCACATGGATTTTTCTTAGGCCTCCGTAATTTTTTTCATATGAACATGTTTTTTACTTTTTTTATATTATATCCCATTATTACCTAACCACTTGGATTGAAGGTATAGCGAGGTGATACTCGGACATTTTATAGTGTTCCCTTTGAGGGTTTTCAATATGGTATGAACTATCTATGTTTCTGCGGGAATTGTAATTTGCCGAAAGGAAAACTACGGAGACCGGTGTTTTAGGTCAAACAACATAGACACTAAATTTTTATATGATGTCCCAACAAAGGATTTCTATTTATGAATGTTCATTCATCCTTCAGATACCCCAAAGGATAATTTTGAGACCTGATTGGTTATTTTTTAATAAAAGCTTGTAATTTAGGAATATAGTTCTCTCTTGAGGATGAAATTACCATTGGATTATGAATTAGTTTTTCCTATATTTTATTAAAATGAAACTAGGAAACATTTCAACATAGTAAGGGAAAGGAGATCCTGGGAATTTGGATTTCCAATTCCTGATTACAGAATGATGTTTATAGTGATTCAGATTTCATAAGACCATGAGGGGTGGTTTTTCCTAGGGAAAATTTTTGATAATGAAAGGAGAGTTTTTAACATCATTAGTCGATAATGGGAAACTATTCCTATATGAAATTGTTGTGTAAATGAGGTTACTTTATGTTAAACGACAACGTCAAAGGGAAGACACTATGATGAGTGGGATTGATGCATTGTGTAGTGTAATTTCATGAGACAAGGAAATTGATCATGTAGTTTAATGTCACATAGTGAGGACGTTGTTCCATGAAGTTTAAGGTCATACTACAAGGAAATTATTCTATACAGTTTATAGTTATATAAAAATGATTTTTTTTATTAATATTAAATTCTTATAGTAGGGAAATTATTCTATGATGTTGAAATTCATATAGAAATTACTTTATCTGATGATTCTAAAAGTCATACAAAAAATTCATTATACTATGTAGTTTAGATTCACACCACAAAGACATTATTATCTGTAGTTTGATTTATCACAACATAGAAATTATTGTAGGCAAATTAAATTGATACCACAAGGACATTAGTTGGGATATAATTTAAAGTCGTTATCATTGATTGTATGTTTGATGACTCTCCCATTCTTGGTTATCTATATGAAAATGTGTGGTCATATTCATGTGTTAGTAGAGAAAATGTTATAATCTAATACATGTGGATTTCCCAATCCAAATAATGGTATGGGGAAAAGGGGTTTATGATGTTAGTGGTGGTCTATCCCTATAATGATGTTACCACTTATTGAAAAAACAATTTGTGGGGTTTTTAATACAAATACATCTATGATATTTTATAGTGTAGTCAATAGTTTAATCCATTGGTTGAAAAACCCTTATGTTGTTTGTTATATGAAAATCCATTTGTGGCATGTTACAAAATATTCAAGAAAATATTTTTTCATAAATATTGACATTCTATTGCAATTTTTTTTTTCGATTCTTATGAATAGTCAGATTATCCTAGGCACATAGTCTAGATGATGAAGGGAATATACTGGGATATTGAAGCGGAATTTTTATTCAAATTTTAAAAATAATTACGACAAAAGGATTACTTTACAAGTTTTGATCGATGAGTGAAATGTGGAATATATAGTTTTAGGAAATATGGCTATGACAATTCTATTAAAGAAACATTAAATGTTATGTGGCATAACTGGGATAGGTTATTCTAGTATGCTTTGAATACATGAAGGATGATACTATAAAAAATGGTTTTGGGGGTTCTAAGATCGAGAGAAAGGATATGAGAATGAAATGAGGATTTACTGTAGACTATTTTTAATCATTATATTAAACATATTTGCATCAATTAATATAAGGAAATAACATGATTATCTTAATGGAGAAGATAACGATGGATTAAAAAACCTGTTATGAGGGATGTTTTATGCAAACCAAAATGGATAATTTTATGACATTGTCAATAGCATCTTCATTTTTATTTAAATCATGTTTTCTGAGCTACAATATGAAAATCCAATAGGGGCATGTTACATCTTGATCAGGAGAAGAAGCCTTCATGTATCATACATTCTATCACCAGGATCAGGAGAATGAATATAATGATCCAAAAGTATCTTGGACATGAAGTATGATATATGAAGGAGGTATGTCCGAGCATAGAGGAAGTTTTTAGATGATTCTTGTATATAATATTTTTACTCCCTTCCATTGATATGAATCAAATGTAAAAGGGGAATCATTATAACTATGTTGGATTCCTTAATGAGGGGACACAAAAATAAAATCTCATGTATAGATTTTTTTGTGTGAATTATAGGGGGAATTTTTTCTTACCTCGTGGCTAGGACTAGGAATGTATTCCTATGTGTCACTATGTATCACACTATAATGATAATCAAGACACAATAATATAGTTATAAATTAACAATACCCCCACACTAATTAGATCTGTAAAGACCCGTAAAATTCAAGGGAAATTTTTTCTTAATTATCTTTTGAATTTTACAAGAGCGCGGTTTCTGATGGCACCTGATTCTGAGGCCCGGTGTGCCCGGAATCAATTTCCGAAGTTTGGCTCGGGTACGTTCAGTGAACGAATGAGCTGGATTTTTCTAACTTTTGAACCGGTTCCCGGAATCGATTTCTGAGGGCACCGATGAGCTTGCAGCGCCGATATTCACTTAAGGAGACCTTTTCTGAGGTTGCGTTTTATGCGGGTTGAGAGTTAGTTTTGGGGGAATTAAAATGAAGTTAAATAAAATCTGGAAACACGTTTTATTTTTACCCATGTTGGTTATATCCTCCCAAAGGGAGTTAGAGGTGGGACCCACATCCACTTAAACTCCCTTGAGAGTATTAAGTGTGGTGGGGCCCACACGAACCCTAACTTTTCAACTCCCCTTAAAACTCCCAAATAACTCCTCTCTTATTAATTTGACAACTTGGGTTATTAATTGAGTTGAGTTATCTTAATTTCAAACCTTTGAAATTAAAAGTGGATTACTTGTGTAAATAAAATAAGGCATAAGATTATTTTATTTTGGTTAGATTACTCTTTCCACCTTGAGATAATTTTGGAGCTTTCTTCTTCTTCTTCAACCACGACGAAGAACGCGAAGAACACTTAAGCTACAACGAAGAACGCCGCATCTCTTCTTCGTAGCCGGTGTGTTTCTGAAGATCGACGATGCCGCTTCTTTTGATCTTCTTCCCGTGTCAACGAAAGGAGACGCCGCTTCCTCCTTGGACTTCCTCCGTCAGCTTACGAAGCTTCTCCAGCGACATACCTCTTTGGACGCACCTTGACGTCAACGAAATCAACGTTCGACTCCCGCGACGCCCGACCTCCGCGACGCTTGTCTTCCACGTCTTGTTGACGTGCTCCGCACTTGAAACCGAGGTAGGGTAATTTTTTTATTTATTTAATTATATGTGAATACGAACATGGTGATGATCATGGATTAAAACCCATTTTTGTTATCGAATAACGTGAGGGGGTCGGACCACACAAACACGGCGGACCCTCCTCCTTTTTACTTCATGATGGTTTCTTAAGTTTGGTACGAGAAAACGTGGTGTCATCGCACCACGCGGTATATTACGGAAGATATGCGCGGCACCGTCGTGCCGCGCCGTGGAATGAAATTTCAAGAACGCGACGCCGTCGCACCGCGTCAAAGGAAATCAAAGGCGTCGCGGCCGGAGCGGGCCGCGGCGGAGGGGCGCGGTGTCGTCGCACCGCGCCGGATGACGAAGACTGCGGCCGGTTCCGGGCCGTGGTGGAACAAGATGACCGGCGGCCAGCCGGGCCGCCGGTGTCGGAAGCCGGAAGGGGACCAGCCTTTGCCGGTCCCGTTGAGGAAGAACCGGCCGGCCAGGTCGGGCCAGCCATAAAGGAGAAAAACCAGGGGAATTTAATTCCCCCGGCTAGCAGCTCGGCCCCCCATAAATGAGGGGGGGGGGAGTGGCTTCACAAGGGGGGGGGGGGGCAAGCGCCCCCTATTATTTCCAACAGCTCGGCCTTCGGCCGAGCTGGCAGCGCGCAGCCAGGTCCGGCCGCGCCGGGCCGAGCCGCGCCGAGCCGGGCTGTTCCAGGCTGGGTCAACCCTGTCTGGGGCGGGTCGACCCGGTTCGGGCCAACCGGGGGGGTCTCGGGCAGGGACGGTCCGGGCCCGAAACCCCCATTACCGAGCGGTTTGGATTCAAATGCCCATAACTCGGGCTACGGACCTCCAAACGACGCGCCGTCAGCGGCGATGCGATCCTTGGATCGAGACCGTCGTTTCGGTATTTCCCACTCAATGTTTCAAAATACTTTGAGTTCGGCCGGGTTGGTTCGTACACGAAACCAATCGGGCCCTCGTAGCGGAAACACTCATATCTTGAGCTACAGACGTCCGTTTGACGTGCCGCCTACTTTTTTGAGTTACTCTTAGTGAGAAGGATCTTTTGGCATACTCCGCCCGAGGTTTGGACGTAGGTGGAGTACTGTCGGGTTGGTTTTTCCTTAAAAACCAATCGGGCCCCTGGGATGAAAAAACCAATAACTCTCAGACCGGGCGTCCGATTGACACGCCGTCTGTTGCGTTGAGTTCCTGTTGACGATATAGAACATTTGGATACATAAACTCTATACTTTGTGACAGTTGATGTATCAGCCTCTCGGCTCGAGGAGCGGACCCTCCCGAACGAGCTTGCTGTGTGCGGGAACCCTAGAGCTGGCTGCGACAGCTACTGTGACTGCGACTGCTACCGTGACTGTGACGACGACTATGCAGAGATCCTCAGTGGATTCGACAACGACGACTACAGCACTCAACGATCCTATGTGTATCAGTGCCACCGATCCTCTGTGGGTCCGATCCTGTGTGGGTCAGCGCTCAGCGGTCCTGTGTGAACCAGCGCCTACAGATCCTGTGTGGGTCTGATCATGTGTGGGTCTTTGCGGGGGTTAGTACCTATCGATCCTTTGTGGGTCCAACGACTTAGATGGATCAGTGATCATCTCTATCGTCTTTCAAAGAAGTATATCTGTGTGAGATGAATCTGGTTTCTTTCCTATGTGGATTGTGTTGTGCTATCCTGTGTGGATTACGTTTGCTTTCCTGTGTGGAATACGTATACTTTCATGTGTGGACTGAGTTGTAAATGGGCTTAGAGGTTGGAGTGTATTGGAATTGATGACTTAGGTATATGTATGGGCATATACCTAAGTAGTGTCGGTTGTTACTTCATGATTGTATCTATCCTTTGTGGTTTATCCTTTGTGGATTTTGGGAGACCATCAGGGGTCTTGGGGTCCCTACTGAGTAGCTTATACTCACCCCTGCACGGGCTACGCCCGCACTACGTTGTGTTGGTTGCAGACGACGGACATCGTTGATCGTGGTTGAGGCTTGCAGAGCAGGACTGTAACTGGAGGTGGACGACGGGGTGGGAGGTGCTCGGAGCGAACGGCGGGACCCGAGGAGCAGCGGAACTATCTGTACCCACCCTTCAGGTGGGATTTCTAGTGGACAGCTTGGTGTAGCGGATTTTACATTACAGTTTCTCTTTTCCCTTTCGAGTTGTACTTTACTTTCAGTTTGGGTTTGTATACTGGCTCATTTACTTTTCCGCACTTTCAGTTGTACTCTGTTTTTACGTAGTGTTTACTTTTCCGTTTGCTTACTCTGTGGTGCTTGTTTACTTTAAAAAGTAAATGCCTTCCCTTTTTACTGGGATTTACGCCTTGGTGCTAGTCGCCAGCCCCTGACCTATGGAAGGTGGGCTTGGGGTAGTCACGGCACAGGCCCCGAGGGCGGGTCGTGACAATTTGGTATCAAAGGAGTTTGGTTCTACCGTGAACAATGATATTTTCTATGTGAAGCAATAATGTTTAGCATATTGAGTGTGGTTATCAGTCCAGGGAGTCCAGTGTTGGTGTAGCGGTCGACGTATCCATACACCAGGACCCTGACTTCTGATTTCTGACTTAATGCACGAAAACATTGATTGCGTATGTGTTTCAAGTTTTCTTTGTGATTACATTGTATCAGCTCACCAGGTATACTGTTCTGACCGTGGCGCACCTGTTTCCCTTTCAGGATGGCCCCACGACGGTAGCCAGCTAGGGTTCCGAGAGTCGAGCGTGACGACAGCCCACCGAGCGACGAGGCCTCGGTGTAGGGCCCTTTGTCAGTAGTGGCACCGGTGGTAGCACTACCCGTCGAGCCACTGATACTTCCAGCACCAGCCGCTGACGATGCACGTCGCCTCATCGCACTGCATGAGTTTCAGCGCCAGTGACCGCCCAGGTTTCGTGGAGAGACGGACCCCCAGGCAGCCGAGGACTGGCTGGAGGTAGTAGTACGAGTTTTTAGGCTAGTGAGGACACCAGCAGACCTCATGGTGATCCTCGCGGCGAGCCTACTGCATGCAACAACAGGAAAATGGTGGAGCTTGATGCTCCAGGTGCACGATGAGGCATCTCTACTTTGGACGGACATTGAGAGCCTCTTCTGCTCGGAGTTCGTCCCAGCCACCCTCCGTGCGGTGCGCATTCAGGAGCTTCTTCTGCTGCGGCAGGGCAGAATGACGGTCGCTCAGTACTCGGTGAGATTTACTAATCTCTCGCGCTACTTGACCGACATGGTACGAGACCCATTCTTCCGTACCTAGACCGTTGAGCAGGGTTTGAGACACGAGATTAGGGCATCGCTGATCTCCCTCAGCATTCCGACTCAGACATGAGTACTGGAGCGAGCCCTTTTGATCGAAAGCTTTCTTGCTAAGTATACACCAGTGCCGCGACCCACCGCAGGGCGTCACGTAGCAGAGTCTTCTGCAGCAGGCAGTCGATGGATGACTCAGGGGTCCCGGCAGACTAGACCCTCAGGAAGACGACCTCCGGACACTGGCTCAGCAGTGCGGGGCGCTCAGCAGGGAGCCAGTCTTTCGAGAGGCAGGCAGTGCTACTCGTGCGGCGGGCAGGGCCACATGGCTCGTGACAACCCGACCCACCGTACCGAGGAGCAATAGACGGTTGAGGGACCACCGAGGCAGAGGCAGAGAGTCGACCGTGGTGGTCCGCATGGAGGAGGCGAACGAGGCAGAGGAGCTGGTCAAGCAGCAGGTGGTGGGCGACGCTTTGAGGCTCTACTACCACCACCACCAGGAGGTCCACCCCGACCATAGGGAGCTGGCAGGAAGAGATAGGCACAGCTCCAGGTAGCAGAGGCCTACAACCACGGCGCGCCCGAGATGATTCGAGGTACTATCTGTGTATATTCCACCCTTGATGCAGTACTTGTAGAAACAGGAGCGAGTCACTCTTTCATAGCCGCTGCCCTTGTTCGGAGCTCGGAGATTCCGACAGAGCCGTTGGCTCGATCCTTACGTCTAGAGACTCCTATGGGAGAAGACTCGACGATTACTCACTGGTGCCGGCAGTTTGAGCTTACTCTAGGAGGCAATAGCACCGGCGGGGACCTTCTTGTAGCAGCGTCAAGGCCTTACGATGTCATCTTGGTAATGGAATGGTTATCCACGGTCCATGCACATATTGACTGTTTCAGGCACAAGGTGCGATGCGTACGCACCGACGGGAGCAGATTCACCTTCACTGGCGAGAAGGGAGCCTTTGCAGCACAGGATGGACTTCCGCGGAGGATAGGACAACCCATCACTCATCAGTTAGCTAGCCTCATCCTAGGAGCATTTGACGTGCGGAGTCCTAGTTTTCCTGCAGTGGTGGATCAGTTTGCAGACGTTTTTCACGACGACATTCCAAGGCTACCTCCTCGTAGAGAGGTAGACTTTTATATTGAACTGTACCCTGGGACAGCCCCAATATCGACTCCAGCATATCGGATGGCCCCCGCCGAGTTTCGTGAGCTACGGGTACAGTTGGAGGACTGGTCAGGAAAGGGGTTCATCCGACCCAGTGTTTCACCCTGGGATTCCCCGATATTGTTCGCCAAGAAGGCGGACAGGAGCTTGCGACATTGGGTTGACTATCGTCGCCTCAACCAGGTGACAAATGAGGAAGAAGTATCCGCTACCGAGGATTGATGACCTCTTCGATCTGCTCAACGGAGCACGGTGGTTCTCGAAGATAGACCTCAGGTCAGGCTATCATCAGCTCAGAGTTAGAGATGAGTACGTACAGAAGACGACCTTCAGATGTCGGTATGGCCACTATGAGTTCTTGGTTATGCCCTTCGGCGTGACCAATGCTCCAAAAGTGTTCATGGACTTCATTAATAGGATCTTTCAGCCATACCTTGATCGGTTTTTCGTGGACTTCATCGACGACATTCTGATTTACTCGACGACTGAGGAGGAGCACGTCTACCACTTACGGGTTGTACTAGACACACTCCGAGAGCACCAGGTTTATGGTAAGCTCTCGAAGTGCCAGTTCTGGATACGTGAGGTCCACTTCTTGGGACACGTCATCTCTGAGGCGGGAGTTACAGTGGATCCTGCGAAGATTGAGGCAGTGTTAGCTTGGGAGCCACCCAGGAGCGTGACGGAGGTTCGGAGTTTCTTGGGATTAGCTGGATACTACCAGAGATTCGTGCCAGACTTATCTAGAGTTCCGGCACCACTCACAGCTTTAACGAAGAATGGGAAACCCTTCGTGTGGTCAGACAGATGTCAGCAGAGCTTCCAGGAGTTGAGATAGAGATTGACCAGCGCCCCTATCTTGAGGTTGCCTGAGGAGGGAGTTAGATACGTAGTTTACTGCGATGCATCAGGGACCGGACTCGGATGTGTCCTGATGCAGGAGTGGGCAGTGATCTCCTATGGATCACGTCAGTTGAGGCCTCATGAGAAGAACTACGCTACCCATGAACTAGAGTTAGCAGCAGTGGTCTTCGCTCTGAAGACATGGAGACACTACCTGATGGGCGAGCGGTTTACAGTCTTTTCTGATAATTAGAGTCTCAGGTATATCTTCTCGCAGAAGGACCTGAACCTGAGATAGCGGCGATGGCTTGAGTTCCTCCAGGACTATGACTTTGAGATATTCTATACTCCTGGGAAGGGGAACGTAGTAGCTGATGCCCTCAGCATGAGGACGGGCATCCAGCTACTTGAGGAGGCGACAGAGCAGCTAGCCTCTTTGCAGATATCCTTCGTGGATAGAGATGGAGCAGCCTTCCTTCAGTATCTAACAGTCACTCCTCAAATTCTACAATGGGTCAGAGAGGCACATCATGGGGACGCTGACTATGAGACGCGGCGTACACAGATATTCTCAGGACAGGAACCTGATGGTTTCTCCTTTGGAGCAGTGCACGACATCCTTTTAAGAGGCAGTACCATGGTACTAGTCTCTTTACGGGAGGAGGTACTGAGAGAGTTTCACACTTCTCCTTTTTCGGTACATCCTGGAGTGGCGAAGATGTACCAAGATCTTAGACGAGAGCACTGGTGGCCAGGCATGATGAAGGATGTGGCAGAGTTCGTTTCTCGATGCCTCACCTGCCAGCAGGTGAAGGCTGAGCATCAGGTACCAGTAGGCTTGGTACAACACTTGGAGGTCCCGGAGTGGAAGTGGGACGACATATCTATGGTCTTCGTGACTGGACTTCCAATCACTTCTAGAGGTCACGACTCCATCTGGGTGATTGTCGACCGACTCACCAAGTCGGATCAATTCATACCCATCAGAGAGCAGGGCTCAGTGGAGATCATGGGACGTCTCTACGTTCAAGAGATTGTACGGCTTCACGGTGTGCCATCTTCTATTGTCTCCGGTCGAGATGCTCGCTTTACTTCCCGGCTTTGGAAGGGGTTGCAGGAGGCATTCGGGACGCAGGTACGTCTGAGCACAGCCTTTCACCCTCAGACGGATGGTCATACTGAGAGGACCATTCAGACTCTCGAGGACATGCTCCACGCATGTTTCCTCGAATTTGGTCGTAGCTAGGAGGACCACCTACCCTTGGTGGAGTTTGCGAACAACAACAGCTACCACTCCACCATCAGAATGGCACCGTACGAGGCGTTATACGGCCGACCTTGTAGATCTCCTTTGTGATGGACAGACCCTGGGGAGTCAGCACTTGTGGGACCAGAGATGATCCAAGCCACGATAGAGAAGGTCCAGGTCATCCAGGAGCGAATGAGGACAGCTCAGAGCCAGCAGAAGTCATACGCTGACAGGAGGCGG
This sequence comes from Viscum album, assembly GCA_963277665.1. Taxonomy (NCBI): domain Eukaryota; kingdom Viridiplantae; phylum Streptophyta; class Magnoliopsida; order Santalales; family Viscaceae; genus Viscum; species Viscum album. Next base: position 540,328,530 of record OY728121.1, read on the forward strand.
AGGCCACTAGAGTTCGAGGATGGCAACCACGTCTTCTTGCGGGTCTCACCTCGACGTGGTATACGGAGATTTGGCTGAGGCGGCAAGTTATCTCCGCGCTTCATCGGACCCTTCCAGGTCCTCAGCAGGATTGGCGAGGTGGCTTATCGCCTGGCTCTACCACCTCAGTTGCACCAGGTGCACGATTTCTTCCACGTGTCTCAGCTGAGGAGATACGTGCACGACCCGACACACATCATGGACCATGGGGAGCTTGACGTTGATGATGGGGAGACTTTTACAGAGATCTCGGTGGAGATCGAGGATCGACAAGAGCGGGTCCTACGTGGATGGTCGATTCCTCTAGTGCGCATCAGATGGCATCATGGGAATCTCTAGGAGAGCACTTGGGAGCGGGAGGCTCAGATTCATGCTCAGTACCCACATTTGTTTCCCTAGTTTTGATGTATCTTTACAAGGACATAAATCTCTGAGGTGGAAGTAATGTAAAGACCCGTAAAATTCAAGGGAAATTTTTTCTTAATTTTCTTTGGAATTTTACAAGAGCGCGGTTTCTAACGGCACCTGATATCGAGGCCCGGTGTGCCCGGAATCAATTTCCGAAGTTTGGATCTGGTATGTTCAGTGAACAAACAAGTGGGCTTTTTCTAACTTTTGAACTGGTGCCCAGAATCGAATTCTGAGGGCACCGATGAGCTTGCAGCGCTGATATTTTTTTTGGGAGACCTTTTCCGAGGTTTCGTTTTATGCGGGTTGAGAGTTAGTTTTGTGCGAATTAAAATGAAGTTAAATAAAATGTGGAAACACATTTTATTTTTACCCATGTTGGTTATATCCTCCCAAAGGGAGTTAGAGCTGGGACCCACATACACTTAACCTCCCTTGAGAGGATTAAGTGTGGTGGGGCCCACAAGAACCCTAACTATTCAACTCCCCTTAAAACTCAGAAATAACACCTCTCTTATTAATTTGACAACTTGGGTTATTAATTGAGTTGAGTTATCTTAATTTCAAACCGTTGAAATTCAATGTGGGTTAGTTGTGTAAATAAAATAAGGCTTAAGCTTATTTTATTTTGGTTAGATTTCTTTTGCCACCTTGAGAGAATTTGGGAGCTTTCTTCTTATTCTTCAACCACGACGAATAACACGAAGAACACTTAAGCTCCGACGACGAACGCCGCATCTCTTCTTCGTAGCTGGTGTGTTTCCAAAGATCAACGACGCTACTTCTTTCGATCTTCTTCCCGTGTCAACGAAAGGAGACACTGCTTCCTCCTCGGACTTCCTCTGTCAGCTTAGGAAGCTTCTCCAGCGACGTACCTCTTCTGATGCACCTCGACGTCAACAGAATCGACGTTCGATTCCCACGATGCTCGACCTCAGCGATGCTTGTCTTCCACGGCTTGTTGACGTGCTCCGCACTTGAAACCGAGGTAGGGGAATTTTGATATTTATTTAATTATTCGTGAATACCAACTTGGTGATGTTCGTGGATTAAAACCCCTTTTTGTTATCGAATAACACGAGGGGGTCAGACCGCACAAACACGGCCGACCCTTTTCCTTTTTTCTTCGTGATTGTTTCTTGAGGTTGGTACGAGAAAACATGGTGTCGTCGCACCACGCGGTATATTGCGGAAGATACGCGCGGCGTCGTCGCACCGCGCCGTGGAAAGAAATTTCAAGAACACGACGCCGTCGCGCCGCGTCGAAGGAAATCAAAGGCACCGCAGCCGGAGCGGTCCGCGACGAAGGGGCGCGGTGTCGTAGCACCACGCCAGACGACAAAGGCCGCGGCCGGTTCCGGGCTGCGGCGGAATAAGAAGACTGGCGGCCAGCCGGGCCGCCGGTGTCGGAAGCCGGAAGGGGACCAGCCTTTGCCGGTCCCGTTGAGGAAGAACCGACTGGCTAGGTCGGGCTGACCGGAAAGGAGAAAAACCGGGGGAATTTAATTCCCCCGGCCAGCAACTCGGCCCCCCATAAATGACGGGGGGGGGGGGGGGGATTCACAAGGGGGGGCAAGCGCCCCCATTTTTTCCAACAGCTCGGCCTTTGGCCGAACTGGCAGCGCGCCCAGCGAACTGCGCCGGACCGGCTCCTGGCCGGTCCTCCAGGTCATGTCGGGCCACACCGGGCCGGGTCGACCCGGTTCGGGCCAACCGGGGGGTCTCGGGCCGGGACGGCCCGGGCCCGAAACCCCCGTTACCGAGCGGTTTGGATTCAAATGCCCATAAATCTTTCTACGGACCTCCAAACGACGTTTCGTCAGCGGCGATGCGATCCTTGGATCGAGGCGGTCGTTTCGGTATATCGCACTCAATGTTTTGGAATACTTTGAGTTCGGTCGGGTTGGTTCGTACACGAAACCAACCGGGCCCTCGGAGCGGAAACGCTCATATCTTGAACTACAGACTTCCGTTTGACGTGTCGTTAGCTTTGTTGAGTTCCTCTTAGTGAGACGGATCTTTTGGCATACTCCGCCCGAGGTTTGGACGTAGGTGGAGTACGGTCGGGTTGGTTTTGCCTTAAAAACCAACCGGGCTCCTGGGACGAAAAAGCCAATAACTCTCAAACCGGGCGTCTGATTGACGCGCCGTCTGTTGCATTGAGTTTCTGATGACGATACGGAACTTTTGGATACATCAACTCTAGAATTTGTGACAGTTGATGTATCAGCCTCTCGGCTCGTGGAGCAGACCCTTCCGAACGAGCTTGCTGTGTGCGGGAACCGTAGAGCTGGCTGCGACTACTACTATGACTGCAACTGCTACTGTGACTGCGACGACGACTGTGCAGAGATCCTCAGTGGATTCGACGACGATGACTACAACACTCAGCGATCCTGTGTGGATCAGTGCTACCGATTATTTGTGGGTCCGATCCTGTGTGGGTCAGCACTCAACGGTCCTGTGTGAACCAGCACCTACAGATCCTATGTGGGACCGATCCTGTGTGGGTCTTTGCGGGGGTTAGTACCTATCGACCCTTTGTGGGTCCAACGACTTAGATGGATCAGTGATCATCTCTATCCTCTTTCGAAGATGTATACCTGTGTGAGCTGAATCCTGTTGCTTTCCTGTGTGGATTGTGTTGTGCTATCCTATGTGGATTACGTTTTCTTTCCTGTGTGGAATACGTATACTTTCCTGTGTGGACTGAGTTGTACTTGGGCTCGGAGGTTGGAGCGTATTGGAATTGATGACTTAGGTATATGTATGTGAATATACCTAAGCAGTGTCTGTTGTTACTTTGTGATTGTATCTATCCTTTGTGGTTTATCCTTTGTGGATTTTGGGAGACCTTCAGGGGTCTCGGGGTCCCTACTGAGTAGCTTATACTCACCCCTGCACGGGCTATGCCCGCACTACGTTGTGTTGGTTACAGACGACGGACATCGTTGATAGTGGTTGAGGCTTGCAGAGCAGGACTGTACCTGGAGGTGGACCACTGGGTGGGACGTGCTCGGAGCAGACGGCGGGACCCGAGGAGCAGTGGAACTATCTGTACCCACCCTTCAGGTGGGATTTCCAGTGGACAGCTCGGTGTAAAGGTTTTTAATTCACAGTTGTTGTTTACCCTTTCGAGTTGTACATTACTTTCAGTTTGGGTTTGTATACTGGCTCATTTACTTTTCCGCACTTTCATTTGTACTCTGTTTTTACTTAGTGTTTACTTTTCCGCTTTCTTACTCTGTGGTGCTTGTTTACTTTACAAAGGAAATGCCTTCCCTTTTTACCGGGATTTACTCCTTGGTGCTAGTCTCCAGCCTCTAGCCTATGGAAGGCGGGCTTGGGGTAGTCACGGCACGGGCCCCGAGGGCGGGTCGTGACAAGATTAATGAGTGATGGGTGGAATGGATTTTTTTAAATATGGGATCACATATTGGGTGAGTCACCATATAGAATCCACTTCTATTGATCTGACTAATAAAAAATTTTGTAGGGTGAATTTACCATATATTGTTGTTCTCATGTCCAAGATTGATTATTTTTGAGCTCAATATGTGTCTCATTATAATGAGAATGAGGAAAATGTATTTAATGGGGAAATAACACATTTTATTGTCACAAGTTATTGAAATATAGTGATCATTATATGGTCACATAACCAAGACCATGATAATTCAATGAAAAATAAATATACCTGAGTTATTTAGGGAACTATGTTTCGAATACTCCTAATCCCACATGAGCTATTCTTAGTTTGAGAAACAATGAGTGGTAATATATTAATCCAAAACATTATGGAAATACAAGTGAAGGGTATGTTCACATTGATTTTATAATGGGTGATACATGAGTTATGATTCAGGTGTCACTACATATATCAATAGGATAAGAATTAATACATTCATAGTTCTTGAATTTCACATAGTCTAACATCATATCGTATGGATAGTGGAAATATAGTTTAATTTCATGCAGTAAGGATGATGTTGAACCGATATAAAAAGAATATTGTGTCTGAACTAGGTTATATAACCCAGTTTCCACTATGTATCATGATCAAGAATGAATCAAGAAACACATAGTTATAAAACAGAACACTCTATGATGGATTTTACTAATACACATGTTGTAAAGGTTTTTGTGGTTTAATTTCACCTCAAACAAGATTGGAGAATCTAGTTTCCCACAATATGGGATTTGATTCATAATCAAGACACATGTAATTCTTGAAAATTATTTAATACATCAATTAGGTTTTGACATGGGAAAAAGAGGATTCAAAATTTTCCTGGATAATAATTGGGTTAAACCATGTAGTTTAGCTATCATTATGAATTCATTTGTATTAGGAATCAAACCATATGTCCGGAAATGGTTTCCTATTCATAGCTGATTCCTGCATAGGGAATAGTAAGGGGTTTTATTTTCCTTAATCATGGTTGTACCCATGATATAATATCTGAGAATCATTATCTATCTCATCATAATGATAATAAAGCCACACATATTTGTTGAAATATTACTTCTTCATTTCTAATTAATACATGCCTGGAATGAAGGGGATTTTTTTTAATTGTGGTTGGACCCAGGATTAGATAATCAAGTTTTGTATTGTATCTCATTGGATTGAGAGTCATTCCACATATTGTTCTTAGGGAACTGAGCACTTTAAAATCATGCATTAATAATGTGGGTCACCTGATGGGAAGGAAAATATTGTGGTTAGATTAGGGAATAGGATCTTTGTGTCACTACGTATCTTGCTGGGGATTCAATCAAGGCACACATAATTAATGAAGAGATTTATTTTTTTGGTTTGATTTACACAAAACGGAAAGGGATTTCTTCCATTGCTGCTTGACATAGGATAGGAGATATAGGCATCACTACATGTCTCACTAGAATGAGAATCATGCCACATGTATTTCTTGAAATGATCATGTAATTAACCATCATTTAATAGGGACTTGATAGCATCGATTCTTACACCTATAATGTGTCCCAAGTACCAATATGGATTCGTTGAGTTATGAGTAGGGCTTATTAATGGATTCTTCACATTATTTCATCCCCATGTTTGGAAAAGAGGGAAGATCAACACACTGAGGGGTTATAGGGATGTGATCATGACTTATGACTACGATAGAGGCCCGCATTTAGGGGACTCTATGGTCTATTAACTCGTGGTATTTTGGGGTTTCTTAACATCAAATTAGAGAGACATCAAAAAAATGTTTAACATAATACATTGATGGTAGATGATCCCTTTATGTTTTGGGTTATATGACTTGACCAACTATATAGTTTGACATCTTTTAGATAGAATGTATATGGAGCTATGAATTTCAATTTCATGTAGATTGGAAAAAAAATCATTTTATTATATGAAATATTTCAGTAGGAACCTTTCATCAGTAGAAGTAATACTAGGATATACGTCCATTGAGATCAAGCAATGAGCTCTGTTATAGTGGACCCTGTATATTGTGTAAGGTCCCTCCAAATTTGGCTCAAGATTTGGAGGACACCTACCTGCTATCATTAGATTCCCATAGACCAGTACGAATTCTCATTGGATGAATGAATAGAGGAGGAAATTTTTTTGATAAAGATTCTCACAATCAAATTTTGATAAAATTACATGTTATTAAAGGTGTGCAATATTTTTTCATTTAGTCACTCCAACTGATCCAGTCATTTTTAGGATTTCTCATATATAGATAATTTTTCATAGATAGAAATAAAAATAGATGACAACAGGACCTTAATGGTAATGACTACATCAGTTCCATTTATCCATAATTATGGGGTTACTCTTTTGGTAGTACATGTCATACATCGGTAAGCCCATAAGGTATGCAAGTTATTATGAGGACAATACTATTTTCCATTTTTCCACCATATTTTGGAATATGTTAAAAGTGGTATTAATTAAGGACTATATATTTCCATTAGATGCTACATGATAGTGGGATCAATACATGGATTTGATGTCGTATTCCACATATAAATTTTCCACCTCATAAGAAAAAAAAATTGGTTCCATTATTCCTCATTGTTGTATGAGGGACACCTAATCTTGTAATGATGTTATATTTTAAAAACCTATCAATACTTTTGTACCTAACTTCTTTGAGGGTACTGCCTCTTCCCAATTGGGGATGAATTATGTAGCCCTGAAGATATAAATGAAATAATTTATTATGGAAAGAGGGTATAACCCTAAAACATCCATTCCCTGACTGGATAATGAGTATGGGTATTTGTATATATATTTAAAATATTTGGGTTTATGGGTGAAATTGGAATGCACTTGTTAGGAATGAAATTTCGTGGTGAAATATTTGAAATCTTATGTCACATTGGTATAGTAGTACTCAAGCTTAATAATTTTGATAGAAATATTGTATCATGACTGGTGGGAACTATAGACTCCAAAATATACATCTTTCATGGAGGAAACAATATATTATCCATTGATACATATAATATAGACACTATCAAATCAATATTTTTAAAGGAATTTATTGTGATTCCCTTCATCATAAATAGTGAAGGTGATCGCTCGCAATTGTATTTTCACTTTCCCAACTATATCCAGTGGGATAAATTCATCCAGATTATAATCTATATTACCATTATCAACCCAATGGTAGGAACATATTTATTAGGGTTGGTACTAACTTCATTAATTTCTTGGGTTCTTACATGAAAAATGGTGAAAACATTCTATAGTGGCCAATGTTGATGATTGTTTCATATTAGTTCAGATGTACAATAGTGATAGCTTCATTTTCCATATCATCTTCCGGGGAATTTTGTGAATACAATATATTATTCTATATTGGTTATGAAGGGAACTATTCTATCATCCCTGAAAAACAATAAATAAATAGAACTATCTATTATTAAATGATATCTTAATCCCAGTTAATATGATTTATCACTAAATCAAAGAGACCTTTCACCTCTAATTAGTCTATGGGTATCTGAAGTGTTAATTATTGGACTGCAATGAGGTCCTAGTATTCTGCATCATTATTTTTAAAACCTTTTAATAAGAGGAACGTGTAAGGAAAGATTGTCTTAGTTGTGGGAATAATGAATATTCCTATCTGAGATTTTTTGATCTCAATGTCTTATATTATCCTCTGTGTCAATCGCATGGATGCATCGTAGAAGAAAATTTCCATTTTTTGAGAGCCATCATAAATAGGGAAGACTTATTCCTATGAAAATTCATTATATGAGGACATCTATTCTGTATATGGGTGATCATCAGGAAAACATACCATGATAGGACATTTCATTTATTTCTGAGGAACAAACTATATATCGAACTTGTACATAGTAACTTCCCACCTTTCTAGACATCCAATCATCGTAGTATGACTGAGGATAAATTTGAGCGGGTTATTGTGAGAAAAAAATTATAACTCATGATGATTCATGTAGTGCATCAACATATGACCTATTAAGATTAATTATACTATTATCTTCTTGGTATATGAATAATGAATATCAGCATCAGTCATGGTTCATCTAAGATAATAAAGGATTTTGCATTCCATCATCATTATTTTGATCATTGAAGGTAGCCGATGATTTCTCCTTGTCCATCATATATAAATGACTGTACTTACCTCTAAAGATGGCATTAATACCTATAGACTCGTGAGGTATTTGTTGGGGTTATCAAATTCTTCCTACCAATTTTTGGACCACTCATATGAGACTCCCTTTTTCATCAGATTAGTGAAAAGGAAACCAATTTCCTTCTTGGTTTTCAATAAAGCACCAGATGTAGGAGAAGGTTCCGTGATGCCTTTATGAAATTTTCATTTATTTGGGAGATTCCATAGTAAGGATAGATTTTATTATATCATGTCCATCATTTATGTCAACGTCACGTATAATTATGCAGAGAAACATTCTCAAGGTTACCCTCAATGCAAATTTTAAGGGTTTCAACATAAGGATATTTTATAAAAGCTTGTTGAAAATGGTCTCTAGGACACCCATAGGGTTATAACAGTTAGAGAACATAACCACTATATATTAAATTCCATTTTCAAAAAAATCCCCCCAAATATTTTGAATATGTGAGGCCTATCCCCTTAGTATGTAGTGCCGTAATTATTTAATCCAAATAAAATTACATGTAGAAGATCGCTCTGTAAGGGGTCATGAATGCTGTGATTTCTTCAACTAATAGGGTCGTCCAATTTTTATTGTAACTATAATTGCTATCCATTATGCAAATGGATTGATAAATTGACGTTTTATGAATTAGGATTTATGTGATTTGAAATAGGAAGTCATCTTTGGGAAAATGTTTGTTAAGATCTATGAAGACAATTGAATCTATAATTTTACAACTCATCTTCATTAAATAGAAGATATTGGCTTTCTATTTGGCATTTTATATCTCATGGATGATTTCATCCATGATGATATTATCCAAATTAGCCTGAATTTTGGAGGATTGACTAATGTGTGCCTATTTGGATTTTATTTATATCCCCAATGGTCTTCTAGAAAACCCATGTGATGGGTTTCCACCTCATTGCTAGGGCCTAGAATAATTTTATGATAAAATGAAAATAAATTCCAATATTAATTTTGGAATTAAGTATATACCTCATATTTATCAGGACTCATGGTCGCACTAATCATTGTTCTGTGTTTATCTTTTTTTTTGTACTGAGATTTCTCTCTATGATTCCATCCACCATGTTGGGACTCCATCCACAAATGATGGAGGGTCATTCATGAGGTCTTCATTTTATTCCTCTTCCACATGCTTTACTTATCATTAATATACATAAGAGGTAGGTTATAAAGAAACAATCAATGTGTAAGGGGATGAATTTTCATTTGGACATTGAGAAGATGAAACAATCATTTCTATATCAATCAATGGCATGATACCTTTTTGAGTTCCAAAGGGTAGATAAATAACTGAGAATGAGTATGCCTACATTAAACTATAACATTATAACATATTCCAGACCATCTAATGAAATAATGATGTATTGAAGCTCAGGGAGTGGTGTGAAGACATTTCCATAAGGTTTTCATTACTAGTCATCGAATTAAAAACTTATCCTATACTATCAGGTGCTGTTGTCACAACTAAAATTACAGAATTCACTGAATGAGTTATTGAATTATGTTCCACCCCATCGATTTTATTGATGTGTTGTGTGTAATTTGTACTAAGTTTCACGAAGTGATTAACTAGAATCATCTCTAGATCAATTTCGAAATTAATTCGGGAAACACTGTTTTCCATGTATTTTTCCCCTTCGGTGTGATGAAACTCTATATATATGTATTATGAGTCAAATGATTTTAATGGTGCCTTGTCACCATGAAATGTCTCAATTTTACCATTGATACAGTATTTCAGATATTGGTGTTATCAAGAAGGAATGGATGCATGTCGATGTAATAAAGGTATTCCAAGTAGAATATTGAAAGAAACATCTTTCTAAAAACCCACAAATTATGAGTCAATCAAAAGATCCCCAAACTCAGTTCTAAGTTTTATCTCACTAAGAGTATCTTTTTAATTCTTTTCATGAACCAATAACATCATAGTGGAAGGAAAAAAGTTAGATTGAGTGAAACAAAGTTGGTGAAGTGTTCAAATGAGAATGAGATTGACTCTTGAGATATTGTAAATAAAGGATCATAAAATAACCATGTCATTTATCCTATTGGATATATACCAGTTTTCAAAGTTTCCTTTTATGGATATATACTCATCCAGGTCAGTGAAAGATGTGAACAAAGGAAATTTTGTAGGATCATTCTTTAAATAGTATTTTTTAGCATAAAAAACCTCAACAAAAAACTACTTGGGGAACAACAAGGCCTCTATGAGTAATTATAGAATGTCTTTTGATATACCCAAAACATCTAGGATTGAAAAATTAGTTGAAACTGTGTTAAATTACTCAATAGAATAGAACTTTTAATTATAATTTTTTTCATTCCATCATGGGTATATTATTTCAAATCATTGTAAGGAGTTGGCATTCTTGATATAGATAAATTTTCTATCATAATAGGAGTAGAACATTCATCAACTCTGAGTGGGTTAGATCAACTGGGTCTGCCTACACAATGAGGTAGATCAGGGGGTGGTGAATCCTATAGTTCATCATCTATGATTATCGTGTCATTGAAGACCCAATCATTTGTGTGGGAATTTCCTTGTACTTTTTTATTTTTTTGGAGAAATCTCCAATATGTATTGGCCACATAGACAGTTCTTGCAGGGGCATGGTTAATGTAATGAATTTTTTAATGATCATGTATTCCCCGATAACCATTTTATTGATAGAATATTCCCCCAATTCCCCAATTAATCATTGGAAATTTTGGTTCCTAATCATAATCATCTTCTATGAAGGTATCCATTATGTTAGTAACATTAATGGAACCAATGAAAAATTCTTTATATGATGAATATTTTTCTAGTGGGTGGATACCCATTGTACCATTTGGCAAGGCAGTGCCTGTTATTTTTGTATTGTAGTTTTGAAGTCTTCTAAGGTCAATAATGACTATATACATAACAAGAGATCATCTTATTGGTCATGATTTTTATCATTATGACCATGAATCTTTTTGGAGGACTATATTTCTAAGGACTGAGATTCTAATAAAGCTAGACAGGTTGGCGAGGGATCATCTGGAGGCATAGTTGGATGTTTCAATTGAACTGGGAGGACAATTTGAGTTTGGTTGATCAATTTTCTAACCATCAAGTCATGAGAATTCTAATTATCCTTACAGTTAACATCCTTCCATTTTTTTCCTCCTTTGGATCTGTGATAGAATCAAACACAACCTAGGATTTTGAAATTTAAATCTTCACATTCCAAGAGTTCTCCATCTTTTTAGGAGGTATTTGAAAACAAAGAAAAATCCTAGATTTAGTTCACAATGATTGATGTATGGGAAAATAATTTCAGATATTTTCTTCACTATTTTTACTGGGCTTACAAGGAATTGGGAACTTGACCAGGTTGTTTTCCAATTCTGAAATGAATTTGTTGGGGGAAATGTTCATTTAAATGTGAATTTGACTTGTTTTTCATCTCCTTAAACTATTTCAACCATTTCTTCTTCTGTTCATCCAGACAAGGTTGATGTTTTTTCTAGTGATTAGGAGTTGGGGCCACATTATATTGTGCATTATTTGAAGTGGGAGAAGGTATGGGGGATTTTCTGAGAATAATAGTAACGACTTATACTTTATCTCCAATATCACCTTATGTTTATAATATTTATTATGTCTATGATTTGGTCATTGCGATGGATCTTCCACCTATTTAGAAATTTCCAAATGGTCATGAAACCATTCGGTGTATTTCATAGGAATCATTGGCATGTGCATCTTGACTTGAAAATTATATATTAATAATGGAAACAATTATTCTTCAGTGAGAAGAATGTTTAAGTAAAAAGTCAATACATTACATCGAGTAATGAAATTCAAGGCCCTTCCATTCTCCCATTGTTTTCAGTTTATAATATCCAAGACTGTTGTCTTCTATAGTTTTGAGATGAACTGAAAAGGAAAATTCAGATAGAGGTCTTCCTATCCATTGATTAACCAAGATTGAAATCTACTATACCAAATGAATGTTGGTCCCTATAGTTATTCCATGAATCATATGATTTTCACTACCACTTGTTGTTCATGCGTTCCCACCAGGGGATCAAAATGTGGATAAAATGCATCAAGTGATGCTTTGGGTCTCTTAATCCTTTGAGGATTTGAAATGTTGGGTCCCCAATGTATTTCGGGGGAAGAATCGGATCTACCCAATAAGTTTATGGTATATTTTCTAGATTTACCATCACAAACCTTTGTTCCATGGATTCCGATCGAGCAGTTAGTGATAAAATAATATCCATCATCATTTGAGAATCTTTTGGATGAGTCAGATCTTGAACATTTGTGGAATCTATTATGGTCATTGGTGGCATCACTCGTGGTACCACCCATGGGTAACCTATAATGGTGGGCCTATAAGTATGAATCTTCCCATGTTCTGTATGTGCACCCAATAGATAAAAATCATGATTTTATACTATGGGATCAAAGTATAATGTTAGTCGGTATGAAATATTTAGTGGATGTTACAAATATACATTATTTTCCAAAAAAATCCTACTTTACTCTGTTGAACCAACTGAATGTTCGAGTTGAGAATCCCCTTACAGAACCTATCTACAAGTATGGCTACATCAGAGTAGTTCAATGTTGAATCCCCTCCATTCTTTAATCTCTTCCTCTTTCTGAGAAAATATATACTCATGTGGAAGGGGTGAACCTCTTCAAGAAGAAGTTAAGGTACCATATGAACCTAACCATAATTCTAATTTCAATGAGGTAACGATGAATTGTTTGTGTGAGTTCCCAAATTCAAGGCTATCCATTAGTTTCAAGTAATTACATGTCCTTCAAATATTTTATTGTGGACCACATTATGAAAAATAAATTCATCTTGTGACTCCTCTGAATTGGTATTGTGCTCTGGATAATCTACAAGGGCAGTGCTGATATCATTCACTGCTAAAAAATTCATTGTAGTCATTCTAAAAGCGTATTTGAGAGAATTTCTGCTCATATGCCCTCTCTGAGGATTTTCCTATAATTTGATGAATCCTTGTAATATTCTTTGTGGACATTAATCCTAAGGGAATATTCATATATTTTTTGTCATGTGGGATCTATGTGAGGGTACAAGATCATGAGATGTAATGAGCTAAGAGGATTTATTACACTAAATAGTCAATAATTTTGAGAAAAAAGTTTCCCATTAAAGAGGGGGTTGTTGAAGTGAAAATTCCCCCAGCCTTGAAGGTTGGGGTATTTCCTATTATTATTTGACAACTCTTTGGGTCTGGTTAGATGGCCCCGAGGGATCTGTTAAAAAATACCCTATCACTGCATGAAGGTGTTTCTTCTAAACATATGTTTCTATCCCTCCCATGAAATCACTTTTGATTTTATGTATTGTTTTTCTGAAAATGGGTTGGGTAAATTATTCTGTATGCACATGAATCAACCATTTTTAAAAGCATTACATTTTTTCCTAACATCTTCATTATCATATGGCTTACTTATCCTTAATGGGTGGATTTCAAATAATTTCAGATCCCTAATATAATATTATCTCTATAGAATTTTCTCTTATGGCCGATGATGGTGAGATTTGTGGGGGTAGAGAGGTTTTTCTATCCCTAACTCGTCATTATGGATTTTTGAATGACACTCCTTAGTCCTTCCTGAAAAAACTACTAACAGGATTGGTGAATATAGGTAGGAATGTGAACTATATTTCAAGTTGCTGATGTATCAATTTAGTGAGATTAGTTGAGTTGTACCAGGTGAGTCAGTTGTCATATTGGTGGCTGTGGATATGTGTTTGTTCTTTCTCTTGTTATTAAAATATATTCTAATGGTAGGCATCCTTGGATGCCACTCGGTGAGTTTACTGGCTGTATGAATTAAGGTGGATGTGTGTATGTTCCCGCTCACAAATTTCCTAAATATTGTGATAGGGGGTGTGACCGTACTCCCTGGTCAATAATCGCTAACCCTGGAAGGCCATATTTCATGAGCATGTCTGATGGACCTACGCTTGAAGGACATGAAAAAACCCCTCATTATGTTGAGGGATCACTAATATGCAGTGTTTGTGGAAGCGATTATAAGTATGATGCTAGTATAATGAACCATGTGTCTTCTAAATGAGGATTTACATGTCCTAATGATCTATCTTACTAAATAAATTGAAGGGATTAGTAGAATAATTCTAGGGATATTCTCCCAAAATGATTGAAGATGGTGGTTGGTTCTGTCTACATTAGGACCACTGGTCATTACTGAACTAATTATTAGTGAGGATTTTGGAGCTAGAGGTCTAGTTAAGTGACCTCCAGGGTTGGGATTATTCCATGTTAATGGTACATCTGAGAAAATTATTTTGAGACTCACCATTGATGATGTTGGGTTAGTGATGGAATACACTGTGTGGATAAAGATTCTACCTGAGCAGCAATTAGGGTATTCCATGGATAAATCTGAAATTTCACCATTTGATAAAAGGGATCAGTAATTCTATGATCTTAGATATTGGAAAACCAACAAGAAGAAAACCCCATTAAAAAGTATGTCATTTAAATGAACACATGCACGATTTATCATCTTGTTTGGCCCTCTAATATCAAGTGAAATCGTACTTATATATCGGTGACACTATCATCATGGTTAAGGATTCATTTTAGGTCAACCATTTTTTGTTCAACCCTGGAGATATTCCTTTCATCTCAACAGTCGATTTTGTAGGGTGGGGGTTCAGTTTTATGGAATAATTTTCTAGGGGTTTACAATCTGAGAACAATTTCTAATAATATTTTTTTTGATCAAGAAACAAAAAACACATCCTTATCCCAGAGTATATTCTTTCCAAAGGCTTGTTCTCATTTATTAATTGGGCTAACGTTCCCTAGCAACTCACATTGTTTGATAGGATATGAGGTCAGGCTCATCATTCCTTTTTTGTTGGGTAATTATTGACTATGCATGGACTCTCTTATATATTAATGATATGTTTGTGAATCATTTATTAATTACTTTATATGATACAAGTCATCGATATATTAATAGTCGATTATTTGAATAAATGTATGTTATAATTATCTATATGTATATAAGGATCTCCATCAATAACATTATTTTTTAAGGATATCCACAAATGGGATCATGTTTGGCACTGATTAGTGATTCATTGGCCATTAGAATGAGAATTATGCTTTTTTAGCCACATAGTGGTGTACTCTAGAGTGTATAGTCATCCAGGAAGACAATAGTTGTTTTGGTGTTAGGATCGAACCCATGGATGAGATTCCTACCTATCCTTATGAGTGGAATCATAACCCACATAGTTCAGGTCCACTTAATGTGGAATGTCATACATTTTAAGGTCATGTGATGAAGGACTAACCATATAGTTTAACATCACAGGGAATGGATTTTCAGGTGAAAGGTGCTTAGTAAATGATTGGTGTGGGACTTATGTTTATATAGACTAGTGAAAGTAGAAGGGATATAAATTTCCATTTTTAATTATACCATAATGGGAATGTGGTTTAAAAATAACATTTTTGATTTTGGATAATTAGGTTTGGACCTTAGAGAGTCTTCCTACATATCTCATTTATATTGGAATCAAAGCCCACGTAGTTTGGTTATGAGGACCTACGTATATGGAGTACATTTGTTGATTAGTATTATAGGGGATTATAGATCATAATGATAATTGAATTGGGGATTAATCCTCATGAGGATTCTCTATGAATGGGACCATGAAAAGTATTTCGACTCATGGTGGGTTGGAGGCATGAATGGCGATTACCTCTAGGAAGTATTTTTGAGGATGATATAGGTGTATTTAATTATTGTTTAATTCTGATAAGGAATCCCATTAAGCTCAGGCCTTTATGTACGCATCCTACGTTTCCTAATGATATTTGGAATCATATTTCATGTAGTACAATTTATTTTGGACTTAAACCCAATGGGTTCCTTGGATTTGTTCAATTGGGGATTAACTAGGATGAGGATTCCAAGAAGATATGGGATCATGTTGATGTCAAAACCACCTCTAACCTCTTATCCCATGTTATTCAATCTCATTGTGAGAAGAAATATTAAGTGTGTGATCTAGAAAACCACAAAATTCTCCACCTCCTACTAGTAGAAGAGGTTGAGGGTACGACAACTCCATCTCTTCGCATTACTCTAGAATGGGTTCAGGGTGTGGATATTGATGAGGGTAGGGAGCAAGAGGGACTTGAGAGGACTCCGGTGCCCATCCATTTTTTAAAATAGTGGCTAGGAGTCATAGAAATGAAAAACTGAAACCTCAAATAAGAATATCTAGGGGAATAGTCCTAGAGGGATTCATTTAAATTGGATCCTAGATGAGGAAGTGGGATCTCATTCCATGTTGAATGGAAAAGAATTTTTAATCCTCACCCTCCTTTCATTGAAATGGTGGATCCAATTTATATTGACGAGAAGGGTAGGACATGGTCCTAACCCTATAATCTTTGACTGGGAACTCCCTAATATTTTCCATAGATTGTGAGCCATTGTTGATGATGGAATGAAAAAAAAAATGCATCCTCAGGACACTAACCTATTGGGACAACAAGTGTGGTGAATCCTCTAGCTGAATGAATGAAAATACAAATGTGAGACATGTTTGTGATTCCATTTTAATTTTATTTCAGGTAAAGAGGATCTAGATGAGGACTCCACATGGTCTATTTCAGCAATGGGAATTAGAGGAATCGAGGTCCATCAATGGATGGCTTTGAATAAGGTTCGATGAGTAGATCATGTCTGATGAAGTTGAGGGAGAACCAAGGGGGTCGCACAACCAGGCTAGTGTGAGCCAAGGAAGGCACAAATATGGGATTCTCCAAGAATGTTGGCCTAGGATTGATGGTGATACCCTATGATAATGACCACCTGGGATACTACACGTGGGAAATACATTGGCCTCAGATAAGGGTTCTTCAATCACAGCAGGAAGGTTCCTTGTGACGATGTAATTTATTTGAAACCTTGGGGGGTATTTTGTTTAATTATTTATATTTAATTTACACTTCATCTAATTTAAGAGGACTACAAAGATGGTTTTGGAGATCTTGAGTGAAGGACATGGGAGAATAGAGCATATATTGTACTACTTGAATTTCTATTTTCACAAATGAAAGTCCTAGAGACTTATTAAATGGAAAATATTAGACCCTAGGATAAGATTACATCTCGCTCATGGGTGCCGCTGTAGTGTTCTGTTTAGGCTCTTACTCAAAAAAGTCACACATGCCAATGTGAAAGCTAACCCTATATGATGATGCACAAGTACCATATATGACAATACATCTGGGGGGTACATGTGTTGTTCACTTGGATGAATTCATAGTTACATACCATGGGGGTTGAGCCTCACACCCCTCATTAGGATCAGTGTGGGGTCGAGGTCCTAAACCTTTGGTCGGATCCCTTCACTGTTGTCATTGACCCCCATGAAAAAAATGGAGAGTTTCACTACAAACTATTCATGCTTGATCGATGATGTTTTGGGAAAAAAACATGGAAATTCAATATGATACTTCTGACATAAAGATGCATTTAGACTCAAACTCAACATTTAGTGTCTATTTGAAGTTCATATCATCAACTCTATGGAAATTTATGTGGAACACATTTCAAAGTGTCAACATTCTTTTCTTATTAAATATATTGTTTAGAGGATAATTTTTTTAATAAATTATCCTAATGAATTCATAAGATATATTGAGGTTATTCTCCCAATTTTAATGAGGTGATTTTTTTAAAAGTAGAGTGTTTTTATTTGGGTGTCACTAAGAATGTTGTTGTAGTTTATTTACCTAATTCTGGGTGTTTATATGCCCCACGTGAATAAGAAGATTATTCAAACGGTGTTGATCATTTTGGTGATTTTTCAAGATCTATTTCATCTATATGTCATCAATTTTATGTGATTTTTGGAATATATGTTGCCATGGATAGTTTATATAGTCCCCTATTATTCGAGATAAATTTGTGATATTTGATAGATACTAGTGAATTAGATATATTAAGAGAACAATATAAAATTTTCTCCAAAAAATTGTGATGTTACAATTCACAAGGAATCCAACCAACCCGATGATCATGGATAAGATTTATGGTTGAATTACGGGTTGAAAATTATAAAAATACCAAAAAACTGATTAAACTTATGGGGTTTCAAATTATTTCATAATTTAATTTCTCAATAATGTACCCACCATGTTTTTTCCATCCACATTCCTTGTCCATACTAACCACTACTATATTTTATATTGAATAACAACATATTCTGTTTTAGTATCATCTTCACTAAATTTTTAAATAACCTCATACTTGATCCCCATTGATTAAATATTATTTTTAATTGTCTTTACCTTTTATATACTAAAATAGAAGAATACATATGGATATTTTTTTAAAAGAGGGTGTTTCGGGGTTGATAGAAAGAGAACAACACCACAGCTAGTCTAGTATTCTCTTTTCATTCTACATTGACTATTTACATACATATTCTAACATAAATTTTCCCTAAAATGGAATTTGTAGGAAATTTTGTTTTTATGGGTATAATTTTTTTCCAATATTGAGGATTAACATTGTTCGGGGTTTAGTTTTAGTTTACAAAAGTTATTAAGTGAATAACAACATGAATATGATTATTAGGATCATTAATTATTCTAATATACTTTGTTGAAAATCATTTTGAATATATCTAGAAAAATAAGTTATCAATTTCAAGTACATTTATGGATTGCAAAATCATTGAATCTTTTAGAACATGATTTTTTTAACAAATGTGTGACATTATTTTGTTTTGAGATATTTTAAAAAATCTTTGTTCTTCTCTATTGAGTAATTTCATGTCTTCAATAAACTCTGTTTTGAAATGTCATTTTAAATTGTGGACAAATAATGTATGAACTAAATAATAACCTCCTAAAAATTATTTCTCATTTATAATTGAAATTCCATATTGAACATAATTTTTTTAAATGTCCTTCTCCTATTGTGGTTTAAAATTAAGGGAAATATTGAGTATTATTTATGTGGTAGCAGTCTTTCATGGTGATAAACTCTATTTAAATGTAGCTGACATTAATAATTACCCTAATGTTTTTCACGAATATCAATTTTTCAAAATTTAATTTCTTATTCAGGGGTTGATATTTTTATGAAGACTGAGGACTCTATTATAATTTGATAATTTAATATTTTTGGTTTTTAAATGGCTTCAAGTGGAAATATATTTTTTATTAACCACTTCATGAAACATGCCTTTAGTAATTATTTGGGAGTAGTTTCACAATTTTCTTTGAATTTGATCAATTTTTTGTAACTAAATCAATAATTCATGCATCCAAATGTGCTGTCAAATGAACTCCTATTGCTAGAATATTTTTTATTATCTTATTAAAAACTATTCGTTGGGTTAATTATTCACTATTTTTATTTTTTAAACTCACCAATGAATTCGTTTATGTCTAATTGTTCAACGTCAAATTATGATATCCTTTTCCAATTGTGAAAAAGATATGTTTGGAAGATCAATTGGATGAAATGTGATGTTTGTTTACTTATACCCAATGATTTATATTTTATTCACTATTATAAAACATGAGATACAATTTTAATCAATACATATTATTTGATTTAGTAAGTCACATATTATTTATTGAGATATTACATGGGGAATAAATATTTGAAAACTAATTCTTTTCAGCACATAATTTTTTCATTTTTCATATTACACTTCATTAACTAAATATGTATAATTGATTTCTTGGTGAAAATAATTATGTTAAGTGTGAGTGAATTTGAAGTGAAACTATTTTAATTCATTATTCCACATTCTTCTTATGAAATTTTTATACATGGGTTCCAAAAATGGAATTTAATTGGTTAATAATTAGAACTGTATTATTTTTCGGTTGGAATATGCTCACTGAATAGTTGTCTATAACATTGTGATATTGGTTAAAAAAATTATGAGGGTATATGTTTTGACCTTTTTTTATTTTTAATATCCAATAAACTAATACAGTTTTTAAATTCTTGATTCAAATTATATATATATTGAAATTTTCAAATTTTCAAATTTTTAATTTTCATTTATAATGTTTTATGGTTTTATTTTGAGTTCCTTTTATTGGAATGATTTTATTTTAATTATTATTTAGATTACATATAATATATTTTTTAAAATATTTTACTGTTATATTTATAAATTTTACGATTCAGGATTTTAATTTAATTAATTTTAATTATAATATATTTTTAATTAATTCTCTCTCAAAATACAAATTCAAATTGTTTCTGTTGAATAGATTTCTTTGTTATTTATATATCATGGACCAGAATTTATCATGATATTTTTATCGGGTATTGGGAAATACACTTAAGATTAAATTTCAAGAAATTCATTAGAAATTTTTATCTACTGTTCTCATATGTTATTTTTCAGGAAACCAATTTAAGATATCAAACATACCTTATATGATAATTACATTAAAATTTATGAGTTCCATTGATGATGGATTTTTTGAGACACACTAGTAATGTATTTATCACAACCAAAACATTTTAAGGAAGAACCTAACTGATTAAATAAGAAGTTCATCCTCTCAAAGATTCATCAGAACAATGAAAAATGGGATTTGGTGTTGTCATATTACATAATCAGTCATGGTTTTTATTTTTTTCATGTTTAAAAGTGTATATTTAATGCAATATTCAATAGATATATTTCATCTAACTCAATCAAAACTCCAATCATGATGGAGACAACTCACTCATATATTGTGGAAAAATTTAAATGGGAATCCA
Organism: Viscum album; assembly: GCA_963277665.1. NCBI lineage: Eukaryota > Viridiplantae > Streptophyta > Magnoliopsida > Santalales > Viscaceae > Viscum > Viscum album. Next base: position 540,349,477 of record OY728121.1, read on the forward strand.
GGTATTTAAAAATGTCCAATGAAAAACAATAGAGGGCAGAGATTAACTTAATATTTAAGATGTGGAGCCGAAAATTCTTTATAATTGGATTACGTAAAAACCTCACATGAAATTATACTTCTTGATGTTCTTGAATTCATGGAAGCCATACTATCATTATGAAAGTAATTTTATTTGGACATATTCATTATCTTTTCTCATTGGGTTAATTGTTTGTAGGATCATTTTTAAGAATAATGGAGGGGCCTTAATTCTTCTGTGTGTTGTATCTAAACATATTAAGAGGGTTGCGGGAATTTTTATTGAGGAAATAAATTAGAGGTGTTTTGGATAAATTAATGAATGGTGTGAATATGAATAAGGAAATAACAGCTAGATGGGGATGATATCACGGGTTAGAAATATTTATGGTGATGTAAAAGATAATATTATAAGTATTGAACAAATAATGTGAGGGTGGAAGTTGATATCATTATGGATACGAATGTCGATTTGTAGAAGTCATGTTGGTGATGATCAATGTACTCATTTTTTGAGGATGAAGTCAAAGATACTTTTATTTAGATTAACAAATATGAGGTCATAAAGAAGCAATATACACAAGGGAGACAACATGAACATTTAACATCCCATGAATGTGGCTGCATGTTTGACAAAATGTTTTTTTATAGTGATTGAAGTAGTGATTAAAGGACCAATCACAACTCTTATATTCAACAATTAAAATGCTTAGGAAATGGAATTTAATTCAAGTGGAGACATAATTTTCTAGGGGATGTAGTTGAATTAGTTTTCATTATTCATTTAATGAATGTTAAGAGAGAGGGGAATTGAGGGAATTTGGAGGATTAAAAACTTCTATAGTAGTAGAGATGCAGACTGTAGCTCCTCAATAGATAATAATCTCTTCTTCACGTTACCCCTAAATTTTTTGTTGTACTCTTATAAATTAGTTTTAAAATTTTCAATCAGTAATGTGTTCTAGATAAATTTTTTCATAGGGAATATTATTTATTGATCATATTTTACCCAATGTTATCTTTCACTCTTTTTAGGCTAGTCACATATATTTTCATAAAATCATACAATTTTTAAAAATCTCATGATACAAGGATAGTTACTCAGGACTGAATATTATTATATTTATGAAACCCTTTGTTCAAAAATTTTATTGAATGTTTCTTAAATTTATGTGAGAGTATTAAAATTGGATGAAAGGAAAAAAAATTCCTAATAATAATCAATTTTTCCTTTTGCTGGGTGGAGTAAATAGGTGACAGACTTCTAAATTTACTCAGTTCTAAGTTAGCAATATAGATAGAGGTTTCAATGTTTTTTATTGACTTTTGGTGCCAAAATTTATTATATTACACCAAAATATAGAAAAATACTTTTCAATATCATAAAATATAATTTTTGATCAATGGTTTATCACATTTATCTGTACTTTTTTTCTCTCATTTTAATTCATTTCCACCCACTATTTTGATCCTCTATCAATTTAAGTAACAATTCAAACTAGCTTTTTCATTAGACCCTAAAATCATTTTCCATTGTATTGGTGTTTTTTATTCCTTTCTTGTTATTTTTTTATTCATAGATATTTCACATACCATTCATTTTGAGTTTGAATTTTCTCATTACTATACTTGTTTTAGTTTCTAAATGAATAAATAATTTTACTTTCCTCAAACACACTTTTATGTGGTAGAAATTAATGTTTGTAAAGTGGGTTTTCTCCCTAAAAATGTAAGGGTTTTCTAGGTCAAATTCCTCCCAAGGAGAATAGGGGAGTGATGAATAGTTAGTTCTTCATATTTAACTGAACCAATATAAATATTCTATGTATATATTGTTGTTATTTCTATTGAATTTTCTATTTAAACATTACAACACATTACACTATTACCACAAGAAATGATTTATCTAACATATTATTATTTTTAATAATAATATTAATTTTTTTAGATGGTCATTTCAAAGTCCTTGAAAACATTATTTCCATATAAACAAGAAAAAAATAAACCAATAAAAAGATCATAGATAATATATTAGTATAGAAGGATTTGATCATGTTCTGAAGGAGATGCATGGAGTGGATCAGAGAATACACTTTCCCAAGAAATTACCACCCAATAAAGGAAAAATTATGGATGATGATTTCAGAAGGTAGAATAATGCTACATTATCGATTATGAGGATTGAAAGACACCCTATACTCAGTGATATTATTATATAGACACTAAATTCATATGAAATAATGGAAATACTATATTTACCAAAATCCTCTTCAACTATCCATCCTTGTGTAGATAAATGATATTAGAAAGGATGATAAATAGCTATGCAATATGGTAGGGAATATTATGGAACTCAACATTGAAAATGATAGAATTATAATATTTATAAAATCATTATGTGTTCCATTAAAATGAGAATTGATGAAGGGGATATAGGATAATTCACATACCTCGTCATTTTTTATTTATCCTAGAAGTTCAATGATGTATAAATATATAAATAATAATTTATATTGGGAAAACATTAATACGTAGATTTTAGACTATATATCTCGAATCATGGTATGCTAAAAAGTTATACAAGATTGACTAATGTCTAAAGGGATGATAAAACTATTTCCCATACGAGTTTAAAAATGATATAACATAACTAGGGATTTCATTTTCGTTATTACTAATACCTATAATGTCTATCAATCCACTATATTTATAGTGGACCACTTCCTGGAGTATATACATTTAAAACTGATTACAGAATATTCATTTCTTAGCCGAATTCCCAAATATATGTAGTCAAGGGCTTAATGTTTAATAAAGTAAGACTCTCAATTTTATCTCGTTGAGATCGTAAGTTTACATTTCTGGTTTTCATAATTCATCTTCAATAATTGGATAGATATATTTTCATAAATAATTTTTTTATCCCCAAATCGTTGGTCAAAATGAATGGTCCATTTAATATCAATTGGATATGAATAATTATTTTCCAATGGATTTTAAAGGAGGTTGGTAAAGACATTTACACTTTATAGAGTTCTCATATAATAAAAATATTCATTAAATAATTCAAAAGGAACTATAGGGTCTATGTATGAGAATATTTTCTAAACTTCAATATGTTGGGATGAAGCTAGATTGTGTAAATTGATGAGACTAGAACATTCTCAAAATGTGAAAAAAAATATTCAAAAACTTCTATTGAAAATTAATACAATAGAGCTGGTAGAAGTGTTATGATGATAATCATCGATGAGATTTAGTGTATAAATTCAAAGACATGATATTCCTTGGAATGTCACTATGGAAGAGGGTCATGAAATTTAAGAAAAAAATAATTTTCATCCATAGAAACATTGGACCTTTTGAAATATTAGATCATTTGGGGATTATAGATTACTAGCTAGAACATCCACTAAACAACACCTTAGTGTGTGATGTATTTCATATAGAACTTTTGAGAAAGTATATTATAGAACATTCATTGGTACTAAACGTAGAGATATTATAACTATATCATGATCACTATAGTGATGAGAAACATGTATAAATTTTACATCATAGTGATAATGTACAACAAAAAAAGACCATCCACCTTGTTAGGGTTCTTTGGAGAAATACTAAGCCTTAAAAAGAGACCCTAGAACCTAAAATGTAATGATGTAGAAGTATCCTCATTTTTTTCATTAGTGTAACAAAATTTCCACAATGAATTTCATTTAAGGGGGGTATAATGTATCAATCGATGAATTTACTATTTATTTGACATTAAAAAAATAGTCTTAAATATAATGTCTCACTTGTAAAACCAAACTAAAAAACCATGATACATTTTATTGAGAAAAAAAATATAAAATATGATAAAATTAATATGATATGAGAATATAATATGAATTATCATTTAGAAACAACTAGTGGAGTAAAATTACATGTAAAAAACCCACAAACATAAAAATTTAACCTCATGGTTTTCAATGAAGATCAGAACCCATATTATAAATATAAAACTAAGCTAATGAATTATAAACTTAATATACCTGTTGATAGATAAGTAAAGGAGTAGAATTAATTATTTCATAAAAGTATGTTGGGAAACATATAGGAATTCAATATTATAATTGGATTCATAAAAAATTAAAATATGGCCATTGGATATATAATCATGGGGTATATACAACATGTATGTTTTTTAATAGAAAATAATATATTAATTTTATAGTGAAACAAAAAAATAATATTGGATTCTAGTATTTTGTTATAAAAAATACATTTTTATGCAATAAAAATTATTATATATTTTATAGTATTGTTTGGTTTAATTTTAAAATAAAAAAATAGTTTAATACCAATGACTTGATAAAATTGAATGTCTACAATGTGAATAATTAATTTTAATATGATTTTTTAAAAATATATTTAATGAATAAAAATGTTTTTTTCAAAGATTTTCTTTTTTAGTAGTTCTGTATTCTTCTCTTGATAAATAAAATTGTTATATTTTAAATAATGTATATAATTTATTTCATAAATTTATAAAACAATATATTAACATTAATTTTAATTATAATTGATATGACTTAAGATTAAGAACACATTATTTTTAAAATTCTATTTTTATATAAAATAATTTCAATTTATATATTTTATATATTCATTTAAAGGGTATAATTTTGTTATATTTCAATAGAATTATATTAAATGGACTAGAAATTGTAATAATAATATAAAAATTAGGTAAGGAAGCCAATCTAATTTTAGTCATAAAACGAAGCTTCCGAGCTAAAAATTAAGTTACCACAGTAAAAGGTAAATGGGGATAAATATGGTAAACTTAGTTGTAATGAAATAATATATCATAAAATATCATCTCTTAAAAATATATGAGTTATTTAAATAACAATAAAAACTATACGTTAATTATTTTTCCACCTTGTACCCAAATGCTATTATAAACTGACATCCTTATTGTAACATCCCATAATTGTGGTGGTTTGTCCTAGCATTATCAATTGGTTTAAATCTATGGTTTTTTATTAATGAAATGTTTCCTGGGAGTTTGATGAGCCTTAGGGGTGTTCTAGGGGTTTGTGGAATGAATGGGAAGAAAATAAGAGCATTTTGGGCTTTCTGTACAGTTTGTTCATTGTTAGTGAGAACCATGCGAGGGGAAGGACAAACCGTACAGATTGAAGATGTGGAATTTTTCATGGATGTTTCATGGTTAGTAAAACCATTATGATCTCCTTATTTAACCATGTGACCTCACATACCTTATTAAGTGTCTTGCACATGGTTCGGAAAACCATGTGGGTAAACCGTGAATCACAAAAAAGTTGGAAAAAATTAAAAAACATCTATTACGAGTTCATAAACCCTTACCAGATTTTCACCCCTCATTTCTCCCATTGAACCCTAGATTAGATCATGGATGAACCAACCTTCCCAAGGTTGATTATTCTTTGTTCCTAGGTTATTTTTTGTTCCCCCAGTTGTGGATCGAAGCTCTTGGTAAGTATAATCTCTTTCCAGGTTCCTTTTCTCGATTAGGGTTTATATCAGTATCTCTTCTCCACTTGAATCTATAAAAACCTTATTTACCATTGAGATGTTGGTTTTGTATTTAAGGGGGGGGGGGGGTTAATCTAGATATATTTTTTCTCTTAGGAGTATGTTCATAAACAAATTTTATGTATGTGGTCTATAAGCTATATCCCATGGTTTTTACATATATTTCTGCAAGTGGGGGTTTGTTCATGATATTCCTTGATATTTTCGTCATATCATTTTCAGTACTTAATATAATGAGTTTCTAAATAACTATTTTAGCCACCTCATGATCCTTTTGATATTCATGGAGGACGACTTGACCAATTTTGGGATACCCGTGGGGTGTCTTTCCGATCCCTAATATGGTTAACTGGATTATAAAGTGTGGGGTTGTCGTGTGATTAATTTGTGCTCTTGATGAAGGTTTAAATTGATTAATGTAATGATTATGAATGTATTATGTGTAAATATCATTAGTTTTGGATTTTGGTTAAGGGTTTGATTGGTTTGGAATGTAAATAGGATAAATTGGATTAATTGGAATGTGTCAATGAATCATTTTTTTCAGAGGAATATTCTTTGTGAGTTGGGTGTTGGTAATGGGAATTTGGATAAATGGAAAAGTGATATAAATGATAAATGTGTTAATCTATTATGGCATAATATCAATTTCCCATTTAGCTGTTATTGTTGTGATATTACTATTGATAATGGCTATGTTGGGTCGTAATGTGGTTATGAGTGGTGAAAGAATATTTAAGCATGTGAACATGTATTGGTATAATGGGTTATAGACATGAGGATATATGCTCATAGGTTGAGTTAGACTGAGGACATAATTTCCATCCTCAATGCACAGGTTAGAGGATGAAACTGATAACTATTCCCCTAACTTTTTCATTCCACCCAGCCTATGGATTCGAAGTGATGATAATATAGTAGTTTTTATGTGTTACCCCAATGGGATAGGAATTGATTTATTCCAATATTACATGAAAATGTTGAACATTCATATTCCCCTAGATAGGGGAAAAAGGTATATTAATCACTTTCAGCATATTAGTATCAAATGTATATTTTTTATTGAATTTATTAGGGATAAAATTCTTAATAATGGTTACATGAATTGTATTCTCTTTAATTTTCTTTATTTAGAACATGATTTCACTATCTGTTTAGACATGATATTTTGTAGACACTATTCGTGGTGTCTTACTGAGTGGTAATCACACACTTCTTGAGCCTTTGTTTATTACCAGAGAAGATTTCATGGATGTAAGTAAGGTAAATGTCAATGTTCATGTACTTTAGAGTTTATCTGGATTAATTATATTCATGGATGAGAATCTGGACCCTGTGTTTGGACCATTTTTTGAATTCTATTTTTTTTCATTATATAGGGGTTTTTACACTTTTTATTATAGCATGACATGTCATATTTACTATTGGTTGTGGTTTATACCTTGTTTGGGTAACCATTATTTATGAATTTTCAATGGATTGTTTACATTTTTTCAAATATTTTATATGTTTTCTATAGTGGATTACTCTAATAAAGTGGGTATAGTCTCCCAAGATTACTCTTACACGCTCATAGATTGATGGAAACCTCATTAATATGGGGATTCATAGTTGAGGTCCTCGATAAATCTTCTCCGGGCACCGGTTTAGTTGCACATGTGTTAGGGATGTTAAAAAGTGGTGTTAGAGAATGTCTTTTAGGGGACATACTATTTGGGATGGTAGACAAGAGGTTAGGAATGTGTTAGGATTTTTAAATGAGCATGATCTTGGGTGTAGATGACCTATATACAAGGGATAACCCAAGACACCCAGGGTGGGGATTTTTTTTCTTGTTATGCATTGTTAAAATTGAAGATATTTCACCATTGGGTGATTCACATGCAGTGTGATGTGACTATTTAAAAAAAATTATCATGGTTGTATTGGTATGGGATTTTGCAATCATGCATCATTATAGTAAACTTGGTATATAGGAGACATTTATCATGGTAGGCACACATGGGATGATTTTGTAGAGCATGAAGGGTAGGAGGAAATCCACATTCATAAAAGTAATGGAAATGGTGTCTAATAAGATGAGGTTAATGGAGAAAATTAAAATGTAAAATAATAATTAAATAATTTTTCTTAATTAGGGGAAGTAAGTGAATCAATATATTTTCAAAGTATGTTGTGAAATATAAACTGATTTGAAATGAGTACAATGTATGTCTTGAAACTTTGTGAGATAGTTAGCAATGTTCTCCATGTCCTAAATAGGGATGGTTGAAGGTAATGTTTTGGATGTGATAAGGCTAATTTGAGTGGTGCATGCCTATAATGTTTTTTATTGAATGTTATGATTCTTACATTATATTTTGTGAACGTTTTATGGTTTTTGTTCTAAATATCATCTTCATACTTTTATAAAATGACACCACGAAGGAAGGTTTTGGTTTGATGATATGAGGATGTTGCCAAGAATGATCCACCAGTAGTGTAGAATGAATATATACTAGTTCAAGATAATAGGTATTAATAGTTCCCTTATAACATTACTCATTTTATGTAGATTATGGAATGAGACACAGGGAGGGTTACACCAAGTATGTTTGAGTTGACTGTGGAGTTTCAAATGAAGCACCCTACGACCATTACTATAGTGGTCGGGGTAGAAGAAGTAGACTTATAGATAGAGTTTATCCAATCTATTATTGAACATTTAGAGACTCTTATCTTGAAGCATGTCATTTTAGGAGCCTATATGTTGTGAGGCCAAGAAAAGCGTTAGTGGGACATCATGATTCAAACGGAGCAATACGATGGAATGTTGTGGAATGATTTCCAATAAACATTTATTGAACTATTCTTATCCACAAAAAAGTGATTTAAAAGAAGGTTATATATTTTATTTGAAAAACCCAATGACAAATTTATTTGATGGATTATCTCCATCCTTTCATGGATCTGTGCCACTTTGTTTTTACGTAGGCAGGATACAAGGCTACTGTGGAGAATCATTTTTTTGGGCGAGGTGAGACATGAGATCACGTACCATGTGATCATCGTCCATATTTAAGGGTCTAAAGTGGTAGTGGAGAAAGAACATATTTTATACAAAAACCAAAATGGTGAATCAGTTGACAGACTTGTAGTGCCCTCAGGGTAGGAAAGTTGTGCACCATTTGAGAGCAAGAAGCATCATTTTGTGAATCTCCATTAGGGTTGAAGTGCACAGAGTAATCAAAATAGGGGTCTATACTCACTGGGTGGAAACCATGTGTTATTTTATTAGTGTGGTAGTTTGGGGAACATATTTGTCTTGTGTCCCCAACCACCAGTCAAGTGTCTATCATGCAGCAGGTCGGGCCATGTACACGAGTTTTTCAGGAACCCATAGTAGTCTAGAAATGATGGAGTTTATAGGAAAATACATAGTGTATGAATGGGGTACATTACTTAGTATCATGCCGGTAGATTCAAATCCACATGTTTTATTGGTTGGGTGGTAGAAATGGATCTTTGATGTGAGATCATACATACTAGAATGTTAGTGTAGTGAAGGGTACATAGGCTAGAGCCCATAGTAGTGGGGCTGGTCATCTTCTTGCAGTGTAGTCTACACCCAATGGATGTACGTCTGAACCATCTATTATTAAATGTATGATTCTTTTAGCTTGAATTGTCAGTAGTGATTTATTTGATACATGTTCTATACATTGTTTTTATTTTCATAGTTCATAGTTGTGTTAGGCTTGACCAAGGAAATTGCATGAGGAGTTATGTTACTCATTACTTTTTTAGGGGAACGAGTTGAGGATATCAAATAGCGTAGGGTTTGTTCCTTGAACAATTTTGGATATCATTTTTGTGGAATCTGTTTTTCCTAGAGATGTCAGGATTTCACACAATTTTGGGTAAGGACTAGTTGGTGTTGTATAACTCCCATATTTACTATTACCAATGTTTGGGGATATTCACATCTCATGGTGGAGAAACATATGCCCTTTTTAGTGAGTGGTACATTTGATCAGGAAACCTAGGGACAATTTTGCTGTAGTTGGGACAACATAGGTCATATGTGGATAGCCTTATTCGTGATGATGGAGGAAGGGAACAAATAATACATCATCTATTGTGTATTGATTTTAGGCTAGGTTTCTAGAGGATTTATCTAGGATACCACCTGATAAAGATATTGAATTTATCATTGAGTTTCTTCTGAGGGAAGACCATATTTCCATTATGCCATATCAAATGGCACAGATAGAGAATCAATAAAATAAATTTCATCATGTGTATTTAAAGAATAAAGGGTTTATCCATCCATATACATCACTGTGGGGATCTACCATTCTGGTTTTCTATGAAGATGATGTATTTTTGAGGCTATGTGATTTTTAAAATAAGATGAATAATATGATGGGTTAGAATCGATAGCTGCTTCGAAAAATCTATGACTTGTTTAGTGAACTGATGGGTGCATTGATGTACTTTTCGATCGATTTATGATCAGGATACCATTATTTGATGGTGATACCTTTTGACATACCACATAAATCATTCCTGGTTCAGAATGGGATGTATGATTATGTCCTGATTTTATTCAGGTAGAAAATTCTCCCATAATGTTCATGGAATTTATCAACCATATATTTCAACTAAACAAGGATTAATTCATAGTCATAATTGTTGATAAAATCATGGTGTACTCAATAACTATTTATGAACATTCCAAACATCTTGACATCGTTTTGAGTAAACTAATAGAGAATTGGATTTATACCACACTATAAAATTGACATTAGTAGATCGATAAGGTGATCATCATAGGTAAAATAATTTCTGAGTTAGCGTTGTTAGTGGAACCAATGAAGGTACATGTTGTGGTGTCTGAGGGGTGGCCCCCGGATGTTTTTGAAGTTAGTAATTTTCATGGTTTTTCAAATTATTACTGATGATTCATTATGGATTTATCTCGTTTGGTTGATCCACTCTCAATCATAACCAAGAAGGTAGTTATGTTTGAGTGGTCAGATACATGCAAGAATGATTTTTATTAGCTGAAGAAGTGGTTGACTATCACATTGATTATAGTATTACCTAATCCAGGTAAGAGGAGCACCTTATTTTGTGATTCATCCAGTGTTAGACATATGGTAGTGTTCAAGTAGGATGATTTAGTTGTGTTGGGGTTTTTTCTTTAAAGTGGTTGATGCATTACTTCTTGGGTGAGAAATTCATGATGTTTACTCACCATAAAAGTCATAATTATATTTTATCTCTATGGGATTTAAATAGTTGGTAGTGAAGGTTGGTCTATTACCTACAATCCATCATTTTAGGGATGGAATACCCAACAAGAAAAAGATAATAGTGTTTTAGATTCTCTAAGCCAGATGACTCAGAATCAGGTGGTTATGGAATCCATATCTAAGAAGAAAATTATGGATTTATTTTTTGAAATTCTCCTAGATGATCTAGATGGGAAGCGTAAAATGAACCAGGCATCGATAATAAATGAATCTCTACTTCTTGGACAGGTCATGGAAATCCAATTGGTGGATTCAAAGTGCCTATAGAGGAAGGAAATTCTTAATGGCGTGGAGTCACTTTGTAGTTGGGTTGTTAGTGACGATGAGATTGTCAATATTTGTGGTTATGTTGTTCTACCAGTGTGTGTGAAGGATGAGATGATTCATGAATTCCTCATATTGAAGTGGTATTAGGGTTCAATTTTGAATAAGATGTTTTGAGATATTCATGGTTAGTTTTCATGGCTAGAAATAGGGATAGGGGTTGTGGATTTTTTGTCATGATTCCTTACCTATAAACTGGTGAAGGCCAAGAATCAGCGCCCAAGTGGGTTGTCAAATTCGTTTCCAATTACTAGGTGTATGTAAAATTATGTCATGATGTATGTTGTATTGGGTCTTCCTATAATTACATAGAATAATGATGCAATCTTGGTGGTTTTGGATCATATGACTAAAGTGTGTCATATCTGTTTGATCTAGAATACTTATATAGTTGATCAATTGGGAAATTTTTATTTTAGAGATATCGTGTAGTTTCCTAGTGTGTCAAGAACCATATTTTTAAATCATTATATTTATTTCACATTGATCTTATTACAGGTATTGTAGAAGGAACATGGTACCCTGGTGTTGTTGAGTACGATTTATCACATGTAGATAGATGGTCAGTGTGAGCATACGATTTAGGTATTAGAGGATATGTTGAGATCTTTTGTTCTTGATTTCATTGGTTCTTGAGGATGTAAATTTAAGATTTTTGATTTTTCATAAAATAAATCTTTTCAAGCTACAATTCAAATGGTGAATTTTGAAGCACTCTCTGGTAAACCATGTGGATCTCTATTATGTGGGATAGACACAGGGGAGTTTGAAATATTAGGACTGAGTCTCTTGCAGGAGACAATAAAAAATGCTAATTGATTCAAAATTGCATTACAACTTCACTATATAGGAAAAATTCAAATTTTGATTGGTGTCACATACCTCTCAAATTCATGGAGGGTTATAGTGTGTTTCTTCAGGTGTCGTGGATTTTGGGTCACTGTGAATTTCGAAGCAAGGCATGTTGGCACACAACAATGTGGAGGAAATTCAGATTGTGGAGATGATCATACTAGTGGATTACTGATTTGATATTCCACAAACTTACAATGACACACATGATGTTTTCCATATTTCACATCACCAATAGTTTCACCCTAATCCATTACATGTGATAAACATTAATGATGTTGATATTGAGGTAGATACATCATTTAAGGAGAATCCATTTAATATCATGGATCATTGTTCGAGGGTATTGTGGGGAATGGTTTTTCCTTGGTTTTATGTTCAATATAAACATGATAATGTTTTGTAATAAAAGTGGGAGAGGGAGTTAGATATGCAGGCCTAGTAGACTAATATATTCTCTTTGGAAACTCAGTGATGCTTGTGAATGAGGCTCAAGGAAGAGATATTATAATATGGGGATTTTGTAAGATCCCCGACTTGTGAAGGCATGTCCTTAAATAAACATTTGGTTTCAATATTTTTTGGATTATTGAAATGTTTTCTCACATATTATAGGGTCCTCAAGGGTGTTTCGGGTGTTCAGGGCACAAAAGGGAAGGAAATAATAGCTTTCTGAGATTACAACACGGTTTGGGCACAATTAGTGATAACCATGTCAGGGAATGCCAAACTGGGTAGCATGAGACAATGGAATTATGGATGGTTGGTTCTTGGTTAAACGTACTACGTGGTTCACACCAGCTAATCATGCAACCAAACCTCCCTTAGGATGTGGTATGCACATTGTTTTTGAACTGTTTTGAAATCTGTGCTGGTAAATCATGCGGCCCAGTAATGATGGAAAAAATTACAAAAAATACATCACAAGATTTTAAACCCTTACATGATTTCACCCCTAATTTCTTTCTTTGAACACCATATGAGAGTATGGATGACAAAACCATCCCAAGGGTGATTAAACTTTTATCCTAGGTGGTTTGAAGTGCCAACAATTTCAGATCTAAGCTCCAGGAATGTATTATCTCCCTCGTGATTCCTTATCTTGATAAGAGTTTTATATTTCTCTCATATCCACTCAAATATCTAACAACATTATTTTCTGATGATGTCTATAATTAGGCATAAATGGTGGTTTAATCAGGATCTAAGGATTTTATTAAAATTTCAATCATCAATAGATTTGAGGTAGGTGGTCTAAACATTTTATCCCATGGTTTTCCCAATGATTTTTGCATGGGGGTTGTGTTCTTGATCTTCCTTGACACATTCTGAATTAAATTTGAAATATTATATGTAATGAGTTTCTAAATAACTAATTTAACCCCTCATGAACCCCGTGTGGTGAATAAATGGTGACAAGGCCAATTTAGGGCCACCCTTAGCATTTTTCTCCCCTCTCGAACATGGTTAATGAAATTATAAGGTTTATTGTTGAGTTGTGAATAAGTATACCTTTTGATGAATATGTAAATTAGTTATTGTAATGATTTAGAAATTATTATGGGTAAATTTTTATAGTTGTGAATTATCGATAAGGGGTTTTTGGTTTGGCATGTAAATAGATTAAATGGGATTGATGGGAATGTGTTAGTGAATATTTTTTTCCACCGGAATATTCAAAGTGAGTTTGGCATGGGGAATGGGTATTGAGAAGATTGGTCATGTGATATAAATAATAACATTTTTAATAGGTTGTGTCATTATATCGATTCTCCTTTTAGGTATTATTGTTCTAATATTGATATTTATAATGTATATGTTGGAATGTAATGTGTTTATGTTTGTTAAATAAATAAATAATAATGTACACATCACTTTGTATATGGGGTATATACATGTTGTTTTACACCCATAGGTTGAGTTAGAATAAGGCTGTAAACTCCCACTTAATGTGTGGGTTCAGGAAGGGGATGATGTTTTATTCCCCTAACAGTTTCATTCCAACTAGACTGAGGCTTATAGTTGAGGATAATGTGGTTGTTGTGATGTATTTACCTTGTGAAGTAGGACATGATTTATTCCCATATTCCATGTAAATAATGAAGATACACAATCCATTAGACACATGTAAAGGGAATCTTAATTACATGGATGATATGAGTATCGAATCGTGATTTTTTGATGGAATAACTTTGGGAAAAAAATTTTACATATGGTTACAAGAATTGTATACTATTTACTTTTCATTATTTAGAAGTTCCTTGTACTATCTATTTAGATTGGATATTTTATCAACATTTCTCATGGTGGCTTATTTAGTGGAACTCTCACCCTCTTCAGGCCAGCGTCGGGTACCCAAGAAGATATCATCTTTTCTTGTTTGGAAATGTTTAATAGTTTAGTGCTCCAATGTTGACTTGGATTTTTATTTTTTCGTGTTGAGGTTCCAGACATCAAGTTAGGAATGTTTTGAAGATTCTATTGTTTATCATTATTTTTTTATCCACTTGGTACTGTAGCATGACATGAAATTTATACTATTAAATTGGGTTTGTATGTTGTTGGAGTAATGATTATTTTTTCATGTTAATTGGTTTTTTAATGGTTTTTATGCTATTTAATATTTTTTGTACAATGGTTTACTCTGATAAAGATTTTATAACCTCCCTAGATTAATCATAGAATCTCACTGCTAGCCATCAACCTCTACTATATTTGGAGTGGTGTTTGAGGTCGTGTAATGACATGTATTAGGGAACTTTTTTAGTTCCCCCCCGAGATAGAGTTGTTACACTTATACATTATGGAGTGAATATTTATGAAAATGCCTCCCAAAAATTACCAATAAAAGGAAAAAAACACAAAATATGAAAAAAAAAATTAAATAATTCAATTAAATATTGTATCTCTAACCATTTACCATTTCCTATGACATATTTTTTTAATCTCTTGGTTCTAGAAAGGAAACATAAATCCTCAATTCTGTAGAAACCCAAGATGAGGAGTGAATTCATCAAGAAAGTATATATGTTAATCTAAAAAAATATCAATTACCTTCCCATCCCATATATTTTATAAATAATTACAAAATTTAATGATTATTTATTCATATAATTATCATTGAAAAATGTTATACTATAATTATATAACTCTAATATTTTAATCACTCATTTGAATATCATATTCTTCTTTTGGTTTGTTCAACCACCTATTTGAATGATGTTATACCGTCATTAACATTTTCTCCAAAAAAGTATCAATATAATAATAATTAAAATATATTATATCAATGAGTAATATATTTTATTAATATGGTTAATTATTGATTATATAAAAATCATGGATCCTCCTTACATAACTCCGGTTTAACGCTAAATTTCATTAAACAAATTTTTCATGGATTAAATTATTGCAAACCATACCCATCCCTTCCATCCAATGATCAATGTACTATATAAAAAATTGAAAAAAAGATTCATATTCCATTAATAATTTTGGAATTATGAACATGTTTCTAAATAATGTAAACTAACATCTCTATTATGACACTTGTATGAAACAATCCATAATTATTGACATATATTAAAGAAAATAATCTATAACTCAATAATATATCTATAATTAATGATTATAATTGATGTCTATAATATTTAATGTATATGAATATGGTTTTAAACACCCTTTTTAATATGATTAAATTTATTAAACAGGAGGTTAAATTAAATTCATGGAATTCAGAAGTAAAGAAAAGGGTTTCTCTTCTCTATTTTCAATTCATTGTGATATGTACCACATTCACCATGTATATAAATTTTTCCAATGTATATACATCACATGGATGTGATTCATCAAAATATTCCTGAAATTAATGTTATTTAAAAGTCCATACAATTTTTACCATTCATGGAAATTTTATTAAAATGTCACCAAATTCGCAATGGTTTCTTCACCAATCATATATTGAAGTCAAGGATTCATGTCTCTGAAAATACATATAGGGAATGTATATGTTGTTCTCTCTAAAATCCATCAAATTTCTTCTATTATCTTTTTTAATGGTGTTTAATTTTATTAATCCAATTTGAACTATCTTCAGTTCATTAATTAACTAATGTGATTCTTGTAAGAAATATAGAAATTATCCATTATTTTTGGATAGAATATTTCCCATACATGTATATATTTTTTATTTTGGTTTATGGATTAATTACCTATTTATATATTGTTTGTTAACTAGTTTATCAATTTAAATTTATTTATATGCAAAATAAATTTTCATGTAATTTTTTCATTGTGGATTATGTCAACCGACGTTGAATCTCTTTAGAAATGTGTGAAAATAATTTTCATTTTTTAAAAAATTCGACATAAATTATTTCCCCCTATATTATAATTGTTTTTCGTAAGGAATATTTCTCTCCCATATTTAATGTGTTTCATAGGAAACAATTGTTCAAATTATTTTGTGAATAATTCATTTTAATGGAAAATTAATGAAAATAAAATGATATTTATTTCAGTTTAATGTTGTAATTTTCTAATTCAATTACAATAGTAACATTCTTATATGTATATATCATTTAGTGTTTATTATGGTTAAATAGGGTTAATATATAATGATACCATCGACATACATTCTCTGGATGGATTATAATAATTTATTATAGAAATTTTCGTGCAAATAATTTCTTTCCCATGGTTTAATTAATCTATAATGGTATTATAATGGTTTTCAAATACTTTTGGTACACATATGTATGATAAGTTATTAAGAGATTTTTTGGTCTACGAAATAACTCCAAATTATTGGGAAATGAGATATATTTCATTATATAATGTATAGGAATGACTGTGGGTTATCACAATCTAGTGCATGGAAAACATTATGTTTGTTCAAGACTAATTTCTTGAGCATGATTGGGTTTTATAATAAATAAATGCATGGGAATTATTTTTTTTACTCCCAAGATACTGTATGGAAATAATTAGGTTTTTCACTACTAAATCAATATTTATTATTAGGTTTCTAACTAATAAATGCTAGGGGATTATTAGGTTTCTTCACAAATAAATGTGTGGGCATGATTAGGTTTTCTCACAAGTAAATGTATGGGAAAGATATGGTTTTCTCGAAACATTATCTAGGTATGATTGGATTTTCTAACAATGATATTATTTTTTATGATTATTCTTATACCTCATATCCATGTTATGTTTCAATACTATGTTATGATCTATGGATATTGATTATAGTTACAAATTTCCACATTTCCACATTTATATGTATCATTTCATATGTTATGTCAAAATATTTGTGTCAGGAAACATGATTTTTTTATTATATATTAATTTGTATGATTATAATATGTTATATATATAAACCATAATTATGTTCACATACCCACATGTTAATCTTATGCCTATTTTTTATCATTTAGAGATATAATTTATCTTTACCCTTACTGAGTGTCTGATCTCACCAATTATTATGTTTCTATTCCTTTGGTTATGAAGGAGAATATTTTGTTTATTCTATATAAAAAGTTATTGTGGCAGAATAATTTTTATATGAGATATTGAAAACGGTTTAAAAAAAACCTTGTATGTATCTAGTATCCCAATATACTAAATATTTACATTATGGGATGATATTTATTGTGATATGTTACAGATATTCATATAAAATGAAGTAATTAGTAGGTATGTGGTGATATGATCATCTCAATTTTTTATTATGTGGAATTAATTCATTGTATAAAAATTTAAACTAGTGATTAGAAAAAATCAATATTCAATTATGGATTGGATAATCAAATCAAGATAATTTATTAAAAATTGAATAATTATTTAAACCTTATTGGCCATTCAATAAACATTGTCATCTATTTTTATCCATAAGAAAATATTTTCATAATACATAAAACAAATTTTTAATTATTTATCCCTGCTATAGTTTAAGATTTATTATAAGTATTATATATATATGATGTAATATAATATAAGAGTTCCTATAAGACAGTAAAAAATTTATTGGTGGAGGGAAATAAATCATGTAGATAATATTTGGAAAAATATTATCGAGATTGTTATTATAACATATAAGAAAAAATACTATTAAATTGCCTTGATGAAAAAGTAATGAAATGGAAAAAAATTAAATAAAACATGGAAAACCCCCCAATATGTGTTTCATTTTCAATTTTTATTGGTAGAGAGTAGTATTGGACAATGTAAATATAAAGGGGGGTTTATTTTCCAGGATAATAATAACCATACATTGTTAGCTTCAATGATCCATAATTTTTTTCTATGGGTATCATTTTATAATATATTATGACACCACATGCCTTAATGTTATATACATATTATTTATTAGGGATGAGTAGATGATGTAAGGGCCCTTATTTTCATCAACTTGGGTTTTTTTCTTGTCTATATAGTAATCCATGTTATATTTGGGGAGAGACACATATAATTTATACCTAGATAATTATATTTCATAGATCATTATCTGAGTACCAACTACTTTTTCTCCTCATAGGTATGATAAGTTGTCTCCACTATCCTATCTTAAAATATAGTCATATCTCCCATGCTGTTAATTTATTATCAAACATGTCTTGGAAGAATATAATAGATTCTATAATATCAAAATGAATGATTTCAGAAACTAATTTAGATCATGATAAATTAAAATATAAGATAACTAAAAAAATATTTACCACAATATAATATCTAATATAATGATATTTCCTCAATAATAATTACATCTGGTAATTGATTTCATAGATTATAAAATAGATCCTTTTTCAAAAATATATCCACTGACATTATATTTTCGATGTTAAATAGTTAATTATATTATTTCACAAAATGTTTCTCCAATATTTTCCTCAACATACATTAGAGAACATAAATAACATATTATACCAAAATTTTGAACTTTTATATTAATTTATTTAGGAATCTTATTTATCAATTAGCATTTCATTCAAAAAGAATTCAGAGTTTATGGAATATTCCTGAAGGAATGGTATGGATGAATAAGAAATTTTTTATAATTATCTCTCTACATGGAAATAATTGAAATATTAATGTTGTTGTATTTTTTTATACTACTGTTAAAATTCTATGTCATTGTCTTCTCTATAACTTTTGAAATGTATTACATTAGGTGTATAATCAAACATGTTGTGGAAAGGTAGATATTTACCAACAAAAATTGTTGTGTTGTAGTTATACATTCATAGTTTATCATTCATTATATGGGATTTATGTTAGTAAAAAAATGATAATTTAATATGTAAAGGAAACATTAACTAATGACATAAAAAAACATTTACAAAAAATGAATGAATAGTTTTCCTCTCTAGTAATAGTTACTAATCTAATGCAGGTGGATACTTATAAGGGATCTTACAGTAAATAGTTCTTTTATATACCCTATTACTATAAAAAATAATCTGATCATGGGTTTTTATCATAGTTATCACTTCTAATAGTCATACTTATTCAATAAAATATTATTATTTTTGGTGTTTTTATTTATAGTGAAAATAGGTAAAATATATGGACTTTTTTAAAATTAAAAATTAAAAATAAAATAAAATATATGGTGATGATGGTTTCCTCATTAAGTGAATCCCCAGATTCATTCCATTACCAATATCTTAATATTTAATCCAGTTAAATATCTATTCAATAACCTTACTCAATATAATTACATTGTGTTATCCCATACCAATAATATTATATTGTGAACTAATTAATTTTATTCTCATATTAACTAGCCTTTTCTTCTTCTTATTCCATGGTATGAAAAATCTAATAATTCAGTATATGAATCCTTGTCACCACCACCCATTTGATTAAATGTGTGCTATTAATCCCAATATACATGAAAAAAGTTCACATAATGACTCCATCTACATCTACCAAAAATTATCAAATATTTAAAAACCTTAAAAAGTGAAGCAATCTAATAAAAGCGTAAAATTAATACATCGTGATTAAAATGAGCCACTGAGTAAAAATTTATGCCTACTTTCCTAAAAACTATATTGTAATCACTAAAAATTAAATTTTTGTAAATAATGGAAATATTTTTCTAGGAAATACGAAAATATACTATTGGTTATTCCTTTATGCAACAACAATTAGGGGTTACACATTCATTAAAAGGGCTGATTAAGGGTAAAGCACGGTTTATCATAAATATAACATAATAAAATAAATTTTACAATATAAATCTACCTCATATGAGGTACAAGGTTCATGAATATTTATTCCCTAATGAATTTCATAAACATATAAGATATATTATCACTATTGAGAAGTATGAAATCTTTCTGAAAGGATTAATTTTCATCAAAATAATCATTTATGATATAGTAAAATTTTTAAGACCTATTTATATATATAATAATATTAGGGAACATGACTATCAATTAAATCTCAAAACATTTCAATCAATTGATGATCGTTGATTCCTATATTTGCTTAATTGTATACAGAATTTCCATATCATCGTTTTTTTCCAATATAGTTAATCAATTAGTATAAGAATATGATTATTGAAAACGCAATTATTATTTGTAACATTTTTAATTTTTTATTACGTGTCCAATACAATGTTTTAATAACAAACCACCAACTAGTCTTATTTCAAAACTATCCAGGGTTACACCTACATCACCAATTCTCCCCATTGAATGACTACTTTGTGACTTCATACATTAAAAAAATACTACATCCACAACTTGTATTTTACACATCCTCATATGATCTAGGATATACTTATATGTTCCATGTACACCCTCCACCTCCCACAATGTGTGCAGGAGAAAATACTACTCCCCCTAAAAGGAATTCTAAATTGAGAGGGGGAGGGGTTTGAAATCTAAACAGACTAGATTTCATTTACATGGAGATATTTTATTTCATCAGTGACTTTTAATCATTAATCATCAAAAAATATGCATGGTTAGGTGGAAAATGATTCATGAAAAAATAATTGATCACTCATGATATGTTGAACTAACCATGAGTAGTTATTCATGGAATGTTTATTCGAATACTTATGGATTATTGGAATTGTATGTTAATTATTTGTTTCAATATAAACACTGAAATTTTAACCCAAATAGTGATAATATTTATGGTATGTTATTCCATCATCAAAGTAAGTTGGTAACACAAATATGTTTTGGTAAACCAACTATGAATGTGGTTCATGGATAATACACATATTAATAATGGTATGTTCAATATAACATGTATAAAACTAAATTCTAACCATTAATAATTGGATTCTTCCTCCCCTTTACTTTATGGAAATTTTCACTTTAAATTTTGAATTTTATTTTATTCAAAATTAAAAATAAAAACATTAAATTATTATATTTAATGAATATCATCAATTATAATAAAATTAAATTTATATATTAAAAATTCATTAAAATACCATAAAACATGAAATATAAGGAAATATAATGATTAAATTATGATAATAATATATGGAAATTTTCTGTCTCATTAGTATGATTTTTAAATCCATATGATTTGATAAATTATTGTTTTTTTGGTGAATGAAAATACATTTATTGGGAATCACGTATGTGATATCTATAATATATGGTAATTTATTCTAATATTTACATGATTATACATGAAAATGGATTTGAAAACTATACTACGGTTTTGAATGATAATATCATAGAGATTATAATTTAAATTTATAAACTATAGACAATTTATGTAACATTAATTATTCAACTAAGAGTGATTTGAAACAAGGGTGTCTTGATAATGTATTTACACAATGATATATTTAGTAAAATGGATGTTAATATATAAATATTTAGTATTGTGGTTAAATAATAATTAAATGGGTAACTATGTCTGTTCATAACTTATTGAAATAACCCAATCAGTTAATATGGGATAGTTGGTGAAAATGAGCCATTTTGGGTAGGTTATTAGTGTTATGGATTTATTTATCAATGATTATAAAATATTGAAAATAGTAATTGGGTAAAATGATATTCTGTAGAATTTTTAATTTGTCTTTAAAATCATTATGGACATTAAATATAAAATTATTATCGTTTTTATTGGATAGCCCATTGGGGTTGTCGCAAGGGACCATTGGGTTATAATAGAATGGAAATTGTTGTCAATGTGGCATAACCAATGGGTTAAGTGTAGTATGACCAATAGTGCTACTGAGGTGTATCATGTGACATCATCAAGAATAATTGGATTATTATGGATTCGCCATTGAATTCAATATAAAATATGGGTTCAATAAGAAATGATATTGAGGTTTCTGAGGGTAATATGATAAGTAATGTATGACTAGATTGGTTCAACAAGTAGAGAATTTTAGTAATGTCTAGTGGGGCATATTTTAATAGTGGTATCAAAGATACTTGAATAATGGGGACAATATGGATCACTAGGATCAATGAGTAGTGATTAAAGGAATGATTTTTTGAAAACTCTGGGATGATTGGAATTGTATATTAATTATTAGTTTCAATAGAAACCATGAAATTTTAACCTAATGTGTGATAATATTAATGTTATGTTATTCCAACATCATAGTAACTTGGTAACCCAAATATGTATTGTTCAACAAAAAAAGAAATGTGGATCATGGATAATACACTTAATAATCATTGTATGTTCAATGTAACATGTTTAAACCTCAATGATCATTATAAATAATTGGATTCCACTCGCCATTAATTTATGATAATATACACATCATGTTTTGACATTTATTTTATTCCAAAAAAAATAAAACCATTAAATTCGTATATTTAATGAATATCATAAACTATAATTAAAATAAATTTATGAATTCAACATTCTTTAAAAGCACCAAAAATATCAAATACATATGAATGTAAATATTAAATTATGATAATAATTTATGAAATTTTTTTCACATCATTATGATTTTTTAAATTTATATGATTATATAAATTATAGTTAGTTTGGTAAATGAAAATATATTGTTGAAGGTATATATAGTTAATCTAATTGTTTCATGTAGCATAATATTAACTTTTTTTACATATAATACAAGTCAGACATAGTTATCTACATTATCTACTAATGCAGGGTGTTTCCCTGCTTATGTGTCACCTTCTCAATGCACCACATCAACAAAATACCTTATCTGATTACCTTTAACCCCTCCACTATTCGTTGGCACCCACGAATTACCACTCCGTTTTTAACTCTGACATTTTTATACCCCCCGACCTAGAATCGAGATAGGTTTTTCGAAAACCACCACCTATGTTGTCCCTCTTTTGGTCCCTCATCCACTACCATTTCCTCTGCCTTCTCCGTCTCCTCCTACTCCACCTCCATATGCTCATCATCTGACTCCTCTGCATCCATCTGCTCCGCAACAGGCTCCTCCACCTCTGGTTTTTTGTGTCTCCCACTACTCCACCTCCCGATCATCCACCTTCAGTGCTCCACCTCCAGATCCATCGCCTAAAGCTTCTCCACATTAGGCTCCTTCACCTCCTCCTACTCTGACTCATGTCTCTTCGAATCCACTTTCTCTGCATTACTACCCCTCAGCACACTCCTCTCTCTACTCCCCCTCCACCTATTATCGCTCGGCCTCCCTAAGATTTTAGTTTTCCAGGGTATGATTTTTCCGATTTACATTATTTGATTTATATTATCTGATTTCCATTATCTACAGTATGCGTTTCACAATTCCAAATCTGTGTGAAGACATGGTGAATGTAGTTTTTTAATCCATACCATTACAATCACCATTTGACAGGGAAAAAGTGCCTCTTGGAATATAGTTGGGCTATTTATGCTATAAAACATTTCTTGGATAAGGCATGATGTTGTAAAAAATAAATCTACTGCTAATGGATCTAAAATTGGTAGATTTATAATTGATGAAGATAATGAAGAGGAGCATGGAAGATCATAGAACCTGGTATTGTAGGTTATCTTTTGTATTGATGGATTCACACTTTTTAATTTATATTTAAATCCAAATAATATCATTCTTGTTTCAAAATTTCCTTGTCATAACTGTGATATATCTCTTTACTACTTCTATGTCCATGACGAGTTTCTCAACTCTTCACATGAAGGATGTGTCAATCATATATGTTCATGACTCAAAGCCCCCATATTTGCGCATCATATTCTGAAAATGGAATTATGTAGGTTAGTATTGGTAAATTCTATACATTGAACATCCTTTTATATCCTGCAATTTCTTTTCTGTCTATGATATAGATTACCCCGACTAGAAAAATCACAAAAATGCAAATAAATCAATTTTTCTTGGGTTTAATGACCCACAAAACATTTATTTTATGATAAAATCTCTGTTAATGTATATGATACTTTAATGATTTCATAATCATTTCTATAATAAAAATATAAATTTTCAGTGGCATTAGGATTAGAAAAATGTAGATGAATGTCATTGCACCACACATCCATAGATATCTCTAAATAAATAGAAAAATGAATTATGTGATTTTTCTTATCGTTTTATGAATAGAAAACTAGACAAATGGATTTCCCTTTATAAATATTGGTATATTAGTATCTATGTGAATAGTATGATCACCAATTTATCTGCTCAAACATATAGGGTTTCTTTCACATTTGTGACAAGAGCATGCAACTATTCTTTAAGAGATGATTTGTATAAAATCCAAATTTGTTAACATGATACATTTCATATGTTATTTAGATTTTTTATTTTTATTATGTGTAAATTTGTAAACTGGTATAACATGAAATATGATTTCATGGATGTTGTTTTCCATTAAGTGATTAGTCAACCAATATTTAAAAAATATTGCATGTTTTAAATCTATATAGTTGTATTTTAATTGATTCAATAGACATTTGTTTCAAATATCATTTTGGATATCCCTATGACAGTGATCATGCTGACAAAGAGGAATATAATTGTGGATCTCAAACCGCAGTTGTTCAGGTTACCTTTTGTTTTGATATATTCACAATTTTTTTATTTACATTTCAAGTCAAGTTATATCTTTCATGTGTCTTCATTTCCTGGTTTAAACTATTAGATATCCCTTTACCACTTATATGGGCCAAGATAGTTTTTCATTATTTCACATGAATGATTTGTCATTCATATACATTCATGAATCACATGTTTTTGTTCTGTATTGTTGTCTTTTAATTGATTAAACAGAAATATGATTCAAATATCACTTTGGATATCTATATGATCATCATTTCAATGATTAATTAGAAGATAAAGGTAGATATAAGGTCCATGTTTTAAAGGTTACCTTTTGTTTTGATCGATTCACTATTTTTATATATATAATTCAATGAAAATTATATCTTTCCTATGTCATCATTGCCATGTGTCAACTATTATCTATCTCTTTAACACTTCTATGTGAATGAATAGTTTTCAAAGTTTCACATGATGGCTTTTTCATTCGTATTCATTCACAACTCAAAGTACCCATATATGCGTATCTTGGGCTATCAATGTACTTCTGTAGGTTAGTCTTCATTAATTCTATACTTTGAATAGACTTTTATGTCATGTAATATATTTTTCATCTCTAGGTGAGGAAACAATGCGATTTGTCTTACCTTGAGAATTGAATTATATTTTCTATGTTATAGATTATCACAAATTTAAAAATCATGAAAATGAAAATAAATCTAGTTTTCTTTGGTTGAGTGACGTGTTGAACATTGATTTAATGAGTTATTCATGGGAACTTTAATTGTTTCATTCTATATGTGATTATTCAACTACAAAATTATTTTATGTTTTGATATTCATTTCAATAATGAAAATATCAATTTTTTGTGGCATTAGTGGTGTCTCTATTTTTATTGTATTCATTTGAGGTGTTAGTCTTCAATTTTTATTAGTATGTTTCTGAAAATTATTTCCGAGTGATTATGCAATGGGGATAATCTATGTTAATGAATTTTCAATTACATTTGTGATATCATATAATTTTCATTATTTATTCTTCATAAATGACATGTGTTAATTTACACTTCTTCATGCATTATAGTGACATCTCTCATCTTCACATCCTTCTCTCAATCCATTGTTGTGAACAATTTAAGTGTTAAGCACCATGAACTAATGCCAGAGGTAAGAATTAATGAAACCAAAATGCTTCAATTTTATTTAGTTTTATATTTTTCTTATTGTAACTATAGTCTTTTTTTTAAAGAACATCATTTTCACAACTATAAATGAAGAAGCTGATATAAAGATCATAAATTTTTTCCTTTCTTACAATATGAATATAGGTAAGAATTGGTGATCCTCCTAGACTTCTTGGACAATGAATCATTTAGTTATAAGATGTTATAATGATTTGTTTCTCATTTATTGGTCTGTGTTTTGTTTTGGAAAATGTTTCACCTTTCATTTTCAAAAAACAAAGGAAAGAAAAAACATAAAATGTTATAAAGATTTTTTTATCGTATTTAATTCAGTTTCAATTGCTGGATCAAACCAATTATAATTAAAAAACATATATCATCATAATGATTGATCTAATGGTTTTAGATTTCTGATATGGGTATCCCTTGGAGATTGGACATGATAATCTCTTCTAATGCACTGCTATCAAAACATTAGGGCATTGCAGAATCCATTTTCCCTTCATTTGCGACCAATTGGGAATTTCATGTGATTTTTATGTTAGAGCATTTGAATGGACTACCCACTGATAAACTTCAACAATGGTAAGTTTTAGGTTATTACTTTCAACTTATATTATTTTCTTTTTGGTTTTGTACATTGATATTCATTAAAATTGTTTCATTTGGATTGACTTTTTCCAAATTATTCTGAGTCTCTATGATGACTATGTATTTAGATTTTTGTTTTAGTATGACTATATTCATTTGAGGTGTTTGTCGGCCATTTTTTTACTCTATTTCTGAAAATGATTTTACTACGATCATGAAAAGGTGATGAATAATTGAAACAAAACTCATATTTTTTATTTATTTTAAATTTTTATTATTGTAACTATTTTCGTTTTTTGTTTAATAGAACATACTTTTCACATATATAAATAAAGAAGATAATATTAAGCTCATATATTTTGGCCTTTCTGACTTTATTAAGACTGCTAAGGATTTCATATCCTCCTTGAATTCAATGACGAGGCATCATTATGTTATAGGTTGTTATGATGATTTGTTTCTCATAAATTGGTCTTTGTTTGGTTTTGGAAAATGTTTTACATTTCATTTTCAAAAAACATATGAAATATGAAACATAAGATGTTATAAAGAATTTTTTATCGTTTTTTATTTAGTTTATATTGTTGGATAATACCGGTTATTGGTACAAAACATGTATCAACTTAATGCTTGATCAAATTGTTTGACAGTTTTAATATGTGTATCCATTGGAGGTTGGACATGTTAATCTCATCAGATGACCTGGTATCCCATCACCAGGGCATTATGACTTCCATTTTCCCTTTAGTTGTGACCCATGAGGAATTTCACGTGATGTTTATATTGTAGAGTTTGAAGGAACTTCCCATTGATAAACTTCAAATATGGTAATATTTAGGTTATTCTATGAAACTTATATTAATTTTTTATGGTTCTACACATTGATATTAATTTCAACTAGTTCATTTGGAATGATTTTTTTCCAAATTCTTCTTAGTCTCTATGATGAATATTTATTCCGATTTCTATTTTGGTTTAACTATATTCATTTGAAGGGTTTTTAATCCATTTTTATTAATCTATTTCTGAAAATTATTTTACAAAAATCATGCAATGTGGATGATCAGCAGTAACGAATTTGAATTTTCATTTGTGAAAACATATTATTTTCATTTTTTCTTCATCATACATAATGTGTCAATTCAAATTTATCGTATGATTATAGATATGGCACACAAATGTTCAAACAATAAATCCAGTGTCATGAACTATGTTATGCGGAGAGAATTATTCATTTCCATTGGTATGTATATCATTATTATAATTTTATTTCCTGTTCTTGTCTACATGATATATTATCTGTTTTCATATTTTATATGCACTTATTTATTATATATCAATGAATTTATATAGAATGAATACATTGATTCTAATTTTATATAAAATGGTTATATTGATTAAAATTTATACATCAATGAATTTATAATGAATGAATATATTGATTCTAATTTTTAAAACAATTAATTTATATAGAATGAAGATATTATGTTAGTAACCACATTGAATTGAATTGGAATGATGTTTAAAAGAACTCTGTGATTTATCTTTCTGAGAAAAGATTCCACCTAAAAATCATTTGAGACCAGATTGGAAGATGCATTCATTCACCTCAAAATAAGAACATCACATAATTGAGTTACATAGAAAGAGGGGAAATAAATTGTGTTGGATTGGTTCATAGGTATTTTTTTTTCAGGTTTCTTCTTAATTGACCATTGTTTGAACCAAAAAGAAAACTTTTTTTATCATGATTCCCTTTGTATTATTAGATTATCAACAATTAAATCTTATTTTCTTCTATTACTAAGGCTATTATTTATTTGAGAATTAATCAGTGCCACATTTTTTTGAGTTTCTTACTGTCCATTATACTATGCATTTCATTAACATTAACATTAATTACTACTATATTTTACCGTTTATTTTTTAGATTGGATTATCATAATTTAATATTAATTAATAATTAATCTATATAATTAAATTTTCATTTACAGAGTTCATTTTCTAGAAAATGAAGCTGAAGAGATGTTGCAATGACCCTTTGTTCCTAGAACACTTCTCAAAATGACTTATCTGTAATGTTTTTACAAAAAGAGAAGTTCATATATTGTTGTGTAATTATAGATTGGGATCACACATTTTTTTTACCAAAATCAATCCTCTTGCCACAATTGCAAAAAAGAAGTACTTGTCTGCATTATGAAATGATTTTCAAACACCCTCCAAAAACAAAACTGCTTTTTCTATATTTGTTCTAGGTTCAACTAATATATTGTTCTATCCAGATATTTTACCCTTCTATTCCATTTATTTGTACCACTACTATTTGATTAAAAATTTATAATCATTACTTTTTCTAGGTAACTTTTAAAAATATCATACTTTTTCACTGAAAACCCATTAATTTAATATGTCGTACGTACACATAGGTGGGGACTAGATTCCTATAACAAAAGGTATATTCAATGTTTTTTGAAGTGAAAAATATAAAAATGTTTAAATAATTTAGAAAAACAAATTTGGAATAATCTAAGGGTGTTACAACCCATAATAAATTAATAAAAAGATAAGAACCAATAAAAGTATGTTTATTTGTGAAATAGAATTAAATATGTTCAAAATTGAAAATTAGTCAATTTCAATGATAATTTGTAGATAATATTTTAATTATTGAAGATATTATGTGTTTAAATGATTCATAATTTAAATAAATAAATTTAAGACAGATCATATACGTTAATTATCCCCATACATACTATGAAAACCATGATTTATATAGATATTTCAGAGATAAATATTTCAGATAACATAATGTAGTAAATAACTTACAACACTACATGGATTTTGGTATATAAAAAAATCAAATTTGAATATATTTTTTATTAGATATTTATGAATCTATGGTTTATATTGTTTTATATGCTATAAAATATTACAATGGATTTTTGTACTGTTCGTACAATGAAATCATATGGGAATAATGATATGTTGGATTTTACTGACCATATAAAAAATTCATTACTTTTTGAATAGATATAATTGAATCACTATATAGATCAAGACATTATTATCTAAATAATTGAAATTACGAGACTCCATTTCATAATTTTTTTTGATTTATTATGATATTTATCTATGGTTCAAACTAAACATTTCAAGTAGTTTTTAGTGAGTGTTATGTACAAAAAAACTTATTATTTATACATATATCCATAAAACTAATAGTAAATTTAAAATAACTATATGGATATTTGAGTATATTATAAATTTTTTATCACTTCATTTCAATGTAAATTTGTACCAACACCTCACTTCATTTAAAATCATTTATAATAATATGTATCACTTAAGAAGGAATATGATACCATATGATTGTCTATATGGGAAGAAGTTTTAGAAATCATCATTTTTGTGTGATATTGGTGTTTGAGCAAGTTTAAATCCAAAGTAATCAGATAATATTATTATCATATCCATGAATATCATTGAATAACAAATAGATATGAAAATAAAAATAGTTTTTAATTTGAAGTTTTCGATTAGGTCTTCAAAAAGACATATCTAGAGAAATAAATCCTGAAATTTTTATGGAATGGTAATTTAATTAAGTATTTTTATATGAATATATTTAAATATTCTATAATAATATACGTAGTTATAATAACAATTAAATAATTTATTTTACATTAATACACCATATATTTAAAGATTTACATTCATCTCAATTTAAAAAATTAAATTGGTTAAAAGATACAAATATACTTCATTGTAAAATATCAAGATGATATATAATGGTATTATTATTAAAGGAAATTATAGGCCATGGAATATAAATTTTGTACAGTGGAAATAAAGGAATGCAGAAAGTGATTTTGATATTGGAATTATGTGGATTTGTATGAAGGTGATGAAAAAAATATTAATGTTAAATATTATTTGATGGGGATGCAGAAAAAATTGAAATATTATAGTTATATTATTCTAATCTATGAGAATAAGCATCATGAATCCATTTAAAATAATATAAAATAGTTATATTGTAATTTTTCAGATATAAATCTTTCATTATTTATAAATAATAAAAGAATTTTATGTTAAATCATGTGAAAGTTAAATACATTTCTCACCAAGAAAATGTAATATTTAATTATTGGTTTTTTATTAATTAATTTTATTATAGTAGTTAAAAAAAATTTATAATAAATAATATCAAATATGGATTTCATATTTTGAAATAATGTAAGATAATTATATTTTAATTTTTATTAATAGAAACATACATATAAGAAAACCCAAATATGTGAGATATGTTATACAATATAATAAGGTTCAATATGAGTAAGTGAATACATATAATAAGTAATATTCAATATGTTTGACACATATGGGTGTTAAATTATTCATTAACTCAAAAATAACCATATTTTTCATCATATTGAGAAATTTTATTCATATTGTATCCATATTTATTTTTAATAAAAATATCGCTTATTCCACTCATAATTACATGATTCTCCACATATTTATAATTAAAAAAACATATTTCCATATTAGTTTCTGAACAAAGACTCTATATTATATTTACCTCTTAATTGTTTTTTATTTTTATGATAGAATATATAGATACGATATAAATCATTGTCAGGTTTTTCTTTCTCACTCTCTACATTTCCTATTACATGTGTCTTACTATTTTGAATGAAACTCAAAAAATATATCCTCTTATGGTATTTCATATTTAAATATATTTTATTATAATTAAATAAAATTAAAAGTAATAATATTTTTCTAAATTATCTCTATAAAACCTATTATTGAATATCATAAGAAACTAGAATAGTTTTTTCTTCAGACTAGTAACAAACATTATTGTTTTAATTATCTAAATTGATTTTAATTTTGTATATATATTGTATATTGAATAAAATATTTCACATATACTCGGTATATATTATGAGGAAAAATATAAATTTTGTTTAACCTTTACTGGGACCTTCATGACTACTATATATTTTTTCATTAGTTAAAATTCATTATTGTTTTTATTGATATGGTTATTAATTTTTCACAAAAAACCTCCACCAGTATTCCTACTATGATGATGGTAAATAGAAGGATTCACCTTGAAGCCCACATCCAATATGTTATGGGTTGTTGACTATGACATATGGAATAAAATAAATAAATGGGACACCAAATTCAAAATAAATGAATATTGGACAAGAGTTAAGATCCACTAATCTACTCTATCAAATTAAATTAAATGAAACTTCCTGATACATTAATGTAATTTCATACAATGTATAAACAATCATATACCACGATGGATGCCAATGTAGTGACCATGAACTCCAACAACTCCAAAATATATTCATGAGATAATAGTACCTATCATAACCCCCAATCATCTCCTATAGACTTTTAAAATATTGTATATATATATATAAACATGGGATAAGAATATAACTATATATAGTAGGATCTTTCCAGAATATAATCATGTAAAGGTGAATAATGTATATGAAATATCGGTTAATATTCCATGAAAGAAAACTCATTTCTTACATTGGTAAAACAATATCTCTTCCTTATCATTGATCACTCAACAAGCAAAACATATTTATATAAAATTATAAATTAAACGAATTTATATGATAAATTTACATTGTTTCCCTTTCCCTGCTATTTTTTCACTCTCATAGCACAAAAAAATGTCATGTACTACACTCAATTCTATAATTAATCTATCCCACCTAGGAAACAATATAACAGTTATATCATCATCTCATCCTAAAACTAGTGCACACTTTTATTAGACACATTTATAACCATCAAACATGTATCAAAGACATTATACTATGTGTATCATTTATTATACCCCCATACAACACAAGGCACAGAAGAAACCCCAAGGAAATGATAGCCATTATTTCATTACTATATTTAAATGTTAAGACAATTAGTTTAAACAACTCATATGTACATCTAAAAATATACTATGATCCATCACATCCTATATGAGAATATAAAAAAATAGTAGCCACTACAACATATATATTCATATATATTTTCTACATCAAAAAGGAGAGTGGGGAAGAGTGAGTTTTCAACCATCTATTCCCAAAATAACACGGTTGTTGTAGATTAATTATGTAACCCAAAACAATTGGTCCTTTAATACCCACTTGACATGGGTGATGTATTATTTTAAATCATAAAATATAAAATGATATTGATATATCAAACACATTAAAACTAGGATAAACTTCAAATTATTAGTATATAATGATATAAATCTTCACACAGGAAAACCTAGACACCACCACAAAGGCCATGAAATTCACATTCCATTTATAAACACAAGCCTCAAGGATTAACATAAACAAAATTCTTATATGTCATAAATTATTAATCATTTATTAACCATATTAAAATTTATATTTCAATTATTTTATATCATCAAAGTGAAATTTATTTTTTAACTCATCATTTAAATCCATGATTTCAAATTTATTCTCATAGAAAATATATCCCATATAATTATAATTTTTTCAGTTTAAGAATCTTTATCCCCATCAACACCCAATCACTTTAATTTAATTGTAATTTCCATTATCGTTCAATATTTAAATCATCATTAGTATAAAAATGATATACGAAAATGAATTTTCATCCACAGTTCATTTAAAAAATATAGAAATAAGTTATAAATAAAAAAAATCAATTATCAAGAAAAAAACTACTAAGAAGGAAACAAATATATAGGGAGTCAGGCCACGCTTCCAAATAGTACCATCCAATTAATCAACAACCCCAACAAAAATATATGGTAATATAAAATCCCATATATCAACTTTTTTTTTCTAAATCACCACCATCTACATAAAACCTATTCCATGAGCCAGGAAAAATACATACCCCTACCTAATATCCCAACGATAACTTGTTCAAAAAAAAAGATTATAAGGGAAATATAATCCTATGGCATAAAAATGGAATCAATTCATATTTTTATTACAAAAAACATAGGGGAAACCGAGGAAATCACACTGAGGTAAATAAACCCGAAAGAATAATATGGCCCTTAATAACCCCAGACATCTCAATTTTACTACTCATAATTACCATTTCCATCCGAAAATAAAATATTTATTATGATAAAGTCTCATCTTCATTCATAAAAATGATCAAGAATCACTTTAAAGTTAAACTTTTTTCAAAGAATAATGGTATTTCAATTGATATGTCACATTAATTGTTCATTGCATATAATCATATATATTTTTTCAATCAAATTTCAAGCATACAAAACTCCTAAACTAACATCAATAATTATTTAAAAAAAATCAAACTATATAAAAAATATCAAGAGGAATATTCCAATATAGTGTAGTACGACCAATGGTGCTAGTGATGTGTAACATGTGAAGTCAGCATGAATAATGGGATTATTAAGGTTTCAACATTGTATTCAATATAAAAAATGGGGTCAATAAGGAATGATATTGACATTTATGTGGATATTATATTATGTAATGTATGACTATTACGGTTCTACAAGAAAATAATTTAGGTCATGTCTAGTCGGGTCTATTTTTAATAGAGGTATCAATGATATGTCACTAATGGGGATAGTATAGATCACTTGGATCAATTATAAATATCCATTAGGGATAGATTTAATGTAATTTATTACGTTCAACACGCCTGGAATCCACTTGAGCTTGGATATGGTAACCTATTATTGGGTGATTTGTATGGTACTTAATGGTGAGATACACACACACAAACACAGATATATATATATATATATATATATATATGACTATGTAAGACTGATACATTAGTACCTGATGGAATAGATAAGGTCATGATTTTTTTCTTCTGGTTTATCACATAAGGAATTAAATTGATTCTTTAATTTAATAATTATTATGAAACCATTTCACAAGTATTTATAGTATATTCATGAATAAATAAAAGGTTTTATAGTGATATTTTATGGGTATTTTTTATGTACACCATTAATATAATTGTTTTACATGATTATTTTATGATTACTGTTGATGTTAAATCCAATGGAAGTTTATTTGGGGATTGTGGTTATGGATGGAACGATAAGGAGTTTAGGATTTGAGGGATAAGTATTAGCATACCTTGAATATTTTATTATTATTTTTTAAAATTTTTTAAATACTATTTTAACTGTTATGGGGATTTTATATAATCGTTTCATACATGTATTCTTTTAGTAACAATACATTGCCTGAGTTTTGTCATTTATTATTATTTATTATGATTTACAATGTCGTTTTATAATTCTCTTATTATTTCATTACTAGTATTATAATAATTTTATTATTATTATATGGTTATGAAATTGATTGAATAATATATCAATTATAGGGATTGTGAATGTTATATTATTAAAAATACCTTGTTATATAGGGAATTACACCTACGACTTATGGATTCATCATTCTGGGTGTCAGTTTGATCCATTAAAAAAAATGAATGATATAGATGGGGTGATGTAATTATAATTCAAATTATTATTGAAATATTTGAGTTTTATCAACATATTAAGAAACAATATTCTATATTTTCTAATGTAAAAAATTATTTGAAATTGAAGAAATGAAAATTTATAAGGATTTAAGAGTATGAGTATACCTTTTAATAGATCTAGTGGTAGTTATTCCATAATTTTGTGCTAACCATGTCCTCTATGTTATAATGGTTGATAATCAATAATAGTTACTCATATAAATTTACTTTCTATATTGTAATGTAAAATGAGATAAGGATTTCATATAACATAGTGAAAATTGAACATATGTGACAAAATTATATTAATATAGATATAGAACTAGCTTCCACAATATTTGATCAAAATTTATGACATTATTATCTCTATAGAGAAATAGTTGTTTTTTATATGGTTAATGAAAATTGTGTTATATATTCACATATAAATATTTAAAAATAATGAAAATATATTGATTATAAATATATAAGGATTATGTTAAAAAAATTATTTATAATTCTAGAATGGTGAAATGGTTAGTTGATATCGTAATAATAGTTACTATGATTATAAATTTAAAAATATGAAAGAACATGATCCATTATTAAATTATTTAGTAAATTTAGACTAGGAAATCTTAAGTGATTGAATGACATCATTTATATCTCATGTGTTTAATATTCATCACATTAAAAAAATCATTCATACAAACTGTAATAGTTTAGGGTCTTTTAAAACATGGAATCACAATCCTATAACATGGTGTAATATCATCAAAATCATTCATAAAGATCTTAATCTTTATTATTCATAATTAAAATCACTCTTTATAACCTAGGTAATGGAATCATATAATAATGGTGAAGTTAGATACTCAATAAGGGTAAAAATGGGAGATATGGATGAATAACATGAGAATAAGTGTGTGAGATATTGTTCTTAACATGATAAGATAATAACATGAATATCTAATTCTATAATAAATATTCATGGAAAAGCGATTGGATGATGAGAATACATTAGTCATAGTGGAATCAATAGAATAATCTATGGGATCATAACTGAGGAAAAAGGAATGGAATTGTGTAATAAAAATAATAATAGAAAATCTTATGTGAAGGATACATACCAAGATCTTCATAACATGTTGTGATTTTGATAATGACATGTTTACCTAGTTCAGTCATGTGATTCCATCATGTATGACATCTTGTATTGGTCATGGGATTCCCTCTCGTATAGTCTATTGTTTTGGGATTGGGATGTCCAACGATATATGTTATTCATTCGGGCATGGGATTACCTTTAGTTTACCCTATTATTTAGGCCATACGATGACTAAATTATTTGGGCATGGGATGCCCTCACATGTACCCTCTTGTTTTGTACATAGTATTGCATCTTATTTTGGGATTAGTATTTCCTCCCAAATAAAATCTTATTTCATGGTTAGGATTCCATCCCATGAAACCTCTTGTTTTGGTCTTTGGATTAAATCTTTTTTGGGGATTGGGATGAGATCCCATGTAATCATAGATCTCATAAGAAATTTATCATTACCCATTTAATTGTATGGATTTATATTCCCCACCAATCACATAATTAAATCATATATTCATGTGCCATAATAAAACAAAACATTCATCATATCACGAACCATATAACGAGATGGGTTTCATAAACATCATATCATAACCCATGAAATGAAATTTTTATAAAACAAATTTCATCATATAATGACTTATAAAAAATATAAATTTTTAATAATAATTCATTCATATAATAACCTATGAAATAAGTGGGTTCTATAATCATTTTATAATGGAATGAACAATAGAAGAGAAAAAAGTTTCATAAAAATAGTATCGTATTAACATAACCCATTCTAAGAATGAATAAAAACGGTCTCTGTGGATCATATCCCATGAAAATAATAAACTATATTAATGTATTTAAACATAAATGGGTAAGGAGTATGAAAGATCACAAGGAATATTTCTAAATAAAATTCATTATTCGAAAAATCACTTTTTAAAACATGATACTTTTCCCAAATCCATTTCATTGAAAACCACTTTGAAAAAATTATTATGGAATATTTTGAAAAAACTCTTTTTTAATTAAAATATCCTTTATTATATGAATAATTTGGATTAAATTATAAAAAAATTGAAAACATTTTCTTTGAAAATAACTGTGAATTATAATAATGGAAGCATGAAATTTAAAAAAAACATATAAATGAAAGTAAAATTGGGAACATATAAATTAAACATGATAACATTTTAATTTGAATATAAATTTAAATAATTATTATGAATAATTCAACCAATTATTAGAAAACATGGTTTTAGAAGAACACAGATTTCTAAATAAAAGAAATATAACGTCATATTTTCTAAAAAAAGATTTCCTAATTATATTATGTACCAAATAGTGTAAAAAGTGTAAAACTATTTCAATATTTCATATACCGAAATATTATAATCAAATACAAGTGGGGTTTTTATATATGGATCATTTTATTTCCTCAATTCATGTTTTATTATAAAAAAACCCGATAAAAAATTAGATTATAACAATATGTTATTATCAAATTGGTTAGTTTGACTCATAATCCACGTGAAATAAAAAATTTAATGAAGGATAAAATTTAATTTAAATAAGGATATTAATGATATAACATGTAAAAGGTATGTATATACATTCCATATAAAAATATAGGTTTATGACATGTAATATATGTCAAAAAAGTAAAATTTAGACGAAAATTACATTATTATATTGGAAAATTTGGAACAATAAAAACCATCAATGAAAGATCATAAATTGGTTATTTAAATGATCTTGAAATTAATTTTAGTAATAATTTAATATATTAAACGTCATATTATTCACCGCACCGATGAAATGAGTGGTAAATAAGACATAATACACAAATAAATTAAACTGAGATTAGAAAAACCATACCTTTTGTTTGACTTATTTTATACACATTAAACCATATTGTATAATAAATATAATTTAATTATATATCTACCACATAACCATATTATTATATATAGTAACATATATTATTTTAATAAGACATTATATTTATCTTTTCGTAACAATTCTATGTTATTATTACTTTTCGGGTAATATCTTCTTTTTTTCTAATACATTTTTCATGCCATTCATTATCCTCTTAATTATATCATGATTTAAATATTTAAATAATGTAAAAAATTATATAAATATCATGTTTATGTACTATATAAATATTTATAATAATCTTTAAAAAAAATTAAATATGAAATTGAATACACCGTTCATAGAGACAGTAAGCCAAACCAACGCATGAATGTTGTTTCTGTATTCTTGTTGTATTAATAGAATGTATGAAATTGAAATATATATATATATATATATTATAATTCTAGTTGAATTATTATTTCAAGAATATAATAATAATTTAGAAAAAACATCTTTAATACATTTCATGTAACGTGGGAATGAATCATGTTGCTTTGAGGAGGCAATAGTCCACATCTCCATAATCAATGTAACCCAATATAAAAAAAATAACAAGTAAAAAGGTTTTTTATATAAAAAATATAAATTCAAATATGAATAATAAATATCTAATATATCATATAATAACTATATGTTCATAATAATTCTGAAAAATAATAGTTCGTAAAAGAAAAATGATGGAATCATTTCGTGTGGCGGTAGTCGATCGTACACATGATTGGTAAGTTAATTGCCCAATTGATGGAAGTAATTTTAGGTTTATTTAGATCCCTTTGAATTATCATATATCATTATATTTATTACATTTAGTTTATTATATAATCACAAAATTATAATACTTAATTTTTAGGATAATGAAATAAAACAAAAGTGCTTGTTGAAGGGTGTTACCTCTTCTTTGCGTAACTCCTTTTCATTTTAACAGAAAGGATTTCTTAGTTGGAAGTCCTCCAAAAGTAATGAATATTGGTTGAGAGGATTGATGTTTGGAAATTATTTTAGAAGGTTATATATGATCCAATGTGTCTTGAGAGGCATGAGGATGTTATTGGCGTGATTTTCAATTTATAGTGGTGGATGATGGGCATTATTGTAAATATAATAATGTAAATATTATAGAGAGGACTCCCTTTCAGAATGTTCCACCATTAACAAAAAATGTTTTATAAAATGGTTAATTTGGTTGAAATATGTCCTTAAAATTGGCTTTTTACATGTCTCTAGGATATTTGACCCCTTAATATAATGTTTATCTACTATATAAACTCATTTTTACCATAGTCATTATAATTAATCTTAATTTGTTTCACTAATATTTTTTGTGAAAAAAAGTTATCATTAATAGATATTATAAATTTTCATGATTAAAAATATTTAATGCATTTTTACAAATTCAAAAAAAATATGTGATAAAAATTAATTTGAAATAAATCCCACGGACCTGTCGCAAAATCATGTTTCTAAAGTGAAAAATTCTAAAAGATTGAAATGTTTTTTATGTTATTTATATGTGAAATTGGATAAAATTAAATACATTGGATTAATTGATATATTATATAAATAGTTATAATTGAAAACCAAATTAATATATAATTTATCTATTCAAAAAAATTATATGAAAATGATATTTTGAATTAAAATTCAGTATTTTTCAATATTAATCAAAAATTGATGCTTCTAAGAAAATTAAAAAAAATTAAGCCAACACAAATTATTATATTCAAATTTAAAAAATAAATATTAATTATTAAAGGAAAAATTATAAAACTGTAAATGTTTATATTTAAAAGTGGTTCTCCAATAATAGGCGG
Source organism: Viscum album (assembly GCA_963277665.1). Taxonomy (NCBI): domain Eukaryota; kingdom Viridiplantae; phylum Streptophyta; class Magnoliopsida; order Santalales; family Viscaceae; genus Viscum; species Viscum album. Next base: position 540,389,657 of record OY728121.1, read on the forward strand.
TTAAATTATCTTTTAGAAAAATACATCTTTTTATTCAAAAAATAAGATTTATTCTTACCATATACCTATAAACACTATTAGATGTCTGAAAAAATACATATTTAATATATAATATATAAATTTTAATGAAGGTATTCATCAAACGCGGTTTTTAAATATATTGTGATAAAATATTGTTTGTACAGAAAAAATAGTTATCTTTGAAAAGTAGTTTCCTTATTTTCAAATAGTTCTTATATTAATTTATAATAGATTTATAACCAATGGATTAATTTTATATATAGGTTTAAATCACATTTTCACATTTTAGATCATATTATTCATAACATAAATTACAAAACTATGTTGTATCAATAATAAAATTTTATTATATATATTAATAGTGTATTTTAGTTTGGTAAAACATGGCCTTATGTGTAATTTAAGCTATCTATGGAATTTATAATTTTGTGTAACAAAAGTGAAACATAGTGTATCTTGTACTGATATTTAATAAAAGTGATTCATGTAGAATAATCTTAATATTATCTTTCATATAATTCAAGGAAAAAAGTTATCATATATAAAAAAATGCTATATTCATTATTGTGAGAAATGAAAAATGTCAAAACGATTAAATTAGTTTGAAAAATTATATTTCAGAAAAGCTCCAGGTGTTACATTTAACCCCTATTAAAATGAATTTATACCAGGAAATTAACCTTGTTTATAAAATGTTCAATAAATGAATATTCTTTTCTTATAAACTCACACTGTAAAAATTATTACTATAACTCTCTTTAATAAGGGATTGTTGGAATCATAATAGTTACCCATTGTATCTTATAATAAGTTTCCCACATAAGAGATAATAGTATGGGAGTGAATTTTAGACATAGAGGAAAAATGAAAATAATTATATTGAGTGATAAAGAACATTGATCACCAGTAACGGAACGATCAATGAAATGTTTAGGTACATAAAAACATAAATTTGAAATGATTTATAATACAATATGTTCAACCTATATGAAGGTATTATGGTAAATATTTTTCAATATAAGTGTCTCATAGTTTAGCACATATATACGATTTGTGAATATAATGAAATTTACTAACCTGATTTTACTTCATTTTCATATGAACAATCTCACCCTTTTGTTGTGCCTTTCCCGATTTCCACTTTATATATTACTTAATGAAATGAATGTGAATTTTACACCCAGAAAGTACTATCATATAATGAGGTAGAATGATATATTATTCCATCTATCTTATGGTATCATCACAACATAATGGTTATAATATTATATCTAATATACATAAATCATAATATGGATAGATAATACATTAATTTAAAAAACCCCATTTAATGCTTTCCATAAAACATTTCTTAAATGGTCTCCCTTGTAAACATTCCAATATATTAAAATCCAATAGATTAGGAATAATTTCACTAAATTTCCCAAAAACATTTTAGCATCGATCCCCCATATGTCATAAATTATCACTTATTTGTCACAAACCAAAATTGTGAGTACTATCATCAGGTACTCTCTTGAAACATGGTTATAACTTGAATTACCAAAAATCATTTTTGATATCATGTGTGTTTCCATATTCCACCGTTTATTGGCTCTATTCCTTAAATAAAAATATCATAAACATCATCAATGATAGCGTAAAACACATGTTCAGAAAATCTTTAATTACTTGCAATGTAATTAGTACTATCTAATTTACTTATTCATATCAAACACATATTTCTCCAAAAATATTTATCTCATCATCAAACACACATTAAGTGTTACCTTACCTAAATAAAAATATCAACATTCCATTAAATTGTTTTTCTATGTCATCAATACACATCAAAATATACATTAAAATCTTTAATGAAAATAATATATATTCCCTGATTCATATAACATAATCCTTGAATTCCAAAAAAAATAATCATCAATCAGCCAAATTAATTCTTCAACCATTAATCATGATTCACCATCTTATAACCAAATACACATCTCTTATAAAATGAAATATGAATCATTTCTTAAAATTCCTCAACCACTATCTAATTGTGATTCTCACATTTAATTTAAACAATAATGTTAGTATGTATAATACCATTTAATATACATTATTGTCTTATTATCTTCATCATTATATCCAATACATATACCACCTTCTTTTTTAGCATTATGATATTTACACATGGGAAAATAAATTTCACAATTCCTATACATTCCAAATCAAACACATTTGATGATAACCTAGTTTATTAGAGTTATCATAATTGACATAAAAATAGAATGCATACTATTATAATCACATATCATAGTTGAGGGACACATAATAAAGAAAGATTACTTATAGGATTACTAAATCACGACTCCTAGTTTTAAATATATGAAACCATAGGCTAATACATAGACCCATACCTAAAAATAACCTAATAAATATCCTTAGGGATATCACAAAAATATTCTCATCCTAGATTTCAATGTATGACTAAATGTTGTGTATGAAACCAACTATATTTTCCCATGATTAACATATTTGGATATTAAATATTTTTCGATGAATTTTGAGAACATTAAAAAAATATTCCCAAGGACCATAATAGTTTAGTGTCTATATAAACATGGAAACATAATAAAATAACTTGTTCAATGATCTTAAATATCTCCTTAAAGGTTCATCCCTTATATTAATCTGACATAAAAACTATATAAAAAACCTAGGGAAAGGAAACATAAGAAATATGTGAGAATAGAAGCTCAGTATGTGTATAAAAGTGAAAAAAGAAGAAGTAACACCTGAATAAGGGTCGTAGAACATGTTCTTAACATTATAAGATCATACCATGCATATAAAAGATCATAACTAACTGTCATAGAATAAATATTGGATGTTCATAAGACATGAATCATAAGGGAATCAAGACAATAATCCCTATGAGAAAACTTTTGCAATAAGGTAAGGAATTTTGGCATAAAAATAAGTATTAAAATCATATTTATAGGATACATAACATTACCAACATAACATATTAGGATTTTGATAATAAACCATGTTTCTACATCAGGGTTGGAATTCCACTCACGTACCCTCCTGTTTTGGGTTTGGGATGCCCCCATGTGTACCCTCTTATTTTAGGCTTGAGATTACCTCCTAGCATTCCTCTTGTTTTGGGTTAGGTATTCCCTCTAGTGCACCCTCTTATTTTAGGATTAGATTGCACTCTTTGTTGGGCCTAGGGTTACCTCACATTTACCCACTTATTCCATGCATAAGATCACATTTTATTTTATTCTTTGGATTCTTCCCCATATACCCTCTTATTTTGATCATTGGATTCCCTCTCATCTATCTTATTGTATTTCTTTTAGTATTCCGTATTTTTTTGGGCTTTGGATTCCATCCCAATTACCTTTTGATCTCATAAATAATTTATCATTACCCAATGATTTTTTTGGAAATATAGGTCCAACCCATCCCAAAATGAAATCATACATGCATGTGCCTGAAGATAGTAAAACATTCATCATATCATGACCTGTAAAAATAGTCGAGTTTCATAAAAATCATATCATAACACATGAAATGAAATGTTTAATATAATAATTTCATTATATACTATCTTTTTTAAATGATAGATATTTCATAATCAATTCATCAAAGAATAACCAGTGAATGGAAGTGGTTTTCATAATTTTTTAATCATTATATAACCCTTTGAAGTGAAAAAAGTATCATAAAAAACATTTCATATTAACATAAACCACTGAAGGAAATAATAATAATGGTTTTCGGGATCATACCCTAAGTAATTAATAACATATATGAAATTATTTAAATTTATTTGGGGATGGATTTTGAAAGATCACTTGGAAAATTTCTAATTGAAAATAATATTATTTTTAAACCTTTTTTTAAAACATGAAGAATTATAAAAATACATTTCATTAAAAAAAATGTTGAAATATTATAATGTAATATTTTTAAAACCAAATAAAACATTTTTTGATGAAAATATCTATTATTCTTTGAAATTTTCAGTTTAAAACATAAATCCTTTTGATTCCATTATCTTGGAAAATAACCTTGAAAATTATAAATTAATATTAAAAACATTTTCAAAATAGTTTCTTTCAAAATAACTTTGAATACATATAAATTAATTCTAAAATATTTTTTAAAATAAATTCCTTGAAAATAAATTTTTAAACACGTAAGGATTTTTTGTAAACTTTTAAAAAAAATTCTTTCGGAGGAAAAAAAATTATAACAGAAGATAAAAATAAAGTTGGATTTTATAAAAAATGTATTCTCAATTATTTTAAGTACCAAAGTGTGCGAAAATGGTACCATTATTTGAATAATCAATAAATAACAATAGGATTAAGAAATTTATGAGGGTTCTTGAGATAAGTATAATAAAATTTTTTCAATGCAAGCTTAATCATAAACAACCCTAATAAACGATGTGATTGTAGTAAAAATAGTTACCAGTTTTTTAAATTTGAATAATAATACCCATGAAATAAAAACATTAATTGAAGAATAAAATATTATAACTTATTTATATACATCATATAACATTTCAATGGGAATTATATGAACCCTATATAAAAATATAGGTACATAACATGATATATATCTTAAAGAAAAAAATTTGAGAAAAAATTTACATCACAGATTTGGTAACTTTTGAACCATATAACTCATGAAAGAAAGATCATAAAGTAGATATCTAAGTACCCATAAATTTAATTATAATAACCATAGAATAAATTTATGTGTATTATATACAACATAAAAATAATTGAGTGGTGAATAAGTAATAAGTCTCACAAAAAGAAAATTGGGATGAGATAACCCATACCTTATGTCTTAACATTAATTATACACGTTAAAAATCATGTATAGTGGATATATGTTTTTTATAAATTAATCAAATATTTATATTATTATATAAAATACGATATATTATTTTATTAGGACTTTATATTTCCTAATTATTAACAATTATATGATACTGTTATGTTTTCTGTAATATTCGGTTTGATTTTTTATATGTTGAGAGTAGTTATTCATGAAACTGTTAAATACATCATGATTTAATTATTTACTGAATTTAAAAAATGATATAAATATAATATTTATTTATTATATTAATATTTATAATAATATATAAAATATATAATTATGAAATGGAATACAACATTCAGGGAAATGGTAGGCTACACGTACACATGAACATTGTTTCTATATTCTTATCAAATTGAAAGAACGATAGTAAATGAAATATATATATTCCTATTAATGTTAAATTACTATTTAATTTATAGAATATTTTTTACTAAACACATCCTTAAAAAATTTCATGTAATGTGTGAACAAATCCTATCGCCTTGAGGTGGCGGTATTCCACACATCCAGAAACATACTAATCGTATCTACACAAAATCGAAAGCATGAAGGTATGTTTTATATAATAATTAAATAAGAATTTGGAATACATAAATAACATATATATATATATATGATATGAAAATATTATGTCCATCCTAATACCAAAACATGTGAGGTGGTAAAGGAAAAATGAATGACATCATTTAGCGTAGCGGTTGTCCACTGTTCATATGAATGGTAAGTCTATTACCCATAAGATGGTATTGTTTATAGATTTAGTTTTAAACCATAGAAAAAAGACATATCAGTATATTAACAATACTATATTTATTATATAATCATGGAAAAACAATAATTTTGTTGATGGATAAAAAAAAACAATTTTCTTGTTTAAGGGTGTAACATCTTCTTGGAGTAACTCAATTTTGTTAGCAAAAAAGGCATACATGGTTGGATTTATACCCAATTTGAGACTTATATGATGAATATAGAGATATTTGGTATTATTTAGTTATGAAATGGTTGTTACAATTTTTCTTAAGAGGTGTGAGTAATTGAAGTACTTGAAATCTCTTCTATAGTGAAATAGGTGTGTCATTATTATAAATATAAAAAGGTAAACACTACTAAGAGGTATCACTAAAATAATGAACCTCCAATAACTATAAATTTTATATTAAACTGTGTATTTGGTAAAGATATGGCCATATAAAAGAATTTATAAATGATTTTATTCCATTTGGACCCCTAAGAAAATTTTAACCACTAAGTAAAGTCATTTTTTTAATCACTGTAATTAATTTCAATTAGTTTCAAGAATATATTTGGTGAAATATAATTTTAACATACTAGGTTTTAAAAATTATTTTGATTCCAAATATGGAATCTGTTTTTCAAATTATGTACACAGAATTAGATGAAATTAATTTAAAATAAATCCCAATGATGTGTTGAGAATGTAGTTTTTTAACAAAAAAAGTCCAAAAGGATGAAATGTTTTTATATAGAATTTCATTGTGAAATTTGTTCACATTAAAAAAATTTAATTAATTGATTTATAATTTATATTATTATATTTTAAACCCAAATTATTATCAAATTTATCTATTAAAAGAAAATACCCAAAAAATAGTTTTGAATTAAAATCAAGTATTTTTATTATTCAGGAGAAAATTAAAGTAGTTATAAAAATTCCAAAAAATAATAGAAAATAAATTTAGATATTCTAGATTATAAATTAAGATTATTTGTTCAATTAAAAATTATAAAAGTGTAAAAAATTATATTTAAAAATGGTTCTCTAATAACAGGCAGTAAAATTAGTATTTAGAAAATTGCATATTTTTTTCATAAAATATGATTTATTATTACCTTCTACATATCAAATCTGTTGAATGAGAATAAATTTTTTGATTAAATATTTAATATATAAATATTGTTGTAAAAATTCATTAAAATTAGGTTTTTTAATTTATTGATATAAAATTGTGTTCGTACATAGAAAAATAGTTTTCATTGAAAATTAATTTCATTAATTTTAAATAGTTCATTCATTCAATTATAACTAATTCATACTAAAAGGATTCATATTAAATAAATTTGTAAATAATATTTTTACAATTATGTTAATCTTAAATGTAACGTCCATTCTAATGGAAAATGATAGGAATAATGACTTTTTTGTAAAAATATTAATATGATATTTTAGGTCGTTAAAATGTGGCCTTAAATGTATTGAAAGATATTGATAGAACTCAAAATTATGTATACAAAAAGTAAAACATATTGTTTCTTGTTCTAAATGTTAATCGATGTGTTTCATGTAGTTGTAGAATAACATGGTGTTGCATAAAATGCCATGAAAAAATAGTGCTTTCATATATAAAAAGAGATATTTGTTGTTGTATGAAATGAAAAATATCAAAAAGGTTAAATTAATTTGAAAAATTATATTTCAGAAAATATATGGGTGTTACATTCTACCCCCTTAAAATTAATTTCACCCTCCCAATTCATGTGGGTTATCAACAATTTAATTCTTGAATGTTCTTTTCACAGAATCCCAAATCCTAAAAATGAATTCTAAAACTTCCATTAAAAAGGGAAACATGGAACCACACATGTTATCAACATAACTCAAAAATAGGTTAACACAAAAAACAACATAGGTTGGGATTAATGATTGGATTCATAGGAAAATGTGAATAATTATAGAGAATGATAATGATCATTGAACACCAATAGGTGAATGATTAATGGGAAGTCAAGGGCCTCAAAACTATATATCTGTGATGATTTATAACACCATCAGTTCAACCACAAAAAAATTATATGGATAAATAAAATTAAATATCCTTTTTCTTGATTTGAAGAATTTTTTTAAAATAAAATATTTTAGGGAAATATACATGATTTTATTCTTTTTCATATGCACAATATCACGCTTTGGTTGGCCCTTTCTCGATTTCCACATCATATATTACTCTAATAAATGAATTTGATTTATCATTCATGAAGTACTAACATATCATGAGGTGGAATTATGAATCGTTCCATCTGTCATTAGTTTGCATCACAGAAAAATGGTTAGCATAGGTTATCCAATTTTCCTAAATCCTCATATGGAGAGATAATGCTGTAATTTTAAAATATCATCAGAAATATAACATAAGACATTACATAAATGGTAAACCTTTTAACCCTTTTGAATAATGATAATACTAAATTTTATAAATATGTTCACAAAATTTCTCAAAACCATATTAGTATTGCTCCCATATATATCATAAATATATCTTATTTTTCACAAACCAATCATTTGAATAGCTTCATCATGTATTGTCTTGAGACATGGTAATAACCAGAATTACAATACATCCATATTGAAATCATTGATGATTCCTTATCCAAATTTTTATTGGATATATTATTAAAATCCAGAATGTTGAAAACATTAACAATGTTAGCATAAAGAACATTGTCAACAAAAATCATTAATCAGTTCGAAGGTAATCGATACCATCCAACATACTTATTAAAATCATAAATAACATTATACAAACATCATTATCTAAACATGAGAAACACATGAAGTGTTACATTTCTCAAATCTAAATAACACATTTCCATTAAATCGCTTTTCAATTCCATAATCACCATTCAACATATCCTTTTAAATCTTTAATGAAAATCATAAAATAAAATTAATAATATATTTCATGATTCATATAACATAATCATGGAATTCAAAAACATATATGTTTCAATCATCACAATTTATTCTGAAACCATCACTCAAGCATCATAATATTATTCCTTAATATCCCATTCGTATAATCTGAAATAATAATCATTATTTAAGGTTTATCAACCTAAATATAATCATGATTAATTCATTTAATGTAAAAAATAATATTAGAAAATCACATACCTTTAAAATGTAGTTAGTAGTATCTTCATCTTTAGTAGTAACCAAAACACATACCACCACCATAACTCTCTTCATGATATTTCATCATAGGATATGAGTTTTCATAATTCCTATACTAATTACATATGAAACATTCAATGTTATCCTAGTTTCTTCAAGTTTAAAACATTGAGTAAAAAATAAATAATAAACTGAGAAACATTTATCATAGTAGAAAACCAAAAAATAAATAAATATTTCATATTGGATTTATAAATCATGAAACTATATTTAAATATCTGAAAACATAGTATTATCCTTAAAGGAAACCAAATAAATATCCTTATTAATATCCCTAATGATCCCACTAATGTATTCTAACACTAATTTCCAATGGATGAAGAAGCCATTAATTTGATAGAAACTATAGGGTCCCAGGCATAACATTCATGGTTATTTAATCATTTTAGATGAATATTATACAATAATTTCCTAAGGACCATAATTTTATATTAACTATTGAAACATGGAAACATAATATTATAACATGGAGAAAGGTCTATAAAATCTTTCTTAAAGATCATCACCTTTAGTAATCCTACATACAAAATTTAGGGGTATCCCTGAGAAAGGAAACATTAGAAATGGTAGATATTAGATGCCTAGTAAGGGTAAACAAGGAAAATATATACGAATAATAAGAGAATAAGGGTACGGGAACATGTTAATAACATTATAAGGTCATTCCCCAAATATGAAAGATCATAATAATGAGTCATGGGATAAATATTGGATGTTCATAAGACATAAAGAATAACGGAATCAAGAATATAATAAATGAGATCATAACTGAAGAATAATACATTGAATTGTGGCACACACATAATTAATGAAAATCCGATGCCAAGGCTACCTACCAAGACTATCATAACATGTTAGGTTTGTCATAATAACCCATGTACCTCCTTATGGATTGGAATGGACTCCCGTACACACTCTTGTTTTGATAATGGGATTACATATTTTTTTGGCCTTTGGATTCCCTCCCATGAACACTCTTGTTTCAGGGTTGGGATTCCCTACCATGTACCCTCCGGTTTCAATATGAGGATGACCTCCCATGTACCTTATTATTTGGATCTTAAGATTCCTTCTTGTTTTGAGATTGGGACAAACTACTATTTACCCTTCTAGGTCATCGTACATTTATAAATAAACAATTAATCTGTGGGAGTGATATGCCCCACCTATCAAATAATGATATCATACAAGAATATTTTAAAAGATAACAAAACATTCTTCATATCATGACCCATAGAAGTGATGGGCTTCATAAAAATCATATAATAACCCATGAAATGAAATGGATATTATAATTATTTCATCATATGATAAATTCTAAAAAAATGGATAGGTTTCATTTTAATTATGTCACAGAATAACACATGAAAGAAATCAACTTTCATAATCATTTTATCATGGTTTAACCCATGGAAGAGAAAAATGATTACGAAAAACATTTCATTATTACATTAACTACTAAAAAATAATATGAATGGTGTCCTAGGATCCTATCCCTAATATATAAATTAACTATATAAAATTATTTCAATGTGTATGTAGAAGGATGTTGAAATATCACTTTTAATTTCTCCAAAGGATAATAATATTTCTATGATAATCAATTATTAAAAGATGAAATATTTTAGAAATATATTTCATTGAGAAATATTATGAAAAAATTATAATTTAACATTTTGAATAAATTATAAAACCAATCTTGAGGAAAATATCCTTTCTTCTTTGAAAATTTATATTTTAATGATAAATTATTTTTGAACCCATTTTCTTTGAAAATAACTATCAAACTTATAAAAGAATATAGAAAACATTTCGAAATCATTTTCATTGATTATAACATGAAAACCTATTATTTAATATTGATAATGTTTTTAAAAAAATTTATTTTAAAATAATATTGAAATATAATAATATATATTTTAAATCAAGTTTATAAAACATGAATTTTTAAGAATAGTTATTTTCGACTAAAAAGAGAAATAAATTCATATTTTTTAAAATAATATTTTTCATAATTATCTAAATTAAAATGTAGTAGAATGTGAAGCATTACATTAATATATCATAAATATCCATATTAAAATAAAATTAATTAATTTTATTTAGATATGTATCATAATATTTAATTAAAGGAATTATAATCATAATCAATCCAAATAAATTTTTCCATTGTGGAAATAAACTATTACCACATTGGTAGCTTTAAATAATAATACTCATGATTGAAATTTTTTATAAAGAATAAATTATCATAAATACAATTATATACATGATATAAAATCTTGAAGGGATTTATATACACCTGATATAATAATATATGTTCATAACACAATATATATCTCAAAAAAGGAAAATTGTTACAAAAATTATTTACCGATTTTGAAAATTTCAAAACTTAAAACCGATGAAATATTGATCATATAATGGATATGTAAATAACCATAACATAGAGTACAATAATTATAGTATACTTTCTTTGTATGTATATACACCAAAAAAATAAATTATAGTTGATTAATGTATATGTCTTGTATAAATAAAAGTGAGAAAAAAACATTTCCATCATTATGGAATCTTTTTTATACTGTTCAAATATCAAATATAATAAATATAAAATTATTATATATATACCAAAGAACAATATTTTTATATATATTAAAATATATTATTTTATTATGACTTTATATTACCCTTCTATTAGAAATTCCATGTTAATGTTGTGTTTCCCGTAATATCCGATTTGATTTTTATATATGTGTAAACTTGTTAATATTGATACAAAAATATAGATCATGATTTAAATTTTTTTGGAGATTAAAAAGTTTTATAATTATTATATTAAATCATTATATAAATACTTATAATAATCTATATAATGGGGAAATATTAAATTTAATACACCATTTATGGAGATGGAAGGTTATTCGTACGCATAATAGTTTTATTAGAAAATAATAATATATTTATTTTCAAATATTTCTTAAATTAATTTCAAACAAATTGATAACCAATGGATTAATTTTTTATTCATTTATAAACAGTATTTTCAAAATTTAGAGTATCTTCTTCTTAACATCTATTCAAATGGCTATGTGGTAATTATAATAATATTTTAATGACAATATTAATATTATAATATAGTTAATTAAAACCCGGACCTCTGTATAATGAATGCTACCCACGCAACACAAAATTGTGTGCTCCACAAGCTAAATATATGGTTGATTGTTACCAGAGTTAATGAAACCATTTCTTTTAGAATAATATTAACTTTTTATTACTTATAATACAATTATAAATTAGTTCTTTCATATTACAAAAGTAATATTCCGTGTTGTGTGAATTGAAAAACATAAAAATGATTAAATTAATTAGAAAAAAACATTTCAAAAAATCTATGGTTGTTAAAACCCCTAATCAATTAATAAAAAATTAAGAACTAATAAAATTATTTTTTTTTGTGAATATTATTAAATATGTTCAAAAATTAAATTTAACTGATTTCAAAGTTAATAAGAAGAGACTGTTGTTATTTTTGAAGATATTATGTGTTTAATCGATTCATAAATTAAATAATAACTTTTAGGATAGATCATATATGTCAACTATAACTATACATACAATGAGAACAATAATTTATACAGATATTTCAAAGATCAATATTTGGGATAACATAATGTAGTAAATAACTCACTATACTAAAAGGATTATTGTATTTAAAAATATCAATTTTGATTGTATTTTTTATAGTATATTTATGAAACTATGTTTTATTTTATTATATATGCTGAAAAAATATTACAATAGATTTTTTTAGTTGTCATTCAATTAAATCATTTTACATTAATGATATGTGGGATTTGGTTGACCATCTAGAAGATTCATTACATTATGAATAAATATAATAGAATAACTAAATAGATCGACAAATTATGATTTAAATAATGGAAATTATGAGACTCCATTTCATAATTTTATTGATTAGTTATGATTTTTAGCTATGGTTCGAACTAAACATTTAACATAGTTTTAAGTGAGTTTTATGTACCAAAAAATTTATTAATAGTAAAAATCACTATCAGATTAAGGGTAAATATAAAATGACTATATAGATATTAGAGTATATTATAAAATATTAATCAGTTGATTTCAATGTAAATTTGGACCAATACCTCACTTCATTTTAATTCATTTAATATATAAGTATCATTTAAGTCAGAATACAATACCTAATGATTTTTCCTACGGGAATAAGTGTTAGACATCATCATGTGTGTATGATATTAGAGTTTGAGCATGTTTAATCCCATTGTTTTAGGTTAATATAATTATAATATCCATCAATATAAATGAAAAAAAATATATTTGAAAATAAAAGGTGTATTTAGTTTGATGTTTGTGATTAGATATTCCTAGATATATATATATATGGAAATATATAATTAAATTTTGAAGGAATGGTTTATTAATTAAGGATTTTTCTATGAATATATTAAAATATACTATAAAAATATCCTTAGTAGTAATAAAAAAAGTGATTTACAGTTTTACATTGATACAACACAAATTTAAAGATTTTAAATTATCATAACGTAAAAAATAAAATTGGTTAAATGAAACAAATATACTTCATTGTTAAATATCAAGAATAAATATATTGGTATCATTATAAAATGAAATTATATGCCATGGAATATATATTTGGTATAATGGAAATAAAACAATGTGAAGAGTGATTTTGATATTAGAATTATGTGGATTTATATAAAGGTGGTGAAAAAATATAAATGGTAAATATTATTAGAAGGGGATGAGGAAGAAATTCCATTATTATAGTAATATAATAATAATCCATGAAAATAACCATCATGTATCCCATGAATATAAAATACAATAACTTAATTATAATTTTTCATATATTAAAAATTCATTATTTATAAATAATTAAATAAATTTATTTCTAATAATGTGAAAAGTAAATACATTTCTCACCTTGAAAATTAAAATTTTATTAATTATTATTTATTAATTAAATTTCTTATATTTATTACCTAAATTTTATAAAAAAATCATATCAAATTCAGATTTCATATGTTGAAATTATGAATATTAATTTTTTAGTAATTTTTATAAATAGAAACAAACATATATGAAAACCAAAATAAGTAAGATATGTTATACATTATTATAAGGGTGAATATGAGTAACTAAATACATATAATAAGTAATATTCAATAAGTTTGACGCATATGGGTGTAAAATTATTCATTATGTCATGAATAACCATATTTTCCATCATAAAGAGAAATTAAATTAATATTGTATCCAAGTTTATTTTTTATAAAAATATCACATATTCATGTCATTATTTCTAGTTTCTCCACCTAATTATAATTAAAAAAATAATATTTCTATATTAGATTCCTCCCAAAAACTCTATCTTTGATTCCATAGATAAATTTTTTGAATTTTTTATTTTTTTAATGATAAATTCTATCGATGCGATGTTAAGAGTGGTCGGGTTTTTCATTCTCACTAACTCACATTCCCATTACATGTTTATTACTCTATTTCAAGAAACTCAAAAAATTTATCCTCCTATGGGATTTATAAATTATATATATTTTATTATAATTAAATAAAATTAAATGTAATTTTATTTTTTTATATTATCTCTCTAAACCCTATTATTGAATATCATTAGAAACTATAATAGTTTATTTCACACAGGTAACACACATTATTATTGTAATTATCTAAATTTATTTGTATATTATGTATATATTATACATTGAATAAAAATTTTCATAGATACATGGTATATTTTATGAGGATAAATATATATTTGGTTTAACCTTTACTTAGGCCTTCATGACTAACTTTTATTTTTTCATTTGTTAAAATTCATTATTGATGTTGATTGATATAGTAGTTAATTTTTCACAAAATACATCCAACATTAATCCTACTATGATTATGGTATAGATAAGGATTGACCTTGAAACCAACATCCAATAGTGTATGGGTTGGTGACTATAACATATGGTATAAAATAAATATATGGATGGTTATATCCTTAATAAATGAATACGGGACAATAGCTAAGATCCACAGATCTACACTGTCAAATAAAAATACATGAATCATATTGATACATGAATATAATGTCATACAATTTACAAACAATGAAATACCCAGATGGATGTACAGGTAGTGACCATGAACTCCAACAACTCCTAAATATATAAATGAGATATTAGTACAAAACATTATCACCAAAAATATCCTACAGACCTAAAAAATACTATATATATATTTACATGTTATAAGAATTTATGTATACATACTAAGATCTTAACTGAATCTAATCTTGTAAATATGAATAATGTATACAAAATATCAGCTAATAATCCATGAAAACCAACTCGTTTCCAACATTTGTAAAACAATATCACTACCTTAACAATGCTCACTCAACATTTAAATCATATAATAATAAAATTCTATATCAAAATAATTTAAATGACAAATTTACATTATATACCCTTCCCCATTAGTATTTCACTCTCATAGCCCAATGAAAAATTTCATGTACTCCTTTCCATTCTATAATTAATTTGGCCCACCAAGGAAACCATTTTACAAACATATCACCATTTCATATAACAACTAGTGCACACTTTTTTAGTCATATTTATAACCATATAACACGTTTGAAAGACATTATACATTTGGGATCATGTATTATACCTTCATAAAATAAAAGCCACAGATGTAAAGCCACCGAAATTATAGCCATTATTTCATGAATACATGTATTTGTTTTATCCTTAAGATGAAAGTACCTGTATATACATGTATGGAATCACTATGAGCCAACACATCTTGTGTGAGAATATAATAAAAAATAGTACCCACTACAACCTATATATTTATACTTATATTCTACATCAGAATAGAGAGTGGGGAAGAGTGAGTAATCAACCATCTATTGCAAAAACAACACGGATTTTGTAGAATAAATATGGAATCCAAAAAAAATTGGTCATTTACTAACTACATGACATGGGTGATGGATTATTTGAAATCCTAAAACAAAAAATTTTATTGATTTATCAAACAAATTAAAACTAGGGTAAACATCTAATCCATAGTATATAATGATATACATCTTCACACATGACAAACCAGCCCCCACCAAAAAGGCATTGAAATTCGTATCTCATTTAAGAACACAAGAATCATGGATTAACATTAACCAACTTCGTAATAGTCATAAATTATTAATCATTTATTGTTCATATTATAAATTATATTTCAATTTGTTATATCTTCAAAGAGAAATTTCATTTATAATTAATCATCTAATGTCAGGATTTAAATTTTATTCTCTTAGATAATCTATCCCAAAAAATTATAATGTTTTTAGTTTAAGCATCATTACATCCAACAACACCAAATCACGTGTTTTTATTTGTAATATAATTTATAATTCAATATTTAATTCATTGTATGACTAAAGAAGAAATAAAAAAATGAATATTTATCCATGTTTCATATAAAAAATATAGAAATATGATTTAAATTACAAAAATCATTCATCAAAAAAATATATTAAGAATGAAACAAATATATTAGCAGTCATGCCACACATCCAACTAGCACCAGCCAATTAATCAACAATTACAACACAATTATTTGTTAATAGAAAATCCCATATATCAACTTTAGTTTTATAAATCACTACAATCCACATCAAACCTATTACATGAGCTAGGAAATGTACCTACCCCAACCTAATATCCGAATGATAACATGTTCACAAAAAATGATTATAAGGGAAATATAATCATATGACATAAACATGGCATCAAATCATATTTTTATTAAAATAAACATTAGGGAAAATAAGGACATCACACTAAGGTAAATAAAACAATAAATAATAATATGGCCCTTAGTATCCCCATACATCTCAATTTTACTAATCATCATTAATATTTTCCATCTGCAAATATAATATTTATTATGATTATATATTATCATCATTTATCCAAATGATCAAGCATCACAATAATGATAAACATTTTTCAAAGAATAATGTTATTTAAATTTATATGACACATTCAGTATTCATTTCATATAATCATATGTATGTTTTTAATCCAATTTCAAGAAAAAAACACATAAAGTAACATCAAAATTATATAAAACATTTCACACTATATTCAAAATATCAAGAGAAATAATCCAATATAGGATAATTAATGTGAAATTATTATACCCATTTTATATTTAATAACATTATTAGTTTTTATTAATTCTACTATTTATTAGGATATCTTTAACAAATTAATCCTTAAAGATAAATAACGCTAATTACAAAATTTCACATTAATAATACAGATAATTAATATCATACCTCTATAAGAAAAACTAAATGTTACAAAAACAATAATGGATGAATATTTATATATGTAATAACCTTTTCCAAAACAACCCCTTGATCCCTATATTTTTTTCTAAAAGAAGTTATTATGTGAT
This sequence comes from Viscum album, assembly GCA_963277665.1. Lineage (NCBI taxonomy): Eukaryota > Viridiplantae > Streptophyta > Magnoliopsida > Santalales > Viscaceae > Viscum > Viscum album. The sequence goes on from OY728121.1 coordinate 540,407,088, forward strand.
TCATGTGAAATATGTTTGTGGTAATGTGAAAAGGCATTCATAGATATAGTCACTAGTTGAAACACGTTTGTGAATCAATATAGACACAGTTCACCCACACTATGGATGTATGAGTTTAGGTTGTAAAAGTGAATTCACCCAATTTATAGGGGGAGTATTATTTGTATAACTATAAACAATCATGTTATTTGAGTGAAATTTTTCCAGGAGACTCAATTTTTTATATCAATTAATATTTAGGGTTGGGTTTGGGTTTACTAGATGATATGTGGCTAGAGAATAGGGAAATCAGTTTATGGTATTTTCAAGGGAGAACATTTATCAATTCATATAATTAGGTATTGTTTCATGGATTTTGAGGATGTAGTGAGACAAACTATATGGGTAGTTACTAATATATAAACAGAGTTCTGGAGGAATGATTAAAATTTATAATTCATTGAAACCATTGATAGAATTGGATACAGATAGTGCAATATTCTATTTCCACAACTAAATATCATGTTCCAGTGGATTCTCTCAATGAAATCCAATTACCAAAAAATTAAATTTTAAGAAAGGAAATGAAACATAATTCATATAGACTGGAAGATTGTATATGATATGAGATTAATGAGAAATAGATGTATTTTTATGGTGGAAATTATGGAAGATTCTACAAATTTCTAGAAATATGAAAATTGTTCACATATGTTATAGTCTACATAATTTGGGGACTAAGGCCATGCTGAAGGAAACAAATTGAACACCCCTATTCCTAGTGCACATTTATCTGAAAATGTTTCTGACTATTTAGTAATTATCATCAAAACAACTTCAGTTCATTTGAAATATCTATTTAATGGAGGTGAGACCATTAGTGGTTGAAACAAGGAGGAGTTTTATGAGAAATAGACCATTAAGTACTTGGATACACTGATAATGAGTTTTAGTGGAATTTATTCATGTCGCTGACTTTAAAATTTTTGGTACTACTAGATAGAGGTCATTTTTATAGAATTTATCGAGACTATGATATATAAAAAGATCGCATATTACAAGTAAACGATCAATGTTTCAAAATAAATTATTGAGGAAAGAAATTCAATGGACCTAGTGAATGACAAAACAAATTAAATTTAAGTTCAAAAAATAAGATATTTTAAACTGATGTCATATTTTTTATTACAATAAGTCCAATGATACATTCAAATGTGTTTCATGAATGTATTTTATTTGAATATCTAAGATTCATAGGGCTGAAAAGTTCAAATAGTGGAATCATGAATGATTAAGATTGTAGAGTGGAGAATTATTCACGTGTTGTGGAAGAAAAATAAACTGAAATTGTTCAATGATTCTTTTGTTTTTGCGTGAGAATATAATTCATGTGAGATTTTATTTAAATAAACCCGTGAAAATAATTCTCATGTGGGATATTTTTATTTAAGATGTAAAATTTTATTTCTAGGACATGTGACAAATATCCTGACGTTTTATCCATTGTTTGGAACACATGATGGAATCATGATGGAGAAAGTTCAGCAGAACAATAGAAGTTTTATTTCATTTAGTGAAATTAATTTCCCTGAAAATTTTGAATATTGATGTGCTAGTCCACTAGAAGCATCAACATGTCTCAAACGAATGTTCGATGGGATCCTTAGGGTGTTAGATCGAAGTATATTGACTATATAGTGTTTTTTATCAAAATTTTATTAGTTTGTTAATAATTATGGATGATTATGTGAATAAAGTGTAAGAAAATGTATCAACGCATATAATCAGGGAGCTGGTCAAGGATCTAAAGGATGATGTGTGGTGAATATTAGTATATGCTACTGGAAGTGAAAAAAAACTATTTGTCCAGTGAAAACAAGTTGGAGTACTTAAATTATGTGAAGTCCTCTATAGTGGGATGCATATGATTTCCTCAGAAAAGAAATTTTCATTATGGAAAAAATGTGGAGTAGAAGATAGAATAAACTATTCACTGGGACTCAGGGGTTAGAGTATCAATTGATATAGGTAATCATAGGTTGCAAAAAAATAGAGAGAAAACCATATCTATCGAATAGTGGTACTAATTGGATCACAAGTTTTTAAATCTATATGAATTATATTGGATCATATATAAAAAGAACCTAAATAATACTAATGAACTATTATGTGACTGATAGTGAGATGATGGGTGTATACTCAAAGGCTTAGGTGGGTCTCGTAGGGGTGCACCAAGATGTATCCAGGGGTTAGAGGCCGATGTGTTGAATGTGAATGACTAAAGGGAGGAAAAAATGACCGATGAAATGGAAATCATGTATTTTTTGACTTATTTTTGTATTATGAGTTGGGTGTTAAAAATATGGACATACCAGGTAACCTAAATGAACATCAAATGGACTTAAAGTGATGCTTTTGAACCCATATGGATGTAGGGAATACTATTCAAGCTATATAATTCTTTGTTTTCTTTTTTTTTATTTTTTAATTCCTAGATTATATATATTTCAAATTATTGTTCACATGTACTCTCAAAAGAAGGAGGATCATGAAGTAACTATTACCTTATGAATAAATGGTAATGGATGACTTGATGTGGTGTCTATGGTGACCAAACATCCTACTACTAGTATTTGATGTCATGGAGGATTTGTGATCATAATAATATTAACTTTTGGTTTTTTAGGTTTATCTATATAGGATTATTATAATGGTGAGAATATAACAGGTCATGCCATTGGTTTCATCATTAATTAAGTGAACAATCCAGAGGATCCAGATGGAGGCAGTTTATTATCACTAAATAAGTATGAGTTTTGGAAGTTATTGTCAGTTAACTAGATATTTAGGAAGTGGATGAGTCATTTCACTGAAATTTTAATCATGAGTTGAAAAAATATAGGATTCTTAGGTTGTTATACAATTAAATGTTCACTAGAAAGTGTGAGTTCACTGAAAGTTCACTAGACAAAGAATGATGAAGGTTGAATATGAGAATTCAAAGGAAGAATTTATATTGATGCATCTTATTTTAGATGCATAAGAGTAAAATGACATTAAACACACACACGATGCATACAAACAATCTAATGTATGATAAAGTTATGTATTTATAGAAAAATGGTATTTGAATCCACTAGTGAAGTGCTGGAGGTCATTACATAAATTAAGAAATTAATAGGGGGACAAGGAAGCTTACTCAAAAAAGAGATGTTCATCAATTCTTTAATGCAGAGAAGATGATGACATGAAATATTCATTGGTATTTAGTGGTTAGAACAACAATAGTTATGGGAAACATGAGGTTGTATATAGAAACAGAGGGAATCTCATAAATATTGGATGAAATTGCTGACTGGATGATTAAATGGGGACCTCTACCAGAATTAAATTGTTAATCATTTAAAAATCACCTTACGATGATTGATGAAATAGGATAATAATGATTGTGAGATTATTGGTCTAAACATAAAGGATGAGGTGGATATTGAAGGAGTACATATTGGAGCATCAAGGAGTGAGAGGCTATAGTGCCGAAGGTAAAATACCCAATGGTGGAGAAAATGGAATATTCAATTACTATCATGAATTAGTGAGACTTATTATAGTATTTTTATTATATTTCACATATGGTGAATATCTCTAAAAAGGTAGGAACACATTTAGTTTAATTAAATGGATATTCTATTTCTCCCATGGATGAAGGAAATACTATTTGAACCCCATAATCCCTTTTGTGAAATGTTTTTATGCTTTTGTTCTTACATGGTAATATATTCACTAAATTCATGTTCTCCTGAACCCCCTCATGGATGGTGATCATGTGGATATAAATACCCAAGTAAGTGAATTTTATTTACGAATCGTGGTGGTGGTTGGGGTTCCTAGATTTTTCAATTCTAGTCATCAATGTAATGTGAGATGGATGATTAGAAACAACTATAACTCTAGTGAATAGTTTTCTGATTTACTAGATTATCATAAGTGTTAACATTTAGTTATCAGATGAATGTGCACCTCTATTTTCCGAGAAAAATCAACCATAAATCATCAATATTTAATATATGAGTTAAATAATCTGGTTTTAAAGTCTTGTTAATAATATAAAATATATATTTAAAACTAAAAAGAAGAATGAAACTCAACTCAAATCACCGATGAATCAATTTCAGTATGATGAGTGATAATAATATAAAAAGAAATATTAAATACATATAGATAACACTACATAAGGACTAGGTTTCAATGGAAAAGGGGTAAAATAAAATAAAACATATATTACATCTGAATTGATACATCCATGATAAAAAAACAGGATCGTGGCATGACACTATTAACCACAAAATAGTGGTTAGGTTTTTACCTCAATCCAAAATAAAAAAAACTGTGACCAAAATACAATGATCCTGGTCAAATAAAAATTTCTAGAACATTTATACAAAATCCCCCATATCTTATCTTTTTCAAAACATGGTTAAAACCTTGATCCTTAAATTTAGGTTTAGAAACATGATGCAACCAAATCCCCATGCCAAACAATTCCCATGTTTTGGTGAACCAAGGTCTCCAACCTCCAGGGATCCATGATGTATCCCACAAACCACATATAATAGACCATTCAAGAGGCATATTTACGAACCCAAGACCTGAGCTCCAAATTTAATCCTCAAATAGGAAACTGTATAATTACTTTGTGAGGTAAATATAATGATCCAAAACACTTATTCCCCCTAACATTTCACAAGGAACCAAACTGAATCTACCACTAAAATAACAATTCAAACAAATTCTTCATCCTAAACATCAAATTAATAGGCTATGTTAAAACTAGAAGGTCAATTTCATAATACTACACCATGAAATATCATAATAGTCTATGTCAAAATCCTCATACACTTGCATAAATTTCATCTTAACAACAAATATTCCCCTATATCCTTTCCTAGAAAGCTCTAATCACTAAATCACATAAAAGAATGGATCTAGAAAACATGGAACATATATTAGATACCTATCAGACTATTTTCATCCTTAACAATTAAAACAAATGTCTGAGAAATAAATTAATGGGGGTACTTGAATAACCATGTTTTGAGAAATTTATCATGGATCTTGTTATAAAATGATATGAACCAACACATCATAGAAACATGGTGAATAAGAACAAAACATATCACATCATCTCAAAAATAAAAATTGTTATACATATCTTCCGAAAAAATAAAAAATTAAATATCATGGGATATTGAGGAAATATTTATGACTCATACTCCTGCATGATATCCTATATGACTCTTTTTTTTGTAACATAACACCAAGAAATGCAATTTCATGCTTGATAAACTCCTTCTCTTAATAGTACTCAAACTAAATTGGTCATTCCTCCAATATTATATTGTATCCCACATAAATCATTTTGTATTCAATGAAATCGATGTAATTATAAATATAACCATGAATATTTGACACATTTAACAATTCATGTATTTGGTTATTTTGTAGGGGATGTTATAGTAGATATGCAATATCTCCAACAAGTTCCAACTTATGTGGCCCATGAATTACAAAATTTTATATTACATCATTTTAAAATAATATCTCATACATATTAGAACTATACATTCCATAGATTCATAATTATTTATTTTATTTATATAATATATATATAATAATCATATTTTATTTAATATATTGAAAATATCCAGAAATTTCTTCTAACATAGTACGGTTCTTAGTCATACCCTACATAAAACCATTTTTATGACATAGGGAAATGGAACATAATAAAGGGAGAGATTATATGTTCAATAAGGTAGAATTGGGAGATATCAGTCAATAATAACATGTAAGAAAAACTTGATCGCAAGGGTATGGTAATATGAGATTAACATTTGAAAATCATACATAATAATTCCAAGATCATATTAATGGTGTAAGGCTTTGGAAGATCATAAGGCCACAATCATAGAAGAATAAAAAATCCTAAGCTATGAGATCACATAGTAATAATAAAAACATTTCAAATATACTGTCATAAAATTATTAGCATAATCATAATCATAATAATTAAAATCTTTTTTTATGGATACCCATTATGACATTCATCGAATGTTAGTCTTGGGTTAACCACCTGTATACCTAATTCAGGCTTGGGATGACCTCCCATGTACCCTTGTTGGTCTTGGAATAATTATTTTTGTACCCATTTAGATATTAAAATATTAATCATAACTCAATAAAATAGAGGGATATAACATACCCAACCATCACAGAGTCAAAATCCTTTTAAGTATATTCCATAATATTATGAAAATTATTTAACATTTTCTAGTATCTTATCCCATGGAAGAGAAAATATATATCATCATGATTTCATCAAAATAGTCAATAAAAAACCAACAATGAATAAATATTTTAAAATTGGATCATATCCCCAACTAATTATAAATAAATCCAGTTTTTTTAAATCATATATGACAATAAAATTGAAATATATGTGTGAAATATCTTATATAAAACACCTTTTTTATTTTGAAATTACTTATTTAAAATAAAAAAATTATAGAATAATTAGAAATAATTTAATTTGTAAAAAATATTAAATCGTAATGGATGATTTAAATAAAATTTTAATATTTATTATAGGAAAATGAATTCTTATAGTATTTGTTTAAAAATTAATTCATTCACGTATTTCCTAAGAAGTAAATTATTCAAAAAATGAAAATCTTAATCCTTTTAAACAATTTATACAAAGTTAATCATGGTTAAAAATTATTTTAATCAGTCAATTGATAATATTAAAAACATTATTCATAACATTTTGAAGAAAAAATGGACAAGGAGGAGAATCTTTTCCAACCGAATTAAAAAATATTGCATGTTTTCCTTAAAATCATTTTTGGTATTTAATATTAATTAATGGGTGGAAAATGAAAATAAAAAAATATCTATAGATATTACCATAGGATGATGAATTTAATTATATTTATTATAAATAGATCATATAATATCACCATCATAAATGTAATCCAAAACAATCTCAGTAAAATGTTAGATTGTATTACAAATCCCATACCATTTGTCAACCATTCTTCGTAAGTGATTTCAACCCCTTGCATAATGAATTTATATCTATTATACTTATTAAAATTAAAATATTAATACATAAAATTAATTAAACGGTCTACTTATAATATTATATATCCTGTTTATTTACAATTGTTCTTTATTATCGTCACATCAGCTGTTAATTGTTTCATTTGTCATGTATGTTTTACTTTAGTAGTTAGGGTCCTTGAATTGTGATCATGGTTACACCATCTCAGGAATTGTAAAGATTAAATAAATATCATAAATATTCAATATATATATATATATATATTATACACTTTAAAATAAAAATATATAAATATGAGTTACACCATCCATGTAGATGATAAGACGAATGTATGCATGGACGATGTTTCCTTTTAAAAAAATGAAGGAAATAATGATAAATAAAATTTTATCATTATAGGATCATAAATATATAATATAAATTATATATACTTATTAACTAAATTATTATTATCATTAATGTGATAAGGTGATGGATAATGAATCATACCGCTACGTAGGGGAGACAATCCACACATAAGCACATGCAATAATTTCGTTTCCCATTTGATTAAAATTATATGGAATTTAGGTGTTTTCAAAAAAACAATAGAATATTAATATTTTTATCATACATTATTTATCATGTTTTTATGGATTCAAAATATTTATCTAGTTTATAATAATAAATAAACATTAAAAGAATCGACTTACATGATTAAATATTATTTGAGACACCTCATTTGGCATACACCTTAATCCTGATTAGAATGTAATTATGAGTAATAAATAATGAAAAGAAACCATTTGTGTTTGCTATTAAGGAATTTGAATAGGTTTTGGTCAGTATAGATGGGTCAATATCAGTGAATAATGGAGGAGAATATGTTCCATTTTTTAAATTGAGGGGAGAGAAACATTTATAATTACTTAAAATGTTAAAAAAATATAAAGTAATATTTCGTGAAAGTGGTACCAAATTTCCAATTCATATAATTTATGATAATATAAGGTTTAAATATCCTAAAAGAATAAGATTTAGATAATTTTATGTTGAATTTATATCCTTTTTTCTTAGTTTAACCCCATTCATTAACCTGTTTTAATCTTACCTTTGGAAATATGTCTTTAATATTCGTTATGTAAAAAATGGTAGTGAAATAATTAGAAAATGTGAAAAATATTATTCCAAATATATAATCAATTTTAGAAAATTTAATTTCTAGAGGTTCTCGAAATTACGTTTAAAATAAACAAAAAAATATAATGAATTTTTAAGAAAAATCCATTTTTAAGAATAACACTGAATTTACATTCATTCCTTAACATGTAAAACTAAAATATTAATGTCAAAAGATTATAGTTAATATAAAATCTACATAAATGTTTATCATAATTAATAAATATGGATTTATATAATTTATTTATAAAATAGCAATTTTCAAATGAAAATTAATTTCGGAAAATTAACTCTATTTACCTTTAAATCGTTTATTATTAATCGAAAATAATAATATAAGTAATTTATGAATAACTATGAATAAATAAAAAATAAATTTAATTTGAATAAATGTTTATAGTAATAAATATATTTATTTAAATAAAAACTCATAAAACTTAGAAAATTATATTTTTTTATTAAAATAGTTATTTTAATCATGAAATTATTTTATAAAAATTTATTAAATATTTATTATGCACTAATAAATTTATTTTAATTGTATAATATATATATATATCATAATGTGAAAAATTTAATTCATATCCACTAATCCATTGACTATGTAATAAAGAAAATAATATAAAATGTTTAATTTATACTAGGGGTTGTGTGTAATGAAATCCATCAAGTATTTCAACTTTGTTTTTCAAAATTACAAATATAAAATCCCGATATATTATAACACATCCCTGAAAGGTCCATTAAATTGATTAGAAAATATGTGTACCATAACATAGCCCATGTTTCCTATAATAATGAGATATCTTCAAGAATACATTATCTCCAATATCATACTCTATATGCCTCCTCCAATGTTAAAAATAATACTTCATTTTTTCCTCAGATACATCCATCCACTATTTAGATCCCATAATTTTTTCATTTAGGATATGCACTAATTTTGGTCATGAAAATATGACTCTCTAAAATCTATCCAAAAAACTGAGATCTCATGGTCCATATTAATGTGATTAAAAATGACTAGATATAATTATAGAGTGATTTTTAATATTATAATAAAAATTAAATATCGAAAATTGTCTCAACCACAATATTCCAAAATCAAGAATTCATGAATGAAACACATCCTTTAATGTCTATTAGCACACTATAAGATAATATTTTTTTATAATAAAAGTTTTTATTATGATTATCTATGAAAAAAATGCCTTTGGATAGTTCACCACACTTAGGAGGTGAAACATAGATCATGATACAAAATGATCATCCTTGTATCCCCATGAATCCTCACTACTACCACTAAACAATGAATAAAAAAAATCCCTATAATTCAACTCCTCAATCACTAAGAAGTGCTCTAACATCACAACGAAATCTATGTAGACATATTAAGAATCACATACTCCCTAATATTAAATAAAAAAAGAGATAAAGTGTCATTTTCTGGGATGTTAGAGAGAGTTTAATTCCTCGATCTATTTGACATAATTTTGGTGAGAGTGTCAATTGTTATATTGATTATCAGAAACCAATTAATGAATCTTTTGACCTGATACATTTTTTGATGGTTATAAAAGATTGGAATGTTCATCGGGGTTTTGAGCAGGATCATATGTGTCAGTATCGCAAAACCCAGTAACTCTGGGTATTAAGATAGAGAAACATGATTTGGGAAAATAGTGTAGCCTCTGAAGAGAAACTATAGGGCTCTACATTATCTTTGAAAAATGTTTGAAAACCTATTAATGATGAGGTGAACTAAAAAAGGGGAATTATAATTTTTTTATAGAGTCTTCACACATTATTTTCACATGATTCCAAAAAATGTGGGGGCTAATCATAAAAATTTTGGTTCCTAGATATTGGGTGTTGCATTGTTAGTGCATGGTTTTCCAAACCATGTTTCCAAATTGTCTGGGTCACTTAATGAGGAAAAATTTCATTTTTGATCATTTCATATTTCCTTCTTTCCACATTTCTTCCCCATTTCTCACACACAACATGGATTCCCTCAGAATGAAACTCCCACTATGATTTTACTTATATACGTGATCTGAGATCCATTTTGATCACTATTAGTCTCATTGGAAGTGTATCGATAAGCGATTCATGTCCTCCTTCTTCATTTCATTCTTTCTCTCTCCATACGGTGTAGTAAATTCTTATGATCTATTTTACCGTATTAATTAGGGTTTTCATATAATATTCTGATTTCAATATATTTGGTTCATGTTAAAGGACGATATCATATAAGAAAACATATACCAATATGTGGTAGGTGGTTCCTATATTTCTATTTGATTTAATGGTTTTCTTGGGCTGAATTGATGATCACACCATTGGGTTATATGTCAGTGCCCCTAATAATTTAATTTTTGTATTTTAATTATTAAATGGATAAAATTATGTTTTTTTAGGCATGATCATCCTTGATAGAAAATTGTATAAGCTGGATGAGAGGATTTTGACCATTTGGGATGATTTGGTCTGGAGTGTGTGTTTGCAATTATGTTAAATTATTCAAAAATATATTTCATTATTGGTCCAATGGATACATGATAATATTGTCTTTAGGATGGAGGTGGTGGTCACCACATTGTTTGAGGTGATGTTGTTCATCGGGTTAGTCTCATCTGGATACATTATGTTATGTTGACCATAGATTGGGAAACATGAATTTTTGATTTAGGTGATGAGGTCTTCACAGTTGAGGGAATGACCCGAGACATTGAGATAGTATTGAACATCTTATTGATAGGAATTTTCGTAGGTTAATTTGATTCTTTTATTATGGGAATGGGGTATTTTTTGGGTGATTTCCGATCATTTTGATTATTTGGCACACCATTGGCGTCATGTACACATAGATAGTACAATGATGATGAAATGGAGATGACCACTCGGGTTGGTATATGACTCCATTAGTAATGGATGAAGATGGTTTTAACCATTGGTGATGTTGGAGGTTCTTGACAAATAAATCTACTTGGATGGTGATAAACCATCTATTTATGGTGTTGAGACAATTAATTTGGGGATGTGGCTAACTGGATTACATGTTGTCGTGAGTTGGGAAATAAAATGGAAAACATATCTATGCATCAAGATGTCGGTTGTTGAGTTTATGGTTTTTAATACTTTGAGAAAATATGTCACTATTCCATGGAAATCAATATTTGAGTAGACATGGATTTATTGAGTTGAGTTCTGTGGGACATGTTACTTGTTTGGTCTAGCCATCATGACACTGATTATTTTATTTTGTACTGGAAGGTTTCAATTGGCAATATGTCGCAATGATACATTTAAAGGAGGTTCCTATGGGCTCTCTGTACTATTCCTCATAAATAGATTCAATGGAATTTATGCCATGGTTCATAAAAACTATATATATATATATATACATGTCATTTATTCCAAATATATATAACAAGGGGCATGTGGTATACCAGTATTGTCTGAAATAGTTGATCACTTCCTTATGTCAATCGAGATCAAGGGACGTGAGTATTTGAATATTTTCTTGGTGTTTCCATATTATTTATATTTAAAATAAATTCATTATAATATATATATGAAAGACACATGTTGGTGGTGACCTATTGAGATTTATTCTAGCACCCTAGACATCCCCGTGAAGACATGTATAGACTTTATTCTTTTGTGATTTGGTAAGAGATCAATCTAATGAGTTATACCTTAGTGATCATGTCCTAACACATAGCATAGGGTGGATGAAAAGTATCCTTGGATGTTCATGCATCAGATGGAGTTGGTTTTTGAGTTTTCTCTTTAATAAATATGATTATTATAAGTTAGTACTGATGGTCATCCATTGATGGCCCATTTGTCTATCTTTTATTTTATATTTCCTAATTTGAAATGAATTCTTAGAAAAAAAATTTATTTTCTTATAAAAATTTTATGTTATGTATTCTTGAGTATTTTCACTACGTGTCATTTGTTTTTTCTTCCTTTAATTCATGTTATTTCTTCTTCTATAGTGGGTCACTAGTCATGTTTATATATATATAAATATATACCATTAATTTTATCACCACTAGAGGGTATATATTCACCAATATAACCTTTTACAGTGTCACTACTAGTCATAAGTATTTGGCATATAGGTAGGAACAAATTATGACTAGTAGAACACCGACCATGGGCACTGTTTTGGTGGAAATTTTATTTGGGGAACTACAAGTGGCCTCAACGTTGTTTTCCTCTCTTTGATTTAGTAGTAGTATTTGGCTAGATACTAATTTTGACAATTTTTTTTCTTTTCTTTTGGTATTATTATTTAGGATATGGAAAAAAATATAATATGATATTTTTTGGAATTATGTTTAGATCTCATGTTTGGGTGCTTGTAACACCATGAATGATGGAATGACCAACTGTTTAGGGGTGGTAAATTATTGTTCCACTTTTATCATTTTGAAGTTGATTTTATTTCCACCTTGAGTGTCACCCTTGGGTGTGATGATAAATAATTATATGTATTTTGGAATTCCCTAGGTATGGAATGTGAGGTGAGATTATGATTTATGGTAGTATTTTAGGCACTTATGATGGGATTTTTCTTATGATATTAATCGGGATAATTTATTTTTAAAATTTGGATTTATTTTTTATAATGTGTCAACAAAAGGAAGCTAAACACCACATTCCAACTTAGCCTCTCTTTGGGGTCATTCTACACAACCATCCCAGATATGTGGTTCCATTGATATCTATATGTAATGTGATTATATGTATATTTATGAGATATATGGGGTGGAATTGGGTTCTAATAGGAATGGATGATGATATGGGGAGGTCTATTTAATGTTTCAACAAATTAAGAATAATAGTTTTCCTATATAGCTTCTATATTGTGAATTATACATAACAACCTTGAATTATATTTGATGACTTACTATATTATTGGATGTTGAGGGTCCATGAGGCTGGATGGTAACTTACTTCTAACATTGATATTGAATGCATGGGGTTGGGAAGGTGAGTTACATGTGATACTTAACCCTCATACAAGTATGTAGGGGGCCTTGAGGATGGATGTCGTGTGATAGGGTTGTATTGGTAGATTGTAAGGTTGGTTAGAGTACATTTATTTTTATATATTTCTCTATATTAGATATATATATATATATTGGTTTTCTAACCATGGTATTGGCATTTTGAAAGATTTCACCTTGATAAGATCTAGTGGAGGGTTAGACGGGTGACGACATGTTGAATCTTGATCAAGAATAGGTTCTGGCCCTTGAGGGTTGGTATGAGGATCCGAAGGGTCGATATAAGAAAGAACCACAATCACATGCATAGGTATAGACTCAGGTATAGACAGATCAACCATTAGACATGGAAACTCTAGGGACATGGATTGAGGAGCAACTCAGGGAAATCCTAGAATGTGTCATCTAGGGAATTAATAGGGAGATTAGGTAGCATAGCCATAAAATGGAATACATGACTCAGGAGTTCTAGTCACAACAACCACTACTATTTTATGATTATTGTTTACTAAAAAAAGTCGAGTAATAGATTCAGTCGGTCCATAACATCTCTGAATTTCATGAGACACCCTATTCTAAGGGTAAATTAGGTGACTTATAGACTTAGTGGACCATGTATATTATAGTGGTATGTATAGTTTTAGGCAAGAAGACGTGGAGAATTGGCATAGAAGGAATTTTAGGATAGGTTCTTCATGAAATTTTTCCCTGGTATGCTGCGGGAAGAGAGTGCTCCATATTTAATCATCCAACAATAAGGAGACATGTATATCAAAGATTATGAGGACAATTTCTTATAGTTGTCTCGTTTTTCACACAATATGGTGAATGATGACACCTCCAGAGGGAGGAATATTCGGGTTGGATTATGGAATTTCATTCTTGTGTTGGTAAAAATATTTAGGTTATCATTATTCTAAATGGTAGTCAATTAAGAATTTATATCCAAGGGAAATTTTACAATAAATCACAGTAGAGTAATGTCATAAAGACATGTGAATATAGTGGAAATTATTCAGGTAACAGGAAGTGGGGCCATGACGGGTCTTAGTATGGTGTTCTGGATAGAGACTCGAGAGTACCAATGGGGAGAGGGCCTCAATATTGTGTTTCCTGTGCAGGTAACCAATACATGTATGCACTTAGTGCGATCGTCCTCCAAAGGGGTTTCAGGTATGGGATGGATATACTATTTCAAGAGATTATATAGGGAGACTTCATGGACATCTGGGATTGAGGGAACAGTACATAATTTGGGATAACATCCTAGACCTGGATAAATACATGGAGCTAGTATTAGGGATTTGACTACTCGTGAAGGTCATGACATAGATAGTGGCACCTAACAGCATGGTTAGTGGCTGGTAGATAGGTATACTCTACAGGGAATCCAATCCTCTGGTAATAATTATTCAGGCCATTTTTATGTAGTGGAGCTTCCTAGTGTAGAGAAGGTTTTGTATCCATCTAAAGTCATAGGTACACTATGAACTTGACTATGTTTATTTTATTTTGCAATGAACCCTTTTTATCCATTTCCAGTTTTTGGTGCATGAGGTGCATGGGATGTAATATTGGACTAACCATAAGCTAGTTAGGAGGTTGGAATAGTGTTTTATGCGTGTTATATATATATATATGAGGTGAATGGAAATAGGATATTTTATGGGAATGAATGTGTTTTCAGTTTTATTTCACGTGTGATAGCACCCTGGGATCAAAGCAATGCTGTTCTATATGAGGTGCAGATCACCACGAGTGAATGAGCAAGTGAAGATATATGGGCTTGGATGGGTGTCATATATGAAAAGTTTAATATTTGAGAACCTGATGAGTTTTAGGAGTGATGGTTCATCGTGTAAGGACTTTTGAGTCCAATGATGGCTGGTGAACCATTCGAATGGTTAGTTTTGGGTTAGGAAGTGACCATGGTTGGTAACTCCTATGTTGGATAGAAACATGGAGGATCTGACCTTTGTAATTATAACCACGATAGACTGGGGTTATTTTAATGGTATTGGTGTGTTCAGTAGCATCTCTAAATAATTATTTATAGATTTCAGATGAGATATTCTACTGTGGGTTTATTGTAATGTTCCGAGATTTTGGAGTGGGTCGAATTGTTCAACTGATTTGAATTTTCTTTCATGATCGGTGATTGGGGAAATAGATTTTTTGATTATTAGAAAAAAAATTATGAGATTTTTTTTCAACCAAGGCCTTTATTAGATGGTTATATAATATTGGAATGATACATAGGGTTTCTAGGGGATTTTTAGTGCTTTAGAGGCCGAAAACACATATTCTGTGGGTGCGTAGATAGAGGCGCACAGTACAAGAAAAAATGCGGAACCCCCCATAAGAAACCTTGTATAGCACCATTTGATCAAGACACTATTTTAAAACCCACAAAGGAGGGGGTTCAAGAGAATGTGGGGAATTATTCAATTTTAGCAGAGGCTTCCCATACATTTTGAGAACAATTTGTAAAACTGGGCATGTAATAATTGTTCCCTACTGACAACACAGACACCCTACTTTATCATGATCTTCAGATCATGGACTACCTGGTACCACCAATTTTCCTATAGACATGTATTCTCCTCCATGGGTCCACCAAATTTCAAGAGTGGTTCATCAGACAGATGACTATCCCCAAATCCCACACACGTTCTTTCTAGTGTTCATTTTCATCACTCTTACACACCATTGTAGACATCCTAGACGGTCACCAATCCTGATCACTACTCCATGGAAAGACTGCTTAATTTGGTCTTCTAATTAAAAATTATTCCCATAATAATGTTGCAAATTGTTTTCATGAGTCATATCAATTAGTCTTTTTAACCATTAACATTCTAGGGTAATACATTCACCCCCCCAAAGAAAACTGCCCTAATTGTTAACCATACATATCAACATAAGGAGGTGCCACCACACTAATGGATGGGTTCTTCCTTTGATTAAAATATAACAACTAGGCCCTACTGATATGAAAAAAACCCTTCCCTTACATGATCTTTGGGGCCGAGCCTGCCAGGTACCACCAGTTTCCCCGAAGACATGTGGTCCCCTCCCTAGATCCATCCATGTGACCCAACAGTTCATCAGACTAATGACTATCCAAAAAAATAAACACATGTTCTTTCCATTGTTATTTTTTCTCCATTGTAAACAACCTATGAAACATCCTATAAGGTGACCCATCATGTTCACTACTCCATGCCATGAATGGATAAATATGGAGTTCCAATATGTAGGGCTCCTGAAAAGAATGGTGTTCCTTGTGAAATGATTCATAGCATTTAGTCATTTAACATTTTAACATCCATGGGAGTTAAATTCAAACACACATTAGATAAAAATATACTCATTGTGTACCCTATATTTCATCCCTAAAAATGCCTCCACACATAAGGTTGGGTTCCTCTTATGATACCAATGTAGTTACTGGGTTGTACTAAAAATAGAGACACCCTGCCTTAACATGGCCATCAGGTCCTGGCCTGTAAGGTACCACCAGTTTCCCCATAGAGATGTTTTCCCCTCACTAGGACAATCCATGTCCCCAAACATTTCATCAGACTAAATATTATCCCTATAAGAAAAAACATGTTATTTTGAGTGTGGCTTTGTCCTCACTCAGAGACACCATGAGAAATATACCATAAGGTCACACATCTTAATCACTAGTCAATTGAAAACATTCATAACTGTTGAGTTTTAAATATGTACACTCTTGAAAATAATGTCAGAACTTGTTGGAATGAGTTATATTATATAGTATTATAACCATTTAACATTTTGGTGTAACACATTCACCGACTATTTAGAGCAAAACATCCTCATTGTGGACCCTATATCTCAACATAGGCAGTGACACCAGAATTAAGTTTGGGTTCCTCCCATGATAAAAATATGACTACTAGTCCCCATATATAGTATATACCCCTAGCCATAACATGTCCATCAGGTCCTGGCATTCCTAGTAACACTAGTTTCCCAACAGACAAGTTCTCCCTTCTATGGTTCTACCCATATGCTGGAATGGAAAATCAGAATAATACCTATCCCCACAATCCAAAACATATTCATTCTTGTGTTCTTTTTCCTCACTCGTACACACCGTAGAAAACATCCCAGAAGGTCACCCCTCATGATCACTATTACATGCTATGTATGTTTAAATATGTCTTTCTACTCAGGTAGAGTCCCAAAAATAAAGGTTCACCTTATTGGCATGAGTTGTTTTGTTTTGAATTTTAACACATATCAAGGTGTTAAATTCACCCCCTTTAGATCACAACATCCTCAATATGGACCCTACATCTCAATATAGGCAATGCCACCACATTTGGGGCAATGTTCCTCTTATGATAGAAATGATACAATTGGGCCACATTTTTTGTACATACACCTCCATTAACATGTTTATCGAGTCATGGACCCCCAGATACCACCAGGTGCCCTATAGAAATTTCAACACCTCCATGGGGCCCACCCACATTCCTATATTGGACATTTTTCTAATGACTATCCACATAGGGAAAAACTTGTTCTTTTGAGTGTGCTTTTTCATTACTAACATGAACCCTAGGAATCATCACAATACATCACCCATCCTGGTCGTTACTCTAGGATATGCATGCATAAATGTGTATTTCTATTCAGGTAGGCTCATAAACAAATGTTGAACCTTATTGACATGATTCATATCATTTTTTTTATCCCTTTAACATTTCATGGTCTTAAAATTCCGGCCAACCGTGTTAGGTGTGGTTCCTAGAAAGTGGGTGCCACTCAGTTGGTGAATGGTTCTCAAAACCATTCTGCTGGACCATGCACGTTACTTAAAGATGATAAATTAATATTTTGACATCCATTCCTATTTCCTTCATTCATCATCATTTCTCCTCTATTTCTCACTCATATCAAGGGGTTCTCCCCCACTTTCTATCCCAGCTGAATTTGGGCCATCTCTTTGATCAATGATATGTTTTGATTTCTGTTGGTCTTGTTCGATGTTTATCAGTAAGGAATCGAGTCCTCTTTCTTCCATTCTTCCTTTCATTCTCTATATGCTCCCATAAATACCTATGATCCATTTTACACTATTTTCAGGGGTTTCATCTAAAATGTTGATTTATTCTAATTCTTATTTGTGTTAGAGGTCAATATCATATTAAAAAAATATACTGGTATGTGATCTGTGGTTACTAGATTTCTATTTTAAATCATGGTGTTAGGGGGGTGGTTTCTTGAGGGCGATGTTGGGTTTTCCTTGGGTGTCACTAATAATATAATCATTTTCTTTTAATTATTAAACATATCACATGGTAAATCCGCGATCATGATATTCTTTAAAAAAAAGGTATATTCTAGGTGAGAGGCTTTTGACCGCATTGGTGTATTAGGCAGGGTGTGTGTCTTTTTAATTAAATTAATATTTTATATAAAATATCAGGATTGGTTCCCCGAGAAAGTGACGATCATGGCCTAAGGATTAAGGTAGAGATTACCACATGGACTGAGGTGATGTTGTTGGCCTGGTTGGTCTTGTGTGGACAAGTCGGGTGAGGTATCTCATTGGTTTGGTGATGTGGTCATTAGATTGAGTATATGGGGTCCTCATGGTTGAGGACATGGACTTGTACATTGAGATAGTGGGGACCTTCTTGTTGTGAGACATGGTCGTAGGGACATGTTGTTCTGCGATGATTTGTATTAGTTATTGTTTGGGTAATTCCCACTCAACATGATTGGAAGATGCACCATTGGAGTTTGTGAGCACATAGATAGAACTCATATAATGATTGTGTGTTGACCACTTGGGTGGTTAGAGGCCTCCATTTGTTATGGAGTAGGATAGTGTTGATTGTTAATGAGGTTGGAGGTTCTTGTAATATAAATCCTTGTGGATGGTAAGGTATAATAAGTTGAAGGTGTTGAGACCATGATTTGGGGGATCAGGTCCTCCGTATAACTTGTAGATTTGTGTTGGGACATGGGTTAAAATTCATCATTATGGCTCATGATGTCAGTTGTTGAACAGATGTGTCATATTACTTAGAGGAAAAACATTACTATGTTTCTGACATTGGGTTTTGAGATAATTGGTATTTCTTGAGGTGAGTTCCAAATCACTAGGAACTTGTATAAGTGTTCCTTCAGGAGACAGGTTATTTGATTATAACATGGAAGGTATTAATTGTAATGAGGTGTCGGTGATACATTTACATGAGGTAACTGAGGGATCTCTAGATTGATACCATCAGTAAATTCATTAAGATTTATGATAAATATCCTCTCCACTACATTTATATATTAGAATAAATGTTACTATATTCCATATATATAACTGGGGGAACATGGAATATCATCATTATCTTAAGTACATGATTTATTCCATGTGGTTGTTGAGTGCATAGAAATTGGGTATTTACATATTGTGCATGAGTTGTAATTTTTATTTGTATCTAGAATGCTTGTATTATCACATATGTAAGATAGTAACATGTTTCTAGTGGCTTGCTGCGTTTTATTCTCGCACCCTACACAGGCCCTCTGGGATGTTTGTAGTCTTTATGATTTTGCAATCAGGTTTTGGATCAAGATCAACTTTTTGATATTAGTGATCATTTCATTATGATTAAAATGGGTTGGGTGGAAAGGGTCCTTTGAGGTACATGCTTTAGATAGAGTTTATTTTTGAGTTTCCTCTTTATTCAGTATGCTTATTATATGTAAGCAATGATGTTTCGTGATGGAATTTTCTACTATTTATATATTGTTTTGAATGACATGACGTGATATGAATTATTAGCTAAAATGGTGTTTTATTCTACACATGGTATTTTTAGGAATATCTATTATTTTTAATTCTTTCTATTTATTTCTTCTTCCACTATTACATTTATTTCTACTACTATAGATGGTTAATGTTTCTATTGTATTATGGTGTTTATTCTACTTGTTTTTCTATGTAAACATAAAAAAATACTATTATAACCACGATAGGGTATAGTAACCCCACTATAACCTATTTACACCATCACAACTTCTTGGTATCCTTTACTATATGGGGTGTTGCACCTAAGGCCCAATGAAACGCCATTCATGAGCACAGTTCAAGTGGAAAAATAGCTCAAGCACTTCCTGATGTCCATAGATATGTACCCCTCTTCCATATGGGAACATAAAACTAATGGATAAAACCACTATGAACATGATGTTATTTATTCAACATCATGAATATTAATAACCAAATAAAGATGAAAGAAATCAATTTCTTTATCCGAGAACACTAAAAAAATTAATTGAATGGTACATCTTACCCTCACAAGGATATAACTAAACGGGAAAACTAAAAATCTCTTGAAGAACCACATCACGAAGAATTGATGAATCAAAAATAATCAAATGGAATAATACTCTATGATGATTATCTATAAACCATCCATCATGATTATCCCCACCAAAAAACATAATATGCCAAAAAACCCCGCCTTCAAATTACCCATCTAGGATTCCTCCACCTACACACCATCAATGAATACACTATAATCTATGAAAGATATCTTCTAAAATAAATTTCTATAATATCAAGATGCACTTTGGAGAGCTCCTACATTACACACTTTGCATCATTAGTCTCTAACATCCCATCAATATGTGACATCATTTTCATAGAATCTTCCATAACGTTCCATTTCCATGTATTATTGGATATATTTAATTCATAATACCTTAATTACACAATGAATCCTTATTACATAAAATTAAAATCATGATGGGATATTATACATCTCAAGATCTTATAATTTTTTAATACCAAAAAGAGCTCAAAAATGATGTAATGCTTCCAAAAATTTTGAGTGAAAACATGAAATGATTAAGATAATAGATTTTGTAGTTAAATTCATATGTATATAAATGTTTTAAACCATATGAGATAATTACTATATACTATATCATAACACCAAAAAATGATATACATGAAGGGTCATAAAAAAATTCACACAAAACTCCATCCTTTGGAATAAAATTAGAGTATTATAAATTGGATTCCCCGTTAAATATTCAAAATCAACATAGAATTGGATAGTCCATATAAAAACCTAAACATATATATTCAATATTGTTATTACAGTCCCAACCGAAGAGAATTTAAAATGAAACACTACTAATATTCAATAAGACTAAGTAAACTCTGAACCTTTGAATCAATATTTAGGGATACATAAGATACAACAACCTAAATATTCAAAGACTACAAGGATACTTTATAATGATGCATGACATGTATAATAAAATGATCCTCGCATGCCTATAAAATAAACATTATGATTACTAAAAATATCATGATGCCAAATAAATACTATAAGGGATCATTTATTATCAATATTCTCCTCCACAGAATCATACTACAAAATCTTTTCATTAAAAATCAATACCATAAAACAATAAAGAATTTTGTTGAATATTGAGTACCTTAGTCCCATGAAGTCCGATAAGCACTTTATAAAAATAAATGACATTATAATGAAGTTATAATTTCCAAAATGTCATTTGATGTTTTTATTATTAATAACATCATCATTAACATTCATATGGTTATATCATGATGGTAAACCCATTTTCTAGAACCATATAGATATCATAAGGTGATTGAGAAAATAAATATACATTTTGGTAGGGTATAGTGGTTATTCATTCTCTCATGATTAAAGAGATGATAATCGATGAATAAACATGTAGTGACATATACTTTTTTCACAAATATTACTGGGGTACCCCCAAGGGGAACATTATGTTTAATAAATCATATATATATATATAATATTTTCAATATTAATTTGTATATATCACAACTATGAAGATGTTATATTTTATAGGGACATAATTATCAATGGAAGGAGTGGTTGTATCTCTATCCCCAAATTGAACTCATACTTTGAGGGTAACACTAAAACCAACTCAATGAATAAACTAGGTCACTATTTCACAAACCTTGTAAAAACCATCATCAAATCCTCTTCTAAAATCAACATCAACCTGGCCATCATGTAAGATAAGGACTAAACACATATTTGATCAATATGAGGGTATCACTGACCAAAAAGATGGAATTCTCTCCATAAACAATATAAAATATAATCCAACTTATAGTGGAATTCATTATATCATTCACTGAACACATACAATGTTTTTCATGGATGATGTAGAATGGATAAATCTACATATATATGAAATCAAACATGGAGTGATGTTATCCTTTCATCAACTCCCAATCTATATAATGATTAAAAAAACTATATTAACCTCAAAATGGAATTTTCAATGTCAAGGGAACTGAAAGTGTCTCCACAATATGTACAAAACTATGAACTAGAGTGTTTTAATTAAAGGTTTGGGTAGATCTTGAATTAAAATAATAATGCATAAAAGAAGAAAATAGGTATATAATACCTAACATGATGTCTAAATTTCATAGAACTGAAAAAAATAAAGAAAGATTATGTCCGTATCTGATTCAATGGATCCTTGATCTATAATAAAAAACAAATCAATTGTTGTGATCTAATTTATATCCCTAATGATAAGGGGCATCATGGGACTGCCCCTATCCAATCCCATCCCCTCTATATATATCAAAAACTATATCACCATAATGTTATTACCTCAAGGAATATTATTTCCACAAGAGACCTTGAAGAGGTATACTAACCCTACACTGGAAACTAATAAAGGTCAATAATTTAGTATTCTAATGGATATGTACTCCCTGTGAACTATTAGTATGGTCAACCCACTACCAAGGTTCCCTGAAATACTATCCCTAGTGAATAATTTTAATGGATGATTAAAATGAGTCCTTGAATGCGGATATTTCAACTAACTATGATACTGAGAACTTATATACAAAAATATACCCCACAAAGAATCCTATAAACTCCCCCATAATGATACAGTCATAGTATGTATTATCTTCATGACCTCTACTATCTCCATCACCATAAGATTCCACAAAAATATGTATAAGGGTATTTGTAATTGGATAACATGATGAATTGCCTCTTCAAAAAACCTTTACAAAGCTTCCTCATATATAAATATGTCAAAATCATAATAAAAGTTGTTCATATATTGAATTCCAAACTCTCGTACACAAGAACTCCCCAAGAATAGATTAAGAATAATCTTTAGACACTCTATCATTAAGAGCAATGAAAAAACGTAACATGAAAATGATCATGAATCATATCCCAGGAAATATTTTACACCTCATTTTACCAAAGGAAGAAAATCCAATATCGGGATTTCACATGATAAATACTAATAGATGAAGGAATCCAATTCTCCCTCATATAATAAATCAATGTAATGGAAATCTCTAACACCTCCAACAATTCCTTGATCTCGAGATCTGAAACTATTCCCTCATATTTATACACATTCAATCATTAAAACTCTCAAAGTGTCTTCCTCAAATCATTATCATCATTATCAATCCTAACTCTGTGGTAATCTTCCATACATCTTTCTAGATATCATCATCACAAACCCATTGGGGTTTTTGACTATGAGATATACCTTAAAAATAGAAACTATTAAGGACTCTATAAACCTAAAATATGGAATATTAAATTTTATTTAATTATGATCCATCCTATTTCATATTTTATTTCTAATTCAAATGAACGTGTAGATAATCTTGATGAATAATCATTGCATATTTCTTAAACCTACAAGTAGAATTTCAATACATAGCACGTTAAGTAAAACTATGGTTATTACATCAGATCAAAGGGGGGTATCATGTATACTATTCGGTCTCATATTATGACATCTCATCTAATGTATAGACAAAATTGTTTCCCTATTAAACCATGAAATCCAATCCAATTATCATCCCCAGCCTCCATCTTATCTCTCAACCAAAATCATTGATACCACTCTATCATGACCCCTATTACATCTATAGGTTCTCATCCTAGATTGATATTAAATATTGGTAAGACCATTGAATCCTACCATCAATATTTCATGGGTTAACAACATTCAAAATGGGCATAAAATTTGAAATTAGGTGTCATTAAATTCAACAAATAAATATAAAAAAATGATAGCATAACCTGATAAACACCACTGTACACAGAATATAAAAACCATCACATTATGGGAATATAATATCACACATAGAAGAAAAATATGATATATTTTTAATATTTACATCACCATGACAATAGACTCCCAAAGTTGTTGAATAACTCTATGAGCTATTGGAGGCAATCATGATCATCAACCAACTCCTAAAAAACTAAAATGTATATATATATTTATGTTTTGATCATTATATGATATTTTTAGGGCTTTCCATGAATAATATCATGATAATGTGAAATATTTAAAATATAGACTCACGAATAAAGAGAAAAAATTGACTTCTTACATAAAAAAGTAAAACTATATCCTAACATCACTATGGTCTACCTTACAAATAAATCATACAATGAATTCAACATTACAATCATATATAGATTAAGGTCCTTCATATCCACTTCCACAGAGGTTTTCCACCATCATTCCCCAAATCCTACTACTAGGTGCTTAAATATCTTCTATAAGTTCCCCCATTGAAACTATATCATAGCTTTGTTACTATGTAATCCAGCAGATTGTGTACACAAATCTCAGTTTCATCTTATGATGAAGAATTTTTTTGGAAGTCATCACATCATATGTATCATGGATTATACCACCATCCATCATAGCCTATGAATGTACTCCTATACATGAATCCATTATAACCTGGATATAAAATCATTGAATGGTACATATAAATGGAGGGTGCGGAATTAGTAGATTTTTTTTCATATATTCCATCACCAACCAAGATGTTTTGGATAAAATAATGAACCAAAAAATCCAGGCCATAAGTTAACCACCCAAATTAAGATGCAGGGAATATAAGAAGAAAAATATAAGGAATTTATATATATATATATATGAAAACTAAATTAGGGAATCAATATGGCCATAAAATCAAATTACAACAATCATTTCACCTGAAAACATTAATTCCACCTCTACACTCCATAAAAATCTATATCATATAAGCACACAATCATCAAGTTATAACAGAAACCAATTCCAAAGTAATATTTAGTTACAAAATTTTTTTACAACATTATATATTATATTTTAATCTATTTATATCATCCAGTACAATGTTTTTTTATAATTCATCATTTAAATTTCATAGTTAACTTCTATTATCTTAGAGAATTTATCATCACAAATTTGATTGTTTTAAATTTTTACAACATTACCACCATAAATAAACAATCCCATGATTTAATTTATATTTACTATTTATATTTTAAAATCCAATAAATCTAGAACTCTACTCAAAATACCACTTAGAATATGACCTCAAAGAGAATAAGTGAACTATAATGATAAGTTGGAAATTAAAGATATTGATTGTCATGAAAACCAACCCCTAAGTATCAAATAAAATTATAACTGGGGAATACCATCTCATAACACATAGTAACAAAAACAACATTATCCCAACACAACCATTCAACAAAATGCCAGAAAAATAGTTATCTTTCTATATCTATATGATCATTATCCTAATTGAACCATGAAGAAAATCAATGAAACAAAACTATGCCAATATAATATATCATCCACATCATATGTACAATAAGGACACAACCATCCTATAAAAAAACAGAAGTGGAACAGATTTTAGTAATAAGACAAATAGATATAATCTAATGCCATCAAAAAAGGAAAAAAAATATAGAAAAAAAATAAACACGTATCCTTCGAAAACATTTTTATTTGAATAATCATAATTTTATATTATAAGTTAAAATTTAAATAAATATTTAAATAATGATTCATAATCATTGATTGGAATTATTTAATCCTCACTTTCGTTTTCATATGTTTTCAAGTAATAAAGTGAATTAGTTATCATTCCATATTCATTATTAACTTTATATGACCACATTTAATATTTTATCACCATTTTTAAGAATTAAAATCATGATAAGGAACATCAACAGTATGGAAAATAATTTTCACAATATCTAGAAAATAAAAATAGGAATCACTAAATATAGAATAAACCACATATTATCATAATACTCCTTTCATATATAATCCTATTAATAAATTTTCAAGATTATTATCTTAATTAACGTCATATCAACCAAATACTCATTGAGTATAAATCATATTAATCACATACTTACACGTAACATTTTAAAAGTAAAAAATCATCTACCTTGATATAAACATTCAATGATCCCTAGATTAGAATAGATGAATAAACACCAATCATCAATCAAAATTATAATGCAAAAACTATGATCCATATATATATATCATTCCCCAATAAATTCAACATTAATCATTGATAAAAATTATAATATCATTTAAAAAAGGTATTCCATAACACATAAATTAGGAATTAGAGTATTTAAATACCAATGGGAAGAAAGAAAATCATCTAATACCAACCATGAATTTATATCTAAAAACGAGGGCCAAATTAATGAAAAAGGGGAACTAAAAGATATTTCAGGAGATCCACATGTCACCATGGGCTTAAACAAAGAAGGACTAAAAAAGAGGAAATCCAAGTGAATTTAGAATTTTTAAAGGTAGGATAAAACATAAAACCACATTCAATACCAATGGACCTGACATAAGTTTTTTGGGTTTTCACCCAAACCGCATCATATTATGGGTGTCCACACTACAATGGTCCTAGATATAAATTGCATCTGAAAACTATTGGGACCATGTTGGTTAAAGGGTCCATTGATATTGGAGGAGTCATTTTTTGAGTAATTTATGTATATTTCAGTTATAAAACGTTTACTGAAAGTATTTTTTCTATTGATCATCATCTAAAAACATATGCTTGTAAATTAAAAAAATTATATATATTTTTATACTTTTCTAAAAATATTAGAAAAATATTCCTTACGAAGGTAAATTAAATTGGAAGAATATTACATTAATAGTTTTCCAAATGTTGTTTTTTATTAAAAATTTGGTAAATTTTCATTATGATGAATGTAAGAATAAAGGCACTTGTCATAGAAAAAAAATTAAAATTATTAAAGTGATATTTTCATATTTTTAATGTTTCCAAAATCATGATTTCTATGATATTTCATTATCAATCCATTTTATAGAAATGGGGAGAAATATTTCCAGGTGTATGAAGTTATCATAATGATGGTTTTGCATAATTAATTTGATAGAAATATTTAGGTATATTATTTTTTTAGGAATGTATTATAGGGATTTACAAATATTATAAAGTTTGCGATGTTTGTGATTCTAATGAAATAAGTGAAAATTAAATTTTTTTAGAAGCTTTCAAATATTGGAATGTAGAGAAAAATGGTTTTTATAATGAATAGATATGAATTATATAGGAATGAAGATATTTTATGAACAATAATTTTGGATGATTAATAATATAAATATATTACATCTTGTAATGTGGTCTAGTGGATAGATATTTTTTACAATTTCTATCATAAAATATATTTATGAAGTCATGATGTTATTATTGTTACATGAAAATAAAATTATCCTTGTGATTTAGATTTAGGATGATTGGATTTTTGATTATGTTTAAAAAGATTATAATGAAATATATCAGATTAAGTGAAATTAGAAAGGTTATTTAGATAACAGATAATAAGATGAAATTTTGTTATAATTTTCATCAAAAAAACATGCATGGAGATATATAGTCGATGTTAATACATGATTGATATATGAAAATTTTTCTGTAATGATCATTGGACATAGGATGGTGTATGAAGACTGCTAACAGAGAGCTTTGATGCAAGTCATCATGAAGTGGATGATCAGACAAATGTAAACAGATAATGATTTTAATAAATTGTATTAAAGTGGAATTAGAGAGTAATATTTTAGATGAAAAATTTGATATAGTGTTTTCTTATAAGAATTTTTTTGTGGATTCATATTTTTTATGGACTGAATTTATTTTCAAATGTTTCTTATAGATATCAAATAAGATGATATTGATATAGTATTCCAAAGAGACAAATATAAAGGGAGAAGGATACATGTTTCTTACTATGTTTTAAGGAATGTTATGAATTTTAGATCCTATGAAAATTACTGAGTGGGATATTTGATTTTCAGGCTTTTATTAGGAAAGAAATTAAAATACTTCTCCTAAATTTTTTATGATCCACACATCTATTAATTGGATGGATGTACAATGTATAGGTGTATTGTTCACACATACACAAGTTATAGTTATGAATAATTGGTTTTGGACATAGATATTAGATGAAATTATAAAGAGATCTTTTCAACAGGGAATATTCCAACAAAGTAATATGTTTTTTTGAAGAATAATTAAAACTATATTTTGTTTTATGTCTTATTTTTTAAACATAAGGAATTAGATGAACTTCATGGTGACATTTCTGGATAGAGATTCCTAACAAACACATTGGGTGGGCAACCAAGTGATTGAAAAATTTCTTACCCACTTCTTGGTATGAATGTCAATAAAGAATTTTCTTGATAGAATATAAAAAGTTGTGTTTGTACAAGAAGTACAATGATATAAAAATTTGAACCTTATAGTTAGGTTTTTCAATGTTGTTGAAAAATAATTGATACATCTATATATGTGATGAAAGAACAAGAATTTTAGTTTTGATAATAGTTTAAAAGAAGTATAAGGATTCAATCTACATTCCGTAACAACATATAAATTTTTCTTATTGTGGATGTTTTAGCATTTTATTATTTAAAAACAATTATAAGGACTAGATACTCTTATGGATTAGTGATCCTTGTAAATACTTTTGCTCTTATTTTTTTCATGGATACTTGTTTTTATAAATATTTATAACTCTTAAATCTGAGGTGAATGGTTTTTCAAAAGAAAGATGAAATTATAAAAAGAAAAGGATTACTTAATCAACATATACCCAACACATTGATATCATAGAACCTTCTTGGCCCTTTGAATTGGCATCAGTATAAAAGATCTATCCATTGAGCCTTTTTTATATAAGATTAAATGAAAATATTCAAAAAAAATTCATAATTATAGGTTTAGAAAATTTATTCTATTTTTAAATTGAAATAACTATCATATATATAGAAATATTTTATGTTTTCATATCTTATCTCCATTTTTCATGAGGTTACTAATGTTTTGGTAGATGGTTTCCCTCCATATACTCATAATTTTTCTCAAACAGTGGTGAATAAGAACAATTTGGAAAATTATGGGTGTGCCAGAAATGATATTTTATCCTCACTTCATGATAGATATTTTATTATAGTTATCAGAGTAAGAACTACTAAAGTAATTTTTATAAGTTAAAGAATATTTATGATGGAAACATATGATTTAAGAAATCGATATTATAAATCTAGAGGATGAGGAATAAGGATCATAAGATGAGTGATTATGAATATATCAATAACTTATTTGGAATACTGAATGAAATTATATGAACATTAATGATTCATATTGAGATGATGGAAAATTCAACCATTGTTAAATATATTTTACAATATCTTCCTAATAATATTTTTGAGAATTTTTAATATTTTCAGGATAGAGATATTAAAACTCTATCAGTGAATTCCTATCATTTAAAACCCATCACATATGAAATGAGTTGAAATATGTTATAAATCATAAATAAAAGTATGATATAGAAAATCCCATAAAAAATAACAAGAAAGGAAGTTCAAATAATTTTTGAAGCTAATTAATTTAGTGACCCCAACACTGAAGGAGATATAGTATTTTATTATGACGATTTTAGGTCATTTTTTCGAAAAATTTGAAGAGGGGTATAATTATTCACAATGGTATGTTACCAGTAAAATGATTTGGTTGTGGAGATACTTCAATCTTTACTACAGTTATCCCATAAATAATAAAAGATGAACAAAGTGATCATAATGATAGAAATTCGTGAAAAATTATTAAAGTAATGCATAAAAAATATAACTTTTTTTCAAATTAATGGATACTAAACCCTCTAAAAACAAAAAGAAATATGATTTTGTATAAATGTGAATAATATTAAAATAGTGAATAAGAAGATGATAAATTATGTGATAAAACTGCTAAAAATGAATTAATTGAAAAATAGAATAATAAAAATACCACATGTAATGAAATTAGTAGTTATAACTAATAACATACATAGATGGAGTTTAGGTATAAAATTGATTGTAATTATTGTCTTATAAATTTTATAATACATGAAAGAGATAACATGATATTGAAGAAAAATAATTTCTCCGCAATCAATCAAGAATTTTTTCATTATGAAAGAACCAAATTAATTATAGAGATTTATTTTATGTAGATGAGTCTAGATGAATTTAAAAGTCCCAATATTGATCTTGAAAAAAATTAGAACATAATGTAGAAAGTGTTAAAACTATTTCAATAAAAACATGATAAGGATGAGCAAAGAGATATACATTTCCAAAAAATAAGTTTCACAGTTTAGTGACAGTTGTGATATGTTAAAACATTTTAAGGATAAAAATGATAACTTTAGTGGTTTATAAGGAAAATGAAGCTCATTTTAGGAATAAGAAATTTAAGAAAACAATATACATTACCCAAATTGAAAAATACGAAAAATATTATGTTTCTAAAAGTCCAAATACTGAAATAAAAGAATAAAAATAAAATTAATATGGTAATTCTAAAATGAAAAATTGGACCATATAATAAAATATAATGAAATAAAAAAATTTATAGAGTGCAATAATGATTCATAGTGTAAAGGAATAAAGTTGAATGAAAAAATTCATAAGTAAAGAAAACATTAAAGTTAAAGAATAATACGTTAATTCTATGAATACTACTTGTATTGGGGTATACATGGAAATAAATTAAATATATATTTGGGAAATCATAAAAAAATAATTAATTCGAATAGAAGTTGAAGAAAATGTTAAGGGGATGTCAACCCACTGAAAGATGGAAGCCTGATAATGTATTTGTGAATATTGATATTTTATTTAAATCTATGGAAACTATTTTTAAAATATCTTGAAAACATTAATATATTTCAATATCAATTCTTACTATGTCTCTATCAAAAATTGTTTTACTACAAATATAAATATATTGTTTTAATCCATGAAAAAAACGGCAAAAAATGTTGTTGTGGAAATTTCTCTCAAATAAAGGAAATTATAATTACCGTAAATTTTATATTGAGGGTAAAAATTATATATAATATTATATATGATGTTTTGGAATAATCTGAGTGATTTTAAAAAATTTAAAATTAATTATGGAAATAACGACCCACTCAGAATCAATGTTGACTAATCTGAAATTAATGTGGATGAAATTTTGGTATCTAAAATATAATTATTTATTAATGTTTTGAAACATAAATTGTTATTTTTTCATAAATATGAGAAGAAGGTAATAATTTTTTTAGAATAAATGGTTTTTCTGTACAAATAACATAAAATGAAACAGTTGTTATGAAAGGGAAACAAACAATGATAAATTTGTTTTAAATTGGCTGTGTTGAAATTTTATTTTATCTTATCATAATAGAAAAAAATGACCAATGTAATAATAGGATCGGGCACAAGTGTCATCAGAATACAAGAAAGCTAATAAAATAAGACAATAACTCCAATATTTCAGATATGATAATAAGAATACATTGGTTTTGATCTATTTTTATGAAATGGAAGATAACAAAAACAGTTCACTAGAGGGTTACGATATGCTCAAATCCTCCCTTAGAGATGATCCAATGTAATATAAATGGGATAATGATTAAATAATAAATTTATCAATAAAATAAATTTATTTATTTCTTAATTTTTTTACTCTAAGTACATGTATTTTCAATAAAACAATATTTTGAGGATAAAAATTTGTTTAACAGTATAAATAGAAGAATAGAAAAAATAATGATAATATCTAATGATTTTTTTATTGATAATAGTGGTTAATATAAAAATGGGGAGTTCAGATATAATATTAAAAAACACGACATTCATTAGGATTTTAGTACTCTGTACACACCACAAACAAATGTTGAAGCTATTAAAAAAATAGAGGATTGGTAGAGATGACACGAACAATGATGATCGAATATGTCTCTTCTCATTATTTTTGGAGGTACGTTACCTGAAAAATAGATTTAATTTAGAATAAAATTTTCTAAATTTCCCAATTATGATATAACTTATAATTCAATTGTTATGAATTAATCTCCATCATTGAAGCACCGAAAAATGATTGGAATTACTTGCATTATAAATGTTAAAATTTGGAATCATGAAATGTTTAATAAGAGATGTTCTTATAAAGTATTTCCGGGCTATTTTAATAATTGTATAGGAAACAAATTTCTTAATAAAAAGGGAAATATATATGATTCGTGAGATATAAATGTTCTTGTAAAATATGAAAATAATTCATCACAAAAAATGGTAGATGTGAAAGATGAGAAAAATGAGTTTATTATAGTTCAAAAACATGAAAAAGTTCTTAACAATAGTTATAATTTTGATACTACACAAGTTGAAGATTCATATTATGATTATCAATTGATGAGGAACATATTTTTATATCTCATCATTGTCTAAGGGTAACACCCTTATATTTTTGAATTATATATTTTTGAATCAATTTTATATTTGGATATTTTTTATTTCATCAAATACAGATAATAGTTTTAAAGAACTATGTTTGTATTGCGGTATATGAAAAAAAGTAAAATTTTAACTACATGCAGCATAAATTTAATCATTCTATACATGGAACACTAACGATAGCTTGCGTTACATTAAATAATGTCTTTCCTTTATGGCTCGTGTAACATGAAAAACCAAATAATGATAATGGTATATTATTCAAATGATATTTAATATAACATATCTGTTAAATTAATAGTTATGAAATCATTA
Organism: Viscum album; assembly: GCA_963277665.1. Taxonomy (NCBI): domain Eukaryota; kingdom Viridiplantae; phylum Streptophyta; class Magnoliopsida; order Santalales; family Viscaceae; genus Viscum; species Viscum album. The sequence continues at coordinate 540,440,376 of OY728121.1, forward strand.
ATCTAACTTATGAAAATATGTTTTTTAAAACAATTTCTATTGAATTAAATAATTTCAAATGAATTTCAAATGAATATGGAACCCAATTGATTATAAAAGAAAATATTATTATTTTTATGCCCAAAAAGTTTTTTAATAATAACAAAATAAAATAATTACAATTACTTAGTGTCATTAATGTGATATATATATATATATTATGCAATAAAATATATTTTATATTTAAACAACATATTTTATAGTATTTAGATAAAAACATACCCAATTCAAAGAATAAAATACAATAATTTTATTAAGTAATTTTTACCGCCTTTTAATAGAGAACCATTTATAAATCAATTTGTGAAACTTTTATGGACTATATATGTACAAATAAACAACATATTTCTAATATAATCCAAAAAATTTGATTAGCATAATTTTTTTGGAATTTTTATATGATGTTTCATTTTTTATGAATTTTGAAGAATAATACTATTTAATTAAAATCTACTTTTTCATCGAATAATTTATAATGTAAGACTATATTTTTAATTGGTTTTAATGTTTAATAAGATTATTTATTTTATATGAGTAAAATTTAGTTCATTTGAATAGGTTTCAATTTGAAATTGACTATAAAAGCATATAATCTTTTTGGAGAGTTTTTGCTTTAAAAACCCACTTTGTCATCCCATCCACATGATTAAATTTATATTAATTTCTTAAAAAATTTAATTGTAATTGGGATAAATGTAATCCATATTTGTAATAATAATAATTTATAATGTCTAATGACATCAAAATTGTTTTTACCTGAATATTTGTGAATTTAATAAAAATTAATTAAATCAACTAAGGAAAAATTATACTTAAGACGGGTATAAACCTTAATATTAAGGGCCTAATGACCTATCAACATGTAATAAACCAGTTTTGGATATATATTCCATCCTTTTACCTTCCATTATTGATTTTTTATGTCTTTTTAAGGCAAAAACATGGTTAAAATAAACTTGTTTTAAAAAATGCCAAGTTTTTCCCCTACCTTCCCTATGAAAGGACACCACATCTCCCTCTTATTCATAAATTAAAACCTATTATTATAGGCCAATATATTCCCAATATACTTCCCAAACTCTATAAAATCCTCCCTGAATAATCTATTTTGGATGAAATCAATCCAATGATTCCCTTTTGGGATAACAAAAAGGAGTTAACCAATGATTAGGTAAAGTCCCTCTTCATGATTGTTTCTTTTATTTTCCATTTTCCACTTGCTAAAGTCTTTTAATTAAATTACTGTATATCCAAACAAGTATGATAAATATATTATTTTGTTTCTGTTTTCTGGATTGTACTTATACTTACAAACACTTCCATTTAATATATAACAAACATACTGTTTTCGTGTTCGGTGAACTACTACCTCAAAAAATGATGGTTGTTCATTTTTACATTACCACCTATCATGGTTGAAATTATGATGGGAAATATATTTATATATGATACATATGATATTTATAATGTATATATTCTTATTTAATTTTTATTCATAACAAACCCTTATTCATTTCATCTTGTGTAAATAGGATAATTTCATTTGATGAAGTCTGGACTTCCACCCCCTCAAAGTGATGTTCTTCATTCACACACCGCTTGGAATGTATTAAGGCTATTTTTAGTGATTAAATATCCTATATATAAAATAATAATTATAATATAATGATATTACATCCATATATTCATATACATATATGTCAATTAAATTCCTTCATTCAATTCATTAATAAAACGAAAGCAGTATTCATGCATACAAACGACATGCCATCTCCATGAATGGTGTATTCCATTCCATTCATCTATATTATATATATTATTATCAACACATATATAATTAATATTAATTATAGTTATATCATGTTTTAAATTCTATAAATCATGATACACGTATAAGGACCAATAATATAATAAATTAAGACAATTTCAAAATACAACATTAATATTACACAAAGCATAACCTTAACATTGAATTGTTAAGCAGAGGTTTATATAAAGTAATAGTAAAACCATATATGGAATTAGATATAATAATATTATTCCATAAAATATGTACAACAAAATTATATTTATCATACAAGAGATAATTATGAGTACGAAGAGAGTCAAGACATGAAGAAAGATAATTTGCTAACACTTTTTATATCAGTGAGATACATTCCATGTTATCCAATCATTGCTTTTGAGTGGAGTATATAATGACTATAAGTGTTTTATGTGACTCTTATAATAAAAATTCTTGGGTTCTTTTATATAAATTTTATGATATTTCTTTCATGGGGTTTATGTTTCAAAAGTTACCTAATCGATATTGTAATTTGGTATCAAATTTCATTCTTTGGGACATATGCAAGGTTATGACCTTATAAATTTAAATGAGGTGTATACACTATATTTGAAATTTTATATCATTGATATAAATTTTTCATGATATTTGAATCTTAATTTAATTACATTTTCTTAGAATGGGAGTATGGTTCAATGTTACCATGTGGTACAAGATTATTGAAACAATATCATCTCTTTCCGAGATTGTTTTTAGTTATGTTTATTTTTATGAAATATTGTGATTCAACTATCATGAATTATTGTGGTATTAATTATACAATTTTTATTCAATATACCTCCATTTATTGGTACCATTTTTCAAATCATTGTTACATAAGATATTTAAAATAGTGTTTTTTAAAAATATATGATAGTATTTCTCTCTTCGGTCTGAAATATGTTTCATTTCAAAAACCTGTTTTTCAAAAAACAAATCAATATTTTCTCAAATGATCCCTAATGATAATATTAATGGAATATTTTTTATATCTTTATGGCTTTATAATATTTATTTATACTTTCTCAATGTTATTTTCAATGAAATTGTTTTAAATGTGTTTTCATGATTTCCTTATTTTCATTCAATGTGTTTTCAATGAAAATGATTTTATAGTATTTCTAAAATATTTTTCTATATTATCTAAGGAAAATTGATTTCCAAATGTTTTCAAGATTCTTTAATAATATTTAATGAAAATTAGTTTTCAAAATAATTTCATTATTTATTTAAAATTTTTCATATTTCTTTTCATGAAAATGGTTTTCAATAATTTTTATATATATAAGTAATTTACTAATGATGTAAGGATATTTTCCATAAGAAATGTTTTCAAAATATAAATCCATGTTATTTTTAATTTAATTAGGCATATTTTTATGTATCATAATTCCTTATCAAAAATGATACAACAGTTCCATTAATATTCTATTTTAAAGGGTTTATGTTTTAATAGGAAAATTCTTATCACACTTGTTTTCCTTCTACAGGTTATATGCATCTAAACCCTGCTTATTTTTATGGGTTTTGATTATATAAAATGATTATGAATCCAAATTTTTTTTAATAGTTTATGATGTGATAAAATGTTAATGATTTTGATTTCAATTCATGGGTAATGATTTTATGTTTATCAAATGCACCAATTTTCATTGGTCATGATGTGATGATTTTTTTGTGGAAAATTCATGTGTTTATTCATTATGTGATTTTTGAGACTTATATCTCACTCAAATTCATTGGGTAACCATGGATTAATTAGGTTCATAAATACTACATGTGACCCTAGATACATATTCACAATGTTATCCATGTACATGTTTGTCTGTCCATATGTTTTAGTGTGAAGTTGATTACATATTCAAAATGATATGAGTGAACCTTATAATGTTTTCTAAATTTTTTTCATGAACCCGATAACTTTTTCACAATGTTTTGTGTGAACTTCGTTTCATGTCCACAATGTTATGGTTGAACCAGATTACATGTTAACATTATTATGCATGAGCCTGATTCAATGATCACAACTTTTTTCATGGACATAGTTGCAAGTCCATAAGTCTAAGATAGGGCTAGATTTCATGTCCTTAACATAATGTGTGAACCTATAACTAATTATACATGTTTACTATGTAATAATTTGATGTGTATTCCACAATTATTTGTCATATTCCAATGTTTTGATTTTGTAATGTATGCTATTGATTTCCTTCTGATTCATTTCCTATGAGAAACAAATATTTATTCCATGAATCTTATTTTGATATTTTATATATAGGGTATTATCATCTCATGATCATGATAATGTTATAAAACCCTTATGTTCATGATATGAATACACATTTCCTTTATTTAACATTACTGGTCATTTAATCTAACCAATTTTTATGCTTTCTCTCCCCAGGATATGAAGAATAGTTTTTATGTAGATTTATTAAGGCGAAAAATATTATGGTTCAACATTGAAGATCTTTCACTGAGCTAGAATTTGTTTGCACCATGTTTCCAAAGGAACTAATCTAATACGGTATTTGGGATCTAATTGGAATAATATATTAAGTATTCCTCAAAAGTTATGTAATTTCATTGTATGTTAGGAATGGTTCATTATAGTTGGTATCACATGAAAGGTTTAGTAAACCATTACTAACATGGATAATAATAATTATGTGATATCCCTAGGTATATTTATAATGATATATATATATATATGGATGTCTCTATGGATAAGTATAATTATGATTTAACATTTAGGTTAACATCCTGGAATTTTTGTGAAGGATAGAGATAGAGGTTTCCTAGAAATAAATCCCTATACGGAAACTACATGTGTATATAGATTTGGAATATATGTACCTAGGATTAACAACTCTGACGTGGTGTGTTGGGCCCAACTTTGTATAACCAGGAACATGATAATATGCCTTATTGCGAACCTGGTTTGAAACTCTCAGGGGAGATGCTTTTAAAATTCAAAAACTCTCCATGAACAATCATAGCGAATTTAAATTTATGTTTCCTATGAATTACCTTGGATAATCCTTCAGTGTGAAAATTTACGGGTGGTGTTATTATTTATACATCCTAGAATTATTTTTTCATGATGTTGTGTTTTTCTTTTATGATACTTTTTTATCACAATGTTCATTCTTTTATTAGTCAATGGAGATATATATAAGGAACATGGTAAACATTAAATTTTTATGATGTGGAATTCATAGGATTAAAAATATAGATTCCCATATGGAAATAACACAATGAGGGTAAGGAAGGCGGCATGAGTACTAGTTATTCTAATGAATACAAAAATACCACAAACTACATGTGAATGGTATGTGATCATCTTCCAGTTTTTTTTACATTAAACATATTTAGCATGAATAAATTATTGTTTAGGTACCATAATTCTTGATTCATATTTCATATGATAGGGAAGATGTATTAAAAAATAAGTTAATGAACCCAGAATAATGGTTTTATAATAAAGTTGGATTAATTAAGTATTTATGTTTTGGAATTAAAATATTATGTTATATGAATCATGAAATATATATTCATTTTTTGTTTAATAATTCATTCAGGATTGATAAGGGAATGTTGAATATTAATTGATAACATAGAAACGTCATAATTTTATTAGGGGAAGGTAACCATTATATAATTTCTCACATGGAGAAATTTATGGTTGGATAAAAATGTGTTGGATAATAATATGTAAATTGGGAGGTATAGATTACTCTAAGATTAATTTTAAAAAATTGACCTATGTAATCAAGGATGATGTTTACAAATTCTATGATTTAAATAATGTATAAAGTAATATTTTTTATAAGGAATAATTCATTTTTTTCCAATATGATTTATGATAATTTAGGTTATTTCCAGATTTCATGGGAATATTGGATAATGGTATTCACATGTTTTCGAAATGACAGCGAAGGGATGATTGTGATATTTTTTGAATCATGGTTAATCTAGTTTCATGACTTTATTTAAAAAGTAATTTATTTTAATATTTATAAATTATTGTACAGTTAACCATTCATAAAAATTCTTAGTTAACATTCATATGAAGTATTTATGTATTAATATTTTATTTAAAACCATAGATAAAAGGATATTTAGTTATTAAAAATAATTCAAGGGTGTACATAATATTTATTTCGGGAATTATATTATCGTATTTCTATAAATGTACATCATGTATTTCTGGTGACAAACAATCATGTCTAGCAAGGACATGATTCATAAATCCATGATTGAATGATGATAAGGGTTTCAAACCTACCACTGACCTATGTGATTTCCATGATAGAGTATAATAAATTGTAATGTATAAATATTTATGATGAAATATTAGTGTTAATTTTTTTTAGAGATTAATTTATTAGTCATTTTTTATTTTTATCGATATAATGTGACTGCTTTTTATAATTTTAATTATATTTTGGGCCTTGAGATCTACAAAATGTGTATTTTAGGTCATCAGATATAAAAGTTAATTTCTTGACATACTTTACATGAAGTAATTGAAGAATTTTGAATTGATAAAATCACATGCAAATAATGATATTTTGTTTATACAAATATGTCAAGTATGTATATTTCATTATATTCTTTTCCAATATATGAATAACTAGATGATACGTTAATGATCAAAAAAATATTTTTCCTAATACCTTAATTTTATATTAAACCGGAGACCTTTTAAATCATAATACGTTTTTGAAATTGAGGCCCTCACCTTTTATTTTATCATTGAATTGTTTTTTATTGATGATCTTAATCACTCCCTATAAATATATATACATTTTCAAAATGACCAATATTGACCCCAACCCGTGGTATTATATTTAGAAACCAAGTAATATGTTAAATTGGGTAACAATTATGGTTCTAACTTTTTCTTTTTAATGGATGATTTTGTATTCCTTTTTACGATGTCGGTTTATATGAATGAAACTTTCAAGTATTAAACCTTTGATAACATAGAATAAATTTGATGGGAAAATTATTTTTAAGGGGAGTAGAATGTAACAAACTAAGATTTTATGAATTATATTTTTTGAACTAGTATAATATTGTGATATGTTGAAATTAATGAAACACTAAAAATAGTTTTAAAGAACTACGAATGTCTTTAGTTATATGAAAAACAATTTTAAACATGCACTAGAAGCAACATATATTTTATCTTTCTCTACTTGGAACACCGATAATAGTGTGTGTTAAACAATATAATGACTTTCCTCATGTCTTGTGTAACATGCATTACTAAATAACAATAATTATATATTATTCAAATAATATATAATATATCCATGTAGTTAGATTAATAGTTACGAAAGTGGATAAATAAATTAATAAAATATATGGTTAAAAAATATAAAATGAGATCATTGTTTAAACATGAATTAGAAATGAATATGAAAATGAATTGAATGTAACTGAAAATATTATTATTTTTATGCCCACAATGATTTTTTACCCTAATTAATAAAAATAATTACAATTAGTGTCTGATGTTAATGAGATATGTAAATATATATTATATTCAATTAATTATTTTTAATATTCATCAAATATATTTGAAATTCTTATTATCAAACAAACCCAATTATATATATAAAATAATAGATTTTGAATAAGGAATATTTACCAGATTTTAATGAAAAAAATATTTTATATAAAGTTTTTCGAACTGTTACAGATTATATAAGAAAACTCAAACATCATATTTGAAATTAAATCATGAAAATTATGTTATTGTGATTGTTTGTTATTTTCTGTGAAGTTTTATTTTATAATGAATAATAAAAAACTAAAATAGAATTTAAAATTCCATTGACATATAATTTATTTTTAATGTTAAATTATATTCTAATTTATTTAAATTTTCAATAAATAATATTATTATAGATTAATCAAATTTATTTCATGGTATTCAATTTCACATTGAAGATGATTATAAAAACATAGAAAACATATTAGGTTTTTAATTTAAACCAATACTTTATCATCCCATCTACATGAGTAATTTGATATAATTTCTTCCATTTATGTTATTATATTTTTTGAATATGTAATCAATATTTGGATAAAAATAATCTATAATCCCAAATAAGGTTAACTAATCTTTTTTACCAAAAATATTATTAAATCTAATTAAAATTAATTACATCGATTAAGGAAAAATTATGCTTTGAAAGGGACTAAACCATTAAATTGAATGAATAAATGATCTAGAAAATCATCCAATACCAATTTTATTGAGATATTTCATCCATATAGCTTACATTTTTTGAGGCTTTTGTTTTAGATGACTTTTTTGGGTAAAAACGTCGGTACACCTAACTTTTAAAAAAAATGACAAGTGTGTCCACCCTTCCAAATTAAATGATCCCACCTCTTCCATTTCATCACACCTATCAATAATATTTGGTTCATCCCTTAAAAAATAAAAATACCTCTTATCCACCTTGAATCCATCTTTTGTGAATAACTAAATCCAATGAATCCCTTTACAGAAATCAAAAAGTAGTTATCAAAATAAGTGGTAACAACCATCCTCTTGCTCCTTTCGTTTATATGATATTCTCCACCCCTAAAACCTTATTATTACATAAATGTTTTAAAATATTGTATCAAAAATATAATGGAATTTTTTATTCTATTGGTTGGCCTTCACATAAACACACATCCATCAACTGGCCAATGAACATTTTGTTTATGTATACCGTGAACTATCGGATCATGAAATGATGATTGATTATTTTTCTTTCAGTGCCTCTCATGGTGGTCATTATAGTGGAAATAATATTCAAATATTCAAATATGATATTTAAAATGTATTTATTCTTCTGTAATTATTATTTATAATATACCCCTATTCTTTCTATCATGTGTAATTACGATAATTTCATTTGAGAAAGTGAGAACTACCGCCCCCTCAAAGCGATGTGATTTGTTCACACACAACATGGAATGTATTATTGATATTTTAGTGAACTAATATAATATATATGACATAATAATGTTTCTTTAATTATATTATAGACTTATATACATACATATATATATATATGTAATTTACTTTAATTCATTAATAACTTCAATAGAATTGATGTAGCGTCCATGGAAAAGAATGGACTCTTATCTCTATGACCGGGGTATTCCATTCCATAATTCATTATGATATATATTATTATTATAAATATAATGAATAATAATGATAATTATATCATGTATTATATTATTGAAATCATGATATAATTATAAGTACATATGATATATCAAATTAAGGCACATGTGAAAAACATAGTCAATATTAGCTAAAGAGTAACATTGACATAGAATTGTGAAAAAGTGGGTAATAAATAGTAATAATAAAACCATATACTAATTTAGATATAAGAATACTATTATTTAGAATCTTTATTATAAATTTATATTTATTATACTGGAGGTTATTTTGAGTAAAAATACTGTAAAGACACAAGTAAAGAGAATTCCATCTCACTTTTTATATCTTTGATATATATGCCTTGTTCAACACTTTATACTGATGAATGGTGTATATAATGAATAAGAGTATATTATAAGACTCTTATTCTGAAATTTATGGGTATTTACATTTCATATGGTTTAATTTTCAAAAGTTTTCAAATCTGTAAAATAATTTATTTTCAATTTTCCTTCTTTGAGACACATACCATGTTAAGCACCTATAATTTTATATAAGGTTTATATAATAAAATTTATAGGTTATAACATGAATATAATTGTTTTATTGATATTATAATATTTATATAATTTTATTTTCATACATGGGAATTGTGGTTTAAATTTACCAAGTAGTTAGAGTTTATTGAAACAATATCATCTCTTTTGGGGATTTGTTTTGATTAATCATCCCTTGTTGAAATCTTATGATCCATATATCAAGAATAATAATGATTTTAATTATATTATATTTATTTTTTATACTTCCATTTATTAGTTCCATTTTCCACTTTTTTATATGATGTAATAAATAATATATTTTTAAAAGGAATCTATCCATATTTATCTATTTGGCCGGAAATATATTTTATTTAAAAAACCATGATTTCTAATGTGATTTCAAATAATACATGTTGATAATTTTAACAGAAAATTGATTTTATAAATTTTTTGTTTTAAAATTTTCAATTTAATTTTTGATAGATATTTTCAATGAAATTAATTTCATAACATTTTAATTATTTCATTATATGTTTTCGATATAATTTCAATGAATTTTTTTTAGAATATTTTAAATAATTTTTTATATTTTTGTAAGGAAAATAGATTTCAATTTTTTTTCAGGAATGTTTTATAAGTTATTAAGGAAATTGGTTTTTAAAATTTTTTCAGACTTTTTAAATTTTTTCAATTTTATTCTGAAGAAAATTTATTGTAAAATATTTTTTTTATGAAAAATAATTTTCCAAAGAAGACATGGTAATTTCCTCAATAAATTTTATAAAAATATATTTCCAATTTATTTTACATATAAGAAGAAATTTATTGATTTAAATAAATCCATTATAAGAAATTATACAATTGTTTCATTCAAATTATTTATTTAATGGATTATATTTTTATATAATAATTCTTACAACACATGTTTCTCTTCTTTGGGTATATGCTTTTGAAACCTACAATTTTCATGGGGTATGATTATATTAAATGATTTGGAAACATATATTTCTTCCATATGTTATGATGTCATCAAATGATAATGATGCTGATTTCATATCATCCGATATGATTTGATGTTTATAAAACCAATATCTTTTTTATGGTTCGTGATATGATAAATGTTTTATGGAACAAGCATGTATGATTTCATTATGTGAAGGGTGGGACATATATCTCCCTACAATTCATTAGGTATTGAAGGATCAATCATGAGTATAAATGTTATTAGTGAAACTGATTACAAGTTCCAAATGTTATGCATTAACCTGGTTGTATGCCTTGTGTTTATATGTGAACCTGATTAGATGATCCGAATGTTTTGAGTAAAACATAATATATGTTTATAATGGTATTAATGAACATGATTAAATGTTCAAAATGATATTCATGGACCTGTTTGTATGTCTATAAGTTTATGCATGAACCTAATTACGTAATCATAATGTTATGAATGAACTAAATTCAATGTTCACAACATAATTCATGGACATGGTTTTTTTTTCTATAATTCAACGAGAGGGCCTAATTTCATATCATTAAAATAACGTGTGAATAATTTATACTTATACATGTTTACAATGTTATATGTTGATATGTATCCCATAATTACTTGTCTTATTCCTATGTTATCCTTTCAGGGGTTATCCTCTTGATTTCCTTACGATTCTTGTCTTATGAACTGTAAATATTTATTCCACGATTCATGTTTATGATATTTATATGAATGTTATGATCTATTAATCATCGTTATCATGTTTTTATACCCTTATCTTCATGATATGCAATCAGATTTCCATTATTTTCCCTTACATTGCATTTGAGCTCCCCCAATTCTTATGTTTCTTTTCCGCATGTTAAGAAAAAATGTTTTTATGTTGAATTACTAAGGGTAAGATATTTGTGGGAAACATTGATGATATTTCACTTATCTAGAATACTTATTTTCTATGATTCCAATATAACTAAATTAATATGGTATTTCTGTGACACCCTAACTCGACACCTTGAAATTAATTTTTCTGGGTTTTCAGTCACTATTTAATTTTTTATTCCTTCTTGAGTATGTTTTTAAATTAAATCAATTGAATAAAAATTAAAATAGAAATAATTAAATAATAATAAAAATAAAACTATAAAAAATAATCCCTAATCTATCACCCCTTCTTTTATCATAGGACGTAGACCCCCCCCCCCCTTGATCCCCTCCAGCCTTGTGCACAACCCCATCAGGTGAGCCTATCTTCTGATACCACCTCCCACTCCCTGGTTAGCCCTTATCTAGTGCAGTGTTTTCCCACGGATAGCAACAATTTCATTTGAATATCATTGGGCTATGGTTTCCCTCATCCTCCTTCCCCTTCCCCCAGAACTTCCTCCATCCCCTTCATTGTTTCGTGATTCTATTCAAACCCTAGGTGTGTTTGGGGTGCTAAATAAATGTTGTTTTAATCATTAAGGTCCATGATATCATTTTCAAGTCCCTGACAACACATATTTAAAAATTCCCACCATCATTACCGGATTCAAGGTAGTTTTCCCCATTCCATAACCATTAATTGTCTAGAACCATTGATTTCTTGGATTTTAAATTGGCATTTTAATTTACCATTTTTATTATTTTTTTATGTTTTTGGTATTTTTATTAAGATAATATAATTTGACCATTGTTTTCATGGAACTATATGGGTGTTTCTATTTTATGTATATGTTAAAATAGATTTTTTATTAACTTCATCTGTCTGTTGTTTATATCTTTTCCTAGATAGCCAATTAAAATCATATCATGTATATAATAATTGTTTTGGATGATCAAAAAGGAATTCATTAATTAATTAATTTACATTTTATATTTGAAATATCCTGTATTGAAAAAGTATGGCATGAATATTTTTAAATAAAGGTTGTGGTTTGGAGTTAAATTAGAATTTCTAGACAGCTCTTTAAAAGAATGATTAATGGACTGGTTGGGAAAATCATGTTGTGATAGTAGTTGGTGATTTATGACATATCTCCTATTTGTTTATTTTTTATTATTGTAAAACTAAATGGTTTTAAAGATGAGAATTTCATTTTTATTAGTGACATATGAGTTTAAAAGAAACGAGTGTTTCCTTGGCATGTTGAATGTGATGTTAACTTTAAAATAATAATTTTATAATAATTTAAATAGAGAATGACATGTTTTCAAAATTATATTAATTTTTTCTAGTTTTAACAAAAGGGGATTGGCCTTGGGCTTGATTGGTTTCTTCCAACCCTTTTTATAATTTCTATTTTATTTGTAGTCTTTTGTAATATTTGGTTTCTCTTTGGTTTAATTATAGTTTTTGGTTGCTCCATTAATGTTTTCCCACACATAAATGGATATGTGTATTTATATATGCATCCTCCTAGAACATATTCCCTCATGGAATAGTTAATATATTCATTGGATTAAATGGTGTATATATATATAAGTGTTTGTGTGCTAGATTGTGGGGAGATCGTCATCAAAGACGTCGAGTGATGGACTTTGCTTCTTGTTATTCTCCCATTTTGAGGTTTGTTTCCCTGTAATTATCCATTTAAATTAAATAATTACTAATTTAATACATTTTACACCCTTATTAAATTATATCTAGTTATATATGGTTGTTTCTATTATAAATGTATGAAGTGAAATAATGTTAACTCTACTTTGTGTTAAATTTCATGAAACTATTTTACTGGATAGGCATACCAGGTGTTTATCAAATTTTTATCAAATTTTTAGGCTGCCCATAATAATTAAATTATGGTTTTTAATGAACGGATTAGTTTTAAATGGAATTTGGGTTACTCAAATGGATATCGTAAATGAGTTTGCTAATGGTTTTAGATTGGAGGTGATGTTTATTTTATTCTTCATAAATGAATTGGAATGTGTTGGTTCTATAAAAATAGTTTAGTGTTAAATTGTTTCTTAAGGCCTATTTAGTAATTTTACAAAATATGATTATTTGAACTGCACTCTTTGGGATGCATATCATGCCTTTTTAGATGATTATGGAAAGGGTGTTCCCCATATGAGAATTCTCTCGTGTGTTGTTGGTCAACAGAAGGGGGAGAAAAGTCCCTTGTAGTAATTTGGGGCTTATTTTTTTCATTATTGCTTCTGTGTGGTACGTGTATAAGTTATGGATTGATTATTTCAAATTGTTGTCTCTCCCAATTATTATTCGCGACATGGGAACCAAGCATAGAAAGGGAATTTTTGATAAATGATTACTACTCTAGTATAGATTACCCACTGGAAGGTGGCCCACAGTATAGAGATATTTTTTTTTCTATGGGATTGTGCCCCTCGATAATTATAGGTAAGGTGAATATTGGGTTTTTGGGCATTATGAAATCCTCAGATATAGAATTCCTTTAGGATGTGTCACATGTATAGTATATTCTAGAATATTCATGAGCTTGTATGTTTCACCTATGTCTACTAGAATGAATGTTTTGATACATTGTTGGCTAGATACTCTGTGTATTATTTTACAATTCTTGTGTGGTGTGATTGTTGAAATTTCGTCACAAATAGTGTGGATTGTTGTCTAAAATGTTAAATTGTCTTCAAATGGGTATGTAAAAATGTTTTGAAAATGTTTTATACTCACTCTCTCTATTATAACTGAAATGTAATCTCTATTTAAATTTAATAGGTTCCTGCTCTGGAAAAAACATGTATTGGAATACAAAAAATCCCTATGGACCGTGTTTTGTTTTAAAGTGTAAAATGTGTGAATTTTTTTTATATTTTGTAGTTCAATCCTAAAATTGATGATTCCTTTGTTTACAGCAAATGAATTTTGAAATAGATTACTTTCCTATTCCTACCGTGTTTTAATAATCATTCTTATACATCATTATTAGTTTTTTGTCACAGGAAAAAGCTTCAGTTTGATCTTGATCTCAAAGGGTGATGTTGGGTCTTGGGATTAGAGAGTCACCCATGGGGTCATGTAGAGTTAGTAGTAATCATGTTTAGTTAGGTTTATTTTTTTCCGTTCTTACATAGTTGTTTTCTTTGGTCTAATTTTTTGAGTTTCTCTTAATTTAATATGCTGGTTTTATTTTCACATATAGGGTTTCATTGTTCCCATTGTCACTATTTTATGCCCTAGGCGCTTATCTATATCCTAGGAGGTTCATGAATGCCTCTCAGACAATGTCACCGGCCGACTCAGGTGACTCATTCTGGGTCATCCTAGGTTGTTTCATGACAAAATGGTACTAGGTGAGGTACTTTGGATGACCTACCTTTCATATCATCCTTTTTTATGATCTCAAGGTAGATGAAGTTGGAATATCAGAGTTTGGGTGTAGGTATAGGGGAGTGTCAGGCCAACAAGTTATGGACCCAACATTGAGTTATCATCGGAAGTATGGGTTTTCATGGATTACATGGTTTATGTGGGTTGATTGGTTCTTGGAAAAATGAAATGATTGTTAATAGATTCGTTTTAATGAGCTCACATGGCCTGGAAAACCTTATGTAGATAGAGGAATATCCTTGAAATACTCATTGGGATGGTTGTTTGATTTTCATATTGCCGCCATCCTTATGGCCCAGTCACCCATCGGCACTAGTTTCCCCTAGTGTGTTGTTTTTGGTCCTTTAGATATTTTGGGATTTTGGACCCATTAAGTAGTTGGTTACCTCTTTTTGTACTTAAGGATGGGTCATGATGGTATTGGAGTACTATTATTTAGATTTTAAAATGTTGTTTGTTCTAACAAAATGTTGATTGGTTTATCAAAAATTAGATTTTTTAAGACCAAAACATTGAATATTATTGAATGTGAAATGTGTTTTTATCAAAATGGGATTCATCTTTGAAAATGATTGGGTGTTTTTTGAAAGGATTTTATAAATGTGATATATGAAAATAAATGTAGGATTTTAGAAAAAAAATAACATTTAATGATGTGGCCTTTTTATATATTTATATGGATTATTTTTAAATTGGTTTGGAAAGTGAAATGATTGTTTTTTTCATACTTTTTTATTCCTATTAGTGCTCACATATATGTATAAAAATATATGTATGTAAAAATATGACGGTTATTATTATGTATGGATGGGTTCATAATCTATTATGAGAATGTATCTTTAGAATTCTAAATGGAGTACCAATAGTGGGTGTTTGATTATTAAAAAATGTTATGTTTTCTGAATGATTATTGCTCAAAAAGAGGATTTATATGTTTTAAAAAGTGGGAGCATGTAATACATCCATTTCTATATTTAGGGTTTCTCTGTTTGTAATTTTACTTTTTGGGCATTCGATTTGATGTGTTGGAGGTGTGATTGTAAATTTTTATTGACTATTGGTTGTTAATTTGCAAATGTGATATTGAATTTTGATTTATGATATGTTTTTATTTGGTTTAATGCTCCCTGATTTCACATTATTTTCCCCCTAATCTCCATGGTATTTTGACATTCATCTATTGGTGGTTCTTTCATTGAATCTCATTCAGTTTATCAAGAAAAGCTTTAGACATGTGGTTTGTCTATTTCAAATATGGATTTTTTCATCCTCAATATCAGGATTTTATCCAAGGGTTCGGTGAGTTGAACCATTCTCATTTCATTGGGAATTAAAAACTTGAAAATGTTATAGAATGGACGTGAAATATTGAGGAAATATTTTTTCAGTTGGAATCTCTTTAACCCCTCATGCATGAGCTTTCCACCTCCACATTGTAAGGCCTATGTTTGGAATTGGGGAAATATGTTCTTCAGGATGAAACATAGAATAATTGTTCACGGGAAAACATTAATTCTTTTTTCATCTTGTAATACATCCCTGATGATGTGAGGATACAAATCGGTTCTGGGTTGTATGGTATTGGGCATGGAGATTCAATGGTTATAGAGTATGCAACGAAATTCCCTGAGCTGGTGTTGTATCTCCTAAAAATCATCAGGGATAAATTATAAAGCCTCAATTCTTTGAAAGGTGTCTCTAATCATAATTCATTAAGGCTATGCCTTCATTCCCTAATGGCTATAATGAATTCTTGAGGTATGGTTTTTGGGTCGAAGATGATTTAGTTATTCCTAGATAGTTGAGAAGAGGTACAAAAGGGATATTATTTTCCTCCTCACCAGATTTATCTACTCAGAATCTCTAGTAGATATTTTATTGTGGGAAACCTATGGATATGAATTTTTCATGTTGCCAAACTCCAAATATTTTTCATACCTATGTCCATTTAGCCTTTTTGCAACAATTTTGTTAGGGTGGCATCCGGAAGTGACATGGATCTAGATTCACTTCCTTGGAGAAATTCCCTACTCTTTTGGATGAACATGCACTGACACAATCTCAATCCAAAGCATATTTTGTTGCATGTTTCATTTTTTATTTAATTAATGTAATATATATGGCTATATTCTTTTGGGTAAGGGGAATTTTGTTGTAGGTATTTTTGGATCTTTTTCTAATGATAATATATGAGTAATTATTTTAATATTTTTAATGCATAATGGTATTGTGGGTTATCCAATGCTTCATTTCTATTGGGTTTTTTGGTCTTTGTTAGGTTTCAAGAGTTAATATAGCTTGAGAAATAAATTATGTTTTGTCTTCCTATTATGCTGGGGAGACCATTATGGGATGAAATAATGATGAATACAACTTCCAAGTGTTCTTTATGGTGAAATTTCTTATTTATGATTTTCTTTACCCGGATTATAGTTATTGGCAACTTGAATAGTTGGTCTTGTAATAGATGCTAGTGGAGATCCTAGCCATTTCATGAGTATTTTAATCGAAGCATTCTATGTCAGTGTTTTGGGTGTTCCTTTTTATGTTTTATTTAGAAAAGTGTGTGTCTCCACTTTGTAATCTAATCTTTGTTTGTTATAAATATTTGGGCTCCTGTTATATTTTCCTTGGAAGATGGTTTCATTTAAAGATGGTATTTTAGTTTATTTTCAGACCATGTAGTTTCGGGTTTTGAAATTAGCATGTTTTGGTTATTTTTTTATTAGTTCTTAGGATTGGTTGTGGTATGTAGTTAATTTTTTAATTTGTACTATTCAAACTATTCTCTTGGGAATTTGTGGAAACATAAGGTGTCATGGTGGGGAGAAGTTTCACACCCTGACGAGACACAATATAGTTATTTTATTTATCTTTCAGATCTTATATATTTTTTTTCCTTTCTTATTATATTTTAAATTAAATCAATTGAATTAATATTAAAATATAATTTAATAAATAATTATTAAAATTAAACTAAATAAATGAAACCCTAATATATCCCACTCCTATTTTTGCACGATGTAGACAACACTGATTCCCTCTTCCTTGATGCACGACCCCCTCTTCCTCTGCAACCTCCATCCCCCTAGCCACCCCTTTTCCAACATGGGTTTTTCTACATAGATGGTCATGTTATCATTAAAATATGCTTAGGCTAGGGTTTTCTCTCTTCCTACTTCCATTTCCCCTAGACGTTTTCATTCCCCATCGCCCCTTCTTGATACCAACCAAACCATAGGTGGGTATTAGGACCTAAATCTATTCTTTTTTGGTCTTTAGGGTGTGTGATCTCATTTATGTGTCTCCTTAAAACCATATTAAAATATTCTCACCATTTGTTCTTGATTCATCATAGGTTTTCCCATGCCATAACTGTTAATTTGTAGAAGCCTTGATTGCATGGTTTTTAAATGAATGTTTAAATAAACATTGTTAATGTTAATTTTGTTTTATAAAATTTTATGGAGAAAATTAAAATTTAACATAGTTTTCATGGAAAAAGAATGGAATTTCTATTTTTAAATTTTTATACATTTTTTATATTAATTGATTGTATTAGTTGTTTATATCATTCAATTGATTCCCCATTAAAATTCTATAATGTTTATAATATTTGTTTTTGATTGTTTAAAACGGAATTCATTAAAGATCTACATTTAATGTGATACATGAAATTTAATGTATTGCAGACGTGTTGCATGGATTTTTTTTAAATAAATGGTATGGTTTTAAATTGAAATTGGATTTCAAGTTGGTTCTTTAAAAGGATGTGTAATGACCTGATTGGCATGACCATGCTATGATAGATATAGATGATTTCCGATATATCTCATGGATGTTTAAAATTATTTCATTTTTATTGGAATATTAAAAGGTTTTAAAAGGGTATGTGAACATTGGATGAGTGAAATTGGATTTTCCACAAAACGTGAGTTCCCTAGGCATGCTGAAAAATATGTCCACCTTACAATAAAAAGTGTAGATGGTTTTAATTGGTGAAAGTAATGTTTTTAAAATGATCTTGGATTAAGTATGTTTTTTCAAAAGGGTCTTCACCATGGCCTTGTTTGGTTGTTTCCACCACTTTTCATTATTTCAATTTTATTTAAATTCTTTTTTCCTATATAGTTTCTCTTTGGTTTAATTACATAGTTTGGTGGCTCCATGGTGGGTTTAACACACATACATAGGTACACATATCTGTATATATATATATATATCCTTATTGAAAATATTTACTCATGTCATGAGGAATATGTGCATTAGATTAATGGATAAATATATATATATATATATATATAGGAGTGTATGTGTGAACGATTGTGGGGAGATCTTCATCAAATGCATTCGGTGTCAAATTGTTTGTCTTCGCCTACTCCGATTTTCTGATAGGATTCCCAATGTATTGTCATTTTAAATTAAATAATTATTTATTTATTTATTTTCACACCCTTATTAAATGATACCCGTGATAGATTGTTTTTTCTATTATAAATGTCTCATGAAAAAAAATTTAACTCAACTTTTTTTTTGATTGCATGAGAATTTTTTACTAAATGTTCATAACAGATGTTTATAAAATGTTTATCCAATTGTCTTGTTGGACTTCGAATGTTAATTTAGTTATTTATAGATTTTATTGAGTTGTAAATGTGTTTGGGTTACTAAAATGGATTTATTAAATAGGTTTCCAAATAGTTTTAGATTATACGTGATGTTTATTTGATTTTCTAGGAATGAATTGGAGTGCATTGGTTCTATGGAAATGGTTCAGTGTTAAATAGAATCTTGAGGTCAGTTTGGTACATTTATAAAAAAAATTCCATTGAAACACTAATTGGGATTGATAGGCCAAAATGATATATATATATATATATATATATATATATATCGATCACTTTTACATTTTTTTCATTCACTCATTGGATAATGCACATGGTGGATGTCCTATTTTACAGGAAATTGGGCTTCATAAGGCTCTAAGGAAGAAAGTTACAAAAGATAGAAAATGGACAAGAACACATAGTGATGGCCAAATTCATAATGTGTACTTGATGATTAAAGATTACATCATGCTATGAAGCCAAGCTGTGACCAACCCCGGTGACTACAAAAATTTCCAGTTCACATCGTGACTCCCTTCTACACATTGTGACAATAGTCAATCCAAACACTGAGAAAGCCATGACGATTCAATGAAAAAATAAATCTGGAAATGTGGTAAACATTGTGAACCACATATACACGACATGACCATGGTCAAACATCAATAATCTATGAATTATCCACATTATATGCTGGAGATCCTTGTTAAAATAATGTGATTTTTTTGTTCATGACATGACGATCATGTACACATCATGACCATTTCTCCTATATTTAGAGCAACTCGGAAGCACGTTGAGACTATTTTGGATAACCTCTCTCTATCCTTTTTGACTGCTTTTGATATTTCTTTCCCTTTTCCCTCTCAAAACACTTTACTTATTTGTAATTAGTTTATATTTGCAATCGAACAGTCATTGATTCCTTTTCTTCAAAGCCTTTAATCCCAACATCGCATCATTTACATATTGTTCCATTCGTGTATGGTTTTATTTAATGTATCATTCATGTTCGTCACATATTTATTCTATTCCATTAATCATATTTATGATTTCTTTTACCATTTTTACTACAATAATTACCATCATGCGTGGCTAAACACATCAGGTTAAAGATCAAGATTTGTTTTATCTAGACCGTTAATTAAACCTCTAGTTCTAATCATTCAAAACCTAAATGGATTAGTAATTATTATATAGATCAATGGTTAAACCATATTTGTGAGACTTTAATGGGACCATCACAAAATCAAGCAATTGAACCTATCCTAATTGAAGTAAACTCTAAATATGACCATTAGATTAGGATAATTTCTACAGTAGTATCCAAACATACTGCATCGTTGACTATATCATGAATACTAACCCTATAATAGTTACATCTTATGAAGAAATAGAATAATGGACCAAGGATGACTAGATACTACCACATAAATCGTAGACTAAGCACATAGGACCCTGCAAAGATTAGAACTTGATCACATTTTTCTAGATACTCAATCACGATCATGACCCCTCATTAATCAACTGAAGTAAAACCCAAGGATAGTTATAAACCTCCCAAATATCAGTTAATTAGTAAGGACTCTTGGAAAGGATTCAATATAAGATTTATTATCCCTTCAAGAATAGAATCCTCATCATGGGATAAACCCTAGACTTCAACCTTAATACATCCTAGTAGTTATTAATGTTTGGTACACAAAACAATTTCTAATTTAACTTGTGCCCTATGGAATGTATGAAGTTCCTGGGTGGCCAATCAAAATTTTGCATCACTTCCAGGGAGTCAATGCTGATTTTCTGTGATTAGGACTCTATTCTAGATCTAGGATTACCTTATCATCACCCATTTCCTTTATTTATAGATTCCCCTGTGTCTTTTCATTTTTTCTCATTCCCCATGTGCATTTACCAAGGTTATTTGACTCATTCAATGATTCTTAAACCACAATAACTTTTTCACATCGATCCCGAGATCGAAAGGAACCCCTCTTCTCTTTAATGGTTAGTAATGGCCGAGCAATTCCACCCTGCTAGACCTAACCCCCAAACCACATCCATCAAATCATTATAGGAGATTACTGAATAATGAACTAATATAAAATAATCATGTACTATGGCTTTCCATTAATCCATTTTGAGACTCCCAGTATTGTTCTTCCCCCTGTCCAAGCCAACATATTTGAGATAAAACCTAGACTCTTTCATATGATACAAAATATGGATAAATTTATTGGTATTCAGATTGAAGATCCGCATGAAGTTATTTACAACTTCATGGAGGTTTGTGATACCATTCGTAACTAGGGAGTATCATATAATGGAATACAACTCTCTGTCTTCCCATTCCCTTTATGAGACCAAGCCATGAAATGGCTAAAAAGTCAATCACCCAAGTCAATTATGACTTAGGATGAACATGCCATGAAATATCTGGACATGTTATTCCCACCCATCTAGACATGGATGTTTTGGATGGACATTCAAAATTTCAAAAAATTGGTGGAAAATGTTTATGGGAATCATGGGACAGATTTAATGAACTAATGAATAAGTGTCCACATCATTGTTGAGAGATGTTAATGTAACTCTAAACGTTTTATCAATGACTCTATCTAGTAACACATAATGTCAACGATGCAGTCGTTGATGGAGGTGTCACGGTCAAGACTCCTTAAGCCTGAAGAGCCATTTTTGATGAATTTACTCACAATTACAGTTTTTGGTAGAGTGATCGTGGATGTACAGAACACGGAATCCACTAAAATTATGAGACCACAAGTATATTAGTGAAAGTGAAAGCACTCACAAATTAATAAGAAGTGTTTCAGATACCAACTACTCATCCCCCTCTTTCCCATGTAATGGAATAAAAATCATGTGATATGTATGTTGGTCTGCATCTATATCAAGACAACAAACCTGGATATAAATAACGGCAACTAGATTGTAATTACATCAAATAAAACTACCAAAACCCACCATTCTATCTAAAAAACACTATCAACTGAGGACTACTCAGAAGAACCCTAAAAAAAATCAGGTTTTTTTTCAATTTAGGGGAGGAAAATACTAGTTTGAAGATTAAGGACAGAAAGGATACTCACTGATGAACCCTGTACCAAGACCACAAGGCCATGAACAAACATTCCCTAAAAGAGCACAACAATTTCACCCACCTCAGCCAATACCTCAGCAAGAACCTATGTAATGAAATCTAGAAAACCTCCAATAATCATTTGTGAGAGAAGTCTAATAATCAAATGACGACCCATGATAAAGATATGAAATACCAGAGAGTTATGCTATGGAACCTAGAATTACAATTGGGTCAAATCTAAAATGCCTTATCTGAGAGAGTACTAGGTACACTACCTGGTAACACTGAGACATACCCAATATAGGAAGCTAAAGAAGTGTTGATGAGAAGTTGATGGATTTTAGACTTCCAACAAACCAAATATGAAAGGCCATAAGAAAAAGAGCTCATAAAACAACATGTTCTTGATGAAAAATCAGATGAAGTCAATCCAACCTTACATAATGATTAATTACTAAATAATAAGGAA
The DNA here is from genome assembly GCA_963277665.1 of Viscum album. NCBI lineage: Eukaryota > Viridiplantae > Streptophyta > Magnoliopsida > Santalales > Viscaceae > Viscum > Viscum album. The sequence goes on from OY728121.1 coordinate 540,463,426, forward strand.
CATATACCTGAGAAATAGTAGGAACCTGTGTATATTGTCCCACCTCCATTCCTACTTCGGCCATCTTTACCAAATCCATGTGCTTCCCCATAGGATAACTAGCCATTTTGTGAAGAGATAGTGGAAGGTGGACTTAATGTTTATTGTTTCTAGGTGGAGATTCCTTCTTGTAGTCAGGGTTGCTTGTGATTTTGAGCCTTTGTAATGTTGGGGATTTTTTATTTTCTATGTCAATGATTTCATCATGTGTTCCCTCTTAGCCCTTAATAGGCGGTTATTCCCAATATAAAATAATTTTCTATCAGTTAGAAGTTCCTAGATACGTTAATGCAATTACATATCAACATACCTTTTTCTAAAGCTATTGCCCAGATGACCATTTATACCATGTTCCAAAAAGAAAATTTATCATAAAAAAGAAAAATAAATGAACTAGGAGTACTATATTTAAATGAATAATGATATTATAATGTACTATAGAAAATTCCACCAATGATGAGTGAACATGGTAGCTTCTCAATCCATTGCAAGACATGAACTTGAAAAGTTGGCAGAGCACTCTGTGATCCGGGAGTAAGAATTAACCTTATTCCAATGAGTTATTTTCAAAAAATCTTTCTCAAGGAACTCATAGAAATAATGGTGACTTTGCAATTTGTTGATCACTCGGTCATTTATCCTCGAGGTATTCTAGAAGATGTGATAGTAAAAGCTGGAAAGGTCACATTCCCGGATGATTTCCTGCTATTAGACATAGAAGAAGATGGCGATGTTCCTATTATAATTATAAGACCATTACTAGAAATTGTAAAGACATTGATAGATGTGAATGAAGGAATTATCATATTCAGGGTAAGATAAGAAAAAGTTATGTTCAAACTAATTTGACCCATGAAACCAACATATGACAATAAGGACTGTAATATTATATCTCTTACCCAGAATGAGGAAGATTTCATAACCAGGAAAAAGAAATGTGAAGAATCTATTACAAAAAATAATTTTGTGACTTTAAACAAGTATACATTATATTACAACCCACTTTAGAGGTGGTTACATTAATAATTCCATCCTTCACATATCCATGTATTTCAATGTAATCATTTCCAGGGTAACCCCCACCTTGACCATTATTTTTCACTCTAAGTTATAGACATACATATCACCATAAACAATACATGATCATGAATTGAAAATGTTTCATGAACCATTCTGTGTGAACTATACCATCAAATGAGCCTTATCTGAGTTATGCTAATGACATTAATTGATGAACTGACTGGGAGGAAACCCAGGTTCAGAGTTAGTGATGCTATAAAAGGAAAGGAATTCTTTAACATCTTCTTTTCGTTTACATATCGAGGTAGGGATGGAATGGACGCCAAACCAGAGGAAACTGTCAATATACACATCATGAATCCATAGGTCCTGACATGACACTTTGTTACTCAAAACCTCGATTTTTCTCAAGGTACATGATGTGACCATAAAGTAAACATCATGAATTATATTGGGTCCATTTTTTTAAATAATATGAAGGGTTGTAACCTACGACCACCCCCCTTTTCAAACCTATGTGAGACTGTTACCCTACTCTCCTCACGATGTGATCACTCCTCCATACCTTCCTCCAATAATCCTCAAACAACATCCTACCCTTCTTCCAGCATGAGAACTACTCCACATTCACTCCATGGAATGCATCAAAAGGCCTTATACTAAAGATTATTCATTATTAAGTACTTACTCTACCATTGCAAGCCTGCAGCCTCCTGCTAAGCAACCACACTCTCTATCATCCTCACAAGACTCGGGCTCTTCCTCATCTACAGATGGAAATCCTCATTTACACCAGGTGTTCTTTTTTCAAACTCACAACACTAGTTTGATCAAGTTTGGCTCCAGGCCAAACCCATGAGGTCCAATAAGACTCTCTATGTGTCCGTACATGAGAATTTGATCATCACAGATGTCTTCCTCATCTAATTGGAAATTCTATACATCGACATAATTATTGATCTCAAGGAGGAGATATATCGAGTTTTTTAGGAATTCTTGGAAACCTTTGACATATCAGTGGATACCCTTCACTTCAGACCAGGAAGAAATACATACCAGCTCACCATGGCCCAGTTTTGGTGTGGGAGCTGGTATCTACATTATGGAGTTTGTTCTCTTTAAAATTTATCCTATGTTGTAGATGATGCCTCCTCAATATGATGCATTAATACTTTTGAATTTTATTGCTCCTGAACCCCGAGACTATCATGACCCCTGGCTGGTGAAGTCCACCCAGGTGAGGAATCCATACCTAAATATTGTGCAACGGGCCATGGAACATGGATGGTTCACGTGAGGCGAGACCCATGGCAGCATAAGCAAACTTGACGTTCTGATCACTATTGCTACATTTGGTGGAACTCCCATAAACAGGGATGCCCAGATCACCTCATACTATATATTCTTGGCACAGAGGACGTGGAGCACACTTATGGGTGGATAATTCATCCCCAGGTTGGCCAGATACCTCCACGTTTTTAACGCATCACAACTGCTTGCCTTAGTAGGCCTAGTCAATCAGATTGATCATCAGATCCTTCACAAGATGAGGATGCAAGTGAAAGAGGGAGAAAAATATTTTGGGAACCTAGAGTCCTGGTGCCTGTCCCTTGGCGAGATGCACCACTGGAAGCTTATCCACCATAGTAACCATCAACAACAGCAGAACCCTCTACCCAACCACTGTTAGTCCCGACCACCACCGCCTTCACCCATCAAGCACCTACCCATCCCACTCCTTCTGACCTATGGGTACACTTCTATAGAGTCCTAGTCAATTAGCTCCAGTTCAGTTCCCAACTCCAACTTCCCTTCATTGTTCCTTCCAAATTCACCCATCCACCACAAACTACTGTAGGTCCATCCTCATCCACCCATCCTCCCCACCCTCTCTTCCCTCCGACCAGCATCCTAATATCACATACCCTAATACGAATTAGTGTCTCATAGAAGATCAGGCCTAGACGGGAAAGAGACTAGCCATCGAGCCTGCTCCCGACATCCCTTTTATTGATCCAAGAGTTAGACACATGGCCACTATACAGATCAAGGATTCTACCCCAACCACCCATCACATCTTCCCATATCCACCACCACACCAACTGACCTCAGCCCCACCTACAATTGCGGCTGCTACTAATGGATATCTATCCACATATTTTGTTCCATCTTCTAATGTAGTTCTGACAATGGAAGAGGTTTTTGGCCCAAATCACCGATTTTTACTTCCATATGTGTTGGGATTTGGGACAGTTTTTGTATGCCGAAGATAGATTCTTTCTCATTATTATATAATACATTGGGATTTTTATATAATTTTTTTTGTTTTTTTACCTATTGAATATGTGTTATCGTTTTCTTATTTCGTTTTCTTTTTCTATAGCAATTTATATATCTTATGAGTAATTTGATATTATCAATAGACCCATTCCTCTATCTGTTTCTTTGAAATGACTAACCCAGTGTGTCACAGTGATATCAAATCAACATCAGGTTTTATAATTGGAAATCCACCAGCAGAAACAACCACCTCCACAAATTATTACATTCCTACATGATTTAATATTCGGTTGTGTTGTACCTATAGTTATGTATCTAGATAAGAGACCATGAAAATGGGAGGACATAAAGACCAATAGTTGAAAGCATTAAATGTGAATGTTTTCTTGTGGGCCCAATCTTTAAATTCTCGGTCCACCTGTCTGGATGATGACAATATGTCAGTGATTTATTGGAGGAAACCCATAGTTTTGTTTTAGTTCTATTTGAGTATTGGATTTTTAAACGTCTAATTGCAGAACATTATACAAACATTCCTTCAATAAATAAATGTTTTAAGAGAATTACTTCTTTTAAAACGTTCATATTTCTCAGCTATTCTGTTGTTTAAACCTTTGGATTAATGATTGTACTATTGTGTAGTATTTTTTCAACTAACATATTTTGTAGGAGAACCAAAAAATAAAATTTAAGACAACTCCAACACCCCCACGACAAACCACTTCATCTCAAGAGGCTCTAAATTTTCAATTTTTAAATTTTTCCATCACTAACATGCCAATTCAAATCACAATATTCACTAGAACACCTCTATAACCCATTATTTCATAGTCAGTGGGGACATTGTCTCCTTTTAAGTGTGTGTGGGGGGTCTTTCTCATATTTTCATTCAGATGCACATGATTTTTGTTTGATCTCACTGTTCTAGGAGTCATTTTTCAAATTGATATGAATGCAGCAAACTTGAACAATGTTATGCCCATTTCAATTAATGATAAAATATAAAAAAGAAAAATGATAAGAACCATGTTTCACACCTGCTAATAATTTTTGAATTATTGATTGTCTTAGATGATTAATTAAAATTCAAAATCTTCAAAATAAGTATTAATTGACTCACTAAATAGGATTTATTATCTTTGTAATTGTCAGTTTTGATTCTCATTACCAGAGAGGATTGTGATCCTTCAATCTAATTTTGTTCTGAGCATAATTCATGAGAGATACTTCGGACATGGAAGCCTGAGTGAACTTGAACTGAGATTTTATCAAAACAATGACAGAACATGTGTAATTTTGAAATTAATGAGGCATCATTTGATATCCATTTTATCTAAGACCCACCTATGATCGATGCTTTTTTTGGCCCATAGTTTGAATGAATTACTTGTTAAAAGAAAACCAATTTTAATCATATTTCTCTTCGTACCCTTCTCTTTCTAAATTGCTTATAGATTATTTTTAAACAAGTGTGGGTGAGGCTTTCAGACACCCTGGGATGCTTTCACTTTCAAATATGTGTGGTGCACCCACATTGTCAACATGTTTTTGATCCATATTCCCTTTTTCATCTTTCATATTCTATTCCTTTGTAAAATTTGATAGAAAAGAAATAAAATTGGTATGGGTTGTTTACTAGGACAGTAAAAAATTACAATTTTCCGGACTAATGAATCCCGCAAAGGATCATATGTGGGTAGGCGATGGATGTGAGATCTATCATAGGCATAACTATTGAAAAATAAAAATTCAAAAGGAATATGGAAAATACTAGAATCATTTATTATCTACATACTTGTAGTACATAAGGATCCAACTTGAGATGATGATGTATGGTCGTGACTTGTCAGGTGGAGGAATGTTTTCACACTCAACTAGTTATTTATGCATTGTAATTTAGCTCTTACCCTCCATTTGATCCATATTTTAAAATTTTTACCTACCTAACTGCATCTTTGGAGTCATTAGAAAATTATTGATAAAATTACTTAATATTATTTTTATACATGTCTATACACAATGGAGATGATATAACCAGCTAATTCATATGGTTAGGAACCTGAACTCAGGGTACAAGCATACCTCACATACATTTAACTAGAGAGGTCACAGAAAAGAATTGTGATGTAAATTACTACTTGGAATATATCTAAAAGAACACAAAAATGATTATGATTAAAAGGATAGGTTTATTAAAATTATGAAATGCGAGGCATGACAAATTTACATGGATGTATTAAAACCAATACATGACTACTTTTCTAGTTACACTTAATTTAATTGCATGAAAAGAACATGAATTTCATTCATTGAAAATTATATATCCTTTTGAAATATTTTGTTGATATGTTTTGATTGTGGATAAGAAATGATTGATATTTGGAGGTATTTGAGAAGCCTAAATGTTATATATATATTTTTGTCACTTTTCCATTATTTTCATTTCATTTACTAGATAATGGATGTGGTAGATGTCCTAATTTGTAGGAAATATGGATTCACAAGGTTCCAATGAATAAAAGCAGAAAAGCAGCAAAAATGGCCACATACATGATGTGATGTCCAAATTCATGTTGTGTACCTGAAGATCACAGCCTGGATGAAGTCGTGAAGCCATGATGAGACCAACCATGATGACTGATGAAATTGTCAGTTCACGCCGTGACTCCCTTTTACACATTGTGAAAAAAAGTCAAACCAGATGTCGAGAATGTCATGAGGATTCAATTCGAAAATCCTAAAGGCCATGGGGTACTCGTGATGAACCAATTGTACACAATGTGGCCATTGTCAAACATCCTTAATCTGTGAAGGATCTGCATGCCATGCTAGAGACCCTTATCAAAATAACACGAATTTAGGGTTACACACGTGACGATAAAGCGCACCTCGTGAAAAATTTCACCCATATAAGGATCATCTTGGTAGAACATTGAGTCATTATTGGATTAAATCTCTCTCCGTATTTGACACTTTTCGAGATTTCTTTCAATTTACCCTCTCTAAACAAATTATTTTTCTGTAATTCATTTACATTTCAAAACGAAGAGTGATGGATTCCTCTTCTTCAATGCTATCAATTCCCAAATCGCATCATTTAATTTATATTGTTTTCATGTTAGGTTTTATTTACTATTTAATGCATGTTATTTCATGTATTTATTATATTATAATAAGCATTGTTATGATTTCATTTACCCATTTTACTTCTTCACTTACAAATATCGTGTTGTTATAGGTATCGGGGTAGGGATAAAAATTCTATGTATATACACACATAATTAAATCTCTAGTTCTATGATTGGTAAAACTAAATGGATTTGTAATTTGGATATAGGCCTAAGGTCAAACCCCATTTTTGTGAATGTACCATGAACATTGGACAATCCATCAAAGGACCCTATCATAACTGAAGATAACTATGACTATGACCATTAGCTTAGGGAACTTTCTGCAATTGAAGTTGAGGGTAATGCAATAAGGACTATAGCTATCCTCATAAACATGGAATAGTTACATATTATCTATAATTAGAAGACTTGACCATGTTTTACTATCATCTACCACTTTCTTTGTAGGCTATTATCTTAAGACCACACTAAGATTATAACTAGGATTACATTTATCTAGATACTCAGACTTGATCCGGACCCATCTATAATCAACTATTCTATATCCTAGGAATAGTTAGAAAAATCCCAAATAATAGTCAACAAGTAAGGAATATATTAAACGATTCATGAACATATTTCTTCTCCCACCAAGAACAGAATTCTCCTCATGGGATCGACCCCATACATCAATCATATTATTCCCAAATAGTTAATAAAATTTCGAACACAAATAAATTTACAATTTCACTCATGCCCTAGGGAATTAATGATTCCTGTGGGTGGAAGATCAAGGATGAACTTCATTCCTCATTATATGATGATGGAATTGGTTGTTATCAAATTGGATTTTCATATTTTGGTGTTGGTCAATGGAAATAGGAAGAAAATACCTTTTTAGAAATTTGGTGGTGTCTTTTTTCTGATTTTTCTATGTCTGATGCATGTATAAGTGATGGATTTCTTGATTGACTTTGTTGGATCACACCATTATTTTTAATGACATGGGAACCTAACATTCCAAGAAAATTTTAGTGATCGATTGATTTAAACTTTTATATCACACACTGGCTAGTGGCCTATAACAGGGGGTATTTTGTTTTTATTGATATGGGATTGAGCCCATAGATCAGGCCAGGTAGGGAGACAATCAGGAATTCTGGAGTTATGATGTCATCATGTAGGGAATTCAATCAGGATGAGTCATGTGTATAGTATGTTCTTCATTATTCATGATCTCCAAGGTTTCACCCATGTCTACTTGCATGAATGTTTTGATGAACTATTTGCTAGATACTCTATGTATTATTTTTCATTTCTCTTATGGTATGACTTTTGAGCATGATTCTAAACCAATGTGTATTATTGGATGAAATGATAATGTTTTCTCAAATGGTTTCAGAAAATGTTTTGGAAATGATTTATACTCACTATCTCCATTATACTTGATATGACATCTCTCTTTAAAAAGCATATTTTTTCTCCTTGAGAAATAATAGGGTTTCGAATGGTAAAAAGGGAGATTTACTATGTTTGGTTTTAATATGTAAAACATGTGAAAAAATAATTATATATATTATAGTTGAAACTAGAAATTGATGATTCTATTACTTAAAGAAAATGAATTAGGAAATTGATTACATGGGTATGCCTACTGAGATTTAATACTCATGCCTATACATAATTCTTGTTTTTAGTCTCAGGTGTAGGTTTAAGTTGGATCTTGATCATCACGGGAAATGTTGATTCATGGCATCGGAGAGTGACCCGCAGGGTCACATTGAGTCAGTGGTAATAAATTTTAGTTATTTTTATAATTTTATGTTCTTAGATTTTCATTTTATTTAGTTTATTTTTAAGGACATTCATAATTTCTTACATTGAATTTAATAATTTATATTTGAGAAATCAGTCCCATCGTCACTCATTTGATTACCTTGGAACTTGTCTTCATCCCGGGAAGATCAGTAACAACTCTCAGGCCTTATCATAGTACGGCTCGGGTGACTAGTTCTGGGTCAACCTTGGTTTGTTTGTGACATGTTGAGAGTCTGTTTTTATAATTTATTAGGTAATATAAAATTGATATTAAATTAAAATTTACATTAAGACAAGGTCTTTAAACTAATAAAGTATGAGGGAAGTTCAAAACATAAATGGAGATCAATGAAAAGTTGTTCAAACCATAATAACATGAAAGTTATTCTCACATACATATTTATATTCAATAGTTTATCCCAAAGATGATAATGATTATTTTTAGAAATAATAGTGGATTGATGCATTCAAATATTATTTGGATAAAATTGAGAGGAATGATATAAGGGAACTTTTACCAAATCCAATCAATATAAATGTTATTGGTAAAAAATGGGTGATTACAAAAAATTTGAATGAATATGGTGAATTGATAAGAAACATGGTATAATGTTTTCAGATGTTTATTAAAAAAATTACAAAATTGATTTTCATGAGTCTTTTTCCCCAATGTAAATATTAATAACATTCAAAATGTTTATTTATATCACTGTAAAATGAGGATTATTGCTTTCCAGATATATGGAAATTTATTTTTCATTTTGGATTTATTGATGGAGATGATTATATTTAACGACCATGTGGCTTCATAAATAATTATTATAAAAGTTTTGTGATTAATTTGAAGAATGATTTACATGGGTTGAAACAATATGTGAATGCTTGGTTTTCCAACTTGGAAACTATTTATGGAAGCTAAACTACATGAATGTAAGAGTTGGTAATAACCTCTATATTATATAACATCAATAGGTTTCCCTCATTGTGATTTTTAATATTGAGGATATTACATTCACATGAAATATGGAATAAACTCATGACAATTTTTCATTGGAGATGAATTAGTAATTGGAAATATTATTTCTTGAAGAAAGAAAATATTTTATTGGTTTACAAATATCATAAAAGAAGGCTCATATTTATTATTCTATCATAAGAAATCTATGTACATTATAAGGAATTTTATCATGGAATATTCAAATAATGATTCCACTCCAATATTAATGGGTACTATGTTTTCAAAATATGTTTAAGGGGATGAAGATAATCATAATGAATATAGGTAGTTAGTTAGTAGTTTTTTATATATGATGGATTTAATACAGGAAATTTATTATGATGTTAATTTTTTTTTAATTTCAATGTGATCCAAAATAATCACATCGCATTTCAATAAAAATTAATTACAAGATATATGAAAGGTAAAATAGAATTTGGTATAAAATATGATACCTTGGTAATGATTTCATTATTTTCATTATAATGAAGATGATTGGGTAGGAAGTGTTGATGATAGAACATCCACATATAGTGGAGTTTTATCATTTGTGGAAAGTTGTGTGAGTATGAATATAAAGTAGAAAAATTATGCAACTCTCAGTATAGATGAAACTATGTGTGGGGATGAAATTCTAATATCTATTAAACTTTTGTGGATGAAGACTCATATTGAATATTTATTACTAAATGTGAAGTAACAACTACTCCTGGGATATGATAATATAAGTGAAACAAATATCACAAAAAATATTTTACAACATTATTACTAAATCATATTGATTTCAAATATAACCTCATCAATGAGAATGTGTAGAATAATACACTAAATCTATAACATGACCTTTAATGAAACAAGTTACAGATATTTTCCCTAAATCATTAATAAAAAGGACATTCTATAAGCTAAGGTTTAACACAGAAGTATAACTTCCCTCTTTTTAAGTATATGGTTTCTGATGTTGTCCCTTATCACATCCTTTATTACGATTTTTCATACAATTTGGACAAAAATTATGTTAAATATTTCCATTAATATGCACTTAATCTTTTTAAAGGATTGTACTTATTTAGGGTTAGTTTTTAACACTGGTATAGTTTTATGTACACAAGTTTTAATAGTCTTTAAAGGTTTACTAATGTGGATGTATGAAACATTTGTTCTTAATGAAAAAAATGAAAAGGTTTTTAAAATTTTAAGAATAAGAAAAAAGTTTCTCAGTTTACTTCCTATGAACAACAGGGTTTTCTAGTTAATGATTCTTATTTCATACATTATTATTATTACATAGTACTAGAATATTTTGATATGTAATTCATATATTGGGTTACAATGTTTCCGTGATTTATTTTATTTTATGAAAACTAAATCAAAATGGGAGTGTTGTTGTGAACAAGTTGGATGATGGTTTTTTTAGGTTGGTAGAGTTGTTTTTAGAAGATAAAGATATTCTAATCATACAATGTTTGTTGGAAGAGTTTTATTTTTTTATCCAATGTTTATAAACATAACCTTATAATGTGGAAAAATAACATCACATTGAAATGTTTTTAAAAAATATCTGAAAAAAATTCCATTTTATGTATTTTAAAAGAAGTTTGAGAAGATTAATCAATGGAGATTCCATAAAAATATTTTTAGGAGAAGTGTACCAGACATAGAGGGCATTAAAAATATAAATGGTGATTCATTACTATTCTAAAATTTTAAAAACTACTGTGTTATAAATTTTTTCATGGTCCAGCTATTTTTTTTAAAGTGGGATAATTTTTTAGGTGTATTTAGTTCTAATTAAGAAGGATCCCTTATGTTCATTTAATTTAAAAAATCAGACAAAATTTTGGAATATGAATGTAGTTTATGGTGTTTAAAATGTTTATGATTTTTTTTTGTTTTGTATTTTGGTAATGTTTATGATTATTTAAAATCCATTGAAGTTTGGAATATATTAAAATATAATGTTTTGAACGTATAATTGTTATATCTACTGGATATGGAAAAATTTTAAACATAAAAAGGTGGATTCGAAAGAATGAATATGTACAATTTCATTTGCTAGTGTCTGATAGAAAATAAATTTGTACAATTTTTTTAGAAAAAAATATTTATGAACTTATAAAGTTATTATTATCAAATGTAATTTTGTAAAAAATTGTGTTTTAGATTTATGAATATTAAAATTTTACAGGAGTTTATAGTGATGATGGGGAATGAGATAATATCATATCCAATCTGTGGAAGTCTTCAAAAAGAATTCATCGAATGAACATTAGGTATTATGTTCTACTGGAAAAAATTAACAATGTTTTATAATTGATGTTTCTATAGGATGAAAATATGATCCTTTTTTAATAATCATAATATAATGGAGGGTTGTATATGAATTCTTCTGAAATGGGGTTCTAATGCAAGCCATCAGATGGAGGCACGTAACATGAAAGAAAAGGGTTAAATCTTTGAATGCTGTTTTTTCATGATGTAAAAGATGATGATCTTCTAGGTGAAGGATTTTTATAATTTTTTCTTGTTGATTTTTTGGGTTTTATATTCATTTTGTTTTTAATTTATCTAAACAACTTCAAAGATATGTCAAATTTAACCATACTGAGATAGTCCTTTAAAGTTCCAAATATCAATGGAGATTGATCCATGATTATCACCTTCTTTGTAGGAATTTACCGAATCATAGAATTTGAGGAAATTACTAAGTAAAAGATTTGAATTTCATGTTTTAATATTTCCATAATGTAAAATTTGAATCCATCATTTTATCCTATCAATGAATCTATATATAATATGCATGTACAATGTAATATTTTACTATTCAAACATACAAATGTTCATGGGATGGAGAATTTTTTTTCGGATAAAGATATTGGAAAAACATCTTAAGAATGAATTTAAACGAGAATGTTACAAACCAAGGAATATTTTGGATAAATAAGAATATGAAGAGTAAAATGAAGAATATTTTTCTATCCAATGATATTTTTAGAGGGTAATGAATGAGCATTTAAAATTATGTTTTAGGATAGAGTTTGTAGAGAACCCCATCGGATGAATATCCAACAATTTGAATAATTTCATACATTCTTTTGGTTATTAATGTGAAGAATATGTGTTTTGTAAGAATATAAAAGGTGAATTTTGTTCAAGTAGTGTAGTGACAACATTATGAGCCTATTGGCGAAGGTTTATAAATTTGTTAGAAAAATCATTGATACATACATATATATATATATATGTGTGTGTGTGTGACTGTATATGATAAACATGAATTTTAGTTTCTCAAATTGAGAAAATAAAGATTGAGGATATTTCCATATTTATGTAACCACATGAAAAGGATTTTTCTATGGATTGTGTGGGATTAGATTACTTCAAAACCATGCAACGGACAACCTATACTTGTATAGTAGCGAACCATGTAAATAATTCTGTTCATGTGGGTTTTTTGGATTTTAGTTTTTAGAAAATTTATTACAATATAAAAGACATGAATATTATTTCCTAAAAAACAATTAATAAGAAAAGGATCACTAATATACCCCCTCCCCACTCTTAGTTATAACATAGATCCAGCTAGTGGATTTTATAAATGTTTTTGAATACCACCCCATATCATAACATTTCTAAATATTTCTCAAAATGACATTCATATAATCATGGGGTATGCCCATGTCGAATCCCATAAACCATACTAATGTGGCCCCCAAATAAGTAGAACCAAGGGTCCCAACCATCGAGACTCCATAGAACATCCCATACCATACTTTGTAGCTATCCTTTGGATAGCTGAGATAACAACCCAACAGCTGGGCTATATGATGAAACACCAAAAAACAATGAAAAATAACATAAAGGGAGGTATATAAATAATATTAGCCCCTAAAAATCTCTTGTGAATCCCAAAACACCACACTAGAAGAACTCATAAAAACACATATCCAAATTCATTATCTTTTAATATATGTTGCAATATGATATCCATGGTGAAAAGACAGTCACCTGATTTTACACCACAACAAAACCTAATAAACCATAGTACAATCCTCCTCCTACAACAGAAATGTCATCTCAAATGAACATATCTTAATCGATCTTTTTCTAGACACCTCCAATTACCCAGAAACAAAAAATAAAATATATGAATAAATCACTCACTTATTATTCTACTGAGTATTATATCCAAAAATGTGAATAACATATATGGATTATAAGATTAATATTTTAATTGGTACTTATTTATCACAACCCTGTTACCACCCCTTTTAAAAATTATAGTATATAAACATACTTCCATAATGATACATTCAATAATTACATTAAATAAATTTCTCATGACCCTTTAAGAAAAAATTGATTCATAATTATTACTTTTAACACATACCCTATATTATGCGTAATAATTTTTTTAATTTTATAGATGAATTTGAAATTCTATATATATATATATTAATTGATTTGGAAAAACATGACCAAGTTATTATATTCATTGATTCCATATGGGATAACCTTTTTAGGGAATTCATATTGAATATTATGAGAAGAATTTATAATTTTATATCAGGTTGAAAATTAATCTCAAAAAAAATATTATATTCTGTTATAAAGGAAAAATTTGGATGATATTTGTTATTGGAAAGTTAAAGTATAATATTACCTCTCAATTCATGTGTAAGACTCCTGAGGAAACAAATATAGATAAATAGGAGCATCATTATAATTTAAGAAAGTATAACGAGAACAAGGGTTTGAATGTATTTTTAATATATCAAACATTATACACTTATTCATTCTGTATTCAATTTATTATATTCATTTATTTTTTAAAAAGACCCGATTTTGATTATTTACTCCATATATATTATGTATGTCACTATTAACTCTTTATTATTATACATTTGTTTATACAAATCCATTTGGTTCCTCAACTCGTATAGATTATCTAATCAAACCCATTTATTTATGTATCTCCATATATAAATTATATTATGTTGAATATTGTTGGATCAAATCACTAAATCATAATTCATGATAGAGTGGGAGTCACCACACCCTGGATTAGGTTAGAACATGGTTCTAAACACCATATTTTATTGATAATGTTGGAATAATACACAATATAATTTGATACAAACTTCTAAAATGATTATCGTAGAAATTTATATTGTTTAAAATTATATCATGATGTTTAAATAGTCTTTTTATTTTTATATATTAACAATGGTATCATTAATAATTGACATTTTTGTGAGTTACAATGATGTAAATTCAATGTATTTTCATTTCAAAATGATTGAATGATGAAAATTCAAAAAAATAAATTTCTCAATAAATTAATTGTAAAAATTTGAGTTTCTAGACCACATTCATGGTGATAAAATATGATTTCTCAAATTCGATCATCACTTAAATACATTTTTTTATTCACCATTTATGGTGGAGTTTCAACCTCACCATTGATGGAAATGTGGTCATAAATCTTTTTTGTCATTATAGTGGTTTTTAATACCATTAGAGGAATAGAACAATTGGTTTTTGTTCAGGGAGCAAGACCAAGTTCACTATTTCAAAGAATTTTTTATGGATAGGTAAAAATTATTGTTTTTTGTATTTTATTTATTTTATATTATTCATTTCTCTCCTAGATGATAATTTTTTGGGTTTTATGATTTTCATCCAAAAACATTGAGCAAATATATATATATCCCATAAAAACCATTAGTGGTATCAAAACCATTATAAGTGAATAATTGACAGTATAAAATAAAAAATAAGAGGTAATTTTTTGACTTTTTCTAGAAACATGAATTGGGTTATAAAACAAAATCATGGTTAAAAATGTTTTTCCTAAAAAAAATTATAGTTTTTAAATAAATAATTATTTAATGAATCATTTAGATAAAAAAATTTATTTTAAAATATAGTGGTTTTACTGTCATAAAATATAGCCTCATTTATAAAAATTAAAACATCATGGTTTCCTATGAAAACATCATAGTTAATGGAAATTGAGATTCCCATGAGGAAGAACCATGAAATGGAAATAATAATTTAGTCATGATTTTTGTTGTGATGGTATACTAAATTTTTTTTCTATGGATAGTATGTTTTGGTTCATTTAGGTACCTTAAATCAATTTTCAGTAAAATTGTATTAGAAAAAATAAACCATGTGCATTGTGTTTGGTCATGGATTTCAAAAGAATTTGAAAATAATTTTTTTTCCTAAAACACTTTCAACGGTACTTGATATAAAAGATTTTGATGAATCTATATGAATTCAGACTATATCCAATGTGGGATTTATACAATTTATATTTTTGTAATGTTTTTATTTACCATAATAAATATATAATTTATTTATTTATTGGTGAATCCCTATGGATGTATAAATATTATTTATATAATGAATATCACATATATTGTTGTATACATTTTCAATGAATTCATATAATTTTAATGTCCTACACCTAATAGTTACATGTTATGTATGCCATAAAATATTTAGTTTTCATTCAACAAAAAATATTATTTTTCTATAGTTGTTTTTAATTAAAAAATATAGTTTTTTTATGTTTTATACATATTTGGGTTTTTTCATTTATAAGAAATGATATTTATCATAATTTTAAATCAATAGAATGTAGGGATATATATCATACATTTAACTTATTGTGGGACTTAGACTGAATTTCAGAAAATTTATTGATAAAATCAAGTCATAACATGCCTTCTCATTCCACCTTAAGCCTTACCATGATAGATTTTCTTGTACCCTGTATATGAGGATTATTTGGATATATGTTGATAAAATATTATTTTATTTATGGGTAAGTAATGAAATAAATGACTATTTCATGTGATATATATTGATATTTATTGAATATATTTATTTGGTTGATGTGATAGGATTCAAAAACAAAATACATAGAAACAAACATATATATATATATATATATTAGGATTAAATGAGATGTAAAAATATATGGGATGATATTATTATAAATAATTTGTATATAATATATAGTGTTGTGGCTAGGAAGTTATTTTAGATTAATTAATCTAAAATATATGTTTATTTATCACGTGGGATTTCTGGTTGATTGAGAAATGAAATGGTTATGATTTATACATGTTGGTGCTCAAATTTTAAAATATAAATAAAATTAAGGATATTATTCAACATGAATCATTAAATGATCCCATGTCATTATCCATAGATCCTTATTCAATGGCCTATAGATGCATATAAATTATAGACAGTGCTCCACCCTATTTGTTTTCACCCTTTCCAAGAACATGGAACATGCACTCTTGTTTAGTGGACAACAAACTAGCACATTTCATACTAGTGAAAGAATATTATAAACTGAATTATCATACATGATACATTAATCAATGTTATTTATTATATATAAAAAAGAAACCCCAGTGGTACTTATTTAACTTGAGATCCAAACCATTGTGAAGTCAAATGGTCACTCAAAGTCCCCCTTTCCTAGGTCATAATCTCTACATTTATGTAGCATATAAACCCAATACCTAAATGAATAAAATTATACTTAGTGTAATTTTTTTACCTAATGGTTTTACAATTGAAAACCATAACATAAGGGAAATTTAACACAAATCCACAATACTAGGAACAAATACAACACCATGGAGTTATATACTAATGAATCACACAAGAAACTAACCTAGAGATATTGACACTGGGGAGATACCATCAACATATCTCCTACAAATGTGACACTTCATTCTACACATATACTAGGTAGAAACTTCAACCTATTCGTCCATGTAGAGTACACCACTACCTTACACAAAATTAGGGTTAACACTTCTCCATACCCTCATTAGGGGTACCACTTTACATTTCCCACACTATGGAATCCACATTCTTCAACATTACTAGGGTCACCACTTATCAAAACCCTCATTAGTGTGACCAATTATTCTAAAGAACCCCAACCAGATCCTAGATTCCTATTCAAAATTCAAAAAATAATATGAAATTATCATAGGCACTGAATAATATCACGTTTCCAAAATATAAAAATAATATTTTATAAATTAAATTAAAGAAACCCATTTTCTTGGGTCAACTCACTAAAAGGTGGTAAGGACTCCTCCATAACCTCCTGAATTACAAGATCTAGATATGAACACCAAAATTCTCTAGGTAGGACATGCATTCTATTTATGTAGAGAATCTCACACTTATCCACTATAACTGATTGGGCCGTCAAGTGTTTATTATAATGTACCCCCTTGATAATGAGGTTCCTCTTTATAAGGAAATGGATGAGAACTCGCCAATAATGTGATCCCCAACATGGCTACAACATATCTAGTATCTGATGTTTCTATACACCCAATGGTCCTCTTGGTCCACTCAATGAGCTAGTGATAGATAAAGTGATATGGGTGCTATAGATTATTGTTTTTCATAATCACTAAATGAGAATCATGTGTGAAAGTCCTAGTTACCTCTTCAGGGGCCACATTACCTATGTGTCTAGTAATCCCACTCTATGACCATAAATTGACCATAAATATATTCTCACATGGTCATTTTATTAGGTATATACCACAACCCATCATCAAGGGACATATTTGTAGTT
This sequence comes from Viscum album, assembly GCA_963277665.1. Lineage (NCBI taxonomy): Eukaryota > Viridiplantae > Streptophyta > Magnoliopsida > Santalales > Viscaceae > Viscum > Viscum album. The sequence goes on from OY728121.1 coordinate 540,481,319, forward strand.
TTACACCGTAAAATAATAACCTAACTAATGTTTTCCTAAGTTTATTATTATTTAGGGAGTGTATATGAAATCCTCACATTTATCTTCTATAAAACACTTGTAAGAAATGAGTCACCCAAGGGTAATTGCAGGATATTTTTTACAACGATATGCCCCTATAGAAATCCTTTTGGAAGATCCATATTCCCAATGATCCAAAAACATATTATCCAATATATTTACTGAAAGACATAATAAATCTAAAATGGATTCCTTGTATAATCCCCACACAAACAATTTTTTTTCATTCCTGACTCAAAATTACTTATTTCCCCGAATGGCCCAAAGGCCTTATTTTTTATAGATTTCTATGATAACCCCCCTTTCAAGGGATTAGGGGGAACCCTTAAAAGGACCGTTGGATCATAGATTACAAGGACCAAAGTCTAAAGAGATTACATGACCCAATGATCTTAGGGAATTCAACCAAAATATTTACAAGGAACTACCCCTCCTAATCATTTCAATCACGATAGTATGTATCCACCTTAGAATGGCCTTCTAGATATGCTACCCATGCATGAACAGGATGGTCCTGATGGAATAGCCACACCCTCTCATTATGATAACCATTTGACTCTACTCTGGTGAGTGTACCTACTCTGAATCCTCTTCTGGGGCTGGTCCTTTTTTTATATAGTCTGTCTAGTGCACTTTCATTTGGCTCAAAGGCCTTGAGGTGGCCCGAAGGCCTTAAAGGTGGACCAAATGACCTTCTGACTCAAAGCCCTGGTTGGCCCAAATGCCTTATGGACTCCATGCCCAAACCGATGGCCCAAGGTGAATAGTTCCAACTGTTATAGTACCGAACAACAACATCTATAATAACTACAACAGTACCTGCTACAGTACATCTCAATGTAAAGTTATGCTACAGTACCATCATAGTGTATTGTACTGCTATAGTACCCTCACAGTGTATAGATCTCCTACAGTACCCATACAGTATAAATTTCTGTTATAGTGCCTGCTACAGTACTGCTACATTACCTAGAAATATTCCTCTACCTGGTTTTGAACCTGGGTCTCATGGATGCACTTATGGATACCTCACCAACTAGGATGAGGATCTTGTGCCACAAAATTACATATTTTAAAGCATAAAACAATACAACAATGTCCTAATCTAATTATATTAATATTTGTGGAACAAATCTATCACATGAGCATAATCTATGATACTCAAACTATTTTTTATTTGATTACTATTATATAGGATACCTGGGATTCATCATTTTGTTTCAAACCCAACAACTCAAATCATAATTTTTTTGTATATATTCCCATTGATTTATCTCTTCTTTAATGGGGAATACTCAATCTAAAACAAATACCCTCACTATGCCATACTCCATATGATCCATTTCACTTCCCCTCGTTATACCATAATATAAATGAATTATGGACTCCATTTTAATTATGCTAATATTCCCCGTGGGTCTAACATTCCTTCTCCTTTATTATTACAGTTATATAAATAAATTGGAAAGGCACATCATGTGTATTCCCCACAGAACCCATTTCTATGAATCTTTTAGCTAATAGTCCACTATTTTTGGAATTAAACATAACATATGTTTTCCTGGATTCATAAAATTTAATGGCATAATAAATTTCATTTCTATATATCGCTAAAATTTAAACTGAGTCCCATTATGTGGATTTGGGAATCATGTATTCTAATTCCAATAATTTGGATATATTAGATTCTCTTTTTATTGAATTGATGCAAAACAAAAAGATATATACTACATTCATGGGTAGTGTAAAAAATAACATTTAAAAACAATGTAACTTAATTTTATAGAATCAATAATAGTAAAAAATCCTAGAAAACCTCACATATTTAAATCACCTTGTTTTTAACATTTATTGAAATGTTCATATATCCTTTGGACCCAAATAGTTCCATCAAGATGTACCACATCTTTTTCTATTCTGATGGTATAAACTGATGGCCACCATCGATCTCCTTCAGATATAACTACCTACCAGCTGAATCAACTAACATATTCCAAAGAGTAAATGAGATTTGTGACTTCAACACTAAGGGTGATGTTGTTTCGACCAAAAATATATAATTATACGTTACAAATGAGCTAACTCAAGAGTACCATCTTAATGGATATATCCCCACATTAGAGGTATCTCCATAATACTCCATGACTTGAAGCCTCACCAACCATTATATCAATTATTTCATTTATTGAATCATGGAGGTCATACATTTTCCCAAATTATTTGGGAGTATTTCCCTATAAAACGAGGATTTATATATCATTTATCTGAAGGGAATAGAGGATGATGTTTTAAAAATAAATGTTGGTGTTTAAGAGACATTGAGTATGCATCCTACTATTAGTCATCACCACAACCAAGACCACATGTACTCATACCCTTAGGAACCTATTGGGGAGTCCACCTTTGAGGGACTCAACATAGTCACAAAGACTAAGTTACATGAGATAATATATTACTGAGGGAATCATTTTGTTGGGAGAATGGAAACATTAAATATTCATGTTCCCACAAAAGAAGATTACCATCATACCTTTGGGAAAACTAAACAACATGTTCATATTAAAACATCCCATTACTCACTTCCATGTGTTTTGTCACCAAACATTTCATTTCCATCTTTATTTGGGTGGACATTGGGGTTCCCAAAGATATGGATCCTTTTTTGGAGAAAATAACCTATCATTTAGGGATGTATGTTCATTAAATTAACTGATTCCCAGTAAAAATATATATTGTATTTGTTGGTTTCCCCGTGTATTTATAGAATTTAAGAGTTTTTTATATCCTTTTTTCTTTATTATACGTAATACACTATATGAATTGTTTTCACATGCAATGTTTTTTTATCTAGGTCGAACCCATGGATCAGTACATGGCATGGGAATTTTACACATAGTGAATGTATATTACACATTGTGTAATTATAAAATAAGGTTTTAAAAAATGTGATTGGGTTTTTAGTGTTCTTGTGTTTTGTGGATTTCACAATGTTTAATATGATTTCAAACTATATAAGTATTGTGATCTGTGCTTTTAGAGATCTTTATGATTGATTTCTCATATCATTCATTTGCATCCCTCTTCCATTTCGACCTAGAGGCTCTCATGGGAGATTTTGGACACCTCAAACACTATTGAATATATTCTTTTAAAAATTTATAAATTTTCTGATTGTGATGCATATCTTTGGTGATTAATCCTTTCTTCATCTTCACTATTATCGATTTTGGTAGCACCATTTAATTATATCTACAAATGCATTAAATTGGTAGAGGATCATCTGGATTAATTTTAGATATATTGTGTGATCTCCATCCCATGGATGACCCGTATGTTGGTAGTTTGGTGTGTGAGTTACACGAATTAGGGGTTGTTTCATCCTCTTCACTGATCATTTTTCTTAATTGAATCAATTTTTAGATGTGTGTATTGATACTAGTGACTTCGTTGATATTGTAGTGTTCGTTTTTTTGGTGGATCCTATTGTGGTCGTGTGTGTCCCTAGTTTTTGGCATGTGTTTCTATCTCTATCATATGGTGTATTTACTGTATTTATATTATTTAGATAAATTATTTTATAAATGAAATTAAATGATTGATTGACTGATTTATGTGTGTATGGAAATGGGTTTTTTAGAAAATATTTTTTTCATATTGTTTTTGTAAAAGGAAAATGTCTTTTCAAAGAATTGTGAAATGGTTATCTAATTTTTTAAACATAGTTTTTGATGAAATAAATTGGATAATTTAGAACATGGGAATCCTTGTATACTTATGTGGATAGAGTAGTCATAGGCTTCATCCATTGATCTATTGGAGGGTTCGCTCATTGGGTGCTCCTCTGCCCCATATGCCTATTATTCAAGGGACTTGGAAGACTAGTTGGTAGGTTATCTTATTTAGTTTATTCCAATAATTCCTATATTCTATATATATTTTTAATTAATTGATGCATGCAACTATGTATGATTTTCTAAGAATTTCCTAGATATCCAAAACTACAATGATCCTTGGTGTGATGTTACCTATGATTTTAGATTTTACTATTTTAGATTATACTTTCATGGTTTTGATGATATGAGATACATTATTTTCTTTTATTTGATATATCTTATTTGATATGTGTATATGAAATGATTTTAAATTTTTTTACAAACATTTTTTTTAAAATATAGAAATAGATATGGATACATAATTGTTTTTACATGATTTTGATATTACACCTAATTTTATTTAAATTTGATAATGTTTGGATAAATTTATTGAGAGTTGTTATGGAACATATGTGTGACATCCTATCTGTCCCTATTATCTCACACCATTCACAACCCTACAGTAGCAGATATTCTGTTTTATGTATTTCTATAGAAGTAAAGTTAATGTTCAAAAGTGAGATTGCAAGTTCATCTATCTGTTATGTCTTGGTAGATTTTGGTGAGATGGTGGGAGTTGTCCCACACTATCACATGGAGTAGTAATTTATTTTTTATATTTAATTTTATGTTAGGATTGTAGTATTACAATGTCATGAATTTTATTTATAAGAGCTATATCATTTCTACTTTCTTCTTTCACTTATAAAATATATTTATTTCTTCCAATATTTCTCTCTAGCAAATACATACATATAGGTCATATTTTTATGTTTAAGTTGGAATTTATCCCCTTTGGTTGTTTTCTGATGTGTGGGTTCTAGTCTTCATCCCATGAGGATCAAAAATGACATTCATGTAAATGGTAATTTGGGTTAGGTACCATATTGAGAGGGTATCTGGGTCGGGTTCATAATTGTTTGGTGTCAATGGTGGAATATCATCAGGACTTCATGTCATGGGATGTTGGGTAGAGTGGATATAATATTATTAATACATGATAGAAAAGTTATAGTGAGTTCATATCCATCTTTTATTGTGATGATATTCAATTTACCATGTGATGTTGGGATTTTAGCCTCCTATTTTTATTTCTAGATCATAATATTAGTTTTTTTCTTATGGTTTTATAGTTTGAAATAAGATTACACTATTGTATGATCGCTAAAATTTTGGTCTATAGTAATATGCCTCCAAGGCATGTTTTGTTTGGTCCTTCAGGAGGATGAAACATATTCTCTCCATTGGAATCCTCTTATAGAAATGAATTATATCAATGATATTGGGGGAGCTATTTTTGTTGATGATAAAAATGTATAGAATGTCTAAAACACAATATTTTAAGTACATAAAGGAGTTATAGGATGAAGGGATTGATCTCAGGAGTTCATTAATGAGTACCCACCCTCTTATTGGGGTACGAATGATCCTCAAGAGTTGGATGATTATATTTAAAATATAAATGATATCAGCTTCATTATATAAACCCCTAAGAATATCAATGTTAAATTTGGATCATTCGGACACGCGATCCCAACAAGCAATGTCGGGATTCCATGGTACATGAAGATAAGAATGTGGGTTTGTACTGGAAAGGTTTCAACACACACTTATTCTAGTATTTCTTTCCAGAGTCGCTAAAGATAGTGAAGATTCTAGTGTTCCTCTATTTGTATTAGGGAGAGTGTTCAGCGTCGGCATACTCCAATCAGTTTGTGGAGCTAGTTCATTTTTTTCCAATTGTAATAAACATTGAATATCAATAATTAAGAAGTAACTGTAGGGTTTGCGATGGGATATCATATAAAAATGTTTATTTAAATGGTTCTAAACTATATATAGATTTTTTAAAGATTGATAATAGATGAGTTTAATATGTAATAAATGTGTTGTTATTGTACCCCATCTATTCCACCCAATGGCAGATTCCATTGTTCATAATGGAAAAAAGGATAAGTGGGAATATCATCACAAGAGTGTGGAGGTGGTTCTCAATGTCTTGATTCCCCTGCATATATATTTAAATCACGTTTTGTGAATATTAATTTCTATCAGTGGGGTATGTTCAAAAAAATCCAACATTCTTATCATACATCTGTAAACATGTGTAACAGTTGTGGACATGACGATAATCCATAAAAAATATGTCAAGATATGACTAACCCTTGATATTGTCATGGATCAACAACTCCAATGGTGAATATAACATAGTCGGATTCTTCAATTACTATAGGGCTCAAAATACATGCCTCTATTGTTAATCTCCTTCACGCTGTAGATGGAATTTTGGTGGAGGTAGATGTGGATCCAATGGAATTGATAGGTATCATGTTTTTTGCATCTTTAGTAAACATTTCTTTATTTGATACAGGCACATCCAAATCATTTAAATTTCTCCATTTTTTATATTCTCAAACAACCATGAGAAATCATACCATTTTTTATAGTTAGTGAAACTTCATGGGAATTAGAAAGAGTTGCGGTTTTTTTGTCCTTCTTGTGTACTATCATTTATTGATGTGGATTTATTCTATGATTTAGTCATTCTCTATTTGGATATATTTGACATCATCATTGATATTTATTGTATTATTGGTTATTATGTTTAGGTGTATTTTTATAATTGGAATGTATCATTTCTTGATGCTTGTGGGAGATCATGGGTGTTTGTTGGAGTGTGGTATCCAAGATCAGGTCATGTAGTTCCTTTCATCCTATAGCTCAGGAATTTTTTGTCTATTATAGATGTTGATCTCGGTAATATTTCTTCTATTACTAACCATTCAAAAGTTTCTCATGATTTTCATAAAATTTTCATCATATTATCTCTAGTATTTCATTATAGATAGATGTAGATATTATGATTGTCCCAGTTCAGGTTCACAATTTATTTTGATAACATATTATAGTATGGGACCAATGGAGATAAAAGAGATAAATATTCAGTTACATGTCCTATTGATGAAATATTTTTTTCTCTAAAATGTTTTTACATGGGCTTCCCCAATTCATATGGACGAATGGATATATATGGTCTTTCAGGCAACGTTGGATTAAAGGTCTGGGAATGCAAGATATTTAAAGCTGGAGTTCAGGATTTTGTTATCTCATTTCTCATCATGATGAGGTTAATTTCTATCATTGACGTTTCTAGTTTGTTATGGATGGTGGGAGATATAATTTGTTTTAGTTAGTGTGGTATCTAAGGTCTTGTATTGAAGGACCTTTCTCCCTAGAACTCAATTTTTTACCTACTACATAAATTGATCCCAGTGATGTTTCATTGATAGTTTACATTATAAAAGTTGTTTGGGATTTCCTATAAGTTTTCACAGAAAATTTTATTTGTATTCCCCCAAAGAGGGAGGTACACTTTATGATTTTCCCACTAACAAGTAAGTAGTGGATTTCGATAATTCGTTATCTTATTTCACCATTATTGATTAAAGGGATCATGATTCAGTCAGATATCCTATTGGAGAAGGGTTTGGTTCTCCATAATGTCTGTCATTTGTCATCCCTAGTTCTTTTATCAAAAAAGGTGAACGATTCACTCTGATTTTGTGTGGATTATCAATATATTTTCCGATTGATGGTTAAGAATATGTTTACATTTCCTCATGTAGATAATTTATTGGATTACTTAAATGGGGGTGTTTTTTAGTATTTATATTCAATTACGATATCGACATCTCAGTGTTCAGGAATTTGATATACCAATGATGGATTTCAAAAGAAGGTAAGGTAATTATGAGTATCTAGTTATTACATTTGGTACAAGTTATACTCCTAAATTATTTATATATTTTAAGAACTTTATATTCCCTGAGTATCTTAAATCATTTTTCTTATTGTTCATGGATGATATTTTTGTTTACTTGATATCTGAGAATGAGCACGAGAATTTTATGAGTTTATTTTTGGAATCTTGAGGAGTCACTGTCTATATGGAAATATTTTGAAATTAAATGTCCTTATTAATGTATTGATGTTCTTGGGGAACATTATTTCTGATCATGGAATATGAGTGGATCTAGTGAAAATGAAGGATGTCTTGACATAGGAATATCCATGGAACATCATAGAGATTCTTATTTTCATTGGTTTTGTTGGATATTATCAATGATTCATAAAGGGTTTTTCAATGTGGGTGTCACCTTTGACTAATCTTAATAATAAATGGGTGAAATTCATCTCGTATTCAAAGTGGAAACATTACTTTTATGATATGAAAATAATTATGAAATCAGCTCTAACACAGATCTTACCTAAGACAATTGAGGGGTATGTGGTTTTCATAGATTATTATGGTGTAATTTTGGTTTTTATTATTATGTAGTATGATCATGTGGTGGCTTATGATGCTCATCCTCTTCAACCATTTGATAAGATTTATGAAACATCGGATTTAGATCAATCCATGATTTTTCATGTGCTTATGTGTTGGAAGAACTATCTCTTAGTGGAGATTTTCACAGAATTTTTTAACCATATAATTATAGGTGATATCTTTTATCATAAAAACATTAATCTCTATAGAAACACACGCGGTTTAGTAATGAGTGAATTGATAGAGTGAGACCGTAATCGGTGAAACAAAATCACACGATGTAAATTTGTACAGGTCAAATATAACCCATGAATACAATTCTTCTTTATTTCCCAAAATGGATATATTCCCTAATATACCCCAGACTATAAGCTATACATATATTGTCATTCAAAGAAGGGATATATGATTTCATGTTACGAATCTAGCATATGGTAAATTTGAATTCATATTTATGGTATATTTATTTTTATCATACGATTCAAGAATTAAAAAAAATTGGGGATCATAATTATGTGAATGTTAATTTAAATGATATTGATTAATAATTTAGTGAAGTGGTATAGTTATATCGACTACACCTTATAATTTTTTTTGTAAGAAGACATCTTCGCATTGTGTCTTATTAGTGAAATTTCATTTCAAAAACAAAAACAAATTAAATTCATTTTTATCCCAAAATACTCAGTGTCCTTTTATAAATAAGAAAAATCCCTTACATACTTTAAGTAGTTTTTTTCTTCCCATTATTTATATTTTCAAATACCTTTAATATGTTGTTAAATTTACTTTCTCCTTTGACAGATGAACTTGGTAATCCACATTACTGCACCCAAATAACCCATGAATGATTAGAGTTAAGCAAATTTTCATCTACCTTCAATATCCCAATTCACATTCCAACCCCTCCAAATGAGAAAATTAAATATTTATATAGTGGAGGGTAGTCTAGTTAACAAGCGGTTTTTAGTGTGAATGGGTAAATTCGGAAAAATATTTTAATCCAACATTCACCACTATCTTGACCACAAGAATGTTTGAATCAGTTTCCTTCTATGAGGTCATGTTTTTTAAGAGTTTTTATCAAGATACTCTCCATATTTGGGCCCATTAGAAGACTATATGAAGAAATTATGGCCCAATCTCTGAAGTGTTTTCCAGTCTGGTGAGTCAAGTCCATATTTTATTTCCCTGACTATTTACTCAAATATAATGCACAATTTAGCATATATATCTTTAATGAATGATGTATCCAATTATGACAAAAAAATATTTATAAGACAATATGTTTATTTAATTAAAATTAGAATATTTCTATACGGAACAATACAATGAATTTTATAGGGTAAATCTCTAATTTTTGTCAAAATTTCAAATGAATAATCTAATAAAAATTGTTAAATAAATAATCATTTTTAGCACAATGTGTAGAAATTATATCATATATTATTAAAAAAATTAGTAAAATTGTGTTTTATCAACTCCCTCATAATTACCCCTTTTCACTGTTCTGCAAAACCTCATAACATGTATTTCAAAATAAATTGAATAGATATTCATGTTCATATTCCTCAATCTATAGTGAAAAAATAAGCAATGTAAAAATCGAATTAAGATTCATTATCAATAAATTTCAAAATCATTGTCTCATAAATCATGTCATACCAAAATCTAGTTAGGTTAATAACACTAATCAGTGATGAAAAAATCATGGGTTTACCATGACACTAATTTCCCACATGTGTGTGCACAAACCATTTCAATATAATATCTCCACCATTTATATAGTATATTCAGATCAATTAAAACAATTATTGATATCTGGTTTAATTCACCGAACAAGTTTTACATTCCTTTGTAATTAGATTTCATGAACAACTCACTTAAGCAATCCCCAAAGTCAATCCTTAAGCTCTTTAACTAGATATCCCCATGTGTTGTACATTTTATCACTGCCCACATTTATTATTTTGGAGTTTTTAGAAATAGCTCATTTTGAAAAAATCTCAAACTCATCACTCCACCATTGTCTGATCTCCTCAGGATAATAATGTTAATAGTTATAACAAGATTATTGGTCGAGGAATAATAGTTTTTGACCCACCCTAGACCAACCCTTGTTTTTTTAGGGAGTACAACATTCGGATAACAGGTACACATGCATAGATCAATTCGGTACAGTAATGAAACCAATTAGAAGAGAAACAATTGTACGGATCAACTAGTGAATTTTTTCCTAATGTGGTTACACCTTCAATTGTATAGGAAAAATTTAACAAGTCATGGTTGAGTGAAAAGTTGTATGAAGAAATCAATGACATAATTTACCATGATCTAATATGACAAATAATGATGTTAAAATCTTGATGTGTTAATAATGACACAACCAATCATATCTTTGAAAACATCGATTTTAATAAAATTCAACTTAGATGATGATATATTCGTCATTATTATCATGCCACTAATGAATTTTGAAGACAATCATTTTCTATATATTACATATCTAAATGATCATGTTAGATTAATTTTTTTCGTTATTTTTTTAATTATTCTGTTTTTTAATGTTTACCAAAAAATTAACACGAAACACCAAAATACACACAAATGAAAATCCAAAATGTCTACCCCAAAATTTTTCCCCTCACCCAAACGAAATATATTGTATTGGCCTCAATTTGACACTATAATATAAACGAAATGTACAATATTAAATAGAAAAATTAATATAATAGTGAATGAGTTAGGAATATTCTAATATTTTCAGAAATGATGGGGTCATGTAGTGTGATGAAATCAACTACATCGGTAGTAAGTCCCTCAATTTATCTCGTCAAACATTTCCCATTGACTGTAATTCTAATTCATGATTCCTTTTGTGTGATCTCATGTAAACTAGAAGGAAAAACAATTAGACACAACAAAAGGGATTAACCATTTAGAACACAGCATAAAAGGAATTAGCACTAGCCATGAACTACAGAGTTGAAATTTTTCAACTACATAAAACTCCCATTGTTGGATCATTATATCAAGAGATGGTTTTTATATTTCCATATAGATCATTGAGTTATCTTATGATAAAAATATAATCTCCTCAATCTATTGAATTGACATCTTATTTTAATTCCATCATTGGAAAACGCCATGTTTAATTTCATTTTTTACGAATATAATCAATGCTTGTCATCCACTGGGAGATGATAAGTCTTACCAAAAATAATATATAAAGTGGACATGCCAATTGGGGTCTTGTATGATGTCTTATATTCCCACAAGGTATCATCCAAGAGCTTGCTCCATTCCTTTCTATTTGGATGCATAGTTTTCTCAAAAATTTGTTTCAACTACCAATTTGAAACTTTAACCTATCCATTTATTTGGGGGTGGTATGGTGTTGATGTTTTTTTGTCACCTCATACTTACAATAGAGGAAAGACAAATTCCAATTAAAAATACATTTCCCATGGTAATTGATGATGGATTTTGGTAATTGAAAACCATAGAAAAATCTATGTATTGACAAATTACACTACAATAGTATAATACTTATTCTAGGTGGCCTTAACATCCACCCATTTAATCACATAATAAAACACATCCGAAATATAAAAAACCAAAAAAACAAGTAAAAGGATCCATAAAATTGATCACCCATTCATAAAAAATCTCAAAGAAGAATGTGTATTGTTGGGGCATCTCATGTCTCCTAGAAATGATCCCGTCGTGTTGTCAATGTGAGAATGACTTACAAAACAATTGAGTATCATGGAATAAGATAGTAAAATATAATCAGGAGTCTAAGAAATTCCTAGAAATTCGTTTGGGTCCAAAGTGTCCTCCAAATGAATGTGTATGACCAAAATGTAGAACAATATCAAACTCAGGATCATGAACACAACTCCTAATAACATGATCTATACATAGGTTATAGTGGTAGGGATCATCCCAAATATTAAATCATGACTCAAATATTATCTTTTGGACATGATTTTTCATTAAATTTGTAGGAATTTCAATGTCAACATGGTAGTTAACTAAATCAGCATACCAAAAATGAGTACCTGAGATAGAATAAGGTTTCTCATTATGGAAACTATCATGAAATGGTACCCAATACGAGGTTCCAATATTTAATATATGATTTATCCTACTCATGTAGTCCGCCACCAGGTTTTATATCCACTTATTTTCCTTTATCACATTATTAAAATTTTGAAGAGGTATAATCCATCAAATGAGTATGGGCTCTACATATGGATTCCTCAAGTGGATCCTCTAATCTATCTGGTATAAAAAAACAACTTTAGATATAAATAAATATGAATAGAATTTATATAAAGAAAATAGGATATAATGAAACTCCATTTTTCATGGTTGTGTTTTTTTTAGTGCATTGAATCCAAAATCCTCATTGTATAGTAAATTACATGTTAACATCCCTCCACACTCTGAGAGGAGATAGCTCCAACCATGAAGATGGAGGCATCACAAATAATCTCTAAAGGAAGATTACAACATGGGGGATGTATGACCATTGGAGTGGTTACAGACTTCTTTATCTCATCAGATGATGTCCTTAAAGAATCCTCAAACATGAAATCAGAATCCCTTTTATGTTATTCTGATATTGAAAGAGAAATATTACAAAAATCATTGATGATGATCTAATAAAATCCCACATTCCATAGGAAAGATAAAACATCACACACACAATAAAAAAAATATAAGGATGAAATAATATCTACCTTTGATCTATCAACCATTGTCTCATGTTTCGACTCTACATTCCTTAAGACAAAATCATACTTTCCTAGAAATGGAATATTTTCAATGATCAAGAAAACATTCTTCTCAATAAAACCATTAAACACCATTCCCTTAGTTTTGATAAATTCATCATGTGAGGACATATATACATTAAATTCATCAATAAATACCCCCATGAATGTATTAATGAAATCTAAAAAAAGTAAACACCATGCATCTCTGGATGGAACATGGGGCATTGCAAAACAAAAATTGAATTCTTCAGATGGAAAATGTACCAAATATGAAATTAAATGTTGTATTTTTCTAATCCTTCAGATTTCTAAGTACTTAAAAATATCATAAAATTCATCCAAAAAATAAAAATATGTATTCCTAGCTAGACTCTCAATTATAGGATCAATAAATGGGATGGTGAAATGGTCATTGCGAGTGGATTTATTTAGTTTATTTTAATAAATACACATATGTAAAATATTATTGACCCTCATTGGAAATAACTCATTTATATAATTTTAAACAATAGTAACACAACTTTTCTTTGGCACAACGAGAATAAGACTCAAATAATGATAATCTGAAATAGTGTAAATTATACCCACAATGAACAATATTTCATGTTCTTTTTTGAAAACATCTAAAAGAGTTGGATTCATCCTCCTTTTTGCAGGACAAACCGGTTTACAACCATCCTCTAAAAAATGACTGAAAATAGAGGGGATAATACATTATATGTCAATTAAGATCCTCCCGGTTTCCCCCATGTTCTCCGTAAAAATATTCAAATGTATTTCTTCATTTTAAAACGAGAGATAGTCAGAAATGATAATTGGTAATCTATCACCACTCAACTGGTTTAAGTAGTTGAGATTTTGGGGAAAAGGATTGAGTTCCAATGAAGGGGGTGTGGTATCAATGGAGACATTAAAGGACTTAAAATATGTGCACAATGAACATATGGACCAATATGAACATCCTTTAAATCCAAAAAAATAATGTATCAAAACCATCAATATACTTAATAGGGAAGTCATGATCAGTGTGAAAATGATCAACATCAGACTATAAATTCATTTCAAAATAATAACTATGAGAGTATTCTTCATTATTAATAGGTGTGGAAGTGCCCTTATACATCAAAGTTTCTCAAAATCCCCCTAATCCTTGGACAATCCAAATCCAAGGATTTTTTACTTTTTGGCTAAGAATGGGAGATTATGTAAAGAAGAATGGTCCTCTGAGTGGTACATAATGGAGTCCATAACATTATATATTACAAATTATTCTCCAAAATCAATGGAATTTGTAACCTCATAGACATTTATAATAGATTATATAGTTTTATGTAATGTTCTACCTAAGATAATGAGGGCATGATAACATACCTGATCATCTTCCATGTCAAGAACATAGAAATATACTAGAAATATCATGTCTCTTACTCAAACTATACACCGTCAAGGACTCCTACAAGATATTATGAAGCAATATTTTCCAAAGGCACCACTACTCTAGTTGGAATCAACTCTATAACTAATAAAGGAGATTATATATTGTGAGGCATCAAATTTATGGAATCTACCAAATCACATTAAGAATTATAAATGAATATACACCCTATAGTTCATGGTATGGTGGATGTTCTTGGATACTTTCACTATGTTATAATTTCATGAGTTGTAATAATGAGTGTTGTCTCATTATATCCATGTTTTATCCACTCATCTATCATTAGACCACATCGATTGGTAATTTTTTTTATGAATTTGGAATTCCTTGCAATTTTCATAATGGCTTCAATAAGGGGGGTTTTAATCTCAACACACTTGAATATGTCCAAAACATCTTTTTTAATTTCCTATTAAACCATGTTTTTTATTTGAATAAATATATTTGGTAAGGGAAGGGGTTTATGAGGAACATCACCAATAATTTTCATACCTTTGTCTTTGTCCATTTGTATCTCATTTGGTTTTCTGGGGAGAAGATTCTCTTGGGATAATGAAAATGGCAAAGGAATGAATAGTGCATATATATTAGTTGTTTTCTTCCAACTTCTCAATGTGATTGAACTATCATTCCCCGTATGATTTGGAGTAATAAGTGAAAGAAGTTTTCATGTGTTCACACTTACCAGTTCAAGGAGGGAAGTGGAAAGCAATCTCATTTGTGTCTTCAATTCAATCAACTCTGAACATCGAAGATTCATGTCATTCTATTGATATAGAACAATTGGATTCAAAATATCATTAGAATTATAATACAACATCAGTTGAGAATTATACAGTTATTCAAATGATGATTCTTTGATTTCAAATATCCTTTGGGGTTTTTTGAAACCATGTTGTTAATTTAGAGGATTCCATAAATTATGTAGGAAAGGGGGCTTTGTTGTTGACCAGATCCATACCTCTTATCTAATTGATCATTCCATCATTTTTATGTTTTGGAAAAGGAATATTTATTATTCTGGGGGTGTGGTTTTTGTTGCTATTGATATGGTCTCCCATGTAAATTTGTTTTTGAAATACTCCATCTCTTGTATTATGAGGAATCAATTAGTTGAGTGGGTTGTTTCAGTGAAAATTCCATAAGGCCTCGTAGGAGTGGGTTGGGATATGTTCTGAGCTAAATAAATCTGCATCCCCAAATTTGTAGATTCTTCAAACAAGGTATCAATTAAATGTCATTAAAGATACTAAAAACATACCAAATGTACTCCTCTAACATGTGGTGTACATGGATTACCATATTGTTTGGATTTTTTCCTATATTATCAACCAATGCCCGTGTGGATACTAGTGTTTTGTATACCAGTCGTCCTACATCCACGTCATCCACCATGATCCTTTCCATAGGAGTGATTCCTTCATAGATTTATTTGATATAGATTTTCTCAATGATTTGTTGATGTTGAAAACTTGTGCACAACATGTTGAATCATTCCTAATACTTATACATTGACTCCCTATGTTATAGTTCGTCCCTGAGATCTCCTTTCAGATAAAAGTGGTACTCAATGATAGAAAAAATCTCTCCATTAAAAAACATTTAATATAATTCCAACATGTCACATTTTATGGTTTTAAATAATACATCCAATCCATTGTAGTTCTATCAAGTGATAATGGGTACACCCTTAGTTTTATTTGATCTGCCCAAAAATTTAATGGTTCATGGGATGATAAAACCACATTCAATTATTTTAACTATTTTTTATACTCAGTAGAAAATCTATGAATCATTGGAAGAAGATGAGTTAACCCATATTTCAATTAAATTTATGAATCAAGGTTTGGGTATGTAATACAATTCTGTTGATAGTCAATTTCAAGAGTTACCAATTCTTGAATGGTTATATAATGTTCAATTTTATTTTCTCATCCATTGTTTTTTTATGTTTTATTATGAAGTGTCTCCACATACAGTGTTCCTAGAATAAAGTTATTATCCAACTGGTTGAGTGTTGAAATTACCTATTGACTGATATTATCAGACTCAACACAAAGTCTAAATTAAATATTAGGGACAAGATCTTTGGGATCTACAAGATTAGTTTGTTTCATAAAAAAATAACAGAATAAACGTGGACCATAATAAAAATTTTATATGTTTGATTAGATGGTCCAAAAAAATGTTGAATAAGAATAAAACAAAAGAAGAAAAAAAATTCAGATTGGGTAATGAAGGGAGAATGAATATAAGAATAAAATAAATTTAAAATTAAAAAAATACCTATATTTTTTTAAAATAATTACTTACCTCCCTGAAATTAGTGCCTATTTGGATGTTCATTAATGTGGGATCTCTCAAATGATGTTCATTTTTTGTGTAATTTAGGTGCAATAGAGTGGATGACCAAGGTCGTCTCTCAAATGATGAAGTAAATTTAATAACATATTAAAGATATTTAAAAATAAAATAAAAGGAAATAAACAAACTACATAAAAATATTGAGGGCGTTTTTTATCATTTATAAAATATGGCCTATGCTAGAAGAAGATTTCGTTTTCTGTAATTATTTTAAAATTGAAATTTGATTAATAAGGAATAAAAGAATATACTTTTTAATAATGTATTTTATGAAGGTGTAATTGGTCTCACTATACCTTTTTACATACTTTATAATCAATTTCATTTAAATTAAAATTCAAATAATTATTATCCAATAATTTTTTAATTCTTAAACCCTATGGGAAATAACTTTATGACAATGTTGAAGTGAATTATAACCTATGAAGGATTCAGAACATTCAACCTTAACACCCTTCTTTGATTGAAATTCAAATTCAAGATTATGGTCTGTGTTATATTAGGGAAAATATCCATTCTATAAAAGAGTATGTATTGTATTTAGGGATAATATTGAACTCAAAAAATTTATCCATTGTGCTTTTGTTTCACTGATTAAGATCATGCTCTCACAATTCTCACATTACTCAATCTCACATGTTTTTTCTTGAATCATTAAATCGCTTAAATAGTTTCATATAATTTAAAAACTAAAATCATGAATCATATTATATGTGCTATAGTATCTTAGTTATTGAAAATAAATAAATGATAGAGGTAAGATGTAGAACAATTACTATGAAAACAACTCTTTTATCGGTGGTGTAGGTATTGTAGAAACATCTTTCATTTTCAAAGGATTAGAAAGGGTATAACCCAATCTCGTTTAAATTTTTGAATTCTAGAACAAATAGTTATTTTAAAGAAGATTAAAATTGATGAAAATAGAGGAATTAATAGTGGAACAATTAATTTTATTTCTAGAAAAAAATCCATAACATAAGAATAAGAATATGTTTTTGATGAAGGGATATCAGATTTATCGTATATCCCTCATGAAATGATTGGAGAAATGGAGTGGAACTCATTCTCTCATGACTCAAATCTCCCAATTCGAATTAAAACCAATCAAAATGAGAAAAATACATATTTATAGAGTGCAGGGAAGGCTAGGTTTCAAGTGGTTTCGAACATGAATGGAGAAATACAGACAAATATTTTAAGCCAAATTGCCCTGCCTTCATAACCCAAAAAATGCGACAATTATCACTCTTTCCAAAAGGATAAGTTGTAAAAATTTTATAGATATTATCCCGAAATTTGGGCCCATTGAAATAAATTATGATGATTTTATGGAAAAAAATATAGAGGTGGTGCCCAATCTGGTGAGTCCAACTCATCTTTGACTTCATTGCCCTTTTAGTCCAATCAAATGCATGATTTAGATCATATGTCCTGAATTAAAGTTATATCCTATTATGTCAAAAAATAGTTACAAAATTTTTTGTTTAAATATTTTATATTTAAATACATATGCTCTAAATACTACCATGTATTTTAATGGGTAAAATTGTAATTTTCCTCAAAATATCAAATGATTGATCTAATCCCAAGTATTCTATAAATAAACATATTTAGCACAATTTGTGAAAATTATATCAATTATTATCAATATGATACTCAATAAAATTGTGTTTGATCATTCTCAAAAAGATGTTGTGGGTGGAATTCCTTAATATATCTTACTTCGATGTTTCTCACACCCTGGGAAAAGAAAATGACATTATAGACACTCTTAGTATGGATGTTCCATCACATGCTATATAGGAATTTAAGGATGAGTGAAAAAATTAGGGACTATTCACATAGTTAAATGAATACTCTATATGGGATGTTTTTGGTATGGTTATGATCAATGTTTAGTTATTATAATCTCTCAGAGAGTCTATTCTACAGAGTCATTAGTAGGATGATGAGTTCCTTGGAATTTGGGAAACCATATTTATTGGGGGGAAATTTTCTGGTTTTTTTGTCTCTTAAAATATTATTATCCATATTTTGGATCGGTTTTCATCCCAAATTTTTTTTAAAAATATCATTTTTTACTATCATAGTTCTTCATGGTAATTTTAATCAGAAACTATGAATATGTATTATGATATTAATGAAAATTATTGGGTCCAGGTATAAAGATTTACATTTCCAATTATGTGTATATTTGTTACACATGTGAAAGGATAAATCCATAAAAAGTTAAAACTTATTATTTGTATATATTCTTCTAGTTATTTTTGTAAATGGAAAGACTCATCCATGGATTATTTTTGTTGGATTACATTTGACTCCATCTGGGAGGAATGAGATTTGGGTGTTGATTGATCAGTTAACAAAGTCATTTATTTTCATTTCATTTAATAAAACCAACAATGTTCATGTTCTCAATTAGTTTCATGTACATGATATCATAAGATTACATGGGATTCCCTCTTCATTTTTTTTAGACATGGATCAAAGGTTTAATTTGAGTTTCTTGAGGTTTCTCTAAGAGGTGATGGGAACTTTGGATAGGATCAGTACAGATTACCATTAATAGAAAAATTGTTATACAATTACTACTATTTTGATCATGGAGGATATTCAATTTGTCTATGTCTTATATCTTAATGGATCATTAGATAACAATATATGATTGTTTGAGTTTTCTTATAATAATAGTTATAGTTGCTTGATTATAACAGATCGTTTAATGGCTCATTATGGCCTCTTATGAAGGTCATATATTTGATAGGTAGGGGTGGAAGAAACATATTTAGTGGGGCCAAGTATTTTTCTGGAGGTTCCAGTGAGGTTTCAGGATATACTCCATAATTTTCTTAAATCATAGAGTAATGAAAAATTATATTTAGACCAGTGTCATTATCCTATGGATTTTTCAATAGGTGACTAGGTTTTATTGAATGTATATCCTCAAATGGGCCATCATAATCTTGGAAAACTGTTAAAGATGGTTCCGAGATATGTTAGTCCATTTAAGGTAACATAAAGGCTTGTTCAGGTTTCTTATCAGTAAAAATTTCTATTTCAATTAATGGTAATTCCATATGTTTTCCTAAAATCATAGCTTAGGAAATATCATTCTTGTTCCTCTCACATTCTATGTTTTGAAGAGATCTTGTTAGAGTCATATGATTATATTTTGGAGTATCCAATGGTAGTTTTTTACTCTCAAGTGAAAGACATATGGCAGAATTCGATACCATTGGACTACTTTTTATGGTGAAAAAATCAGACTCTTAAGAGAAATGGGTGTGTGACTTGTTGATGAGGCAGTAGTGGCCTCACCTTTCTTCTATACATAATTTTTCCATATTAATTCTCAAATATATAAAGTGTTATGGTGTGATGTTTTTAACATATTGTTATATAATTTCATATATTTTTCTTTCCACTTTTCATTTACCTCTTTATTTGGGTGCATTTTCAGACTATTGGAGATACATTGTTTTTATTGATGGAAATACCATAATATTTGGAGATGTTATCATATTTTAATTAATATAGTATGGGTGTAAATTTAAAATAGACTTTTTGTGTTCTCCCTGATTTTAGAGAACACCATTATTTTTTCTTGAATTGTTTATAAATGTAGGAGAAATACAAACAGTGTAATGTATTTAAACACAGTGTATTAGTCTCTAAGAAGAATTCATGAACCATTATTAGGGGTTTGAATTTAATAATCCATGAATGTACATTATACACTATTAAATGGTAAAATGAGTTATTTAATAAAAATGTGATGGGTTTTTCAATGGACATGTTTTCCATGGATTATAATACATTAAAATGTGTTTTACCCAATATAAGAGTCACATGTTTCGATTTAAGGCCACATGTGAAGGATTTTATATTTCATTAATTATCATATCTCTTAATTATCAACCTAAAGTCTCTAATGGGAGATTTTGGAGAACTATAACCCTTATAAATCGTTTCATTCATGGATAGATCATCATTGTTGTTGTGGTGAATTTCTTAGAGTATTTCTTTCTACTTCTTTTATTCATTTGATCATGATAGAACTATTTATTTAATTTTATGATTCTATTGAATTGTGTAAATATCCTATTACTTCCTTCAAGAT
This sequence comes from Viscum album, assembly GCA_963277665.1. Taxonomy (NCBI): domain Eukaryota; kingdom Viridiplantae; phylum Streptophyta; class Magnoliopsida; order Santalales; family Viscaceae; genus Viscum; species Viscum album. The sequence goes on from OY728121.1 coordinate 540,502,287, forward strand.
CCATTCCATGATCTCCCTATATATTCTATCCCTTTTGTGGGTTTTGGTGTGGCATGCATGTTTCTTACGGTATGGGTAGTTTCTCATTATTCACTGATTGTTTTTTGAAAATGAAAAAACTTTTATATGTGAGGATTGAATCTAGGTTTGAGATTATAGGAATCATGTTCTTCCTTGTTGGTGAATTCCATTATGTTCAGGTATGACATGAGTTAGTGTTAGGTGGTTCCATCTATAGCCTATGCTAGATGATATGTATTGTTATATTTTGGATAAATAAAATTTTAAATTAAATCACATAATTAATTTATTGATTTGTGTATGTTTGAAAATTGTATTTTTTTTAGAAATGATAGTTTTTTCACTTTTGGTAAAAAGAAAATGTTTTCTAAATCATTTTTAAATGGATTTCTAAAATAGGTTTCAAATAATATTTTTTATGATTTTTTTTAATATAGATCACATGGGATGTCTTTGGTACCTAGGTGGAGGGTTTAGTAATAGGCCTCATCTATTGATATGGTCTGGGGTTCACCCATGTGATGTTTTTATACACCCTAGGATTGGTATAATAGGGACTTAATATTATTGTTATGAGGTTAAATTTATGGGGTGTTAATTTTCTCTCTAGATTTGATGACTATATCTGGATTCTTTATGTGTGCGATTTTCTATGTTTTGGAATGGTTGTCCTAGCTATTCTGAAATAGATTGATCTTTGTAGTGATGTAATGTGTGATTTATGATTTTTTTTTGTTTTATTATGTAGTACCATAGTTTTGATGATATGTGTTATGTTATTTGATTTTATTTGATATTTATTCTTCAATATATGTATATTAAATTCATTGAAAATTTTTACCTAGATTTACTTGGAAATGTGGAAAAGGAAAGGAAAATTTAATTGTTTTTTCATTCTATTATAAAAAAAATATTTAAATATTAATCATTACATCTTTTTTCGATGTTTATCATGTTTAGATTATTGTATAAGGAAATTTAAGGGAAAGAATGGATGGAATCCATCCAAACCTGTTAACTCACACCCCAAGAACCCCTTTGAATGTATGTAGACCTTTGTACAAATTTCAACACTCAAAAAGGAAAGTAACTGGAGTGAGGTGGCAATATTTTCTATTAGATTAGTCTGGGTAGTTTGTGGTTATATGGTGGTGGGTTCCTTATACAATTTTATAGAGTGGTAAATTCATATTTTAGTTCTACTTCGATGTTGGGATAGTAATTGTGGATGTTCTAACATTTATTTCTTTAAGATGTATCATTTCCATTTCCTTTATTCAATTATAGAATATATTTATTTCATAAAATGTTTATATAAATTATATATATATATGCTTTATTATTGCATTTTTTTGGGAAACATCATTCCATCTAGTAGTTATTTTATGCATGGGTGCTAGTTTCCAGCACATGGGGATTTAAAATACCCTTTGATTATTCATAAATTTGGGTTGGGTACTAGCTTGATGGGGTATTCGAGTAGGATTCATCACACATATTCCTACTCATCCTCAAAAAGGCTACCATCATATCATAGGATCATATTAAATATAATTTAGGAATATATTGATAAAAATGTTGCGAAATCCAATATTATTGGTCTTATATATTAAGGTTATCAAAATATCTAAATAAAAAATAATGATAGGAGTGGGATCATGTTCACATTCACATATTAGAGAGGGATAATATTCTCATTCCTTGTTAAAAATCTTATTAGAATATCTTTTTAATGATTTAAGGGACAGATGATATCCATGCCCACATAATTCAATTCTTCTAGCATATCCAAGCTACCACAAAAGTTGATCACAATGATATTGTAGTAGAAATTAATTTGAATACACAAATTCATTCTCCCATAAATAATAAATTAGCTCGTTGTCATATTCAAATGAATACATAAGAGTGGGACCATATTCTTATTCCCATATCTATGTATCATGGAAACAACCTAAAGGGGAATGTTTATCCGAATCAGGTTTATATTTGTATTCCAACTAGAGATTAATTACATTCTCTGAAAATAAGTTCAATTTTGTCACATATCCTTACCAATACTATAATAGTATAACTATATTCTATATAACATGATTAGTAAAGAGATAAAAATCATACCACCAATTAGATCAATAATATATTATAGATATAACATAGTTTCAATCTCATATTATTATCTGCAGGAATGAGTCACACAGACATATCTCAGTGGAACCTACTGAGGAGAAGGATAATATTCCAATCATAACCTAGAATTTATGTCCTAATATCGTAAAAATAATAGATGACCATGAATGGGATAATATCTCACACCTTTCAACTCATAAATGGAATGCTAAACTATTATGACAATCACTCAAGGGATCCATCAAAAAATTCCAATAAAAGGTTGGTGGAATCATAGGAGGGTTCCTAATAACAAAAGTAGTCTTACACAAAATGCTCATGTAATCATGATCAAGGTTTCATCCTATATAAGTCATCCATAAATAAAAAGTTGGTATCATAAATGGAATCTTATACCTCATGAGTAGACTCACAAAGCATTACCATTTAATTTTGATATTCATGACTCCTTTCGATGCTTCCTAGTAGTATCCCATTAATCTATAGGCTCCTCATAAATGGGAAAAGGTGGTAGTGGCCATCGAGGTACTACCTGTGGAACATCCACCATCAATAAAAGAGGTATGACCCAAATTACTAGTCGTAGGTTTCATCCAGAGTTTAATATATAGATCAATCATGGATGAATTCCCCATGGTATAATTTTTAAATGTCCTCCCAATAATATAAATATCAAAATTAAATATTTTACTCCACTTACCAAACCATTTACAACAGGTAATATCAATGATTCTCCAAAAGAAAACCAAGCATGTACCTATGGATGTCCTCCTCATCATTCTCATAGTGATGTAAATTCCCACATAAATTTCTCATCAGAATGAAAATCCTCCATATAATAATATCAACACATGATTTCCCTCATATTAGAAAGAATTAATGATTTTGAGATTGACTACATGATGTTCCACATAAAGTACTGTTGAAGTATCATCCCAAAAGAAGGATAGTCAATATTTATGGTCGTATTCTAACGAAAAAACCATTTTATTTACCCACTGATTCGTCTTACTACCTTAATAGTGACCTTTTTTAACTTTAAAAAGTTACTAGGAAACAACCAAAATGGTCAGTTAAGGTTTAGGAATCCCTTTAAGAAGGAGAGAATCCCATGTTCAAAATGGAAATAATGTCCCAGAAAAATATACCAATCATGTTATAACACATGGATAGTCCATGACGTGACATTCCAAATTCATTAATCATAGAATTAAAACTATGCTTACGCTTAATCCTTTGAGATAATATTCTCCACATCAACTATATGAGGAGTATTCTAACCGTATAGAAATGATTATTTTTATCTACATTTGGGGATTATTTTTACACATTCTTATGGCCTGAAATACTATTGTAGATAATTATTGGGATATTATATAACATGTCAACTCAATAGCATAATAGTAATCCGACAAATAATTGTGGATTATCTATCAAATATCTGTAGAAGGGGACATGGAGACCATTTGTAACTACACATTATCCAAAATAATATTTATCCTTGTTCATCAGGGAGTATAATATAAAATTTTATTGCAATAGGATAGGTCTCAGACCCATGATTTATGTATACATATTTCTCTATCCAATGAAATCTATATAATGAGTAATAATGATCTATTTAGCATATCCAACACAAAGTACCCAAGAAGGTCGAACATGAGTCCCATTTAAGGAATTCCAAGCCTAGGACCACAAGCAGTTTGTAACTAAAAATAGATCTCACCCAAAAAATGATATATCTGGACCATAGTAGAGTAGAGTGAAGACAATTTTGGAGATTCCTAATATAATCATCCTCTATATCAGTACAATAGTATGACTAACTCACATGGATATGGGTATACATACCACAAGCACAACATATTAGATCATAAAATCCCTATCAAATTTAATATGTGATAATGGATGAAACAATCTAACCACAACCCAATGGTTTGTGAGCATTTATAGCACCTCATCCTCCTACTACATGAAAACATGTATTCTATAGGTTGGGGAAATATTCAAAAGAAACATCCTCAATGTTACTCCCCTAGTGTGGTATGTCTCCTCCGTTATTTGAGTTATTAGTTAATTTAATTACATAATCTTATGTAGTAACCATCAATCACAGTGTGTAGCTGAATCCTTATAGTGGATAAATTATAAAATAGTCCTCTAATAAAAAAATTGATAATTATTATCACAATCCCATCATTTGAAGCTATTTTGATGTTGGAAAATCCCTTTACTACTTAGTTTTGATTGATCAAATTATTCCTAATGAATGATACTATTTAGAAAATATTATTGAATTTGAATTAATAAATAACTTGGATCATGATAATGAAAAGTATAGATAATATTAATATAAAAAAACTTAAGAAATGATATATACTGATGTAGATGGTGTGGGAACATGAAACCAATAAAAATATCAATATATGGGAGCTCTATGCAATACTCACCTACTTCCTACAAAACATGCTTCATCCAAGGATAAATAAAATGTTGTGGCTATTCCCATAGTCTATCTATCACATAAAAAAATAAATCCCTTTAAATCAAGTTAAGGGTATCCCAATATAATGTAATTTCAAAATAACTAAAGAAACTAATGATAAACTATACAATGGTAATATTCGAATTGATCATGATTCAACGATAAAGGACAATGTCTCACTTGTTGTGCAAATTCAATAGGAATAAAAAATAAACTATGATGGTATATAAAAAATATCAAGGATTTATTCCACCAAGATAACCAATTCCATATCTAACGGGTTTTGCATGTTTATCATATAATAATGGTGGTAGAGGAAAAAAAATTCTACATTCTCTATCATCAACGATATCAACATATTATATATATACTTAAAAAATAAATATATGTATATCTTTATATAATAATAAATATCCTACATATCATTATTGTTGAAGGATATTTCTTGATATAGGAAACAAATTCAAAACCAATTTCCCATTCCATTAGGGATTACACAAGATATTGAATTCACAAATGTATTATCGGGACTCCCCAATGTCTACAGGGGTGATAACACCTTCACTGTTTAGGATTAAGTATTTTACTGAAACAAAATTTTTAATAAATCATAAAACTCGAGATGATTCTACACCCATAACACGATAGATCGAATCCATTATATATCCATCTTGATGCTCTCTATATAATGAAATAAGCCATATTTATGTAATTTATTTTGATTTTACATCAATTCCAATTAAAATTGTATGTAAAACCAATTCAATATGCATATAATTAAATATTAATATATTCATTATGGATTATTAATTGGATGAAATGTCATTGGTAGTAGCTGACTGATGTATGTACTGATCCTATGATGTGGTAAATGCATGCACACCGTCTGTGATTTGGAAGATACATGCACTAATCTCAGATTATATTGGGCGATACATATTATTAGGCGCAAACTTAATTATAAATTTATTACAATATATAATTAAGTCATATTTATTATATAAGTTGTTTTTTATTCAATTTCCAATAATATCTGTAATGTAATAAATTCCATCTGTAGTTTATTTCAAATTTAAAAAAATCATTGTAAATCCATCCAAAAATACTTTTTGAAAAATTTTCATCAAAAAAGTAATAATTTTGTGTGATTCACTTTATCCAAAATATAATAATTATCAAAAGGCTTATTGTTGTGGGACTACAGGTCATAGTACTATTGAAAATAATATAAAATCTCTCTTTTAGATATGTAACCAATGAGAGGTATCCCGAAAATCATCTGTGCTACTTATGATACTATGTTATTTTGTGTGATCTCTATCACTACGGGAAAAATGGGTATTTGCGACGGGTTATTTGCAACGGGGATAAATCCCATCACAAATAGTCCCGTTAGAAACTTATTTGCGATGGGGGAATTTTCCCGTCGCAAATAAGTAGTTATTTGCGACGGGTTATCTTTCCCCGCCACAAAAAGACTGGTTCCCTTTGCGCGCCAAATCGCGGGAAAGTTAGTTGCGACGGGTGGTTACCGCTCGTCGCAAATAACCGGCGGCGGTAAAATCTATTTGGGACGGGAATATACCCTCGTCGAAAAAGGAGATCGCAGGAAAGTTTTTTGCGACGGGCGGTTACCGCCCGTCGCAAATAACCAGCGTCAGTAAAATCTATTTTCGACTGGAATATACCCCTGTCGCAAATAGTATGTCGGCAGGTCATTATTTGCGACGGGTCCCGTCGCAAATAACTATTTAACAGTTGACCGTAATAAATGAGGGCTAAGGTATTTGCGATGGGCACCGTCGCAAATAATACTATTTTCGACGGGATACCCGTCGCAAATAGACCCGTCGCAAATTATCTAACCTATAAATACACCCCCATCCGTTTTTTTCATTCATTCTCAAACTCGATCTTCTCCTTCTCTCAAAACTCTATTTTTAGTGTTCAGCGTTTCTTAAGTTTAATTTTTTATTTCCTGAGTTGATATTGAAGTTTTCAACAATGATCAGAGATCAACCTCAGATCAATTTTATAGGTATTTATGTTCATTTTAATTTAATATTTATTTTAAATTTTTTATTAGTTTAAATTATTCTTAATTAGTTGTAATTTAATTATGTTTGCATGGTTTTGTTACGTAATAAATTTAAATTATTAGTATTCATTGTTCATAGTTAATGGTACTTAGGAATAATTAGTAATTATTTCCAATAATTAAAAATAAATGCTAATAATTAGTAATAAATACCTATAATTAGTAATAATTAACAATAATTACCAATAATTAGTAATAATTACCAATAATTACCAATAATTAATAATAATTACCAATAATTACCAATAATTAGTAATAATTACCAATAATTACCAATAATTAGTAATAATTACCAATAATTACCAATAATTATTAATAATTTCCAATAATTACCAACAATTCGTAATAATATCCAATAATTAGTAATAATTTCCAATAATTACCAATAATTAGTAATAATTAGTAATAATTACTAATAATTAGCAATAATTATTAATAATTACCAATAATTAGCAATAATTAGTAATATTTACCAATAAATAGTAATAATTACCAATAATTAGTAATAATTACAAATAATTATCTATAATTAGTAATAATTACCCACAATTATCCATAATTAGTAATAATTACCAATAATTATCCATAATTAGTAATAATTACCAATAATTACCATGAATTACCAATAATTAGTAATAATTTACTAATTACCATAAATTATCCTTAATTAGTAATAATTACCGATAATTACGAATAATTAGTCATAATTTAATAATTAACAATAATTATCCATAATTAGTAATAATTATCAATAATTAGTAATAATTACCAATAATTAGTAATAATTAGAAATAATTACCAATAATTACCATTAGTTAGAAATAATTACCAATAATTATCCATAATTAGTAATAATTACCGATAATTATCCATAATTAGTAATAATTACCAATAATTACCAATAATTATCAATAAGTATAATAATTGGTAATAATTAGTAATAATTACCAATAATTACCAATAATTACCAATAATTAGTAATAATTAATAATAATTACCAATAATTAGTTATAATTAATAATAATCACCAATAATTAGTAACAATTGGTAATAATTACCAATAATTAGTAATAATTAGTAATAATTAGTAATAAATACCAATAATTTGTAATAATTACCTATAATTAGTAATAATTACCAATAATTAGTAATAATTATCAATAATTAATAATAATTACCAATAATTACCAATAATTACCAATAATTACCAATAATTAGTAATAATTAATAATAATTACCAATAAGTACCAATAATTACCAATAATTAGTAATAATTTCCAATAATTAGTAATAATTACCAATAATTAGTAATAATTACCAATAATTAGTAATAATTACCAATAATTACCAATAATTAATAATAATTACCAATAATTAGTAATAATTATTAATAATTACCAATAATTAGTAATAATTACTAATAATTAGTAATAATTAACAATAATTATTAATAATTAGGAATAATTAGTAATAATTACCAATAATTAGTAATAATTACCTATAATTAGTAATAATTTCCAATAATTAGTAATAATTACCAATAATTAGTAATAATTACCAATAATTAGTAATAAATACCAATAATTAATAATAATTACCAATACTTACCAACACTTACCAATAATTACCAATACTTACCAATAATTACCAATAATTACCAATAATTACCAATAATTACCAATAATTAACAATAATTAGGAATAATTACAAATAATTAGGAATAATTACCAATAATTAAAAATAATTACCAATAATTAGTAATGATTATCAATAATTAGTAAGAATTACCAATAATTAGGAATAATTACCAATAATTATGAATAATTACATTATTATATTAATAATATATTTTATTATTAATATTAAAATAATATAATTTTTTATATTATATACAATTCTCCTTTCATCTGTGTGTTTTCTGTCTCTACATGTAATATTTGTATGTGGAGACAGAAAACAAACAGTTGAAAGGAGAATTGTATATAATATAGAAAATTATATTATTTTAATATTAATAATAAAATATACTAATAATGTTATTATTCCTAATTATTGGTAATTATATCACAAATTTTCAGGTGTCTCGACATGCTGATAAAATTGACAAACGACTGTGTATATTGAGTAACCCACCTTCCAAACTTGTTAAAACTTATAATGCATATGTGGTGAATGGATTTCAATTTCACACACATGCATATGGGGAATCGAAAAAAACAATGAACAGTGGAGTTAGCTTGAGAGGATCTCATAATCGAGAAAATGAAGTTGACTTTTATGGAATACTTGATGAAATCATTGAACTCTGTTATCTTGGACAACATTACATAACCATGTTAAAATGTCGGTGGTTGGATACAAAGAGAGGCGTGCGTGTTCATCCGACTCATGGAATCATCGATATTAAATGTAAAAGTGTTCTTGCAGTAAATGAATCATTCTTATTGGCTCAACAGGCACATCAAGTTTATTACGCAAGGTACTGTGCTACATCAAGAGACATGACTGATTGGTGGAGTGTAATAAAAATCAAAATTCGAGACAATCAGTTTAGTCAATGTGAATGTGCTTTCACTGATGTGCAAAGACTTGATGTTTTTCAAGAGAGTCATCAAAATCAATCTTTTTTACAAAGAGACATGAGTATCGATGACGACACCCCACATTTATGAGTCGGTGATGATGATGATGTTAATGATGTCACATATGAATTTGAAATGGTAAGAGATGAAGCAAATGGAACTCAAATGGATATCGATGATGTTGAGGAGAAATATGATGATGAAATTGACATATATGAAGATGATGATGAAGATGAACACTGATAGAATTCCGTGGTATTTATATACAATCATAATATATATATATGTATATATGTATATATAATAGTAATTATCAATTATTTGATAACAACATTAACATTTTCTGTTTCATATGGACGATGACAGATTTCGTGAGTTGGCGGATGTTGACATGCCTTTCGATGCGGATGAGTTGCTGGCAGATGACCCTCAGCCTGTAGGCGCTCCAGGGAGTACGCGGAGGGGGTTCGGTCTTGCACGATTGATGATTCATGACCCCGTCCCCGAGGGACGTCCACATCTTGGGTTTGATCCACGCACACGGAGGTGTGATAACTTGTGTGATAATATGTGGATTTGACTAAGATTTCATTAATCTATTCACATAATAAATGTGTATTATTTTTACAGTTTTCCTCATATAGCAGTCGGACAGGGCAACACTATTTTGTGCAACTATTTCTCTCAGTCGTGGACCACATGGGAGCAGATTCCCATTGATGTGCAGCAGGCCATGTTCGGCCATTGGTTGGTACGTACGTAAATAAATAATCTGTATTTTGAAAATTATTTCATTTCTAACTTGATATTTTGATTTATTTGTAGGGTATACGGTATCCGATCGAGGATACCATGCGTGACGCCATCCACAAGGCATGGGAGGTGGCCATGTGTGATCTCTTTAGTCAGTTTTTGAACAATTTAAAAAAAATGCCACGAAGAAAGAAGGAGTGTCAGATTTTGACGAGTCATGTAGAGCACACCGACCAGAGTACATTTCATCCCATGTATGGGATGGATTAAGTGCACACTGGTTGAGTGGTGCCATTCAGAGGAGGTCATCGGTGGGGAGGCAGAATCGGGGGAGACAGGAGGTGACTCATCGAGCTGGGAGTCGTTCTTTCAGTACTCATAGATAGCATCTTGTACGTACATTATTTATAAATAGTTTTATATAACTATAAATATTAACAATTTCTTTTTTATTCATATAGGTTGTCGAGAACCCCGATATTACGGAGTACGACGTATATCAGAGGATGTATAGTGATCCTGCTACTAGGGAGCTCATAGGTGATCGTCAGCATCACATCGTGGTCAGTATTATTTGTTTTCATCTTTAAAAATAAACTGCATATAATATATTCAAAATTTTAATTTTAAATTGCAACTACAGGAGTCATTTGAGGCCGCAGCGTCACAGACCCGGCCTGAGAGTCAGGACGAGTCATTAGATCAGACCACTGGCCGTCAGTTTGATGAGGCGGCATGGATGCAGGCCACTCAGTATGCCTTCGAGAAGGGCCGGGTAGTTGGTATTAGCTCTCGACTGACTCCCAGATATTACTATGGCAGTGCTGCGATGTCGGCGTCCAGATCGAGAGGAGCTCGTGCATCTTCTTCTACAACACAGTATGAGGATCAGTTGCAATCTCAGACTGCACTGATAGAGAGTCTTCGACATGAGCAGGAGCAGATGCGTCAGCAGCAGTAGCAGCATGAGGAGGAGCGTCGACGCCAGCAGCAGCTGTACGAGGAGCAAATGAGTCGGTGGCAGCAGTAGCCCCAGGAGTAGATGGAGTACATGGGCCGACTCAATCATGCTTTAGGGTTTGATTTTCCTCCATCAGCATCTGCAGATCCCCCCTTCCCCCTCCTTCAGATTGGAGTTTTTTTATGTTATAAAGTTTGTTAAATCAAAATATGAATTTTTTTCTATTCGTAGATTCTGTCTCATTATAAAATATTAATAATATTATATTTTGAAATAACAATATTAATATGAATAATAATATTATTTATATTTTATAATATTAAATTATATATATATATATTAAAATTTTATAATATTATAATTTAATTATATTTTTTTGTAATATTTGAATTATTTTAATATTTGAATGTAAAATAATTCTATTATTTTTATATTAATTAAAATAACTTATTAATATTTTTTTATTTAGGTATTATAATTCTAATATTATTATATTAATTAAATCATTTATTAATATTCTATTACTTTTTATTTTTGAATTATAATTCTATTATTATTATATTAATTAAATCAATTTATTAATAATTTATTATTTTTATTTGTGAATTATAATTTTATTATTATATTAATTAAAATCATTTATTAATATTTTATTATTTTTTATTTTTGAATTATAATTGGATTATTAATATATTAATTAATATATTAATTAAAATAATTTATTAAATTTTTTTTATTCTTTCATAGTATTTGCGACGGGATACTATGCCCATCGCAAATAGTATTATTATTATATTCATTAAAATAATTTAATAATAGTTTTAATTTTTTTAAAATAGTAATTGCGACGGGGCCCGTCGCAAATACCTGTTGCGATGGGCCTCGTCGCAATTACTATTTTAAAAGTTTTTACAAATATACGGAGTAATATTTGTGACTGGAAGGATCCATGTCACAAATAATCTCTTTAGCGACGGGCCTGTCGCAAATAATTGTTGTTGTGACGGCGTTTTCCGCAACAGGCGATTTTCAACGGGCCCCCGTCGCAAAAGGCCATTTGTGACGGGATTCCGTCGCAAATGACCCGTCACAAATACCTTTTTTTCTAGTAGTGTATCACACATAATCATATCTCTAAATAAACTCTCCCAAAAATATATATATCATATAAATCATTTTTATACTTATATAAAACATTTTTATTTATCATCTAGTGACCAAAATACATGGGACACATCAATATAGTATTGGTTATCTCATATTTTCTTGATTCTATAAAATAAATTGACCATGTCAAATAGAATATCACATTTCATTCGTCTAATATATAATCACATCATATGTCCCAGTTTCCTCTAGTGAATCCAAAAATATGTGACCTAACAATCAAAAAACATATATTTCTGAAATATAATTTAATCTTGGGAAAAATGTAATTCAATTACCAAGAATCCACTAAATTGAATCATCAGGTTAGTGTTCAACATGACCATAGGTGTACCTCCGAATATAAAAAAGGCTTCTAAATTGAATTGAGGTTTTATTGTGTAATATTAGAGACTGATAGTAATAAAAACATTAATAATAACAGAATTTGAGATGTGATAAACAAAACACTGTGAAAAAATAATAAAATAATAAAATTAATAACCCAAAAGTAATCCTCCTATACATACCATATAATATCAACAGACCATGATAATGATACATAAGAATGAATGATAATCCATGGGTGGATCATATAAGTACCAAATAAAAAAAACTAAAATATCACTAACTCGACCATGAGAGAATTCTAGGTCCATATACCCAAAACCATGACATCAATCCCATGATCCAAATCACAAACATGAACACTAATTTCCATACCTTAAGAATTTTCCCATACATGGTCTCAATGACATAAATTATTCCTTTATATTAAATGGCCTATGAAAAATTTGGGTATGAACTTAGTGAAACACACAAACTGTGTCCCTAGATTACATGCATACACATACCAGTTTACAAAAAAATAAAAAAAAATGCCCCAGAAACACATATCCCGCTCGAGTTATTCTCAAAAAAAACATAAAAGAGATTTTAATTTCATTATCCAGTTCTAGAGTAGAATGTTTCATACAAGATATCTCATACTAGGAAACCCTTTGTCTTCTATCCATTTCTATACAACATGACATCATAGGCCAATAAATTACCACATACCAGTATTCATACGTAAATAATTTGAGATCACACAATATCACAATGGTACACCCAAAGAAAAATCGCAAGTCCCTATGACATACTTTTATTAGAACATCATTATATTAGCTTCCCAATATCCAAAGACATGATTATTCCCATATTCTTATAACCCTATCCCATCATTCCTAACATAATGGCGAGCCTCGTCGCCTATTTGAAGCCCTCAAACACCATTAACCATGGAATTATATGTTGATAACCTCCTTTATAATGTTGTTCATCACCACCCCAAATGTTGATTGATATATGGAGGACTTTACCCACAATGATTCATCAAAATCACCTCACCGAGCCCTTAGCCTATATGCATATGACCCCAAAAAACTATCGAGAACCCAACGTAATCAAAAATCACCAATGATCCTAGTCCAAACCATTGAAAAACCTCCTTCACCATTTTAGAACAATGTCACCCAACTATAGTGTTGGACATAACCATTTTCTTCATTATAAATAATTATTTCACCCCAATTATGGTGATTAACATAATGTAATGCCTCATAAACCATGCCCAATATTTTCCAAATGAACCAAATCCACCATAGGTTCACTTTATTAAAATAACATAATTAAAATAATTTTAAAAAACCAAAAATGGAACAACATTTCACCTTAATATTCCAATCCAAGCATAAGAATACCCTATTACCCATGATACTACCATTCAACATCTGCTAAATATAAATAAAAATAAATGCAGCATAAAACCAGACTAACCCAATACATCCCATTAACAATCATCTATTCTAAATCAAATATCAAACACATAATGAAGACAAATCTTGGAAATATATACCTTAAAACTATATCATTATACTAATATAGTTTCTTCCTATCATTAAGATTTTGATGGAATAAATTGTAAAAATTGACAAATAAACTCTGAAAATAGTGAATAATGACATAAATGATGAGAAAACTCATACATATAAGTGGAAATATACAATAAGGATGATATATCATTATCCACATAGTATGTGACCTCCTATGATGAAAAAGAAAAAAATATATAAGATATGATGAAGATCAAACATTGGTTCCCTAAGTGTGGATGAGAGGATGAGGTGCACTAGTCTCAAATGGACTTGACCCCTCTAATATTTTATTTTAACAATTTTTATTTTCCCATTTTTGGGATTATACATAGAATAACTATCAGGTTCACATTTTTACTTATCAGGGATGGGTTTACTCACACTTCATGACCCTTTTCACACAGTGAAACTACTTTTTACAAAGTGAACGATTGTAGCCTTCCTCCATTTCACCTATCATCCACTCTGTTTCACCAGGAACATCCCCAAGGTCACTCGCAACCCCTACGATCATAAAACTTGTATAGTAACATGGTTTTCAACCATATGATAGAATATACACATGTATAATGTGTTTTGGGGCCATAGAATCTCCCAACCGTTCAATAACTTGTCACTAATCTATTTGGCTCTATGCTAATATGATATCTCACTCATCCTAAGGAACATGCTCTCTAAATTCCCAAATTATGAGATGATGATAAACCTATATTTACCATTCCAAATAACACATCTTGCCCTAGTTACTAAGTAAATAGTCGAATTCCTACCATGGAACTCCCCACTATAGTAATTGACATGGATCGACCCACCAGGATCAACATATTCAGCAGAAGGATGGGTGTGACAACCCCAATACCTCCTCGAATAATATTAGTGTTGGAAAAAAGTATCAAGATTTTTTAAATTAAATTGGAGTCTCAATACTAATTAATATTTTCATGTACATAACCATCTCCATGAAAAACAGCATATAAATATAGTAATTAATTAAAAATATATAATTAATCCAAGAAAGAAACAAACTCTAGGGAATACATCAGAGGAAACAATTATAATACAATGTTTAAAAAGGGTAAAATTCATGCCCAACTATAAATTAAATCTCTACCAAAAAAATGAAAAAGGAAAACATGGGGATCCTTTCTTCTGATCTCCATGTTTGACAACTGATAGTGGTCAACTAACCAAAATATCACTAAGATCCACATATGTGACTTTGATTTTCCTTTAAAATAATTAATACATGACATATGTGTGAAAATACAATACATGGGTGAGTATATATATACCCTATAGAATATCCCAAAAACCACAAAGGGTGAAATAGAGGGATTTAGTAGAACTTATCTGAACCCATAGAAACTGGAAAAAAAGAATTCAAATATATTATCATATAAAACCCAAGTGAGATGAAAAGGGGACATCCATATCTATATCCCATTTATGGATGATTAGTATTCCTTTTAATCCAAAATTCCATTTCCAATTCCAACCGTCACATATACCCTTGCATGAAATTGTATGGAGGGCCCCACACCTTGATATTATTCCCCACACCTAATGAAACTGTAACTCTAGTGGAGGACCCAGTCCCCTTCATAGCATGAATATGGGGGGTACCACTCCATAGATAGAGTACCAATTCCCTACTATAGTATATGGTATTAATGAGTCCTCTTATGTAAAATTAATATGGTACCCACACCATAGTGCAACATGAGAGTAATAAAACCATCATTCCTATTATGATCCTCTCCCATAACTACCAACATCATTCATCGCTAAAAAAAGAACCATGCTTGAAACACCAAACATCATATCTCATATCGAAAAAATATAGGATAACATCATTATAAATGTGGAAAAACTCTTAGGATATGATATTAATGGGTCATAATAAGATTATTAGTGAAATATATATGAATGTTATATGTTATGTGGAGAAGCATATGATGTGCATGTGGGGTCACATGATGAGTGACATCACATCATCACCTGGGTTTCTTCTCCTTGAGACATGTCTTGGAAATCCTGGTCACACTATATGATGTGTACTATATTTACATGGCATATCTCATCCACAAAAACCATACTATTGCGCTTTCAATTATCCACATGTACATTAGGTCATTCCTACGTACATGGCCATGTCCAAGTATCATAGTCATGTCTGAGAATAACGTCATGACCATGTAATTATTTTGTGTCTATGTTATAGGCCTCGTACATTCCCTTGTACTCATATAGTACACCGAGTCTCTAGTACTAACTCAAAAATCATATGGGGGGTCCTCGAGACATATGATATTTATCATTATCTAAGAACATATATCCCACATCTCATGTACGAAAAAAGTGTGTTTTTTGGTATAATGGACATCAAGTTTGATTTTTTATTTAGAATATTCTATATTAACATGAACTCATTATCTACATTTCCCAATATAAAATATTCCATTTCACTACTTAAACCCAAAAGAAACGTCATCTATCCATCAATTTCAGTCCTCCAGTGTCCTTAAATCAGAATCTGATGACCCATAATTGCACTATTGCACCTATTTTAGCACATCCAGTCACCTATCCATATCCCATATCCATTAATAAATCACACTATACCCGAAATACATTCTGTTACATCAAAAAACTCAATACAACCCAGTGTTTTTGAAAAAAATATATGAATATAGGGATTCAATCACGCTCAAACCTTCATTAAAAATGTAGAACCACGACCTAGTGGGACAAAATGAAGAAAACATAGAAAATTGGTGGAAAATTAACATAAAAAAATAAATCCATTATTTTCCATTATTTATTAGCTAATGATCATGTAAACATGGTATCAAAGTGTGATATCATGTCATAGAAAATATAAATTGATTTAAAAGATTAAATTTATCTAGACCAGATCATGTAAAGGGTGTGAAATAATCTATCGGTAAATTTATATATGACAATCCGTTAGCATAAATAATAGATGAAATCCCTAAATAAAATACCCTTTAGTGATTTACGATCATTTTTTGGTGAATATCATTTTCACATATGATAATGAAGTTCTTCTACGTCTATTGTCGTCTACTCAATTCAACTTGATCTAATAATATACATTATTTAGTCCTTATGCAACAATAAAAATTGATTCCCCAACCTCTATAATCTCCCAAGGTTATGTGAAAAACCATCCATATTTTTTTAGAGGAATGTTTTTTTAAATGAGTATTAGGTTAGGTCATTAAACATAAAATAAATAAATAAATTATTTATTTTATTAAATGAACCCTCCAACTGTCTCCATTAATAGAATTTATATTTCCAACCATACTAATGTGATATCTATTGTACTCCTAGTGTTTTTTATTAAAAAGTTGTATTAATTTTCAGATTTGGTGTCACTAATAGTGGGAAAAATATTTAAACCAAAATATTATGTACATGTGTTTTAAAATATATAATTTTTTTAATATTTCAATTGCGGGGTCCTGAGAGACCCAAACACAACACAACTCGGATGATAAATTTAGATATTTATATTTATATTTTAAAAAGTCTAATCTAATAAATCTAGAGTCATCAAACTATCTCCTTCATCAAGGATTTTCACCTTGAAAATAATAATCTAAAAATGGTGGCAAACTGAGTCTACATATAACTATCATGGTCCAAGGATCTCTATTTCATGATCCCAAACTGGTAAAGCACACAGATCAATGTGATGGTCCATCAATACAAGATCCTCGTTGGCTAATAACTAATCTCCATCAAGTAAATTTTGAATGAGGATGCATCCTGGATGTCTAGATTGTCTAAGTCAGTGACATGTGCAGGTTTGTGTCCATATCTCCATATTTTGGAAAATGGAATATGTCATGAACTTAATCCAACTATGGGGGAAATGGTTGGTTTTAAGATACCACACCAACCATCTGTAGGATCTTGAACAACCCGATAATCTTCAGGGATAGCTTTTATTCCAACCCAAACCTCCAAAATCCCCATTGTGGGGATACTTTCATGAAAAATGATCTTCCTTCTAGAAATCCAAGGGCCTATTAAATCAACGAATGTATGATTTTTGTTTTGTCTAGGGTGTCATCATGCCCTCATGGATCACCTAAACCTTTTAATCTTCACATGCACCATCTTGGGCCCAACAGGGGATGTCTCTCCAATATTAGTCTAACATAAGGGTGACCTACAAGGTCAACCATACTGTACATCAAAAGGTTCCATGTCGATAGTAGATATCCATATGTTATTGTAATAAAACTCTACCAATGGGAAGTGAAAATCATAGCTCTAGAAAATTTAAACCTGCAAGCTATCAACATATCTTATAACACCCAGATAGTCTGTTAGGTCAACCCATCAACATAGGGATTGATTATTTTACTCACAATCTAATGGTTCTCAGAGGTCTCCTATATGACTCTCAAAAAATGTGACAAAAACAACAAATCATGTTTGGAGATGATTATCGATGATACCCCATGGATTCAAATATTCTCTTTCACATATAACTACCCCAAACTATCAACCAATCTCTAGACCCAATGAAAGGTAAATCCACTGACTTCAAAACATGTTAAAAATATCCTAAAGTACATGATCCCTCTCATTCTCTTAGGAATCCTTTTAAAAAATTACATGGATATTCCATACCATGTACATTCAAGGTTATCTAGAGTTTATGTCAAGCTTGCAGGTATATTGTTCTCATCCATCATGTACTAACATGTGAGACACAAAGAGACAAACATCGAAACACTATACCTCATTCAATCCTATAAAAACCACTACGAAAGGCCCATGTAAATATTTTCCACATTGGGAAGTATAACCAATGGGGATGTGTGAAAAATCTTCATTATCACCTCTAAAAACATGTTTGGAAACATATTCTATACCTAGAAAATGATAACATGCTCCCCACCATCATAAAATCCATTTAGTGATTCTTTTTAGGATATTTGGTTAGGTGGAACCTCACAGTCAATGTATCTCAACTGAAAATATCACATGTATTGAAGAAGAGGAAGAGTTACCACCATCAACTTGAGAGAAATTATACCCATCCCCTACACTAGGGTCAACTATAATGAATCTAAATTCTTATAAATCTCCACCACGGGGTGGGTACAAGCATTTTTTCAAACAAAATTTTATGCTATGTTTCCCTTCCTATGAGTATTGACTATCTCAAAGTCATAGTCCTACAAAAATCCAACCAATTACATTGTCTCGTGTTAATAACATTGTTCGTGATTTAGAACATGGACTAAAACTGTCTATGTTAATAAAAAATTTCTCACCCATATGATTATGAGTCCATATATTCTAAGGCAATAATACCACTTATATATCTATGATATGAGTCATGCTATTTTCCTCATTTGGTCTCAACATAGTTGACCCATTTGTGATCATTTCCCACCTATTAATTGACAAAAAACTAAACCAACTCTATAGGATTCATAAAAAATTACATTTTCAACGTCCTCCTCTTGTACTCTCACAAGAGGAGAACTTTTTAGTCTCAACCTTAGCTCCTCAATGTCTCTCTAATACTAAAAAGTCTAGATAAATGACCAATCATTTCTTTTAGTTGTGTCAAAGGAGCTATGACCCATGATAAGTATATTACAAACTGTCAATAGTGCCATTCCAAGACAAGAAAACTCCACACCACTGATAACCACTTGGGAGGATCTTGTGGATGCACTTCAACGATATTTTTGAGTTCCATATCTAAAAAATTACCAGATATGACATGCAATAAAAATTTAAAAACATGAAACTTGAACAGCACATGAAAAGTTAACTACAAACCCAGTTCACTTGGAGTGTGTCTAGGACCATCATCAGATGATATTCATGCTCCCCCTTTGAAACTAAGTAAATGATCATGCCATCAATGGTGGAAAACTCAAATAAGTCCATGTATGGTTGGAAGATCTAATTCATAAGATTAGTAAACACAATAGTGAATTTCATCACATCGAAAGGAATCAACTAAAACACATATTTTCCAAAGTAACATTAGAAAACCATATTTAATATAACATTCTCATGAACCATAAAATGGTGGTATCCGAACCTAATATTGATTTTTGGGAATCGATTTATTCCTCTCAAGAGGTCGAAGAGGACATAAATCATTATTAATGTGTACTTGTTCTATATCTGTTCTTAGATCATGTGAGGATAATCATCACCAAGCCTCTATATCACTTTTTACTTAAACATGAAAATAACTAGATATCCAAGGTGGACACACCTGGCCTTATAGAAACATTCTCTATAATTTCCTCCTAATACACTCTTAGCTACCATATCTTTGTAAGGTCTATATGATATGCTTCTTAAAATATTTTTATGGTCCCTATGTGAAATTAAATATATAAGTCCATTTCCCACAATGAAGGTACTCCTACAACATCCTTAAGGAATATATCCATAATTTAATATATACTAAGGGAATATAGATTCTTGAAGAGCTCCATGAAGTAAGGGGAAATCTCTTTATTTGATGGTTTATGGGTTGTTTCTTCCTTTTCTCAAGGGTCACCCAATCTTCAATAATATATCATTAACCTGAAAAGGATAATCTCATCCCATCTATCTGAATAGATATATCATTCATCTGATGATAATATATATGGGCTCAAACAACAGATACGTTATTCATATCCAAGATGACATCATAAGGATTCATGATTATAACCAAGAGGTCGCATGAGAATATATCTCCATCGAACATAAACATGTTGTACCAATAGATAATAGATATCGAATAATCATAGCTAGTAGGAACATCTACAAAGAGATAAATGGATAAGGTCTCAATGGGGAGCTCTAACTCTCAAATGATGTATCAAATGATAATGTAGTGAATCATTCATGTTCCAGCTATTATTATAAAAAATAGTATAAAAGAAAAAAATCGGACCTTGAATAATATCATTAGAAACATAGTCATAACCATCCATAGAGTTTAGTTGGACATGACCTAAACCATCATATCTCTAAACCTGATGTGGGACACCTGGTGGTGGTGGTGGAAGCAAATCATATTATCATCCTCAACTAGTTCTACAACTACTCAAATGTCTACACCACCTCCCTGCGAGCTACCCTTACTATGCCATGGAGATCCAAGATCATGAAACTGCCTTTTCCGTAATGGCCCATCCATTGTCTGTCGATCCAACATATTTCTATAGTTCCGAAATTCATGTTCCAAGTGACCCCTCCCATCATAAGCGTATCATCAGCCCTAAACTAATTGGTTTGGTCCTCTAAAGGACCCTAAGCTAAATTTTCGTGCTTTTAAGTTTGAGAATGAGAATGTATTAACTAAAGAGTCCTTGACTTATAAAATCTAATAGATGTTGTAGAACATCCATCAAAAGATTAACACTACTGACTCCAATATCCTATCATCCCTCTTCTAGGATGGTCTTATTTACCAGATCCCATTCTAGCACTCTAGCATAGCTCCTAAGGCACAAGGATACTATTTTGGCATGGGTGTCTCCAAAAATAACATGCTCAAAATTTTGATCATTGAAGAACCCATTATAATTTATATCTAGTGAGTAAGGTTTGAGGTTAGTGAACCTCAAAAAAAATCTCATAAACCGTAATTTCTCTCTGATAAAGCTTGAACATATCGTGAATCCACATAGAGCCTAATAGTGAGGAGGAATACTCATCATGAAATGGATGTTAGATGTATGATCACGAGAGAATCAGTTAGTCATGGGTATGAATAATAAAACTATATCAATGCGTGACTCATCCATATAAAATACTGTTTTGAAATTAAACCAATTGATCAGTTAGTTTCTGAACCTAACAGAGGGCCCATATCACCATTTCAAGACAATCTCATACTTTCTGAGGTCTAGCTCCCCATTGAACATTAGAAATCTCTAATGAGGGAATTTTCAGTGTTCAAATATCATGTTCATCATTAAAATTCTCTACTTTTAATATGTACAAAAATATAGGTGAGTCTGATTTTCCCTATCTACCAAGTGGAAACAGATCTTGAGATTGCCCCGAAACTAAGATCTCATCACTCAATAGATCCTCTTCATGATCCATTATCAGTATTCTGACTATCTATCTTCATAGAGGTATTATGAATGAGATAATGGAATACCATGGTATGATTCATATATATATATATATATATATGTGGGGAGTTTACTAAATATAGATCATTAAAGGAATCAGTCCTATATGATGCATGTACCGTATTATTCCATAAAATAAAGGAATCAGTATACCTAGTTGAATAACAGGTGGTGAGATTCCAAGTGAATGGATACCTAGGTTTCTACACTAACACTACGTTCATAGGCCTAAAAGTAAAACTTGAGACCCTACGACAAAATTTCCGTAAGTTCCCATCCAATCCTCACCATGAGTCCCACAACAAAACTAGTTTGAGGATGGACTTCTCTGATACCACCCTATCATGACCCGACCATCTAGATCCCACCTGTACAATATAATGATATCTGAGAAAACCCCAAGCCTACCACAAATAGGATAGGGGATAAATAAAATAATATAGAAGACAAACATGAAATGTGAGACCATATCCTATGTACCTTTATTCCCACATACAAACATATACATCAAAAATTATAGTGGAATATAATAAATACGTATAGATTTCAACCATGCATGAAAATAGCTCTATAGAATACATCAATGAATGAATATACATGAATTAGCATAAAAGTGAAAAAATAAATTCCCAAATAGAAAGGAATTATCAACATGAAAACATATGGAAAAGAGGATAAATAATAGTGCATGACTCCTGATCTCCATGATTTACCACAAAACACAATAAATGATCCTAAGTATCACTAGGATCCTCCAATGTCACTATTGAACTACCATTCATATTCATATGACACAAAACATGCAGAAAAATACCATGAATTTATGAGTAATAACATACCCAGTATGATGAAACATAAACCACAAATTGAGCAAAGGAATGATGTAATTGATGTCAACTGAACTCATAGAAAGAGGATAAAACCCAATGCATATATATATTCTCAAAACTAACCCCAATTAAGAGATAAAAGTGTTCTCCAACCCCATATCCCAACCTAGAAAGACAATTCATCAAAAGATAAAAAATCCAATATCTGATTCCCAACATCATGTGAAAACCTTTCATGAAATATTGTGGAGGGGCCCGCCCATCGCTTTTGTGCTCCACAACCAAGGGAGAAGCACACCAATGGAGGACCCACTCTCCACCACAGCTCAGTGATTGGGGATTTATAATCTATAGATAGATGTCATGTTCCCTAATATAGTGTGGGAGAATACTGAATCACCCTACATAATAAGTATATGGGACCCGTACCATGGTGCAATAGTGTTGTATCAATCCAAAAATCACTTTGAGGATCCTTCGCTATTCCCATCCATTATCATACATCACATAAAGATGCCTCAAACTCAAAACACCTCACATCGTATCATGTATGTATCAATCAAGTATAACATCACATCCTATGTATAAAAAAATAGGAAAGACTACTTACAACCCAAATGTTGATTTCTGATTTTGGATACATGGTAGGTAAAAATTAACTAGGATATGTTCATGACTTGTGTTGTAATAGTGGGTTCAATAGACCCAGCTATGTCGAAGTCCATGTCATATATACATAGAAATACACGTGATATGATTTTACCATTATTGTTTAGACATTTATACATACACTATTTAATGGAAATGTCCATAGATTTGTTATTGTATAAAAAGGTTATATGATATCCAAAACTATAGTGAGAACGATGAAATACTGTGACATAAGTCATAAATATTCCCTATGGTCTAGATAAATCATAGTGATAACACACAATAGTTGTGTGACTATCTAGTGCTGATGGATCATAAGAATTAACACTTCTTCTCTTGATGTTTTCACTTGGTGTTCTCTTGTAGTTGAGATCGTTTTGACATACCTAAAAATATGAACACCACATTTTTCAAGTTCCATATTAGTCCATATCTATGGACATGTGGATTGGATTCCATACTTGATATCATTTTTAATGTTTTCCATTTAACCACATACTTTGATGCATGAATAAAACCATGAAAATGAATACATTGTGAGATAGTATTTGTAGGGTGTTTCATTGGTTGTATGGAATTGGTTGAATGGTAAAGATAGAATATGCCAATTTCGAGTTGAGGAAGTAATATCATGGGTTCAGTTGATCATGATGGTAGTACCTTCATAAATCCATGGCCCTAGTATACAAAGCTAAATCCCTCTAGCATGACCAATGAAGAGTAAATAAAGAGTATATGATAATACATGTTTTCATCATGATTTTTGAGATATCGAATGAAAATGGGAATTCATTACATAGTGTGTTTTTGTAGTATGGTTGTAATTTCAATGTCTATTATTTGTCCAATTATGTTCATTGAGGGGTTTTTAGACTCTACAAATAGTTTGAAAATACTATTCACTATTATCGAGATAAGGGACAACAAGGTCACACAGAATAAAATATTCAATAATTTTCCCTATTCGAGAGAAATAGGTATATAGGACATGGTGGGCCCCACCATATGGTCTAAATGTTGTCCAATCATTATCGATTACCCATAAATATATAAAAAATTC
Organism: Viscum album; assembly: GCA_963277665.1. Lineage (NCBI taxonomy): Eukaryota > Viridiplantae > Streptophyta > Magnoliopsida > Santalales > Viscaceae > Viscum > Viscum album. Next base: position 540,527,064 of record OY728121.1, read on the forward strand.
ATTATTATTCATGTTAAAAATAATTTTTCTAAATATATTTATTAAAATTATTTACAAGTGTTCATGTAAATACAATGAATAATATTATACTAGGGAATATTATTTAGATATTCAATGTTCGTTTAATATTAGTAATAATTATTTTTTAGGTAATGAATCAGGATTAGCACATTATATATTTAATATATATTACGAGTATTTGATAGAAATAAATATATTTATGACACAGTAAGTTAATCATAATTATTTATGTATTTTTCATTTAATGTACATTAAATATATGACGACTGGGGAACCCTTTAAAGGTATTTAAAGAATCAACTTTAAATATCTGAAAAGTGTCCCATTCTAGGAACTATTCATTGACATAGAATGATCACTATTCTCTCCTCCCACATTATAGAGAGAGAAAGAACATCTCTGAGTGAACAATCCATGATCACCTTCACGGATCGAAGGTAAGTGATTGTGGTGATCGATGTTATGTTGAATAGATCATTATCACTCCATGAGGAAACCTGAAATTTGACAAATGATGTGTGAAGATATTCTTGAAGCTTAGGTGGATTAACTAGAGGTGTTAAAATTTGGATCCATTAAGCAATGGTCATAGGAGTCTAGTCACAGATTGGAACAATTCAATTCAAATGTGGTACTAGAACTATTTTATTTTCTATTCTTTGAATAATCCATATATGATCTTCAAACCATACTTGGGAACTAATTTCTATACATGAAAAATATCCTCACAGGGGTTATGAAAACATTTATTTTCCTAGACTTCCGACTAAGGCTAGGTGCCTTTTTATATTTAATTGGAATTAGAGCGGTCGCTTGGTTTTTTGTGGCATGAAAAAATATTTTTCATAAAATTTATGTAATGTTTTGAAATCCATTTCAATGGATTAGACTGCTTTTCGATATGAAAAAAATTTTATGGATCGAATGTGGTTGTTTTCTAGGTATTTGGAAGAACGTATGAATAAAAACATATCATTTTAAATGAATGTTCTTCCTGTGGTCATGGTAATTAATTTTCAGTGTTCTGGTAAATAATGGTTTTTTGTGGGATGAATATTTTCTTTCTTCAGAAAGTTTCCAACAATTGTGGAGTTGTATAAAATTATATATAAATAAAAACATATATATTTATACAATTAAAAACAATAAGCCTAAAATTTGTCACATAATAAGACAATTATCCTCCAAAAAATATACTGTAGGCTGGACTAATAAAATCAAAGGCAATAACCTTTTTTTAATGGTTGGCGTCAAATCCAAGTTTTATTATTTTTCCAAAATATAGTAGACAAATTATAATGTTCATGCTTTGGAAAAACATGAATTCTAGGGGTAAAGGGGTAGGCTACTTATTCTCTATTGGCTTGCATGGATCCTCCCAAGTCCACCCTCCACCTAAGCATTAATAAGGGACTAGGCCCTCCCCCTCCTCCAGCGAGCCGATTTCTCCCCTCCTTTCCCTAACATATATGATGCCTCACTTCATTGGGCACCCATGAAACTCTTTCGATGGAATCAACATGAACTGAATCCTTGCTAACCATCCTGGGCACCAGCCGTTAGCCACTACCGTTGGTGTGATTCCCTCTTATGTCCATGTTATGGAAGTAGTAGAAGGGTCCACCCATTGCAGACGTTGACACCAAATATCTCCCCTTCCATCCTCCCTGGTCTAAATCATCATCTACTTTCTCATAGAAATACAAAAACAATGCCACCTCCACCAGTGGAAGAGCCAATTGCACAACTATGTCACCACTTGGCTGCTACCCACATGGTGCTTCCATTGGGGAACTATGAACACCTCCCAAACCAAACATTGTGATACCGTCGAAATCTCATATTACAAAGTTGTTGGATGCTATCGGCTCATGTGCCATCTCAGTTTCCACCTCACGAACGATCCGGTTCCTTCTCGAAGCAATCTATCAGACCTATCATGCCATCAAACTAGATTGTAGCTACTAGATACCAAGACAATATATTAATCGCTATCCAGAGTCACCAGGTAACACCGTGTCTTAGGTTTCTAATTCCCCCAAGGGTTCCATCGAACCCAGTCATCCAGACCCAGAACAGGTCAGGGCAGACCATCCGGGCCCAAAATAGCACTACATGGGGTCTGTCTAGCCCGAAATGGGCCTTTAAGGTTTCAAACAAACCACAATAGTCGTGGGTGGGGTTTTGAGTCCCGAGTATAATTTATATAAAAATAATTAATTTAACTAATTAATACAAATTAGGAATGAAATTAAATTATTTAAATATTATTTTATTGTTTTAAAATTAATTTTTAATAATATAGCATAAATAAATTTATTTTAGGTATTAAATGAAATTTATTTAATATTTAATTTTTTTGAATTAAAATTAAATTAATAATGTCACCGAATAAGGATTTGTTTTCTGAATAAATTTTTTGAATTTTGTCTATACATTTAATTTCCTTTAATTTCCATCATACATTAAATTTAGTGAAATTAAATTTTATTGTGCTGACTGATCTTGAATGGATACCAAAGAACTATATTTTGGTTTATTTATTTATTTATTTATTTACTATGTGTGATGATTATATTAAATAATCAATTTAATGATGTCATGCACATTGTCTTTTCATTCAACGTGTATAAGGGATTGTGTGCCCAATTTATATGTTTTATTTTTCACTCCTTAGACTCCATCACATATGTGTGTGTATACATGTATGTTTGATGATGATGTTATATGACACAGACCCTGCCATGACATGGGGAAATCCAAATTAGAAGTTGAAAAACTTGATGGTGATGTGTGGTGTCATTAGACAATATATCTCTTAGGTATGATTACCCTATGTAATGGTTGAACTATTAAGATTAATTGGATCAACCAAATATTATTTTCTCAATAATAGTCAAGTACTTCATTTCTATTGTGATTTTATTATTAAATTCATTTAAATGATAGTGGGAAACACATAAAATAATAAACAATAAAATACATAAAGGCGCAATGAATATTTATTCTATTCATGTCCAGTTTTTAGTGTGAAAAATAAAATGCATAGATTAATAGAAATTGAATATATTTATTGAGACGTATAAGAAAACCATCAATGAAATATTATGTTTCAAAGTCCTTCCACCTTTAGAATTTGAAAAAAATACATATTTTTAGGAGCTCTTCTTCCAAAGATGATGAGGCCTCTGACCTCTGATGATTTATTATGATAGTGATGGGTATATTTATCATAAAAATAAAAATAAAATTATCCACAGATTGATTATTGAAAAATTACAAGCCAGTATTGACTAAATCATATTTAGTATTTTCGAAATTGAGACTTAATTAAGAAGATAAAAGAGACCTAGGTTAATATGATTGTCTAGTTAAACGCTTACCTTGATATCTCAGAGTAGTGTTGTTTCCGCATATTATTGACTATGAGGGGAGGATAATTGATCATTTATTCTAGAATACTAATCCGTCAGTGTATTTCTAATCTAGTACCAATGCATTCTTTATATTGATAAAATAATGAGAGACATTAAATTGTATAAATAATAGTTAATGTCTAATCAGTAAACAAGATAAATGTTCTAACCAATAGATTGTATTTATATAGAAAATGGGAAGTAATTCCACAAGTAATATATACTAATATTGGACCAATAATATTTCCAAAATTGAATGTGTTTTCAATAGTAGTACATGTGATTTCACAAAGTCCCATAACATCACAAATTCAATGTGTTGGATCCCCCAATACGTATTAAGAAACCTCAGGAAGTGATCGTGTTCAAAATTCTTATAGGACATTCGTGAATGAATCATATGATGATTTTCTTATAACTCTATCTTCAATGTACAATTTGAGTTATGGATACAACCTAAGGACATGAATGATATTACATTTAGTCTCATCTTCAAGAATCTTGTGGGGGGAAAGTAAAGTTATATATAAATTGGTGATCATAAAACTGGTTAAATGTAAATATAAAAGGTGGATAATGACCCATTCATAAATTACATTCACCCATATACTATAGTTTTGTTTAGTATTAAAACAATTCCTTATGTGTAAAATTATTTTTTCACATTTGTATATGGTTCTCCATCAAGTATGAACATGAAAAAATAATTTTTTTTAATTATTATGGTGAAAAAATTAAAATATGAGGTGAAAAGGATAGTGGAAAGAGTGATTCTAGAGGCACCTTCATAATTTCATCAAATAAAAGAGGTATTTTATTAAATGCTGTTATTTTTTGTGAACCTCTTGAAATTATACTAAGAAAGATTAGTAGAAATTAACAGAATCATAGAAGCATGTATTTTCTTCTTCTTCATATATATTCATAATTATAAGATGTAATGATTTGGTTATTCATCTTGGACATTGTACTGAATAAATAATGATTGGTGGGTGGACTATTTCTTTGGGGGGGTAATGGTCTTCCTTTCTGACATGTGTCTATGATGTGTGTGTGTGTTTAATTTAATTATAACCAAATGATTGTAACATAATATTTTTGTGTATTAAATATAGTATCTTTATAAAAAATGTGTATCAAAATAAAATGAAAAATTAAATAATTGAAATTCTAGAAAAAGTAATGTGCGTTATCCAAGATGCTAGGAAAGGGTGATTCGTATGTCATCCATGAGAAGAAGAAAACTACTATTTGACCAATGAATGGTTCTACTTGAACTTTTATTACATATTATCAAAATAATTATCCCATGTGTCCTCTCAATACTAAGAGACATTATTCCAGTTCATTAATGAATGTTTTTATCGGTGTTTCAAACTCAAAAAATATTTCAATGATATAATATTCATAGGCAATACATGAAGAATTTGAATTATAAGACTTATATACCTATTTGTGGTAAGAAAATATATTTTCATGAATAACTAATTTTTTATCAGTAATATACCCAATATGACTTTAGAAATTCTAATTTGAAAGACCTCAGGTATTATAATCAATGTTCTTGTATTTAGTTTTGGATAAATAAACGTTTATAAATAAAACAAACCCACAAAGCTTTAGAAATTAGTTCAGATTCTGAGAGTTAATTATTCCAAGTGTATGATAGTGCCAATTATAGATCATAATATTACATTAATTGGTTATGGAATATAAAATTTAAGTCTTTTATTATCATGGAAAAAATATATATGTTTTTTTGAGTTGGTATACTGAATAATATCATGGCCATGCATTCATCGATCATTGTAATATAGTATAGAGTAATTCATAAATGCTTATTACCTTATCAACATCCTGAAAACTATTATAAAAAATATCATCGATGATGAGTCCTAAATTTTTTCATTGATCAATAAAATGAAATGTGGAATAATTATTAAATGCACATTTTCTTATATACATTACATTCATTATGTTAATAAAAAGTATGATCAATGTTAAAAATATTGAATTGAAGATACTTCCATATATTAGAGTTTATTTCAAAATAATTTTATTATGCCATAATGATATTCCAATATCCATGAAAAATGGATATAATATGAGTTATATTATAATGTAAATCCATTATGTCATAATAACATTTTTTATGAAAATTGTTTGTTAAGGATCTAAAAAAATTGCATCAAGTGGAACAAAATGATAATCTAATGTAATTATCCTAAATAATTTAAAGTATTTTATAGAAATACCTAATATAGGAATCTATAGTGAATTGAGATAATACATTTGTTTAAAATGGTGCACATATTTATATGATAGAGTTTGAAGAAGATTGATTTGGTTTTAGTCAATGCTAGATATGTATCAAATGTTTACATAGGAACTAGTTCCAAAAGTGTATGTGGAAAATGAAATTTCTGGAGACATATACAATGTAGGATGTGTAAAACCATTTTAAAGGATTTATGTTTACCATGTACAGTGAACCATTATTTATTGTGAATAATAAATCCTACAAGTAACAATTATATGGAAATTAGATTTGATAGAAAAGATCAATTAAAATAAAAAATGGTTTCTAGGTATCAATGTATTGGGGTGTTATTATTTTGAATACCTTCGTGGGTATTAATGTGAGATGATAAATAGATGGTACCAGATTCATACCAATAAAGTGACATATTTGGTGTTCTAGAACCAACGTTTTCTTCTTTGATTAGAGGAATATTTGATGTAGAAAATATTATACTAAACATATTTTTACATATTTTTCATTGTTTTGCTTTACCATAATGTAAAAATATCTTTGATTATTTATCACATGATAAGGTCATAGTTTCTCCCCAAAATGATGAGAACTTTTAAGTTCAATGGAAATATTCTTAAGAGAGTTCTGTGGTTCGATAACATACTATGATGCCAAACATCGCATGTCAACTAACCGGTGTTAGTATTCATAAGAATATGAATCTTCTCTCCTGAAAATTGCTCTAGGTGATCTCCATTATGAGAGTCAATGAGAACTGACCGACCTTTAGGAATTTTTCTTGTTTTGGTGTCATATTATATTCATATTTATGAGTGTGTGTAATGGTTGTTAGACTATAATATTATCATTAATTCATGTCACGACTCGCACTAATAGATTTGTTGACGAAAAACATCATTCTATATGATAAAGGGATGTAGGGTACATTGGGTGCATCATATATGAGATCTTATTTAGGGATAATTCAATAAAGGATTTTCCCTCCCTTATTTATGGAAGTAGATATATCAGAAATTTTATTGAAATAGAAGTGTCTCCATAAATTTTGTGTCCATAGTGTAATGATGAGATTATTTAAGATAGTCAAAGAATGATGTATCCAGAACATAGGTTGATGGAACCATCATGCAACCATCTTGATGAGATATTATGACCAATGCAGTATATTACACATTGAGCATTCGTATATAGTTGATATCATTGCAACATTAAGTTATGTCTCTTGGGTTCCTTGACCCATTACTAGATAGTAAGCCTGGCCATTATGCAATCCCTCCTAATGATAATGTGAAACAATCCTAGAGGGTCATGTCATGACCCATCCCCCAGGGCCCATATTGTGACTACCCCAAACCCACCTTCCAAAGGCCAGGGGCAGGCAACTAGCACCAAAGGCATAAATCCCAAATATTGGAAGTCATTAGCTTTATAATAGTAAAAAAACAACATAGTATTCAACATAAAGTAAGACACTATGTGAAACTGTATACAAAAGAGGGTGCTGAAAGTAAAGGGGCCATAAATACAAGCCCAATAGTAAAGTACAATACAACTGAAAAGCTAGTACAACTGAAGAAGTAAAACAGCAACTACTGAGTCATAATACGGGATTCCCAACTGATGGGTGGGTAAAGATGGCCTCCTCATCACCCCATGTCTGTCATTCTGCTCCTTCTATGTCTCTCCAAATGGTCTACCTCCGGGGTACCATCCAGCTGTACAACTCTCTACCTCGATCATCGATGCCTGTCATCTACAACCAACACATCGAGGGGCGGGCATAGCCCGTGTAGGGTTGAGTATAACGATACTCAGTAGGGACCCTAAGACCCTCATGGTATCACAATATCCAACTGGGATAAACGAAAAATAATGATACAATCACAAAGTATCAACCAACCCTACTTAGGTATATGCCCATACATATACCTATCATTTAAATCACAGTCCTGCTCCGACTCTTGATTCCAAGCAGAAACCATTCAACAAAGGATAAACCAAAATGAATGATACAATCACGGAGTATCAACCAACACTACATAGGTAGATGACCTTACATATACCTATGTTACCAAACATCTCGATAATATCAACTAAAATTCAAGACTCAGCTCAAATAGGTATACATCTTTTGTAAAGAAATAGATATGATCAGATGTAGTCACCGATTCATCTAAACTGTCGGACCCACACAGGATATAGGATCAGATAAGTTTTCAGACACACACAAGGTATAGGACCTACATATTTATTTTAGTTGTTAGACCCACACAGGATACAGAACCAGCTAAACTATTGGACCCACACAAGATATAGGTCCGGCTGATTCATTTGACTGTCGGACCCACACAGGATACATGACCAGCTGTCAGAACTGTCAGACCCATGGAGGATCCCAGAACAGTATTCATCACTGTCGAACCCATGAAGGATTCTAATTCAGTAGTCATCTTTGTCAATCCCAAGGGGGATCTCGGTTCATTAGTCATCCCTCTTGAAGCCATGAAGGATTTCATTTCAGTAGTCATTGATGTCGAACCCAAAAAGGATTCCAGATTAGTAGTCATTAGTGTTGAAGCCAGCCCAAGAGTTCTCACACACAACACACTCGATTCTGGGAGGGTCCGTTCCTCGAGCCATGTGTTGATATATCAATAGTAAAAAAGTCCTGAGTTGATGTACCTCATAGTTCCATCTTATCATAAGGAACCCAACACGACAGATGGTGCATCAATCGAACGCTCGGTCTATGAGTTATTGGCATTTTCGTTCCTAGGGCCCGGATGGTTTTTATGCTCAAACCAACCTGACCATACCTAAACTATGTCCGAAACTCAAGTGAAGTATTTGAAAAGAATCGACTCTCTCCATGAATTACATCGCCATAGATAGTTCGTCGATCGGACACTCGTAGCCCTATATGCGGCAAAAAGGTGTAAAAGGTCGTACTGGGACCAGGTCCGATCCGGCCCAGTCAAACATACCCAGTCCGACCTGGTCTAAGGAAGAGAGTCAATCTGAGGGGACAACCCGACCCGAAGAGTTGGCCTGGCCCGACAGGTGGCCTAGTTGGATTTACGGTCGATCCAATCCCGTCCAATTTCCAAATTTTTCCAAAACTATCTTAGAGTATCCCAAAGGGCCACCTCATTGCGAGGGACCCAGTGCCCCAAAATGTGCATCGATCGGACACACGGTCTAGGTGATATTCATATTTATGTGAAGTCGGGCCCGGCTTGGCGGGTCCGACCCGGCTGGTGGGTCTGCTCGACCCGGTTTGGAAGATCTGACCCAGCTGGGGTGTCGGCCCGCCATAGTGGGGCACAAACCATATGTAGACCTGGTCCGACTCGTGGTGCCATGCATCGCCGCCTCCTCCCGTGCACGGCCGACCGTTGCTGGTCGGTACTACTCGACCACACGGTTCTGCCAGGCGCACATGGGTCGTGCTGTGGGCCACGGTTCTTCCCACGCGGCGCCTGTAGAGGCTGTGATTCTCCAGCCCGGCTGGAAGGCAGTCGGCCGGTTCGACCTGCAGAGCAGTCCATGGATACGGGCCGCGGTCTCCTTCGTGCGAACCCTGCGGGCGTTGAAGTTTTCTAGATCGTCCGGTTCTTCTAGCTGAGCGGCCTGAGGATGTGGGTTGTGGTCTCCGTCCACGCGGCACCTTCGTGCACTGTGACTCCTGCACGCGGACCAGCCGGATCGGCCGGCCGATTGTTCCATGGTTCGGGTGGCTAGAGTTGCCGTTAGTCTCCCTCCAAGAAGCCGACACACGACCGCTATTGTCGCCGCCGCATCTGGACACCGATACTACCACCTCTTCTATCTTGTGGTTCTTCTTCGGCGTAGTGCTCCGGCTCCATGGCCTTTCTACTTCACCTCCGACGTCATTCAAAAATAACCAATGGTGGGTTGTTGGGCCCTGTTGGTTCAGCCCGCGCCATCTGAATTATGTGATATCAATTGGAAAATGGCTAACCAAAGAAATCATCGAAAAAACACTATATAATTTTATTCATTTATAAATAGTCAAATCCTTCTACTTTGTATTTGATGTTGTGTGTTGACGTGTTGCGGAATACGAGTGTCGCAGAAGACAGACGTCATTCCGTCAACATCGGAGGGGATGACGTTGTCATTGGCAGCGTTCTTTGTAGGTGGCGTCTTCCATTTCTTCCCCCGGTTGGAAAGGAAGACGTGTTTCTGTTCTTCAGTGGAAATGGCGTTCTTCGTCAAGAGGATATTGTTCCTCCAAGGGTTCTCCCAATGCTCCACTAATTATTCCACAAACCAAGGAAAACTATTCCAACCATAATTATATAACCCATATTATTATGCTCACATAAAAATTCAAAATAATTCAAAATCGAATATACATTTAATTAAATTCAAGCTTAGTTAATTAATTGAGAGGGTGATATGGCACATTAAGTGGGATGGTGGAGAGGATCCACCATTAAATTATGAGTTCAAGAGTAAAAGGGGGTTCAAGGGAGTTGAAAATATTGATGCCCATGTGGGCCCCACCACATAATATCCTCCCATGAGAGGTTATGTGGGGGTGGGCCCCACCTCCAACGTCCCTTATGAGAAATTAACAACCACCAGAATAAAAATTATTTCATGCATAATTTTTATTTAATATAATAAAAATTCCTATAAATTAACATCCATCCTAAATAAAACGCAACTGCAGTAATGTTATCCTTAAGTGAATATTATTCCTGCGAGTTCGTCAGTGTCCTCATATTTCTATTATTAGAACAGGTTCAAAAGATATTAAACCCTACACGTACGTTTACTGAACGTACACGATAAAAAATTCATAAATTGATATTTGGAACAACGGGCCATGGAATCAGGCACCGTCAGAAACCATAGACTCGTAAATTTCCCATGTATTTGAAAACATTTAACAGATTTTTTCGGGTCTTTACATTCTCCCCACCTCATGGAAATACATCCCCAAAAGCTAAAACTCGAACTAAGGGAACAAATGGGGGGTATTGAGCATGAATATGAACCTCCTGCTCCCATGTGCTCTCATGGAGGTTCCCATGCTGCCAATGAACGCACACCAGAGGTATCGATAGTCCACGTAGGACCCACTACTGTTGATACTCAATCTATACTGGAACCTCCATGAATGTTTCCCCATCTTCAATGTCCATCTCCCCATGGTAGATGATGTTAGAAGGGTCATTCACGTTTTTCCTCCACTGGGATATGTGGAAGATGTCGTGCACTTGGTGAAACTGTGGTGGAAGAGATAAGCAGTAATCCACCTTGCCTTCTCTGCTGAGGTCCTAGAAAAGGTCTGATGAATCGCGGAGATAACTAGCCACCTTGGACAAAACTCCATAGACCTCATCGAGGTGAGACCCATAGAAAGACATGGTCACCATCCTCTAACTCCATAGGTCTGTGTCTCCTAGATGTAAGTGAAAGTCCTGTCACAATGTCAATGGATATCACATCCCTCTTCCACTTTGGGACCTCTAAAGGATAAACAATTCCGGCCGGTACCTAATGCTCTGCCTTCACTTGCTGAAAAGTGAGGTATCAATAGACAAATTCCGCTACTACCTTCTTTATACCTGGCCACCAATGCTATCATTGAAGGTCATGGAACATCTTCACCCCTCCTAGATGTACCACTAAAAAATGGATGTGTGAAACTCCATCAACACATCCTCCTGAAGTGACACTACCACCATAGTACATCCTAAAAAGTGGATTCCATGCTTCCAACCTTTAGGAAATCCAACAGGTGCCTGTCCTATGGATATCTGAGCATGCCATGTCTTGCAGTCAACATCCCCACATTGCGCCTCCGAGAATCGATGATAAAATGTTGCAGTGACTGTAAGAGAATGAAAGAAGGATACTCCATCTCTATTCACAGAGGATATCAGCAACGTGGCCAACTACTCTTTCGCCTATCCTTGCATATGAATGCTTGATCTCCTACTCGGCCCATCTGCTACAATGTTCCTCTTCACAGCAGTATAGACTATCCCAAAGTCATAGTGCTGGAGGAACTCAAGCCATCTCCGCTATCCCAGGTTTAGATCCTTCTAATGAGAAGACACACCTACGACTATTGAGATTAGAGTAAACTGGAAACTATTCAATCAACAAACTTTGAGTGAGACTTTCCAAAAGTAAAGAACTCGAGTACACCCTTCTTTTCCTACGTCCTACAAGAGCTGACAAGATTTATCCCTTGTCGAGAAAAGAAATCTAGTCTCATCCCTTGGATTAAACACATCCTTTTCCTAATACATTCAATCCTGACATGAATGGTAATATTGCATGCCATGGATGACACCTTAATGCCTCGACACTACTACCAAGATATCCAACCATCACTCTCATCTCCAAGTGTTGAGTCACACTATTGGCATCAATGCATGGTCACTGGGTCTTCTCCAGTAAGAATCTTGAATGTGATGGTGAAGTCAAATGTTTTTAACCTGAACCTCTTAGTATCAACCAAACAATAAGGCAGGAAAAGAAACATCAAAAGGAAAAGTGTCTTTTATTACTGCAACTCAAAGTACAAAGACACAAAGAAACCACAAAAAATGACATCAATGATGCTAGTAAAATCAAGAACCAAGGACATTATGCATGGAGTGAGTCCCTCTCCTATCCACCTACTCCCGGAGCTCGAGGTGAACCGTCTAGGGGTGGTGGTAGTAGTGCTCGATGACCCAGACCACCATTTGTTGAATGACCTGCCCTACAGCATCTTCCACCGCTCGGCTGATGGTCAAGATCATATCACTGCCTCTGTCTCACTGGCTCCTCTAATGCCTGCTAATCAACTTTGCATAGAATCCGACAGTCACGCACTTTGTGACCCCATTACATTTAGGAATAACATACCATTCTTTGTTCAAATTTCCCTCGGCCTTGGGTTACCCGAACCTCCGTTGACACATCATGGGGTCATATAATAGCAGATCTATCCCAATTGTGTCCCTGTTTCATCTACCTACTTCCTGCTACAGATGACTCGGCTACTGTTGGAAAGCCATGCGGCACGAGCAGCAGCACCTGAGCATGCACAGAGCGTAGAGTCGCTGGTACAAACTTTTCCCTGAAAAGACCCTCGAAGTTTACCCAGTTGAGGTTCCCCTTGTTGTAAAACTAGAGCATCATGATCCACGACCTCGCAGCTGCTCCCTGAAAGATACTAACATCTAGGTACACCATTAAGTCATTGGGTTTCCCAAATGTGTGGAAACATCATGCTACAAACTCCAGCCCGCACCCGACCGTATGAAAATCTGTCTCACCTCGAAACCTTGGTGGCATATATCCTAGGAAACCATGTAACATGATCATGCAGAGTGCACCTTCTGCTGCTGGGGCTGGTTGCAACGGTCGGCCAGTGGGTAGTGGTACTGTTGGTGCCTCTACTGTGATGGGGCCCTGCATCATGGCATCATTGTTTGGCGGGCTACCATCGCGCTCTCTACTAGGAACCCGTGCTGATTGACTTGTTGAAGAAATCCTTAAAAGAAACCAGTGTTCCACGATCAAAAATTATACCTTTTGAGGTGACTCAAAGTAATGAAAAAGAAAAATTTTCAAAAAATAAACACACACGCAATCAGTTTTTTTTCGTGAACTGAGTCGCAAATCAGTAGTCAGGGTCCTGGTGTTTGGATACGTTGGCTGCTGCACCAACTCTGGACTCCCTGAACTGAAGACCACACTTAGTACACTTAACACTATTTCTTCACAGAAATAATGATCAGAGTCCTGAGTTCTATGGTAGAACCGACTCCTCTGATACCAATTAGTCACAACCCGTCCCCCGGGGCCCGTATCGTGACTACCCCAAGCCCGCCATCCATTGGCTAAGGGCTGGCAACTATCACCAAAGGCATAAATCCCTAAAATGGGATGGCATTTCCCTTATAACAATAAAAAAACAACAGTGTATGCAATGGGAAGTAAAATACTAATTGAAACTATATACAAAAGAGGGTGCTGAAATTAAAGGGGCCAGAAATACAATCCCCACTGTAAAGTACAATACAACTGAAAAGATAATAAAACTGCATAAGTAAAACATCAACTAGTGAGTGTTCCTCGTGGATTTCCAACTATATGGTGGGTACAGAAGACCTCCTCATTACTACAAGTTCGTTTGTCTACTCCATGTATGTCTCTCCAAATGGTCCACCTCAGGGTACCGTCTAGATCGACACCTCTCTACCTCAATTAGCGATGTCTGTTGTCTACAACCAACAAAACAAGGTGCAGTCATAGCTCGTGCAGGGTTTAATATAATAATACTCAGTAGGGACCCTGATACCCTCAATGTCTCACAATATCCAATCGGTATAAACAACGAAGAAAGATAAAATCATGAAGTATCAACTAAGCCTACTTAGGTATATGGACTTACATATACCTAAGTTATCAATCATTTTCTGGCTCCAACTCTCGTTCCCATGAACAAACAATTCCATAATGGATAAACCACAATGAAAGATACAATCATGATGTATCAACAAACCCTACTTAGGTATATTCCCATACATATAACTATGTTATCAATCATCTATATAATATCGAATGAAAGTCATGACTGATCTCACACAGGTATACATCTTTTGTAGAGTGATAGAGATGATCAGATTAGTCACTGATTCATCTATGATGTCAGACACACATAGGATATAGGACCATCTAACCTATCAGACCCACACATGATACATGACTAGTAGATTCATTTGATCTGTCAGACAAACACATGATAAAGGACCAACAAAGATGTTGGACCCACACAAGATACATGACTAGCTGATTCATTTGAGTTGTCATACCCACAGAGGATACAAGACCAGAAGTCAGAACTTTCAGACCCACATAGGATCTAGGTATAGTAGTCATCACTGTCGATCCCACAGAGGATTCTGGTTCAGTAGTCATCGCTGTAGAACCCACGGAGGATTCTAGTTCAGTAGTCATCTTTGTCCAATCCACAGAGGAATCTGGTTCAGTATTCATCACTATCGAACCAACAGAGGATTCCAATTCAGTAGTCATCGCTATCGAAGCCGGCCCTAGGATTCTCGCACACGTCATGCTCGATTCTGGGAGGGACCACTCAATGATCCAAGTGTCGATAAATCAAATATCATGACATTCTGAGTTGATGTAACCCGCGGTTCTGTCTTTTCATAAGGAACCCAATGCGACAGACGGTGCGCCAACCAGACACCCAATCTGTGAGTTATTGGCATTTCTGTTCCAGGGGCCCGTTTGGTTTTTAGGCTCAAACCAACCTAACCATACCTCAACTAAATTTGAGCCTCAAGAGAACTATTCCAAAAGAATCGTCTCGCTCCAAGAATTATATCACCGTATATGGTTCGTCGACCAGACACACATATACCTAAATGCGGGAAAAAAGGTGTAAAAGGTCGTAGTGGGTGCAGTTCTGGTCCGAGCCAGTCTGACTGACCTGGCCCGACACGGTCTGAGGAATCGACCCATGCCGAGGGGATGCCGCGGTGCAAAGAGACTGCTTGGACCGACTTGCGGCCCAACCTGAGGTCGGCTTAGTTGGATTTACACTCAATCCAAACGTGACCATTTTCAAAATGTGTCCAAAACTCACTTAGTGTTTCCCAAAGAGGACCTCCTCGTAGTGAGGTTCCTAGTACAACTAACTGTTCATTGATCGGATAAGCAGTCTAGGTGATATTCGTATTTAAGCGATGTCGGGCCCAGCCCATCAAGCCTCGTGGGCTTGTGGGTGGCCCGACGCAGCTCGATGGTTCTGACCCGGCTGGGGGGTCGGCCCTGCCCGGTTTGGCGGGTCCCACCTAGCTAGGGGGTCGCCCCGGCTCAGTGGGGGGGGATCCACCTGCGAACCCGGCCCACACTGCAGGCTGGTCCGGTCCGCATGGAAGCGTCAAGCGGCGCCCCCTCCTCCACTGCTCGGCCTACGGTAGCCGGGCATTTCTTCACGGTGCACGCGGCCCGCGCTGCGGGCTGCAGTTCTTCCCACGCAGCCCCTACGTGCCCCACAATTCCCTAGCCCGGCTGGCAGGCGGCTAGCACGTTCGCCCTGCCGAGCGGCCCGTGGATTATGGCCGCAGACTCATATGTGCGACGCCTGCAAGTGTGACAGTTTTCCAACCCTTCCGGGAGGCGGCCGCCCGATTCTTCAAGCCCGACCAGTAAGTGGCCAACCGGTTCTTCTAGACAAGTGGCCCACAGATTTGGGCCGCAGTCTCCCTCCACGCGGCACCTTCGTGCGCCGCGGATCCTGCACGTGGACTGACCGGTTGTTCTGCAGTCCGGGCGGCCCGAGCGGCCGCCTGTCTACCTCCATCCAGTCGGCGTGTGGTCGCAGCCGCCACCACCGCCTCCGGTCACCAACTTCATCACCTCCTATGTCCCATGGGTCTTCTCCAGTATGGTGCAATGGAACCGCACCCTTTCATCTTCTCCTCTGACGTCAATCGACAAAAACCAACAGAGGGGCGGCAGGCCGTGTTGGTTCAGCCCACGCCCTCCACATTACGTGATATCAATTTGCAATGACGAACCAAAGAAATCATCAAAGAATGAGTTTATAATTTTATTTATTTAGAAATAATCAAATCCCCTTACCTCGTCTTTGATGTTGTGCATTGACGTGTGGTGGAAGACGAGCGTCGCGGACGACGGACATCGTTCCGTCAATGTCGGAGGGGATGACATTGTCATCGGCGGCGTTCATTGTGGGTGGAATCTTCCCTTTCTTTCCCTGGTCATAAAAGAAGACTCGTCGTCGTTCTTTGGTGGAAATAGTGTTCTTCGTCGGGAGGATATTGTTCCTCCAAGCATTCTCCCAAAGCTCCACTAATTCTTCCCCAAACCAAGGAAAAATATGCCAACCATAAAAATATAACACAAATTATTATGATCAAATAATGAATTCTAAATCATTAAAAATAGAAGATCCAATTAATTAAATGCAATTTTAGTTAATTAATTGAGAGAGTGAGTTGGCACATTAGGAGAGAAGGTGGAGAGGCTCCACCATTAATTTGGGAGCACAAGAGTTGAAGGGGGTTCAAGGGAGGTGAAGAGTTTGATGCACGTGTGGGCTCCACCACATAATATCCTTCCATGTGATGTTATGTGGGTGTGGTCCCCACCACCAACTTCCATTTGGAGAAATTAACCACCACCTAAATAAAAATTATGTCATGCCAAATTTTTAATTAATTTAATAAGAATCCCCAAAAATTAACTTCCATCCTTGATAAAACAAAACTGAGGTAATAGTCTCTTTAAGAGAATACCAGTGCTGTGATTTCATCCGTGTCCTCATATTACAATTCCAAGAACCGGCTCAAAATATATAAAACCCTACATGTACTTTACTAAACCTACCCGAACAAAAATTCAAAAATTGATTTCGGGCACACCGCGACTCAAGATCAGGCACCATCAGAAACCGCAGACTCGTAAATTTAACATGTATTAAAAAAAATTACACAGGATTTTCGGGTCATTACAGGTCACAAAATAAGTGTTTCTTGTGGTTTTGATTAAATTCTATTTGAATTGAATTAATTGAATAAATATTATTCTCATTTATGAGGAATAATTTTATTTAATTAATATTGATCGTTTAAATTAAATATATATTTATTCGACAAATTATTAATATAATATATAGAATTTTGAATATTTAATATGTATTTATTTAATAGTTTTTGAAAAAAATACTTATTTATTCAAATAAAATATTTATTTCGATGTTCAATAATTTTAATAGGTGTTCGAACATACCAAGACCATGTCTAGTGATAACAAATTGATTTATGAGACGATAAATATTATTTATCCATTTTACGAAAGTTGGAGCACAAAAAAATAATATTACCGTTGTTCTAATTTTGTGTCACGATGTTTAATTAATGGTTATAATATATTTTATTGTTTTTATTTAATTTAATTTAGTAACAGAAATCCCAGATCTATAAATAGTTGACTATGTAAATTTATTAATCATTAGAAATAAATTCCTTTTTTGGGAATAGATAATTATTGCACACAATAAATTATCTCTCGACTCATCCTCCAATCTCCCTCCGAATAATTAAAAACCCAAGAGATAATTTCATCATGAATAAAGAATGATCGATCAAAAACGAACAATGCGAGACATTTTATTCTCCATATCGGAACATGAAGAATGAGTAGCATTGCTCAGAGATCATTGGAGCATGTGTGGATCACTAATAAATGGAATTTACCCTTGGATCCTCCCAAGCATAAATAAAGTAAATCCATAATGTCCATTTCAGATGAACACCAGTAATAAATGAATAATGTTCCTAATCCACTGAATTTATTTCATAACATATTAAATAAATAAATAATAAATTTTAAATGGAAGATCTTCACTCTTGGTTTCGAGCAACGATATTAAAAGAAATTTTAATATATATAACAACAACGCACACTTCTTCTATGTCTATAACCAAGAAGTGGTATCAAAGAGGTCATGTTTAAATTTATAATTATTTATTTGATTGTTGATCTATGAAAATTTTGGTCATATTTTATTCCTTGTTATTCATTATTTATTATGATTTGAATTAATAATTTATCGACATATTAATCCTGTTCATTTTGATTTTCATTTTATTAATGGATTAATAATTAATTAATAATGAGTAAATATTTCATCTGGAAGGTTGAAATCATTGGTTGGTAATGTTTAGTTACACGGTGTGTGGCTAGAGAACACGCTATATTCACATGTGTAATATATCTAGATTCTTCAATTAATTAATTATAGTTGATGCTATAATTGAACACCATGGGTTAAACGTGCCATCTTAGGACACAGAAAGTTTATACGGGGTGTGTAATTGTCCTGTACACACCGTATTTTTTGGAAGAGTCATCACACTGAATCCTCAGGTGTGTAACATGGAAATACAGAAAACGAGATACCTCATGTGGAGCAGCATCTATGTGCCGTATAGTCTCCCATTAGTGGAAAATAAATAAAATTACATTAAATTTGAAATTGCATCATAAGAACATTATTTTATTGATGAGAACACCATTGGTTGTTTGATAATTTAATAATGTCTTTAATGAATTTTGAGGTCTCAATTAATTAAATTTAATTAATATTTCATTATTTTTTCTTATTTTTATTTTCCATGATTTCTATTAATGATGGTTTTCTCCAAATAAGATCGTATTATCAACAATATTTAATGTATTTATTTTATTAATTAATTGAAATTTGTTTATGTTAAATAGTAAATGGAACAAATACTGAAATAAATGTTATCCATTTACATTTTTGTATTCATTTCATGGGTGACCATTCATGAGAATGAAAAAGATGAATGTATGTGATAGAATATATTTAATTGAAATTAATGAATATTTTTCCAATTATATAATATTAATAAAAAACATGGCATGTCGGTTATCCCACTCTCCATTATTATATAGGACCTATGTGTACAAGGATATTTATGTAATTTCCTTTAACCAATTATTTGGTTCCCATTACCTACATGTGAGAAATAAATATTCGTAATTAAACAAAAATCTGAAGGTGTGTGGGTATAGTTCATGAAAGAACTATAATGACACCAACACAGTGATCCATATATGGTCACATGGAATGCTATAGCTCACGTCCCATCCTAAATAAGGAGTTATTTCCCCTATGTCATAGGTTGATTTAATGTATAACCATTCAATAAACCGTTAGATAAGCTCATGATCAGGTTATTTAATTACTTATTTATTTTTTGTCTATGGTATTGAAATTATATTTATTGATGGAAGACTACAATCATATAAATGAATGAATTAATATAAAATGACATAATTTTAATCAAATTGTTTATGAGTAAACGTTTAATCCAAACATGGTTAATTAATGAAGTAAACATCCACTTAAATATTAAAAAGACATGTAAAAGATAAAACATGATTATAATTTACGTATATTAAAATAAAATCCCCAAATTTAATATTATGTCATACTAAGCCTTCCATTACCAGATTTGCAAACAAAACTCAATACAAAATTGTGTCTGACCAACAATTATTAAGATGCATACTTTTAGAATGGGATTTATTAATATCTTTTCATGTTAAATTAACCATTTTACATAAAGTGGTGTATCTCTTACTAGAATTGGTGTAATTCTGAGGCATGTGTTAAGAAAATCCTAGTCAGGATTTCTGGATTGGGTATTCTACTCAACACAACTTGATGACGCAGGCTCCAGGTTGGAAAAGAGTTTTTTACATATATTACATCAAAATAGGCTTCCCACCACCTTTTTAGGTTATGCGAAGGGGTATGTGGATCCTTGAAACTAGAAAGTCCTAGAAACTAGACACAACAATTTCAATGGTGAGGGATATTGGGAGATGATAAAATATTTTGAGATTTAATAAAATAAAATTTTTCACACAAAATATGTAGTCAATAAATTTACTAATAATATGTTCCTTTTAATTGTAGACAAAAATTAAAATCTTTTCATCCACACTATCCCTATGGTTCGTATTAGATAAATACAATCTCCTCAATTATAGTAACCTCTAGCAGCAGTCTTGATGCCTTCAAGTTGTTTTACACCATGAATAAAAATGTTACATTATATAATACTCAATGCATGATCTGCCTACTCATGAGGGAAGTGATGAAGTGTTCCTAGTCCATGAAAAACATATGAATGATGTGGTCGATGTTCAATTTTTTTTCTTTCATTTATGTGTGGTGAACACATAAAGGCTCATAAAAACATGGATTTACATAGCATGAATTAGAACATCCAAATACATTACGAGGAGTGAGAAAGATAGAATGGAGTTGATATTTCCAATGGAATCAATCAGAGTATGCTTGGAGAGGATTACCCAGATGGTCCTCAGGTATAAATATTATTGGCTATATTACATGCCTATAGGCTCTAGGGTTTAATATTCCTAATGAACTATGCACTAATATCATTTTTCCCACACTCTCTCAGAGATCTATAGTTTTTTTGTGGAATTTATTATGAAAAACATTGTAATGTCTATGCCATATCTTCTTTTCCTCCTCCAAGTATATAAATATATAATGCAAGAAAATACTCCATTCCTTATGGTGAACAAACAAAAAGGTAAATGAAATAGTTTTATGCCCATATATTCTTCATACCCTTCCATGAATTAGAATATCATAAGGGAAGCAATAGAATAAGATGATGTCTATTTAGCATGTGGATAGAAGGTCCACAAGAATAAAAAAATCATCTAGCTAAAGAAGAAAGGGGATGATTCTGGTGCATTTGTTATCTAATGATACTTATCTATTTCTAAATATTGGGTATTAGATACAGATGGTTGTTCTAACATATGTATTCAAATATATTAACAATGAATACTCATAAAAAATTATTAAGGGGATGTATATCTATTAGAATAAAATATAGATAAACTTGTTGTAGCTATGGGGGACTACCACCTCACATTTCCAACTAGAATGTTCTCGGTTTTAAAGGGTTGTTTATGTGTTTCATTACATTCCCAAAACATTATTTCTGTATACAAACTAGATACAGATGTGTTATTTTTCTATTTTGGAAATTATTATAGATTATCTTAAAAAGATATAATTTTTTATGGGAAGGAATATTTACGAAATAGTCTTTATATGTAGGATTACATGGAACAAGTAATAGAAATCAATAACAATGTTACTTCACATGAATCATACCACACCCAACATTGGTATCATTAGCTATGTCATGTAAATGAAAAATGATTGAAAAAATGACATCAAGATGGATATTTAGATTTGTTCGAACTAAAATCACTTGTTTTATGTCACTCATATTTTCAACATAATTTACCAAATACCTATTTAGTGGGAAAGGATAATGGGATAATGATATTTTTGAATTAGTTCATACCAATGGGTGTGGACATTTCCTGTTGATGGAAGGGGTGGGTACTCATTCATCATAAAATTTACTAATGATTTTAGTATAAATGGATATTTTATGTTAATGAATTATAAGTCAGATTTTTTTGATAAATTCAAGGAATACAAGAATGATGTTGAGATCCTATATAGTAGGAAACCTAAAAAAAATCTCTTTGTATGATGTTGAAAATATCTCAATCAGGACTTTATCTATTACTTTTGGGAGTTTGGGATCATATTCCTACTCAATCCTCCATAAAAATCATAGTGGGATTATGTAAGAGAAAGAATAAACCTCACATTCTTTCACATGGAGGGGTTAATTATGAGTAATTAAAGTATTACATTATATTTTTGATGAAATGGGTTATAAAAACAAGCACCCTTAGAAAACTAAGTTCCAATAAAATCGATAAATGGAATCCCATACGGTTTTGGAGAGGAATGAAATCCATGTTATCAAATTTAGATTTGTGGGGATGTGAAGTGCTTGTTAAGGTCTATTTAGGTAACAACATCGCAGTGCAAGGAATAAATTGTTACACAATAGGATATCCCAAGGAATTATAGAAAATATTACCTATACGACCCCTAGGAAAAAAGTTTTATAGTTGAAAGACATAATATATTTCTTTAGAGTGAGGACATATAGAAAATTTATAGTGGGAGGGTTAAAATATTTAATTAAGTTAAGCCTCAAGGAATACAGGAGTTGATAGAAGAAAATATTCCCAAAATCCCCATGGAATAAGAAACTGTTCTAGATATATTAGTACTATGTAGAAGTATAAGAGTGGTCAGAGATTTAGAATGGTATGGTTCTCTTGTTTTAGTGGATGTTGAATCATTGTTAGTTGGCAATAACAATAATGTATCCTATGAGTATGTATTATGTGTCAAAGATCTGTCCATGTTACAGGAGTCCATGAATTTTCAAATGGATTCCATTTACCAAAACCAATTCAATATTACAGCAGATCCTATAGTGGGTGTAAAGATTGTTTTTGAAAATGGGTATTCAAGAAAAAAAAATGACCTAAAAGGACATGTTCCTACATATATTTTGTGAATCATTTTAAAAGGATTTAATGAACAAGAATGTATTGAAAATGATGCATCCTTTTCAATAGTTTCAATGCTGAAATCCATCAGAATTATAGTTTCCAATATGGATTAACAATCCTATGGGATTTGGAAAATGGATGTCAATATAGCCTTCTTTAATGGGAACCTTATATATGATGTCAACATGACAAAACCTGAATTATTTATGACTCCAAAGGATTACAATAAGATATGAAAGCTAAAAAAATTAATTTATGGTCTATTGAAAGAATCCATGTCATGGAAAATTCTATTCGATGATCCCATAATAGAATTTGGTTTCATAAAGATTGAATAAGATCCATGTGTCTGCTAATGTTTTTGGGGGAGTGATGTTATTTTATTAATAGTATATTTTGATGACATATAAATTATTGTAAATGAAATACCAATATTAGAGTCTTCTAAGGCATGATTGAATAAATTTGATTCTTTAAAAGACTTGTGTAAGGCATCATAGATTCCAAGCATTATATCCATCATCATAGATCCAAGATGTTGGTCATCCTATGTCAATGTTCATAGATTGACATGATACTAAGGAGATTTAGAATGGACCAATCCGTGAGGGGATTGTTGCCAACATCACATGGCATCCATATTTCTATGATAATTTGACCTCATAACCACGAGGAAATAAATAGATTGAAATGATTCCATATGCATCGGTGATTGGGTTAGTCATGTATGTTATTCCATGTTCTTGGTTAGATGTCGCCTATGCAATAAGTGTAGTTGGAATGTATCATGTTGATCTAGGTGACCACTACTCTATGGTAGTTATGACTATCTTATGTATTTGAGGAACACTAAGGATAAGTTCTGGGATTATGGAGTAGATTAGTGACTAGTCATCAGAGGATGTGTAGATGACATATTCCAGACTAATCAAGATGACATGAAGTCAAAAATAGGATACATATTAACTTTTAATGTAGTTGATGGGACATAAAAGAGCTTAATGAATGATGTGGGCACATATCTGTAGAAGAGTCTGAATATATTACTTCTTATGGGGGATATAAAGAAGTAGTTTGGATGTGCAACAACATCCTAGATCATTATGTGTTACCTAGTAGTAAAGATTCCATCACACTCTATTGTGATAAAATATTAGTGGTGGATCTCACAAAAGAGACAATTAAACATAAGTGGATGAAACAAGTACTTCATATATATCCAATCATGAGGGAGTTTTCTCAAAGAGGTGATTTTGTAGTTAGTAGTATTTTCATGGATGTTAATGTAGAAGACCCCTTGACTAAGGCCTTTACTCCACATAAACATGATTATCATGTGATTTCTACTTAATTAAATGCCATATATTGTTATCTCTAGTCCAATTGAGAGTATGTTAGATTTGGGGTCCTATTACCAAATTTTGGTTCATTGATTACACATATAATTTATTTAATAAATATTAAATTAAAAATCTTATTATAAATTTTCCATTATTATTATTGACCATATTTTAAAAATTCCATATAGTATTCGTCACATGGATAAGGTCATAGTAGTTCCCCTCAATGATAAGAACCATTAAGGGCTACGCAAATATTTATAATATAGTTCAATGAATGGATAAGATACAATGATGGAACACATATTATATAGACCATGAGGTATGAGTACTGGTATATAGATGATACTTTTCCCCTAATGTTCGCACTTGGTAATCTCCATGATGGGAGTTAATGGGAACATTCCTTGTTGAAGAAATTCTGCATGATTTAGTGTCACCAGATATAACAATATACAAGTATGTGTAACGGTCCACAGACTTTAACATTATCATCAATGCATGTAATGACTCATAAAAATTTATTTTCTGAGGAAAATGATCATGCCATGTATTAGAGCGAAGTAGGTTACATTGGGTGTGTCATGAATGACAGATTTTTAATGGACATGTCAAGAAAGGATTTTTCCAGTCTATATTTATGAAAGATGAAATCTTTTCACATTGATTGAAATAGATCATTTTCCATTAATTAAATGGTCATGGTATAAGAAAGAGATTTGTTTTGATAGTCAAAAAATGGTGTATCAAGCATATAGGTTGATAATACTATCATGAATCCAGCAAGATGAGATTCTGTGAAAAAGGTATTAATTACATAGTGAACATTCGTATATATTTTCCAGTGATGCGACGTTATGTTCTTTCTCATTGTTGACAAGTCCAAATGATATACAATAAACATTGACTTCATTGAATACCATATAATGCCAATGTGAAATAATCATACAGGGTCACACACTAAGAGTTTCTGGTTGTCTCAATTAAATTCGAATTGAATTTTACTAATGGAATAAAAATTAATTTCAAAATGAAGGAATAATTTTATTTAAGTTTTATTCATCACATAATGTAAATAAATATTAATTTATAGGATTGAGATAAAAAAATTACTTTTTTATTTTATTCAATATGTTATAAATATTTATTTACTAGTTTGGGAATATAATATTTATTTGAGAGTATAAATTTTTTTTCACGTGTTAAAAAAATAAAATATGAGATCAAATGGTACAAGACCATGTCAAGTTATAAAATAATAATTTATGAGTTTTTAAATTTATTTTATTTATCCATTTTTTGCATGTTGGAACACCAAAAAATAATATTTTTATTTTTATTATTATGTGGAATCTGATTTCATTAATGTTTATAATTATATTTAATGGTTGTTAGGAAATTAAATTTTGTTACCAAAATAACAAATCTATAAATAGACACCTGCATCTATTATGTCATTCATTCAAAACCAATTCCATGTTTGGGAATAGAGAATTGTGGCAGATAACGAATTCTCTCTCAAATCCACCTCCACTCTACTTCACAAAAATAAGAAATCCAAAAGGGAATTTTATCAAGAATAAAGAATTATAGAAAAATAATGAACAACTAAGGATATCAAATTCACCGTGCTAGCACCTAGATAAAGTGTTTCATTGATCAATGATCAAATGAGAATGTGTGGATCACTTTTAGAGGGATTCTACCAATGGATCCTTACAAGAACAATTAATGAAATCTGAAAGGCCCATTTCAGACTATCAAAAATCATCAATGAATACATTTCCTAAAATCATGTATTTATTTATTTAGATATTAAATAAATTTATTATAGATTTCATTGGAATGATCCACACTATTAGTATCATGAAATTATTATTAAATTTTTTTACTATATCACCTACCAAGACACACTTCTTCTATGCCCAGAACCAACATAAGGCACAATTGGTAATGCCATGTCACTATTCCATAATCCATTATAATTTTACTTGCCATAGATACTTTCAATTATCATTTTATTGATCATTTCTTTTCATGATAACCAATAATTGAAGGTTTTCATACAACATGAAAATAATGGGACGGTGACATCATAAAATGAAAATAAGGATGCAAGTTACTGAAATCTAGTTTTGAGTTAAGAGTAAGAAACAATATATTTGAGTTTTAATTTGGAATGAATCATTTCCATGTGGCTACTAGAGGTAGGTTGGGATTTTATTTTTTTCCACATAATAATATGTTTGATATCATATAGTGTATTACTGTTAGTTAAGACTACGATAAAATAAATATTTTAGATATTTAATTGAATTAATAACTTATATTCTAGGGAACATGATCTAATGGTTTAATAGACCTAGTAAATTTTATATATTATATAAAGGTACTAAAATACATGTTTGAACAATTTAATATTGTATTGTTACTATTGTAATGTGGAAAAGATCTCTCCAAAACGACATGAATGGGAATATTAAGATATCAAAAGAGTGACTTGATTCCCATATGATCTGGTGATGGATCAATAAATCATTCCATGATATGTAAAATATATGATATTACAAACATATAATTTATAATAGGGAAATATCATTTGTATCATGCATAACTGCGTGGGAAAAATTCAAAACAATATGATTGAACATGAGCAAGAAGAAATGATATTTATTTAGTATGTTTAAAAGATGTGATACTAGTAACAAGGGCGGAAACTAGTTTTCCTATAAGTTTAATATAACCTAACATCAATTATATTGTATGTTAATGAGTAAGTTAAGATCCTTCATTCCAAAAGTAGTTGTTTGTAAAAATACGGAGTGTAATGTTTATTATAAGCTATCAAAGAAGTAATGTAAAATACACAATGATTTTACTCATTTCATGGAATTTCTCATAGTAATTAAAGTATTATCCTAATGTAAAATATGGTCATATTATTGGAAAACATTTCACGTTTAGATAGGGGAATAAGGGAATATACTTGGGGATTACATATCTTGAGGAGTTTTAATATGGAGGTGAGGTTATATATAATAAAATAGCCATGAGGTGAAGAACTAAGAGACCTAGAAACTAATTCCATGACTAGAGAAACAAAATATTAATCATTTGATAGCTAACAAGGTTTTTGACAAGTTGGCTATTGTGCAAGTGGTAGTGTTGTAATAGTGAGTTCCAAACAACAATCTATAAAGTACTATTTGATAACAATTTCATGTATACCGTGATATATGAATGATGTATATGTACCATTTTACTATATAAATTTCAATATCCACTATTAGTTGGTAATTTCTATATATTATTTGTCATATAATGCGGTTATAGTTGATACCAGGGTATTATAATAACCTCATGTTACTATGTCATTTATCTTAAATATATGTCATATGGTTTAGATATATCATACTGACTAGACATTGTAGATGTCAGAATATCTGGTACTAAATGATAATAAGCATTGAGACTTATTATCATGATGTTATTAGATAGAAATCTCTATTAATTGAGATCACAAGTCCTACCGCCAATTTGAACAGCACGTGTTTTATGTGTCATTTGTAGATCATATCTACAAACATGTGTTTTAGCCTCCAAAATTGATATAATTATCAATGATTCCCATTTTATCCCATAAAATGATTAAAATAAAAAACAATTACAATGAATTAGTAATGTGGTAGCTTGTTTTTGGTGCGTCAATGGATGTATGAAATCGGTTGAATTTTCAAGATATAATTTATAGATTACGAGTTTAGGAATTAATATCTCAGGCTTAGTTGATTAGGATGCTAGCATCTTGATAAATATATATCCATAGTAGACAGAGGTAAAACATTCTAATTTGTTCAATAAATAACAAAATAAGAATGGATGATGACACAAGTCTATCTACTTCTTTACGATATATCTAATGAAAAGAAGATTATATCACACATTACATGTTCATAAGTTTTTTTGGAATTGATATAACTACAACATATCTCTCAAGGGGCCTTGATGGGTGGTTTGACTTTTATCCTGGGTTTTGAATTTTATTTACTACTATAAAAAAAGGGCCTAAAGACTCACACAAAAAATCATATTCAAGAATCTCTTATATTTTAGTGAATATATATAATGACCATGGAGAACCCCACCATAGGGTATGAATTTGTCCAGGTATTATCGATTACCGATAAATAAGAAAATTAATTATTTTTCATGATCAAAATAATTGTGTTGAATATATTTATTAAAAGTATATATATGTGTTAAAGTAAATACAAGGTAAATATTATACAAAAAAAATATTATTTTAATATTCAAGGTTTACTTAATGGTAGCAGGAATTATGAGTCAAGTCAATGATCTGTGTTTATAAAATATTATATTTAATATCTTTTACAAGAATATGATGAAATATAAATTACATTTATGATGTAGTTAGTTCTTTATTATTATTTATTTAATTCTTATTTAGAATATGTTTAATATTTGGGGGTTGAAGAACCCTTTTTGGGTATTTGAAGCATCCACTATATATACCAAAGGATAAAATCACTTAAATACTATAAATTAACTCTAAATTTGAGGTTATATATCCTCCCAAATTCTGAGGAGATAAATTCTCTCTCCAAGAGAATTCTCCAAGATATCCTTCACAAATCGAAGGCACTGGATCACTGTAATCGACACGATGATGAAGTGATCATCAATGCTCTGAGATAGCACCCAGAATTAGATGAATGATGTAAAAATATACTCATGAAGTGTGTGTGTATGATCGTGAGGAGTTCAAATTCAAATCATTGATAAATTGTCACTAGTGTCGAGTGATATATGAGTGAACATCAATTCATATAGATACTAGTACTACTTTTTTATACAATTTGAATAATCCATATGAGAACCTTGGATTGTATAGGACCTAAAATCACAAGAGATGACATACTTTAATGCTTTGTTGAAGAAAAAATTTATATTTTCGTAACACCATCTTCTTCGGCAGAACCTTGTACCTTCAATTGATATCAGAGCGATCGTGTGGATTTTTAAATCTAAGAAAAATAATTTTTCCTTAAATATAAATATAGAGACTTAAATAAGTCCCAACAGATCCGACCAGACATCAATTCAAAAAAATGGATAAAAGAGGTGTTTTTAGGTATTTGGAACAATTTATATAAAAACACATGTGAGCTTAATTAATTCATCTTCTTTTGATCATTATGTTTAATTATACTAATTTTGGTAAATATCAATTTTTAACTGGAATGTTATTTTATGGCCAATCCATGATTCACCCATTGGATGAATAGTTCATATATATATAATATTAAATAATATTACACTTAATCAACGTTGGATACTAAGCCGGCTATTTTAAAAAATATCCATATCCAGCTAGATATACAAATTGAAAGCTAACACCTTTTTGTTGATAATGCTGGTGTGACTGTCGGGTCATTTTTTTTTTAAAATAAGGTTGTTAAAATAATATTTTGAGGAAAAATAAATACTAATATGTGTTGGAGAAAGGGGTTTGGAATTTTCATCTCCCACGGAATGAGTGGACCTTCTCTGGTCAACACACCTCACTATAATGGTTGATAATATATTAAATATATATTAAATGTATTTAATAAAATATAAATAAAATTTGTAATGCTATCATTTCATTATAAATATTTGTTAATTTATAATTTAGTGGAATTAAAATATTTGGGGTTTTCAGAATCCTTTTTGGGTATTCAAATCATCAAATATAAATAGTAAACAAGAATCTCAATCAAGAAACTATTCATTCACTTAGAATGAATAATTATATCTCCTCTCACATTATTTTGATAGAAAGTCTCTCTCTTAGAGAAGGATGCAAGATATGATTTGGAGATTGGAGGAAAAAGATCATGGTGATCGAAGTGATGTTTAATAGATCATCCGAGATCTGTAAAAGAACCTCTAATTCAACAGAATATTATTGTGTGGATTCTTCAAGAATGTCTCTAAATATAGAGTGATTCAAATTTGGATCCATTGATTAATGGTCACTAGAATACAAAGATAGAAGAATGTGCTTAAATTTGAAAAAGTTACTCCTTATATATTATTTTCTATTCTCTGAATAATCCAAATGATATCCTTAGACCATACATGGTCTGGGGTCGACAAATACATCAATTTTTATCTATCTAATGACGAGAATTTTTAAATTTCAATACCTTCGGCTTCCATTGTGCACCTGGGTACCATCAACATGTATATGGGTTCACATGACATGAGACCTTGCCTTGTCCACAACACATATTCTCCCTTGGACATGGCTTGGAATTTAATGTAACAATACATGGTAGGTAATAGTTTCACAAAAAATTTCTCAACCACCCAGGGTCTACCCATTCTCTTTTCGAATTTTTTTTAAGACGTACTATGACATTGTACATGGAATGTAAAGCAATCATGGTCATGCGAGAGTACATGAATGATCACATGTGTTATGGATGTACCCACTAGATTGGTTGTAATCATGCTCATGTAAAATTGGAGTACTCATAGAGTCACAAACACCAGGTCACTTGAGGTGTGGTGGGTATACACAGTGTGTGATATTTAATTTCACCCAATACCCTATCCCCCTTAGCTGGGGAACTACCAAACATGTGTTGTTCCAGAATACACACCATGTAGTCGAGGATTTCACATGATGAAATTATTGTCATTATGATGACTCCATATCTACCCTTAAAACAACGAAATCTATTGTTTATCCACCTAAATGAAAAGGGGAACACCTCCAACTATCAATTACAGACCTCCAGTGGCCAGAAACCAAAATCTAATCATTCATAATAAAAAAATTATGCCTCACATATTATTTATTTACATCGCTCCAGATCCCATATCAATTATGAAATCACCTACTACTTGCAATCCATATCGATCCATCCAAAAAATTTCAACCCACACATTAATTTCACAAACACCATGAATCTAGGGGTTTGATCATGCTCTAACCCACCTCATCATTGTCAAACTCCGACCTCATGAGCTAACATTGAATAAAATGAAGTAAAGTGAGGGGAATACACATAAAAAATGTATATAATTTATTAGAAAAATATTTTTGGACAATTATCGTGTAAAAACAATATATAAGGGTTATCTCCTGGAATATGAAATATAATTTTCCTTCAACAATTCAACTTATCCATATGGGATCAAGCGAACGGTATGAAATATAATATCAATAAAATCAAATTTTAAAATACATTATCATCAAAAAAAATGGTGGAAATACATAAATATTGATCCCTACCTTGATTTGGTATCACTCTTTAGAGAATAGTATTCATGATAGCAATGATGAATATGTTTTGCCTCTAATTTTTGCCTCATATTTCACATCAATCTAATCTCCACCATTCTTTGACCATAATCTACCAACGAAGAATGATTCATCCACTTTTCTAATCTACCATATTTCGTAGGAAAACCCTAGATATTTTATAAAATAAAATATTTCAATAGGGGTTTTTGGATTGGTTTTTGAATAGAAAATAAATAAATAATTTATTTATTTTGTTAAACCTACTCGCCAACAGTCTTCTCACACAAAACATTTGATGAAAAAAAATTATGCCCTACCTATAATAAATTGTTCATTAAGGATTCAATCGTGGTCACATATTTCCCATTCATGGTCTATAATAATTGAATTTTTTTTAAAAAATATTATTCACAAATGTTCATTAAACAATATATATATATATTTAATATTTTATTTATGGGGTCCTGAGACAACCACACAACATGATGAATACCTGGATATATCCATATATATAATTTAATAATATTCAAAGAAATAGTCTCATAAAAAAAGAGTTGTTATAGTAATAAACTAATAAATTTATTTATGATAAGTTTCTTAAAATACAAATAGTTCCCCTGATGAATGTCTTCCCGATCATGCACATACCACCCATACATTACCATTATTCATGTATGTCATCAAATTCTCAATTAAATCTCAGATCATAATTGAAAACAATAAAGTATTGAATCATCCCTAATTCTAAGAAAAGTCCAATACCATAAATGATTCTTAAAAGGATCACACATAATCCATGATTCTCAAAAATGTTCATCACTACACATAATTCCAAAAATATCCCAAAACATAATTGATTCCTGAAAAATATCAAAATTTCGAATTCACCATTATTTACCACATACCATTCTTGATGGTCAACCATTTACCAGAACATTGTTAATTTTCATAGCATTCATCAACCTCATGCAATTCTATCTATCATACAAAAATTGAATAAAAAATGGACACCCTCATATTGTACCTTAGACATTCATCAGTTCTACAAACTACTCTAAACCAGTCATCTCAACCGCAAGCATTTGGCCGAAATCCTATATTCATAATGCCATTACCCTCTTTTTAGATATAGTAAGAAAAAACCACTACCCACTATATTGGGTATCTCTATCTCATCCACATATTTTATGTGAAATTTTTTCCTTTATACCAACTCATGTTATCTATCATGGTCGTACATTATTTGACTAAGTCTAACTTGGTCCCTGCCCACCAGTTATCTTATTTGTCTTTCGAAAAACATAACCTCTCATAATTACCCATATATACTCACATACCACAATCCTATATAACTATATGAAAATTATTATAAATGTATCTTATCACCACACACTAAAAACACATAATAATTAATCCACTCCTTAGTTGCCTCCCCACATCCAGGGTTTGACTACCCTTCTATGTCTCCTCGAAACCTCACTTCTGGTTGCCTATAGCTTCCATTCATGTCTTGTTTGACCCCATTTTCATGATCAGTAAAATATTATCATGTTTTTTACATCAGTTATCAATTCTAGATACGCTTCCTCTATGAATGAATTTATTCTAATGATGTTTACAGCACCCTAGTAACATGATAAAAACCATACACATACAATCTCACAATGGAGATATCTTCTCTTTCCATAGTTTGTGAAAAATATAATAGGTCCATGAACCACTATATAAAATCCATGGATGAGGAGTCCACCTGAAAAAAAAGTATAAAATTTCAAGCTTGAGCCTCTCTAAGAATTTTTGTAATGAATTAATTGAACATAGTCTCAGTGTATATCAGCAATAGTTCTGCATGCCTACCTACCTATAAATTTATATCCAACCAATGCTTCTTTTGGTCCCAAAATCATATAATTTGACAGAATCACCATCCATAGTATTTATAATGACCCACAATTCTCATAAACATATATAACATCTTAATAGAAGAATATTAATTAATATGATAATGATTCATGCCATAAATGTTTATGTCTAGTGTATATGAAAGTATGGATACATAAAAAAATGTTTCTTAAGTTATACATTCAAATACCACTGTTATTTTCATATCTAGGAACCCTCTTAGACATATAATACATTTATTTCTTCATAAAATGGGTATGAAAACATAATAATTGGTGATATTAAATTATTAGTAAGGGTAAACAAGGGAGACAACAATGATCAAAAAAGAATAATATCAGTATATTATTTTGGTACCATGATCATTTAATTTTGAAAACCATACCATATATATAATTAATAATAAAATTGAGACATTACATAAATATTGGTTGTTATTATGACACGCTTCATAATGGAATCAAAACACATAATGCATGGAATCATATCATTAGCACGAGGCATATATTTTTGGCATACTTTTAAGCATAGAATATCATTCCTTATTATTGAAGACTCATTTCCAAGACAATCCCAGTGGATTGAATTCACTCCAAAAACCATCATAGTATTAAATGTTCATACCCAGGACAATAATTGTGAATTTGATATATTTCCCAAACTATCATAGTAGTCATGGTATATTCTCATGACTGTAATAGTATAAAAATTCCTTTAATAAAATTGGTTCAATCCTCATTCCATTCCAATTTATCTCATGATATATAAATCAGTACCAAATGAATTAAAGAGATACATAGGTCCACACATCCATGATTATAATGAGACATCTATAATTGGCTATAACATATTCATTGTACTTTTTTATAACATAACAACCACCATATAATGAAAACCATAATTATGATTCCAAAAATAATAAAAAACATTCATCATATTAGAAACAATGAAAAGAAATGAGTTTCATAAAGAATCAATTGTAGCATAAAATTTGGAAAAGAAATGGTTTAATAATCATTTAATAATTTTTTCATAGAATAAACCATGGAAAAAGAAGTGGCCTTAATTATAATGTTATCATTATATCACTCATTGTCGAGAAACGAGTTTCATAAACCTATTTTTTTCAATCTTATTAAAAATTCAGGGTAGAAATAAGAATGGTATCCTCAGATAATATCCCCATAAAATCATAAGTAATCATCTATGTATTTTTTCATTTATAAAAATAAATTTATAAATATGTCATTGAACATTTCTTGGGGAAAATTTCCATTCCACTTAAAAAATATTTTCTAAAAAATAAACCATTTTCAAAATATTGTTCATTGAAAATTAACTTGGAATCGTATAAAGGATTCTTAAAATAACATTTAATTTTTTTTTTAAAAAATATCATTTCAAATTTGAACAATGCCTTTTAAAACAGAAAATATTTTCAAAATACATTACTTTGGAATTAATATTGGGAAAATATAATGGAATTGATAAAGATCATTTGAAACATTTCATGGGAAAAAACATAAAAATTTATAATCTCATTTCCAAAACTAAAATTTTACAAAACATTTTGAAAATAATTTTCATTGAAAAATAAATTTTTTATTATTTTAAATGAATATTTAGAACATTGAGTGGTAGTAATGGCAATAATTTATGTCCACATCGTTCAAGTTAAAAGAAATATTCCTCTCACATTATTTGTTAAAGCCAAAGGAAACATATTTAGAAATAGACATAATGAATAATTTAAAAAAATTAAATTCTTCAAAAAGGTTATAAATAAAATAATATAATATAAGAACATTAAAAAATCCTGAAAACATTTTTATAAAAAATGGATATGAATGAAAAATGGTTTCTGACCGAACAGAGAACAAGATTTTTTTTCATTAAAAATTTACAATTTTGAGTACAAAATGTGAAAAAATGAATCGTAAAAATATATTATCAATGAATAAACATAGTATATTAAAATTAATGAAATTATTGAAAAATAAATAATAATAAATCATCATTTAATTCATATTCATAATCAATTTCCATGAATAATGATATTATAACATCAAACCCTTACAACATTGGTAACTTTTGAATTATAATCCCCATGTATAGTAACATTAAATGAATCATTAAATATTATGAATAGAATTATATTCATGATTTAAAATTTTAATAGGGAAGTATATACACTTAATAAAAGAATATTTTTTGAAAACACAATGTATATCTTAAATAATGAAAATTGGGACAAAAATCTATTACCATAAGTCTTGACATCCTTCGTACAATTTCAAACCTCTTGTATAAAAAATATTTTTTTTATATATATTTTAAGGAAATATAATTATATTTAAAACACAATAAATGATTTACTTATTACCTATCTTACATATTTATCAACAATACCATGTTAAAATAGCATTTCAGGTAATAATTGCGTTGTTTTTCTGTGTGTTTAAATTTTGTATTTTTGGATTTCTTAAATTTATCATGGATAAATCATATAAATAATGTTAACAATTATATAAATATAATATATGTTCATTATATATTTATTTGGAGTAATCCATTATATTTATATATAGAAAATCAATAACACCATTTAGGGAGAAAACATGTCGCACGTATGCATGTACATTGTTTCTGTTTTCTCAATAAATTGTAATAAAGAAAGTTATCTAATATATCATCTTTTATGATAAATTATTATTTCATATATATAAAATATTTTAATAATTTTTTATTTATTTTATTTCATGTAAAGTGTAATTGAATAACTATTCACATCATTTTGCAATATGATAGTCCTCCGTACAAATGAGCAACATTATAATATCTACCCCAAAATGGAATCTAAGAAGGTATATGTGACATTTTAATTTCATAGGAATAATTATTCTAAATATATAATTTATATTCATTCAATATATTATTATTATGATAAGATTATTATTAAAATGGGAAAAACACATCACATCGGTTCATGAGGCGGTAGTCCACCTTACACACAATCGACAGTTTCATTTCGAATTTGGGGGAATATGTGATGTTTATATGATATTAAGTTAACATAATATCATATTATTATATGATATATATTTATTTTATAATATCATCATAGTTGAATAAAATTTTAAGGAAATGGATAAATAATTAAAATAAAAATGCATGTTTATGAATTTTACATCTTTTCTAGGGAGATTCTTTATGTTTATACATATATACATTATAGGACGGTTTCATAATAAATATAAGGAAAATATGATATGTTTAGGAAATTAATTAATTTATTCGGTAATGATTTTTTTGAAAAAAATTGTTTTTGGGTTTGTCAAGAGGAGTGGAGAAGTGGTGGCCCTTTATAAGTTGTGGAGTGGACAAAAATGAATGTTTTGAAAAGAAAAAGGTGTACCCATATTTTTTCATAGAAAAGGGATCTAAAATTAGTAATTATTGAACCTTATTAGTTACAAGTTCAAAATATGTCCATAAAATAGTATTTGGAAATGTTTTTAACTTATTTTACCATTTTTAATTTTATCTTAAAACCCAATAATCATGTTATAAAATAAATCATTGAAATTAGTTTTTACAATTTTTACAATTATTTAATTTAAAAAATTAGTTAAAATCATTAGATAATAATAATTATACTGATTCAAAATAAGTAATCACATTTTACAGATTCCATTCACATAACTGAAAAATTTTATTTCAAAATAAACCCACATACATGATAACAAAGCCGTTTTTTCAAAGAGAATATAATTAAATGTTTATAAATTATTTATATCAAAATTAAAAATAAAAATGATAAAAATGAATTAAATTTTATTAATAAAAATATAATTTTTATCTATACTGAATGAATTTTGATGTTTTTAAATTTTTTAAATGGAAAGTCAATTCTTAATTTAAACCCATATTGTTCACAATTCACTAAAATTTTTATCTTTTCGGAAAATTAACAAAAAATAAATCGAAGATAATTTTAGAATTTATATGTAAAAAGTTAGTTTATTTTTTAATAATATATTTTCAAAAAGTGAATAAAATTTTGTTATAATTATTATCTAAATGAAATTAAAACAATTTATTGAGAAAATGTTTTTTTTGAAACATTTAAAGACATTACTAAAAAATATGTAAATTTTTTATCAATATGATTTATTTGTTTAAAATAATTATAGTTATTATTTTCAAAAAATATTAATTATAATTCCATGATTTTTAATGAATAGTTTATAACCATCTTGTTTAAATAATAATATTAATAATATAATGTGGTTTGTTAAAAACATTGTGTTCCGTGTAATGTTTTTAATCAAATAAAATAAATCAAATTGATATTTTTTTTACAAAATGTTATGACACTACATTCAACCCCCTTACAAAATTTTTTTATCTCTCAAAATTAATCACATTGGTATGAACATATGAGGATACATTTTCCTCATATCATCCTTAGATTCCCATATAACATCCTCAAACTAGTACTCTCTCCAAATAACATTGAATATGTGAGTGGTATTGTTTTTTTATAAATTTCAATATATGATCCTGAATATCCACCTAGTATTCCTCAAATGAAATATCATTCACTAGGATTATGAACTATGAGTTTTGTATATTTTATAGAATAGGTAAGTAATTCCTTAAGAGTGATTCATGGAACCCATCCTGGACCCGATAGAAGTTTCATGAAAGTATCAAATGATGAGATACCATCTTGATGGGGTGGATAATTTTTAAGGGACCAATAACAATGGTTGTTTTATTCCATTAATTATATTACAGATATGTTCCGAGAATCTCTTCCTCCCCAACATTAAATTCATAATCGTTTTAATGATTATTAGTATAACTATTATATTGACTTTGTACTTCCCTTATGTTCTACAAAATCCCTCAAACCAATTTTTTTCATTAAATATGAAAGATCAAGTCCCCATAGTTTTAATTATCCAATATCATAAAAAAATTATGTTATTGTAATGTACTAGATATTTCCATTTAATTTTTCTTAAGATTATATGGGTTTTTTTGAGACCAGGTGATGAGACGGAATTTGATTCCATGGCCTGGGGTGCCGAGATTTTAATTTTCAAACTATTTTTATGTATATTATAAATATTGCTTGCATGTGGTTTAAGTAATATTTAACAATTGCATAGATTTTAAATATTAGGGCACCATTGTGTTCAGAGTAGTGGGTTTTTCATAAGGACCTAACGTTGACCAGTGTTGGTTGACTGCGAAAAATATTTTCTGGATATCTTAATGAAGAATAAAAAAACATAAAATGATTGTATTATTTGACTTTTAACATTTTTTTGTGATGTAGAAATGTTGCGATGTAGTGAAAAAACATATGATTTCTTTCATCAATGAAAAATTGTGGCAACACTGCACCTCAGGGAAAGTGTGACAATGGAACACTTTTCTCCATTTAATATCATGGAAGAGATGCAAGATTAAATTCATCATCCTTAGGGGCTTAAAAAAAATAGAACATGTCGGAAAATCCTATCATCAATGATTGATGAATGGTGGAAGATCAATGAATGGATTCAGAATAGTCATCGGCATATTGATGAACGACGAACGTAGGACTCACACTTCCTTAGTGATCAACCCAATCATCAAATTAGGGGGTTTATTTTCTTGATGATTCTTTTCCACATTCATGCTTCCAATGAAAAACGTAGACCAACACATAAACATGTTTATCTATGGTTTGATCATTTGTGAGGGATTATAAAAATATGCCGAATTAATGTGAAAATTAGATTTTGTGATATTAAATTTGTTCTTCGTGATCCTACTAAAAAAATGTATTCAGGATGACAAGGAAAAGGACATGATATTTTCTTCATATGTTATTGTGTTTATTTTTTACACTTTGTTCTTCATGAGGATATGAGTAGATTCATTTTTGCTCCTTCGACCTGTGGAACAAAAATCCTATGTCTAAGAATCTAGCACCAAAAGGACCACACAGAAGATTAATGGCTGGAACGTTGTAGGACGAGGCCATTGGAAAAGCACCCGACAATAAAAGTAGCACCCAACCAGTGGAGTTACTTGGCCAATAAGATTTCCATTGACATGGGAACTAGAGAAAATGGTGACACGTGGTCCACTAAAATCATGGATAGGGTTGGTCATAGTGACGTGGTCTGAAGACTCGATGCAACACCGCATCTTCTAGTGGGAATGTGTTCCCCCATACTGTGTGTAGGAGGAGGGGACAACACAGAGATGACCGTGCTAGAAAAATGAAATATTTTCCGCGTCCAGCTGAGTCAAACCGGCCAACTTTAGCAGGCCGGGATACAACCAGTAGTTTAGACCAGTGGCTCAGGCCAGGGATATCCCGAACCCAACTGAACCCTTTTTAAAAAAAATTACATAACTCTAAAATAATGAGTCTTCTTGATGATATGTTTCCTGCGTTAGGACCCTCTTGATGAGGTGGTACTTTTATGAAACTCTATGTGAGTTTATATGGATGTTGGTTTAGTGTATTTTGGCTTGAATAGAATGTGCACCTAGCACGAGCCTGCTAAAGACGGAATTCATGGGTTGGCTAAATCATAGAAGAAATGTTATTAAATATACTATTTTTATCACCTATATAACATTTTTTACCTAGAATTTGTGTCTTATCTAGACTTTTTTCCTTAACAAGACTGAGTCTGAACTCCCCTGTATCTCTAGGGTTTAGTTATTCTAGTATTTGATGACACTCATTGTGTTATCTACACTCTGTGCATTACCAACACTCCATGTGTTATCTACACATTGTGTGTTACCTATAAACTATTTTTATCTGACACTCTATGTGTTAAAACATAAGGGTATTGTAGATTCATACCAAAATAATTTTTA
This sequence comes from Viscum album, assembly GCA_963277665.1. Taxonomy (NCBI): domain Eukaryota; kingdom Viridiplantae; phylum Streptophyta; class Magnoliopsida; order Santalales; family Viscaceae; genus Viscum; species Viscum album. The sequence goes on from OY728121.1 coordinate 540,567,279, forward strand.
CGTAACATAGACCTATTCATGTTTTTGGAGGACTCTAGTGACTCTATTGATTATACTTCATAGAGGCTACACTTTGTGTCCCTCATTGGAAGTCTACTTGGTGTATTTCATAGTGATATTATTGAAGGTATACGTTATTAGGTTCCTAGTGGATTACTTTGTGTAATTATTTGGTGGTTTGTGGTCTTTAGTATGCATAGTTTTACTCACACCTATATAGGTTTCACCTGCATGTGTCATGTCGTGTGAAAATGATCGACATCATCAATGGATTCCTTGGTGGGTAGGAGACAGGGGTGCTTAAGTGTGACCCAGTGAACGTTCTATGGTTCAACGACATTCATAAAACATACTTTACGTACCCCTCTGGTTGGGGTTTCTACCGAAGAGATCCAAGATCTTATAATTTTATAATTTAGTTGGGCTCGTATTCTACACATTTTAATTTTCGTTTTGTACTGGTACAATTAGTGGTTTTCTTATTTTCATTAATACTTATTTACTAAATTTTTTCTGCTTAGAACCCCAGCATGGATATGTGTGTGTGTACAAGTTCTTGGGTAAATTTCACCCATTTGTGGTATATAAATATTCAGTGCTAGTTACCAACCCCTAGGATATTGGAGGCGGTCTTGGGACAGTCATGGGATAGGACTAATGGGACGGGTTATGATAGAGTTGTATCAGAGGGTGGTCAGTTTTACTCTTGTTTTTGGGAATCAATATTAAGTGTTTTGAGTTTAGATTTTTGGTCAGAAAACCCATGGATGGTGCAACAACTGACATATCCATACATTTGGACCATGAATTATTCTTTCCATCATGTTACATGAAAATTATAGTTCGGTGGGAAATTAATGGTTCATGAATCGTATATGAATTTATTCTATTCTCATGTACTTCTTGATTCAGAGTTAGCTCACTACATATACTTTATTGACCGTGGTATATCATGTTCTGTTTTAGGATGCATCCAGATAGGCAGCTTGCCAGGATGGTATGGTGTGACCACAAGGATGTTCTTACAAGCGATGTGGCATTAGTGAAATGACCATTTCTAGTGATCACACCTCTTGGTGATGTACTAGTGATACCACCACCCAGAGAGCCACATTTCTGTCTGACCTTACTAGTAGAGGATGCACGCAGGATTAGTGCATTGCTTGAGTTCTGGAGGCAAAAAACTCACAGGTTCCAAGGTGATAGGGATCCTCAAGTTGATAAGGACATTTTCGATGTGGTTATGTGAATGTTCCACATAGTGAGGAAAACACCCAACTATATGTAAGTCTTAGCTGCGGGCCATCATTAAGGCTAAGTTGGGGGATGGTGGAGCCTGATGACTCTGACACATGAGATGGATACACTCTCTTGGATAGACATCAGTTGCCTCAATAGGGATTAGTTATTTCTAGTGATGTTACAGTCTGTTCATATACAAGAGCTAATTCTCCTACAACAGGGCATCCAATCAGTAGTAGATTACTTAGAGAGATTCACATATCTTTCACCCTACTCCACTGACACTGTGAGAGTCCCATTATTTAGGGACCATTTCATTGAGCATGGGATACACTATGTGAAGAGGGTTTTTATGATATCCCTTATCATCCCAACACATTTTGAAGTGTTGTAAAAATATAACATCAAATTTTATAAAAAAAGAAACACTATATTAAATGGCATACATGATACACAACATTGAGCTTTTACGAACAAAAAATAATATTATTTAATTTTTACCATTATAACCTACCTGTTGGAATTAAGGGAATGAATATAATCATCATAAATATGAATACATGGTTTAAACATGTTTAAATAATGACTCATTTTTTACCGAATTTATTATAAAAAGAAATAAAATCCTATTCAAAATAAAGTATATGTTGTTAGGAATAAATATTTAAAATGAGAATAGTTAGGTTTATAAAATCATATCACTCTTTATGAATAACAATTTAATGAAAAACATATGTTAAATGTTAAATGTAATGTTTTAAATTCCCCTTATATGATTTCTACATTTGATATATGTACAAAATCAATATTTCAGATAAAAGAACTATTTTTAAAAAAATGCAGGTTTTTCACCTTTGGATTGAGGTCCCATTTTAAATTTTTATATTTTTTCACTTTTATATGTTATATTTGAAAAACTATACATCTTATTTATAATAGTGAGATCAAAATTCACTATGGATTAAATTTTGATATTTTTTTGATAACCATCATGTTTTGATGAATTGTAAAATTACGCTTAATTTTAATTGAAAACAACTTATACAATCGAGACAATTTATATGGTTATATTATATTATTTAATTGTTTTAAAATATAAATCATATATATATTTTATTATTCAATCAATTTTTGGTCACTGGAAATAATTCTGAATTGGAATAAGATATAAACAAATGTCAAACATTTGTTGGTTTTTACATTTTAAAAACTTGTTTTATCATTTTGACAACAAGAATTAATTTTAAATTAAATATTATAACATCTATGTTTTAAATTTTGAGAAATTAATTCCATATTTGGAATAAATGGTCAAAATTGTCTAAATATGTATTCTTGGACATCATTAATAGTAACATAAGAAATTATTTTTAATTACTGCAGTTTTGGGTAAATCTGGTAATTAAGGGAAAGAATAAATTTATAAGATTATAGTAACATGTGTCATAATTTTCTGGGATAATCTAGTTTAAATTTTCTCATAGAATCTTGATTAATTAAATGGATAAATATTCCATCAGAATAAGGTATAATGCATCTCAGAGAAGCTTGTTTAATTAAATGTATATTGCATCCCATTGAAGCTATTATGAATCTTCTCATTGAACTTGTAAAATTAACAGAACAAATCTTCTCATTATGCACATTTTAATGCATACCAATTGAGATTATTTAATTTAATATACATATATTTCCATGGAATATAGCTTAATGCGTCCTATGTAAGCTTCTATAATTAAAAGGGAAAATCTTCCCAAGGAAGCAAGTTTAATGCTTATATCATACTCATTTTTAATAAGTATTTCATTCATATTATCAGTTTTATAAGTGATATATTCAAATATAAAATATAATTATAAATCTAAAAATACTTTTGGATTCATGGTATTTCTAAATATAATTTTACGACATTAAATTGTTATGTATTTGTTTGAGAAAATAATGATTCAGGGATTACCTTATTAATGTAATATTCAAATAAATTCTATTATAAATATCTTAATAAATATAATATGAAAATTTGGATGTAATCTATGAATGTTTTGGATGATTATGAAATGTTATTTTTCAGTTAATTCATTTTGTTTTATAGAATGATGTTATTATGGAATCTTGAAAAAAATTCATGTTATGAATACTGTCAAAATCAATCTAGGATGCATTTTTTGAAGTTTTCTATGTTTCAATTTTTCGTATATGATTATTAGTATTTTGTGAATAGTGTTTTTTATGAATATTATTTTATTAATAATGTTTTATTATTATTAATAATAATATATACTATTATTAAATAAATTTTTCTGTGAAATGATTTTTGAAAATCGAACATACATGGTTGTAATGAGGGTTAAAGACATGGCTCAATAAGATGAAAATATTTTTTTTCATGAATGGTAACTTTAACCTTTGGAATATTTATTTCACCCTTATGAATGATAATTTAACCAATGGAATAAAAACTACACATATGGAATTATAAAGTTTTTTTACTCATCTTAATTGGTAATGTGATATAATCACATCTCAGTATATGTATATAAATTTTTCTGAAATAATTTGTTATATATTAGTATTTTGATTATTTTATTTAATTTAATATTAAATTAAATTTTATAAAAAGGAGATCAATTTTTAATTCTACATGTTGAAATTGGGTAGTGTTAATGTTTTCTATTTTTCTAAAACAGTTGAATTTTCATTTAATAGTAACAATACACTTTTGAGTTTTTGGAAAGATTAATGACATTATAACTTTGTCATAACGATGTAATGTGAAAGATAAGATCCTGGAAGACTGTTATGGATTAAAATATAATATGATGTGTCCCATGACATAAATGACATGGAAAAATTCCAAGGAAAAGCCTATAGTTTTTATAAATACCACTACTGATTCGTCTTGTGAAATTAATAAAATACACCCTCACTTTTTCATTATATACTCATCCATTCCATCCTATACATTCATTAAAAAAACTATTTCCTAATTTATTCTATTTATACCTCCCAATAAATCTAACCAAAGTTTTCTCAAGCCCCCAAGGTCACAATCATAGTGTTTTAGATGTTACAATTCTAGGTAAGGGATCCTTTCCCCCTCCTCTATTAGTCAAAGACTTGTTTAATGGTATGTATTTAAATTTAAATTTTATTATGTTGGGATATTTTCTTATATATACTTATTTTGGTCTATTTTATTTCTATGTGATGAGATACCCAATTATATCACATCATCTCATTCATCTGAATTTTTAATTGATGTCATTCACTAGAAAAATTTTCTTAATGGAATTATCCACTTCACATTTTCATTCATTGTTTTAATTTAATTATGTTCCTATACATTATTATAAGTAATTTATGGTTCAGAAACTCTTTTCCCATCAATTTTATATGTTTTTGAGAACAATGTTTCATAGTCATTATGTTGTAGAAGTTTCGTATCAAAATCTCAATATTTATTGATAAATTTTATCATTTTTATGTGAATACCCAACCCTATTTAGTTTATTGGGGTATTTATCAAAGAATAATTGTGATTTATTTTATTATTCAATTTAAATACATTAAACCTTCATTCCCTTTTCATGGGTTATAAATGAAATAATGATAATGTTTTAAGAACTTTTTAAAATTCTATGATTTTGATATGAAGCCCATTTATTTTGTTATCTATTGGTTATAAATGAAATATTTTATTATGATCTATGTGGATCACAAGAAAATAAATACTTATTAGTGGTTATCTCTTGTAGTTTTACAATATATTAGGTAAATAAATTTAAATCTAGAGATCACATGTTTTACGATACCTGTGTAAATAACCTTGGTAAATTTTAAGACCCCTTAGCGATGGACCTTGTTGATATGACACCTTTAGGATGTACATTTTTTACAGAATTATTAATTTATATATTAAATATTATTACCAAATTTTCATGTTATGATCCACATTCTTATTGTTATGATAATCCACTTCGTCATGCCTTTAGGAAAGTCCTCATGTTCTTATTTATATCTCTCAAGATTACATGTAGACTATTTTCCTAATTTTTTCTTATTGAGATTTTTGTGCTCATGCCATCTTTTTAAATGTTTTTAACAAGTCTTAATATTTGATAGAACAAATAAGATACTATGATTAATTTATTTGAATGTTTTTCTTAAAAACCCATGTTTCATAATATTAGTTTTTGTTTTATAAAAAATGGAATTGTGTGTCAACGTATGTACTTTGTAATATTTGATGTTTATCTAATATTGTTTTCTAGTTATCTAATACTATAATTATAAATATCATTGGTAAGGAATTAAAATAAATTATAGTCAAAAGTAACTAGAATATTTAATGCTTAAGGAAAATTCCTTATAGACGGTATCAGAGTAGGGGTTAGAAAACAATGATGATTATTATGTATTTTAATGGTTATATAAGTTTATGGATGATGCTAATTTTATTTTAATAGAATACCTTTTGAGGATTATGGTTTAATAATTCAATTTTGATTAACATTATTTTTTGGATTCATTTTTATTTTTGAGTTATTTATGCGTTATTACTTTTTGAATATCAAATGAATGGTATGAGAAAAAAATTTTGTTCCTATATCATATGGTTATTTTTGAGGATTTTGTATCATTGTTGGGAATTTTGTAAGAATTATAAGGTTTTGGTAAAAGGGAAAACATGCAGACCATGTGACAACCCATCACGTCGGACAAGACTATTGGAATCGAACCCACAACCGAAGTGTGATGGTTCTGTATTATCTACTACTAACATACGTGAAGTAAGAGGTTAGTATGACTAAATTATCTTTAGGTAAAAGAATTAATTAAATAAGAATACATATATTTTAGAGACATTTATTTTATTAAATAGATAACCATGGTATTTGAAACTAATTTGTGGATTAAGTGATAAAGGTTTTTTTTGGAAGATGGTCACTATTTTAGAGACATTATACGATTAAGGTAAATGGAATACTATGGCGTTTAAATTAAAGATTAAAGGTCGAATTTTTTAATTGTGGACTAATGGGAATTTCAAAATTAATAACCTATCAGAGAGAACATGAGATTATGTAAATTAATTCTTGGTATTATACATTAAGAGTGGATGATTTTATTCAGAGATAAATTTTAAAATTTATATTTTAGAATTGTGGGATACAACACTCTGGAAATTTGGATTTCAATCTTAGTTTGGATTACTTTGATGAATTTTATTGACAATTGTTTGTTGAATGGTAATTGTTGAACATTTGTTAATTTTTTCATAATTTTTGAGATTGAGGTAGTTTTTTTTTCATATAAGGTTTTCTTTGGGAATTATCATATCGTGAACTATTTCTTTTATGTTGTCTAATGTCTATGAATATGAGAAAATATTGTATATCTTTTGTTGATTATGTGTTTCAATAGAATTTAACTTACCTGGAATACTCATAATTTGGAGAAAAGGATAAGTGTGTGGTGGAAATTAATTAATGGAAGAATATATACTTTTCATAATAGTATATTTCATTATTATCATAGACTATATACTATAAGGCCCCAGCCTTAAACCTTACTTAATATTGAATTAAAAGAATAATTCAAGTTGAGGATCTTTTCAGGTTTAGAGTTTTAGAGAATTAGAACATAACTATTACATCTCAAAAGATTACAAAGTAGTCACTTATACTAAGTTTCCATAATAAAAAAAACTCTTGAAAGAAACATGTCTAGTTCCATGTTTTATATACCATGACATTCCCTTGATCCCATCCTTTACCTTATTCCACATTAAGTCCTGTGAAAAACATTTCAAAAAAACTTAGGGTGAGCATAAAAAGCTCAGTAAGGGATACAAAAATAATGAAAATTGTTATTTTTTCAAACATCAAGTAAACCATGTATACTATATCAATGTAATACCTTCACCTTCATGAAGTAGTAAAAAAAATCTTCACTGAATAAAGTATCATTACTTACCTTTTTGTAACCAAAGGATTACCATAAAACCCATATAAAGAACACATAGAATATATAAAGGTAACTTGGGACATAAACATACTTAAGTGGAATAACCATACGGTTGACTTCCACACATATCAATTAATGGAATAGCCATACGGCCAATTTCCATACATACTTAATGGAATAGCCATATGGCCGACTTCCATACCCAATGCATTGGAGGTTATAACGTAACCACCAGTCCTGTAATTCACGGCACCACCCGTCATATGGTTTATAACGTAACCACCCGTTTAAATGTCCAAGTACCAATATAAAATCATAAAACATAAAACAAATATAAACCAATGATAACATTTCCACATTTCAATCACAATATATCATAAATATATTGACATAATAGAATCCTTTTTGAAAACCATTTTCAAAACCATTTTCAATACCAAAATACATAAAAGAGTAGATGGTATTTATTTTATTCTAAAAACATTACGACTTGTTGAGAAAGCCAAAGATCAAATAATACTCGCGGCGGCGGAAAAGGTCGTTGTCACCGCGTACGTTAAAAAAACATTCCATTTTTTAGTTTAGTAAAATGATTCATAGAAAAAGATTCCTTTTTTATAAAATAAAAAGTCAAAGGAGTTTATACATCGTATAAAAGAAATTTGTGTATAAAACGAAATATGCCTCAATGAAAGGAGATTGAGAAGAAGTCCCTTACCTCGGGTCTGACTTGACTCGATCGTTCTTTAATGTCCTGAATAACAAACTTGAGTAAATTTATACTTGATTAAGAACCTTTTTAAAGTTCATTATTCATTTTATATCACTTATTTCCATGTTATAAACATTATGTAACCATTTAAGTTAATAATGTATGTTTTCTCAATATTTGGTTCTTAAGTCGAAAGTGGACTTCTTACAATTACATGTTGTTCGTGTGGTCAAAGGTTCTTTATATCCAGAATGAAATTCCTGATTTGGATATAATATGTATCATATATATCCATCATATACATGTATTTATAATATTACATAATCATTTAGGGGTAAGAAATGAAATGCACCGTTCATGGGGACGGTAAGCCGTACGTACGCATGAACACTACTATCATTTCTTTGTCATATTAGTGGAATTAAACTAAATGAGAGGTATGTATATTTTAATTCCACAATTATATTCATCATTTATATATATCATTCATTATATATATATCCATTATATACATGTACTTTTAATAGTACATTACATTTGGGGATAAGAAATGAAATGCACCGTTCCTGGAGACGGTAAGCCGTACGTACGCATGAACGCTACTTTCATTTCTATCTCATACTTTAATGGAAAGAAATAATAATGATATAGAGGAATATTATAATTCCAGTATAAAATCATATATAATAACTTTAAATCCATCCTTTACACGTCCCACATATGGCACTAATGAATCACATCACTTTGAGGGGGCGGTAGTCCGCACTTCCTTAAATGAAGATATCGTGTTTACCCATAATGGAAACCATAAAGTTATGCCCAAAATGAAAAAAACAGAAGCTTAAGTAAAACATAAACATATTATATATCATATATAAAAATAGTGACATCATAATGGCCACCTTTGAAGGTGTTAAATGAGTATTGAACAATCATCGTTTTGGGAGGCAGAATTTCGCCATCCACGAAAACCGTATGTTCTTTAACCATTTTATGTATTTGTGTGAGAGTGTAGCTCAAATAAATCTTATAACAACATCCTATAATATTGAAGATACTGGTGTTGTTACAAAAGAAGTAAATAAAAATAGTTTAGGGGGTTGGAGAAGCAAAATAAAACAAATAAACAAGAGAGAATGAATTACCTTTCAAAGTGTAACTCCTTTTGATTTGAGCCTAAAGGCTTCCATTGAAAGGATTCTGCCCAAAGGGAATACTCTAGGATGAGGAGAGATATTTGGAGAGAGTAATTGGGAAGGGGTTGGCCGAGCCAAAGGCTTCAGAAGTGTGTGAAATGAGGTAGAGGTGGGGGCCTTTTATAAGAGGAGAGGCGGGGCACTTTTGGAAAGAAAAGAAATATTACTTTATTTGAAAATGTGTTTCGTTTTTAAAAGGTCCCACATTGATATAATTCGCGGATAAGGTGATAAGGGTTCGAAATACACTCATCCAATTGGTTTTGTCCATGTGTAGGTTTTATATTTTTCATTATATTTCCATTTTATTTAAATCGTCAAATAATGATGTCATCACTGCATCATTATTATGTCATAAATAATTTAATTTATTTAATGTCTAAAAATTATAAACAAAATACTATGATGTAGGTAATATTTTTAGCTTTCCAATTAATATTTATAATCAAAATTTGGACTTGTATAACCCCACTCAAAAATTATTTTAGTAAAACAATTTATGTCAGTGTCATTTTCACTTTAACATTAAATAAAAATATATTAATGTCATTTTCCAACTAAAGTGGCTCCATGGGGTCCCCAAGTTGGCCCATGGCTTTTCTTGGTCGGCCATGACTCACCCAATATGTGTAGGACAAGTGTCATGGTGTTTTCACATTCTTATAATACCATTTTTACCTTAAACTACACTAATTATCTCTAATCGCGATTAATGAAAAAGAGTTACTATTCACCAAAAAATTATTTTTATCTCATTGAACCACATTTTACTTCTTAATGACAACCATGTATGTAGGATTTTCAAAATTCGATACACATTAGTGGTAAACTTTCATTTAACTGAAAAATCAATTTGCTTGATTACCACTTAGTGGTTTCACTATTCATCAAAAATTGAAGTTTTTCAGAAAATTACCAAAAATTCACCCTAAGCTATATTTGATATTCCGAATTCAAAAATGAAGTCCATTTTACAAAATTCAAAACATATAAGTAAAATTAATTAATTTAATAATTAATTACCGCTGTCATGACAAATAGCGTGTTTTTGTGAAACAATAAGTATCAAAAGATTGACACCAGTTTAAGTCCAATTTCAAAGTGAAATTGCTTCCAATGACCACCATTGGATTAACTGGTAAAAATATTTTCTAATTTCACTTTAAAACCAATTAAAATAATAATCTAATCATATAAATAATTTAGATTAAAAAGAGGTTTTGAATTAAAATACAACATTTTACAATATTCATAAAAAAATGAACTTTATCAGAAAGGTACAAAAAATTTACACAAAGTAAATTTTGATGTCCCGATTCTAAAGAAGAGTTATATTTGGTCCAAAATAAAGTATAAGAGTGATCAAAACTATATTTAATGACGGTTCACCATTAAAAGGTGATAAGTGAACCTTTAGTGAAAATTAGAGTATATATGCCCTAAAATTGAACTCTTTCCGTATTTTAAGCCTTTATCTTTTATTGGGTAAATGTATAAACATTTAAAAACATATATAATCATATTTTAGTTATTTCTATCCATTCCCGCTAGTACAACGGCTACTCATTAACTAACATTTAAAATAATATTATTTTATTACTTGTGTGCAACGTAAGTTTTCAAAGAAACTCATCGTTGCATACCGAGTACGCTATCGAACGTAGAAACCCCTTTTAATTAAAATTAATATTTAATTCGTAAATATTAATAAATATGAAAATTCGTTATTCTTTATTTACCTGGGATGTTACATCCTTCCCCCCTTTTGGGAATTGTGTCCTCGCAATTTTATTCACTTATCAAAATAAGTGGGGGTATTTATCCCTCATAGAATTTTCAGATTCCCATGTTGCCTCTTTAATCAGATGGTTTTTTCACAAAACCTTTACCTGATGAATCACCTTATTCCGTAACACCTGCTCCCTGTGGTCAAGAATCTGGACCGGTTGTTCCTCATAAGATATGTTCTCTTCCAGCTGAACTACCTCTGGACTCAAAACAAGAGATGGATCTGGCATATACTTCCTCAACATCGAAACATGAAAAACATTGTGTACCTGAGATAAACTCGGAGGTAAAGCCACCCGGTATGCAACTGATCCAACTCTCTCCAGAATTTCATATGGTCCAATAAACCTTGGACTCAGTTTTCATTTCTTACCAAATCTCGTCATACATTTCCAAGGAGAAGCCTTGAGAAAAACATGATCACCTACCTCGAAAGATAGATCCTTCCTCCGGTTATCCGCATAACTCTTCTGCCTGCTCTGAGCTGTTCTCATGTGCTTCTGAATCAGCTGAACATTTTCTGCCATCTCTTCTACCAATTTTGGTCCCATCAGCTTCCTTTCACCCACTTCATCCCAAAATACTTGAGTTCGACACCACTTCGCATATAATGCCTCAAATGGTGCCATCTGATAATCCATAGAACAAGCTCGTAGCATATCCTCCAATGTCTGGATTGTTCGTTCTGACTGCCCACCTGATTGAGGATGAAAATCTGCTCTAAAATTTAATTCAGTACCCAACGACTTCTGAAGGCCTTTACAAAACATAGAAGTGAACCTGGGATCACGATCAGATAAAATGGAGAGGGGAACTCCATGTAACCTGACTATCTCTTTAAGATACAGACGGGAAAGTTGATCTAGAGAGAAAGTATCTCGTATAGAAAGGAAATGAGCAGATTTGGTCAAGCGATCAACAATAACCCAGATTGCATTATTACCTCGAGATGTCTTCGGTAATCCCACAACAAAGTCTAGGGATATGTTTTCCCATTTCCACTCTGGCACTGGTAAAGGATGAAGCATCCCTTTCGGTAACTGACGCTCTGCTTTAACCTGTTGACATGTCAAACACTTCATAGTAAAATCAGCAATGTCTCTTTTCATTCAATCCCACCAGTAATACTCCCGCAGAACTCTGTACATCTTAGTACTGCCAGGATGAAAAAACAACTCATTCTTCAACTGTGAATCACAAGGCACACATAACCTCTTCACAAACCTCAAAACACAAACACAAACTTATCCAAGAACTCATGGAAAATTTTATTCATAAGGTCCATAAATACAGCAGGTGCATTGGTTAACCCAAAAGGCATAACTACAAATTCATAATGGCCATATCTAGTACGGAACGCAGTCTTCGGAACGGCTACTTCTTTTACTTTCAACTAATGGTACCCCGACCTCAAGTCAATCTTTGAAAAATACTGAGCTCCCTAGAGCTAATACCACTTCATTGGATGGCCCAACATCTGCTGAAGTTGTTGCAAAGGATTTCACCACCCTTTTCTGCTTGTAGTCTGGCTGCATTCCCCCAGTTGAGTTCTTCGTTGGACACTCGTTTGCATAATGTCCCATTTCATTACACTTAAAACATCTTACCGTTGGATTTTCATTTCCTGCTTGATCATCTTCCTTAGAGTTACGAGCAATATGACCAGACTTACCACACCGAAAGCACTTTCCAGACTTGGATAAACATTCTCCAGGATGGATTTTACCACACTTCTCAAAGGATGGATATTTGGTTTTCTTACCTCCTTGCTTATTTGATGAATTCTTCCCCTTTTCCTACCAACTAGTCCTCTTATTATGTTGTTTGTCATAGAACACCTGATCATCGGAAAACTCCATTTCTACCTTCTCCGCACATCGAACAAGTTTTTCATAACTTTTGAATTCACGAAAAGCTAAATCCCTTCGATACTTTGGCTTTAACCCTGAGTAAAAACGGTTTATTTTACTATCAAGATCTTGTATGATGTTTGGAGCATACCTTGCCAATCGAGTGAACTTTTCTTCATAAGCAGCCACTGAATCATCCTCCTGCCTCAATTCTAGGAACTGTTTTTCCATCCTAAGACGAACCACCTTAGGAAAATATTTCTCAAGAAAAATACCTTTGAATTCGTCCCAGTGAAGATCCTCAATCTCATCACTATCCCTTATATTTTTCACCATCGACCACCACTGATCAGCTTCACCTTCAAAACGGTAAACAGCAAGACTAACCTTTTGATGTTCTGAACACCCCATGACATCAAAAATCTTCTCCAGTGCTTTAATCCACCCTTTAGCTTGCACAGGGTCAGATGATCCTCTGAATGATGGGGGATGTTGCCTCATGAAATGTTCCACCACTGACATTTTCCTCTACGGTTGATCTGGATGATCTCGTGCATGGATACCACCACCATTTATAGCCTGAGTCAACTGTTCCATCACTACAACAAACTGTTCAGTTCCGATTCCGACCATCTCAGGTTGCTGATTTGGAAGGTTATCTTTCTCCTGATGTCGTCCCAACATAGCTGCTTTGTTTCCTCTGCGGAAAACCATTGTGAACACAGAAATATTTTAGGTGAAGCAACATGGTAATCCGTAAATGCTATATCATTTCAATAATATTATAATTTAACACTTTTCTAACTCCTAAAGTTGTCTAAACCGACCTCTGATACCAACTATAAGGCCCCAGCCTTAAACCTTACTTAATATTGAATTAAAAGAATAATTCAAGTTGAGTATCTTTTCAGGTTTAGAGTTTTAGAGAATTAGAACATAACTATTAAATCTCAAAAGATTACAAAGTAGTCACTTATACTAAGTTTCCATAATAAAAAAAACTCTTGAAAGAAACATGTCTATTTCCATGTTTTATATAGCATGACATTCCCTTGATCCCATCCTTGACCTTATTCCACATTAAGTCCTGTGAAAAACATTTCAAAAAAACTTGGGGTGAGCATAAAAAGCTCAGTAAGGGATACAAAAATAATGAAAACTGTTAGTTTTTCAAACATCAAGTAAACCAAGTATACTACATCAAAGTAATACCTTTACCTTCATGAAGTAGTAAAAAAAATCTTCACTGAATAAAGTATCATTACTTACCTTTTTGTAACCAAAGGATTACCATAAAACCCATATAAAGTACACATAGAATATATAAAGGTAACTTGGGACATAAACATACTTAAGTGGAATAACCATACGGTTGACTTCCACACATATCACTTAATGGAATAGCCATACGGCCAATTTCCATACATACTTAATGGAATAGCCATACGGCCGACTTCCATACCCAATGCATTGGAGGTTATAACGTAACCACCCATCCTGGTATTCACGGCACCACCCTTCATATGGTTTATAACGTAACCACCCGTTAAAATGTCCAAGTACCAATATAAAATCATAAAACATAAAACCAATATAAAGGAATGATAACATTTCCACATTTCAATCACAATATATCATAAATATATTGACATAATAGAATACTTTTTCAAAACCATTTTCATTACCAAAATACATAAAAGAGTATATGGTATTTATTTTATTCTAAAAACATTACGACTTGTTGAGAAAGCCAAAGATCAAATAATACTCGCGGCGGCGGAAAAGGTCGTTGTCACCGCGTACGTTAAAAAAAACATTCCTTTTTGTCGTTTAGTAAAACGCTTCGTAGAAAAAGATTCCTTTTGTATAAAAGTAAAAGTCAAAGGAGTTTATACACCATATAAAATAAATTTGTGTATAAAACGAAATATGCCTCAATGAAAGGAGATTGAGACGAAGTCCCTTACCTCGGGTCCGACTTGACTCGATCGTTCTTTAACGTCCTGAATAATAAACTTGAGTTAATTTATACTTGATTAAGAACCTTTTTAAAGTTAATTATTCCTTTTATATCACTTATTTCCATGTTATGAACATTATGTAACCATTTAAGTTAATAATGTTTGTTTTCTCAATATTTGGTTCTTAAGTCGAAAGTGGACTTCTTACAATTACATGTTGTTCGTGTGGTCAAACGTTCTTTATATCCAGAATGAAATTCCCGATTTGGATATAATATGTATCATATATATCCAGAATACACATGTATTTATAATATTACATAATCTTTTAGGGGTAAGAAATGAAATGCACCGTTCATGGAGACAGTAAGTCGTACGTACGCATGAACGCTACTTTCATTTCTTTGTCATATTAATGGAATTAAAACTAAATGAGAGGTATGTATATTTTAATTCCAGAATTATATTCATCATTTATATATATCATTCATTATATATATATCCATTATATACATGTACTTTTAATAGTACATTACATTTGGGGATAAGAAATGAAATGCACCGTTCATGGAGACGGTAAGCCGTACGTACGCATGAACACTACTTTCATTTCTATCTCATACTTTAATGTAAATAATTAATAATGATATAGAGGTATATTATAATTCCAGTATAAAATCATATATAATAACTTTAAATCCATCCTTTACACGCCCCACATATGGCATTAACGAATCATATCACTTTGAGGGGGCGGTAGTCCGCACTTCCTTAAATGAAGATATCGTGTTTACCCATAATGGAAACCATAAAGGTATGCCCAAAATGAAAAAAACAGAAGATTAAGTAAAACATAAACATATTATATATCATATATAAAAATAGTGACATCATAATGGCCACCTTTGAAGTTGTTAAATGAGTATTGAACAATCATTGTTTTGGGAGGCAGAATTTCGCCATCCACAGAAACCGTATGTTCTTTAAACATTTGATGTATTTGTGTGAGAGTGTAGCTCAAATAAATATTATAACAACATCCTAGTATATTGAAGATACTGGTGTTGTTACAAAAGAAGTAAATAAAAATATTTTAGGGGGTTGGAGAAGCAAAATAAAACAAATGAACAAGAGAGAATGAATTACCTTTAAAAGTGTAACTCCTTTTGATTTGAGCCTAAAGGCTTCCTTTGAAAGGATTATGCCCAAAGGGAATCCTCTAGGATTAGGAGAGAGATGTGGAGAGAGTAATTGGGCAGGGGTTGGCCGAGCCAAAGGCTTTAGAAGTGTGTGAAATGAGGTAGAGGTGGTGGCCTTTTATAAGAGGAGAGGAGGGGCACTTTTGGAAAGTAATGAAATATTACTTTATTTGAAAATGTGTTTCGGTTTTAAAATGTCCCACATTGATATAATTCGTGTATAAGGTGATAAGGGTTCGAAATCCACTCATCCAATTGGTTTTGTCCATGTGTAGGTTTTATATTTTTCATTATCTTTCCATTTTATTTAAATCGTCAAATAATGATGTCATCGCTGCATCATTATTATGTCATAAATAATTTAATTTATCTAATTTCTAAAAATTATAAACAAAATACTATGATGTAGGAAATCGTTGTAGCTTTCCAATGACTATTTATAATCAAAATTTGGACTTGTATAACCCCACTCAAAAATTCTTTTAGTATAACAGTTTATGTTAGTGTCATTTTCACTTTAACATTAAATAAAAATATATTAATGTCATTTTCCAACTAAAGTGGCTCCATGGGGTCCCCAAGTTGGCCCATGACTTTTCTTGGTTGGCCATGACTCACCCAATAGGTGTAAGACAAGTGTCATGGTGTTTTCACATTCTTATAATACCATTTTTACCTTAAACTACACTAATTACCTCTAATCGCGATTAATGAAAAAAAGTTACTATTCACCAAAAAATTATTTTAATCTCATTGAACCACATTTTAGTTCTTAATGACAACAATGTATGTCGGATTTTCAAAATTCAATACACATTAGTGGTAAACTATCATTTATCTGAAAAATCAGTTTTCTTGATTACCACTTAGTGGTTTCACTATTCATCAAAAATTGAAGTTTTTCAGAAAATTACCAAAAATTCACCCTAAGCTATATTTGATATTACGAATTCAAAAATAAAGTCCATTTTACAAAATTCAAAACATATAAGTCAAATTAATTAATTTAATAATTAATTCCCGCTGTCATGACAAATAGCGTGTTTTTGTGAAACAATAAGTATCAAAAGATTGACACCAGTTTAAGTCCAATTTCTAAGTGAAATTGATTCCAATGACCACCATTGGATTAACTGGTAAAAATATTTTCTAATTTAACTTTAAAACCAATTAAAATAATAATATATTCATATAAATAATTTATATTAAAAAGAGTTTTTGAATTAAAATACAACATTTTACACTATTCATAAAAAATGAACTTTATCAGAAAGGCACCAAAAGTTTACACAAAGTAAATTTTGATGTCCCGATTCTAAAGAAGAGTTATATTTGGTCCAAAATAAAGTATAAGAGTGATAAAAACTATATTTAATGACGGTTCACCATTAAAAGGTGATAAGTGAACCTTTAGTGAAAATTAGAGTATATATGCCCTAAAATTGAACTCTTTCCGTATTTTAAGCCTTTATCTTTTATTGGGTAAATGTATAAACATTTAAAAACATATATAATCATATTTTAGTTATTTCTATCCATTCCCGCTGGTACAACAGCTACTCGTTAACTAACATTTAAAATAATATTATTTTATTACTTGTGTGCAACGTAAGTTTTCAAAGAAACTCATCGTTGCGTACCGAGTACGCTATCGAAAGTAGAAACCCCTTTTAATTAAAATTAATATTTAATTCGTAAATATTAATAAATATGAAAATTCTTTATTCTTTATTTACCTGGGATGTTACATATACTAAGGAAATTCTTCAAATATATGAAAAGGATCTTGAAAAAAAATTAAATACACTTGCTCTTATCAACTGAATTTTAACCAACCACTAATTTATGATATTATTACGGTTAAATTTTCATGATCAAATTATATATCACCCTATATTAGTCTATTAAAGATAGTTTTTCTTATATATCCATTTTTTCTTGCATTGAATCCTAGTTTATATTATCTAGAGTGACCTTTGTACTTCTATTTATTTCTTTTAAAGTGATAGTTTAACTGACTCTTTTTTCCAATGTGGGATTTTCAATGAAGTTTCAGAGCCCAATTTTAAAATTTAGAGGATTCAATTTATAAAAGATAATAGATATGAAATATCCCATGTTTTAAAATATAATCACTATGTTCAATAACATTCACTATACACTACATTGAGCATAAACGAACAACTAAATATTATTAAGTAAATTTAACTATTATAACATAGCCATAAAAATATTGAGAATGAATAGAATCAACTGAATTACAAAAATAGGGTTTACAAATGTATAAATAAATATCAATTGGTTACAAAATTTTTTAGAAATATAAATAAAAACAATTGAATATAACTGATCTATTTTTATGAAAGCATATTAAAATTCAAATAATTGTGATTATAAATTCCTATAACCCTTTATTTATTTGTATTAAATGTAAAATAAAAGTTATATTTTCAATGTAATGCTTTAAATTCATATTGTATTTTTTATAGTCATGATATAAGTAATAAATTCTTCTTTTTAGATAATAGAAGTATTTTATATAAAATGGTAATTTACCGCCTTTTGATGAAGAACTATTTTAAAATTTAATTTTTATATCCCTTTTATATTTAATATTTGAAAAAATTCTCTTCTTCTTATAATAGGGTTATAAAAATTTACATTGGATTATTCTTTTAATTTTCTAATAACTATCATGTTTGGATGAATAGTAAAAATATGCAAAATTTTAATTGGAAGTAACTTTTTCCCATTCAGATAAATTATATATGTTATTTATATTGTTAAATGATTTTAAAGTATAAATATAATATTTTTTTATTTTTTTATCTTATTATTCTCCACTTGATGTAATTTTACATTGAAATTAGATATAAATGCATGAATATCATGAGATGGTTATTAATTTTTAATGAAAAATATTATTATTTAGAAAATAAGAAAACATATTAAATTAATTACTACAACATAGTTATTTTTAATTTGGAAAAATGGATTCCATATTTGGAATCAGAAGGTCAAAATTGTGTAAATAGGTATCCTTGGAAATTATGAATTGTAACATCTGTAATTATTTTTAATTAATAAATTTATGGATAAATTTGGTAATTAATGGTAAAAATAAAATTATAAATTACCCTAATAAGTTTCATTATTTAATTGGTTGAGATAGTTAAATCCTTATCATATAAACTTTTAAAAACCCATTTTTTCGTTTTCACAATGATAATTAATTTTAAATTAACTAATAAAAAATATTTGTTTGGAATATGGGAAAAATTATTCCATATTTGGAATCAGAAAGTTCAAATTGTGTAAATATGTATTTTTGGACATTATGAATACTATAATCCTTAATTATTTTTAATTACTACATTTAAGTGTGAATCCAGCAATTAATGGTGAAAATAAAAATCTAAAATTACCCTAGCACGTGTCATAATTTTATTAGGTGGGCTAGTTTAAAGCTTCTAATATAATCTTGAATAATTAAATGGATATAGAATCCCATGGATGTAGGTTTAAAGCTTCTCATAGATGCTTGTTTAATTTAAAGTATAAATCTTCCCAAGGAAGATATTATAAGCCTTCTCATAGAACATGTAAAATTGAGAGAAAAAACATCCTCATAGAAGATATTTAATGATTATCATAGATTATTATTTAATTAAATTCACAATTCCACCCACAAAGGAAGATTTAATGCTTTTAATGGACGTTTTTTAAATTAAAATGACAAAACATCCCAGGGAAGCTAGTTTAAAGCTTCCCTCACACTCAAGTTATTAATAAGTATTATATTTTCATTACGTGTTTATATAAGTGATATCTTTTACTATAAATATTCATTTGAAATCTGAATTTATTTCCTACATCATGTTATTTTAAATAAAAAATTTAGACATTAAATATATAAATATATTTATTCCACAATGATTATGTCGTAATTTCGTGAATGATTCAATTAAATGAAATTATAAATATTAAAATAAATATAATATGAATAATTTGATTTTATCCAAGAATATTATAGACGATTTATGACATATTATATTTGAGTTATTGCATTTTATTTGAAGGAGTAAAGGTGTTATGATATCTTGAAAAAAGTCATATTATGAATAGTGTCATAATTACTCTAGGCTGATTTTTTTGAAGTTTTATAAGAATTTTGATTTTATAGTATTTAATTATTAGTGTTTTTCTGAATATTATTCTATTTATCATAAATGTATATATGAATATTAAATATCAATTTCTAAAAATGATTTTAAAAAATCGGACATACATGGTTGTAGTCACGATGATTTTTTCTCAATAAGATGAAAGTATTTTTTTAATAGAAACATTAAGAATTGAACTATTAATTTCACCCTTATGAATAGTAATTGAAAACCTTTAATAGTTACCTCACCGAATGATGTATAAATATGTTGTAGACATCTCTAGTGGGAATGTGATATAATAATATCATAGTATAAGTAAATAAATCTTTTTGTAAATTTTTAATTATGTATTAGTATTTTATTTATTAAATTAAATTTATAATTAAATTATATTTTATAATATATTGATCATTTTTTAAATTTACATGTTTAAAAATGTTTTGGGTTAATTTTTGGGTTTTTTAAGAAGCGGTTGAATTTTCAGTGCATAGTAAAAATATGGTTTTGAGATTTCAGTAAGATTAATGACATCATAACTATTTAATAATGATGTAGTGAGTAAGATGATATGATGGTCCACTATTATGGATTAAAATTTAATATTATGTATCCTAATTGTCTAACACCATTGGAAATCCCATGGTTTCACAATACCACTAATGAGGCATCTTTTGAAACTAATAAAATATTCCCCCACTTTTTCTATAAATAAAAATCCATTATTTCAATTCCATTCATTTACAAGTCATTATCCATGATTTATAGATACTTTTAGCTCCAAATAAGTCCTTCCAAGGTGTCCTCATGCTCCTAATGTCTCGATCATAGAGTATTAGAAGTGATTATTTATGGTAAGGGAACCATTAACACTCCTCTACTAGTCAAGGACTTCTTTTATGTTATGTCTTTTAATTTAAGTTTTCTCTTAGTGGGTTATGTTATCCTATATCTAAATTTATTGTAATTTTCATTCCATGTTTTTAGAGACCATTTTCACTCTCATAAACTCATTTTATTAATTTTTAATTGACGTCGTTAGGATGCTAAATATTCATAAGGGAATTTTGTACATATCTTTTTCAGTCAAATTCTACTTCATGTGGTATGCATTTCAAATTTCCAAAAAATTCTGTTATTTACATTTTCTTATGTACCTATAATTTTTTTATTGGTCATTTATGTATGGGTTAACCTTCCCCCCTCACTTTTTATTGTTTTTTATAACCTAGTTTTATAGTCGTTATGCTGCAAAATTTTCGTCTCAAAATCACTATTTTTCTCATGAAATTATATTTATTTTGTTTATGTTAATACCAAAACATATTTCATTTTGGGGGGTATTCATTATGACATAAGAGGGATTTGTTTTATTCTATAATGTACATACAAAAAACACTGATTCCATTTTCATGGGATATAAATTACATAATAATCATGTTTTTACGCACATTTTAAAATTCCATGTTCTTGAAATGAAACCCATTTCCTTTATTCTCAATGGGTTATTTATGAAATTTTTTATTATGATATACTTTCAAAACAAATAAATATATATTAATTGAGCTCTATAATAGCTCTCCATTTCATTGGTTAATGAAATTAATCTCTAGAGATGATTTGTTTTATGATATCATTGTAAATAACCTTGGTAATTTTTACAACACATTATGGATGGACCATTGTGATATGACCATGGTGATATTATTATAAATTTACCAATTGAATTTTGTAGCCACATTTTCATGTTATGATCCATGTCCATATTGTTGTGATATTCTGCTTCCTCAAGCCTTTTTGAAATTCTTCATGTTCTTATTTATAACACTCAAGATCACATATAAACTATTTCCATTATTTCCATTGTTGATAATTTTCTGCACATACATTTTTTATTGTTTTTCACAGGTCTTAAGATGGGTAAGGAAAAATAATATGCTATGAAGAAATTATATTATGATTTGTCTTGAAAAGAAACCATATTTCATTTTAGCAGTTTATGTTTTATAAAAATTATATATTGTGTAAAATTAGCTACATTGAAATATTTAATGTTTATTTAATATTTTTTCATAATTCACTAAAACAATAAACCTAAAATATTTTTGTGAATGAGTAAAAATAATTTCTAATCAAAATTCTCTAGAATGAGTTATGTTTAAGGCTGAGTCCTTATAGTTTGGATTAGAGTAGAGTATAGTCAAAATTGGATATTATGATGTCTTATTATGTGTTTATAAGTCTATGGTTGATCCCAAATTTATTTTCATATAATCCCTTTTGAGTCTTATGTTATAAAAATTCATTTTTATAAATATTTTTTTAATTTTTCATAAGGTAGATCAAATTTATTAAACTTTTTACATCAAATGAATGGTATGAGATAAAAATCATGGATTAAACATAATATAATTTTTATTGAGGATATTATATCAATTTTTTTAATGTTAAAATAATTATATTATTTTAGAAAGAGGGAAAACACACAGGCTGTGTGACAACCCGTCGTATCAGACAAGGTTTCAGGAATTGAACCCACAACCAAAGTGCGATGGGACTTTATAGACTACCAATAACTTAAGTGAATTCTCTGGTTAGTATGAATGCATTATTTTTAGTTAAATGAGATGATGAAATTAGAAGAAGTTTATTTTTGATACATATATTTTATTAAATTTATTTCCATTTTATAAGAATATGATTTGGGGATTAGGTGATAATTGTTATTCTGGGAGTTGTTAACTATTTGGGGGACATAATATGAATAATAAAATTTTAACAATATGGAGTTTAATTTAAGTATTAGAGGTTTAATTATTTAACTGTGAAAAAATGGTAATTAGTAAATTATTATCATATCTTCTAGAAAATGTCATTAACATAATTACATTTTAAAAACGACATTAATAGTGGTTGACGTTATTCAGAGATAAATGTCAAAATTTATATTAAAATATTATGTGATCAAATCCTCCTGAATTTTGGGTATCAATCATAGTTTGGATTAATTTGATGAATTTTATGTACATTTATTTTTTGAATGGTCTTTGTTGATCGTTGGATATTGTTTGTTGAATTTTGGATATTGATGTATTTTTTTGTTATATATGGTTTTTTAAATTATCATATTATGAAATAATTTTTTTGTTTTATTTAATGGCTTGGGATATGATAAAATATAGTTAATATTTTGTGGATTATGTGATTCTATAAAAGTTAACTTACATAGATTACTCAATGTTTGTATAAAAATGATGCTTGTGTGGTGGGAATTAATTATAGGATTAAACTCAAATATTCATGTAAGTATATTTCCTTATGATATTAGTTTAGTTTTTAATGCAATTATTCACCTCTATTAAATGGATCATGATGCAAAAATTATATACACTTTGTTTTTTCAAAATGTTTTTACACAATATCTAATTTATGGTATTGTAATGGTAAACCTTCCATGATAAATTTCTCTATACCTCAATATGAGTTTTTGAGAGTTATTTTTTCTTCCATATCCAGGTTTTCCAAATGAAATACAAGTATATGTTATGTTAGGTGACCTTTGAACATACTTTTATTTATATTAAAGTGATAGTTTTACTGACTAATTTTCTGATGTGGGATTTTAATGCTATTTCTGTTCCCAATATTAATATTTAAATGATTAAATTTATAAAAGAGGGATATATGTAACATACCAGGTTTTAAAAAAAAATCATTACATTCAATAGAATACATGATACACTACATTGAGCCTAAATGAACCCATAAATATTATTATGAAAATCTTAATATTAGAACCTTGCCGTTTGAATAACATGAATGAATAGTATCAACTAAATTATTAAAATATTGTTTACACATGTTTAAATAATGTTTCAGTGGTTACTAAATTTAATAGAAATGGAATGAAAAACAAATTGAATAAAACGAATGTGTTTTTATGAAAAACTATTTTAAAAGGCAAAAATTGTGTTTTTGAAATCATATCACTCTTTAATTATTTCAATTTTAAAAAAAATATGTTATATATTCAATATAATGCTTAAAATGAATCTTATATATTTTATAGATATGTTATTAGAACAAATTCAATTATTTAGATAAAGAATTATTTTTCTAAAAATGCAGTTTTACCACATTTCGATGGTAAACCCTTTTTATGATTAGTTTTTATCAATTTTACATGGTCAATTTGACAAAAAAATTATTTTATTTGGAATAGATACATAAATATTAATTTTGGATGAATGTTTTATATTTTTCTCATAACTATCATGTTTTGATTAATTTTACAATTATGCTAAATTTTATTTGAAAATCACTTTTTTCCATCGTGATAATTTTTATATTTATATTATGTTATTGAATGATTTTAATTTAAAAATAAACTATATTTTTATAATTTAATCAAATTTTGGGAATGGTATGTAATTTCAATTTGAAATTCCAAATAAAAACATGTCAATATATTTATAGAGATTACTTTTTAAAAACCCATTTTATCATTTTAAAAATGGGAATTAATTTTAAATTAACTAATGAAACTTATGTGTTTTGAATTTTAAAAAATGGATTCTATATTTAGAATTAGAAGGTCCAAATTGTGTAAATAGTTATCTATGGGCATTATAAATAGTAACTTCAGTAATTATTTTTATTTATCAAGTTTTATGGTAAATCAGGTAATTAATGTTAAATTTAAAATTATAAAATAACCCTAACAAGTGTCTTAATTTATTTGGATGTGATAGTTTAAATAATTATATAGAATATTTTTTATTTAATTGGATAATGATTCCTCTATAATTAGGTATAAATATTCATATAGAATCCTATTTAATTAAAAGTATTAACCATCCCATGGAAGCTATTATAAAACCACTCATAGGACATGTGAACTTAAAAGAACAAATCAACTTGTGGAAGCCATATTCTTGATTATCATAGAAGATTCATTAATTAATTATAAAAAAACCCCATGGAATACAGTTTAATGATTCTCATGGAAGCTTCTTTAAATAAATAGACAATGCTTCCCAAGGAAGTTAGTTTAAATCTTTTCTCACACTAAATTTTTTAATTAGTATTACATTTTTATCATGTGAGTATATATGAGATCACATAGACTATAAATATTAATTTGAAAGATAAAAATATTTCCTACATCATGGTATTTTAAATATAATTTTTAGTCATTATGTAAATAAATATATTTATGAAACAATGATGATGACGTGATTATATTATTAATAAAAGATTCAAGTAAATGATATTGTAAATATTTAAATAAATATAATAAGAAAAAGTTGATGATAGAAAGAATTATATAGAAGATTATGACTTGTTATGGTTGAGTTATTTCATTTGAATTATTTTAATGACGTTGTTAGGATATCTTGAAAAAAAGTCATGTTATGAATAATGTCTAAATTAATCTAGGCTGAATTTTTAGAAGTTTTATAAGAAAGGTAAATTTTTAGTATTTGATGAATTGTATTTGATGAGTTGTGTTTTTATGAATATTATTTTTTTGAATAGTGTTTTCTTATTAATTGTATAATCATTTATTATTAAAAAACAAATTTTTTATGAAATGATTTTCAAAAAATGAACATACATGGTTCTAATCATGGTGAAAAATGTGGTTCAATAAGATAAAAATATTGTTTTTATGAATAGTAACATATCCCTTTGGAATAGTTATTTAACAATTATGAATGGTAATTTTAAAAATGGAATATTAATTTGACATAAGGAAGTATAAATATGATTTAGTTATCCTAACTGGTAATGTGATATTATAATATATTCGTATTAGTATATAAATATTTTTTAAATAATTATTTACGTATTAATATTTTCTTATTTTAATTTAATTTAATATGAAATTATCATTTATAATATGGATCTCACTTTTTATATCTACATGTTAGAAAATTTTTAGATTGAATTTTTGTGATTTTTGTGAAACAGTTGAATTTTCAATGAATCAAAAAAATACTGTTTTGGGTTTTGAGTAATATTAATGGCATCAAAACATTTTCATAATGATATAATGAGTAAGATAAGATTCTGGTATACTCTTATAGATTAAAATATAATATTTTGTGTCCTATGAGTCCAATACCTTGATTAAATACCATTGGAAAACACATAGTATTTCAAATACCACTAATGAGGTGTCTTTTGAAATTAATAAAATATTCCATCACTTTTTCAATAAATACCCACGCATTCATTCCATTCAATTCATTAAAAAATAAAATTAAATGATTTAATTTTAGTTATACCTCCCATTATGTCCTTAATCTCCCAAGGTTCTGATCATCGAGTTTAGAAGATACTTTTCAAGAAAAGTGAACCATTCATCCTACTCTTAGGGTCAAAGACTTCTTTTATGTTATGTCATTTGAATATCAATTTTTTCATGTTGGGGTATTTTTTTCTATATCCATATTTATTTCCATTTTATGTCTATGTGGTGTTATAACCTTATCAATCCCATCAAATATTTTTCTGAATTTTTATGGGATGTTTTTAGGCTTCTGAATTATTTTAATGCAATTATCCACTTCATTTTTTATTTTACGTTCCCTTTTATGTGGATTGTCTTTCATTTTCTATAACTTGTTCTTATATACATTTTATTCTATCCTTATACTGTATTATGAGTCATTTATGGATGGTAGAAACTTGTACCCACTCTTTTTAATGTTTTTAAAGCCATATTTCGTAAATGTTATACTGTAGACTTTTAATTTCTAAGTCATACTTTTTTTAGGAAATTATTTTATTTTATAAATGTAAATACCCAATCCTATTTCAATTTTAGGGTTATTCAATATAATATTAAAATGAATTATATTATTATGTAATTTCCATACATAAAACCCGTATTCTGTTTCCATGTGTTATAAATGACCTATTGACCATGTTTTTAAGCACATTTAAAAATGTGATGATTTTTTATGAAACCCATTTATTTTCTTCTCTATTAGTTATTTATTAATTTTTTTGTTATGATATATGTTTCTGACATGAATATAAATACATATTAAGGGTCCTCCCTTATAGATCACTAATGTATTGGGAAATGATATTAATTTCTAGAGATGACTTGGTTTACGCTACCTTGGTGAATAACCATGGTAATGTTAACAACACCTTGGGGATGGACCGTGGCGAAATGAATTCTTGGGGACTGACCCTAGTGATACGATTATAAATGTCAAAATTAAATGTTGTGTCCAAATTTTCATGCTATTATCAGAGTTCATATTGATATGATATTCCTCTTCCTCATCCCATTATGAAAATCCTCATGTTCTTATTCATATCACATAATATCACTTGTAAAATGTTTCTATTGTTTTCCCTTATTGGGATTTTCTTCCTATACTAATATTTTTAAATGTTTTCCCTTGTATTATGATTTTATGGACAAAGAATATTCTATAAATAATGTATTTGATGATTTTTCTAGAAAATAAATTGGATTTCACTTTAATTGTTTTTGTTTTATAAAATAAGGGATGGTGTGTAGACTGATCTACTTTGTATTATTGAATTATTACGTAATATTTTTTTCTGATTCTATAATACTCTAAACAAAAAAAATATTTGGAAATACGTGAAGATAAATTATTTTATAAAGTCAGTAGAATACAAAATGTTTAAGGTTGGGTCATTATAAGGGAGCTCTACTGGTATAGAGCTTTCTTGTTGGGCCGGAACCAAAAGCGGGAGCTACAAAAGGGAGATGGTAAGAAGAGTATATGGAAGTAGGTAACCAATATATGACATAGGGGCCCATGCAGTGCATGTAGTCCTGGGGAACCCTGGGGAACGATGTTACTTGTGTAAGCCTCTAAAGGTAGAGTGAGTCAGAAGAAGGATAGACTCTGCTACATGTGAATCGGTCTAGTGTATCTAGATAGAGATTGTGATAGAGGATGTAGGACCATCTAGGAGATGGTTGAGGTATTTCCATGGTAGTGGTGAAAGAAATAACATGGTAGCGTGCTAGGAAGAGGATGCAGCATAGGTGTTGGATGAGCGGCTGGAGGTGGAAGTATGTTCAAGACACTACCACCACCACACCCTAATGACCCACCCTGTTCTTAGAGAGCTAGTAGATAGTGATGTGGTCAATTGTAGTTGATGGATGATTATTATCCTAAGACTTCTGGGATTATTAGAGGTACTATTTATATTATTTTAACCCTACCTATAGTTTTTATAGACACAGGTTCATGTCACTGTTTTCTCACCTCAACCCTTGTTTGAGACATTAAGATTCCAGTGGAACCATTTACTCGATCACTATTCTTACACACTAATACGAGTCGATATTTGATGATAACACACCGATGCCAATGGTGTGCCCTTACTCTTGGGGTGATATTTTCAATTAGGATATCTTTGTTGCAATGTCAAGTCCATTCAACATCATTCTAGGTAATGAGCGGTTATACATAGATCGTTCTTAGATCGACACTGTAAGGCACCTAATGCGTTGTGATTGTAGATTTGCGACCAATTATTAATTTTCCGACAAAATAGAGACACAAGAAGCTCATTATGGACTCCTAGGTAGGAGGGTGCAGCCGATCACACATTAATTGGCTAGCATGACCCTCATTGAAGTGGATGATACGAGTACTCAATTTTTTTTATAGTGGTCAATGATTATAAGGCAATCATTCCAGAAGATGTTCCAGGGCTACCGCCTCGTAAATAGGTGGTCTTCTATATTAACATGTACCCCAAAATGGAACTTATTTTTTCACTTTCATATAAGATGGATCCTGCAGAACTCCATCACCTGAGTGTATAGTTGGAGGATTTGAATAGAAAGTGCATTATGAGTTCCAATGTTTCACCATGGACAACAATAGTGTTGTTTTCCAATATGGACGATTGGAGGTTCAGTTTTGGTGTGGACTTACAGCACTAATACTGGGAGACTATGAAGAACATGTTTCCTCAAATGAGGATTTATGATCTCTCTGATTAGTTTAAGTGAGAAAGATGGATCTCAATCATAGACCATATATAAGGCTATCACATACTTAAGGTGCGGGATGATGACATCCCAAATGCAATTTTTATATGTTTCTATGGCCAGTATGAGTACACATTGTTACAGTTTTTCATGAAGACCCCTCTAGTGGTGTTAATTCGACCTCATGAATATGATATTTTTTTCTGTACATGGACCAGTTTGTAGTGGTCATCATTATCGACATACTAGTGTATTCATTTTCGGAGGAGGAGAACACGATACACATGGGGATGGTCCTAGACGTACTCCGAAAGAACCAGATTTATGGGATGATTTATAATTTTTAGTTATATATTTGAGATTTCCACTTTCTAAGACATTTCATTTCGTAGGCCGTATTTGAACCATGTGTGACCAAATTGAGGAACAAATGGAAATACATTGTGCAGATATAAAAGTTCTAGCATAGATTTCTGCAGCTTTGATAGAGTATGATGATAAATCCCATCCTAATAATTCTAGTGGAGTATGTCAAGTACATGGTGTTTTGCGACACATTAGGGAATGAGAATGGTTAGGTGATGATATAGGGAAAAGTGGTGATTTCCAATGGTTCTTAGAAATTGAGACCACAAGAGAATAACTATACGACACATGACCTTGAATTGGATGTGTTAGTTTTTGAATTTATGAAGTGGTGACACTACAATATGGGAAAAATATTTATCATCTACTCAGACCAATAAATTATCAGGTATATCTTTTTTCTATAAGGATATGAACCATAGAAAATAGTGTTGGCTAGAGATCCTCCTGGACTAAGTCTTCAAGATATTCAATACTTCATGGATGGGGAATGTTGTGGTAGATTCTCTAAGTCGGAGGATGAGTCCACAACCACTGAACATGGACTCAGGGTAGTAGGTTCACATCTGATACCTTTTTGTAGGGAGATAAATCTGCATATCTCATGTCAATAGTGGTTGCACATCATCTCTTACAGTAAGTCCCGGAGGCACAACTCAGAGATGGTATCTATGAGAATAAATGTTCTTAGATGTCCACACGTCTTTACCGTAATATATATTAAAAAGGTGTGGAGAATGTATTTATTTTTTGAGGCCACATAGTAGTACCGACCGAATTACATGAGGAAATCTTTAGGGAGTTTCATAAATCCTCTTTGGAAGTACATGTAGGTGTCGTAATGATGTAACAGGACATATGACATTAGTTTTGGTTGTTGAGGATTAAGAAGGTAGTGGAAGAGTTTGTCTCTAGATGCCTCACTTGTCAGCAATTAAATATTGAACACCAACTTCAATGGGTTTTATCCAATCCCTTGAGCTAATAAAGTGGATGTGGGATGGGATATCAATGAACTATGTTAAGGAACTACTACGTATGTATAGAGTGAATGAAACCATATGGGTGATTGCTGACTGACTCACCAAGTCGGCCAACCTCATAGAGATTAGGGAGTAGGGTTCAGTAGAAAGCTTGATATGCCTCAACATGAAGGATATAGTTCGACTCCAGAGAGTCCCATTAATGATAGTCTGTAATAGATATTATTGCTTTACATCCCAATTGTGGAAGAGATTGCAGGAGGAGTTTGGAACACATCTATGCTTGAGAACAATATTCTACTCATAGACCGACAACCAGATAGAGCAGAACATTCATATCCTAGAGGAAAAGAAATATTCATTCATCCTTTATTATTGTTGCAATTGGGAGGATCAGATACCTCTGGTAGAGATAAAATACATCAATAGATACCACTCCACTATCATTATGGAACCATTTGAGGCTTTGTAGTAGAAACCATGGAAGTTTCAACTTTACTCGGATGACCCCGGAGAGTCTGCACTCATGGGCTCAGAGTTGGTATCAGAAACTACAGAGAAGGTACATGTCATCCAGTAGTGGGTGATGACTATAGAGAGCTTTCATAGGTCCTATGCTAATAGAAAATAGATATCGTAGGAGTTCATGGAGAGATACCATGTTTTCCATTGGGTATCTCCTTGATGTGGGATAATGATATTTGGATGCAGAGGCAAGTCATCATTGAGGATTCACACACCTTTTCCGATAGTGCGTAGAGTGGGCTAGATGGTGTACAACTTGACTATACCTCTTTAGTTAGAGAGGGTGAAATTGTTCTTCAACATATTATGGATGAAGAGATACATACAAGTCCATTCACTAATCATTGATTGGGGTGAGCTTGACATTGACGATGGGGAGGCATACACGGATTACCTAGTGTAGAGAGAGGATCGACAAGAGAGGATCCTTCATGTATGGTTGATTCCTCTAATGTATGTTTGATGCTAAAATGGGAATCTCCAAGAGAGTATGATGTAGTAGGAGTATCATATTCATTTTTAGTATCCTCATTTAATTTTTTATCCCTTATTTTTTATTTTGGGATGAAAATCCCCAATGTAGCTAGAATGTAATGTTCTGGAATATTTTATGTAACTCTTTTGAAAGTAATATTTTATTATATCAAGAATAGATGCTGATACAACATTTTATTTCAAGGAAAAAGGTACCTAGAATAAATGTTCGAACTATTAAATTTTTTTATTAAAAATAGTGCTCTTGTGGAGTTTTAGTAACTTTTATACACATTACATGATATGAAATCCAAGGGCACTATTGTGTTTGGTGCAACGATTTTCTCTTGGGTAGGACTTATCTTCGACCAAAATGGGTCGACTGCAAAAAATATATTTCAAATGTTATAAATAATAAAAAAAATCATAAAAAATTTATTTTATTTTTTTATATTTCATGGTGATACAACACCAAAAAACCTATTTCATTTCATAAATGAAACAACATGGAAATGCTACAAGTCAATGAAATAGTGATGCTGAAATGCATTTTTCATTTAATATCTTGATAGGGATACGAGATCTGATTCCCAATCCCTATAGGCTCTCAATAAAATATTACTTATTGCAAAATCCTCTTAACTCTGAAAGATTATTGGTGGTGGATTGACAATAAGATTTATAACAGGCATCATTGGGATGATGAATGATGAACACATGCCTCACACTTCATCAACGATATATCCAATACTTGTGGTAGGGGGTTTATATTATTCATGATTACATTACCTCTAGTTTTTTACAATTAGGAACCTAAATCAACCCATGTAAAATTTGTTCCACAGCTCTATTGTTTATGTAGGATGGTTGAAATTGTGGGATTATTGTAGTTATTATATCTGTCAAATGTTTAATTCGTTCTTTGTGATCCTACATACAAGAATGATTTTGGGCCAACATGAACAAATGCCTGGGCATTTTCTTCAGGTGTTCTTGTGTTTATATTTTCCCCCATCATTCTTCATGAGGATATGAGCGGATTTTTTATTGAACCATAGATTTATGGTGGAATCTAGAGACATAGAATTTGTAACCACAACGACCCTGTAAAGGAGAAATGATAGGAACAACATTTGACAAGGTAGTTAGTGGAGCTCTCAATGGCAGACGCACCATCATCTAGGGGTCACAGTCAGGCCCAGTAGAAGACTGCCGACAAGAGAGCCCACAGCAGCAGAAACCTACAGTCCAGCAGGACCACAGTTGTGGGATTACCCACGGTAGGGGGTTGTGGGTGGTGCCAGTATTAGGGGGCCATGCGGAGCAGCCCCAGGAAGTGATGTAGGTTACAACCATGATGGGACATGACTGTGTAGATCAGTGATGTGGCACAATGATTCTATTTTAGGTTGGAATGAGTTCTTGTGAACCATGTACGAGAGTAACGAATGTCACATAACCGACCGCAGTTGCAGGACATGGAAACCAAAGCATCTATGTGAGAAAATAATGCCCACTATAATAGACTAGGTTGAATCCGATAGCCTATACCAACTTTGGGACTTTCCCAAATGGGGCTGGGCTAACCCAGTAGGCTATGTCAACCCGATGGGTCGGGTCATACTCATTGTGTCTGGTCATAGCTGGGGGGGGGTATGGTTAGACTAGGCGAGTTCAAACAGGAAAGAAATGGGTTGGGTCATATTGGGAAGGTC
This sequence comes from Viscum album, assembly GCA_963277665.1. Taxonomy (NCBI): domain Eukaryota; kingdom Viridiplantae; phylum Streptophyta; class Magnoliopsida; order Santalales; family Viscaceae; genus Viscum; species Viscum album. Next base: position 540,600,424 of record OY728121.1, read on the forward strand.
TAACCAGGTCGGACCAGACCGAGACCAAACTAACTCCTTTTATCAAAAGTCACATAACTCTACGATTTTTTGTCAATTGGAAGATCAATTTGAGGTATTTGGGGCCTCATGACGAGGTGGTCATTTTGACATACTGTAAGTGAGTTTCTGTAGATGTTTTCATAGGAAATTTTTGATCAAACAATAGGTGATCCAAAAACGATCGTGATAAGGACAGAATCCATCTACTGTATGTGACCTCAAATCAATGTCATTACTTAGAAAATGTATCTTACATATACTATGTCTCTTACTAAGAAAATGTGTCTTATCTAGGATTTGTTTCATAACAAGAATGAATCTGTACTCCCATATCCCACCAACGTATTGGTCGTCTAGTCTTTGACAACACTGCATGTGTTACCTAGACTCTATGTCTAACCCACACTCCTTGGGTTATCTACACCCTATGTATTACCTAAACACTGTGTGGTATGGAATCATCATGTGTTACTACTTGAGGGTTCATTGTATTCTTATAAAGACCTTTTTATGTAACATTTACCTATACTTGGTTTATGATGAATCAAATAGAAATATTTACTATAACTCCTAGAGGTTACACTCTGTGTGACACTTGGGTAGTCTACTTGGTTCATTTCTTACTAATAATTTTTTTGTGATATAAATCATGTGATTCATTGTGGTTTACACTGTGTGATTTTTTTGTAGATTGTGGGTCCCTAATAAGAATTATATTACTCACCCCTACATCGGTTTCACCCACACATGTCATGTCTTGTTCATATGATCAGTAGCTTTAAAAGAGTCCTTGGTGGTATGGATAAAGGGGTTCTTCAGGTTGAAATAATGGATGTGGTATGATTCAATGACATTTTGAAGGCTAACTATACCTACCGTTTAGGTGGGTTATTCTACAGATGAGATCCAGGAGGTTGTACTTTTCTTTTTATGTTGGGCTAGTATTCTTTCCTATTAAATTTTTAGAGTGTTCTATTACTCTTAATGGTTGACTTAGTGGAATAAAAACATTTTTACTCCATGTTTTTATTTGAGCACTCTTCCTTGGATATGTGTGTGTGTTCAAGTACATAGGAAAATTCCTCACCATTGTGGGATATGCATATTTAGTGCTAGTGGCCAGCCCCAGGCCTGTGAGAGGAGGGCATGGGGATGTCAAAGAACATGGCTCAGTTGACAAGTCCCGAAAATTACTAACTTATTTCTATAGAGGTATTCAAAAAAATCCTTCTGAATTTTCATGTGAAATATATTGTTTTACAAAAATTAAATTTGTATAAGGTGATGATCTGAAATTCATTTTGAATACATTTAAAAATTAATTCTCATTTCTTATTGGGATTGAATTGTTCTCTTTTACTTACTATAATTTGAGGATGATACGTATTACCAATATGTAGCTCTCTATATAGATCCTATTAAATTCTTTCCTATAATGATTATGTAATCCAAAAATCACAATAAAATATAATATAATTTTTTATTCCATCAAACCTTACTAATTATTTAATGTATAGCCTAGAATGTTGATCCATAGTCAAATATTCACTAATAGCAATGATGTGTGCTTAATGTTAATGAAATCGACTGGAACCCTTTTAGTAGTGTACCCTTTATATGATTTGAGGAGTCTGAATAGAAAATCCAAGATGACATTTTCCCATGTATATTATTGTTTTGATAACGGTTATAACATCCCATTAAAATTTTCCCACTTTTACTCACCTTGATTAAATTCCAATCACTAAGATACATACATATTAATAAATATCATTATGTTTTCCTACTATAAATAATAATTGATGTAGGTCAGTGGTAGGATATATACTATTGTCACACATCAATTTCGGGTTTATGTCCCACAACCTTGTTGGACGTGATAACAAATCACTTGGTATTCTGACAATATTTTTCCAAAACAATATCAAGAAAATTCATAAAACGTCGATAATTACCTCAAAATCAAAATAATATAAACCCCAACAGTTACCAATTACATATATCTTATGTCCAAAAAATGCAAAAGGACTCCTCAAATATATTTCCTCTAAAAAATAAAAAACCAAAGGGGTATAAATTAAAAAATGCCTCTGAAATAATCCGTAATCTTGAAAAAATTTATCACATATAACCATGAAATATGTTTTTAGGAAATTTACATATGATATAACATAAAGTCATACAACCGTAATGATATCCACAAATAAATATTAAAATCTACATGGTAGCATATATGCTTCGAAAATAAACACAATCCTGAGTTGATTCATGATTCTTACTACCCAAATACAATTAGTAAAGATACTTATACAACATAATCCATGAATCCCAATAAAAAAATGCATCCATTATTGTCATGGAATAGGTCCTAACATGGTTTATAAGTAAACACTAATTTTAGGGAAATGACATTCATAATTACAATGTGCCCCACATATTATAAATTGATCTCCTATATAGTTCATCAATTTATGACCTTATTTTACTCATAGAAAATATCATATCCAACATTTGATATATTATTGACTGTTATTCTACCTTCCATGATAACATGTGAGAATCCCAATATTCATTATTCTATGTTCATTACCACATGATATTTCATATGTTTTATCTTTCTCTAATCTTTTGTGTTATAAATCCCACTGATGTTCACACTTTTTCTCACATAAGAATTATTAATTAAGCATAATAACAATATCATTGTCCCCAGTAATAAATAAACTTTTATACTTATAAATTGTTTTTATAACATTCAAAACTAACCCAATTCTTATAGATCAAACCATTTAATGATACCCAAAAATGTAGTTTGAGCACCACAAATCATTGTTGGAAATCCTCATAATCATAAAAATCAATAATAAAATTTCTAAATTAGGAAAAATTATTTTAAATATATGACACCTTTACTTTAAACTAGGTTATTAATAATCATTATTCAAATACATCATGATTGTTCACAAACTGAATTTGAATTTAACAAAGTATATCCCATGAGAGTGTCAAACCGTGTGTACAGTAAGAATCGTTTTAATGCAATGGGTAATGATTAAGTCAAGCTCAATAAGAATATTTTAGATTTATTATCCCTAGGTACATTATATATAGAATAACATCCAGTTGTAGTATCCATACATTGATCAATTTTGGTGTAAACCAGATAATCACTTCCTTAGAAAAACTGTAGGTTGTTATCCTATACTTTGTCCTATCCTAAGTGTTCTGAGTAATGTTTTATATTCCTAGTTTGAAATGGTTAAGTAAACCATTCTCTAATGCCAACTATAATTACTAAAACATATCATACATATATATTTCATCTTAAAATATTAATATTCCATACATAAGATACTGCTTCATTCTAAAATTGAATAGGTCTAATGTCTTTTGAAACTCGAATACATAATCCTATGGTTCCTATGTAAGCTATATCATCTCCCACTATGTTTTTAATATCTATCACCCTTCTTAAAATTAGCATACCTAAAAACATTATTCAAAAAATATTTAATACAACATAAAAAATGGTTAGTTCAAATGAAAAAAACTGTAATAAATGGATTCATTAATGATCACATAATAATAACATTAGAATAAGGGTATGATATGATGATCTTAATATTTAAAAAACATACCCAACCTATAACATATCATTAAAATTATTCTTGAAATAAATCATGGTAGTTCATAAGAACTGAATCATAAAAAAATAAAAAAAAATAATCCATGGCATTATAAAACAGGCATAATAAATTGATTAGTGGTATACACATAATAAGAGAAAATAATTTTCATTGTATTAATGAATCAGTTATAATAAATTCAAAGAGAATTGGGTTACATCACCAAACCATAATATTAGTTATCAGTTACTCTCTAAACCAAATTTAGTTGTCATGGTTTTCTCCCATGACAATAATTTTAGATAAATTTTATAATAAACTGGGTTCATTCACCATTTTAGTCCATTTTATCTCATGAGATCTTGATATTCCCACAATTAATTGGAGGATTATATAGGTCCCACACATCATAATTAATAACATGATCGTAATCATTGGTTATAACATATCCACAATAATTAATTATAACCTAACAACGTTTATATAATTAAAATCATACATATGTGTTCTATAAGATCATAAAACATTAATCTTATAAGAACCCGTGAATAGGAATGTGTTTCATAAAGAATTCATCCTAGAATAAAAATTGGAAAATAGATAGGATTAATAATTATTTCATCATGGAATAACACATGTAAAAATAAGTGGGTTTCATTAGTAATTTATCATTGTATAACCTATGTATGAGAAATGTGATTCATTAACAACTTGTCATTATAAGTACAAACGATTCTGTGAAAGAATAAAAATGGTATCCTTGTATTATATAACATTTAATATAATAGTTAACATAAAAAAATAATATTTTACGGAAAATGATTTTTAAATATCACTTGGTACAATTCCTAAGGAAAATATCATTTCTATATTGAAGAACCCCTTCAAAAAAACAAAACAATTTCCAAATTATTTTCTTCTAACATATTCCTGAAAACATATAAAGTAAAAATTAATGATCATAAAAAATCATCAATAAAATTAATTAATAATCTAATATTTTAAAACATTATTTATTTTCAAACTCATTTTTTAATAAAATAAAATTGGAAAAACAAAAAGTTATATTAAAATATCATATAAATTTTTTTCAACAAAATAATGATTTCAAAATAAAAAAACATTTTAAAAATATAATTTCCAATAAAAATTGAAAATTATTGTATTTTTAAATAAAATCATCACATTATAAGGGAATAATTAATGCATTAAGTGGACATGATTGTAATAAATTCTATTCAGCTCACACATGTGAAATAAAAAAAATCATTTCTAATTTTTAGATAAATTCAAAATGGGACTTGTTTGGGAGATGAAATTAATATCAATATCAATATAATTGTGTAAACAGTACTAAAATGTTAAAAATGACTTTATAAATCAATTTGGAAGATTAAAACATTCTTGAATTTTTTTTTTGGAAAACAGGGACTTGAAATTAAGCGGGTTTTCGACAAAAGAGATAAATAAAGTTAGTATTTTTTAAAATCATCATTTATAATCATGTGTAAAAAATGATATTAAAAAAATAGAATAATATTCATCATATAACATGTAAATTTTTTATTATAAACACCTCATAAAATAATATAGTTGTATTACATAACATACGTCTAAAAGAAAAAAAGATAGAAAAATACATTTCCTTAAGTCTAGAATTCAATCATACACATTTGGACCTACATTATAATAAATATATTTTTAGTATAAATCTTGTAATTAACCATTATTTTATTTATAATAAAATATATGATTTACATAAGAACATTTATTTCCCATTTATTAACATTTCCTGGTTAAACCACGTTTCACGTAATAAACGATGTTCCATTTGAGTATGTTCTTAAATTGTTATTTTTATTTCTATTAATTTGACCATAGATAAATTATCTTCATAATTAAAATAATTCAAAATATAATATATATTAATTTTATAATAATTTATATTAATTTAGTAATGTTATAGAATGAAAAATAATTAAACAATTCTTGGAGACGGTGGGTCCTGTTAATGCATGAATGTTGTTTCCATTTTATCATTTCAAAAAATGAAGTAAAATAATATACAAACCATATATATAGTATTATTTAAAGTACATCACATATATTTAGTAATTGAATCCTCCATACCTTATATGTAAATAGTTAGAGAATACCGAATCACATTGCTTCATGAGACAATAGTATGTCATACCCATGAGAGATGTTATCGTATCCCCCATGGAAGGGAAGTAAGAATTTATATTTAGTATATTTATTAAGGAGTTATTTTTGTGTCAAGAATATCACATATATAAATTTAATATATACTTATTACCATTAATGTAAACTGAAAATTGGAAAAACTCCTTAGATTTGGTCACAAGGAAGTAGTCTCCCATACACATGAACGATGGTTTCATTACCCAAGGGATGGAAGAGAATATTGTTATAGATTATTCAATAAAAATAATTAAATATAATTATATAGGATATATTGAAATTATTTTATCATCATAGTTTAATAATATTTGAAATTGTTTTATGAATAATTAAAACAAAAAAACAAGTTTAGAATTTTACATCTTTCTCGGATAGCCTCTTTTGGTTTATATCCAAAACCATATTAAGAGTTTTTAATGATTATAATATATTCTATAAGATATTTTTATTGAATTAATTATGTTTTTACATATTTTTTTGATTAAAAAATTCTCTTTGGGAGTTTGAAGTGGAGATTATTGGGGGAGGCCTTTTAATAGTGGGAGAGAGGACACACCTTAACTGTTTAAAAAAATAAAGTGTACCTAAACTTTTAACATGAATTAAGAATCTAAATGGTCATCATATAACGATATAGGTTATAAGGTATAAATATGCCAATAATATGTGATATGGAAAATTTTATAAGTCATTTTAACCCTTATATTTTTAGTTTTACCTATCTTAAACATGTTTTAACCATAATTGTGCTAATTAATTTTTTATTCTTCTAATATTACTTATTGTTATAAATTAAGATGAAATATTTATTTAATATTTTATATAATGATTCTGAAAAGGTAATACAATTTTCCAAATTCTATTCACAAAGTTGAAGAAATGTAATTAAAAATTAATCCTGAAGATGCGATGAAAAAGTTCATTTCAAAGAGAAAATATTCCAATTTTTGAAAGGTTTTTATATAAAATTATATATTAATATGATTAAAATTACATTATTTCATTAATTTATATATAATATAACTAATAGTACTTTTAAAACCGACATGAAATTAGTTGTATGTATTTATATTCTATAAATAATAATACATTTCATAATAGAAAAAGTTATGATAACAATTAATTTAAAATTTCTTATTTTAAAAAAATTCAAAAAATATCAATCTATGATAATTATGAAATTTAGATTTTAAAAATTATTTTTATTTTAAAAAATTAATTTTTTAAATGTCATAAAATTTTCATTAAAAATTTGTTTAAAATATTCAATAATTATGTTTAGAAAATATTATTTCTAATCGTATAATGACTTCACAAAAAAAATAAGTACATTTTTATCAAATTGTTTTCATTATATAAACCCTTTATACATAACATTAAGAAAATATTATTTCTTTTCAATACCGTCATGTTTATCAATGAGGCGGTAACAATATTTTTTTAACAATAATTTTGATAATATATCATGGTTTATGGAAAACAGGATATTCCGAGTGACAAAAAATTTAATGAAATTGAATTAATATGAAAAAATGAATTCATAAAATATAGTGGTGATACATTGGGTGTGTATTTAAGTAATTGAAAATATTCTATATTGACTCTATCAAAAACTATGTATCCCATTTTCCACCCTTATACAAAAATAAAGGATGGTACTATAACTGAACCACCTGAGTCAGTTGTTCCATTGAAGAATATACTCCTAGAGATCCCATACCATTTCTCTAAATAACCTATAATAATAATCCTATTTATCTATCCTCTAGCCATTCCAAAAAACTACAGGTTGTTCTGGAATTACATCTAACTAGAGAGCCTCCTTATGCAACTCATGCCCACCCCTACTCTGAAGAGCCTCCCCTTATACATGCCCTTGAGGCACAACATATCTACCCTTTTAACACTCTTCTATATCCCATATAGGTGGAATCAGGTAAAAGAATAAATTCCAGGATCAATACCAATGATAACAATCACGAAATCTTAAATATGAAATGTAGTAATAGGAAATGATTCTCATTTCCCTCACACATTCCTACATCACCCATACTACGTATAACAAAACAAAACATCCCCTACCTACCCTTACGAGAGTTATGAAACTTATACATCATAAACTGATTGGATCACATGCCCATCATATCAAGTATCACCAAATTAGGATCACTGAGTAAAATAATAACAGAAGACTATGAAAGAAAATATTGTTTAACATATTATTGCCACTTTAAAAAGAAGGAAAATTTAATACATACACACCCATTGGTTAAATTATTTCGGTATTTTATGATATCATCATAATTTGAGGGTCTTGTAATTTTAGGAAAAGATCAGTTATTTTGGCTATCAATTTCATGTTATGAAATTAAACGGTCCTCATGATGTAATTGTCATCACATTTATGTGCTTCCCATAAGTAGTTAATTTATTAAATATATTAACATGAACTATTCAGGGGTTTAAGATAGAGACATTTAATGATGTGACCTAATGAAAATTTCTGAATTGAGCATAAAGAAATTAAGTTATATGGGATTTAGTTTTCATGTTATAGTGGAATCAACCTATAAGTTACAATTGATTAACCATTTATCTACCATCTATCATTAATTGATTGTATTTATAATAATAATTCCCAAATCCTCTTTCCTCTATAACAAAATTGTATCATACCCTATGGGTTTCATGTAGAGTGAGACCAAGATAAAATGTAGGATAAAATCATTTATTCTATTATAGAAACTATAAAAAGATCTCCCCTTTATTTAGTATAGCTTCAATGAAATAGGAAAAAGAACACGCATATGTCATTTAATCATAAATTCATATCATGAAAAAAAATATTCTCTTATTTCCTCTAATGTAAGGAGTATAAATAATATGAAACTTGAAATATATGTTAACAAATAAAAATAACTCAACTGAAAATATTAAAATTGAATCAATAATCTCATTTCCCCTAGTAACTATAAAATAAATTCTTGCCGGTGCAGGCCTAACACAAAACAAAACCTCTATCCCAATTAACATAACCGTCTTAGGATATAGTCTACCATAACACAAATAACAATCCATTTTTAATATCCAACCATTAATACCACATAGAAAAATACTAAATAGTGTTAACGCTTTGTAAAAAACACCATTTATGTAATAATATAATTCCTAATCTATATGATGCTCTGAAGTAACAAAAAATAGTTTATATAATACAAATATTTAATGATGTTCCCCAAAATCCACTTAATTTAATCTCTTGGCCGGTGTGCCACAAGATATTAGGAACACATTCCTCTACACCAATGGATGAAGAAAAGTATTGAGGACTTATTGGGTGATAATAGAGAGACTATTCCATATGATGATAATAATAACAATAGAAATAATAATAATAACACCATTGAGGTGATAAACCATACTCAACAAAATGAATACAATAAAATAGTATTAATTATCTAATTTTACATCTTCTATAAATACAATATAATATATAAATTCCCTTAATGTAATACATAATCATGTAAGACTTCATGGGGGTAGATCATATATGTAAATAAGAAAAGAAACCTAAAAGATAACAAAACCATCCCTAAGATAGTTCATAACCCTCCTACCGAAAAATGATGACATCCATCCCTTGAACCCTTTACATAAACATGCTCACTATAATCCATACTATGATCGTATTACACTACATATTCTCAAAACCATAAAGTATGTACACATCTCGATGGTCCCATGCATGGTGTGAGTATGAACTCAGTAATCCATACCAAACGTTGTCCTAAGATTATATCCATTATTGTAACAATATATGTAAAAACATAACTAAATGGGAATAAATTTCATGTATCACATTACTCACTCCTCTTCTGATCAACAACCAAATGAGAGCCTTTAACTATTTCATCCAGTGCCATAGGGGAATGGATCATTCACTTTATATCATATCAGAATAACTCTCTATCTTACATATATTCCCATACCACACAACTGAATGATCCTACACATTTACACTTAGAAATATTCATAGCCATGCATTTTATCTCATCTAATATCCCAAAACTAGAACCACTAATATATTACAATTCCCTAGGACTTATTCTTATTCAACCATTTTTGGCTCATTAGCCCATCATCCCACAGTACGATGAATCCTATTCCCTCAGAAATCTGCACAATCATCCCCAGATGTTTGGAGAGACTTATCACAAATCTGATTGTATAAAAAAAATCAACTGAGGATTTATACAGTGATCACCTCTTCTATATTGTTGGTCACCACTATCCTCTATTCCTCGAGATATACAGAGGCCTTCACCAATAATGAGTTCCCAAAACCCCCTCATTAGGACCTTAACCTGTGTTCCAATAACCCCAATGACACTATTTATAACCATGGTGAGTTTATATCACCAATTATCATATTCCACACCATTGGTGAACCTCCGTTTCCACATATAAACTGCATTTCTTGACTCCGATATTGTTCTTTACCATCCAACTCATCGTGATGATACACTTCACCCATCATATGTTTATCAAAATCATCTAAGGACTAATGCGAAATTTCCAATGAATTCAAGTGTATTAAATATAGCCATATGATCACTTTATTAAGTACACATAACCAACATCATCATCCCAATCAAATCATGGAACCCCATTTAACCATTTACATACCATACACTGCTCAATCATACTATATAATAGTTAGGACATCCCTTCATCATCTCTTAGAAACTATAGAAAATAAAAATAATATAAAATCAATCTCACTAAAATAACCCCATAGATTATTATTTATTAAGAATTAGTAATAACATATATAATATGAATAAATCATTAATCCACCATCATTATTCCTTCTATATGTATACTCAATGATTTTCAACCCCCGATTTATCCTCACATGACCAAAAAAAAGAAACCCCCTCAATAATAGGGAAAAACTCCATAAATGATGAAATTCATAAAATAAGTGAGGGAAAATTGATAAGAAGGAAAAAATTATATTATCCTTAACCTAATATACCTATAATGATGAATGAAACTAAAAACTAGTATGAGATTATTTTTATCCACTATTGGAACCCAATTTGTGAGGGAGAGGAGGATAAACATTATTCTCGGGTTGAATGGATCATCCTCCTATGTTTTACTATTATATGAATTATAACATTGTTTCTTCCTTGGATATATCATTTTGTGACCATCAGGTTCACACTAGGAAATATCAGGGTTGGGAGTTCTCCCCTCACATGACCCATTTCATGTTGTGAACATACTTTCCACAGTGTCAATATCTACACCCAACAACTATTTCACTACAAAACTGCTACATTTTACTCAAAACCTCCCCCATGTCACTCTCAACCCCTATTATATTCTAAAACCCATAAAATACATGTGTTTAATCCATATTTAATCACATATTCACAATTTATGTGGTCATAGGTCATACTAAAGATTTCTTTACTCGTATAAGAGGAAAAGCCCAATCTTTGTTATCCTCTAACTAATTACATGATCATAAACATACATAACCACCCTCTTATTAAATAATTCACTTTTTAGTTACATATAAATGGAATCAGTGTATAATTATTCTCATGCAAATTCTCATAACAACCATAGCTAATAAGAATTGATATTAAGCATACACCCCTAAGTATATCGATGATTGTATGAAATTATAGAGGATATACTTTAGCTGGACATTCCAAGTAATAATTATATACTTCATAAGTCCAAAATAAATGGCTGTTATATCACATAATTCTCTTTAAATTGAGTAAAATATTCTATTCATATTAATATTATCACATCATCACAACCCATAATACTATTTGATGATCATCAATTATGGATAACTCAATGTGGTTTGTTGAGGGGATATAATTATTCATCCATTCATGAAAAATAATTTATTGAACACATGAATGAATGGTAAATGGGGATTAATTCACCATTTAGATCATGATAAATTATATATCCCTTCATTAAATATCTTAAGTATCTAATACGTATATTCCTAACATGACTCGTATAGTGTTCTTATGTTAATGGATTCATTAGTAGATATTATACATTGTCCTTTGTAGCCACCCAAACATCATTACATAACCCCTCTTGACAATTTAACATATAATATGTAATTTCTGAAGTGTGTTTTTAGTTCATCTATGATATATTGGATCTTTATCAAGAGATATAACTCTATTATTGTCATATTATAGATCAATTTCTACTTGAATGCTATGAACCTTATCCATCGAATATATTAACATCCAAATCCATAGAACTTCCTTCACAATATCGGATTTAGTGATGTGTTATACATAAATTGTTTGTTCTGTTATGGTGTATTCTTTAAAAATCTTCAAATCTATATAACCAATATTTAGGTTAAACCAAAAACAACATTGATATTTTATATAATAATTCTCAGATTAGAAACTAGCATCTATGTAACATTTTACATGGAGCTCATCCTATCTTATAAAGACCGGGAAAAAATTCTTAGTCCCTATCAACTACGTAATAAAGTTATTCATAGTTATCTAATGACTCTCTATAGGGTTATTTTGGAATCCTATGGTTATATTATAATCATAGGGGGGACCATTTTAAATACAAAACATCTAATACGTAATAGAACCAAATGATGATGTAAATTGAATTATATCCATCCTATATAATGTATTATAGGGATCAGAAATCATCATAATAATCACAACAATAGAAAACACCCCTTCATGATGTTATTCATGGTAAAATACTTTATACCCTTACCATGTTTTTCCCAAATAAGACCAAGAATCAACTTAGATCTTTCTATATATATCCTAAGGTATAATTTTTAAGAAAAACAACCCCAATTATTTTTTTAATAAGTGTTTACCCTACCACGTCCTTATAACTTGAAGATCTAGGATAGAATAAATATGTCATCTATATAAAATATATGAAACACTTTGAATCTCCAACTAATCTACTTTAACCACACATGAATTGCCTATTCTATTGATTAAACGATACAATTTGATTTCATCATCGAACTAGATAATCTAATTAGTGGATGATTTCATCAATCATTAAATGTACCATTGGAATATTTATACCATGGTAGTTTCATTTGGAACATTTAGACATTAGGCCTATATCATAATAAATATGTCATCTATATAAATGTACCATTTGAATATTTATACAATGGTAGTTTCATTTGGAACATTTAGAAAAAAATGTGAAATGTATCATTATAATAATGAGATACAATGGAATGAAAATTTTTAATTGAATTTATCATCAAATGTATTGTTTTTTTCTTCACAGTTACCTCTAGGATTTTTTAACAATATAAAACCATGTATGATTTATAAATATAAACAATACAATACATATATTTTTTCTTAATAAAATATAATTAAACCATATAGTTATTACAAAAACATGTGCATCCAAAAATTCAAAAATGGGTTTCTGTATATATAGAGTCCATCTTATATTATAGGATTTTTAACATTTTTCTCAAAATAAAAACTCTTACTAGATTAAGAGTAGGTAGTATCATTGACTACATTCAACATTACATCCTTATAATTATCCATGATAAATCATTATCTCTTTAGATTAATATGTATCCAACCTACCCATCAAGTTTCTTATGTAACAGGAGTCGGTTCTCCATCCACAATTCGTTGAGCAACCACATCAACATCAAGAATAGAAATAGTTAATGTTTTTAGTAATTAAATTCACCGTGTTCAACATTCCATCACAATAGTATCGAGAATTATGTGTTCCTTATCATGTAATACATCGTATTTAACTACAAAATAGGGTATTTAGTTTGGTCATATAAATAATATCTCTTATTTTCCTTGGGATAACCAACAATAATTAATTTTTCATATTTATAGTGACATTTACCAGAAATATATCATCATATGAGTTCTTAATAACCTTAAATATTCATGAATTTTTTTTCAGTTCTTCTCCATCCATATATCATAATGTTTTTACATATTATTTATATGGGACAAGGATTAAATTGAATGTAGTATTTTGTTTTGTGTAACCCTAGAATGTAAAAGTAAGGTCACATAGACACACAATTGATCATACCATTTAAAATAAGGTAAAATATCCCCCCCCCAGCCACACCATTCAATTGTGATATTCTTGGGGGACATAATTATAGAACATTTCAATGATCCATAAAATTATTAGTAACTTCATAGTGATGTATTCAGAAACTCGATCTCATCAGGAAATCTTAATACTTGTTCTTATTTGATTAAGTAATTCATTCTGAAACTCTTTGATATTTTCAAAATATTCATAATTTTTTTTTCAAAAGTTACATATATACACACTAAATAAAATAATAAACATTGTTATGAAGTAAATATGATCATTATACCATTATGAACTCATTAGTCCACACACATCACTATATATGACATCCATTATTCCCTGAGCCTTATCACATTCACTCCAAAAATATCCCTTGGTCATCCTTCCTAAAACACAGGATCAGAAATTATAAAATGACTCATATTCATGTATGTAAAGTGATCCATATTTTTTTTGGAATATTTGGATATGTTTCTCTATTTATATACATGGTGATAATTTTAATGTTAATTGGGATTAATATAAATCACAAACTTCTTTAACTAAATGTTATAAACAAGATTGTCCATATATATAATATATAGACCATTTAACATATTGTTAATTCAAAAATACCTTTAATTCATTTATGTAGGACAAATTTTGTTCTTAATATAAAATGAAAATATCATATTTTTGTAAAAAGAAACATAAAACAATTATCTAGTTATAGATGAATCATAATTAGTGTTATACAATTATAGGATTAATCTATTTTATAATGCGATATCGTAATTTTCGGCCTAGAATATTGAAACTCTTTCTATATTACCAACACAATGATTTAATTTACCCTTAATAAGTTAACTATTTCTATTATCAAATATTAATTATAAAAAATTCATGATTTAAAATAGATATCTAAACCAATAAGATAGAGTTTGCAGAATTGATCTCTATAAAATATTTATTTAGATTCTTAAAATAAATAACTTTAAGTAAGTTTCATAACTATAGATACGGATGTCTTACAATACTATTTTTCATACCTATGAGTAATCTTAATATGATTATCATAATGTATTATATACCTTATAACAAAGACATATCATAGTGTGGTTATTATGTATTATATATTTTGATCTCGTTATATTGATGAATGTTATCCAAATATGAATTCATGACCCCAAACATCATACGAATTTAGTGATACAAATCAACATTTAAATAAGAAATGAGTCTACATTGGAATTTCCCTCACCATTTAGTTATTTATATGAGGAATAATACAATAAAAAGGTTTTCATTCTTAAATAGAAAAATGAATTTTTTTTCTATATCCATCATATAAAAAAATTTCAACTCTATCCTTCTGATAATAAATTATTATTAGGGTCCGAGTAATACTTTAACTGAAAAAATTGAAAATAATATGCTAGTCATGAAAAATAAAGGGGTTTCCAATTTTGGTATGACCTACTGAATATGAAAAATTAAAAGTTAAATATTACTTCTACTCCTTGCATAAGATAATATAGGTGCACCCATACTTTTAATGAGCTTCCTAGTAAAATGATCCATGTATTGAAAAATAACATTACATAATGGTTCTCATACATAGTATTTAATAGGGGATTTCATTATAAAAGTCTCACAAACATTATTTATATTTTATGTAGAGTATATATATAACAATTTATATGGAATTTAATATTTAAACTGTCATGTTTTATTACCGTGTATTGGATTTCTTTTAGAAAATTGTTATTGGAATCCCGATTCCATCCACCGAATTATTATATCGACACAACATTAATTTTTAAGAATTTATACTATACAATATTGTTTGTTACACACATAAATAGAAAATCCAAAAATATACATACTCATCCATATGCATCTTATTCTTAGGATACATGAACCCTTCAGGTAATGTTTTTGAAACATATGTGATTGATAAACTCTACATGAGTATGCCTAGATCCATAGATAGAGATCGCCTACCTTTTGATGAAGTATCATATTCCTACATTCCTATAGGAAGTATGAACAAAATTCATACTACCCATGGATACTTTTGTCATCATAGAACCCGATTATTAATAATTCCAAAAATTAATATATATATATATATATAAACAATGTAAAAAAGTATAATAAATAAAATTACAAACCAACATCCTGGTAGATAAAACCCAATTTTAATATATCCATACCATAAATAATATAAATTTATATCTCTCCTTGAAGATATTTATCACTTAATTTTTTCAGAAAAAGTATTCAAATTTGTTAATTTTTTTACAAAACATTGTGATAATAGGATTTCAACATGTAAATAAAAAATTTATTTATTATCAAATATATTAAATTATAATTTCATGATTTATTTTTTATTTTAGGCCTGAGAAGATACATTTTTCAACCTCCACCACTTATAATTTCTATTCAATTTAAAAACTATATGAAAAAATAAATAATTTTAGAAAATTTAAATGTATTTTATTTTATAAATCCACTTGAAATTATGGTAATCCTCTAGATTTTGAAGTGTTGATCCCCTAAACTACATTTTTACACAACATACTATCATAATAGAGTTCCACCTTTATAATTAGGTTGTTTACCACATAATTTTAGGTACCAACTACGTTAAGACATAACATAGTATCTGGGATATATTGTACACTACATTGAAACTCAATGTATTGTTAATTATCTTGAGTAAGGAAATATATTTTTCATGGTGAGGACATAATCTACATTATCCCATAACATACACTGTGAATATATATTAACTTCCAATTCATGATACATTGGATCATCAATGTGATTCAAGGGAACAATGAATGATATGTGAATACATAATGTGATACCAAAAACACTACATCCTATTTGTTGTTACACAACATATTATTAAAAGGGGGTTTTAGATTACATTATATAAACATTTATTCATCAAAAAAGGAATAAAAATTATTTACCTATCAAATAATATGTATCTGATACAACTATTGGAATTATGGGTTTAGCCTTTTAACATGGTTGATTATGTAATCCAAAATTGTTCCCAATTTATACTCAATGATATCAATATTTAGAATATATTAAATGAAGAACAAAAATATATTTGTACTTTTAGATTTTTAGTAATTATATCCATCACTTTATCGTTAAATAAAAATTATTTTTTGTATATTAACAATGTATATGAAAAAATATCCTATTTATTTAGATGGATTACTCCATTTATTGAATCCATGATTATATCATAAGAATTATCATACATAAAGAGGGGTTCAAATATCATTATTATATGAGATGATTTATTATGAATCATATGATAGAGATTTAGAATAATTTTAATAAAACTAATGATCAATAACCACCACAACATGAGGTATCACATTAATGTATATAGAAAAACATTATGCAATCCATTTAATGAAACAGGTTGGACATAAAAAAACAATTATAAAAATACAGTACATCTTATTATTGGAATCCATTGAACAGATTAAAAAAAATACATGCTATATTTTACCTATTCATAATAGATTTCAACTGAAATAAACCATGTGGGAAAGAGGGGGTTGATTCAAGCACTCATAATATGATTCACCAGATTCATGTACTCATCATGCATTATGTAGGGTAAAAATATTATTATGATCAATATTAAGGATCTGTTGGATTTAACATATCCTCAAGTCATATATATCATATATATATATTTTCTATGCACATCAAACAATTTCAATAAATATTCCATTTGATAGATATAAATAGATATCAATAGATAATATAGATGATATGACAATATAAATATTTATTTTTGGACCTCAGTTGTGAATCATCCAATGTGATGTTGCTATCAAATATTTTTTGTAACAACCCAAGATTCCACGGTACGCCTCTCTTTCAATAATACAATAGCGTGTGTTGTAGGAAACATCAAGTTCAAACACACCACAACCAATCAAACTAGCCATTATGAATAGTAATACCCACTTTTTGAAATTTTATAGATTTATCTATCAAAATTGACTTCATTTTTTATTTGGAATATCGAAATTGGCTTAGGGTGAATTTTTGGTATTTTTCTAAAAACATTCAAATTTTGATGAATATTGAAAAACACTGAGTTAATGTTTAAAAACGATTTTTTTAAATTAACATTTATATTATTTAAATTTATCATACGTCAAAATAGATAAATAATACCTATATAGGTTCAATTTAATTAGTTTTATTAATTTTATAATAATATTAGATATATAAGAATTTTATTGAATATTTTACCGTCTTTTACCCACCTCCTAATAGCATTTGCAAATTTATATAAAACTTAACATTACCACTTCCTGGTGTTGAATTTAAAAAATCCAAGAGACACAGTTGATATCAATAAGTAAAATTTCATATAATAATATGAAAATAATTTTTGGGGAATAGTATTTTTTACTTTTATTTACCACGGTTAAAAGTAAATAGGGCAATTAAGGGTAAAAATGATATTATTACTACCCTGAAACATGTCATAATTCTATTGGATAATTTTTTTTTGAACAAAAAAACCATAGGAATAAAATATGATCCTTAAGATCCACTTGTATTAGATTAGGACATTTATTATTATTTAATTCAAAGAAGAGTTAACAGTGATAAATTCAAAGTTTAATAACAAAACCATTTTTTATATAGTGTTAACAATAAGATATATCTGAGTATAAATATTCATTAGAAAGTTAAAAATATTTCCTACATAATGGTATTTTATTTATATTTTTTACACATTACATAATTTAATTTATTTATGACACAATGATGATGCAATTTTTACCTAATTAATGAAATATTAAAATAATTGATATTATAAATATCAAAATAAATATAATCTAGGACATCATATGAATTAAAATAAATTTATTGGTTGATATTTAATTTAAGGGTTTTTTAGAATAATTTTTTTGAAATAATAATGCTGTTATAAATTTTGTAAAAACAATATACCAAATAGTGTCAAAATTTACATTAAAGTGTTTTTAAAACAAATATTATATTATTAATTGATATTATATTTTGAAAAATAATTGGTTCTTGAAAAAGACTTATATAATTATAGGTTTATCATTATTGAATCACATGGGGTCCGCTTGGATGTGTATATAAAGTTTATTAACCATATAATATAAAAATACAAAGAGACATGGTAAATGTCAAACTATTTAACAAAGAGTGAAATCTAAAAGATAAGGTTAATATAATGACACAAACCTATATAAAACCAATTGGTAGAGATTTTTTCGACCCATCCTCACCATATTCATTAAATAGAACATTTTTGAGCCATTATAAAGTGAAAATGATTTTATTATAAAATAACATTTCTAGAATTTCCTAACGTGCCCCTCACCACTCTTATAAAAGTGAACCCACCCTTCTCTATAATTCACACCTTGAAACCCATTTGGATATGCCATCCCCAGCCCAAATACCCTCTCAGTTGTCCTATCTTAATATTAGAATCCATCATTTTGTCAGAAATCCAACTTAGGAAGCCCTTTTGATCAAATTAGATGGAATAACCCTAAGAAGAGGTAAATATTGCATCACCTCTTTCAAGTTCCTTTATTCTTCCACTTCATCATTCTTTGTAGTTTCCATTCTAAAATAATAACTCCAGTATCTTCTATGTAATTTTATGTTAGTATATATATGGTACAACAATATTCATTATTCTATCCATCATTTTAATGACATGTCACCATATGTGCGTACGTACGTCTTGTCGTCTCCACGTCATGGTATAATTGTTATTCAATACATTATTATTTGGATGGGTATAATAATGATGTATAATTGATGAAAATAATAAATATAACATGATAATGATTCTGTATATAAGATATACCCTCCAATTTTATATTATTATAATGTTGAAAGAATGATATTTTCGCTCGGGTGTATGTATGGATTACTGTCTCCAAGAACACGATAACATTTGTTCCCCATAGTATCCATTCAAGGATAATTTTTAATAGATGACTAAAAATAATGTATAAGTAATTAATATCATACTGAATATGAAAAATATAAATCCCATCCATAAAAAATATTACTTATGTAACAAGGCATATAGTGAAAACTGAATCAGTTAACACCCGAAACGACGATAATACTAAGAAATTATGAACAAAGAAATGTTAAAAGATCTTATACGATATCATATTTATGTATATGATTCATGTATAATTTAATAAAAATTATTTGACCATTATTAATGATTTTAATCTTCCCTCAACCAAGGAAAAGTACATTGTAAGGGTTAGTTTCCCAATCTCTTTATTATTCGAGGTTGGTTAGACGTAATTATCTACTGAGACCTCTTTATCATCCACATAGATGTTTCGTAAAAATGTATTTAAAAACATTTTTACTATTTTGTAGACAATGTGGTAAAATATTGTATACCCTTATTTGACCATATATTTTTTAAAATGAATCTTTTCGTCATTTTCTAAACATGGTACTTTATGACATTTTCATCAAAAATTAAGATAAGAATGATTTTTTAACTTATACAGTATGTGGCGTGATTTTCCACCATTATAATGCATTAACGCTTCCCTTAAAATATTATAAGAATATTTTCAAAATAAATGTTATCTTAAATGATTTCAAAATAGAATGATATATTTCTCGAATTTATTTTATCTATGTCAACATCCTTTGATGGATTTTAAGATTATTTGAAGTTGATTTATTATGATGCAAAACATACATATTGTATTGAATGTTTAGTGATATGTTTGACTATGGATGTGATATTTTTACACAATTTAGGGTTTATGGATAAAGTATTTACATTTCATATGATAGTTTTAATATGAATGTTTATGTTATGTTTAATCCTTTTCATATGAGCTAGGTATTGGACATAGTATGTGACGGGTCGAGACCGCTAAATCTCCTCGATGCATCAGTAGATCTCATGAGACAAAATAGTTTCTTGGCACAAGGACTTGACAAAAATGTATTTGTAGTCTTTGCACAAGTCCTTGACTATGTGGTTATGAAAGTATGGAAATATTTATTCCATCATTATTAAAGTGGATATTGATATTGAATGTGATTATTTGACTAGTAGAATATAAATGTGAATAAGTAAATGGAATTATATGATTTTATCTTTTCCATATTATGTTTAAGTTAAATTTTAAATGTGTTTAGTTTTAGTCTTATACATTTCCATAAATGTTTATGCTAATTTATTAATGTTTCTGCTTTTTTTGTTATCCTTACTAAGCATCTAATCTGACCCCTTTCTATGTTTTATATTTATAGGGATACGAAGAAGTATATTATGACTGAACTGTAGGGATAGTCTATGGGATATCAGTGATGTATATAGAAACAATGTTGTTGTCGTTTTCTATTTTATAATTTACTGTAAACCTTATTGATGTATCTAGTACTTCCAAGGAAAATAATCTAATCGGTCTTTTGAGACATGATATTTTTTGATCATGCCAATGAAATGTAATAATGGACCGAATCTAGGATTCTAGGGTCGGGGTGTTATAGTTGGTTTTAGAGGATGTTTAGTACAATCTTTGGAATCTATATTTAGATAATATCTAATTAGAGTACATAGCCCTAAGATAGTCTTTGAGGATTAGTATAAAAGAACTTATTCAATTTTGGTATTGTAGAGATTTTGTGAATTTTCCATGAAATACATCCCTCTCTGGATACAAGCAGGTAGAGGCGACTCTGTAATAGATGTACGTAGGGGTAAAAATTGAAAACACAACTTTGAGCTAGACTCGAATGGCAACTGGTGCAAGACAACATGACTTACTGCACTATTGGATACAACACTCTTGGGGGATATGATTTGGATAATTCTCATTTACATTACAAATGATGATGAAGGGTTTATTAGTATATACATACTTAAAGAAAACATTTTTATGATTATGTATTATATCAATAAACTGTTCAATTTATGTTATGTTTTTTACATGTTTGGAATTATGTATTTCGATTCATAAACTAATCTATCTTATTCCATTATTTAGAAATGGAACCTAGTGGAAATAATGTTAACTGTATCAATGCATGCATTCCATGTAGGGATTTCCCTCCTGATTAAAATAATTATATTAGAGATAGTGATACAATTGGTGCTGATTAGCTTATCCCCATACTGGGACAACTCTCCCAATTTATGAATAATAAACTAACCCGTATGGAGCACCGCAATCCACAGCGTGGAGGATCAATGGTATATTTCTTCATCGGACAACAACCACCATAATTAAATGAAAGTAAAAATCCATAAGTATCTAAGAAATGTATAAATTCCTTAGAGAAAATATTCCATGCCATGGGGAGTAGTGAAAGTGAAAAAGTTACCATGGATGTTTTCTGACTCACTAGAGATGCTGATAAATGGTGGTCACTGATTCAAAACACAAATGAAGATGATGAAGTATCAAATATGGAATGGATGGAGTTTAAAGATATTTACCTAGAAAAATACTTTCCTCATGACCATCTAGTGGATATGGAAAGGAAATATCTGAGTCTGATGAAAAAGGAGGATGATAATCTCGCAAAGTATAAATCTAACATTACATGTATATCGAGGCTCGCTGCAGATTATATATGTAACACATGAAGTATGACTGATCATTTCTTTTATAGGTTAAAACAATTTCTCCATCGAGTATTAGTATCATAATTCGTCTCGTCATATGAAGATATTTTCTCATGTGTTATCAAGACAAAAAAAGACTTCCTTAAGTCTTACGACATTAAAGAAAATCCAAAGAAGAAGAGATCTAATGAACACTCTAGAAATGGAAATAAGGGGAAGAATGAAATTTTTAATATCCATACTACAGTAAATATGGGAAGAAACAACCGAGTACTTTCCTGAAGGGAATGTGAGTCTGTTACAAGTGTGCAGAAAAAGGCCACCAAGATCAAGATTGCTCGGGGAAGAAAGAGGTTGTCGATGATGAATGACACAATTGTAGAGATAGGGGCATTATGAGAATGATTGTACTAAGTGTTAGGGGAACATACCTCAGAAAAGGCCATTCTTATGGTATCACCATTACCGAGGCTGACGCTCTGAAAGACGTGGTGGTATGTATTTTAATCATTTCCTTTTGTTTAGAAAATGCATTATTTGATTCTGGATCATCACATTGTTTCATATCTTCACAATTTTCTATGAAAATTAGATATTTCCAATTTGATTTAACAATGGAGTTTTCAGTCAAAACTATTAAGTGATGTATTATTGGAAGAAGTTTTTTTGAAGTAGTCCCCATTAAGGCATATAATTGTTCTTTATCTATTTATCACATCGTGATACCCATGATTGAATTTGATATAACCCTCGGTATGGATTGAATTTCATACCATGATGCAAAAAATATTTATAAGAAGGAGGATACTATTTTTGATGACGATGATAAAGAACACCTTATCTTTAAAGAAAAATCACCACCACCTAATTATTATCTAGATCCACCCCCAGTTGCTCCACTAAATTCAATTATTGGGGAGGAAGAGAATGAAATAACAGTGGGTAAGGAAAAGAATGATCAAATAGAGGATGTACCTATTGTGAAATAATAAGTTGATGTGTTTCTAGGGGATTTACTTTGACATCCTACATAATGAGAAATTGAGTTTTCAATTTATTTAATTCATGGATCAAGGCCCATATCGAAGACCCCTTATAGAATGTCCACCATGGAATTAGTGGAAATAAAGTAACAAATAGAGGAATTTATTAATAAGGGATTTATTTTCCCTAGTGTTTCTCCATGGGGATCCCCTGTACTTTTTGTTAAGAAGAAAGATGGATCTATGAGGTTGTGCATTGACTAGAGGGAGATCATTGCTATAAAAATAAATAACAAGTTTCCCCTACCACACATTGATGATTTATTCTCCCAACATCATGGAGGTCAATACTTTTAAAAGATTGACCTTCAATCTAGATATCATCAGTTCTCTGTAAATAAGGAAGACATTACAAAAATAGCATTTTGAACCAGGTACGAGCATTATGAGTTTACAATAATGCCTTTTGGATTGACTAATGCACCATCTATCTTCATGGATCCAATTAATAGAGTTTTAAAGGAATATCTTGATGACATTATAGTGTTATTTATTAATGATATCTTGGTATACTCCAAAATCTATGAAATCATGAAAATCACTTGCCCATTATCCTAATGACTCGTAGAAGACATGAATTATATGAGAATTTTAGAAATTGTGAATTCTGGATTCATGAGATTTCTTTTCTTGTACATATTATGTCTAAGGATATAATCTATGTTGATCCTTATAATACCATGGAAATCAAAGAATGACTCGTACCGAAGAGTTTAACTGTGGTATACAGTATTATTGGTTTAGATGGTTATTATCGATGTTTTGTCCAAAACTTTTCCCTGTTGGATAACCCATTTAGAATTCTCACACGAAAAGGGGTTAAATTTGTTTGTACAAAAGAGTGTGATGAATTTCTTGAATAATTAAAGAGAATATTTCTCAATTATCCAATATTTACTCTACCGTAAGGGAATGATGGGTTTGTTTGTTATAGTGATGTATCAATGAAAGGACATGGTTGTGTCCTTATGAAGAATGATATAGTTATTTCCTATGTATCACGATAGATGAAAATTCATGAGATAAATTATCCTAATCATGATCTTGAGTGGGAAACTGTAATATTTTATTTTAATATATGAAGACATTATCTCTATGGGGAAAAATGTGAGACATATACCAATCACAAGAGTTTGAAGTAGATTACCTCAGAGAAAGAACTCAACATGAGGCAATGGAGATGGCTTGAACTACTCAAGGATTATGATTGCATGATACACTACCAACCGGGGAAGGAAAATAAGGTTGTATATGCTTTGAGCAGAACAGATCAAGAGATTTTGAACAAGATGAGAGTTGAAAGGGATCCTATTTTCATGGATCTAGAAAGGATGGATATGGGAATAACCATGGAAGGTGAAACATCAATGATTTTTCAAATGGGTTCTAAAGAATCTATACTAGAAAGGATAAAATGTTTTTACGCTGATGATGAGGAATTTCAAATGATGATTAAATATGTGAACTATGGGTGATTGATTGAAATCATGAAGATGAGATTTTGAAATTCGGGAAGAGAAATTGTCTTCCTAATATACCGGATCTGAAAAGTTAATTGTTAGATGATGCTCATATCTCCAACTTCTCTATACACCCTGGTAGCATTGAAATGTATATTGATTTGATGAAAACGTTTTTGCGGGACAACATAAAGAGTGAGATTTCTGATTTTTTGTCAATATATATGGTTTGTAAACAAGTGAATGCTAGAAGGAAACATCCTAAAGGAGTCTTGCAACCTCTTCCCCTACCTAAGTTGAAATGGAATAATTTTATGATGAACTTTTTCATGGGACTACCAAAGAATCCTAGAAGGAACAATGCAATATAGGTCATTATTGATCATCTTAAAATGTCATCTAATTTTCTTGCTTTAAGAGAAGATTAACCACTAGAATTTCTAGAAAGACTATATATTAATGTTGTCGTGAGACTTCATTTAGTACCCCTATCGATTATTTATGATCTTGATCCGTGTTTTCATCAATATTTTAGAAATGTATTTAGAATTCCATGGATACTGAACTTCCTTTGGGAACTGCCTACCACCCCCGAACTAATGGACAATCAGAACGGACTATTCATACCTTAGAAGACATTTTGAGATCATGGTCACTTCACATTCATGGTATGTGGGATCAATATTTACCTATGGTAGAATTTTCCTACAACAATATCTTCAAATAAAGTATTCATATAGCACCATATGAAGCGTTATAAAAAAAGAGATGATGCACACCAACCTGTTTGGATGATGTTGGTTAAAGAAAACTATTAGGCCCAGAACATGTGGAGGAAATTAAGGATAAGGTGATGGTAATCCAAACCCACATCAATGAAGCTCAGTGTAGGAAGAATAGTTATCTCAAAAACATAAGGAAGGATTTGGAATTTTAGGTAGGAGATCATGTTTTCTGGTTGGTATCACCATTTAAGGGTGTTATACATTTCGGTAAGAAGGGTAAATTGGGTCCCAGGTACATCAGAACTATCAAAATTCTAGAACAAATTGGGGATGTAGCTTACCATTTGGCAATGCTGCCAAGTCTCTCCAAAGTTCACGATGTGTTCCATGTATCAATGTTGAGAAAATACAAGCCTGACCCAATGAATGTACTCACCTATGAGAATTAGAACTGAACCCCAATCTATCTTATTGAGAAGATAATGTCAAGGTTCTTGATACAAGAGGACAAGTGTTGAGAAACCAGACTACTCGTCTGGTAAAAGTTCTATGGAGAAACCATAAGATGGAAGAGGCAACATGGGAACCTAAATAAATTATGATGAAAAACCTCCCATGTCTTTTTACACTTATAAATTTTTAAGACTCAATTATTTAAAGGTGGAGAGAATGTAACACCCCAATCTTCCATGGTACACTTCTCATTGAATAATACAAAAGCGTGTGTTGTATGCAACTTCGAGTTCTAACACACCACAACCAATCAATCTTTTCATTATGAATAGTAATACCCAATTTTTAAAATTTTATAAATTTTATCATTGAAAATGGACTTCATTTTGAGATTCAGAATATCGAAATTATCTTTGGGTGAATTTTTGGTATTTTTCTGAAAACGTTCAATTTTTGTTGAATATTTAAAAACACTGAATTATAGTTTAAACACGAATTTTTATTTAAATAATTATTTATTTTATTTAATTTCTAGGTCAATATAGATACATAATACCTATATAATTTCAATGTAATTCATTAGAGTCAATTTATAATAATATTAGTTATATAAAAATCTTATTGAACTTTTTACCGTCTTTTACCCACCTCCTATGAGCATTTGAAAATTTACATAAAACATAATTTTACTACTTCTATGAGTTGAATTTCAAAATTCTGAGAGACATGGTTGATATCAGTATGAAAAATTTGGTTCAATAAGATGAAAAGTTTTTTGGTGAATAGTAACTTTTTAATTTTATTTACCCTTTTTAAAAGTAAATAGGATAATTAAGGGTAAAAATGATATTATTATTACCCTAACACATTTCTAAATTATATTGGACAAATGTAATTCAATGAAAAACAACCTTATGAATAAAATATGATCCTTTAGGTCAAATTGGATTTGATTAGGACATTTATTATTATTTAATTCAAAGATGTGTTAAAAGTGTTAAATTCAATGATTTCTAACTAAACCATTTGTAATATAGGGTTTCACATAAGATAAATTCGACTATAAATATTCATTATAAAGCTAAAAATATTTCCTACAAAATGGTATTTTATTTATATTTTTATACGTTAAATAATTTAATTTATTTATGACACAATGATGATGCAATAGTTTCCTAGTTAATGAAATATTAAAATAATTGATATTTTAAATTTCAAAATAATTGTATTTTGAGACTTTTTATAATTAAAATAATTTTATAGGTTAATATGAAATTTTATGGTTTTTTACATGAATTTTTTTTGAAGTAATAACGGTGTTATGAATTTAGAGAAAACAAAATACAAAATAGTGTAAACATTGACATAAAAGAGTTTTTAAAACAAATATTATATTAATAATTGTTATTCTATTCCTAAATATCTAATTTTATCCAGAAGACTTATATTTTATAGGTGAATAATTAAGGAACCACATGGGGTTCTCTTAGAAGTGTATTTTTAGTTTATTAACCACATCATATAAAAATACAAAAAGACATGATAAATGTCCAAACATTCAACTAATAGTTGAATCTAAAAGATAAATTTAATATAGTTACCCAAACCTGTCTAAAACCTATTGGTGGGGTGTTGTTTGACACATCCCAACATTAGCCATTAAATAATCAATTTTTGAGCCATTAGAAGCAGAAAATAATTTTATTATAAAATAATATTTCTAACTTTTCCTAAGGTAGCCCTAACCCCTAATATAAAAGGGCACTCCACCTTCTCTCTACTTCAGACATTCAAAGCCATTTGGCTCGGGCATCCCCTGACTAAATACCCTATCAACATTCCTCCCTTCATCTTAGATGTAACACCTGAGACTTTTATAAGAAATATTTTGTTTTTATTTTATATAAATCATCCAAGGAATCTTTCACAACACACAACACTATCTTGTCTTGCTTTACACGCAATCACGACCTTCCTTGATAGCTTGCGTCGTACGCAATACCGAGTTTAACTAAACAACGATAAGCTATTAAAATATTATTAAAACTAGCCATTATGAATAGTAATAACCACTTTTTGAAATTTTTTAAATTTTATTTTTCAAAATGGATTTTATTTTTGGATTCAGAATATAGAAATTAGCCTAGGGTGAAATTTTGGTATTTTTTTGAAACATTCAATTTTTGATGAATAGTGAAAATATTGGGTTACTATTTAAAAACCGAATTTTTATTTAAAAAATTATTTTTTTAATTAAAGGTTATTTTAATTAAAACTTGATACATAATACCTATATAAGTTCAATACAATTCATTGGAGTCATTTTATAATAATTTTATATATATATAAATTTTATTGAACTTTTCACCGCCTTTTACCCACCTCCTAGGAGAATTTCCAAATTCACATAAATCTTAATTTTACTGCTTCTATGAGTGGAATTTCAAAAATACGAGAGGCACAGTTAATATCAAGGACTAAAATGTGGTTCAATGGGATGAAAATATTTTTTGGTGAATAGTATCTTTTTACTTTTTTTACCACGGTTAAAAGTAAATAGGGTAATTAAGGGTAAAATGTTATTATTATTACCCTAACACATGTCCTAATTCTTTTGGATAAGTTTAATTCGACCAAAAACAGCCTTAAGAATAAAATATGACCATTTAGGCCCACTGGGATTAGATTAGGACATTTATTATTAATTTATTTAAAGAAGGGTTAAAATAGTTAAAATCAATGATTAATAAGTAAATAATTATTAATATAGGGTAATACATAACATATATTCGACTATAAATATAAATTAGAAAGATAAACATATTTCATACATAATGGTATTTTATCTGTAATTTTTAGACCTTAAATAATTTAATTTATTTATGACACAAAGATGATGTCGTAATTATCTTATTAATGAAATATTGACATTATTGATGTTATAAATACCCAAATAAATGTAATATGAGACTTTCTATGAATTAAATTAATTTTATAGGTTACTATGACATGTTATTATTGATTTAAGTAAATGTTTTAGAACTAATTTTTCTGTTATGATTTTCACAAAAATCAATTACTAAATAATGTCAAAATTGACATAAAATAGTTTTTAAAACAAATATTATATTATTAATTGTTATTTTATTCCTAAAAATCTATGGATCGGCCAAATGACATAGATAATGATATATATATTAATAATAAACAACTTGGGGTTCTTTTGTCTTTTTATAGTTAGTTTATTAACCTTATAATGAAAGAACACAAAAAGACACGGTAAAAGTAAAATTATTCAACTTAAAGTTATATATAAATGATAAGGTTAAAATAGTAAACTAAACTTGTCCAAATTCTATTGTATGAGAGTATTTAGACCCATACCCACCATATATTATAAATAAATCAATTTGGAGCTATTTAAAACCGAATATGGTTTTATAATAAAATAATATATTTTGTTTTTCCAAAGGTGCCCCTCTCCTCCCTTATAAAAGGGCACCTCCTCCCTCTCTTCCTCACACTAATTTGAGCCTTCATGCTCGGACAACCCCTGCCAATTTATACTCTCCAATTCCCTAGAAACATCCTAGAGGTCCTGGTATTCTTCAAAGACCAATTTTAGTGCCCTAAAAGGAGGTCTCAAAGAGGCGTTTCAAAGAAGAGGTAATGTCCGTTACCAATTCTTTCAACTTTATTTCTTATTTCACTTCTTGTTTTTTAGTTGTTTCATTATGAATTAATAACATCAGTATCACTAATATACTGATATTTTATTATAAGTATGAAACAACCCTATTTCACCTTCTATCCATCCTATGGAAAATGAAATCACCGTGCGTGCATACGTACGGAATACCGTCTCCACACCGTGGTGTAATCTATTTTCCACCACCACCTTATTTGGATGGGTATAATAGTGTAAATAATGAATAAATATGATTATTGTAAAGTGATATTTATTCTGAAATAGTATAAATACACTCCAATACAATTCCACGATCATGGTAACGATATCATCACTCGTGCATACGTACGGAATACCCTCTCCACGATGTGATGCGACTCGTTCTACATGATTTTCATTGCATAATGATTACATAAATTAATTGAGCGAATAAATATGATATATATTACACTAATAACATTCTTTAAATGAGGTATCTATAACCTAAAAAGAAGAATAATAATTATTCAACAAAATACACATAAGAATAAAAAGTAATAAACACCCTAATAACAAGTAGCAATGAAATATTACCAATAATAAGAAAATAATATGACCATATATGATATCATAACAATTATTATGATTCTAGAATAAGTCAATGACATTATTTAAATCATTGTACAAGAGGTTCGGACACTTACGAAGAAAATCAGACCTAATGTAAGGGAAATATCACAATCTCATTTTTATCTGAGATTGTTTATACTTTGGAATTAACTGGGGTGTATTTTATCATCCAAATCCATGTTTCCTCAATATTTAATATTATTTCTATCCACCTAAAATTTTTTAAAATCAATTTTACCCTTCGGTGAGTTTTTAGTAAAATATATGAAAGGAATCTTTTGTCGTTTTTCGTACGAGGTACTTTTTAGCTTTTTCGACAAAAGTATGAGAGAATTTTTTTTTAACTTATACGGATGAATGGATTTTTAAAACATTATTTCAAAGAAGATTACATTACAAGTTTTCAAGTTTATTTTTAATCAACTTCTTTTAGTTTAGAATTGTATGACATGTTATGAAAGGAAAATTGTTTTTGAAGTAGAAAGGATATTTTCCTCAAGAATGGAGTTCAAGTGTTTTATCGAAATTATTTTCCATCTAAGATTATAAAGGGTTCTGTTTCAATCCCTATTCTTACATTGATTTTATTATGTTGTGATGGAATATTTTTATGAATTCCTTTATCTTATAGGGATTTTTTTATGATGTCACGATGTTTTAAGATTCCCATTTTTATAACATGGGTTATGCTATGATGTATGGTTTATGATTTTATGGAACACATAATAATGGTATCATTATTAGATTGGTTGGACCTATATCTCCCTCCAATTAATTGGGTAAAGATTTTATATCTCATGACATAGACATTGCTGGAACGGCAGGTTAAACCGGTTCAATGAAACATGACTGAAATGAGGAATGAACTCGATTCAGAAATGGACTTTGTCCACTAAGATAGTCTTGGAAATGAGTCATGACTAATAAGAAATGATTCTCTATGATTATGTGTGTCTTCCACCAAGCTTCATGTTTTATGTTATGATTATTGTGATTACATTTCACTTCCATGATTTATCCCATGTTATGAAATTTTGATCTCTTTTGCAGGGTAAGATTTCCAAAATGTTATGTTCTTATGAATATGATGTGATTGATATTTCTTTTTTTACCCTTACTGAGCATTTTAGCTCACCCCTTTGTATGTTTTCTTTCCCCAGGTCAGGAAGAAGGTTATTAAGTAGGATATTCCAAAAGGGACTCTAGATATGATGAAATAAAAGGGAGATAATATAGATACTTTATGAACCAGTTGTTTATGTTTCCCAGTTTCCAAAGACACTATACCTATACGGTACTTTCATGGTTTTTTTATATGTTGTAATAAGTAAGATTCAATTTTGAATTATTAACAATGTAAGAAATGTATGGGTCGTTATAGTTGGTATCAGAGGAAAGGTATAGTCATCCTTTGGAAACTAGGATGTGAAAGCCTTAGTAAGAATCCTAAGGATTCCTCTAAGCATAGAACACAATATTAGTGTTTTAGAAATGGCCATGAATAACCTATGATAAAACCTTAAGTGTGAAATTTTATTCTTGATTATGTGGTTTTCCTATTGTAATTAGTGTTGCTCACACTATTCATCTTGGTTGTAGTCAATGGCTGGAACCCGAAGGAACCGTGTTAATGAGGAATGCGACGGGCAATGCAATGATTGTCCCCCGGAGCAACCAAACGTTTTGGGAGGTGGAATGAAAAATCTTTTATCCATTCTCAAACAACTTTATCAAGCTATAAATCATGCAGGACTTCCAAACGAGCAATTAAAGGAGCAACATTCTGTTGAATCCTTCATGAGACAACATCTACCTTCATTCAGCGGGTCTACTGATCCATTAGTTGTTGAACAATGGATCAATACTACTGAAAAGATTTTTTTAGTTCTTCAATGTTCTGAACATGATAATGTCATCTTATCAGTGTATCATTTGGAAGACGATGCTGATAAATGGTGGAATCTTATCAAGAATACGAGGCCAAGAGATGAAATTGAGTCCATGGAATGGGACGAGTTCAAGAACTTATTTTTCAATAAGTACTTCCCTCGTATTCTCCGAACAAAGATGGAGAAGGTGTTTCTTGAACTAAAGAAAAAGGATGATGAATCTGTTGGTACCTATGAAGAAAATTTTACACAACTTGAATGGTACGCTTCTGGTATTATTATCCAACCTGATAGTTAGATTGATCAATTCTTTAGTGTCTTAAAACCAACTCTTCGAAGAGCGTTATCTATAAGGGGCTTCAATAGCTACGATGAAATTGTTCGATGTGCTCTCAATGTTGAGATAGAGATTTGAGTAACCCATCAGTCATATGGGTTTGATAAGAAGAGGAAAATGGAATTCAAAGGAAAATCTAAAGAGCACACTGAAAAGAAGATGAGTTTTCCCTTATTCTCAATGTGTGGAATGAAACATGGAGGGAGTTTTCTAAAAGGGCCAAGTAAATGTTTCAAAAGTGGAATGGAAGGTCATCGGGAATTTGAATGTCGTAATGATGGGAAGAAGATGTCTAGTGTTGCGAACAATGAAAAGGCTACACATAGTGCACCTCCTACACTTCAATGTTACAAGTGCAAGGATATGGGGCATTATGCCAAATCAATGCCCAAATCCAAGGGTTTTTTATGATTATCGATGTCAACAAACTCTTAAGTCTAAAGATAAAGGAAAGTCACATGCAATTTCTTTCAGCGATGTATACTACGATAATGAAGTGGTGAAAGGTACACTTACCATCCACTCTAAAGTACAAATTGTTTTATTTGATTTTGGATCCACCCACTCTTTTATTTCTTAAGAATTTTTTAAGGGTATCACCATATTACCTCAACAATTAGATGTTGCGTTAGCTGTGACAACCCCAAATGGCACAACAATCACATCAAAAGTTTATAATTCTTCTCCGATTGAATTTTGTGGGAACGTGCTTCGTGAAAATCTTGTGATCCTCCCTATAGTGGAATTTTATGGGATTCTTGGCATGTATTGACTTTCTCTATATGGAGCTCATATCAATTTCCAAAGAAGGGAAGTCACATTTCATATTCCAGATCAATCTTTGATCGTCTATCGATGCAAGGATGAACATAACCTTCCCGTGGAAATTTCTTCCATCTTATGGGTCTTGATTACACTAAATGAAGGGTATTTATCTCAAATGATTGGTGAGAAACTCACGATTATGAATATGCCCATTGTACGGGAGATTGATGATGTCTTTCCAGAGGAATTGACGGGTCATCCCCCAAAACATGAAGTTGAGTTTTCAATAGAACTCGTACCGGGTGCTTTACCTATTTCAAAGACACCTTATAGAATAGCCCCAATTGAGTTGCATGAATTGAAGAAGAAACTCCAAGAGAATCATGATAAGGGGTTCATACGCCCTAGTGTGTCTCCTTGGGGAGCACCTGTTCTGTTTGTTATGAAGAAAGATGGATCAATGAGACTATGCATTGATTGTCGAGAACTTAACAAGATCACTATCAAGAACAAATATCCTCTCCCATGCATTGATGACTTATTTGACCAACTACGCAGAGCTCAATACTTTTCCAAGATTGATCTTCGTTCAGGGTATCGTCAATTAAGGGTCAAAAGGAAGGATATACCAAAGAAGTATTTCCGTACAAGGTATGGACACTATGAATTTATAGTGATTCCATTTGGTCTTACTAGTGCCCCTGATATCTTCATGGTTCTGATGAATAGAGTCTTTAGAGACTATCTTGATCAGTTTGTGGTAGTCTTTATAGATGATATTCTTGTGTATTAAAAGATCAAGGAAGAACATGAAGATCACTTGAGAATTATATTGAAGACCCTGAGAAAGGAGAAGCTTTAGGCCAAATTTACCAAGTGTGAATTTTCGCTTCAAATCGTTTCATTTTAGGGACACACAATTTCAAAATTGGGGATATCTGTGCATCCAGCAAAAACAGAGGTTATCGAAAGATGGTCGAGACCAACAACAGTAACTGACATCCGAATTTTTCTTTGTTTGGATGGATATTATCAACGTTTTGTGAAAGATTTTTCACGATTATCTTATCCACTGACCAGGTTGACTCGGAAAGGAGTTATGTTTGTTTGGACGGAGGAATGTGAAGAGAATTTCAAGGAGTTGAAAAGAAGGTTATCCAGTGCACTTGTGCTCACACTGCCTTGTAGTAAAGAAAGGTTTGTGATCTACAGTGATGCATCCATGAAGGGATTGGGGTGTGTTCTTATGTAAAATGATATGGTGATAGCTTATGCCTCACAACAGTTGAAAATCCATGAGAAAAATTACCCAACTGATGATTTGGAGTTAGCTGCAGTAATCTTTCCATTAAAGATTTGGAGGAATTATCTTTATGGAGAAATGTGTGACATTTTATTGATAAAAAATGATTAATGTATATTTTCACACAAAAGTAGTTGAATATGTGCCATAGAAGATGGTTGGAGCTGATTAAGGATTACGACTGCTCAATTCAGTTCCACCCTGGGAAAGCAAACAAGGTGGAAGATGCATTAAGTCGATAAGACCATGCCAGTTTATCCATGATGAGGATCACAAAAGATCCAAAATTTATGGATTTACAAAGGATGGATCTTGGAATTATAATGAAAGGGGAAAATCGTATCTTTCTCAAATGAATGTTCAACCATCTATACATGTTATGATTAAAGAGGCATAGAAAGAAGAAGAATAGTTACAAAAGAAGGTGATAAATGTTCCTTAATTCAACCTTAATTGGGATGGGATAATAAAGATCACGAATCGGTGTTGTGTTTCTCCCATCCCAGAATTAAAGAAGGTGCTGCTGGATGAGGCTCATAGTTCTTCATTCTCTATTCATCCTGGAAGCACGGAGATGTATAGGGACCTAAATGAGTACATCTGGTGGGATGTCATAAAAAGAGATGTTGCTGAATATGTCTCTCGATGCTTGGTTTGTTAGAAAGTTAAAGCTGAGAGACAGAAGTCTAAGGGGATGTTACAACCATTACCCATACCCGAATGGAAATGGGAAAACATAACTATGTACTTTGTCACAGGACTTCCTAAAACATCCAAAGGGAATAATGATATCTGGGTCATAGTTGATCATCTTACAATGTCGGCACACTTCTTCGCTATTAGAGAGGATTTCTCTCTAGATCATCATTCCAGGATACATGTAAAAGAAGTGGTAAGATTGCATGGAGTACCACTTTCCATTATATCTGATCGGGATCCGGGGTTTACCTCGAAATTCTGGCGAAGTCTTCAGCATACTCTGGATACAGAGTTGGGTTTCAGCACTACTTATCATCCTCAGACAGACGGTCAGTCTGAGAGAAAAATTCAAACTCTAGAAGATATGTTGAGAGCTTGCTCTATGGATTTCAAAGTTGGTTGGGATCAACACCTACATTTGGTGGAATGTTCTTATAATAATAGCATTCACTCTAGTATTCAGATGGATCCTTATGAAGCTCTCTATGGAATGAAATGTAGGACTCCAACTTGTTGGGATGAGGTTGGGGAACAAAAGATATTAGGACCTGATCTTGTTGATGAGATGGCAGAAATGGTCGGATCTATTCAACAACACATAAGAGCTGCTGAGAGTCGACAAAAAAGATATACCGACAACCAAAGAAAATACCTAGAGTTTTAAGTGGGTGATAATGTGTTCTTACGAATATCTCATAGGATGAGAGTAATGAGGTTTGGAAAGAAGGGAAAGTTGATCCCTAGATATATCGGTCCTTTCGAAATACTGGATCATGTTGGGAAGGTAGTTTACCGATTGGAGCTTCCACCAAATCTCTCCCAAGTTCACGATGTGTTCCATGTATCTCTCCTGTGGAAGTACATACCTGATCCTTCACATGTACTCAGCTCAGAAGTTATACCACTGGAGCAAGATCTTTCTTATGAAGAAAAGCCGATAGAGATTCCGGATCGTAGTAAAAATTCCTACGGAACAAGACCACTTGCTTGGTGAAAGTTTTATATAGGAACCACCAATTAGAAGAAGCTACATGGGAGCTTTAGGAGTTGATGAGGGAGATGTATCCTCATCTGTTTGTTACAAGTGACGAATTTCGAGGGCGAAATTCAGTTTAAGGGGGGTAGAATGTAACACCCGAGACTTTTATAAGAAATATTTTGTTTTTATTTTATATAAATCATCCAAGGAATCTTTCCCTACACATAAACCTAGCTTGGCTTTCTTTACATGCAATCGCGACCTTCCTTGATAGCTTGTGTCGTACGCAATACCGAGTTTCACTAAACAACAATATGCTATTAAAATATTATTAAAACTAGTCGTTATGAATAGTAATAACCACTTTTTGAAATTATGTATTTTTTTTTTCCAAAATGGACTTCATTTTTGGATTCGGAATATCGAAATTAGCCTACGGTGATATTTTGGTATTTTTCTGGAAACTTTCAATTTTTGATGAATAGTGAAAACACTGTGTTACTATTTAAAAACCAACTTTTTATTTAAATAATTATTTATTTTAGTTAAATTTATTTCAGGTCAAAATTTATAAATAATACCTATATAAGTTCAATTCAATTCATTGGAGTCATTTTATAATAATTTCAGATATATAAAAATTTTATTGAACTTTTCACCGTCTTCTACCCACCTCCTAGGAGAATTTCCAAATTTCAATAAAACGTAATTTTACCACTTCTGTGAGTGGAATTTCTAAAATTTTATAGACACGGTTAATATCAAGGACTAAAATGTGGTTCAATGGGATGAAAATAATTTTTGGTGAATAGTAACTTTTTACTTTTGTTTACCAATGTTAAAAGTAAATAGGGTAATTAAGGGTAAAAATGTTATTATTATTACCCTAAAACATGTACTAATTCTTTTGGATAAGTGTAATTCTTCCAAAAACAACCTTAGGAATAAAATATGACCATTTAGGACCACTTGGAATAGATTAGGACATTTATTATTAATTTATTTAAAGAAGGGTTAAAATAGTTAAAATCAACGTTTAATAAGTAAACAATTATTAATATATGGTTATACATAAGATATATTCGATTATAAATATTCATTAGAAAGATAAAAATATTTCCTACATAATGGTATTTTATTTGTAATTTTTAGACGTTATATAATTTAATTTATTTATGACAGAAAGATGATGCAGTAATTATCTTATTAATGAAATATTGACAAAATTGATGTTATAAATACCGAAATAAATGTAATTTTAGACTTTTTATGAATTACACTAATTTTATAGGTTAATATGAAATGTTATTATTGATTTAAGAAATTTTTTTCGAACTAATATTTCTA
Source organism: Viscum album (assembly GCA_963277665.1). NCBI lineage: Eukaryota > Viridiplantae > Streptophyta > Magnoliopsida > Santalales > Viscaceae > Viscum > Viscum album. The sequence goes on from OY728121.1 coordinate 540,638,359, forward strand.
TTATGATTTTCAAAAAAATCAATTACTAAATAGTTTCAAAATTGACATAAAATAGTTTTTAAAACAAATATTATATTATTAATTGTTATTTTATTCCTAAAAATCTATGGTTAGGCCAAATGACTTAGATAAGGTTATATATATTAACAATAAACAACTTGGGGTTCTTTTGGATTTTTATAGTATGTTTATTAACCTTATAGTGAATGAACACAAAAAGACACGGTAAAAGTAAAATTATTTAACTTAAAGTTAAATCTAAATGATACGGTTAAAATCGTAAACTAAACTTGTCCAAATTATATTGTATGAGAGGATTTCGACCCATCCCCACCTTAGCTTCTAAATAAATCAATTTGAAGCTATTTATAACCGAATATGGCTTTATAATAAAATAATATTTCTAGTTTTTTCAAAGGTGCTCCTCTCCTCCCTTATAAAAGGGCACCTCCTCCCTCACTTCCTCACACCACTTTGAGCCTTCAAGCTCGTCCAAACCCTGCGAATTTCCCCTATAAAATTCCCTAGAAATACCCTAGAGGTCCTGGTATTCTTCAAAGGCCAATTTTAGTGCCCTAAAAGGAAGTCTCAAAGAGGCGATTAAAAAAAGAGGTAATGTCCGTTACCGATTCTTTCAACTTTATTTCTTCTATCACTTATTCTTCTTTAGTTGTTTCATTATGAATTAATAACATCAGTATCACTCATATACTGATATGTTATTATAAGTATGAAACAACCCTATTTCACCATCTATCCATCCTATGGAAAATGAAATCACCGCGCGTGCGTACGTACGGAATACCGTCTCCACACCGTGGTGTAATTTATTTTCCCCCCACCACCTCATTTGGATGGGTATAATGGTGTAAATAATGAATAAATATGATTATTGTAAAGTGATTTTGATTCTTAAATAGTATACATACACTCCAATACAATTCCACGATCATGGGAATGATATCATCGCTCGTGCGTACGTACGAAATACCGTCTCCACGATGTGATGTGACTCGTTCTACATGATTTTCATTGAATAATGATTACATAAATGAATTGAGTGAATAAATATGATATATATTACACTAATAACATTATTTAAATTAGGTATCTATAACCTAAAAAGAATAATAATAATTTATTCAACAAAACAAGCATAAGAACAAAAAGTAATAAACACCCGAATAACAAGTAGCAAATAAATATTACTAATAATAAGCTAATAATATGACCATATATGATATCATAACAATGATTATGATTTTGGAATAAGTCAATGACTTTATTTAAATCATTATACAGGAGGTTCGGACACTTACGAAGCAAATCAGACCTAATGTGAGGGAAATATCACAATCACATTTTTATCCGAGATTGTTTATACTTTGGAATTTACTGTGGTTTATTTTATCATCCACATCCATGTTTCCTCAATATGTAATATTATTTAAATCCACCTAAAATTTTTTAAATTCAATTTTACCCTTCGGTGAGTTTTTAGTAAATGATATTAAATAAATCATTGGTCGTTTTTCGTACGAGGTACTTTTTGACTTTTTCGATAAAAGTACTAGAAGAATGTTTTTTTAACTTATACGGCATGAATGGAATTTTAAAAAATTATTTCCAAGAATCTCCATTTACATGTTTTAATGTTTATTTGTAATAAACTTATTTTAGTTTAGAATTGTATGACATGTAAGGAAAGGAAAAGTGTTTTTGAAGTAAAAATGATATTGTCCTCAAGAATGGAGTTCTAGTGTTTTATCAAAATTATTTTCCATCTAAGATAATAAAGGGTTCTGTTTCTATCCCAATTATTACATTGATTTTATTATGTTGAGATGGAATTATTTTTATAAATTCATTTATCTTATTTGAATTGTTTTATGATGTCACGATGTTTTAAGATTCCCATTTTTATTACATGGGTTATGCTATGATGTATGGATTATGATTTTGTGGCAGACATAATAATGGTGTCATTATGAGAAGGGTGGGACCTATATATCCCTCCAATGCATTGGGTAAAGATTTTATATCTCATGAGATAGACATGGCCGGAATGGCAGGTTAAACCGGTTCAGTGAAACAGGACTGAAATGAGGAATGAACTCGGTTCAGAAATGGACTTTGTCCACTAAGATAGTCCTGGAAAAGAGTCTTGACTAATAAGAAATGATTCTTTATGATTATGTTTGTATGCCAGAAATCTTCATGTTTTATGTTATGATTATTATGATTACATTTCACTAACATTATTTATCCCATGTTATGAAATTTTGATCTCATTTGCAGGGTAAGATTTCCAAAATGTTGTGTTCTTATGAATATGATGTGATTGATATTTCTTTTGTTTACCCTCACTGAGGATTTGAGCTCACCCCTTTGTATGTTTTATTTCCCCAGGTCAGGAAGAAGTTTATTATGTATGATATTGAAAAAGGGACTCTAGATATGATGAAATAAATGGGAGACCATGTAGATGCTTTATGAACCAGTTGTTTATGTTTCCCAGTTTCCAAAGACACTATACCTATACAACCCTTTCATGGTTTTGTTATATGTTGTAATAAGTATGGTTCAATTTTGAAGTATTAAAAATGTATGAAAAGTATGGGACGTTATATTAGAGTCATTCCTTTTTTTATAAAACCATCCTATGTAGCCCTATTGATCCAATCAAATGGAAGAACCCGGAGAAGAGGTAAATAATTTATCACCTCTTTCAAGTTCCTTTCTTCTTCCACTTCCTCGTTCTTTGTTGTTACCATAATAAAATTATAACTCCAATATCTTCTACATACTGTGATGTTATTCTAAATATGGTCGAAAAATATTAATTATTCTATCCATCCTCTGAATTTCATGTCACCATACATGCGTACGCACAGCTTACCGTGTCCACCTCGTGGTGTAGTTGTTATTCAATACATTATTATTTGAATGTTTATAATAATGATGTGTAATTGATGCAAATAATTAATATAAAATGATAATTATTCTTTAAATATGATATACCATCCAATTATATATTATTTTAATATCAAAATAATGATATTGTTGCTTGTGCATACGTACAGATTACCGTCTCCCCGAACACAATAAGATTCATTCTACATCGCATCCATTCAAGAATAATTCTCATTAGATGATTATAAATAATGATTAAAGACTTAATATCATTATGAATATTAATTAGATACATCCTATCAATAAAAACATTACTTATATAACAAATCATATAAAGGAGAATGAAACAATTAACACCTGAAAGGACAATAATACTAATATATTATTAACAATGAAATGTTAACAAATCTTATATGATAAAATATTAATGTATATGATTCTTGTATAATTTAATAATAATTATTTCACAATTATACATGAGGATAACCTACCCTCAACCATGGAAAAGTACCATGTAAGGGTTAATTATACAATATATTTATTATTCGAGGTTTGTTATAAGTAATTTTCTAATAGGACCTCTTTATCATCCACATCCATGTTTCTTAAAATTGTATTTCAAAAAAAAATTTCTATTTTCTAGACAATGAGATAAAATATTGTATACTCTTATTTGACCTTATATGTTTTTAAAGGAATCTTTCCATCATTTTCTAATCATGGTACACTATTACCTTTTCGAAAAAATTAAGATAAGAATGTTTTATAAATTATACAGTGGGTGCGGCTATTTTATGCCGTTATATCATCATTAAAGCTTCACTTACATGGTTAAAGGAATATTTTCAAATAATTTTTTCTTAAATGATTTAAAAATGTAAAGATACATTTCTCTACAAAAAGGTTTTTATTTCATCTAGTTCAACATCCTTTGATTGATTTTAAGCTTATTTGAACTTGATTTATATGATACAAAACATCCATATTGTATTTAATGTTTGGTGATATGTTTGAATATGGATGTGATATTCTTTCACAATTCATGGTTTATGGATATAGTATTGACATTTCGTATGCTAGTTTTAATAAGAATATTTATGCAGTGTTTAAACCTTTTCATATGAGGAATTCATTAGACTTGGTATGTGACGGGTGGAGCCTGCTATAGCTCCTCGATGCATCGGTAGGTCTCATGAGACAAAATAGTGTCTTGGAAAAAGGCCTTGAAAATATAATATTTTTAGCCTTTCCATAAGGCCTTGACTATATGGTTATTAATGTCTGGCATTATGCATTTCATCATTATGTAAGTGGTTATTGATATTTCATTTGATTAATTGACTAGTATAATTTCCATGTGAATAAGTGAATGTAATTATTTGATTTCATCTTTTCCATATTATTATAATATTCATGTCTAAAAGACTTTTGTTTTAGTACTATAAATTGCCATAAATGTTTATGCTAATTTATTAAATTTTCTTCTTTATTGTTATCCTTACTGTGCTTTTGAGCTCACCCCTTTCTATGTTTTATTTTTCCTAGGATATGAAGACTTATATTATGACTGACATGCTGGTATAGTCTATGGAATCATTGTTGTTGTGGTTTTCTATTTTATTATGTAACGTAAACCTTATGAATATATCTAGTTTTTCAAAGGCTATTAAACTAATTAGTCTTTTAATACTTGATCTTTTTTTTTCAAGCCAATGATACGTAATAATGAACTAACTTTAGACTTCTGGGGTCAGGGAGTTACAATTTTCATTCCATAAAGTCACCTAATACTCGAATGGAATTTATGGTGGGGACAAAAAATGTAGTATTTCTAGGGAGAAATTTGTATCCCAATTTATAGTATGAGACTCATCATCCAACCATTTTTTGGAATCCCACCATTCTCAGTTTAAATTTTATAGAAGACCTATAGAATCACATAAAACACTTAATTTCTCAATGTGGTCCTATGATGGAAACATTAGATGAACTATAAGTATTAATTCAAAGATTTTTTTATAAACCCTATAAATCCTACTATTTTTATAGTATAAGAATATTTCAAGATGTCATATTTCAGGAAAAAATGATTTTTGGTTAGTGTTCCTCTCTCAGTTTAGATTAATGACAAAAAAAGATGACTATTCATAGCCTCTAAAACTAAAAGTGGAAATGATAGGGTTATATAATTTATCACTTAATGGAAGGGGATGTACTTATATTAGAAAATGTTAAATCCTAATAAATATATAATTGATATATCCATAAATAATATTGATGATGAACTACCAATATATATTATTACATTGAATTAAAAATTTAATTTTTGGTAATGTTTTCACAATATAAAGTAATTAGAGGATTTGAAATGATGGTCTATTTAGGACTCTCACCCAGTAATGTTATTATAATAGATTAGACTAATAAGTGCATTGAAAAAAATAGCATACTCTACATAACACAAATAGAAACTCAAAAAATAAAACTAGCATAATATTATATGGTGCATGCCATGGAATGAAAATAACAACAACATCTCTAATGTTTAGATATGTGGAAGGATAATCCCCCAAATGTATGAGGATAACAAGAATGAACCCAATTCATCACAATGGATTCGTGCTATAAGATAAATATAAATGGAAATAGGAAATACCTACCCAAAATTATGGAGGGAAAAAACCTGATGATGTTGGTCAAAATTAACATTATAACTATTCCAAATTTTTTAGGATGGTGGGGAATAATATATAAGAGTTACATGTTTTTAAGGATATACCCAAATAGATTTTTTATTTTAGGTAGGTTGTGATTGGAAAATATTTGGCTCAGGTGAACTCTATTTCCACTACTCTTCTAGAATAATTAAAATAAGGGTAGGGAATCTGAAATAGAAATTATAAAAAATTCTACAATACAATTTCAATGAAATATATATAAAAGGTAATTGTGATACTCTAGTCTCAACTAAACTAGTATGTTATTACCCACAACATCCCATACGATATTTTGGAAAAATTATTCATAATATTAGTCGTAAAAATTTCAATGAAGTGATAGTCTCTATGAGAAGACACGTAGAAAAATGAACACACTAACATCACTGCTAGTTTTGACTCTCTCTCATACTTATTATATCCACAATTGGGTGGATGTGAAAAATCCCACCAAATTAGATAATGGGAATCACCCTAATAAATTTATTACTCATTAGATGAGGAATCCAAATATATTTTGGTCAAAGTCATCCACCTGATAGGCCCCATCACTAGAGATGATTCAAAAATGTGAAATCTTTATCCCTAGTAGGAGAAGTGGTCTAATAGGATGAAACGTACATGGAATACATGGTTTAAATAGACATTAAAATAAAGGATATATTTTTTATAAAGATATATTTTTTATCGAAACATGAAGACAATTACTCAAACAAGCCTGACTGAAGGACGAATTGGATCCAGATACATTGATGGATTAGTTATATCCCATCGTATTGATAGAAAAATTTATAGATGTGGAGTTTCACAGTGAAAATAAAATAGATGTAATTATAGTGAATCCCAACTAATTAACTATAATAATGATTCCTATTTTTAAAATTCAATGTATATTTCATCACAGTCAATATACACCCCCAAAAGGTAGAAGAAGAAACCCCCTATGATTGGTTATGAAAGTCCATGGTATATATATATATGATATCTTGATGCATATATACAATTTATTTAATCAAGATATATATTCTATGATTATTCACATCTCCATGGAACTCAAACAGTCCCTAATTATTGCTTTTTTGATCCCTCATGTGTTTGATGTGGAAGATGTTGTAGCTGTGGCATGTCATGTAATGACTGGTCTTATTGAATGTATCACAATTATTTACATTGTGGATAAATATTGGGAAGAATACATATTAGGGACTATTATAAAAATTTATATAACTAAACATATGGGGGATTTTATATGTTTAATTGCATAATTTATAATGGATTCATGATCAACCTCATACAAATACATACCCTCGACCATTTATATTACAGGAAGGCAAAACTAACTCCCTCTAACATATAAATTCAAGGATATGAAAAGAGTGAGAAAAACTCAATGTGGAAGGATATAAAAATCAATTTTTTGTGAAATTATATCAAACATAGAATTTATAGTTGATATTTATTACCTTTCCTTTAAAAAATTTTTGGAAAGGTTGTGGCTCCCTATGAAAATGGCAGTACTGTCTCCATAAATTTATTTCTATAAATAATTTATCAATATACATGTTAGGGTGATGTATGGTGATAATGAAACATTTTATTCATGTGAAACCAATATATAGACACATGGTTTTATAGAAATGCGTGGATGAAACCTATAGTTGGAAATGAAATTCATATTAATGCTCCAATAGCCCAGTGGCTAGCCAATCCATCCCATAGAGTGAACTCAACAAAGTGTATGTGTTTTTCATCATTTGAATTGAGTTTATAAATCATAATCTATAAATTCATTGACTAATTAGAGTTATATTTGATAATAATTTGAATCCTTCTGGCACTTTACTTTCATTTATTTTTAGGTGAATGTATATATAGAGAGACTATCTAAAATGAAAGAAAAGATTATACTAAAATCCATTTATATCAAATTGGATTTAGAGAATCACTATTTTCATATAGGTATGACAAGTCAATATTCATAGATGAAATATTTTAATCACATAGAAAATGAAGATATGAATCCCATGAGATGAATACAATAATGGGTTTTCTGTACATTTTCCCTCATTTCCATGATATCGCTTGTGCGGGTCAAACAAAATCATGCATAATTGTGATGTCTCCATAGTAAAAATAAAAATAGCCCAGGTAATAATGTATCAATATCACCTCATGAAAATCACTATATAATCTCATTATATACCCCCGATGATATTGATGTGGAAGGTGAAATTATTTAAGATATCATTTCATTTTCAATGCGATGTAATGATTCCCCCATATCATATGTAATATCAAAAAATGACTATTAAAATTCAATTTTTGATGATACTGATGTAGATTTTAAGGGTGAATAAGACCTCAAATATTCCCATCTGTAATTTTACAATGCTGTCTCCAACACCATTGATGAGATCAAAGAGGTGAATTTGGGTACATAGGAGGATATGTGGCCTACAATGATCAGTTCCACCATATTTTTAAAGGAACAGGAGATGCATATCTCCTCCCACAACCATCTCCATGATGCATTTTCAAAGAAAAATAAATAGATAATCTGATTGGTTACTTATCTGGCTACGAATCATTTTGATTTTCTAGATGAAAATTGTGATTTTTAATATTCTACTATGGGGATATATCCAACCCAAATTAGCATTGTAAATTTTAATGATGACTAGATCATCAAAAAAAATTATTAAAGAAATTTTAATACACTAAATTGAATTCCAACATTATTCTCATCATGAAAAGAACTATAAAATCTAATTCTTCATCGATTTAAGGGATTTCAAATGACACTTCCAAAATGATCACTTCCTATCCTCAATAATAGAATTACTAATTGATGTGATGGACACTTTCTTAGAACTCTCCATTATGGATAAATATTTATTCTATTAATTGATCTGGATTCAATATTTTATTTGGAAGTAATTGCATTCAAGGAATCTCATGGGGTATATTGATTTCATGTTATTCCAAATATCTTGAAAGACACTAGTACTACATAATAACATTTTATGATCTATATCATCATTACCCTCCAATGGAAAATATTATAATTCCATGTTGATGATTTTTTAGTAAATTTTTATTTACATTATGATCAGAATTTCAATAATAATTGTATTCCAAAATGATTTGCCAACACAACATTAAGATTATACCATTATAGTGTTATTTTCAGGAAAAATTGGGGTAATTTATTAAGTTCTTATTATGTTTTCGTGGTATTGAATTCAATACCATGTAGACCAGGGAAATACTTGATATTACACTTATTTGGAATCTCATTGACTTTAGGGGGCCTACAAGGGAGCCTCACTTGTATTAGACACATCATTTCCAATAACATTGGAAAAATATTTTCCCATCACGAAATTGATGAAGAAGGTATAAAACTATTTTGGGATGAGGACTATGAAATTATTTATGATGATTTTATTTAATACCTACAAAGCCCACTAGTGTTCAAGGTATCAGTAAAGTTGAAGACTCATATCCTTTATGTGGGTATCTGAGAGTGATCCCTCAAAACACTCCCAAGCACAAAAATACTTTAATAAAGGACAATGATGTCTATTTTTTCAATAATACCGTGATGGAATATATGAAAAGATACTATAATATCAATAATAACATCCTATAATTTATTAACATAGAGTCAAATTACATGTAATACCTACAACGTCACTTGAGATATCTTTTATCTTATATAAACCCACTACAATATATAATTGGTTCCAAATATTTGTTGTACATTAATCATTATATGAATATATTCTTTACGAACTTAAGCTCTTGTTTTAGAGTCAATATTCTACCAAAGGGAAATAATTTTTTATTCCCTCATAGTACTCTCAATCTCATATAAGCCACTAATTCAAATAATGTTACCCAAGGAAGTGGTTTTCATTGCTTATGAAACTTGTTGGGAGAAAATACCTCAAGGTAACATTGATGCATTTTTGAGTTGATTGTTTTTATTGACAAAGTTGACAAATGTGCTGTGATTGTTGACAAAGAAAACCATGACATAAAAATTTGTTGAGAAAGGGTATTTCATGGTGGAATGACGATTTCAATAGCCATGGTCAACGATCCATGTTTGATTCAAGAACGTCGAAAAAGGAATGGATGATCTGGAGGCGGTATAAAAAGAAAAAATACAAGGTGGTGTCGTTACCATGTGTATGCCAAATATTTGGGCCTGATAACAGACAAATGAAGAAAAGTGGTTTTTGGAAAAGTGACTTGGGAAATATTTACTTGAAGGCTTGGAAACTTGCGCGGAATATGTTTTTCACGATTAGATCATCAAAATATGGAAAAGGGATAATGGTCGTGCAAGTATTGGGTTTGTCATGTAGGTGACGTGCGCACCGAGAAAGAACCTGCGTGCTGTTTCCTATGATGATTTGAAAACTGCGCGCCTATTGGTTTTCAAGAAAAGAACAAGAAAATATGGAAAAGGGATAAGGGAAACCATGTTTGGAAGTGGGTAGCGCAAGGGACTTGAAGGGGAAGAGACATGCACGCCGAGACCTGCGTGTTGAAGGTAGACTTGTGCACCATCACGCAGGGTGTCCAAAGTCCTATAAATACAGGATCACCCCTACTCATTTTTCACGGAGCTTAACACTTAGAAAAATCAGAGCTCATGTCGCATAGATGTGGTAGTTGCGCAAGTTGTTTGTGGTCACACAGGTGGACTTGAGCGCCAGTGTTTGATGTTACACGCCAATTGGTAGTTGTACGCCAATATTGGCTTCGGTGTAAAAGGGGTTGAGTCACGCAAGTTTGGAGTTGCAGAAGATTATGAGGCACATGTGATTGAGGTATACTTGCATTCCAATTGTGACTTGGGCGCCGACACTTTCACGCCGGATTAGAATTTCACGCAGAGTAAGGTTGATTCATGGTGGTAATTCAGTGCTGCGTGAATGCTGGAAGATTGCCTGATACCTTCGGTGAAAAGAGAGATTCATCTAAGGGTGAAAGTTAGACATCAAAAGAGCATCTATATAAAAGGTAATATGCATTACTTCATGAAAATGAAGAGACCTACATGTCTATAAACTGTGAGTGGATCCTTTCCAGAGTAGTGAGCAAAGGAAGAGGAAGAAGGTGATCATCTCCACCTATCGTGAGCCAGAGAGAGAGAAACAGGGAGTGACCCTTGGGAAAGTAGTGAGCTAACCCTAAACCTTGTAATGGTAGTGAGACTGGGACAGAGTGACTATTCCCGACCATTGTATCCAGATCTATTGAAGAATAGTGGAATTTGGTATGACCGACAACATGTCGGTGTATGCTCCTTGGATTTTACCAATGTGGGTGAACCAAGTAAAAATCTTTATGTCTACCTGCTTACTCCCTTGAATTGCATTTAAAGAATCATATTCAGATAATGAAGATACTAAGTGATCATAATAAACACATTAGTGAAAACAAAGTGACCCTTATAATATAGAGGACAAGATCCAGTGGGGCAGGAAGAACTTTGAAAAATAATATCAATACCCAGAATCACCCCCCCTTTCAGGGTATATAGGCCTCTATTGGTTGTAACAATTGGTATCAGAGGGAAGGTTGCTTTTATTAGATTTTTTTCTCCGACATTGTGTAGTCGATCTGTTTGGTTAAAGAATCATTCTTCTCTTTTCTCGGTGTGCCATGGCAAAGGGAAAATCATCAAAGAAGAATCAGAAGAAATGTGATATCCCTCAGTGTGGAAGTGTTTATGTGAATAGTGTGATTCAACTAAAATAATCAAACATCTTACTGAATGAAGGGGTGGACGAATCTGATAGGGAAAATATTGATTCACTCAATCATAATGTTGGCATGAGTGAAGTACATGAACATCAATGTGATAATGAAACTATTGATGATGATGATGTTTTAAGAAGGAGGCCACTAGTAGATGTTGTCAACATAAAAAAAATTGGATATGAAATTGGATGAATAAGTTAAATCCAATGATATCCAGATCCAAGTATTGGAAATGGACTTCAACAATATAAGAGGATTAAATCAAAGGCTTATTGATGTGGATACTGACCTAAAGGATAAGATTGATTCTCATGGTGGAGAACTACAATAGATGGCTAAAATGAAGGGAAAAATGGCTGATGATTATGAAGAGAATAAAAATTCAGATGAAGTTAGGAATCTTAAAGCTATAAATGATGATCTAGAGACACAGATGTCGGAAGAGGATTAGATGAATCAAAGTATACAAAAAGATAATTAATCTCTCTATAAATCTATTTCTCAAGAAAAATTGAATGTAATAGAGCAATGTGACATGGTGGAAAAACTCACACGAGAACTGGACGATGATGTGAGTTTTGGAAAGAATCTTAGAAGAGAACTCGATGCCCCTATTTAATCAAGGGATATAAAAATTCAAAATTTGGAAGAAGAACTTAAATCAGTGATGAAGGAAGTGGAGAAATCCAAATCTAGAGGAAAGCCTAAAATAAAGGATGCATTGCAATTACTATTTAATTATCCTTCGGTAGGTGATGATGAAATGAAAAGAAAATTTTCCATTTCTGAAAAGGGCCAAGAACAAATTCTCTCAGCTCAAAGGCCATACAATTTGGGAAAAAATGGTATTGGATTTGATGAATTCCTTTACACGCAATACAGAAAAAGAGCTGTGAATAGTTCCAGATGTAGCGAAAACCCTGTAGGTGCTTGAGATTTGCCTAAGAGGACCGTTTCAAGAAGTAGTGATGACATGTGCTATCTCTATGGGATTCATAGCCACACATCAAGATTTTTTTTGAAGCTCAGGAATACATTTCAGGATGTGATAACGGAAACATTTATAAATATATGAATAAGAATGAAGCGTCATGAGAAATCAGATAGTAATGTCTCTTAAAGGAAAGCATTTATTAGATGTTATTACTATGGAAGAATGGAACACACCATGAATATATGTCAGGAAGCTCAGAATCACAATGTTAGAGGAAGATTAAGGGGATATCTACTCCAGCTATGAGAAAGAGGAATGCACCCTCAGTGGAGGACTCACCATCAGCACAAAAAGGTGTGGTGACTCAGATATCTGATGAAAGAAAGATAAAAAAGAATTCACTGAAAACATCACATGTTGTGTACCACAAAGAGAAGTGGAGAAAAGAGGAAGATCCCTAAAATGGATGAAGATGAAAGGGAAGATGCCAAACAAAGACCTTCCTACCCACATATGGAATCCTGTAAAGTGGAATATTGGTAGTAAATTAATGATGGAAGTGTGTACAATTGGTTGTAAGCCCCATTTTGTTAAAAACTCCAAGCCTGAATAATATACATACCTGAAAAAGGCTCAGAATGTGGGTGAATAATGCTTAGTCATATGGAAAGATAAGTTAAAATTGGCTAGGAAGCTAGAAGAAGAAAGGAAAGAGTGTGATGCTCTACAAGAAATAATCAAAGGGTTGACCCATCAGGATCAACTGAAATCCTCATCCTGAGGACTCCCACAGTACCCCTCTCTATATGTATATAAACGCAATTAACTGATTATTCAAGTGTTTTTGGTTTTAGGGAGATACTATCCAAGGGAAAGTGGAATCTAAAGATGAAAAGTGGAGAAGTGATATTCTATGGTGTTTCAATTGACTCAAATCAGGTATCATAGTTGATGAAGTAAGGGAGAGACAGAGCATAATAGGAAGTTATTTGGTTATTAACTTTATCTATTGTTTCCCACACCGAGTCCCGACTTAGTAGGCTTAGAGATTTAGTTAATGGCTCAATACTGAGTGCCAGATTAGAATAAATGATGCATGAGGAAGTGTTAAGATACTCAAGGAGAGAAGAATTGTCTGAATATGATTCAGAAGAAGATACCGATGGTGAGTACAATGAAGTAAAATTCTTATCTTCATTGAAGCCATAAAGTTGAGCTGAAATTGACAGGTAGAATATCATCAGTGATTAGTCCGCTCCAGTTCAGACAATGAAAATTAAATCAATGAACATGCATCATTTCTATCTTTGGTTGAGTCAAAATGCATTGATGATGTAGTTCAAGATGAAAAATGGGTTTATGCAATAAATTAATAGCTAGATCAGATTGAGAAGAATCAGAGGTGGGATATTGTTTTGAGGAAAGAAAATAAGAACATCATCGGGACTAAATGGGATTTTCACAATAAGATGAATGAATATGGAACAATGATTAAAAACAAACATGACTGGTGTGCAAATGATACTCCCAAATAGAGGGTATTGACGTTGATGAGACATTTTCACCCATTGCATGGCTGGAGACAACCAGATTATTTTTATCCAAAACATTGCAAAGAAAGTTCAATGTGTTCCAGATGGACGTCAAATATGTATTTCTAAATGGTGTTCTACAAGAAGAGGTGTACATTTACCAGCCAGATGGTTTTCACATTCATGAGGATGAGAACAAAGTGTACAGGCTGAAGAAGGCATTTTATGGGAAGAAACCAGCACCAAGAGCAAGGTACTCAAGGCATGATCAGTACTGGAAGATGTATGGTTTCCAGCGTGGGGGAGTTGATTAGAATCTTTATTTTAGGAATTAAAGTAATCATAGGATTATGGTGTTGGTTTATTTTGATGACATAATATTTGGCGGATCAAATGAAGCTTAGTGCAGATGGTTTTCCAAATTCATGAAAATTGAGTTTGAAATAGCTAACGGTTTTCCATGGTCTTAAGGTGACACAAGGAAGGAATGTAACTTTCATTTCTCAAACCAAAGATGCCAAGGAGGTTCTATGAAGGTTTGGAATGGATAATTCCAAGGAGATGATGACTCCGACTGCTACCCAGATGAAATTATCAAAAGGTGAGGATGGTGAGGAAATTAATATCACAGAATACAGGAAAATTATTGGGAGCTTGCTCTACATGAACTCTAGAAGGCCGGATAATGTTTTCGGCATATTCCAATAAGCGAGATAACAAAGTAATTGTAACACCCCAAGATTCCACGGTACGTTTCTCTTTGAATAATGTAGTAGCGTTTGTTGTACACAACATCATTTTCTAACAAACACCACAACCAATCAAACTAGCCGTTATGAAAATTAATACCCACTTTTTGAAATTTTATAAATTTTATCTTTCAAAGTGGTCTTCATTTTTCGATTCAGAATATCGAAATTAGCTTTGGGTGAATTTTTGGTATTTTTCTGAAAACATTCAATTTTTGATGAATAGTGAAAAACAATGAGTTATAATTTAAAAACGAATTTTTATTTAAATAATTATTTATTTTATTTTAATTTAATTAAGGTCAAAATAAATACATAATAAATTTAAATCATTGGATTTAGTTAAGAATGATTTTAGAAATATAAAAATTATATAGAAATTTTCACCGTCTTTTACCCACCTCCGATGAAAATTTGGAAATTTCTAATAAAAAACTAATATTACCGCTTCTGTGAGTGGAATTTCCAAAATCTGGGAGACAAAGATAATATCAAGGAGCAAAATGTGGTTCAATGAGATGAAAATAATTTTTGGTGAATAGTAACTTATTACTTTTATTTACCATAGTTAAAAGTAAATAGGGTAATTAAGTGTAAAAATCATCATAGTATTACCCTAAAACATGTCCTAATTCTATTTGAAAAGTGTATCTCGACCAAAAAAAACCTTTGGAATAAAATATTATCATTTAGGTCCACTTGGATTAGATTAGGACATTTATTATTATTTAATTAGAAGAAGAGTTAAAATAGATAAAATCAACATTTTATAACAAAATCATTTTTAATATAGGGTTATAAATAAGATAAATTCGATTATAAATATTTATTATAAAGAAAAATAGATTTCATACATAATGGTATTTTATTTATAATATTTAAAAATTAAATGATTTAATTTATTTATGACACAATGGTGATACAATAATTATCTAACTAATGAAATATTAAAACAATTTATATAATAAATACTAAAATAAATTTCATTTGAGACTTTTTATGAATTAGACTAATTTTCTAAATTAATATGAAATATTGGGATTGGTTATATAAATTTATTTTTATGTAATAACGATGTTATGAAATTATCAAAAACAAAATACCCAATAGTGTTAAAATTGAAATAAAAGAGTTTTTAAAACACTTATTATATTATTAATTGATATTATATTCCTAAAAATATAAAGATCAGCAAAAGGACATATATAATGATAGGTGTATCATTAATGGGCCACTTGGGGGGTCGGTTGGAGGTATATAGTAAGCTTATTAGCTATATAATATAAAAATCCAAAGAGACATGGAAAATGTCAAACAATTTAACTAAGAGTTAAATATAAATGATATGGTTAATATAGTGACCCAAACCTATCTAAAATCTATTGGTTGAAAGGATTTAGATCCATACCCACCTGAAACGTCAAATAATCTACTTTGGAGCCATTAGAAACTGAATCGAATTTATTTTAAAATAATATTTTATGTTTTTCATAAGGTTCCCCTCACCCCTCTTATAAAAGGGCACTAACCCTTCTCTAAAATTCATAGCATAAAAACCTTTTGGTTCGGCCAACACCAGCCAAAATATCCTCTCAACTTCCCTCACTTCATCCTAGAGTCCCTCCTTTGGTCAGAAAGCCAAATTAAGGATCCCTTTTGATCAAATCAAAAGGAAGAACTCGAAGAAGATGTAATGATTTCACCACCCACTTTTAGGTTCATTTCTTCTTCAACTTCTTCTTTTGTTGTTATTTCCATTCTAAAATAATAAATCCATTATCTTATATATATTTTGATGTTATTATAAATATGGTACAACCATATTCAGTATTTTATCCATCCTTTGAATGACATGTCACCATATGTGCGTACGTACGACCTACCATCTCCACGTCGTGGTGTAATTGTTATTCAATATGTTATGATTTGAATGGATATAATAATGATGTGTAATTCATGTAAATAATAAGTTTAACATGATAATTATTAGGTATATATGATATAAAATCCAATTATATATGATTTTACCATCAAAAGAATGATATTATCTCTCATGCATACATACAGACTACCGTCTCCACGAACGCGATGAGATTCATTCCCCATCGTATCCATACAAGTCTAATTATCATTTTATGATTAAAAATAATGTTTAAAGACTTAATATAATTATGTTTATTAATATGATACAACCTATCAATAACAAACACGACTTATGTAACAAATCATATAAAAGAAAACGAGTAAGTTAACACCCGAAACGATGATAATACTAAGATATTATTAACAAAAGAATGTTAAAGGATCATATATGATATCATATTAATGTATATTATTCTTGTATAATTCAGTAGATATTATTTCAACATTATACAGGATGCTATACTACCCTCAACCAAGGAAAAAGTACAATTAAGGGGTTTCTTATCTCACTTTTAATTCTGTGAGATTTCCATTGTTCACCACTTATTTATTGCATGTGGTGTATGTACTGCCCATGATTGTATTCATTGTGTAGTATACATTAATTGATGGTTATTTACATCATAATTGTATGATACTTCTTTCATGGGTGTATGTTTCTTAAGTTACCAAATCGATAAGGGAATTAGAAATTTCAATTTCCACCCATTCGTCTTTACGCATACTTAATTGATTATTTTACTACACGATTATGCGTGGAATCAATATTCATTTTCTTATTTCATAATTTCCATTCCCCTTTCTGTGGATATTCTTTTGATACACATAATCACACCATTGATAAACTCTCATGTAATCAATAGGAACTTGATAAGACTAATTTTTACTCAATCACATTTTGTAGAGTTAAACATCCAATTCATTAGTGTTGTTTTGACAAGAATATGTGTGAATGTCCTTTGATTTTATTACATTGAATATCCAATCATATTGAGTGTATTAATATTTTTCACACATAATTATGTCATTGATTTATCCTTAACCTAAGGATATGACCTTTATGAAAGGTTTCATCTAAATTTACATTCCATTGATACTCCTTTGTTGTCATACAACAAATCTCTTTTATATGGTGTATATAATGTACTTTGACATTGTAAATCTTGAATCCATTTATTGTAATGATATTACAACGTTTTTACCTCAATTATTTGTATTCATGTGTCTCTCTTTTGGTTAGGAACTCTAACTAAAATATAATTTTAAAATGTGTTAAAGACTTATTATTCTAAATCTTTCTCATTAATGTCCATGTTTTAAAAATGGTTTTAAGTATTTATTTATATGGAAATTAAAGTTCTCAAATCAAAATTCCTTTTAAAATTTTCATATTGGTATGGTATAATTTGATTCAAAAATCTATTTTAAATTTATTCTTGATAAATAGTGTGACATTTAAATGTTTTCAAGAAAAAAAGTGGATATTTCTCTCAATATATTGATGATTATTTTAATCTATGTCAATATCCTTCTTTATTATCGATTGAGGTTTATCTGATACAATATGATCTTCAATATTGTATCTAATGAGTTATGTTTGACTGTGGATATGTTATTTTTATACCATTTATGGTTTGTGGTTAATGTATTGAAATTTTGTATGCGAGTTTTAATACGAATGTTTATGTTATGATTCAAACATTTCATAAGTGGAATGCATTGGACTTAGCAAGTGACGAGTGGAGACTGCTAAATCTCTTCGATGCATCGGTAGGTCTCATTAGACAAACTAGTGTCTTGGCACGAGGCCTTGAAAAAATATAATTTGTAGTCTTGTCATGTGGCCTTGGCCACATGGTTAGGATAGTCTGGCATTATGCATTCCATAATTATGAAAGTGGTTATTGATATTGAATGTGATTCTTAGATTAGTATAATATCCATGTGAATAAGTAAATGGAATTATTTAATTTTATTTCTGCCATATCATACTAAAGTTAATGTTTAAAAGGATTTTTTTTAGTTATAAATTGCCTTTAATGTTTATGCTTATTTATGAATGATTCCGCTATATTGTTATCCTTACTGTGCTTTTGAGCTCACCCCTTTCAATATTTTATATTTCCCAGGATGTAAAGAATTAATTTATGAATGACCAATAGGGATAGTAAGAGGGAATATGAAGACAAGATGTTGTTGTAGTTTCTTTTACATTATGATGTAATGTAATACTTATGAATATATCTAGTGTTTCCAAGACTACTAAACCAATCAGCCTTTCGAGACATTGTCTTTTGTAATCATGCCAATGTTATGTAATAATGCACCGACTCTGGGTAAATGGGGTCAGGGCGTTACAATTGATATCAGAGAAATTTTAGTACAAACCTTGGAAGCTAGATTTAGATAAACTATGATTAGTGAACATAGCCCTAATAAAGACTTTGAGGATTAATATAGAATAACTTCCTAAAATTGTTATATTATATAGATTTTGGGATTTTTTCAAGTAATACATCCCTATCTGGATACGAGAAGGTAGAGGCGGATATGGCCCAGATGTACCTAGGGGTAAAACCTGAAAACACGGCTTTGAGCTAGATTCGAACGGGAACTGGTGCACAACAACGTGCCTTGTTACACTCTTGGTTACGACACTCTCAGGGGATATGCTTAGGATAATTTAAATTTTCTTTACAAACTGATTTGAAGTATTATGAGAGTAATGACCTAGGTTAATCCTAATGTGTTTCAAATTGGGAATATTGTGACACGATATTCTCTAAATGATTTTATGACTACTGTTACTCACACAATGCTTTCTGGTTTTATTCAATGGATGGATTCGAATAATGTCATAGTGACTTTGAGAATGATGAAAAAGGTGGGAACGGTGGTGGAAATTAGAAACAAAATGGAATTTTTATAGGTATAAAAGATATCGTCCTCATGCCAAATAAATTATCCAAAAATGTGATCCACAATATATATAGTAACCAATTCTCAGACTCAACAAAGGAGAGAAAGGTGATGAATGATAAGAGCTCCAACATTCGAGACCATGGAGAAAAGCATCCTCAATTTCCATCATGCAGGAAATGTGGAAGGAGACACACAGTAATGTGTCTCAATGGAACAAAGAAATGATTTAAGTGTGGGAAGGAATGACATAATGTGAATAATTTCCGAGGAAAAAAGAAGAGTACTATGAAAGAAAATAAAAATGGTCCCATGAATCCAATTATTGTCATTTGTCATAAATTTAAGGGACCTTGTCATCACCCAAGTCAATTCCCTATTCTATAGGATAACCTCTTGGTCAAGGAAGAACCTATGTGGAAATAAATGGTTGGGACAATATTTAACGGTATTAGTGCTCCTTATTGTTGAGATTACATTGGGTGAATTTTATCTTATATGTGTAACCCTATAATTTATCATGCGAGAATGATAATTGACGAAGGCTTGTCCTTTCTCCTGCAGATATAGTTATAAATAACCATTTTGTTTTATATGATCATTGGGTTTGAGGCAATTACAATTTATTATATTTTGTGATGAAAACTAAATGTATGAGATAACATTTGTGGTTAAATTATGTTATGGTTATTTTGAGGAATTTATCTCATTTTGGTAATTTTATAAAATATAGATTTTGAAAATGGACAACATGTAGACCGTTTGAAAACTTGTCGCATCGAACAAAGCTATTGGAATCGAACCGACAACCAAAGTGAGATAGGATTTATCGCCTACCACTGGACTATGTGAAGTCCCTGGTTAGCGTGACTAATTATTTTTAGTTAAACTTTTTTATTGATCAATAATAAGTTGATTTAGGATCTTATGTCTTATCAAGTGAATACCCTTAGTGTAGGAAAATTATTTGGTGATTAAATGATAACTGTTATTTTGGAAGATGTTCTCTTTGTTGGGAACACTATATTCCCAAGGAATATATAATACTATGGGATTTCATTTGAGCAGTAATGGTGGATTTTATGTGTTTTTATTTTGGATTTATAGTAATTTGGGTTATTTATGGAAATGATTAACCTATTATAGAAAATATGTGATTAGGTTAATTACTTTTAAGTTTGTGACTTTAAGTGTAGTTGATGTCATATGGTGATATGATTTAATGTGGAAGACTACAAAAAAAAATTCTTCTCAGTTTTGGGTTTCAATTTTAGTTTGGATTATATTGAAGGATTTTATGGACAATTGTTTATTGAATGGTATTTATTTATCTTTGGGGTATTGTTGGATTAATTTTAGAAATTAAGATTAGTGTTTCTTTATTTAAAGAAATATCCTTTTGGGGGATCATCAGATCTTATACTAACCTTTTTGGTTTTGATTAATCTCTAAAGACAAGGTAAATATATAGTTTATCCATAATGGATCATGTGATTCTATAAGAAGTTTATTCTATCTATTCCAGTGTGACCATGTCTTCTTGAATAATCATCGTTCAAAAATGAGTTAGTAGTAATAATTTATTAATGAATGAAACAATACTTAAAAATTATGTACATCTCTTTATGTTCTTAGTCAATTTCAAAAATGAATTCCTCATCTTTATTATAACCAAAAAATGTTGTCTGTTTACTTTTCCTACTGGGAAACTAATGACCCTTTGTCCCCTCACAAGTTTGTGGTTTTCTTGTTGTTAACATTCTCCTGATCATGTTCTCTATCCCTCTCCATCAAAAACTGACACTTAGTTTATCATCCATATCCTTGTATTTCTATATGGAATCTTAGTATAGGTTATCTCAGGTGACCTTTTTTACTTCTCTTTCGTTATTTTAAAGTGATATTTTTATATACTCTTTTTACGATGTGCAACATTCCATTATATTCACAAGACCAATTTTAAAAATAGTGAGGAATCAATTTATTGAAGGAGGGTAGAATGTAACACCCCAAGATTCCATGGTACGTTTCCCATTGAATAATGCAATAGTGTGTGTTGTACGCAACTTCAAGTTCTAACACACACCATAACAAATCAAAATAGTTGTAATGAATAGTAATTCCATCTTTTTGAAATTTTATAAATTTTATCATTCAAAATGGACTTCATTATTGGATTCGGAATATCGAAATTACCTTAGGGTGAATTGTTTGTATTTTTCTAAAAACATTCAATTTTTGATGAATAGTGAAAAACACTGAGTTAAAGTTTAAAAACAAATTTTTATTTAAAAAATTATTTATTTTATATAAATTTAATTAAGGTCAAAATAGGTACATATTTACTATATAATATCAATGTAATTCATTGGAGTTAATTTAGAATAATTTTAGATATATAAAAAGTTTAATGAACATTTCATCATCTTTTACCCACCTCCTAGGAGAATTTGGAAATTCACATAAAACATAAATTTTCCACTTCTATGAGTGGAATTTCAAAAATCCAAGGGACACGATTAATATCAAGGAGTAAAATGTGGTTCAATGAGATGAAAATAATTTTTGGTGAATATTAACTTTTTACTTTTATTTACCACGGTTAAAAGTTAATAGGGTAATTAAGGGTAAAAATGATATTAATATTACCCTAACACATGTCCTAGTTCTATTGGAAAAGTTTATCTCGACCAAAAACAACCTTAGGAATAAAATATTATTATTTAGGCCCACTTGGATTAAATTAGGACATTTATTACTATTTAATTCAAAGAAGAGTTAAAAGAGATAAAATCAATTTTTAATAACTAAAACATTTTTAATATAGGGTTATACATAAGATAAATTAGATTATAAATATTCATTAGAAAGTTATAAAGATTTCATATATATTGGTAGTTTATTTATAATTTTTATACATTTAATAATTGAATTTATTTATGACACAATGGTGATGCAGTAATTACTTAATTAATGAAATATTAAAAAAATGCATATTATAAATACAAAAATAAATGTAATTTAGACTTTTTATGAATTAAAATAATTTTCTAGATTAATATGACCCACTAATATTGGTTATATAAATTTATTTCTAAATAATAATGCTGTTATAAAATTATCAAAATCAATATAACCAATAGTGTTAAATTTGACATAAAAGAGTTTTTTTAAAATATTATATTATTAATTGATATTATATTCCAAAAAAATTAAGGTTCGGCCAAAGGACTTATATAATTATAGTTGTATCACTAATGAACCAATTGGGGGTCTCGCGGAGGTATATAGTATGTTTATTAAGTATATAATATAAAAGTACAAAGAGACCTGGTAAATGTCAAACAATTTAACTAATA